>CM077028.1:14487776-16939026 GCA_039090855.1 Macrothele yani
CAAGCTCATAAGACAAACAAAATCTATTGACATAACCAACCTTAAAAAACACCATAATACCTTCAAGTTAGAACTGAAGAACAGGTTCTCTGCTTTAGAAGGCCTAACATCGGAAGAAGTGGACATCTCTGAAGTTAACAGAAAAGTAACCAAAGCTCTTATGGAAACAGCAACAAAATTAGCTGGGTCTAAGAACAAGTTGCATGTGAACAAATTATCAGGAAAAACCAAAATGTTGATGCAAAAAAGAAGAGAGATGAGGACAACTAAAGAAGATGTGACTTCCAAAGTGGAATATATAGAGCTATGCAAGACAGTAAGAAAAAGTATCACTGAAGACGTAAGGAAATTCTACTGTGAACTAGTGAGGAAAGCAATTGAAAACAACCAAAGCCTAAAGATAGCAAAGGGACATCTCAGTAAGGGAAGAAAACAGATTATGGCACTGAGAAAAGAAGATGGTTCTGTAACAAGAAATAGAGGCGAAATTTTGACAAGAGTGAAAGATTTCTACTCCAAATTATATGAAAGGGATGATATATGCACTCCAGACATCATGAAAGATACCAGTACCAGAGTTCCTCCAGTCCTTCCAGCAGAAGTTGCACATGCAATCAAGAACATGAAGCGAGGAAAAGCTCCAGGAGAAGATGGAATTACTGTAGACATCATACAAGAAGCAAGTGGAGAAATCGAAACAGTACTCGCCCAAATTTTCACTCGATGCCTTAATGAAGGAAAGATTCCTGAGGATTGGAACACCGCTACAATGATCCTGCTACATAAGAAAGGTGACATTGAGGATCTCGGAAACTACAGACCTATCAGCCTCCTATCAGTAGTTTATAAAATCTTCACTAAAGTTCTTTCACACCGCTTGAAGGTAGCACTAGACATGGCTCAACCGAGAGAACAAGCTGGATTCAGGAGTGGCTACAGCACAATAGATCATATCCACGTGCTGAGAGAACTAATTGAAAGAGCGAGGGAATATGAACTTCCATTGTGCATGGCTTTTATCGATTATGAAAAAGCCTTTGATTCGGTGAAACCATCAGCAGTTACAATGGCCCTGAAAACCTGCGGTATTGAAGATGCATACATTAATATTATTAATAACATCTATGAAAATGCAAGTGCAAAGATTAGGCTGTTTGAAAATACAACACACGTAAAAATTGGAAAGGGAGTGAGACAAGGTGACACCATATCTCCGAAGCTCTTTAATGCCACATTGGAGGGTGTTTTTCAGTCGCTGAGCTGGGAAAACAAGGGGATAAAGATTAATGGAGATTATCTAACCCACCTTCGTTTTGCTGATGACGTAGTCATTTTTGCAACTACCCCATCAGAGCTGCAGAGTATGATCCAGGAACTTGCTGACAAGAGTAAAGAAGTGGGATTAAAAATGAACTTTCAGAAGACAAAAGTGATGTTCAATGCTTTTACAAGAAATGAAGATTTATCGATTGATGGAGAAAAGCTGGAGATAACAGACACGTACGTTTATCTTGGACAGCAGATATCAAGTGAGGGTCACATTGATGAAGAAATTAATCGGCGTACAAAACTTGCCTGGAGAGCTTTTGGAAGAAACAGCATAATTTTCAAGAGCAATATGCCATTATGTCTTAAAAGAAAAGTGTTTGATCAATGCATCCTTCCAGTGCTTACGTATGGTGCAGAGACGTGGACCTTAACTAAAAGAGACATACAAAGGCTGCAGACAACTCAAAGCAACATGGAGAGGTGCATGCTTGGTGTAACCAGGAGAGATAAGAAGAGGAACTCGTGGATCCGAAAAATGACAAGAGTGGAAGACATCATGATCAGAGTTAAATCCCTGAAATGGCAATGGGCTGGACATACTGCCAGAAGGACAGATCATCGATGGACAGCCGAAATTTTAGATTGGATTCCAAGGGACAGGAAAAGACCCAGAAGAAGACCACATAGGAGATGGGTGGATGAAATTCGAAAGTATGCAGGGGTGACATGGAGGAGACTGGCACAAGACAGACCGTTGTGGAGGAAACTTGGGGAGACCTTCGTCCAGCAGTGGATTGATAATGGTTGACAATGATGATGATGATGATATATATATATTTTTTTTTTAAGTAAAGGAATCCAAAGAAAAGGCAAAACATGTACACCTAACATGGGAAAAAAAAACTATCATAGCAGAGCGTGGTTTCGATCCACGGACCTCTGGGTTATGGGCCCAGCACGCTTCCACTGCGCCACTCTGCTGCACATGTCGGCTGCAAAACGAACTGTTATTTCAACTTTTCTATTGATTGTTTTTGCAGTGAGTGGGAATGTCACTGCAACAGGCGCTACACTACGTGGTTAGCCCATCGCAAAATATTTAAGCAGTTAGAATACACAGTATGTAGCGGGTGCATCTGTCCTAGATTTTAGAAAATTTGGATAAATGCATTGGAATTTCCCTAATTCATGACATTGTGTCACATAAAATGAATGTTTTATTAGATTTGGTGTTTGTACTTCTGAGAAATGGAGGGAGTATTGTGAAAGAATTTCTAAGAGAGCAAGCAGTAGAAACAACATTTTTGAAATTATATTTTAACACGTTCGGTATGTAAGTACCGACGGGTGGGTCGTTACGCGCGGATTTAGTGTGCTGGACTTAGAAATGCGCGCTGTTCTCCTGTGCTAAACCAATAACTTCTACGTTTTTCAGAGGAGAGGGGGGCGGGAGGAGTTTTGTATACATAAATCTACAGTAGGTATCTGTCATTATATATCATCATTATTATGAATCCACTGCTGGAAGAAGATCTCTCCAAGTTTCTTCCAGAACGGTCTGTTTTGTACCAGTCTTCTCCATGTTACTCCCGCATACTTTCGAATTTCATCCACCCATCTCCCATGTAGTCTTCTTCGGGGTCTTTTCCTGTCCCTTGGAATCCAATCTAAAATTTCGGCTGTCCATCGATGGTCTGTCTTTCTGGCAGTATGTCCAGCCCATTGCCATTTCAGGGATTTACCTCTGATCATCATGTCTTCCACTCTTGTCATTTTTCTGATCCACGAGTTCCTGTTCTTATCTCTCCTGGTTACACCAAGCATGCACCTGTCCATGGCTCTTTGAGTTGTCTGCAGCCTTTGTATGTCTCTTTTAGTTAAGGTCCACGTCTCTGCACCATACGTAAGCACTGGAAGGATGCATTGATCAAACACTTTTCTTTTAAGACATAATGGCATATTGCTCTTGAAAATTATGCTGTTTCTTCCAAAAGCTCTCCAGGCAAGTTTTGTACGCCAATTGATTTCTTCATCAATGTGACCCTCACTTGATATCTGCTGTCCAAGATAAACGTACACATCTGTTATCTCCAGCTTTTCTCCATCAATCGATAAATCTTCATTTCTTGTAAAAGCATTGTGCATCACTTTTGTCTTCTGAAAGTTCATTTTTAATCCCACTTCTTTACTCTTATCAGCAAGTTCCTGGATCATACATACTCTGCAGCTCTGATGAGGTAGTTGCAAAAATGACTACGTCATCAGCAAAACGAAGGTGACCTATATATATCATCATCATCATCATTGTCAACCATTATCAATCCACTGCTGCACGAAGGTCTCCCCAAGTTTCCTCCACAACGGTCTGCCTTGTGCCAGTCTCCTCCATGTCACTCCCGCATACTTTCGAATTTCATCCACCCATCTTCCATGTGGTCTTCTTCTGGGTCTTTTCCTGTCCCTTGGAATCCAATCTAAAATTTCGGCTGTCCATCGATGGTCTGTTCTTCTGGCAGTATGTCCAGCCCATTACCATTTCAGGGATTTAACTCTGATCATGATGTCTTCCACTCTTGTCATTTTTCGGATCCACGTGTTCCTCTTCTTATCTCTCCTGGTTACACCAAGCATGCACCTCTCCATGTTGCTTTGAGTTGTCTGCAGCCTTTGTATGTCTCTTTTAGCTAAGGTCCACGTCTCTGCACCATACGTAAGCACTGGAAGGATGCATTGATCAAACACTTTTCTTTTAAGACATAATGGCATATTGCTCTTGAAAATTATGATGTTTCTTCCAAAAGCTCTCCAGGCAAGTTTTGTACGCCGATTAATTTCTTCACCAATGTGACCCTCACTTGATATCTGCTGTCCAAGATAAACGTACGTGTCTGTTATCTCCAGCTTTTCTCCATCAATCGATAAATCTTCATTTCTTGTAAAAGCATTGAACATCACTTTTGTCTTCTGAAAGTTCATTTTTAATCCCACTTTTTTACTCTTGTCAGCAAGTTCCTGCATCATACTCTGTAGCTCTGATGGGGTAGTTGCAAAAATGACTATGTCATCAGCAAAACGAAGGTGGGTTAGATAATCTCCATTAATCTTTATGCCTTTGTTTTCCCAGTTCAGTGATTGAAAGACATTTTCCAATGTGGCATTAAAGAGCTTCGGAGATATGGTGTCACCTTGTCTCACTCCTTTTCCAATTTTTATGTGTGTTGTATTTTCAAATAGCAGAATCTTTGCACTTGCATTTTCATAGATGTTATTAATAATATTAATGTATGCAACTTCAATACCGCAGGATTTCAGAGCCATTGCAACTGCTGATGGTTTCACCGAATCAAAGGCTTTTTCATAATCGATAAAAGCCACGCACAATGGAAGTTCATATTCCCTCGCTCTTTCAATTAGTTCTCTTAGCACGTGGATATGATCTATTGTGCTGTAGCCGCTCCTGAATCCAGCTTGTTCTCTCGGTTGAGCCGTGTCCAGTGTTACCTTCAAGCGGTGTGAAAGAACTTTAGTGAAGATTTTATAAACCACTGATAGGAGGCTGATAGGTCTGTAGTTCCTGAGATCCTCAATGTCACCTTTTTTATGTAGCAAGATCATTGTAGCGTTGTTCCAATCCTCAGGAATTTTCCCTTCATTAAGGCATCGAGTGAAAATTTGGGCGAGTACTGTTTCGATTTCTCCATTTGCTTCTTGTATGATGTCTACAGTAATTCCATCTTCTCCTGGAGCTTTTCCCCGCTTCATGTTCTTGATTGCATGTGCAACTTCTGCTGGAAGGACTGGAAGAACTCTGGTACCTTTCATGATGCCTGGAGTACATGTATCATCCCTTTCATATAATTTGGAGTAGAAATCTTTCACTTTTGTCAAAATTTCTCCTCTATTTCTTGTTACAGAACCATCTTCTTTTCTCAGTGCCATAATCTGTTTTTTTCCCTTACTGAGATGTCCCTTTGCTATCTTTAGGCTTTGGTTGTTTTCAATTGCTTTCCTTACTAGTTCACAGTTGAATTTCCTTACGTCTTCAGTGATACTTTTTCGTACTGTCTTGCATAGCTCTATATATTCCACTTTGGAAGTCACATCTTCTTTAGTTGTCCTCATCTCTCTTCTTTTTTGCATCAACATTTTGGTTTTTCCTGATAATTTGTTCACGTGCAATTTGTTCTTAGACCCAGCTAATTTTGTTGCTGTTTCCATAAGAGCTTTGGTTACTTTTCTGTTAACTTCAGAAATATCCACTTCTTCCGATGTTAGGCCTTCTAAAGCAGAGAATCTGTTCTTCAGTTCCAATTTGAAGGTATTATGGTGTTTTTTAAGGTTGGTTATGTCAATACATTTTGTTTGTCTTATGAGCTTGCTACGTTCGAGTTTAGTGTTGAGGTGCATCTTACATCTCACCAATCTATGGTCACTGCCTGTGTTGAACTTGTTTAGCACACTGCAGTCTTCTATGACTAATTTTTTGTTACGCATAATAAAATCAATTTCACTTGTCGTCCCATTTGGATGTCTCCATGTCCATTTCCTGTGTGGCTTTTTCTCGAAAAAGGAGTTCAAGATGAAAAACCCTTCTGCCTCTGCAAACTCTACGAGAGTATTTCCACGCTGGTTTCTGTTGCCGTGACCGAATTTACCTACTGAAGTTTCATTCTGTTGCCGTTGCCCTATTTTTGCATTGAAATCTCCCATAATTATTTTCAAGTGTTGCTTACCTTTATTATTTATATCACGAATTTCCTCATAAAATTCTTCAATTTCTTCTTCAGGATGACTTGTGGTGGGTGCGTAAGTTTGAATAATCTGAGCCTGGTATCTTCTCGAGAGTTGGATAACGAGTCGTGCAGCTCTGTCAGAGGAACTTTCAACTTCTACAACTTTATCCTTCAGTCTCTTGTTTATTATAAATCCAACACCACTAGTTCTGCCAGTATCTGTCCCACGATAGTAGAAGAGATGTCCACTTTTCAGTTCAATGAGATCTTCTCCTTTTCTCCTTACCTCACTTAGCCCGACGATGTCCCACTTGATCCTTTGTAATTCCTCTTCCAATTCAAGAAGCCTTGAATCAGAAGATAGGGAGCGTCCGTTATACGTAGCCAAGTTCAGCATCAGATGGCAGCCTAGTCCGGTCCTCCGGGGATTCTTAGCACCCTCTGCCTTCATGTCGCACTGGCCGCTGCCTTGGCCAGGTACATTCCAGCTGCCGGAGACTGAGGGCCAAGATTTAAGTTGTGGAGTCATTTTGGAGGGGTTTGGCCATAACTCACCACGCTGGCCAAGCGGGTTGGTGAGTGTGTGATAACATTTCCTCTAATCCCGATGGTATAGTTATACCGCTATTGGCGGTCGTCAGAGCCCCTTTAGTGGGAACAGGATGTACCACGAGAAGGCGGGGTTGACATTTGTCAAGGAGAGGCTGTGATGTTACGCATCACCTGACCTTACATCCCTATATATATGTATATATATAATTTCCGGTTCTGCTTTCGAACTAGTAGATGTTGGATCCCCTCCCCAAAGACGAAATGCTGCCTATGCCCTTAGTGTTATGTGTATTAATTAAGCTATCCGGAGCACGATTTAACTTTACGAACATTTTAGTACAAAGCAGAGTATTTATATCAAAGTAATGTTAGTGTTTTGGTGTCACATGAACAATTAACTGATATCTTCACCAAATACGCTAAAAACATTACGCAGAGTATGGATAACATAATTTTAAATTATGAGAACAATTTTTCATCTTAATTCTAGAGTGTTTAAAGGCACAAGGTTTTATCTTACTACGTAATTCGATAAAAAACGGAAAACGCTTTGAAAAAGAGAGTCAACAGCGCTGAAATTTACTATTCAAACAGAGCCTAAGCTACACTGCTGTGTATTTCTCTCCATGATATTTTATGTGACATTAAACTATGTTTTCCAGAAACCATTCGTGCAGTAAACAACGGGTCTAAAAATCGATGAAAGAAAGCAGAAATAAAAAAGCGACAGCGCACTTTGGGGAATGATTTTTCTCATACACGGTTTTTAAGGACAATGCATTCTTTTACTCATAACTGCATCATCGCGTCTGTTGGGGGTTTTTTTTTGTTGTTTTTTTCCTAGTTAGTTTTTCGAAAATGTAGCGGAAGTCTTCAAAACATGATCTATTCTTGTACTCGGTGTCTTCAGCATTTCTGCCAACTTCTGAAATGAGTTCACAGAAACACAAACATCTCCAGAGGCATACATCTGCAGTTTGCTTTTACCAGAAATCTTATAAAACAATAAAAAAAAACATTTTCGAAATTGTTATTGCACCTACTGGATGATATTGAAAGACCTTATACCCTTGAACCTCATGCCATACAAAAGTTGTTTACCGGAAGTGAATGAAGTGTCCTTTCAGAAGCGGCGTGATTGGCTGATCTAATTCGCAGGTGTTTTCACTAAACGAAGCGAGAAATTAAATTTTTCATGTAGAAAACAGGTCGATAGCACACGGTGAAAAAAACAAAAAACAAAAAAAAATCTTTCGTGAAATAAAGAAGCATATTTCTGATACAACCTTTTCCGTAAAATGACAGAAAGAAACCTGAATTTCACGGATTTTTCGAACGCCAGGAAAGTTCTAAATTCTCAGACACCTTTCGGAAATTCCTTTCGCATGCTAACGGCAAAACTCTATTTTCCGTATCCATATGACGAAAATCTCAGGTCATAGGAGCGGGTGGCTGAAAAACTTGAGGTTTTACGGGGGCCCTAACAGAAGTTCTGCACCCTGTCCAGTTCTGAGAAAAGATGTGAAGTAACGGAGAAAACTTACCTCATTGCCGTTTAATGTACTCCCCTCTGCTGCTAATGACAGCTTGCCAGCGGTGAGGTAGGTCCTGGATGCCCCGTAGTACGTACGCCATCTTTGTTGAGCTGTCGGGTTACTTGGGTCACGTCCAATGACAGTTTGTCCAGAGATTCGTAGCGGATGCCATGGAGCCTATTTTTTACTTTGGAGAAAGATCAAAGTCGGGTGAACTGAGAGATCAGACTGATGGATCGTGTATCTGGATTAATCAATCGATAGGACCCGTTTCCATTGATCTACGGTCCACGATAAATATTCTTTACACCATGCTAAACGACGAGTAGCATTCCGAGTGGAAATGAGAGGCTTATGAGCAGCCGTACGAGCCCAGTAACTCATGGAATGAAGTTCTCTGCGAATGGTGCATGTACATACCGAGTTTCCAGCATTTTTACTCACCTGTACACTGAGATCTTGTGCAGTACTCCGTCGATTAGCTGTAACGACTCTCCTTTGGCTTCGACGTCTTCTATCACTGATATTCTTCGGTCTGCCGGTACGGTTTGCTGCTTCAGGCACGTCATGTGTCTGTCACTTATTCAGTACATCCAAAAAAGTTGACTTGGGTATGTTTAAACGCCTCTCGGTTTCTCTTATGGACAACCCACTGATATAACACCCAACAATCTTTCCTTTCTCAAAGTCGGTTCTCTCCCGCCGCGTAATTTTCACTCAACCTCATAGTGCAATATGATCGCGGTCAGCTGCAGGCTTGTTTTTATACCGTTTGCAGCTGTACCGCGCATCTTAACAACGCAGAGGATCCGTTCATTTGGTTTTTAAGGAGTGTCCGGTGACTTTTGTCAATATAGTGTACGTAGGCTGTCAGAAAAAGAATGAGACTGTAGGTGTAACGTACCGACAGAGCTCGTCAGTGTCAAGCGGACTTTGGCCCTTTTCGAAATATGCACCGTTAACATAAATGCACTTGCCCCATCTCATTTCTGATATACATTTCACAGTCGCTTTTCAATATTTCATTTTTCTGTTGCCTGTTCTGAAAGTTTTTGGAAGTATTCCCATAGGTAGTATTTTTTCCTGATGTGTATTCTTACAGTATTCTTCCACGAAATACAAACTGACAATTTGTGCAGGTTTTTATTGAATTTTTTGAAGATAATTACATAAATAATGCTTTCACTATGTGGACTGAGTGCCTCAAGAAAAGTGTGTGTGTGTGGGGGGGGGGGGTATGTGTGTAACAAAACATCTTAATTTCCTCTAAAAGCGGCGAGACCTCCACTTTGCCCACGCATGAACAATATCACGGGCCGGCCCTGATTATGGCATAGGCGTAACTAAGGCGGTGCAGGTGGGGCGGCTGCCTCGAGCACAGCTCAAAAATCACTGCTCACAAGTTGATTAAAATTGGAATTGAAGCCTTTGCACCAGTTTGGGCACAGTTTTCTCTCATCATACTTTGTGTGTCATATTACAGAATTTTCTTGTAATAACTTTGGCAATTAAAATTTTCATTCCTTCCTCAAAATATTCAGGCCATATCAGTTCCTCATATCCAAAACTGAATACGCGGTTGTACGTACCTTGAAAGAGAAGAAAGTTGTGCACATTGTTGAAGATTCACTGGGAAATATCTGATCATTACTACAACTATAAAGGACCCACGTCTTCCAGTTGCATTCAGTCCTTTTGTTGTGGTAAAGATCCGAATTTCGAAGCAGTCAGTTGTTCGATTGTTGTGTGTGTGTGTTTAACGACCACCGTGAGCAACTCGATGGGCTATAAGCAGCCGCCCTTCCCTAATTTAAGGCCGCTGTTTCCAGGGAAGAGATATAACCAGTGCCGTAAGATAAATACAACTTCAATGGCTCACCGGGATTCAAAGCAGGACCCATCTCAACGTTTAGGTCACTTCGCCACCGGGGCACTTCATTCTGATTGTTCCCCGCCCATAAAGATAAAATTGGTGTGTGACGTTAATTTTGCTTTGTCGAGTAATATGTATTTTTATGTATATACAGTAGATTCCGATTAATTGGAACATATCGAGGACATATTGGGCATATCACTTTGGCACAACTAAGCGGCTGCCCTAACATGCAAAGCTGTATCCCAAAGAGCTAGTTTGGGATGTTCTTCAAGAATTGTCCCAAATAAACGGCTCATTAACCGATCGCCCAATTAATCGAAACCTACTGTATATGCTAAAGACACCATTAAATTAGCAACATATATCATCATCATTGTCAACCAATATCCATCCACTACTGGATGAAGGTTTCCCCAAGTTTCTTCCACAACTGTCTGTCTTGAGCCTGTTTCCTCCATGTCACTCCGGCATGCTTTCGAATTTCATCCATCCATCTCTCATGTGGTCCCTTCTAGGTCTTTTCCTGTCCCTTGGAATCTAGTCTAAAATCTCGGTTGTCCATCGGTGGTCCGTTCTTCTGGAAACATGTCCAGCCTATTGACATTTCAGTGCGCCATAAATTCGTGGTTTGCTCAGGGTGCAGAAATGCATAATTTCTCTTCTGTATTATGGTATCTAGGAAAGCATTGCCAAGTTCCTCAAACTTCGTTTTCCATGTTCGGCACACATCATCGAGCCCCTGCATCTGTACGGATGTAAGAAAGCGTGGAATCCACCTTGCACGCATGCGTGTCATATGCAAATGATCACACAATATCACATGAGCACTGTCGTGAGACATTTCCAGTAGTTCTCCAAATTACTCGTCTTTTGAATCTTTTCTTAAACGAAAAGTACTTTTCAAAGTGGATTTCTAGAA
This sequence comes from Macrothele yani, assembly GCA_039090855.1. Lineage (NCBI taxonomy): Eukaryota > Metazoa > Arthropoda > Arachnida > Araneae > Macrothelidae > Macrothele > Macrothele yani. The sequence continues at coordinate 14,498,661 of CM077028.1, forward strand.
AAAAATCAGCGAAAAAGTGAATACATACATACCAGTTAAGGGTACACCAACTACGCAAGTTCGTAACGTTTACGGCGTAGTATAAATCCGTTTATTCAGTGGCGTAATTCAGTATATACAAGCCACCAAGCTTTCGCTCACCACTGAGAGGCTTTTTCAAAGCTTCCCAGTGAAAAGCTTGAAAAACAATTCTTTCCACTTCCTAGCCTTGAAAACGCCTAAAATTAGACATATTATGTGTAACCACTGTTTTGAAAAAGCTTTTCGGTAGCGCAAACTTGACGAATGGTATAGGCCCCTAATCTTCATTACGCCACTGAATAAACGGATTTATACTACGCTATAAGCGTTTCGAGAGTACATTTAAGCTCCAGAATGAAAAATCTGTGCATTATTTAAAACACACAATGTGCACACTCTCTCACAGTGAACTGAACAAATAACGCTTTTTCCAACCGGATTTCTAGAATCTTTAAGACATTTGAAAAAGAAATAGCTTCTTACAAAAATTAGCGGCAGAAATGTGTGTCAAGTTATATGCAAAATGTTTCTGAAAGAGGAAGATATCTGAAGCAAAAATAATTTTTCAAATCACACAATTAGGAGAATAGATATGGTGGGAAACGTGATGTAAGTTTACTCCCCTAAATGGCAAAGCTTGAATTACTTGAAGAAAAAGATGGGTTCAAAATATTATCATAATAAAGGAGATTTTTTTGAGGGATATGAAAGGCTGACAGAATGGCTTTTGCTTACGGAATTTTAGAATTGGGTTTTAGCTTTTACAATATATATATATATATATATATATATATATATATATATATTGTAAAAGCTGTAAATGTGCTTTTTTTTTTTTTTTTAGTTTTTAGCTCCAGAAGTGTGGAGTGTCAAGTAGAGAGTAATGAACATTTCCGACATCTGCTCCTGTACGAGTTTAACAAGAGATCCACAGGCCACTCGACAAATTTGTGCTGTGTATGATGAGGATATTATTGCTCCGAGGACAGCCCGCAAATGGTTTGAACGGTTCCGAGGTGGCAATTTTGACCTGAACGACTGTCCACGCTCAGTCGTCCATTTCACTTTGATGAGAATCGTTTAAACCATCTCATCCACTTGGATCCGCGTCAAACCACACGCGAATTGGCCACTAAGATGGACTGTGATCAGGCCACAGTATTGCGACACCTGGAACGTATGGGAAAGGCTCAGAAATTGGGATCTTGGGTGCCTGACACTCTCACCGAGGACAACAAGAATCAGGTTGTTGCCATATGGGGTTTCTTGCTCGCCCGTTATCGCGAATGTTCTCAGTAACACAAACCCTTTCTGTCACGTATTGTTACTGGAGATGAAAAGTGGTGCTTGTACGTGAATTTAAGGCATCAGAGGGAATGGTTAAGCCCAAACAAGACGCCCACACTACGTCCAAAACATGACCATCCTGCGAAGATAATGTTGTGTGTCTGGTGGCATATGAAAGACATTATTCACTGGGAAATCCTGCCGAGGAATCGGACCATGAACGCTGCACTCTATTGTGAGCAACTCCGCCGTGTGGAGGGAGCAATTCAGCAGAAGCGGCCACATCGGCGCCATGGTGTCCTTCTCCAACATGATAACGCACGCCCACACAGTGTAAACATGACCAAAATGGTCATTCAAGACATGAAATGGAAGATCCGTCCACATCCGGCCTATTCCCCAGATGTCGCCCCTTCAGACTATTTGTTCCGATCTCTGTCGATTGCACTCTGTGGCAGAACGTTCAACAATGATGTTGATCTTCAGAATTTCCTTGAGGATTTCTTCGCATCAAAACCTGCATGTTCTTTCAAGAATGGCATTGCAGACCTATCCAGACGTTGGGACACTATAGAAAACAATGGGGGAAATACATAGTTGCTTGATTCCGTTTTCCTTTCTGATGTAATACATTCCTGTAGTGCGGTGAAAAGAACGCCATGAACTTATGCATCAACCCAATATATCACTGACATCCCTGGCGGGAGAACTGCACATTATGAAAAAGCAGAAAATGTGTAATCTTCATAGCAAAAGTGATGCCATGGAAAATGAATGTTTAAAATACTACTCCTAAAAGCAGATATAGCAAGAAAAAGTTCTTGAATATACGCCCCTTAGCGGGAAAACTGTACATTATTAGAAAAGTACAACGTTCTCACTTTTTACCATACTAAAAGGCATACACTAGTACGAAAGGATTTTTCAATAGGATTTTTAGAAGCGGAGTTACAGCTACAAAAACACAATTACACAACGCTACCTAGCATAAGAAGTAAGAACTGTGCATTACGGAAAATTCAAAAAATATGTGCGAAATATTCCCCGAAGAGGAAGATATTCGAATCTAACAGAAGTTTTCAAATCGCACTTTCAAAAATAGAAATATTGAGAAAAAATTAAATATACATTGGTGCTCCTAGTGGGTAAGTTATGCATTATTGGGGGGGGGGGCAGGAAATACGCATAAAATGTTTTTGCACTGAGGGCTATCTGACAGAAATAAATTTTTTCATCCGGTTTATAGACTCGCAGGTATGGCTGCAGAAAAGAAATATAAGGTTACGCTCTCTAGTAGGCAAATAACGCGCTAAGAAAAATTATGAATTGCATACAAAATGTTATTCACCATGATCGCTGCCCGACACACACAAAAAAAATTTCAAATCAGAGTGTTAGAAGTAGAGGTATAAAGAAAAATGGAATCTAAATTTACGTCCCTTGCAGGAAACCTGATTGATACTTTGAGCAGGTAATATGTGCAAAACATTTTCCCTCGTAAGAGGTATCTGACGAATTTTTTTATTTATTTAAGTTTTCGTAGCGCAGGTACAGCAGCAAATAAACCTATATTTTCTGCCATAACTCTTTTACTATACCACTGATTTTTGAAAAAATAATTGGAAATTTTCTTTTCGGAAGCAACAGAGTTAAAGCATTGGTATAAGACTAGGTGAAAACCCGTCAATAATGATCGGGAAAACTAAGATATGTAGAGTAATTTTTGTTAATAAACAGGTATTTTTTTTTATTGGAGGTTTAACGACCACCGTGAGCAACTCAATGGGCTATAAGCAGTCGCCCGTCCCTAATTTAGGACCACTGGTTCCAGGGAAGGGTGAGAGCCACCGCCGTGAGACAACACAACATCCATGCCTCACTGGGATTCAAACCCGGACCCCTCTTGTACGAATGATCAGCAGCCGTCGCTTAGACCACTGCGCCACCGGTGCGGCGTATTTTCATTTTGTTTGAGAACTTAGAATTGCGCAGTTGCAAATTTTTAAATGGTATGGTAGTTCATGCGCAGAAGCACAAGCAATGTTTTTCCTTTTCTTTTTTATCTCTTCTTTTTTTTTCTTTTTCTTTTTTTTTCTACAAATATAAATAAAATAATACCTGGTTATATTCTGCGAAAAAGATTTTGTTGTATTCTGAGAATTTCGTGGTTTAAGTAAAAAAGAAAGTTCCCAAATCATATTTCTTCAGCATACGCATGGAATAATAATAACACACTGTTACCTGCTGTATTGGAACTCTCACTTTTTAGACTTAAATAAGAAAAGAAACTGATTTGACAATCTAAAATAATCTTTTTAGGTTCGCAAGGGGAATCTGAAAATTAAATTTCATACGATAGGATTCTAAATGAAACATTCTGTATGTCATTTATGAACAACAAAATAGAACCAAAATTCCTGACGTAACGTTGTCCTGTTTCTAAAGAGTTGCTGAAACAATTTTAATCTTGTGACGTAAAGCACCTCTGATTTCATGTCAGAATGACTTGGATAAGATGACGTCACACCAGCAGCTGTGAAAAACCGGTTTTTGTTGCTATGACTACAAAGCAAAGTGATACACGCGTGCGCTGTGTTCAATGGCTACATTTTACTGATGTAAGAATCTTACCTTCATATGGAGTGTCACAAAAATACATGAAACAAAGTTTCGTCAAAGTGAAACAGATGTGTTCCAAATGTGAAACAATTAACTTTACAAAAAAGAACATTACAAGAATAAAAAGTATACTGGTTGAGTCAGAGATTCAACAATTAAAACAGACAGGCACCAGGAAGGGGCCAAACAAAATGGGACAAACATTCAAACAAAGGAAATTATATATTTAGATTTCCCATTTTCTCTTTCGAAGATTTTTTCAAGTAGTAGCACAAAACACAACAAATGAGAATAATAAAAATAAAGTACGATGAAACAAAGAGACAAAATCACGCACACGTAATATCAGTCAGTGAACATGGTATTTCTGTTTCTTTAGAATTATCTAGAAATCAACTAATGATTGCCAAATACAGTGAAACATTCTAAGTTTTAAGAAGATGGGAGGGAAAAACTTGCTTATTAAACCGGAATCCTCGATGGCATCTCTGTTGCTATGGTTACTCCGATTATCTGAGCATATGCGCTTCTTCTAATGGAGAAATCTTTCTTCTCCCAATACGTAATTTTCCGAGACTCCTTTTTTTTTATGTATAAAAGAGTGTTGAGCAATAAATATATAAAGCCTAACGAAGATCCCTGCTTTCTCAAGATTTCCATGATCAAGCTAATAACAGTTCATTAATAAGCTGACTTTTCAGAACTTTCGATAAGAGTTACCGGCATGTAATCATCCATGAATTTCAATAAACATCGTTGTAGTAACAGAGGCAATTAAACAAACAGACAATAAAGAACACTGACCAGAAAATCCTGATTGTTAAATTACTTTGGTACAGTTTACACAGTTTGTGACATTTATATACACTGCCTTGCCATTAATTTCCGTACATTTCTCTACTGATAGTAAAATGGGTCCTGTGCAACCACCAAGTCACACATCCTACTATTAGGTAACCACAAAAGTATTTGCCGTTTTCGAAGACTGAGACAAAGTATGTAACATATACGTAATAGAAAAACAATGTATTCATCAAAATAATTACCATGGACATCAATAACATTCTCCCAACGTGTTAACAGCAACTTATATATACCCCTACGATAAAATGCCGGGTCATGGGAAAGGGAAAAGTTTTGGAGGCTGCGTGCAACTCATCGAAGTTGGAGAAGCCGTTGTGACGTATATTCTAAACTAACTATCCTGTTTAGTTTCTTTCCCTATGTAAATTTTGAGTTTGTTCTCAGTTATACTTCATACTTAACGTGATATCTTCTCTCTCAAACGAATAGTGTTATCAACGCAATTGAGGTAGAATGAACGTGACGTATGCCTGTTATGAGATAAGAACCAGAGATATAAACTACGATACAACAGTTGCTAGTATGGGGTGTTGAGTGTGGATGTGGTCGATACTGATTTGTTGAGTAAAATGTGAAGTGCTATGATGTACTAATGAAATCATCTGGAATAAAGCCAATTTCGGTAAGTTTGGCTTCTGTTTAAATGTTTCGTCTGGCCGTTAAGGTTTAATTTAGGAACTTTTTCATCGTATGGTTATGTTTTAAAATAACGTAAGAAGAGCGATAATAAAAGTTCAGTACGAAAAGACCTTACGTTATACGGTGATCACGCAAATGACTGACGAGTGAAAGAAACAAGTAATAATCTGAAGCTGGCGAGTAAGCTGGATGACATAAAAGTTCCCACCCAATTCTTTGATAGTGTTTCTGCCCAATGAAGTGGAGTGGGCAAGAGCGTTATCTTGAAGGATCAGAACTCCCTTTCCGTTGACAAATGCTGCTTCCTTCTTTTTCAGGTCCTCATGCACACGGTCCAGTTGTTCACAGTAAACTGCAACGGTGATCGTTTGGCCGCGTTGCAAGAGTTCATAATGAATGACACCGCGTGCTGTCCGCCATACACGCAACATAATTTTACAGGTACGTGGATGCAGTGCTGGCTTCGATGTGTGAGGAATTGAGTCACTAATGGACACCAATGTGTGGAACTTTTTGAGGCGATGTACTGGCCCCCACTTCTCATCACATGTGAGTACCCTATGCAAAAATAGTTCTTCGTCATAGAGAGACAGCAATGTGAGACAAGCAGAAACACTTTGCTGCTTGTTCACTGCAGACCACTTAGACAATTTGCATGCCTTACCTATCGCATGCAGATATCTTCGGACTTTTTCATCACTAACACCAAATGACTGGGCTAGTTCCAGCATGTTTCGCTACTGTCCTTATCAATAGCAAATTTCAGGGCTTCTGTGTCAAGGCTGACAGGACGACCACTCCGGGACTTTTCTTGAAGGGATTTATCTCCGTCTCAATAGCAACTTTCACGACTTTTGTGACAAGGCTGAAAGGGCGACCACCCCGGGACTTTTCTTGAAGGGATTTATTTTTATGCTTTACCTAGCGCATGCAGATGTCTTCGGACTTTTTCATCACTAACACCAAACGACTGAGTTACTTCCTGGTATGTTTGGCTACTGCCCTGCTCAATAGCAACTTTCAGGACTTTTGTGTTAATGCTGACAGGACGACCACTCCGGGACTTTTCTTGAAGGGATTTATCTCTGTCTCAATAGCAACTTTCAGGACTTTTGTTTCAAGGTTGACAGGACGACCACTCCGGGACTTTTCTTGAAGGGATTTATCTCTATCTCAATAGCAATTTTCACGACTTTTGTGTCAATTTTGACAGGACGACCACTCCGGAACTTTTCTTAAAGGGATTTATTTTTATGCTTTACCTACCGTATGCAGATGTTTTCGGACTTTTTCATCACTAACACCAATTGACTGGGCTAGTTCCTGGCATGCTTCGCTACTGTCCTGCTCAATAGCAACTTTCAGGGCTTCTGTGTCAAGGCTGACAGGACGAACACTCCGGGACTTTTCTTGAAGGGATTTATTTCCGTCTCAAAAGCAACTTTCAGGGCTTTTGTGTCAAGGCTGACAAGACGAACACTCCGGGACTTTCCTTAAAAGGATTTATCTCCGTCTCAATAGGAACATTCACGACTTTCGTGTCAATGCTGACAGGACGACCACTAAGGGACTTTTCTTGAAGGGATTTATTTTTATGCTTTACCTACCGCATGCAGATATCTTCGGACTTTTTCATCACTAACACCAAATAACTGGGCTATTTCCTGGCATGTTTAGCTACTGTCCTGCTCAATAGCAACTTTCAGGGCTTCTGTGTCAAGGCTGACAGGACGACCACTCCGGGATTTTTTTAAGGAATTTATCTCCGTCTCAATAGCAACTTTCACGACTTATAACGAAGTAAATTTCTCCGTCATTTTTATCCGCGCCAGGATTCGAACCCGGATCCCCTCATTCCGGAATAAGTCACTCTACCAATTGAGCTACGCGGACGTTTTGTTCTGATTGCTATGTGCCTTTATGTCGTGTGCGTCCTGCTAGCAGGCACGTCACATCCCCCCGAAAGAGGGCCGGGGGCATGGCCCACGGGTCAGCCGTGACCATGAATCGTTGCAGGCAGCCATCCACTGTAGAACGTGCACTTGAGAAGTCCCAGTCAATCTGGTGTGTGGAATGCAACGTCACACACATTTATTTTTCGAAGCGCTGGAGAAGGGATTCTCTGAGTTTTCCTATCTCGCGGTGTGGAAAGAACATCACACCATTGCGAGATTTTGAACGGTCGGGTCATCCGGATAGTTCGGGCGCCATTATAACGAAGTAAATTTCTCCGTCATTTCTGTCCACGCCAGGATTCGAACCCGGATCCCCTCATTCCGGAATAAGTCACTCTACCAATTGAGCTACGCGGACGTTTGTTCTGACTACTATCTGCCTTTATGTCCTGTGCGTCCTGCAGGCAGGTACGTCACATAGTGAACGTGGATTGCACATAAATTGCTAGTTACTGTCTAACAGGAAAATACATTTTCACTAAAGGAATTATTTCATTAGTCAATATTTCGTAGCCGTAGGCTCGCAATGAATAAAAAATATGATTCCTTAAATTCGTCAACTGACATCTTTTGCAACGACGGTGGTACTTCGTAATGCACCCTCAAACTAATCTTTCAAGTACAAGAATGATTCGGTGAACATACATAACTTCAAGTGAAACTATGACGACAATTTATAATTTCGATTACAGGAATGGTTTATCACTTCCAATGAAATGACAGCGATGATTTCATTAAGTAGACGAATCTGTCTTGCTTACACTTTTACTTCAAAATTCTTACTACGCTAGATTTATGCTATAATTTATTTTTCTGCTGCATTTTGAAAGACTGTAAAACAAACGTGCAAAGTCTGTAGTTATTTTTAAAAAAATCTAACACAGAAATCCTTATTTAAAGGCAGTGAAACTCTAAATAACGCTTGACTTGTATCGTTGGTTTCGCTCCCTCTCTCCGACTACGGACTACCCTAGTGACGTCACAATCCGGTGCGCGGGCCTGTAAGCTATAAGGGGTGATGGTTTTTCACGCGAAGCTTTATAAAGCAGCGAATGGCTGAGTGGTTAGCAGTTCAGACTACCAATGCAAGGTCCTAAGGTTCGTTCCTGGGCTGATCTCGCGGAGGTGGTGTGATTTGCTAAAAATCACTGAATATTCGCCGTGCATCGGACGAGCACGTTAAGTGACGGCCCCCAGGTTGGACCCCTTGGTTAAATGGGTATCCTTTCCTATGCCCCCCCCCGAAATTCTCTCACCCCTCTATGTGCAACATCGTACTTGTACGGTGGCGCCATCTACTGTACTCTAATCTCACTACAAACTGTTCTGTCAAAGTCACTAGACTTGCTCTCATTACTTCCGTTTCTGTGTCCTAAAATCTACTCACTGTGGACGGAAGTCCTACAAGAAAATGACTCATACCTGCCGTTGCAGTCTTGGAACTGCAGCGCCGAGTGCCAAACGGTTCACGAAGCTTTATATTCTTTGGTTTGGGTCAGTTCCTTTCTGAGCGCGGGGGATGCTCATTTCAACTGCCCAGCACCCCTATCGGTAATGTTTTATCTCCTGAGTGAACATATGTGTAATGGTTTTTTTTAAATAAATATTTGAATTTGTTTCCATAGTTCTATAACACCCTCTATAGTGCACACGTACCAGCGGCGTAACTAGCAGAACGTGCGCCCCTCCGCCCCCGTACGATTTACTTCAGCACCCCTAAGCACAGTAATTTTTCCAGGATTTCGAACACGAGGGGCGATGCATTTTTCGCGGTGTGTGTGTGTGTGTGTGTGTGGTGGTGGTTGAAGGGGGGAGGATAGGAATTTAGGGAGAGTGTCTGCAAAAGTGATGGTTGTACCCAGGGCCCTGTAGTTTTAACTTTTTAAGTAACAGATTTAACAATACGTGTAATTGCTTAGTCCAAAACTGAAATAAATCACTTGAAGAAATCACCCTCTTACACAAGGCAGATCTGTGGCTGCTGTGAATAAATGTTGACGCCTGTCGTGCGCGTAATCCTAGGTAACTGACTTTTCCCACATCCTTCACGGGAAATCCCACTGTGGCCTTACGCTTTTCATCAGCAGCGCAGAGAGAGAGAGAGAGGGCGATTGGAGAGCGATCGTATTATTTACAATCCATTGCAGAGCAATCGTATTACAACCCGAAGTCAAAGAGCCGAAAACTTTCAATGTGTAGGACATTCAGTGTTTTAAAAGTGAAACTTGGCATTTATTTAGGCAAAGCTAAATATATCTTAAAGCAAAATATGAATCTTTGGGTTAATTATTGTGCGTGTTCGAATTTTTTCATAAATATGTAACTGGTAGCTGTATATACCGCTGTATTTATTGGCAGAATTCCATTGTCATGTACATAGAAATGTTATTTTACTGAAGAATAAAGGCAATTTTTTGAAATGTAGTACGCCCCTTCGTTACCTGCGCCCCCCCCCTCCCGCAGCTGCGGGGGTGGTGGTTACGCCACTGACACCTACACATTGAGTTAAATTATATAACGCTGGAGTTTTTCGCACAAAGTCAGTCGAACTAAACAACCCTTAACAGAAATTAAATTTGCTTTAATGCAGACGAATTATGCTATAAAATAAAAACGTGTAAAGGTTTTATTACCCCGAGCAGCATTGGAGGTCGCACAGAATTTGTGTCCTAATATTTGGTTAGCTCTCATGATTTCCGCAACATACTTAATGTCAATATTCCTGTCAGAGAAGTTACTTCACATGGAAACTAATTAAAGAGCTTCTGCTGACGCAGGTCACTATTGCGGGGAAACAAATTAAGTAATTTGGAAATGATCCCCCATTCGAAACCACTTTCGATTTGAAGTCAACGCAAAATACATATCGACCAAAACATGCAAACAAGAATGTCTTTTCTCAAACTGTTAACTACAAACCTATAACCCAGCTGACCGCAATTTAAAGGAAAAATTACACAGCCGATATGTCGCCGGAAGCGATATATTAAATAACTTCATCATCACTGTATGATCACTTCATTACGACCACCTTGATGTTATAACTGTAATAGTGCTCCCAAAATTAATTTGGTAAAGGAGCTTTTTGAAACTCAATAAAGAACTTCAGAACACGTACAGACATTCGTACATACAGAGCTGGAAAAAAAAATAGGCAATAAATAAGTAAGAATGTGATAAAAAATAGAAATATGATAAACAAGGTCATAACAGCAACATTTCGTTTAAGTGCACGTAAAAATACGATGTTGTTTTGTTTATTATTGAATTATGAGGGTTTAACTAATCGTGGAAGACTTAATGTTAGATACGTACACGTCCTATCAGAATAATACGACCACCTACCTAATAATGGGAATAACGACCCTAGGTCCGGATGAGAGCTGCGAGACGGCGTGGCAGGGACGCGATGAGGCACTGGAAGGTTGCCCGAAGCACACGTGCCCATTCGAACGGTAGCAGAGCACTGAGGTCTCGAAGAGGGCGTGGTTGTGGGTCTGCATATCGAACCTGTCCATCCAAATAGTCCCACAAGTGATTAATGAGATTGAGGTGGGGCGATTTCCCAGGCCAAAGGAGAACGGAGACATCGCTGTCGTGTTTCTGGAACCAATCACGCACCCCTTAGCGACGTGGTACGGTGCATTGTTCTGTTGGTAGGCACTATCACCACTAGGGTAAGCGTCCAATATAAAGGGATGCATGTGGTCAGCGAGAATGGACAAGTAGCCATTGGCGTTCAGGGACCAATCCAGTGGTCCCAGGTCATACCAGGAAAACATCCCCCAGACATGCACACTGCCACTGCAGCCCTGTATTTGACCGACAAGCGCGTCCGGGTGTTGGTTCTTGTGTGTCTGACGTCATATGCCACACCGCCCGTCACTTCTGAGGAGTAGAAACCTCGACACTTCGGAGAATACAACGTTTTTCTGCTCTTTCACTGTCCAATGACGGTAGTTCCATGTGAAGTGCAGGCGTCGTTGCCGATGGACCTGGGTTAACATGGGCGCCTTGACGCAGCGTCGACTACAGAAACCCATGCGTAACAGGGTTTGACCTACTGTTATCAGGGACACGCCAGAGTCCATTTGCGTGGCCAACTGCTGCACTGTTGCGCGTCGATTGCCCTTTACCAGTAAATGGAAGTGACGTTCTCCTCTGGGGTCGATGGCCTTTGGGGCTCCACAGTTATGACGTCATGAGGTACTCGGTGTACCAGTGGTCCATTCTTGGTACACCCTACTACAGCACCTCCCGAACAACCCACGAAGTCTGCTGTTTCTGAGATGCTTCCACCCTGGGCGCCGTAGCCGATGATCATTCCTTTTTGAACTTTTGTCAAATCGCTACCTCTGCCTATTGTGCTCACGTCACGCATTATGGCTGATCTGTTCTGGCCGGCCGCTTATGCCTCAGTGTGGTCGACTTTGTCACGTACGCTCCGTGACGCGCTTGATCGGGGACACTGTGATTCCGGGAGTGGTCATATTATTTTGATACGACTGTGTATATCCATATGAAACCTCCATTAATGGACACCTTCGAAAAACAGTAACCTTGAGCAATGGCAAGTTTTGTTTTGGTACAGAACAGCTGCCGTAGGATTAGCACTAACGATAACCTCCGAACAGCGAAACCTCTTAACAGCGACACCCCAGTCAGCCCCGAAAGAGATCCAACGGACACCTTGTCCTTTAGCATTTTACGCAGTAGGATTAACATTACCGACAAACCTCTTAACAGCGGCCAACGGACATACCAGTCAGCCCCGAAAGAGATCTAACGGACATCTTGTCCTTTAGAATTTTACGCAGTTCCGTAGTATTAACATTACCGATAACCCTCTGAACAGCAGACAACGGACATCCCAGTCAGCCCCGAAAGGGATCTAAGGGACACATTGCCCTTTAGCATTTTACGTAGTAGGATTAACATTACCTACAACCCTCTTAACAGCGGCCAACGAACATCCCAGTCAGCCCCAAAGAGATCTAACGCACACCTTGTCCTTTAGCAATTTACGCAGTTCCGTGGGATTAACATTACCGATAACCCTCTTAACAGCGGCCAACGCACTTCCCAGTCAGCCCCGAAAGAGATCCAACGGATACCTTGTCCTTTAGCATTTTACGCAGTTCCGTAGTATTAACAATACCGATAATCCTCTTCACAGCGGCCAACGGACATCCCAGTCAGCCCCAAAAGAGATCTGTAGGATTAACATTACCGATAACCCTCTTAACAGCGTCCCTTTTCTTTTCCTTAGCGTACCCTAACTTAACCTCTTAGCTTAACATTTCTAAAGGGAAGTTTGAGACAACGGGTCAGACACCACTTTCCTAAAATCCTCTGTATCGAGATTTTATTTCAAATTGTTATATTGAATTTCATTCAGCATTCTACCTTTGGAGAAAGCTCTGAAACCGTTCTTTTTGTGCGTAAGCTTTGTACAGTTTTTTTTTTTTTTTTTTTGTACCAAAGCAAGGGACTAGCAGTGTTAACCAAGCCTAACCTCCCAACAAAGGTCACTTTTTCTCGATCTGAGCAGCGACCGTTATTCGGAAGTTTCACTGTATATTCTAACACGTGGCACCATTTTTAACGAGTTTCTAGCTCTCTAATGACAGTCACTTTGTCGTTTAAGGAAAATGCTTTTTTTTTCTTTGACAGTTTTATCACACATAAAAGTTTAGGATTTTCTATACTTGATGGCTAAGTGTGATTGACAGCTGTTTGATGACACATCTGAAGCAAAAGAAGCGCCGATCTTCCCGATGCAACGCTCGCTTGGAGGATGAAAGGGGGCAATGAACACAATTCCAAGAATTATTACCTCCTGTTTTCCCTCCGATTGACATCCCATCCCTTTACTCCCCCATTCTTCTCTGCAATCGTCACCCAGAAATCCAGTCAAAGTATGTGCCTGGCATAGTCTGTCGTGCACAACTTGCTTGTTGAGCATTTGTACTACCTTCCCTTTGCTTTTCGGTTGACTTTCTTCCACTAGCCCACCAACATTTCACTGCGCTTTGCAGTTTTGTCCTGTATGACCCCATTTCTGTTCCTAAATTCCACAATAGTGTACAGCAGATTTTCTCTGCTTCGTTAAATAAGGAATTTCATTAAATGTTGCTACCTTTTGTTAATGTGGACGTCTAGGGCTGCTGAGTGTCCGACTTATCCGATAGATGGCGCTGAAAATTACGGCTGGCTCCTGAAGGAAATTGGGTTCGCCTGTGACGTTGCCTTTTACTGCTCTAATAGTTTGACCAAGAGGGAGTTCTGATAAGAAATTTTCAGTTAAAAATAACTTACTTAAACCACAACTTGTCGAGAATTTTGCATAAAAATAGTTTTCGGTCAAGAAACACAGTGAGAATGAAAAGACAAAATGCACACTGTTACGTTTTAGCCAATGATGTTATTTGAGGGTGGAGTTCAGTAAGTGGGCGGAGTTCCGTAGCTCAAATTCAGGGGTTTTCTGCTAATTTACACATTTTCTCTTCAAAAAATGAACGTACATATATAGGATTTCAGATGGTCTACAGAAGAAAATATTCCAATCTGACTTTTGCTCCAATTAAATTATTTCTATGTGGCTCATATATTAGAAAAATCAGACAGAAATAAGAGATTTCGTTTCTTCCACACAGTAACACTCCCAAGCTAACTTCTCGCGCCATCTAGCGTAAAATTGGAGCGCTTTCGAGTCAGATAAATTGAATTAAAAAAATTCTAACAAATTTTTCGGAATAATACTTGTGGCATGCATATACACTGAAGAGCAATTGAATTAGAGACAGCTGGCGTTATGCAAATGTGGTGTTGTGGGCTGTCCTGTAAACGGAAACGACATGACGTATGCAGCGATCCGACAATATAAGGAGTGATGCGACAGGAATCAGTAAGAGTCGGACGCAGTATGGGTAAGACGAAGGATCGAAGTGCATTTGATCGTGGGCAAATTGTTGGGGCCCTACGAATGGGTCACTCCATCTCGGTAGTCGTACAGGTACTGGGATTTTCACGAGCCACTGTGTCACGGGCGCACCGTGAGTACATCGAATCCGGTAAAACCATCCCTGCAAGGGCCAACTGCCGTGGACAACAGCGTGTGGATATGAGGCGTCATATTCGGCTAGCGCGCATTGAAACAGCTGATAGACGGGCCACAGTGCAAGAAATCACTCGGCAATTTAACGCTGGTGCACAAAAACGTGTAAGCAGCCACACCATCTAGAACCATCTCCTCGCTATGGGGTACAGAAGCCATCGTCCCATTCCTATGATCTGCTGACCGCACATCATAGGGGGCAAAGATTAGCATGGGCGTGGGAACTGGACCCTAGACATGTGGAGAAATGTTGCCTGAACTGATGAGTCGAGATTCACTTTGGTACACGCGGATGGCAGAATCCGAGTACGGCGCAAACCACGTGAAGCGATGGATCCTTCTTGCCAGCAGGGTACTCTTGAAGCTGGTGGGGGTGGCATTCTCGTCTGAGGACTGTTTACGTGGACTGAAAGGGGACCCCTGGTACGTGTGATATCGTCCCTAACAGGTCAACGTTACCGGGATATCCTGGACGACCATTTGCTCCCGTTTGTGCGTCTTCAACATCCCACTGGAGACCTCATCCTGCAACAAGACAATGCACCGTGCCATCGCTCTCGAATTGTATCCGAATAGTTGGATGAAAACTCCACCGACGTGACCTCGCTTCCTTGGCCAGCTAGGTCACCTGACCTCAATCCTATCGAGCACATCTGGGATGCCATCGAGAGAGAGATGACCCCCTCCATCAAATCTTCGTCAACTGTGGGAGCTTGTTCAGGGGTCGTGGATCCGTATGGCTTCCCAACGCTTCCGGTGTCTTGTCGAGTCCATGCCGAGACGAATCGCCGCCGTCATCAGGGCGAAAGGTGGTGCTACACGTTACTAGACAGGTATCTCTAATTCAATTGCTATTCAGTGTATTAGCTATGGCCGTTTTTATTTGTGCTCAAAATTTTAAACACAACAAAGAAATAGTCTTCGAGAAAATGTGTGCAAAAGAAATTTACATTACAGATATAGGATAGAATTTCCCTTAAGGTCCCGCTTAACGGTGATCATTTTAGCTTATGTGTCGCTTAAATCATCCGAATTACTCTAGCTTTTTGCATATGCTCTCAAGAAAAAATTGCAAGTACACACACACGCAGACGCGCGCGCTAGCTTGATCGCTACAAATGCAAAATGCAAATCAGAAATTGAGTTCCGAAGGCCGTGTGGTCAGCGACTCGGGCTTTTTGCCTAATAGCTGAGTCGCCCAACCTCGATGCATTTGTCCTATAGCGTAAAAAAAAAAAAAAAAAAAAAAAAAAAAAAGGGCAATGGTCAGGCCAATGGCGATTATTTCATTAATGTTTAATTTCTTCACTCCCACTCGAAAAAGCAAAACGGTGTATTGGCGAATATTAGATGCGCACTCACAGCGGTCACCTTTCTTCTTCTTCTTCCAACCTTTTTTATAGCCAATTGAGGCTATTGGTTTCATTCATCCAGGGCTCGAAATGGAATTTTGAAGTGCCGGTATGCTCATATTGAGCCAAAAATCCTCGAGAAAAAAATACCTTCTCCAGAAAATATCCCAAACCGAAAAATTAAAAAAAATCCCCCGATTCCTTTGTTTGAAAGTGTAATTGACAACTCCGTGGAATATTATTGCATAATAAGTCATAAACGATGGCGTTCGATTAGAGTTGGATGGTTTGTGGACCCTGGCAAGCAAGCACTACTCATGCTACACCTACGACTGGAGTTAGAATTGTTCATAACGAGGAGTCTCTACCCTGGGACCGACGTATTAACGAGACTTCCGAACCTCGGCTAATCATTAGTGATTTAGCTGGACTTCAAGCTGGAACCTTAAGCTCTCGAGCAGAGGAACCCAAGGACTTCAAACTGAAACCTTAAGCTCTCGAGCAGAGGAACCTTAAGGACTTCAACCTGGAATCTTAAGCTCTTGAGCAGAGTAACCTTAAGGACTTCAAGCTGGAACCTTAAGCTCTCCCTTTCATGAAGTGGAAAGTCTGGCAATCAGAGCCTTCGTAATCAGAATGAATAATCAGTCTTAAATTAATAGCAATCCCGCCCTCTTTTTCTTTCTTTTTGAGATGCGTACACACTCCCCTATCCTTTAAGGTGGACGTCTAGTGATTTTGCTTCCTATACTTCCAATGGCCAAACTTCTGTACACATTTTCTCCACAATTAATGCATTCCGAAGGATGAAAATTTGAACATCGATTAAAATAACTTCATTTTATAACTTGGAATACTTAATATTTTCTAAAACATAACCAAAATTAAGCAATCCACCATTTGTTTGTCTACTGACGTAATCAATGTACAGGTCGCGCCATCTTTTTTCTGGTCTCAACACCACCAAAGGAAAAGTTATTGATTTTTAATATAATTATGGTTATGTTTTAGAAAATATTAAGTATTCCAAGTTATAATATGAAGTTATTTTAATCGATGTTAAAATTTTCATCCTTGAGAATCCATTAATTGTGATGAAAATGTGTGCAGAAGTTTGCCCATTGGAAGCATAGGAAGCAAAATCACTAGACGTCCACCTTAAGCTTCCAACACAGCTGTTTCTCAAGGGCACGAGGCACATAAATTTCTGTATTTAAGAATGCGCGCATTTCGTAATGTATGGGACAAAAACAAATAATAATAATAATAAAAAAATTATTTCTGCTGTTCCCACTACTAAAATTAGTGCCGGTATGTAAATTCCGGGTAAAAAAGGTGCAGGTATGAAATACTAGGGGGAAAGAAGTGCCGGTATACCATACCGGTGTACACCGGCGCATTTCGAGCACTTGCCTCATCTCTTTCCAAATGTTTCTGTTTTGGTCTTGTCTATTCCACAGCTTTCCTGCAGTTTTGTTTATATCATACACCCATCTTCCCTCTGGTCTTCCCGCTCTTCTCTTTCCTTTGTATGGTTCCCATTATGTTGCTATCTTATAGTTCATCTATTATTTTCCATTCTTGCTATATGGCCAGCACATTTCCATTTTAAATTGAGTATCTTTTCACCTATATCTAAAAAAAATTTTCTGGATCTTATATCTGTATTCCTTCTTTTATCTTGAAGTCTTATATTTAGCAGGGATCTTTCCATTTTACGTTGTTGTTGTTTTTTTGCAATTTGTAAATGGTGTTTCTTGCTAACCCAGGTTTCAGCTCCGTATGTAATAATGGGTATTATACATTGACTGAAAAGTTTTGCTCTATTTTCCGCCTTTATTTTACGAAGTAGAATCTTCCTTAACTTTCGTAAAACTGTTCACCCCATTTTTATTCTTCTGTCAATTTCTTCCATAATTCCCTGTTACTTTGTGGTAATTAGCTTTTTTAGGTATATGTATTAATTTATACATTCAATTCCTTTATCATTTATTCTAATATTTTCTTGTGCTTCGCAATTATAAAGTTCCTTTGACATTCTCTTTGTTTTATGAATATTGATTTCTAATCCAATTTCTCTTGATAAATCAGTTAGTTCTTCTATCATTTCTTTTAATTATTTTTAATTTTCGGAAATGAGGACTATGTCTAATAAATTGGGGATATACCCTCATATATGGTGTTACACGCGTATCAATATAAAAAGTACACACCGATCCTCCAAAATAGGAGTAGAACAGTCATGAATCATTTATTACTGCCATATGTTGTATACACATATCGCAATCAGAAGATGAAAGTAAATATTAATTAAAAACAATACGTAATATTTGCGATAATACAAGAATGTGGATCAACTCGAAATTTCTATGGTAAAATATTACTTCAGAGGTGTTCGGAAGTCCTGATGCACAGGCAGGCATAATGAATGTGCATAATTACACAAAATCTTTAACTGTAAAAGTTACGAGAGCTTATATATCCTAAAAGAAGTCAGTCCAGTCTTACCGTCATAAAACGTTCAATTATACAAGCTGAGAAGTTCAAGTTCATCGTAGCATCTAGGGCATGAAACACTAAAAACCAGGTAATTAAAAACAAACTATTGATATTCCGATATTTCCAAAATACTTTAAAAAATAGATATCGGCCAGGTATAGATTCATCAATGGATTCATCAATGGATTAAACATCACACCATCCCAGCAGAACGCTCTGCATTTCATACCGGACTTGTTTCTGGTCCATTGATGAATCTACACCTGGCCGATATCTACTTTTTTCAGGTATTTTGGAAATATCGGAATATCAATAGTTTGTTTTTAATTACCAGGTTTTTAGTGTTTCATGCCCTAGATGCTATGATGAATTTGAACTTCTCAGCTTGTATACTTCTTTTAGGATATAAAAGCTCTCGTTTGTTTTACAGCTAAATATTTTGTGTAATTATGCACATTCATTATGCCTGCCTGTGCATCAGGACTTTCGAATGCCTCTGAGGTATTATTTTACCACAGAAATTCCGAGTTCATCCACATTATTGTATTATCGCAAATATTACATATTGTTTTTTATTAATATTTACTTTCATCTTCTGAATTTTTTTATTTTTTTTTTTTTGATTGGAGGTTTAACGGCCACCGTGAGCAGCTCAATGGGCTATAAGCAGT
The DNA here is from genome assembly GCA_039090855.1 of Macrothele yani. Lineage (NCBI taxonomy): Eukaryota > Metazoa > Arthropoda > Arachnida > Araneae > Macrothelidae > Macrothele > Macrothele yani. Next base: position 14,517,685 of record CM077028.1, read on the forward strand.
CACCCATCCCTAATTTAGAGTCACTGGTTCCAGGGAAGGGAGAGAGCCAGTGCCGTAAGACAAACACAACATCCATGCCCTACCGGTATTCGAACCCAGACCCCTTTTGGACGAATGATCAGAGGGCATCGCTTAGACCACTGCGCCACCGGGGCGGCCATCTTCTGATTGCTACATGTGTATGTAATATATGGAAATAATAAATAAAAGAATTCAGGACAGTTCTACACCTATTTTTGGCTGATCAGTGTGTACTTTTTATATTGATAAGTGTGTAGCAGTATATATGAATGTATATCACAAGACAGACCGTTGTGGAAGAGGTTTGGAGAGAACCTTCGTCCAGCAGTGGATTGATAATGGTTGACAATGATGATGATAACCAATTATTAAATTCACGTCCCACGTACTATATGATTCAATTTGTTATGTATATTGAACCTCATCTTATGAAGACTATGACGTCTGCGAATCTTGAATTGTTCACACTTGCACTGTTTATGTTGATCACCTTTTCTAACCAATTTAATTTGCTCATTATGTGTTCCGGTATTAACGTAAGTAGCTTAGGCGACATAGTATCTCCTTGTCTTATTCCTCTATTTATTTTAAACTTTTCACTTTCTCCATTTAGGATTAGATGTCATCACCTTTAAAGCCCTTTTAATCAGCAACGTGAGAATTTTGCAGCTGAAATAACACGGCGTTTTTTCACGTAAGTGTATCCTGTTTTCCAGTTACAAGGTTAATATTATTCGAACAAGTAGGAACCCCTTTACGGTTTTTATGACCAACACACAAACACTTCTACGCTCTCTCTCTTTTGCATTTTTTTTATTCAAATTGGAAATAAATCTTCACGACCATTTTTTATACCTCTTACGAAGCTCCCGAAGACACTATAAACAGTTCTGAGATGCGGAGCGAGACAGGAAGTAACGTAGAATCTCCTCGCGTGCCGTCATCTGAAGGACATAATAAAACTCTGCAATATTTTCAAGGGAGGAAATAGAAAGGCCAGGTTCAATAAACCTAGAAGGATCCATAAAGTGTCTGCAGCGATAGCATGAATTATTGCTAAACTCTAAAATAATAAACAGGAAAATGTTTATACGGTGAATTGTCGATTCGTTGAAGAATGACCTATACGATGCTTCAACGCTCGCGCTCCACGATTCTGAAGCGATTATTAAACAAAAACAATGGAAACGTGCCTGTGGGATGCCAGAAGGTGGAAATACTCAAGAGAACACCTATCAGCACCATCCAAACATATTGATCGAGAATTTCCGGAAAACATTTTGATTCACACGCGAAACAACAAAACGCAAAACGTCGTGACTATATCACACAAGAAAAAAGTCCAATTTACGTGTTTATTTCTCAAAAATTATTTCACATTGAGGTGGACGTCAAGTTATTTTGCTTCTTATACTTCCAACGGAAAAACTTCTGTACACATTTTCTTCACAATTAATGCGTTCCCAAGGATGAAAATTTGAACATCGATTAAAACAGCTTCATTTTATAACTTCGAATACTTAATATTTTCTAAAACATAACCATAATTATGCAATCCAACATTTGTTTGTCTACTGACGTCATCAAAGAACAGGTCGCGCCATCTTTTTTCTGGTTTCAACACCACCAAAGGAAAAGTTATTGATTTTTAATATAATTATGGTTATGGTTTAGAAAATATTAAGTATTCCAAGTTATAATATAAAGTTATTTTAATCGATGTTAATATTTTCATCCTTGGGAACACACTAATTGTGAAGCAAATGTGTACAATAGTTTTTCCGTTGGAAGTATAGGAAGCAAAATTACTTGACGTCCACCTTAAATCGATATCATTGTTTTTTTCTTTTCAAGATATCGAAATGCAGTTAGTTTGCCTTTTACCACTCTCTCTGTGCATTTTACTTTCATATTTGAAGCATTCGAGAGATGCAGGGATTTAATTCCTCCCTCAATTTCTTCAAAAACCCCTTTCCCCCATAAAAATAGCTCTATACCCCTCTATTTGAAGGTGTTTAACACTCATACAGGAATATATAGCGAAATATTCATATATTTATTAGCTATTACCAGAAGATTATCATATAAGCACAGTTGTCAATAGTACAATCTGCTTCCGAAAAGTTCTAGGGGTGACGCAATAAAGGATATAAAAAGTACCATACTCACAAATAATGCTGGGCACCTTCAAAGTACCACCCTTCTGAATCAACACATTTTGTAGCATTTCTGAAGATCCTGAAAACATATACTGGACAATTAAGAAACGAATTTCCCTGAAGAAATAATTCTTCATAAATACATGGTAGGCATTGTAATGCTATTATTGGCATATTTTCACTGTATTCCATGTAACCACTTCCTTTAGAAAACTTGAAAATTTTCATCGCCCTGGAGTGGAAATCGAACTCGCACCCCCGATTTCCGGTCGATCATGCTAGTCATTACACTACCCAGAACAAGGAAGTTCCAAGCAATCTGAAGGTTCTCAAATATCTATGTTCAGTTGCTCGGAACTTCTTTGTCCTGGGTAGTGTAATGACTAGCATGCTTGACCGGAAATCGGGAGGTGCGAGTTCGATTTCCACTCCAGGACGATGAAAATTTAAAGTTGTTGTTTTTTTTTTTTTTATTGGAGGTTTAACGACCACCATGAGCAACTCAATGGGCTATAAGCAGTCGCCCGTCCCTAATTTAAGGTCACTGGTTCCAGGGAAGGGAGAGAGCCAGTGCCGTAAGACAAACACAACATCCATGCCTCACCGGGATTCGAACTCGGACCCCTTACGGACGAATGATCAGAGACCACTGCGCCACCGGGGCGGCTAAAGTTTTCTGAAGGAAATGGTTACATGTAACACAGTGAAAATATGCCTATAATTGCATCCTGAAAGCAGTTCTGGAAGACACTTTCCGGGATGTCCGCAAGTTGTTTTGTCAGGGCTGCTTGGATAGATGTAATGTCTGCATAATACTGCCCTTTTAGTGCCCGTTTTATCCTGGGGAACACGAAAAAGTCACAGGGAAATACGACGCATGTTGCAACACGGTGATTTGATGGTGACAGTGGCGGATTTCCAACTAGACGCACGTCTAGGGCCCCACAGCTTATTAAGGGGCCCCGAAAACGCATAATTTCATTGCCACTACTGATTTGGTTTTCACAGACCAAAACAAAAAATGCGGACCTTCTTAATTTTCCTATTAAAACAATAAGAAAAAATGCTTTCAAGAAACTCTTCACATTCTCGCTTTCCTGCAGTCACTGATAAAACCTTCTTACTGTCCACCTTTCTGGGTCCATGGCATTCGTCTATGTCAAAACTCCTCCACGAAAAGTCATCCATCCTTTTCAAGTGAAGCACTGTGCATAAAATGAATTTTACCTGTGTTTTCTAATGTGGAGGACTCTTCCGGTTGCCAATGTCTTCCAGTATTTTATTTTTGCTTGATACTATGTTCGTTTCCTACTTTAGCTCAAAATGTAAAAAAAAAAAACAAGATGGTTTTCCAAAGCTGAAGCAATGGAAAGAGCACGTTTTATAATTGAAATGCATTCCAATTTTATAAAATTTTATGACAAATTACACGCAATGCACGAAATTTCATTTTTCGGCGCCCTTAGTGATAAATGTGCCAAGAAACTTGCAACTGAAAAGGTGTTAAAAGTAATCAATTTTGCCTAAAGTGTGAAACTCAAAAAGAACGTTTGCCGTAACTGAAATAATATCTTCGTAGCGCAAAGCTAAAATTTACGAAATTTCCTCATTGTGAACTTCTAGCGGGAAATTTATGAACTAGAAAATGGGAAAATTTTAATGAATTTTTGTGTCCGATCATTTGCGAAAATATTTTTTTTGAAATCTGTGAAAATCAAATTTTTTGGCCTTTAGCGAGAAATTAACGAAGTAATTGGAAAATTTAAATATTTGAGAAGGAAGAGTTAAACCTAATCTGAGAGGCACGAAAATAATATTTTCCTGTAAGTTGAATAGTTTCTTCACAACAGAACTTGAATTTTTTGAATTTTCGACTTAACAGCCCCTTAGCATTATCTAAACTGCGGAACTTAATATCCTTAGATTTCCTATTAGTCGCAAAAATAATTTTTGAAATATCTCTAAAACAAAAAGTTCGATGTGCACGGGCAGACAGAGGTATTACACTAGCACTGTTTCTTACCAAACGTTTCAATTGTAGGAAGAACAAATGGAATTTTAAAAAGGGTAAAAACATTTTTCTCGACTTTACTTTTTTTTTCTTTTTTTTTTATCTGTTTTTTTTTTTTTTTTTTTTGGCTAATCTGACAGATGAAAATTTCTGAGGCAATAAGAAGGGGTTTAGCGCCTAGGGATCCAAAATATCTAAAGTCGCCTCTGGATGGTGAGCCAGGGACGGTTGGACTGGCAACGCGCGTTATGTGGTCTTGCGTTATCATGGAGCAAGAACCAATTTCTGGATTCCCATAAGTGGGGACCATGGTGACGAATACTGCTGCGTAAACGTCGTAAGACTTGCGTCTAGAATTCTTGATCTACCGTTTGACCCACTGGTACGAATTCCTTGTGGACTATACTTTTCAAATCGAAAAAGGCTATCGACATCGTCTTTAATGGTTACATGCGGGCTTTCTTGATCGATGGTGAGTGGGTATCTCTCCATTCAGCGCTTTGTCGCTTGGTTTGTGGATCATACTGCGGGCACCATGTTTCATTTCCTGCAATAATTCCGGAGCAAACATCAGGATCCTCAGCTGCAGTGTCCAGCAGATCGGAAGAGATCGATAAAGGAGCCTACATTTGGTCATTATTCAGAATGCGGAATACCAATCTGGCATTAAGTTTTCGTTTTCCCAGATCCTCGCGTAGAATCTCATGACAGGTAGACTTGCTGATGCCCACCGACTGAGCCAAAAGTCTTGGTCATCATTCAGAATGCGGGTACCAATCTGGCATTAAGTTTTCGTTTTCCCAGATCCTCGCGTAGAATCTCATGCCAGGTAGACTTGCTGATGCCCACCGACTGAGCCAAAAGTCTTTGTCATCATTCAGAATGCGGGTACCAATCTGGCATTAAGAATAGAGTCTTGGGTATCGGATCAACACCACATGGTCCACGATACCCCACGACTCCATTCGGACTATCACTGCCTCGATGCCACGTCGGATTCAACGCTGTATCGCCCAAAATGGGGCGCCACACTCCTTATTGATCGTCCTGTATATTCGGCTAGTGGAACGTAGTCTATATGTGACAATTAAATCATTTTTTCAGGACTTACTTGGCTATCGGTGTGTGCAGTTTGGTCTATTTTCGAACATTCTTTCATGGTGTGGCATTTTCTCTGTCAGGCAGTGTATATCTCTATAAAAAAAAATTCAGCCTTCAAAAAATTTTCTTTCATGCAACCCCCCCCCCCCCCCCTCCACTTTTCCATCACCCTCGAATTTGGAATTTTTAAATAACCCCCTGAGTAAACGTAAACATTTGAGAGAGAAAATTCCGAAGTTTCGATATGGTAAGAATGAAAGCGTTGCCAAAGCTATAGATGTGACACTCATTCAACTGGTTACCACACAGATATTACAGGTTTTATCATGTGATTAAATTCCTGGTGGTCCAGTGGTCTAAGCTCTGTCTTCTGACCATTCGTCCGATATGGTCCGGGCAGAGTCCCCGTCTGGGACTCGAACCCGGTGTGCTTGTCTTTCAGCACTGACTCTCTCTCCTCCCTGCAAACAGATATCCTAAATTAGGGATGGGTGACTGTTTATACACTCAATGGGCAAAATATTAGAGATACCTACATAATAGCGTGTTGGTCTTCCTCCAGCCCGAATAACATGCCGAGGCATTGTCCACAACTCCGCCAGAGACGTCGATCCAAGATCCATGGATCTGATATTCCGCACCATGGCATCCCAGAGAGCTTTCACGGGTTTGAAATCCGGGTTCCAAACTCAGACGAGTGTTCCTCGAGCCATGCTCAGATGGCTTGCGGTCTGGTGTGGAAGCACATTGTCCTTCTGGAACAGACCATCGGCCGCAGGATGCGCGAAGGCCGTGAAAGCGTGTAGGTGATCCGCCAGCACTTGCTGATAGAGCGGAGCGGTTAAGGACCACCTCAGGCACACTAAGGGACCTAATGTGTCACATGAGAAAGCTCCCCAAACCATCACAGAGCCACCACCGCCTTGAACAGAGCCGATCTTGCACGACAGAAGCTGTCGACGCCACACCCGCCCGGAATCCGTCTGATAACAAGTCGTGGCACCACCCAGCAGAGGTCCAGTTCTAACGTTCCTGGCACCAGGCGATGGCGTAATTTCCGATAACGAGCAGTAACCAGAGGCACATGATTAGCGGTTCGGCTTCCGTAACCCAGAGTATGCAACGTGCGCCATACCGTTCGCTCGCGGACGCTGCTTAGGCCTCCAACATTTAACTTGGATGTGATTTGTTCCGCCGTTGCCAAGCGGTTGGTCTGTACGAACCTGGATAGTCTACGTCGACCCCGGTCATAAATGGCGTGTGGTTGGCTACTGCTTGCTCTCTGGTACGTCTGTCAATGGTATACTCGCGGTACACTCTTGATACGATTGCCCTCGGGAACCCTAGGGTTCTTTCCACTTGGGCGATAACATGATCCATTTGTCTTGCGCCGACTATGCGTCCATGATCAAAGTCGCTCAAATTACCACGTTCACCCATGTTCGTAGATTGCGATACACTGTTGAGAAGCCCTGCATTGAGAGTATATAGCCCTTTGAGTTACGCATGGTGGTAGCTAAACACCGAAAAAAAAACCCCTCTAATATGAGCCACCTGTCAGAGAGAAACAGAAGAAAAGCATTTCGGGTGTAATAGATTTTTCTGCACCACAAAGGTTTCTTCCGAGTTGTGCTGCCCTTGGCTTTCAAAACAGCCCTGATTTCGATGTAACATGGATTCAGTGAAGTGCTCACAACGTTCTACAGTCAAGTAGATGTGATGATATCCATAAATTGCGAAATTTTCGCTGGGGAATGCTCTCTGTTACGAACGGCTCTATCAATCTCATCCCACAGGTTGTTCAATCGGGTTAAGATCCGGGAACTGTGGGGGCCATTTAACCCCTTTGAAGTTATTGTGTCCCTGGAACCACAGAGTAACGATCCGAGCTTTGTGGCATGGCGTATTATCCTTCTGTAAGTCCATGCATATGCATGGGTGTTCCTGATCAGTAATGAGGTTAAGATAATTAATTCAAACACTCGACGTGGATCATGAACACCAAACAGAAATAATCGCTCTTTCCAAGTTAATAAGTGAGTCTGGAGAATTCGAGGCCGCTGTGGTGCAGTGGCAGCATGTCCGGCGTGTAACTGGAAGACCCGGGGTTCGATTCCCGGTGGCGGCCGATGAGAATTTTTCCGAGACTCACTTATTTACGTTGTAACAGCGATGATTTCTGTTTGGTGTTTTGAGGTTAAGATAAGTCATGGCATCCAAATGCTGCTTTAGAAGTATTAAGGGCCGCCCTGGTGGCGTAGTGATCTAAGCACTGGTTTCTGATCCTTCGTCCTAGTTGGGCCCGACTTCGAATCCTCGTGAGGCATGCATGTTGTTTTTGTCTTACGGCACCGGCTCTTTCCCTTCCTCAGAGCCAGTCGTCCTAAATTAAGGACGGACGAGAGTCCATTGAGTTGCTGATGGTGCTCATTATAACCCTCAATAAAAATAAATGCTTCCATAAGCTTGGTGGAATCCATCAATTCATGATGTTGACAGTTTTCTGGCTGATCCATTGGTGTATATTAATTGAAAACATGATTTCATTGGAAAAGTCTACCTTTTTCCAGTCCTCCAGTGTCCAATTTTGATGTTTTCGTGTCCACTGTAAATGAATTTGTCAGGTTTTATACAAAGGGAAGATTTGCTGTTGTAGCCCATTTGTGTTAATGTGTGGGGAATTGCGCATGCTGAAGTTCTTCCTTATGTTGTACTGCGCAGTCACTTGACACAATGGAGCTCATCTGTTCCCCGTACAATCCTCTCATGCTGCCATTGCCCTCAATATCGACCAGTCGTTTCTCCCCAAGGTAGTTAGAATTACAGAAGATAGGTCAATGAGTTCGCCCACCCCACTCCGGCTTAGGGTTCCAGGAATCAGTGGAACCCTCTTGGATCTGTCCAACGCTCCCTCTCCACAGTGCAGGTATCATGGTATCACTTGGTATCATGAACTCGTTTTCAGATCAAGGTAGTTTATATTTCTTTGTTTAATTACCGAATAATTTTACAACCATCCGTTACCGACTGATTTCAAGCACAGGCTGAAAATGCTATTGCTTGGATCAAAGCTTCCGCTGCCGGCAAATGGCAACGTAAACGACGAAGCAGGGCTGGATACAACATAAGGGCAACTGGGGCCATTGCCCCAAGCCCCACACTTTACCAGAAAAAAAAATCACTTTTTGTAGAATTTTTTATCCTTATTTCCTCTTTCCTAAGTTTTGGAGCGCGTAGACCTTAAAAAGATTTTGATTAATTTTTTTTTTTTGTTTCCAATCCTCCCCCGCCCCCATTTTTCGAATAGGTTATCGCCCTTCCCCGTACAGATACTGTGACTTTCCGATTTCAAATTATTATTGTAACCACCTACCTTAATGTTTTCCACATTCATGAAATAGCAAGTGAAATTGCATCATTTTGCGAGCCCTACTTTAATATATTCAACAATTTGTGTATAAAGCAAATACTTAAATTTAACAAAATAAAAAAAAAATCAATCACTGCAACATGTATATGGAAGAAAAAAAAAAGCTATTTTAACGAATTTATTTTAGAGGACTCCTTGATATTTCCTACACAAAAATATTCGGAATGCAAAAGTATTCGCTACGTAGGTATCTTTTTAAGCTTAAAGACAATACGTATTTCTGTGAGATAATCATTACACAATACGTATTTCTGTGAGATAATCATTACACAATACGTATTTCTGTGAGATAATCATTATGTCTTTAGGACAGTTTTTGTGTGTGTTCTTTACGAACAGCATTTTTCACGTAACGATTTCATTAAAATACGAGATTTATTTTCTAGTGCCCGCAATGAAATTTTGCTCCGGGCCCCACAATTAATAAGAGTCACTTTATTTTTTAATTTAATGGAAACACAATACGAGGCAGAAAATTCGAACGCCTGTGAGATGGACAATGCAATGTGTCTATTAATACTTGCAGTTTTGCTAATCCTGAAGAGGAAGAAGTCATACGCTATTTTGCTGGATATTTAGCCTTTCGTCACAAAAAATAAATAATAAAGAATTGGAAACGTTTCCTACGTAACAGGGAACCAAAATAAAGGCTGGATTGAGATTTCTTTAAGAGGTGGGCAAATGATACCAAACAGCATTAGGATAGAAACTGTCAAACAGTTTGAATAATTTTTTTCAGAATTTCATGGAGCTGGCATATACAAATCCCAAGGGGGCCATAAACAAACTTCAATCTAAATTGAAATTAAACTTTCCCGAAGTTGACGTGGGTGTCATTAAAAACTATGCGAGAGCAAGTAACATTTTTCGTATTAAATATATTAACGACGTCAACCAACAAAACTTAATGAAGAGAAAAACCAAGCACATGCATTGAATTCCAGGAAATTAAAAAAAAAAAAAAAAAAGCAAACAATGGAGGGAAAGTTCCAAGTTTTAGTAATCGGTAAGTTTGGTTTTAATTCAGTAATTCTTATTTTAAAATTTCAGCTTATGTATTCTTAAAAGCTTCTAATTTGAACTAAGAATCACGCATTTCACCATTCTTCACCACCACGCCCGAAGACTGCGGAGGACCAACTACGTCAGAGGCCTCCGCGAGGAGAGACCACCCGCTGTTTGTTTACAATCTTTGACCTACCTTTCTCATTCTACCTTGGTTTCTCCTCACACGAAAACACCACTTGTTTCGTTGTTTGTGCACCACTCATTGTACACCCTTGATCACAAAATCCATACCTCACTGAGATTCGAACCTGGCCCCAACTCGGACAAATGGTCATAAGCTATTGCTCAAACCAATGCGCCACCTGGCCGAGTCCTTCCCGTACTGCCTCTACTACATGTCTGAATTATTTGCAGTGCACTGTTTATAAAGCCATAGTATATAAGTGAGGATAGCACACTTGTGATTGCTCTTAGGTGTTCCTAATAATTAGCTACTTCAGTATATATACAGGTTTGTCCATAAATACTTACACTGAATTTACGCATGCTACAACTTTTAAATAAATGCTGGAAATTAAACATAAATTTTAAACAAAAGTAGAACTTTTTGTTTGTTTGGGGGTTTAACGACCACCGTGAGTAACTAAAGTCTCCCGTTTATAATTTAGGGCAACTAGTTCCACGGAAGAGAGAACCAGTGCTGCAAGAGAAACACAACATCAACGCCTCACCAGGATTCCAACCCGGACCCATCGTGGACTACAAAGTTTTGAGATACACAGTCAATGAACTTAATGTACACGGTCCAGTCACATTATCGTGACCAGCAGCACGGACAGGAGCTAGACAAGCTGGGAGTGACTCAATGAGGTGCTAGGTGTTCACAGGTATGTGGAGTCATGCTGACTGCAGTGCATCTGCTTGAGGGTGCGGAGTGGAGGATCCTTAGACTACCTAGATCATGTTGTTTGGAGGATCCTAACAACACGATCGAGATGGCCCCACAGATGTTTAATTGGGTTTAAGTCTGGGGAATTAAGGGGCCAGGGAAATACTTTGAAGCCTTTATCGTGCTCTTCCAACCACTCTCGGACATTTCTAGCTGTGACACGTCGCATTATTGTACTGGATCCCATCCAACCCCAGGGAAGACAATCAGCATGTATTGGTGTATGTGGTCTGCAAGGATGGATTCATAATGAATTAGGTCCATAGTGCTTTCCACACGTACGAGTGGACACAGAGGATGCCACAAAAACATTCCCCAGATCATAATGCTGCCCCCACCAGCTTGTGTTCTTCCAGCAATGGCTGAAGAGTGTTTGTTCTCCAAAGTTTCTGGACTTATACGTCAACGTCCATCCGTTCGATGAAGCAGAAAACGTGACTCGTCGAAAAAGGAAATCCTTTGCCAATCAGCGGAGGTCCAATTCCAATACTGCTGTGTAAATGTAAGCCTTTCCTGCCAATTCACCTTCGTTAGCACAGGCGCAGTGACCATCCATTTGCATCGGAGCTCCATAGGCAGCAGGGTTTGCTGAACTGTCGTTTTAGACAACGTCCGGTAGCCCGCTGGTTCATTCGGCCAGTGAGTTGCTCCACTGTAGCGTGTCGATCGGCCCTTACGCACCTTCGCAGCCGACGTTCACCTCTCACATCAATGGTGCTCCGCCGCAGATTCCACATCGCTTATTCGCAATGGTGCCACTTCTCCAATCACGATACGCTTTAACCACAGCAGCACGCGAACAGTTCACAAACTGCGCTGTTTCAGAAATATTGCCACTCTTGGCCTGAAAGCCGATAATCATCCCTTTTTGCAAATCTGATAAATCGCTCCTTTTATCCATGACAGCAACGAGTGATATGTTTTCAGAATGCCTGCAGCAAACCTTATATACCCTCAGATTTCTAAGCTACATCTGCTTAGCGTCAGTTGCTTGGAACTTCCTTGTCCTGGATGGTGAAGTAGATAGCATGCTCTAATGGAAATCGGGAGATGCTGCTTCGATTCCTGCTCCAGGCAAATGTAATTTTCAAATTTTCTAAAGGAGTGGCTACATGGAAACAGTGAAAATACAGCACATTTGTGACATCGATCGCACTTGTCAATAATTGCTGCTTAATCTTTCCTTCTAAATTATTTCGTATTTTCAAAGTAGATTTCCTTTTTTTTTTTTTTTTTTTTGCAAAGAACTTTCATATTCTCCATTAGTCTTTGATCCATTGGTAGTTTTCTTAAATGTTTTAACTGCTTTTTCACCTACTTTGAAAATACTAATACTGCTTCTATTTTCTCACCAAATGTTAAAGTTTTGTGCTTGTTTAAAGTTTTGATTTTTCTAATTTTTCTACACACGCTGCACAGAATACTGAACTAAGCAGTTGAAGTTCACATTAATTTACCAAATGTGACCAACATCATTCTTTTTACCTAGATGAAACTATTGGGTTGATTGATGCATAAGTTCATGCCGTTTTTTTCACCACACTACAGGAATGTACTACATCAGAAAGGAAAACGGAATCAATCAACAATGTATCACCCCCCCCTTGTTTACCATGGTGTCCCAACGTCTGGATAGGTCTGCAATGCCATTCTTGAAAAAACATATAGGTTTTGATGTGAAGAAATAATCCAGAAAATTCTGGAGATCAAAACCATTGTTGAATGTTCTGCCACGGAGTGCATTCGACAGAGATCGGAACAGGTGATATTCTGAAGGGGAGACATCTGGGATATAGGTCGGATGCAAAAGGATCTCCCCTTTCATGTCCTGAATGGCCATTTTGGTCATGTTTGCACTGTGAGGGCGTGCATTATCATGTTGGAAAAGGACACCATGGTGCCGATGTGGCCTTTTTTTTTTTTTTTTTTGCTGAACTGCTCCCTCCACATAATGGAGTTGCTCACAATAGAGTGCAGCATTGATGGTCCGATACCTCGGCCAATGTCCCACCAGACACACAACATGATCTTCACAAGATGGTCATGTTTTGGACGTGGTGTGTACGTTTTGTTTGGGCTTAACCATTCCTTCCGATGCCTGAAATTCACGTACAGCCACCACTTTTCATCTCCAGTAACAATACATGACAGAAAGGGTTTGTGTTGCTGAGAATATTTGCGATAACAGGCGAGAAAAAAGCCACATGTGGCAACACGCTGATTCTTGTTGTCTTCGGTGAGAGTGTGAGGCACACAAGACCCAAATTATTGGACCTTTCCCATAAGTTCGAGGTGTCGCACCACGGTGGGCTGATCACAGTCCATCTCAGTGGCCAATTCATGTGTGGTTTGGCGTGTGTCCAAGTGGATGATGTGGTTCAAACGACCCTCATCAAAGTGAGACTGACGACCTGGGTGTGGAGAGTCGTTGAGGTCAAAATTGTCACCTTGGAACTGCTCAAACCATTTGCGGGCTGTCCTCGGAGCAATAGCATCCTCCCCATACACAACACAAATTTGTCGAGTAGCCTCGACAGCTGAGGATCCCTTGTTAAACTCAGAGGAGCAGATGCCAGAAATGTTCATTCCTCTCTACTTGACACTCCATACGTCTAGACCTGAAAACCAAAAAACCATTAACCACAGTCACACAATGCAATATGATTTGGATACATATTACTGGCCACATTTTGATACACAAATGGCCATCTGCACCGTCACTACTGACCTGGAAAACACTCGTGAAATAAAAACAACATGAACTAATGCATCAACCCAATATTTGGGAGACAATAAAAGAATTTTCCTGTGAGATTTGTGGGGGGCATGGGAGGAGTGAGAGAAAATGAAAAAATACTGAAGCATGCTTGTCTTTGTGCAAACATACCTGCCTGTAAGAGGAACCATGGAGTGTTGTAAATAGCTTGTAATCCTTTGATTTCTGATGAAACAGCCGAGGATAAAAAACTGGGAGAATGCCACTTTTTTTTTTGCTGATAACCCTGTTGAACTTTGTCATATTCGGTTTCTCCAAAAATTTGGGTTCATAATATGCGTAACAAACATTACAAAGTTCAAAGGATCTGTAAAAATTTCGGTTTATGCAGAACTTCATATTATGCAAGCTCATTATATGTGGGTTGACTGTACCTTCACCGATAAGGTTCAAAATCTCGTTACAAAATGTTTCACACTTCAGGCAGTCCTCAGGCAGCAGTTGAAGTGCAATTTATAGTCTTGCAATTGCCAACTAAATTTAATGAAAAACCAGAAGATTGCATAATAATCAGGAAGATTTTTCTGATGTTAGTTTTTCATATAATATATATATTTTTTTTACAGTAACTGTTTAAAAGCTGCCCTAGCTTTATTTGAAGTGTTTTTTTTCTCATAATATATTTTAATTACAGTATGTTTTCATTAAGTTATATAAAACACAGACATTTTTCCAACATCAGTTTCACTTTATGTGAGAAGGGCACTTTTTGATCTTTTCAAAGATATTTCAAACAAATACGGTCAAAAAGCAGAATATAATTTAACATTTTGCTAAACTGCTTAGTGTCATGTTTTACTTTTTTCAAAAAATCTTCCGAAAACTTGGTTTCATAACAAGGCACATATTCCTTTCATTTCACTACAAGAAGGTTCTTAAGACACTTATCTGACATTGAGAGCCAAAACATTGTTCGATTTTTTTTAACCAGAAAAAAAATTGAAGATAATCGCAAAGTATTAATACAAGCATAAGTGGTGAGACAATAATAACAACTTCGCCATGAATGGGTATATGAACCAACAGGGCGTTGCAGTGTTGCCAGATTGCTAATTCAGGCTCACGATTGTTAATTCGTTCGTGCACGGAAAAAAAGAAAAAGAGCCAAGCAGTCATCTTCATCCAACAAAGATCAGGTTGCTTTCTTCAGCTTAAATTTGAACATTAAGAAAACTAAAGTCAAAGAATAAAACTCAGTTCCACAAAATGGTTTGCCTTTCCCTACTTATTTTAAAGGTACACTACCATAAGTGTAACTGTTATACTGGGAGCTCCCCCCAATGCCCTCTATATCTAGCTTTGCTGGCTGCTACAAAAGATACGAGATATGACAAGAACGGTGGATGAAGGAGGAGCCAATCAGCTGCGTATTAGCCACGGATAACATCTTAGCTTCTGCAGCTTGAAAAGAAAAAGATGGCCAAAGTTCAAATTGTCTTCTCAGTACGCTATCACATGTTGTAGGTTACGTTTTACTAATTTTTTGAAAATAAAATACAAAACATGTAAATAATTCAATAAATATTTATAGCAAATTATTTTTTCATAGTTATATATTTTATTCATAGGGATATTTTTAGCAAAAAACACAGAAAATTCTGAAGTCTGGAAGAAAGGTTCTTCCTGCCGGAAAACCGGAAGACTATAAAAAATCGAAAAACTTTCGCAAAGTCCAGAAGAGTTGGCAGGAATGCAACTGCAAATAATTGTGTAACACCTTGTGCTCTGTAGATTCTGGTATCTGCAGTTGGAGTTAAGCTTGTCTCATTGATTTCCGTTGATACTGTGTGGAAGCAGAATGAATTTTCCCCCACTATCTCATCAGTAACTCATGATCTACCAATGTTCCTTCCCTTTTCCACTGTTCCTGTTTCCCAGAATTTTGTCATACAAGACTTAATTAACTTCACGTCATGTCTTTGTTCCATACTTTGTTCTGAATGTTTGCTGAACACTGACAGACTTGGTTTTTGCCAGCCACACAAAACATTGTATCTCCTATGTCACAGATGTCATCTTAACTGCACAGCACTCCTAGTGACAGGTGTGGTAGGCAAAACACATGATCACAGATAAGCATGTATGAGATCACCTGTAGAAACAAAATAGATGTAAGACTCATCATTAAAAAAATTATAGCAAACTGTAATCAAAGCGATCATTTATGGACACCCTGCATACATGGTTATTTTCTCGCTACATTAAAAACTGAAAAATTCTGGTTTACCCCTCTTGCTCTGCAATATTAGCATAGCATCCTAAAACTGCAATCTCATTTATATTTCTTTGAAAATCTAATCAGAATTGCACAGCAATTTTTAGGTTCATTATACTTTAGAATATATCCGTGAATAGCAAAAACTTAAATTTCAGCTAGTGTCTTGTTGTTAAAATCAGCCATTCCTCAGAAATTATCAGAACTAAATTTTTCATCTACTGAACTAGATATCGGCAATGCAATGCTAGCATGTGTAGTGAATCAAAAACACTTGTAATCAGTAATTAATAAAACGAAGAAAACACATCTTCCAGAATAAAGCTCAGTTTATTAACAAAAACTTCAAAATGAACCAGAAATAAATCAGAAATTCTTTAAAATTACGTCAAAAAAAATTTTTGAAGTATTAAATCAGCAGAGAAGAAAAAAACTGTTTTACTTTAGAGTCACAAAGCATGTGTGAACACTGATTAATATTGATTAACTTTTTTTCAAAACAATAATAATAAATATATTTGTGAACACTAATTTCTATCCATGAAAAATACACCATGTTTTGCAACTAGAAACCTTGAGCTTCCCTTTTATCAAAATGTCCTTTTTTTCCCCTGCTTAGGTTTGGATGAACTTCTTTCACATGTGAAGGCAGGCAATTCTCATTCGTTACTGTCTATGAACGCAGCATATTCTGCTATCCAGAGGCCGATATGCAGTGAGCAATGATTTTGACAGTCTTCTTACTTATGAAGACGAAATTAATGAAATTACTTAAAAGTTCTTTTTCAAGCTGAACTAGACACTGCTAGCTTTTTTAAATGATCCATGAATACTTGTAAGCTGACGTCATCTGTCAAAACGGGTGCTCCAACTCCTTCCTGTAGAGAGAACATTGACAAAGATGGGTTATCTCATGAACAAATAATCTAAAAACAATCTACAAGTGCAAAAGTTGATCAAAAAGTTCAACACTGAGAAACATTTTCCTTAAATAGAACAGCATAATAATAATGGCTTCCCAAGGGTCTCAATTTCCGATGTAATTGAATGCAATTGGGTCATTCCATGTCAAATCAACCAATGCATGGAACCTTAATGTCATAGATTTTGTTCATTTTTGGTACATTTGTACCTTAGCATGAGATGTGTAAAAATTATTTTTTTCAAATTTTTTGTCCTCCCGTTTTTGAGATATTGAATTTTCAAGATTGCCTAAAAATGCCAAAATTCACTAGCCACCATAACTTTAAATGTCATTTACGAGATACCTATGATAGCTACAGATATGTGACAGGTGTCAGTTTAAAGCTTATGAATAGGACTTTTATTTGATATACAACATGACACAATTGTAAATTAAAAAAAAATTATCTTGAGTTTTTGGAAAAACTGAATTTTTTAAAATTTTCAAGAAATTCACACTTAAAGGTATATTTCTTGTAGCCAGTCAGTCCAAATTTCAAGGTGGTATCTCTATGGTATCATAGAAAAATTAAATTTTCTTGTTGGCAGTGACAAAGAATTAAAGCCCTGGGGTGGGTGTGTGTGTGTGTGTGTGTGTGTGTGTGTGTGTGTGTGTGTGTGTGTGTGTGTGTGTGTGTGTGTGCGCGCGTGTGTGTGTGTGTGTGTGTGTGTGTGTGGAGATAGGGCAGGCTATCTTGGCAAAGGGACTGTTCAAAACATGCAAGACAAGCCCTGACATGTTTGTCCCTGTTTATTCATGTGCCCTTTGCACACCATGTTACCCTCCAGACAGCTTAGTTGTGGTCTGGCTGTCTGTGTGTGCACTTCAGTTCGTTTGGACAGTGTGTTTTTAGTGAAGCTTTCAAGGACATTTTTGTTGTGAAGCTGCTTTATTAGTCTTTATTAAGTTTATTTCATTAACTGTTTGATAATTAAATGATTTGAAATATTGAGAAGAATAAGTGGTCAAAAAACTTTTGCAACCCTTTTAAAAAAAGGGGGCACTGGGTTAGTGAAGACTTGAGGAAAGTAACTGATTGGATGGTTTCACTAAATAGTGAAATCAAACATCATATGAAAGTATGCACTTCATACAGATTGCAGTTAGGAAAAGAAAACAATATACTTGAAAAGGAAATTCTTTGTGAGAATTATGAGATTCCTGGTCCTAGTCATATTAAGGAGTCTCAGTATCTGGACCCTGATGCAGCTTTAAGCCACTTAAATGCCTCTTTGACTTTCCTTGGCGAAGTCTCTGGTGTGTAAGAAGAAAGTATTAAATAAGTCTAAGAAGTATTGCAAAGAAAAGATGGGAAAGATTAAAAGGACCTACAAAGAGTTATTTTTTATTTTTGAAGATGATTTAGATGAGGAAGAATGTCACTGTGCTGATTCAGAAATTATTCAGCAACTAAAGGAAATTTTTAAAACTACGAACAGAAGTAAAAAGCTTATGATTTTGACAGTTTTACCAAAACGTTGGTCCTGTAAAAGAATAGAAAGTGAATTTGGAGTAACTAAGTACATTGCAAGGAAGGCAAAAAAACTTGTGAAAGAAAAAGGAATTTTGTCCTCACCTAATCCCAAACCTGGAAAATTTTTACCTGAAAACACAGTCAATTTAGTGAAGAAATTTTACTGCAATGAAAAAGTCAGCAGGCAAATGCCCGGCAAGAAAGATTATATTTCAATCAAAGACAAAGATTGTTGTCGAACTCATGTCCAAAAGTATTTGATACTTGATAATCTTAGAGAAATTTACCAACTTTTCAAGTCCAAGTATGCATCTGAAATTATAGTATTTTCAAAATTTGCTGTTAAGACCAAGGAACTGCATTATAGCAGGAGCTACTGGGACTCACACTGTGTGTGTGCACAACACATCAGAATGTACAGCTCATGATAGCTGGTGCTAATTTAAACAAAGTGACCCTGCAAGGACATGATACTCCTTTAAAAACATACCAACATTGCTTATCAAGAATTATGTGTAATCCCCCAGCACAGAAATGTTTTTTAGGTGACTGTGATTCATGTCCTAGCACTGATGAATTCAAGGAAGCCTTATTTGACAAGTCTTGAAGAAGAAATGATTGATAACATCACCTACAAGCAGTGGGTTTCAGTGGATCGCTGTTCGTTTGAAACTATTTGCAAAACCACAGAGGATTTTTTTGAAGAGTTTTCAGCCCAGCTAATCATCTTGAAAAAGCACGATTTCATTGCCAAACAGAAATCTACTTTTTTTGCAGAGAAGAAAATTACACTTTGCCCTAACGGAGCTGTGGTGACATGTGATTTTTCTGAGAACCATTCATTCATTCTGCAAGATGAAGCCCAGTCTTTCCATTGGAACAACTCAATGGCAACTGAGCATCCCTTTGTTGTGTGCTACAAGGAAAATGATCAACTAAGACATGAGAGTTTCGTTTTCATCTCTGAATGTCTGAAACATGACACAGTTCTTGTTCATGCTTTCCAAAGAAAAGTTCTTAATGCTTTGAAAGTGGAATTGCTCCCAAACTTGAAAAAGATATTTTACTTTTCAGACAGCTGTACAGCACAATACAAAAATCGTAAGAGTTTTGCAAATTTGTGTAACCACCACACTGATTTCTAAGGCATTGAAGCAGAGTGGCATTTTTATGCCACTGCACATGGCAAAGGAGTTTGTGATGGTGTTGGAGGCACAGTGAAGAAACTTGCAGCAAAGGCCATCCTTCAAAACCCCCTCTTGCAAAGGCCAGCCTTTTCGCCCCCTCTCAAATCAGATAATGACACCTCGACAGCTGTTTGAGTGGGGAAAGCAAACATCCCTGCAATAAGCTTTTTTATAATTTCAAATGATGAATATCTGGAAGAGGAGAGATTTTTACAAGTACGATTTGATGAAGCAGTTGCTGTTACAGGAACTCAGAAGTTTCATGCCTACCTCCTAGTATCAACTGAAAAATTAGAAACCAAAGCATTTTCAGCTTCTCATGATACTGTTTTACATTGTATTAAAATCACTCCCGAACTTCAAGATGTAGATTTTGATCGTATGAATTGGTTTTGTGGCATGTGCCTATGACAACTCATGGTGGATGGGATATGTTCTCTCAATGGATGCGATAGAACGTGAAGTCAAGCTATCATTCTTACATCCAGCTGGACCAGCAACATCATTCTCTTATCCTAGGAAACTGGATGTTCTCACAGTGCTAGGAAACTTCATCCTTTGCAAACTGGATCGAATTACAACTACAGGGAGAACATACCAACTAACCCCACAGAAGATGACAAAAGCATCCAACATGCTAGCCAAGAAAAAAGAGGTTCTTTATCATTAGGTATAAAAAATTTTGTCTATTTTCGGGGCTAAGTCAATTTAATTCCTTGTCGCTGTGAACAAGAAAGTTTAATTTTTGTATGATCTTGAAATTTGGACTGACTGGCTACAAGAGAAGTGTGAAGTTTTTAAAAAATTTTAAAAATTCCGTTTTTCTGGAAACTCAAAATACATTTTTTGAAAATTTACAATTGTGCCCTGTTATATAGCAAATGAAATCCCTATTCATAAGCTTTAAAATGACACCTGTCCCATGTCTGTAGCTATCATAAATATCTCGTAAATGACATTTGAAGTTATGGTGGCTAGTGAATTTTGGCATTTTTAGGCAATTTTGAAAATTCAATATCTCAAAAACGGGAGGACAAAAAATTTGAAAAAATAATTTTTACACATCTCATGGTAAGGTACAAACATACCAAAAATGAACCAAATCCATGACATCAAGTTCCAAAATGTATTTTTCATTGGTTGATTTGGCATGAATGACAAAATTGAATTTTTGTCAGATGCAATTGAATGTTGGTCAAAAAACTTCAAAACTGAGAAACATTTTTCATAAAATGAATTCAATTACATCTGAAATTGAGAAACATAATAAATGGCTTCCCATCTCAATTTCAGATATAATTGAATGCAATTGAATTTTTGTCAGATTTAATTGAATGTTGTTCAAAAAATTTAACTGAGAAACATCTTCCACAAGTGGAACAGCACAATAACAGATAGCTTTCCATAGGCCTCAATTTCAGATGTAATTGAATTTTTGTCTTGTGAAATTGAATGCATTATCAAAGAAGTCCAAAAATGAGAAACATCCTCCATAAACAGGACAGCACAATAAAAAATGGCTTCCCATGGATCTCAATTTCAGATGAAATTGAATTTTTGTAACATTTACTTAAATGTTGATCAAAAAAGTTGAAACTGAGAAACATCTTCCATAAATACAACAGCACAATAATAGATAGTTTTCCATAGGTTGCAATTTCAGATGTAATTGAATGCAATCAAATTTTTGTCAGGTGTAATTAAATGCTTATCAAAAAGGTTCAAAACTGAGAAAAGTCTTCCTTAAATAGAACAGCACAATAATTGATGGCTTCCTGTGAGTCTCAATTTCAGATGCAATTGAATGCAATTGAAATTTTGTCAGATGTAATTGAATGTTAATAAAAAAAGTTCCAAAACCGAGAAACATCTTCCATAAATACAATAGCACAATAATAAAAGGCTTTCCATAAATCTCAATTCAGATATAATTGAATGTACAGATGGCCTTCAAAGGCTCACTTCATTGTCATATGTTATGGATTTTTAATTTAGGCTGTTTTTCAGTGAGTCAATTAACCCATAAAAAGATATAGTAACACACTATATATATATATGAACTCTCCACATTGGTTTTCCTTTTCTGCATGATTATTCAAAGGCACCACAGGTTACAAACACTTTAAAATTCAATGAAAGGAGCAATGCACTTTTTGTCACAAAAATATCAGCATTTTTCCTAAATCGTGCCTGTAAATGACATTAAGTTTTTCCTGTCTTTCTTTGGTTTATAAAATGTAAGATACATGTAAAAAAGTTCTTAATTCATGAAAAAAATATATACAAAAAAAAACTTATTTTGTTGCTCTTGCAGTGTACTCTACAATTTATGCTGCTACTTGTCATGTCTTTTTGTTCTATGGCAGGTTTTTGTTAGCAGTCTACATCACTTTTGGAGGCTCTTTTCAATTGTCACCATACCTCACGGAAAATGAACAAGAGTTAACAACATCATATTGTGCACTACATATAGCAGTTGTAAATGCATAAGCTTATCAAAAAGGTAATGAATGGCTTGAGACTAAATTTCATATATATTTTTCTAAATCCACGTGGTATATCTGAAAGTAATATCGTGTGTGTGTGTGTGTGTGTGAGAGAGAGAGAGAGAGAGAGAGAGAGAGAGAGACAGAGACAGAGAGAGAGAGAGAGAGAGAGAGAGAGAGAGAGAGAGAGAGAGAGTTGCTTCAAGGTTTCTCCACAACTAACCTCCTGTGTGTAGTGCCCTTTGTCACTACACACAGGAGGTTAGTTCCACCAGATGCACACATCATCCTGTTGCTGGCTGCAAACAACGTTTGCAGCAAAACTACACATGTGGCCCTAATTTCTGGACATAGAGCATAATAACTAAAGAAGTTATATTTTCCTGTCCTTGCCACTCCATAAAAATAATAAAACAACTTTTTTTTTTTTTTTTTATTGATGGTTTAATGACTACCCTCAGAAACTTGATGGGCTATAAGCAGCTGCCCATACCTAATTTATGGCCACTGGTTCCAGGGAAGGGAGAGAGCCAGTGCTGACAGACAAACATAACATTCATGTCCATGCCTCACCAGGTTCAAACCTGGATCCTTCTCGGACAAATGGTCAGAAGCTAGTGCTTAGACCACTGCGTTACTGGTGCAGCAATCATACAACTTCCGATGATCTGCAGTGAAAAAACCCCATACCGCATCCACATAATGGAAATAAGAATTGAAAGCCAAGCCCCACGTGCGGTAAGTGTTAATCGAACTTTACCAACAATAAGGGAAGTTCAAAAATGCAAATCTTTTTTCTTATAGTTGGAAATTATTCATTCTAAGCTTTTTTTATTTTTAAAACTAGTTGCCCACCTGACCAGGCAACTAGATTTTTTTTTACCTGCTCAGGTGAATAATTTACATGCTCAGGCATCTCAGGCAGGGAATTTTTCAAGCCCTGCCATTATGTATAGATTATTGGTACACAGTACTAAGGTCATTACAGAATATGATAATCATAATCTTCCCAGCACTTTTTGCCAATTTTGGAGTAAACAATGACAGGAGTTTCACTGACTGCTTTTTTGTTTGGTACTGGGGCCAGCACTTTTGCCAATTTTGGAGTAAACAATGACAGGAGTTTCACTGACTGCTTTTTTGTTTGGTACTGGGGCCAAAATGATGTGCTCAGCTTTCATGCACAGTTACTATTCTATGAAAAATTCATAACCATGTTTCTCAAAGTGACCTTTCAGTTTCTCACAAACTGTTACCCTGTAAGTATTGTTTCTGGTCTGCAGTTAGTAGTTGAGTGAGGGATCCATTAAGCACTCAAACATTTCGTTCTAAATCAGCAGAGAGTATAGCATGATCTTTTCCAGTAAATACTGAAAGTTCATGAACAGTCGTACAACAATTTTGTTGGACGATTGCTGCCATGGTGTTGATCACCTCTTGGTTGCGCGAGGTCAAAGAAAGTCCCTGATGCTCCCAATCGAATACAACATCTCATTCTTCTTTGAAACACTTATGCCATTGAAAAACTGTAGCGAATGATGTACAGTAATTTGGAAAAGCTTCCTTGAAATGTTTCAACTGCAGATTTTTTAAATGACAACAAAGCATTATGGCATAACGTTGTTCTATGTAACTCTGTATTTCGACGCCGGTAGGTAGGAGGAAATAGAAGTGACACTGAGCATAGTTTCAGAGCATAAATGCAGGTGATGATTACCCATGGTACCTCACTTTACCACTTAAGGTTGTACCTTTATGAACATAGCCCCAGATCTGTGGTATCTCTCTTTTACTCTAATTTAATCAGTCTCAATCGTTTTTGAACAGCCCTCATATGATAAGTGATGTATCTACTTCTTAATAGATCCAGTGACTAAAAGTTATAATCCTCAGTCTGCGTGCGTACATGTGTGTGTGTAAGCCATCAACCAACAGGAATGATGAAACAGTGGCTCAAGTGTGTAATGTAGAGCAAATAACAAAATACTATGAAGTAGCCAAAGATATTGCTTTATCTGATCATTTTGACTGTCCCATCCAAGCTAAAAAACCTGCAGTATGTTTCAGATTAGCTCAACATGCAATGCAATACATGCTGCTAGCATGCAATACATGCAATGCTAGCAGAGAGATGCTCTGAATTACCTAAAAGAGTGATTTTACTGAAGTATGCTGTTTTAAAAAAAATATGCAATACATAAAAAAAAAAAAAGAACAAATTATGTTATAATTTGTTCTTTTTTTTTTTTTAACTTTAAACAATGAACAAAAAGAAAATAAGACAGAAAATAACTTCCTGCTTTGTAACTAAAACATTTTGCTCTTTCATGATTCTGTACAAATACTTTTGGGTCAGCCTTGTGTCTAATACAGAATACCATGGAATCTTTATCCAACAGTAGAAAAATTACAAAAGGTAACTTGTACTTTAAATAATCACCATATTATACTGCTTTTAAAAAATTGCAGGTAAATGTAAGGATAATCACAGCATTCAAAAACAAATACTGTTCAACAACAGAAGTTAAAACATAGCAAAAGCAGCAGGTTTCCTATAGCAGACTTGCCAACCTCTCAGAACCAAAAAATGTAACACTCAGATAGAAAAATCGTAACACGACGCATGCTGATAATTTTTTAAGCCTATTTCAGCTATATAAATTCTTGATGATGAGAATGTAGGGAATTTTTTCCCTACATCAAAATTTTATTGAGAAACTAATTAAATCTAATCAGCAAACACTTTTATGTTGTTAATTATTAGAAAAAATATTATGATTACTGGAAAAATCCTCACTCCACCTAACTTCCGTTTTCGGAAATTTTGAGAGACAGAAAACTTGAATCTTAGGCGGTCTGCAAGATGGTTTAATCAGGTTCTCGGGATGTCGTTTTGTCTGCAGGACTAAAATAAGTCTGCGGTGCATCGGCCATTACCACGATTCTGCTACGAGGATTAGTAGAAAATGAATCTGCGATGTACGTCGGCCGTCGCCGCGATTCTTCTACGGGCATGAGTACAAAATAAACCTACGGTGTGCGTCGGCGCGATTCTTCTACGGGGATGAGTACAAAATAAACCTACGATGTACGTCGCCGCGATTCTTCTACGGGGATGAGTACAAAATAAATCTGCGATGTACGTCGGTCATCGCCACGATTCTGCTACAGGGATGAGTACAAAATAAACCTGCGATGTACGTCACCGCGATTCTGCTACGGGGCTGAGTACAAAATAAACCAGCGATGTACATCGCCGCGATTCTTCTACGGAGATGAGTACAAAATAAATCTGTGATGCACGTCGGCCGTCGGCGCGATTCTTTTACGGGGATGAGTACAAAATAAATCTGCGATATACGTCACCGCGATTCTGCTACCACACGGATGTACAAAATAAACCAGCCCGCGATTCTTCTACGGAGATGAGTACAAAATAAATCTGTGATGCACGTCGGCCGTCGGCGCGATTCTTTTACGGGGGAGAGTACAAAATAAATCTGCGATGTACGTCGGCTGTCGACACGATTCTGCTACGAGGATGAGTACAAAATAATTCTGCGACGTACATCGTCCTTGGCGAGAAAAACAATTACGATTACGGAAGAAATCCTCACTACGCTTAACTTCCATTTTTGGAAATTTTGAAAGGTGGAAAACTTGCATGCATAATCGGAAGTCTGCAAGAGGATTTAAAACAATTCTGGAGATAGCGTTTTTGTCTGCAGGACCAAAATAAATCTGCGATGTACGCCGCACGTCGCCGTGATTCTGCTACAAGGCTTCTGTCTGAAAAGGGAAAAAATGAAGGAAAACATGACTGGTTTAAAAAAATTGTATTTTTGACTGCAAAATCGTATTAGCTTACTGCAGCATGATTTATCGTACTAAATACAATAAAATCCTAACAGTTAGCAGGTCTGCTATACTAAATTATCAACTGGGTACATTTTATATATTTACCTTAGCATTATTTTTTATCTAAAAAAGGAGAAAAATATTGAATATCAAACTTGCAAATGCTGCAAGGAGGTATACATAGCTATGTAAATACACTACAGATTTTAAATGTTGATGGAATAAGTTTTTTTCTTTGGAAATAATCCTTAGTTTTAGCTGAAAACACTGTTGGTGAGAACACCTATCTTATTTTTAAGACGCATGTGGACAATGATCTAAATGTTAGTTTAATTTTAATTTTTGTAAATTTTGACGTGAAAAATGGGCAAAAAAAATATGCGAGGTTTTCCATTCCCCACTATGAAATACAAGTATTGCCAATCATTCTTGCATAAAAATCAGCAAACTTCTTAAAGAAAGAAAATTGCTAAAATTTTGGTACTTCCACTAAAACAATGTGATTTTTAACAAGCTATGCTTTTGTACACTGTACTGGAAAAATTATTTTTAGTTCAGAAAGAGATCAGCTTTTCTGAGATTCCCTTACATTTAATGCAGCCTTTCTGTAAGCCAAGACTGCTGTAAATGGAGACCTTTGATACATCATCCATACACATGCATACCAACATTGGCAAGAGCCTTGTCAGTAGTAACTAGTATTATTGCACGGCATATATAGATGCAGGAGAGTGGGGACATCACAGGATGGGAGGGGGATGCGATTACGGGAGAAATCTTTGCTCCGTCCGACTTCCAGTTTTCGAATTTCCCTCCTATTTTCAAGCTGAAATACAAATACTTATGGAGAAAAATGTTATTTAACAATAATACTGGATAATACTAAGTAACATTGCGAGAAAAAAAGAAATTACGATTACGGAAAAAATCTGAACTCCATTAACCTTCCGCTTTTGAAAGTTTCGTAAAGATGGAATTCCATTCTCCAAACACCCCCTGATCCTTCAGGAGTGTCTGCATGAGAAAAAGATTATGAGTATGAAGTATAGAAGATCGTGTGTATGGCGTGTGATGGATGCGAGTGAAGCCTGAGTTGTAGGTCAAGATTACTGTAAATGGAGAAGTTTGATACATCAACAGTAAGTAAAAATTATCTGGTAGTTTGTACTTCTTTGTGAAACTAACCTCTGAATATCAGAGAACAGCTTAGCGATATGTAGTGATATAAACACCTCCCTTTCCCCGTCACCACCAGCCCCACCCTTCAATATCTGTTCACTTGTGCATTAATCGTGTGAATGCCCAGAATAATAATGAAAAAGGCGGAATTCCTCGAATTCATGGAAGATTGAATCTTATGCCTGAAGATTATGGGGAAATTTTTCGCAGCGTCTAACTTCCATTTTCGCAAATTGCTGCCTACAGTTTCACGCTGAAATACAAACATTTTTTTTTATACAATAAAATGATATTTAACAAGAATACTGGACACAAAGGCAACATCGGGAGAGAAAAATTTACGATTACTGCAAAATCTTTTACTCAGTTTAACTACCATTTTCGAAAGTTTTGAAACACAAAAAAATGTCCCCAGATGGAAAATGACCATCCCCCCCCCCCCAATAAAAAAATTATCTTCAGTTTTGCATCGATTTTGAAAATGATCTAAATGATGACACACACAAAAAATAAGCGGAATTCCATGAATCCGCTTAAGAATCTCATGTATATCATAAAATAATAGCAAAATAAATTGCCGTCCATACACGATTCTAAAATACAGTTAAATATATATATAAGGTTAAACATTAGCACTTTCAAGTCCTCTATGGACCCGACCCATCTTCAGATGGTGTGATTATGGTATGCCTTGAAAATAGTATAAAAAAGCAGAATTTCATGAATCTGCTATATATAAAAAGCAGAATTACCTCATCATTGCATCAAGTGACTGTACATAAAGTTCCTGTTTCAGAATTTCTTTCAGTACCAAAAGTTGCTATTTAGCATTAAACTAAAAAAAACCATGATGCTTTCAAACCATCAACAAGAGAAGTAAACTACTACTCTAAAACCTCATCATGCAAACTATAAAATCAATTTCAGATACAAAATAATAATTTCAAAGATGTGATCATCAGATAAAACAAAGTAATAACTGTGTTTAATAAAGAAACATCTTTTCTCCCTCCACCAGAAACCAAAAAAAAAAAAAAGGAAATGGGAATACCGTTGTGTTTGGAGGCGTCTGTGCACAATGATGATGATAGGAAGGGGAAAGAAAAGAAAAGAAAATTATATATCAGTTAACAAAATAAGTAAAACTACAATCAAATAAAAAAGGACAATACCAGTAAAAAAATGAAATATGCACTTCACAAATCCTAGAAGACATTTTAGCTTTATGTATTTGTGGTTTGATATTTCATTCCATAAATACAGTGCTACTTTAAAACTGGCATTTGTAAGCAGTCAGTAAAAATGTTAAGCAAATTCCTGGTGAGAAAAGATTAAAGCTCATCATTACAATACAGTGAAAATTTTGAATACTCTTAATGGTCAAACAACAAGAACCTGTCATTTTGGCACAGAAATGACAGCACTGCAAAAACCTTTCTATTCATTATTTTTATGAACTGGACTTATCAACAACATACATAGTAAAACTTAATTATCCATGCACAACAATCAAACATATTTTTCATACTAGTCTATATATAGCCCATCCTAGGATGGTTGTTTTTAAGCTTTAAATGAATATTAATGCATAGGGGATGTTTCCCATCCTAAGACAGTGAAACTTTTCATTGAAGCAGATTGAAAACACATCAAATAGACGCAGGCTTTTTTGTAAGGAAATACAGGGTGTTTCATAAAAAATGTCCCGATTTGAAAAGTGGATATCTCAGCAACCACAAACCCCCGATGAATGCAACTCGTATCATGTCTACGGGTGTGGCCCAAAGTTTATTATGACTACCGCTAGATGGCAGCACGAGCATCCAAACAGCCACTACACTTAGTGAGTGAGAAGATGGCGTTGAGACAACAGAAGCCGTTTTGTGTGCTCGAATTTAGCAAGCCCAAGTCCGTGGCTACAGTGCAGCTTGCGTTTAAACAGCGTTACGGCAGTGCTCCACCAGTGGGCAAAAACATTCGTTGTTGGCATCGACAATTTGAAGAAACAGGGTGTTTATGAAAGGGAAAGAGTCCTGGACGACCAACCACCTCAGCAATGAATGTGCAACAAATTCACGAGGCATTTCAGCGAAGCCCATGGAAGTCTACTTGTTGTGCGAGCCGCGAACTTGCCATCCCTCATGTGACTGTTTGGCATGTTTTACAACGACGTTTGCTGCTGAAGCCGTACAGATTGAAACTGGTGCAAGCTCTTCGTGGAGGTGACAAAACACAATGAAATGATTTTTGCAACTCTGTTAGAGGACATGGAGGACGACACCATCATACAATGGTTTATTTTTAGCGATGAAGCAACCTTTCATGTAAGCGGGAAAGTTTTGCGCCACAATGTTCTCATATGGGGACTGGAGAATCCACATGAAACTCTCCAACATGAACGTGATTCACTAAAACTGAATGTTTTTTGCGCGGTTTCTGTTAGAAAGGTTTATGGCCCTTTCTTTTTGCAGACAACACGGTTACGGGCAACTCCTATCTTGCAATGCTGAAGGACTGGCTACTTCCACAGCTGCAGGACGACTCCAAATATTACATTTTGCAGCAGGATGGCTCACCACCACATTAGAACCTCCAAGTTCGTCGGTTTCTAAATGACACATTGCCTCAACGTTGGATTGGACACAGGGGACCCCATGACTTGGCACTACATGCTTAGGGGACCCCATGACTTGGCACTACATGCTTGGCCTCCGAGATCTCCAGACAACACACCATGTTACTTTTTTTTATGGGGATACATAAAAGACCGTGTTTATGTTCCCCCTTTACTCGCTGACTTGGATGAGTTCTGAACGAGAACCACGGCCGCGGTAAATTCTGTGACTGAAGACACTCTCCGACGCATTTGGGATGAATTCAGCTATCGGCTTGATGTTGTCCATGCAGCAGACAACATCAAGCCGATAGCATTTGTAATTGTGGTGAGTGAAACTTTAGACCTTCCTTCATACTTGGCTCTTTGTTTTGTAAATATCCCACATTTGCCTTATTAAATATACTACTTTGAAATCGGGTCATTCTTTTTTAATCACCCTATATAGTAAAACTTTATATAGCAAGAACTCATTCACGTTAGAACTGAAAATTATATGTTATTTATTTCCATTTTTCAAAAGAACTCATAATAAATAAACGTTCTTTGCAAAATATTTGTTGTTTAACAATTTCCCTTGTAGTCCAGTTTTTTCGTGTAAACTTACCTTAATAACTTTTCCTTTGATTTTTCGTGTTAAATTACTTTTTCTCCGGCACACATGTTATTCCGTTCAAGGCTTGTTTTGGACTGTCTTATTCAGAGGTTAGTTTGAAACTTCATACCGAAGCCTTTTCTATAAAATAATGCGACATCTGGCATTACAAATTGGAACTATCTAAATTATCGACAATGTGCTGTTGGGGTGACATCTGTTTTTAGATGGAATTTTACTCACTTCGATATTGCAAGATTTCAGTTTTTATTGTAGGTTATAGCATTTAGATAGATCCATATATTTTTCAAAATGTATAACATAATCAGCACTAAATTCGGAAAGTTAGTTAAATTAAAAAAGTAAAAAATAATTAAAGTGTAAAAATTAATATTCAAATTGTGCTAAATTAAATTAATATACAAACACAACTTGCCATGATATTAAGATTTTAATTCGAATTTTGTAGATCGGATAAATAGGACGAGTCATTGATAATCCAATGTTTTTAAATTAGCACGTGATCACCTTGACATCTCAATGCGATCGTGCGCAAATTCAACTTGCTGTGATATTAAGAATTCAATTCAAATTTTGTAGATCGGAAAAATAGAACGAGTCATTAATAATCCAATGTTTTTTAAATTACCACGTGACCACCTTGACATCTGAAAGTGATCTCGTGCTATTATATAGCAAGCAATCATTTTGACATCACGAGAGCACGCACAAACTAATCAATAAGTGATGACGCAAAGATGCAGACATTGGTGTGATGTCAAGAGTTCCAGAGAGATGGAGCTGGATGTTTATATTATTAATTATATACAGCACATTAATCTTTTCAAAGGAAAATGCAGTTTAAAGCATGTAAAATGTTTACTGACACAAACCTATCAATAATGTGGAAGGTGAAACCTTTATTTTTACTCTACATAAAATGCTACATTGGAAGAACAAAAAAAGAAAAAAAGATCTACAGACCAAGCTCTAGCTACATGCTTTATGGCAAATCAGCAAGTAAACCCACCATTTTCTCTGTGCTTGCCTCACTCAAATTATGTACAAAGGGAAAAGTTTTCACCTCTCAAAAGTACTCCAAGTCTCTTCTTTGTACTCCAAGAGGGAACTTTTCTCCTTTCCTTAGCATCTGATTATCTTACTTGATCTGCATTCCCTATGAAGAAATCCCCCTTTCCCACAAAATCTTTCTAACCCCTAAGCTTTACGGCACAGACGACAGCTCTGCAGAATGTTGGCATCCTCTTTAACACTACTATATGATCAAAGTATTCAGATATCCTTTTTGTGTAGTGGATTTGCGCATATACATGGTCAAATCACATTATTGTGACCACCAGCTAACATCCACAGTAACCGCCGTGTGCAGCGCGGACAGCAGCTAGACGGGCTGGGAGTGACTCAATAAGGTACTGGAAGGTGTTCACAGGTATGTGGAGCCATACTGACTGCAGTACATCTGACAGCTGCTGGATGGTGTCTGATGGAGGATCCATAGAGTGAACAACACGATCAAAGTGGCCCCACAGATGCTCAATTGGGTTTAAGTCTGGGGAATTAGGGGACCAGGGGAGTACTTTGAAGTCTTCATCATGCTATTCCAACCAGTCTTGGACATTTCTAGCTGTAAGACACATCACATGCCGTGCTGGAAGATCCCATCTGCCCCAGGGAAGACAATCAGCATGTATAGGTGTACGTGGTCTGCAAGATAGATTCATAATGAATTCGGTCCATAGTGCCTTCCACAGGTATGAGTGGACCAAGAGAATGCCACGAAAACATTTCCCAGACCATAATGCTGCCCCCACCAGCTTGTGTTCTTTCAGCAATGGTTGAAGAGTATTTGTTCTCCGATGTTTCTCACCTTATATGCCAACGTCCATCCATTCGATGAAGCAGAAAACGTGACTCATCAGAAAAGGCGATCCTTTGCCAATCAGTGGAGGTCCAATTCCAATACTATTTTGCAAATGCAAGCCTTTTCTGCAATGCACCTTCGTTAGCATAGGTGCAGTGACCACCCGCCTGCATCAGAGCCCCATACGCAGCAGGGCTTGCTGAACTGTCATTTTAGACACACTTCCGGTAGCCCCCTGGTTCATTCGGCCAGTGAGTTGCTCCACTGTAGCGTGTCAATCGGCTCTCACGCACCTTCGAAGCTGAAATTCACCTCTCACATCAATGGCATGTGGTGCTCCGCAGTTTCTACATCGCTTATTCGCAATGGTGCTATTTCTCCAATCATGATACACTTTAACCACAGCAGCACACAAACAGTTCACAAACTGCGTTGTTTCAAAAATACTGCCACCCTTGTCCCAAAAGCCGATAATCATCCATTTTTTCAAATCTGATAAATTGCTCCTTTTATCTATGACAGCAACTAGTGATATGTTTTTATATTGCCTATAGCACACTTTATATACCCTCCAAGCCAGCTCACGACATGTGCCTTCTTTCATTGGCTACACGCTGTTGACATCAAAAGTAGGAGGTGGTCACAATAATGTGACTCAACTGTGTACATCACAGCTATGGCCCATATGGGTATAAACAACTGTGCACGAGGCCTGGCAAACATCATACACAAGCATGAACAACAGAATGGGACACATGGCAGAGCTCAGCACTGTGGCATGGTCATAGGATGTCATCTTAGCAACAAATCAGTCCAGGAAATTTCTGTCCTACTGAAGTGGCCCCAATCAACTGATAGTGACATCATTGTGCAGTGGAAATACCTAGAAACAACAGCAGTGCCACTGTGACCTGGAAGACCATGTAAAATGACAGAGCAGGACTGCCAAGTGCTGAAGTAGATAGTGCAACAAATTTGCCTGTCCTCAGTTGCAATACTCACCACCAAGTTCTAAAATGCCTATGGAAATGAAACAACTCCAGCACCATAGCACTTTGTCCAGAGCTGATGGGAATGGGTTTCCATGGCTGAGCAGCCACATACAAGCCTAACAACAGCAAGATCAACAAAAGGCATCGGTTGGAGTGGTGTAAAGCTCGGTGCCAGTGGAAACACGCTCTCTAGAGTGATAAATCATGCACCACCTGACAGGCCGAGGGACAAATCTGGATGTAGAGGCCATGTAAACACTACCTGCCAAACTGTGAAGTCTGGTGGAGGAGGCGTCATGCTCTGGGGCTGCTTTTTATGCTTTGGACTGAGACCCCTAGTTCTAGTGCCCAGGAATCTTAACACTGCAGCCTGTAATGACATTCTCAAAACATTTTATACTCCCAACATTATGGCAACAGCTTTGTGAAGGCACTTTCCTTTACCAACAGCACATTGTCCCTGTTCACAAGGTGATGGTCCATGCAGGAATGGTTTGATGAGATGGGAATGGATGAACTTGACTGGCCAGCATACAGACCTGATCTCAACTCGATGGAAAACCTTTGGGATGAATTGGAATACCGACTGCAAGCCAGGTCTGCCCGACATTGGTGACTGACCTGACTAATGCTCTAATGGCAGAATGGAAGGACATTCCCACAGTAATGTACCAAAATCTAATGGAAAGCCTTCCCAGCAGAGTGGAAGGCTGTGATAGCAGCAAAGGATGAACCATTTCAACATCAATTCATTACCTACTACAGGTAGTTTGTGAATAGGCAAGTGTCCAGATACTTTTGATCAGACAGTGTACCTTTACAATTGGTCTTGTCATAAAATGCACGCATTTTACGATATATAAATGTACACAGACGCACGTTGCAGTTAACTTATCAGCTGAATGAAAAACAAAACAAGAAAGATAACACTGAATTTCAGTTGCAATGAGCACTTCTGAATTCTTTCTGATGCAAATTAAATGTATCAAAGCTATTTAAAGTCAATGGAAGCGGTTAGGGAAACAATCTACCAGGTGTCTACAATTGATAAAACAGCCAGAAACAGAAACAACAACTTACTTCCACCAGCGGCTAAAAAATACATTACGAACATTAGCAAATGGCACACAAAAAAGTTTCTCATAGCACAAGGAAGGTATCAGAGACAAAGAGATTTTCAAATCTAACAGTTAAAAGAAGAAATATGCATACAGAAGGAAACATGATATAACTCTATGCCTTCTAGAAGAAGAATTTTACATAATGGAAGAGTTGGAAATAGGCGAAAGATATTCTTCGTGGAAAAGAACTTTTTAAATATGTCTCCCGAAAGCAGAGATAGCGAGAAAAAAGTTTCGAGCTTTCATGCCCCCTAGTGGGAAACCTTTCTAAATTTCTTGATTGTCAGAGATTTGTAGCACTGATTTAGGGCTGGAAGTACTACACAGTACTTCGTTATTTCATTTGCCCGTATGTATCACATTATCGCCACTTTCCAAAAGTTACAGAATGTAGCTCTCACTTTGTACAGGGTAATTCAAATTAATTGCCCCTATTACAAGTGACAATAAGGTGTTTATGAAGATAAATAGACAGTTGATATCCCTATACAGGAAAGGAGGAAGTTGAGAATTTTAATGGAACCCACTGCTGTGTTGCTATGGTGACGTAGGAAAGTGAGCTGCCTGTGCACCAAAGTCAGTGGGAAGAAATGGCGACTGCAGCAGAAAAGGTGTTCTGCGTGCTGGAGTTTGAAAAGTGTCATTCTGATGTTACAGTGGAGAGAATGTTTCATAATCACTACAGAGGTGCTCCTCCAGGTGCTAGGAGCATAAGGAGGTTACATAGACAGTTTGTAGAAAAGGGATGTCTTTGTAAAAGGAAATGTCCAGTGTGAAAGTCTATGGAACTTTTTTCTTCGTTGAAGATACAGTAACAGGTAATGTTTATCTAGATATGATTCTGTTGGAAATAGTGAATTTCCACAGTGCTTCACAGCCTGCTAAAAAAACAAACAAAAAAAACCCCATTCACAATCATGTAAAGCAGCGACGTTGACGTATCACGTCACAAACCATCATCAAGCAGCTATAAAGACGAGCTGTCTTCGGATAGAGGTGCAGTTTACCTGGGAGTATAGCCAGGAGTATATCTCAGTGTTTGACCAGTGGAGTATGACCTGGAGAGCCCGAGTCATGTCGACAAAGTCTGATGTCTTCAAAGTTTGAAGGAATTATGAAGCCCCCTTATGGATTATGACGACGGATCCAGCTCAAGTTTCTAGCAGAGTTTTCTCGATCAAGACTGTTTTCCTGATGTCTTTAAGAACAGCAAGCCTAAAGTATTTTATCAACAAAGTTGAATTCGAACTCTTTCTAATAGTGTGTTGTATAATATGTTTTATCAGTCAGTTCAACGAGCGTCATTCTTATTTTGATAGTTACAACATGGTAACAGAAGCTTACGTCAACTGTATATATGTTATGTTCATTTAAGCTTCAGATAAAGCTCATTTTTTTCTCATTAATGCGCCGTCGTATTTAGCAGCTTGTGTCAAAATTTACTTAATCAGTATTCTTTAATTGCTAAAAGCAACTGCGCCCTTCAAACAACAACAGATTCAGCAATGGCTACTTCCACAACTGGAAGACGATTCCAGGGACTACATCCTACAGCAAGGTGAAGCACTCCTACATTGGAATATGCATGTTCGCTTATTTTTTAACGAAATTCTTCCAAACCGTTGGATTGGTCGTTGTGGACAGGACGACAGGGTTTTCTGCAAGTGCCCCCGGGTCTCCGGACCTAACTCCTTGTGACTTCTTTTTGTGGTAGTATGTCAAATACCATGTGTATGTGCCACCTTTGCCGAGAACACTACACGAACTAAAGATGCGCATTCAGCTTGCACTGGCATCAGTGACTACGGACATGCTTCATAATGTATGGCGTCAAATGGATTACCGTTTAGATGTTGTCTGCGTGACCCAGGGGAGTCACAAAGAACATTTGTAAGGTATAGAAACCAATTCTAAACTTGCTTCTTTATTGTGCAACAATGTGATCTCTGTATCTATGTTGAAAAACCAGGTATTGTTATTTGTAATCTGGGCAACCATTTTTAATTACCCTGTATATTAATTAGCTACTCACTTGTACACTGATGTCCAAAATTAAGGTCACAAACACATATTCTGTGATATCTTGAAAACTAAATGGCTTATTGTAATGAAATTTGAATGTTGCTATGAAATTATGAAATTTTGTTATGTTGCTATTGCATGTCTTATACTATGAGACATGCAATAGCAACATAACAAAATGAACAGGAGGTAAATTGAGTGCGATATGCAAATTAGACCAAAAATTATCCAAACATGATGTATCATATCTCCAGAACGGTCCGGCTAATAGGGAGTGTGGCCACTCCCGCACAGCTTTACAAGTCGCACAACGAGCCCTCATACTGTAAATGAGGTTGTTAATAACAGCTTGTGGCAACAAATCTCATTCTTCTAAAAGCGCAGATTTTAATGCCTAGAGGGTACTGGGAGGGAGTTAACATCGTGCAATGGCTCTTCCTAGAGCATCCCAAACATGCTCTATAGGATTTACATCCTGCAACTTCGCTGATCACACCATACGGCAAATATCCTCACCCTTCAGAAAATCGTCGACCA
The DNA here is from genome assembly GCA_039090855.1 of Macrothele yani. NCBI lineage: Eukaryota > Metazoa > Arthropoda > Arachnida > Araneae > Macrothelidae > Macrothele > Macrothele yani. The sequence goes on from CM077028.1 coordinate 14,554,266, forward strand.
GCTGAGTTCTGTGTGACCTCACTTTATTGTCCATAAAAATGAAGTTCAGTCCGACAGCTCCTCGGAAAAGCCTCACATAAGGTTCAAGGACCTCATCCCCATAGCGGTCATTCATCTGAAACTGTATCCACGTGGGATGGTGAAATTAGTAGTTCACATAAGGTTCAAGGACCTCATCCCAAAGTGGTCAATTTCCCTTACATTGGAGGGATGATAGCAGGCCCCTTGCTGTCTCCAGAAGAAGACTCGTTGGGAATCATTTTGTGTACTGAATCTCGACTCATCACAGAAAAGTACACGGCCCCAATCTTGCTGTGTCCAAGAAAGATGTGTTTGGCTCCACGAAAGACGGACTCTCTTCTGCGATCTGGTGAGGGGTTCACACACGACTGGTCGCTGGGCGTAAAGGGCCTTCTCTGCTAGGTGTCTGTACACAGTTTGATCTGAAATTGTTGTTTCAGTTGCAGCAACGAGGTTTTGAGAGGTCTCTAGCCGTCATCTGTCTATGGCGTTTGGCAGTTAATGCCACGCAACGTTCCTATGCAGGTGTTGTGGCTCTTGGCCGGGCCTCCTGGTGATGGTACCTGTTGTTCAGAATTGGTGCCACAACCTCGATACCATCTTTCATGACACCTGTAACCATCGAGTGACCTCCGCTTAAGACTGGCCAGCTTTAAGCCTGTCAATGGCTCTCCACCTCAGTCCATCGTCTAAACGATTCCAAGCACTCATTCCAACTAAAATCAGTCAATCCTGTGATTTTTATAGCAAGAAACACAACTCTGAAGACAAAATTTGCAGATGCTGAAAGCAGTCACCTTCACGTTCTCTTACCAAAATCACCCTGTTAACCGTTTAACAAACAGTGGATGCTTACATTAGATTCACCATTCCCCAAAGTATATATGGCAGCAATTTTACATATTTTATTAGTTGCTATTTTGAATTATCGTACAAAATGTGTTTGTGACCTTAATTTTGGACTTATGGAGAGAAGCGGGAAGCCAAAATCTTCCTTCCAACATTAGGAAAATTGACCACTACAGTGATGGAGGACTCCTGGTTTGAGCTGATTTAATGTTGGATGGATGCACAATGCTGTATGTGTTTCCAGGAGGCACCCTGACTGCTGCACGCTACAGGGATGACATCCTGGAGCCCTATGCACAGCCTTTCATGGGACCTGTTGGCTGCCAGTTCCTTTTTATGGATGATAACGCCCATCCACATAGGGCTTGGCTAGTCAACAAATACCTAGACAGGATATTAACAGGATAGTATAGCCTATTTGACCTCGGGACCTGAACTTGATAGAGCATGACTGGGATGCCTTGAGAAGAGCAATTGCAAGCTGGCAAACCCCTTCCAGAACCCTCCTGGGACTACCTTGGTGGAGGAGTGGCACTTTTTACCCCAAATTCTCATTCACAGCCTTGTAAACAGCATAAGGGCTCCTTGTGTTAGTTGTATTGTTGCTCAGGGTAATCACACTGCTGTCAGCCCCTTAAAATCCACACTACTTTGCTGCATCCCTTTTGGATTGCCCCACCGTGCACATTCTTCCTACTTGTACGGTGATGGCATTCCTTTTCTGTTGTGTATTACTGCATTATCAATATATGTATGCCCGTACTAACTGTCATTAAACTCTGTCGAGTGGATTTTGCATTATTTACAATTTTGTGTTTGTCACATTAATTTTGGACACCAGTGTAAGTCCTTTGACATTTTGCGATTACAAAATCTGATTGATTTTGACAGCATTGTAATTTTTTTAAATGGACGTAACCCTAGCTGATGTGCAACAGTAGTTTGGTAAATTTATACACATAATTTTAACTATACCAGTGTTGACCTCTACAGCAGAAAGATCGTTTTCAAGCCTTTGTCATGTTAAATTATATATTAGATCGAATATGGAACCAGCCTACCTTAATGATACAGCCATTCTTCTGCACATACATCAGGAACTCGCCTCAAGTATTGTGGATAACAAAGTTTCAGATGAATTCATCTAAAGAAATAATCAATAAAGAAAAACATTTGCCTTGATTAAAAAAAAAAAAATGAGGTTAGCCCATAAGCCTCTACTATGCTAATACAGTATTTGGGTGATGAGAACCAAGTCGAATTTAGATATAATTTTTTTTAAATGTTTGCTGTCTTACGAACCCAAAATAAATGAAACAAATACCTAGGAAATAAAGTACTGTACTTTTCAGGAATTCAATGCAATTTGTTTTGCTCAAAAGCATGTTTGACAGAGAGAACAAATTGGATGGTGAAATTATGTTTCCCTCAATATTCAATTGTTTTGTGACTTTATCCTGTGCTCTTTTGATGGAAAAAAATTGCATTGCCTAACAAAATTTTAAAATGTTTATTACTCAGCAATGTTTTCTATGAGTTTTTTTGACCTGAAATATTTTATAAAGCTTGAATTACTCCGGTATCAAGAAGCTGCAATTTTCCCATAACATTAGGAAGTAAAAATGCTTCCTCAACATTACTGAGTTTTGCTGTTTTGTTGCATGAAGCATTGTCTAAATTAAAAGAAGTTAAATTTTTCCAGCCAGTACTGCAATTCCTTGTTTGTTATCCATGTTTTTTTTGTTGTTTTTTATTGAATCCATAGTTCATGTAAAGTTCAGGAAGAAAATTCTTAAAACAATGTGGTTGGTGATCGGAATTGTACCTTGAAAGTGAATATTTGGAAATGATTACATAGTTTTGAAAGGTAGTTCAACAGGGTAATCTCCAATGAGAAACACCAAAATGCCACTAGAATGTCCTAGTGGATGGCATTCAGTGAGGTGGTGGTTTAAAGGGAAATTCCCATTTAGCAGAATAGGATAAGATTTGTAACCCATGGTGGTGGTGGTTTAAAGAGGGGTGGCTTAACGAAGTTTGGCTGCCCATAAATATCAGATAAAAAAATCTTTGAAACAAGGATTATGCGCAATACTCCCAGAATATGAAAGCTCTCATCAGTATAAAATAACAAGTCACTCCAATGTACCTCTTTGATAACACAAAGTACCACCGAATATAATATACAAATGAACTTAGCAATACATTCTAATCACCACAATTAAAATTATATGCTAGTACTACAAAAAAAATTATTCTAGTTACCTGTCCCCAGCTGTACATGTTGTTATGAGTGATCGATGGATTCACTTTAGACAAAAGAAATCGTGCCTGCAGAAATTAAGAAATTTTAATCACAAAAATGTTATTTATTTCTTTTCAAACATATATACTTTGAGAATGAGTACAAACAAAAATATCTGTTATTCTAAAAGCTCATTAAAACACTGATTTGTCAGCCTAATGGATAATGGATAGATGCCAGGTCGTTAGAAAATAACTGATTTGGAGGGCAAAAATGAAAGAGACATACTTCATAGCACACAACCTTGTGTTATTCAAAATAGATGCCTTCAGCAGCTACACACCTATGCCAGTCCAGAAAAAAATCTGGCTTACTGGATGCAAGTCCAGGAATGCAATTTCGGCTTCCTCTCGGTTTCTCAAGGTTCTGTCCTTGAGGTAATTTCTAAAATGCATGAACAGATGGAAATCAGTAGGTGTCAAGTCCAAAGGCGAGTAGGCTGGATGTGGGAGGGTTTCGAACCTCAGTTCATGTAGTTTCTGTTTCATCATTTGGGACACATGTAGTCTCATATTATTATGGAATGGGATAGGACCCTTCTGTTCACTAAAGATTGCTGTTTGGAACACAACTTCTGGTGCATTCAGTCAATTTCTTCACAGTATGTGACTGAGGTAATGTAATGTTTTCACCAGCATTCAAGAACCTGTAGTGTATGACATCATGAAGAGTCCACCACACTCTCAACAAAACCTTCTTTGGTATCAACCTTGGTTTAGGATGTTGTTTCAGTGAACCACTGAAACGCCAAGCTTCAGCACTGTCCAGATCACTTACGGCTGTCGTATAGCACTCACTTTTCATCACAGGTTACAATGCGATCAAGTAGGATCTCCTTTTCGTTGCAAGGCAGAAGGTTACTGCACATCTCAAACTGTTGTCTCTGATGTTCCATCAGTTCATGTGGGACCCACATACCGAGCTTCTTGAGCTTACCAATTTGGTGGAGATGTTCAGAAATTGTTTACACCGACACATTGTACGGTTTGGATAGTTCTGTGCCGTGAGGATTTGCCTCCGCATTTGCCGTCAGAGTGTTGTTGTCAATGACCGAGTCGTCCTCAGCCCTCCTCATCTTCTAGGTTCGTGTCACAGGAATGAAACTTTTCAAACCAACAGTCTGTTCACATGTTGCATCCTTGCCCTGTGCCTTAACCACATTATGGTAGGCTTCTGCCACATTGCAACCCAATTTGAACTCATGAAGCAGATTCACCCACAACTCCCTCCTTCCTAACATGTTGTGGAGACCACTCTCACACTAGTAGCAATGATTGTAGCTCAACCAATTATAGCATGTATGTGGCATCTGAGTTGCCCTTCAACTCATACAAATGGGGCTGTGAGCAGGTTGGTCGGCAAGCATTGTCGGTGAGTTGAATGTGGCACCTCAGAAAATCGGCTATTATTTTTTGAATAACCTGATAAATATAAGTAAATTGCATGATGAAACAGGAGATAGAATTTAAAAGTTTACATTCAGTTAATGGCATTTTCCCAAAATATACTAGTGTAACACACATGTAGCTAATGATGGAGAATACTGGACCACAGCCAACAATAAGTGATAAAAAATGCTTTTCTCATGAAACGCAATGAAAGTCAGAACTTGAACTCTCTGTTGCCACCTTTCATTTCCCATAAAGCCATTTTCTCTGTACAGTGAGCAGGCATAGAATTTTCAAACATTAATTTCACTTCAAACAAAAGAAAAATCATGAAAGAAATACGGGATTATGCCATATAATACAAATTTTGAAGATGACAATCCGATTTTTGGCGTAAATGTGACAAGGATGGTAAGTCAGATAATATCCAAAAACTTGAAAATTTTCATCGTCCTGGAGCGGGACTTGAACCCGCTCGATGAAAATTTTCAAGTTTTCAGATATTATCTGACTTACCATCCTTGTCACATTTACGCCAAAAATCGGATTGTCATCTTCAAAAGAAAAATGCTTACTCTGCCCCTTGATACAGCCAAAAATGACTAAGGAGCAGGAAAATACACACTCTAAATGAAGTTAAATATATAAAAAAATCAGTACTGCATTGTTCATTCTGTTGTGAAAACAATTCTGCAAGTCACAGAAATAGCTCAGATTCCATCAAGGACACATTAAAGTATCAATTTTGTGATTTAATTTTGCTTTAAAAAGAGAAAGGGGTTGGGTTGCTTGTTCTATTGACTAGTTTTGAAGATGAGACTGTCAGACAAAGGAAAAGATGCATTTCATTAAAAAAAAATCTTAAAAAATACAAAGTCACTCTTTTTCATTGTTACCAAAGATATTAAAAATGAGGAACATGATCAGAAAAATATTATCAGGATCAAAAATAATTAAAAACAAAACAAAGCGCAACTTGGTTAGGAAAATGCAAAATTCTGAGAATAATAGAAAATTCGCATGCCTACCAGAATTACTAGAATAATTATTTCTGGCATTTCCCAGCATTTTCAGCAAGTGGACAACATGAAGACGTAAAAAAATACTGAAAAAACACTGAAGAAATGTCATGCTGTTAAAAATATCCAATAAACATTCCCAGAAATGTTTTTTTTAATTGGGGGATTTAAACGGCCACTGTGAGCAACTCAGTTGGCTATAAGCAGTCGCCCGTCCCTAATTTAGGGTTACTGGTTCCAGGGAAGGGAGATAGCCAAATGCCGTAAGACAAACAGGGGTTGATCAAGGCATCATTTTATAACATTAGGCGGGATTTTCACAAAAATATTTTTTGCTCAAATGGTATCTTCACAAAAGTATTTTGAACTGTGATGGTATTGTCACTTTTGGTAAAAATGTATCTCAAAAATGTTTTAGTGTTAGAGGTATCTTGAATATCATTCTGTTTAACTGATGCATTTATTTTTTCATTGTTATGAACAGTTTTCGGTAAAATGGTCTCTGATGGATGCTTATCAAATCACTGCATTGTCACCACCAAGTGTGGCCACACTACCGTCAACTGAGTGATGCTTGCTGAAAGGAACCCCAAAGCATTATGGGAGCATTTTTTTCCCCCTCTGGGAGCCTCACTTCGCAAGCATAACACAGAATTAAAATGATTTAACACATTGTGTGTGTGTGTGTGTAAAGTGAGGACTAATTAAGTCCTTACTTTATGGCTAACTCAGAAGTAGGGGTGGGCAAATCAGCGAGAAACATCGATGTTGGACATTGGTTAACACTCATTCCTAAAACATCTATGCATCGGTAGAACCACTGAAAAATTTCAACGTATTAGTGAAAACCTCGACGTTTTGCTAAAAATCCGAAGAACTCGCACTTTTCCTTTTGCAGCAGTAATGGACATGTTAATTGGTAAAATTGTTGTTCAATATATTGGTGATTACTCACCAATTCAACATTGAGTAACTAATATTTGCTAAAATGCTTGATGTATCAGTGGAAATCTCAATGTTTCTTCAATGTATGGGCTCCTGTAACATCAAAGATAAAAACTCTATTTTTGGCGATGAAACATTGAACAAAACAGTGAAAAAATCACTAATTCATAACATAAGAATATTATATTCCCTTCTTCAAAAGAATGTGACAAAAAGAAATTCATTTACTTCACATACAAAATATTCTTTTACAGTTTCAAACATCGAATTATCACTTGCAAAACAATCATGCTGAAAAACATTGATTTTTTTCCCCATCACTAGTCATATTAATCTTTGCCATACCGACTGGCTGGAATTCCAAAAAACGTATTTATAATTATGAGGAGAAAAGCATGATGGGGAAATGCTGACCGTATGCTTTATGAGAGGGGGGTGCATTGTGACATTTTAAAATTCGGGGGGGGGTATTTCAGTTATTTTCCCCCAGCATTTAAAAATGTTGACCTTTGATGACTTGCCTGGCTTAATACAATCTGGGGTGTTATTATTATTATTATTATTATTATCCCCCCCCCCAGATCTCAGCTGGAGTATGATCACAGAATTGTATAAAAAAAAAAGCTATTTGCGTATGCAGTCATCTGAACAGAAAACTTGTTGGAAACTGGGAAAGCATGAACCATAATTAGCAATAATAAATAAAAAATAGCTGAAAACATAATAAAACAATAATTACTGTCAGAATAACGATAATGATGATTATAAGGGATTGAAATTGCTCTAAACCCAAAAATACACAAAATTCACAAAAATGGGTAAAATTTCACAAAAAGAAAAAAAGGCAGAATTTCACAAAAATGTGTATCATCTTTAAAAACCGGGATCAACCCCTGTCAAACACAACATCCATGTCTGAAAGGGATTTGAACTCGGACCCATCTCGGACAAATGGTCAGAAGCCATCACTTAGAACACTGAGCCACCAGGGTGGTCCAGAAATGTTAAATGAATGTGAGAAACTTGAAAACGTGGAAACAAAGTTTTTACACCTGTGTCGAATAACATTATTTCAAAGAGATTTTCGATTTCCATGATTATTCAGTTTCCCGCAATCTCTAGCGGACCAAGGATTTCCATTGAAACTGCGAAGCATTTCAAGTGTTAGGATCTCCTCCAAGACAGTGTCGAGGCATGCAATGAAGTTTTTCCAATCACACCTGTTGCTCACCCCATCAAAAGGAGAGGTCTAAGTGCAAGTCAGCTGGAAAAGGAAATCGCAAATGTCAGGAGAAAAAATGGTAAAGTTCACCACACACCCAACTGAATGAGAAATGGAAGACATAAAAACAGTCAGAAGTATATTAATTTCTAGGAGTCATAATTAAATCTAAGGACTGTTCCAGGAGTCTGAGGGAAAATAAGGGGGGAAAGGACCATTTAAGAAGTTCTTAAATTCCAGGAGTCATATGAATCCTGCAGGCTTCCCACTGAGGGGTTCATCTAAACACTGTCTCTTTCACACTTAAATTCTCCAACTCAGCTTTCGACACAAACATCAAAATTTCCCTAAAGTTTGCTGCATGTTCTTCTTATGGATTTCTTTTTGCAACATTCCTTTTAAATGGGAGAATCAATGACTGCATTGCCCTTAATTCTCTCAACAGCTCCTATTTTCATTCACATTTCTTAATTCAATGTCCTCTGTAAAGGAAAATAAAACAGTTATCAGCCTGAAACTTTCTGTGAACACACAGAAAGGGTCACAGAACAGATTTGCAGTGTGATCTTTCAAGAGAACTTTGCAATCTATATCAAGTTAAAAAACCTTTCAACTCCCCTTTGTACTTTTAGCAAGGATGGTAATCATTGAAAGTACTCATTTTGCACTAAAACTGGGAATGTACTCTGGCAATAATTTGCAGTATTTACTACCTCCACTTCAGATATATAAATATGTTTCCAAATTTAGAAGTTTCAGGGCATTTTCAAATTGTTTAGTGAATGGATTCCAAATATTTGACAACTCCTTTTTTGTTTTTAAATACCATCATTTCATTACCTTTTATTTAATAAAAAATATTGTGGTAATAAAAAAAAATATTTTGGACCATGTCATGAAAAAGAAATATATACAGTAAATTCCGGTTAACTGGGACACATCGGGGTTAGAATTTTTTGGCCCAATTAAGGGGCTACCTTAGTTATGCAAAACTTTGTCCCAAAGAGCTAATCTGGGATGTTCTTCAAAAATTATCCCAAATAAACAAACAGTTGCCCCAATTAACCCAAATCTACTGTATTTAAAAACATTTTGTAGTCAGTGAATTGAAGCATAAGAAAGCTACATGATGACACACATTAAAAAAAAAAAAAAAAAAAAACCAGCTAAATTCACTATAGCTTCAAAATAAAACAAAATGCATAAAGAAAAAGGATATCTTTGATTGCTTTCAAGAAATATAGTAAAGTGGTTTAACCAAAAACTTCTAAACACATATCAAAAACCTCACCCTGGCTGTTTTATTAAAATTTTATGTAACTTCAGCATCACATTTCAGTTCTTTAGTACCTAGCCTAGCATTATCGCTTACATAAATTATAGCCTAATTTTTAGATTTTTAGAAGAGGTTACAAAAACTCACCTGAGAGCCACCCTGATCACAGTCAATATATCGAGGCATGGGGAAACGAGTTTGTAGAATTTCTTGTGCGTCATCAACTGGAGCATTCAACAGCTGCCTGAAATTTTCATGTTCTGGAGAATTCTGGTAACCCTGTTTCCTCCATTGAGCTATTGTCTAAAGAGATATGTGTCACACTATAATCACACACAATTTTGTGCACAGCAGGAACAACAACAAACTCAGAAATAGCACTAAGCAAGTGTTCTATCATTATAACTTTAAATATTCTCTAATTAACAGATCTGCTATAATTATCTTATAATTAAATGATAAAGTTCCAAACCTAATCATTCCACAAGCACACCTACAGGAGGTGGTAAGCACTATGAATACAGATTTTAATGCACTAAAGTGGCAACAATGCACAGCTTAAAATGCACGTACACATTACAGTAGTGTTGAGATAGCTCAAAAAGATCATTAGGCTGGAACATACTTATTGAAGTGTGCATTGACAGATGTCCATCGATAACTTATAGAAGTGCACGAGGAATATGCAATGTCATGTCAATGTGTAATTAATACAGACATTTAACATGGACCAGGAACATCAAACAAAGATCTTCGCTCTTTCCACGTTTTATAAGTAGTGAGTCATGGAAAAAAAAATAACTGGAAGACCCTGGGTTCGACTCCCGGTGGCGGCCAATGAGAATTTTTCCGTGACTCACTTATAAAACGTGGAAAGAGCGAAGATCTTTGTTTGATGTATGTCAATGTGTTGTTGAATGGGGTACAAAGTTTGAGTTCTGATTGAGGACTGCACTCTCAAGACTTGGAGAATGCATAATGCTTTCTAGTGTTCTCAATCTCATACTTAGTGATTTTCACTTCTTACCATTATTGAAAATGTAGCCTAGAAGGATGCTGCTTCAACATAAACGAAGTGAAGATAACTGTCACAGCATGACTCCAGCAACATGGACAAGAATTTTGTGTGTGTGGAGGGGGGATAACCAAGCTCATAAGACATACTGACAAGTTTCTCAATGTTTTTGGTGACTATGCTCATAAATAGTGTATGAATGGGCATTTTATTTTGTATGTCCAATTCAAAGCATTAACTATACTGGTATGAAATACAGGACTGAAATCTTACTTACTTTGACCAGCTGACATACAACACATTTCTAACATGATAAACAAGTGATAAATACATTCATTCATTCATTACGGTACAACAACAACAGCATGACAAAATCAAGTATATTTAAAGCAGCATGTAACAAAAAAAAAAAAAAAAAAGGAAGCTAAAAAGAAAAAAATATGCAGTACACTACAAGAGCTGTTGCCTAATATTATGATTAATTTGTAAATGTCTCATTTCACATGAAAATACAGACACCTAAGGGGTTCCTTTAAAATTTTCTCCTACAGAAACAAATACTGCAGATTTAATATTTTCATTGCTAATCCTGTTTTGCTACTGAAGTTTACTATTTTAGACTTCAGTTTCTTTGTCATGTAAGATTGTAGACCTACTAAATAACTGACAGTAAGTTTTCTTTAATTTGTGCAAACTCTTGCTCAGTGTAAAAAATTATATATTTTACATTTGATATGGAACCGTCTCTGTCTTGCTTGTCAAAGGGAATGAAGAACAAAGTTTTCAAATAGAAATGCCATCCGCAATCATCCACATGAAGAATCCCTCAAACACTTGAGAATGACATACACTGTGAAGTGCATGATTTCAAGAGTGCATTAATCGTCTAAGTTGCATGAAGAATACGACAAGAGAAATAATACGGGAGCCAAATGAGTTAAATGAAAGATGGGATGAATACTTCTGTTAGTTATTAGAACATGAAAGCAAAGATGATTTTGGGGTAGAAGTAGGTGATACTGCAGAGAGGAAAGAAAACAAAATCGGAATCTCAAGAGAAGAGGTTTGTACATACATATATATCATTAAGCTGTTCTCTGATATTCAGAGGTTAGCTCCTCAAAGAAAGACCATTTGACAAATAAACATTTAATAAATAATACAAACCACCAGATAAATTTTTAACTGATTATTTACTTACTGTAAAACTACAAAATCTCTTGTAAAGGGTAGGGCCTTGGGAGTAGATGGCATAAAGCTGAGATGTTAGAATATGGTGATGGCCCTGTAATTGACTGGTTAACTGAAACTTGCCAGTTGTGCTGGGAGTTAGAAACCATTCCTCAGGATTGAAGGGATGTAATCTTGTTCATTTGTATAAGGACAAGGTGATAAAACTGTGCCAGGGAAAGTGGAAAGGTTATTATCAATAAGGTACAAGACCTGACATAAGAGAAGCTGTAGGAGGTACAGTGTGGTTTTATGCCTGGTAATGCATATGCATACCTAACAACCTGGGAAAATGTGCATCAGTAAAATTATATGTGCACATCAGTAAAATAGCACATCACATCAGTAAAACTATGTGCAAACCAAAGAAAATCTGCACACCCTTGTATAAGACATGAAAACTTACCTTTAGGTTCCTTTCTACAATTTCCTAAAACCATTGCAGTGTAGTGATTTTATGTTTACTATATAATAATATAATAAACTATGTATTACTCAAACTTTAATTATAGTTTCTCAGTGTCTGTTATTAATATATGTACAGATAACACATGCTTATATACAGGCTATACTGCAGAATTCAAAGACATTACAGTAGCTCTCTTTGCTTTTTTCAAAAACTCTGCAGTGAACTGTTGCTCATGACATTGTTTTGAATTATGGGATTTGACGACCAGCAAGCTCTCCAAAGTCTCACGAGACATGGTGGACCAAAATTCTGTGTGGTTCTTTCGTAAAAGGCTGAAAATCCTCTCACATCCTGCATTGCTATGTGAAATTAGTAGAATCGATAACATCACACTGGATATTTCACTGAACTTGGGTAGTCCATCGGCTCCTTTAATATTTCCCACTTCCACCCATTGAATATAAATTTTATCATGTTTTTTTGCTATTTCGGAAACATTTTCCGGAATAGGGGACTGGCATGGTCCGCAGCACTTATTGGAACATTATGTTCAATTAAAAATGACGTAAATAGCAATTGAGCACGTAGCACATCCGACTGACTGTCTCTTGCCTTGAAATAAGAGTCCACTTTCACACTTTTTCGACACATTGTGCATTGATTATGTGCTTGGGCCCTTTCACGTACCGAGAAATATCGTTTTTCCCAGCATGGGAAATACTGAAGTCAGATGGACACACTACACAAAACGCAAACTTCGCACCTTTTTGCGATTGTTTTATGCCGCGAAATTTTTTAGTATAACTGCCCTTAAATGCTTGAAAATATTTATTTGCCTTACTCAAGGCCATTGCACGGTTAAAAGACCAGTAATGATAATACGAAAAACAGCAAGCAAGCAAGCACGTGCGTAACTTTCCATGAATTCTCTTCCCCTGCTGCGCATAAAGTACCAAAGCTGAAGCGCTGGATCCGCTGCGATGTGCACGCGCAGCCTTGATGGCATTACGAGAAGTGATGATTATCACGTGACCTAAAGCGGAAGTACAGTAGAGAGAGATCGAATCTGACTCACTCCCCGGTGCATTGAGCAAGGCGGCGAAGACAAAATTATGCAGAAGTAAATAAAAATATCAGGACATTAAAATCGCAAAAAATCCGTAAAATCGTTCAAGTCTTCCGTAAAACAGTATCAAAATCTGTAGATTTTATGGATGATCCGTAAAAGTTGGCAGGTATGCATAGGCTAACCATTTTTTTGCATTATACAGGGTAATTCAAAATGACTGCCCCGATTACAAATGACAATAACGTATTTATGAAGATAAATAGACAGCTGATATTCCTACACCAAGGTTCATACTCTTCCAAGCAAAATAAATTCAAGCACTTTTCAAGGACTTTTTAAAACCAAATTATCATATGTGTAAGCTGTCCGTCAGTCAGTAGGTAGATATTTTAGCAAGTTCAGACCATTAATCTCAGCTGGGGTGAGCACACCTTCAATGACCTGCCGGTTACCCACAGTCTCCCTGTTGGTTTATTTTATTAACTTTGAATTGCCCCTCTGTTTTGGTGTTTTTTGGAATAATTTTTATTTTGTGGAATATTTTAAAAGGGCACATTAATTTCATATTCACCTTTCGGCAAGAACGCATCCCCTAACCCCAGTCAACAGAAGCCAATCACGATTCGCGAATACATCATTTCACTTACTTTACTCCCATGGCTGGTGTTTTACACCATAGTGATGTCATAGCCAAGGTACAAGATGTACACGCGCTCCCCTGAGTCGAGCGCTATTTGATCAGCTTGGTGTTTTTATCGCAACTGCACAGAAATCTCCTACACAAGTTTTTAGCACAAACAATTATTTTACACATGCTCTTTTCACATCATTACTCAAAAAACAAAACACATTTTTTTGCCAAGTACTATTTATGGAGTATTAAACTTTTTCAAGTACTATCAAAGACTTAAAAATGAACTTTATTTTTTCAAGGGCTTTTCAAGGAGTGTACGAACCATGAACACAAGAAAGAAGAAAGTTTAGAATTTTATTCGAACCTACTGGCGTGTTGCTATGGTGACATAGGAAAGTGAGCTACCTGTGCACCAAAGCCAGTGGGAAGAAATGGCAACCACAGCAGAAAAGGCGTTTTCGAAGGTCTTTTCCAAGGAGTAAGCATCCCCCAGGTCTCCGGACCTTACTCCTTGTGACTTCTTTTTGTGGGGGCATGTCAAAGACCATGTGTATGGGCCACCTCTACCGAGAACACTGCAAGAACTAAAGATGCGCATTCAGCTTGCACTGGCATCAGTGCCTATATACATGCTTCATAATGTATGACATGAAATGGATTACCATTTAGATGTTGTCTGCGTGACCCAAGGGAGTCGCATAGAACATTAGTAAGGTATGGAAACAAAATTCTAAACTTCCTTATTTATTGTGCAACAATGTGATCTCTGTATCTATATTCATAAACCAGGTATTGTCATTTGTAAATGGGGCAATCATTTTTGAATTACCCTGTATATGAAATTTGAAAAGTATCTGTCATTTGGTAGAAAAGTTTTTGCTGCCTTTGTAGATTTAAAGCATATGACCGAGTATACAGGGTGTTTTTCTGGAAGGTCTCGAATAATTTTGGTGTAGCAAGAAATCTGCTTGAATGTGTAAAAGCTAAGTATGCCGGCAGTAGAGCATGTGTATGAGTGAATGGTGTTTTATCAAAATGGTTTCTATTGGTGCAGGAGTCGGAAAAACGTGTACAATGTCACCATGCTGTTCAATATATTCATACATGAGACCAAGCAAGAAACAAAAAAGCTGAATCTAACCAGATGAAAAATCAGAATGCCAGATGAGAAAGTGTGAATATAACTCAGCACGAGATGGAATTGTTTACTGTAATTTATTGATGTAAATATTAAACTGGAGCCTACTGCTGTATTCACAATACAAAATTATCGAATTCAGAATAAAATAATATGGTTTTAAAAGACATGTTTCAACACAGTATTTTGTTTTGTGTTGTTGGTGTACTTCAGCTTAAGTTTCCTCTTGTATTGCTTTCTTCTCAAGTTCCATGGCCACATTTGCCTTTTATGATTCTGCAGCTGCACAGCATTCATTGCTTAGTTTTATTTTCTGTTAATATAATTTTCTTCCGATTTCTTCACTTTTGCTTTCCTTTTTTTCATTCCCATAGATGAGATTGTTATCCCTCATGCTGAAAGAACTTTCAGCCTGATGACCATGAATGAATGACATCAAAGCTTTCACTAATTTAGATAACTTTGAGAATATGAATACTTTGAACACCATGCACTAATTCCTACAAATTCCCCTTCCCTTATCAAGCTTAAATGCCAACATATATGGAGGGAAGTAACATTTAACAACACCGCAGGCAAGGAGATTATGCTAACAGAAGAAAGCTTTGTCTGATTTCCATTTTCAGAAATCATTGCCCACAGTTTTATGCTGAAATACAAACATTTACGCATTAAAATGATATTTAACAATAATACTGGGCAGAGGCAACATTGCGAGAGAAAAAGAAATCACAATTACGAAAAAAAGCTTTATTCCATTTAACTTCTGTTTTTGAAAGTTTTGGAAGATGAAATACTGTTCCCAGATGGAGCCCCCCTAATCCACTCAAAATTTATCTTCATTTTTGCATTGATCTTGAGAATGACCCAAATGACAACAAAAAAGCGGAATTCCGCGAATCCGCGGAAGAATCTCATGCATGTATTTTTAAGGATGCATACATGATGCCAAAATAGACAATTTTAATGTTTTAATTTCATTCACTGGAAAATTGTTTTAGAGGACTGTCAATAACATTTCATTCGTGTTTTCCTAATCATAAAACTACATCAGTGTAGTTTTTACTTATTGTGTTTGTAATTACCATTCAATCAGCCTACAGTTGACGGTTCCAGTTGATCATTCCACCTAAGGGTCCTGGAACAAAACCCAGTCAGTTGGAGTCTTTTGACCAAGGTAACACAGAAGAACTAGTTGGTACCTCAACAATAATTTAAAAGGTGGAGAATAATATTCTTAAGTGGTTTGGCCATGTTGAAAGACTGGGTGATGAGATGCTTACTAACAGAGTTTTTTCAGCCCAAGTGGTGGAGAGAAAGGCAGAGGAAGGCCAAGAAAATCATGGGAGGACCAGATTTAGGAATGTCTGCATGAGAAAAAAAGATTACGAGTATGAAGTATAGAAGGTCTGTGCATGTCATGTGATGGATGTAGTGAAGCTCAAGCTATGTGTAAAAATAGCTGTAAATAGATGTTTGAAACGCAACAGTAACAAACAATCAGTTAAACATTTATCTATCAGATTCTTTCTTTGAGAAGCTAACCTCTGAATCTAAGAGAACAACTTAGTGATGTGTGTATGTGTATACAAAGATTTCATTTCTCATAATCTACAGTTTTTATTTATTGTGTTCGTAATTACCATTCAACTGACCATGTACATATGTTGTGTTCACTCATTTATGGCAGTACAGGGTTGAAATCTGTCACAAATCCACTACAAAAGCTAACACATAAATTATATGCTACCTTATATATATATAAAGCCACCCTACTTACCCCCCCCCCCAATTCTTAGTTCATCTGGAAATGTACAGACTCAGTCAACTTTTGGCACTGAGGAAATCACTAAATGGTTACTTTGAAAATAAACTGGCCAGCAACATTTTGTCAGTCAGTAAATATCTTTTGTTACTCTTAAACTATTCTAGAGCTGGAATTTATGAATTTCAACTTTGAAGTTTTAACCCTTACAGCGATCACCTATAATGTATTCTTAACCCTAAAAAAATTTACTAACCCTAAGAAGGCACAGACCTCCAAGCAAGTACTTTTGAGAACCTTTCCATGAAAAAAAACATGCAAAGAGTTTATACTGAGGACATGAAGTACACTACTGTTCATCAAATGTTTTCATTAATTGTTAATGCTTATTTATGTGTCTGGAAAATATTAAAATGCAAGGGGTGTGCATTATCAAAGAGGACAATCATGAACAAAAACAGGAACAATGATTAATTATATGGTTAGATTGGACTTATTTTGAAATCTGATACTTCTTTTCTTTTTGGATATTACGGCACATTTTCTACTTTGAAAAACAATTAAAAATATACTTTAAACCATTTTTCAGATGTAGTACACAAAAAAAAAAAATATGGAATCAAAATATCAACATACCTCACCATGGAAAATCACAATATGGAAAAATGTGTCCATTAGTAGAATACGATCAGGCTGTATGCTGCTAGTATCTAGTAAAACAGGCTGCAAAACAGAGGGATAAGCATATATAGAGAGAAATATATAAGGAACTAATTTTACAATATCAAATACAAAATTTAGGTTATTCAGCATCTAATGCATTTGTCACCACATACAAATTATTTCATAAGCACAATTATAAACTTTGTTTTTGCTTTTTTTATTTCAGGGTTTAATAACAACCATGAGTAATCCTTAGGCCTACATGCAGTTGCCCATCCCTAATTTAGGGTCACTGGTTCCAGGGAAGGATCACACCAGCACCAGACAAGTACAGCCTCAAATTTGGCCCCACCTCAAATAATTTATCAGAAGCCAGCATCTCAGACCACTCAATCACCAGGCTGGACAACTCTATTCATGAAGGCTCTATAAATTACTGTATATGAGTCAATGCATATACAAGACATTTATAAACTAACACAACTTACACAAAGAATATGAAACATTTTTATAAATCAAAAAAGCATTAGAAGTATAAAGAAATCAAGGAATTCTCAGTAACAGAAAATCACACTAGCTGAAAAAAGCATGGACCTGAACATCAGTTACTGAATCTTACAACACTATCATTTAGTGCACAATTGCAAACAACTAGAATAAATACTAGGAGTGAAAAAAATTCTATAGAGTTCTTCATGCACATTTGTATTATTAATTTTCATGATTTCCACCCAAATTACCCACTTATTTGATTTTTTGTAAATCAAGAATAATATGATTGAGAACTTCCACCTGATTTCCCACTCTTTCTCATACTTGCATGGTTCAGGATGGCATTTTCGAACCAAGGTTGTGCCGATTTATTTTCTGTGTTAGACTCTACACCCACCCACCCCCACCCCACACACACTTTTTGCCTTCAAGGGTCTTTTATGTGTGAATTGTTATGACTTTGAAATCTTCCTGGTTCTGCACTCTTCTTTTGCACAGCTCTTTAAAGTCAGACCTTTCCATTTGAAGTTGCTTTCAAACCAATATTTTCTGTCTTCCTCTCTTGTGCTCTATTTTTTTCTTCTAAGTGATCTTGTTGAAGTATTTAGTCTCTGATTAGAAGTCTAGAATTGCTTCTTTTTCTTACTTTGGTACAGATTATAAGAGATTCATGTGTTTCTGCCATTTCAAGAGCCTTTTTCCTTGCTATTTTGTTTGTGCAGGCAGGGCATTTTCAGGATTCTACTGTTGGGCACTGCCAATCTTTTACTGAAATCTTTATGATGTCCAAGTTTCAGAATTGTGTGAAATCACTGATCGCATAAAATTTTATGAAGCATTTCCTAGTATTAAAACTACGTTGTTGTTTTTAAGTCATGATAGTTTTCATTACGTTAGATCTAGCTAGTGCAATTCAAATTTTGATTTCATTTACACATTTTCTACCATCTGTTAATCAATAACCAACTCATGAAAGTCACATGTTCAATTTTTGGACAATGTTTCCCTAAGTTAGTCTTATTTATGAGAAAAGGTTTCCCACTGAAAATTACAATTTTTATTTTTATTGTTTTATCTCTTAAGCTCATATTCATGCCACCTGCCCTAATTTATTATATTAAATTTAGTTAGGCCCAGTAAAAATTAAAGAAATGAAGAAAAAAGATAAAATATACAGGAAAACAAAAATTTTTATCCACTGAAGTAATGAAAACAGATATTTCACCATTGTGTTACTTCTGCCACTCGAGTTTGAATTAGTTGTTGATCATAGCCACAAAAAGATGTGACATATATTCACTGAATACAAAGAAAGAACATAACTTTGTATTCAGCAAATATATATCACATTCTCTAGTGGCTATGTTCAACAACTAATTCAAAAGTGAGTGATAGGGGTAACAGTGGTGAAATACCTTTTCACTACTACTGTGGATGAGTGCACAGTGTAAAAAACATATACATTTTGATGACAATTGTTACAATTATTGGTACAATACATTTACAAAAAAAAAAAAATTCTATGCTTATATTACACTTAACCCATCTATCCTATGAACAAAAAGTTTCTAAACACTCTTACAGACAGCAATACCATAATTTATCATCAAAACAGTAGTGAACAGTAATATAAATAAAAAACAAAGAGCTTTTTATTGATAGTCTAACAGAACAGAATAGCTTCCTAGTTTAATTGAATTAATAATCTAAAGCAACTTATGGGAATTTTACTAGGAAATTTTTTTCATTAATAGCAAATTTTCGACCGTGATAGTGACAAGTAAAAAGTGACAACAACAAGACAGCCTGAAGAAGGAGAAGAGTTTTCTCCGAAAATTTGCTATTAATGAAAAAAATTTCCTAGTAAAATTCCCATAAGTTGCTTTAGATTATTAAGAACAGAATATTCAACATAAGCAAAATGCTAGACAATGTAATGGGGACTATACTATGCAATTATAGTCCCCATACATAAAAGTAGCATGATTCACCAAGGAAACAACAGTAGCCATTGCAATATCAGAGTATGTCCACTTAAGGAGTTGTAAGGACTTTTCCCAGAGTCTGAAGAAATAAGGAGAAAAAGCCTCATCTAAGTTCTTTTTAAATTCCAGGATCATACAAATCCTGCATCAGTGACATTCACCAGCAGTTTGTGAACAACCCTATGTATAAAAATGCATGGAGAATCATTTCATCAGCAAAACTGAGATAGCTTTTTTGTGATCATATGAAAGTCACTGACACACAAAACAAAAGAGAAATGTGACAGAACCAGTTTCTGAAATGTGCATACATTAAAGAAAAATGTATTAGAACATATAACTTCAACAACAACAGGTATGCCACAGAGCTACTGACATAATGCATAATAAAGACCACAGAGTGGATTTTATTTTAAAAGTTTCAATATCAGACTTTACCAAAAAGCCTCCATAACATCGACTGAGTTTCACATAACAGACAAATTTATAGTTAGTTCAACATTTACTACAAGCACATAAAAAGTGGAAAAATATTAATTTGTTTGACTTAACTTACTTCAGGAGGTCCACTGAATGAATATGCATACAAAATTGGTTGTATCATTATTAGTGAATCTGTCAAATCTTCCCTTGTCAGCATATGCCTGTGGACAATGAATAATTGAAATCACTTAAATCTACTTGAATATTTCTTAAATTTCAAAAAGCACACAAAAAAGCCATTTTTTTACAAAACAAACACACACACATTGAAATTCATTTAGAAGTTCCATTTCATAAGAAATGCAACTGTGTGTGCTGTTTATCATGATAAAGATCCATTATAAAATTATAACAGGTTTAAAAACTTGCTTTTTACATTCACATCCAAGATGTCAAAAAAGCCAAAAAAAATATAAATAAATAAATAGATAAATAAATAAATGCACAAACACACACACACACACACACACACACACCTCATTAAGGTGTTCTTTGAGATTCAGAGGATAGTTCCTCAAAGAAAGTCCATCTGCCAGATTAACATTTAACTGATGGAACTAGATTTTACTTACTGTTGATGCATCAAAAATCTCCACTTACAGCGATCTCTGCACACAGCCCAAACTTCAATGGAATCCATCATGCGTCTCACACAAGATCTTTTGTACTAATCTTTTTCTCACACAGATATTTCTGAATCTGATCCTCCCATTTTCCTGCCACTTGGGCTGACAAAATTCTCTTAGTAAGCAGCTCATCACTCATTCTTTCAACATGACCAAACCACCTAAGAATATTTGTCTCCACCTTACTAACAACATTTTGCCTAACATTACACATTTGCAACAACTCATCAGCATTTCTCACATGATCAGAGCATGTCTTAAGAAATAAGCTAGGTCATGTTAAAATCAATCAGTTCATGTACTAATAGCATTTTTGAAGAACCTACATAGTTCTTCCAATTTTCTGTTTCACACGTTAAATTCACATTACACAGAAAATTGGAGGAACAATGTAGGTTCTTCAAAAATGCTATTAACAATTTACCATACAGTCTAGCAATGGGCTTATTTTAAGCTGCAGCTATATTAGAGTTCATGTGCTGTTGTCAGGTGATATATTGACATCCTACAGAATGCCACCTCTACACTCATCTTTCACTACAACTCAAATCAGCTGTTACATGACTCTTCCAATATTTTTGGGATAAAGAGCATCAACTGAGCAAGCAAACTAATATTTTTTATTGAAGAAGTAATCATTTTTAAATGAAGCTCCTGTCTCTTGTGATGACATGGAATCACAGCCAAAAGAGAAAGGCAACATCCACATCACACCTGAGATTTAAAACCAAGCATGTGTAGCATGAAACTCCCACACTCACCATTTAAGCCACCAGGTGATGTTCTTCTCATGATTTCCAGGGCCAGCTTTTTTTCTTCCCTTCACTGTTATATTGGAAATGCTTCACTGAATTTTACACACACACACACACACACACACACACACACACACACACACACACACACACACACACACCTTGTGAAACTGGGTTCAAATCATAGGTTAGGCATAAATTGTATGTTAATTCCAAAGATGTTGGACAGAGATAAACAAGCAAATGTAATGCTGGGACTTTTGAAACGACGGAGACCAATTGAACATATAGCGCCATCTGTGAATGCGAGGCAGTTGGCAATGGATAGATGCCAATTGGAAAGCAAGAATATTTGATTCAATTCATGATGTACTGCAGAAATTACGTAGAAAGAATGTTTGTGCATGATCCGAGAACTTTCTAGATCAAATTGTAACTAGCAACTGCTCATATACGAGGAATAGCAAGTAAGACTAGTAAGCCAGAAAATATGAGGCTATATCATGGCCAACTGTATACACAGAGCAGAGAAATTCGAAAAAACCCTACTAAACAGGAAAATTTTGCATGAGATACACTTAAATCTTAAAGATTTAGAACTGAAAGACTCATACAAATATGCCAACACACCATTTACTCCCTACAAAGACATCTTTCTATGTATGCTGGAAGTAGTATGCTCTTTGCCAGTCTATTCTCTTTCAATGTCTTTGGTTAATTAACTTACCAGAGCTCTAAATTAGGGATCAGACCTGTGCACTCATGATGAACTAGACTACAGAGTGAACCAAGATTCTGGAAACATATGATGTTTTCTCTCTTTGCAGGTCTACCTGGTTGGATCAGCAGTTCTAAGAGAAGTGGACAATCTGGCATGGTCCTGTTGAGTAACTGTCCCAGTTGCCAGATTACAACCCACCCACCCCCTCAAATATTCACCCCTATGGAAGTTTAAAACCCATGGCCTATGCAACTAAAATCATGAACACGGACCAACTCAAACAGAGAATTATCAACTAAATGTTGAATACAAAGCCTTAACTCATGCAATGAGTGCAGCAAAAACCAACAAATGAGATTCAGAAAGTGATTACCAACAACAACAATTATATGCTGTGAGAAGCCAGTGGCACACATACAGGGGTTGGACAGAATGATGTGAACACCTAGGAAAAGAAGGTTTTATGTACCTAATAGGGTGTGTGGGACACACCTTTGGCATTCAAAACCACCTGAATCCTCCTTGGAATGGACACATACAAATCCTGGATGGTGGTTAGTGGGATGTTACACCATTCTTCATACAGAAACTGCTCCACGTCCTTGAGAGACGCAGATGGAGGATAACGGGACCTTCCTCTGTTTTCTCACACAAACAACAGTGGCTCGATGATGTTTAAGCCTGGTGATTGGGGAGGCCAATGTTTTGAGCTCTGTGGATTGGGCTGTTATCATCTTGATAGATGGCATCCCCTGCAGGAAACATTGCCTGGGCCATTGGATGGACTTGGTCGGCCAAAATGGTTTCACGCCCTGCCAGTCATCCATCCTTTCAAGGTGAGCAGGAGACCTGCTGAAAACTGCAATATGACCACACAGAGAATGACAGAACCACCATCATGCAGCACTGTTGGGAGCAGACAGTCTGAATTGTACGCTTCTGACAGTGTTGTCCACATGTAAACACCTCTTGCGGGGGCGGATTCATTCGACCACATTGCACAGCTCTGCCATGAATATCTTTTTTATGCAAATTCCCTGCACACTGTTTTCATTGATACTGGGGTCTGGAGATGCCTGTATGAGAATTTTCAGCACAGTGGTTTTCTTATTAAGTGTAACAATCCTCTTCATTGCTCTCCTGTCTCTATCAGTCAGGGTCATTTTCTGGCTGCTCGTGTTTTGCAGATGAGGTTTTGCCACGATGACAGTATGCTGTCATGACGCTAGACACGGTAGCTCTTGATACCCCCACTATCCTGGCGACTGTTGTCACGGAGGCACCAACTAGCTGGCCACCAACAATTAGCCCTCATTCAAAGTCCATTAGGTCACTCATTTTGTTTTCACCCTGAAAGAAATTTCGCAACAAGACACTTTAAATGCACTGAAACAGGACCTTGAGGTTCAAAACAAAGCAATTACAACCAAAAAGTGGTGGAGGTGGTGGATATCTTTGTGTATTGTGACATATGCAGCTGCATTAAAAGTCATGCCTCTGAGCATAGTGTTCACATTATTCTGTCCAACCCCTGTATGTGTGCCACTGAGCTTCCCACAACATGCAATCTCCTATGAGAACAAACAATTCCACCTTCACTGCATCCTATATTCTATCAAAATACTTGTAAGTAAAAAAAAAAAATTCCAACTCTTTTCGGACCTTCCTTTACACTGCGTTACGTTTTTCCTGTTGTTAATGCATATTTTGGTACTGATTCAAATGCCCCACCTCTCCTGCACAAGGATTTTTTTTAATTAAGGTGCCACGAAAACGTTTTTTTGTTTTGTTTTGTTTTGTTTTTAAAGCAGCCTACTCTCTGCATTGGCACATTATCCACAGAATTTAAATTTATAACTTGTTTTTAACAGATAATCGACAGATTATATGACACAGAGGGAGTGGACGACAAAACTGAAACACCTGCGCAAATAGAACCCCACGTGTCATGCCACTTAACACGCTACCTGGTGGGCAGCCTGCATCTGTTTCGCAGTCGATGAACGAGAGCGGAGTGTAAAGGTTGCATTAGCAGAGCACTAGCACAGCTGGAAGTCAAAAAGTGCGACCCACACAACATTATGGAAGACATATCCAAGTTTCAAACAGGACAGATTGTTAGTGTGTGTCTCGCCAGTGCATCTGTGTCCAAGACAGCAAGTCTTCGTAGTGCATCATGAGCCATGGAATCCAAGGTCATGTTGGCATACCAGCAAGAGGGAAGAACCACATACAATAGGAGTAACTGTCAAGGTAAGAGGAAGTTGTTTGACAGGAACTTCCGGGTGCTAACACAGATGGTGGCCAAAAAACATAAAACCACAGGTGCCCAACTCATCGCAGAATTGAATATGCACCGTGACTCATCAGTTTCCATCAAAACTGTTCGTCGGGAGCTTCACCAGGTCAACGTTCACAGTCATGTTGCTACTGTCAGACCCTAGATCACCAGTGTGAATGCCAAACGTCAGTTGCAATGATGCCAGCAGTGCAAATCATGGACGTTGGACAACGTGAAATGTGTATTGTTCTCCGATGAATCGTCCTTCACTGTCCTTCCCACAACCAGGAGAGTTTACTTGTGGAGACATCCCTCACAGGCTTACCACCCAGACTGTTTATTGTCCACAGTGAAGCACAGAGGTGGATTGGTGATGGTGTGGGCCGCAATACTGTGGCCATCTGTTGGCCCACTGATTGTTATTGAGGGGCACATCACTGCCAAGGACTATCAGACAATTCTGGAGGACCAGGTGCACCCAATGATTTAAACATTGCACCCTGATGGTGGTGCTGTGTATCAGGATGATAACGTACCAATACACAGAGCCAAACTGGTTGAAGAGTGGTTTACTAAGTATGAAAATGAGGTTGAACATCTGTCATGGCCAGCACAGTCACCCGACTTGAACATTATTGAGCCACTCTGGGGTGTTCTGGAGGAGCAAGACAGGAAACGCTTTCCTCCACCAGCATCACCTCATGAATTAGCCACTTTTCTGCAAGAGGAATGTCTTCAAATCCCTCTAGCCACTGTACGGAACTTGTATCAGTCCTTCCCACAATGAATTGCAGATGTATTGGCCTCCAAAGAGGCCCTACACCATATTAACAAATTGCTGTGTCCTAAATCCATGTGTTTCAGTTTCATTGTCCACCCCCTGTAGCTTGTTGCAGAAGGAAGGCTTGTGCTGTAAAAAAACAACTCTAGTAAAAAAACATCAACTAAATCTTCAGGATAAATAATTCTTCATGTGTCAAGTGTTATCATTAAAAGTTCCATGAACAGTTAAGTTTTTTTATTATTTATCTCCTATAGATGAGCAAAGTTTCACTTCATGATTTCAGCACTAAGCAAACACTCAACACATGAACTGCAGGAGACAACATTACTAGAAGGTGGAAACACTTTAGACTACAAATTCAATAGAATTTTATTTTCACTGAAACTGAAGAATTAAGTATCACAATAGAATTCAAAGCTGATTAGTGTTGAGTCAAATTCTGAAGGAACTGCTGCCTTTGCTTCAATAACAGAAAATGTGCGCATGATACGGAATCAAAAATAAGCTGAAAGCAGAAAGAAATGGCATCATCAGACACTGCACTGCTTCCAGTGGGGAACCTAGAAATACAAAGTGCAGGCAAATATGAATTATAATTTGTTTGTAGTTCAACAATGCAGCATGGTGCATTGAAAGGGGTAATACATGGCAGGTGGCAGCATTGTTCCCAGGTCTTTCACCCACCTCCTGTATGCTACAGCTTCGTTAGTCAGTTGGGAGAAAGATGAGCGACACTGTATCTTGCGTTAATCTGTCACATGACGTCATCAACAACATAGCCAACCAACAGCACAAGTTCTAAGCACTACATCATAACTTCTGGATTTTGTGCAGTTAGCTAGGAAAAATAAGTACTTTTTACAGACTTTTCCCCATTTTTGGCAAAAATAAGGACTTCTAAGCACCCAAATAAAAATAAGCACCTTTTAAGGACCGTGGGAACCCTGTAATAACAGTAGCTTTGCAAAAAAAATGATGTCTGGATTTTCTAAGAGCAAGGTGAAACAAACTGGAATCACAAAATTTCAAGTTTCCTCCACCTCACAAGGGAGAGGTAGTTGTTGATTTTTTTTTCCCCTTTTAGTGTTTTACAAGACTTTTCATCACTGCTGTTCAACACGATAGTGTAAACTGAAGGCTCATTTTTCACAGAAGCTGTTCTATCACAAAATCAATCTGCACATTAACTAGTTTCACCACCTCATAACTGGGAAGGCAGGAGGTCATTTTAACTTCCCATAACACACTTGCATACAGTACATATCAAATTGATACTTCACCTGTAGTAAGATGTCTCATCAGGGCTATTGTTAAACACCTGCAAGAACTGTGATCTTCTTAGATGGAACATGAACTGAGGATACAATGAAAAGTTTTCGGAAAACCTAAAGGAGCTAGGATCATCTTTCGTATATTCGCCAAACTTCTGACACTGTGGAAAAGAAATAGTTTCTATCAGACATTTTAAGAAAACTACTACAATTATCATATTTGTTTATTCTAATAAAACACAATTAGAAAAATTTCCCTTTAAAGGGAGCAACATTCCATCACAAATTTAAACCACAGAAGAAATGTTCTTTCTTAGATTGTTGGAAGGTTGTCCTGCAGAGAGATTGCAGGAGATTCTTTACTTACATGGGTATGAACTCAAATATGGCCAAATTGGTGATGTCTAGAAGAGAGACACAGCAACAACAACAACAACAAAAAAAAAAAAAAGGGGGAGGATTTTTGTGGCATGCCATTTGGCAGAAATGGCAGAGTTGAGTAAATACAGGAAGCCAGCCAATGGAGAACTGGGTTCAGATCTGGTCAGTGCCCACTAGTGGTGCAGAGATCAGAATGTACACTGAATAATCTTAATCTATTAGTTCAGGATCAAAAATTTTTAGATTCTCAGCAATAAATAAGAAGAAATGAAAGTCTTTGGTACCGAATTTTTTAAGCACTAAAATGAAGGTCAAGCATGATATCAGCAATTTGAACACAAGAATCTTTCCCCATATTATACCCCATTGCTCACAAGAGATGACAGACTTCTGGCTACACTCTAAGGTCTTTCTTTTCACCTAAGCTTGCCACTGTGAAATGTTTCTACTCTGACACAACCTGCCTGAAAAACCATTCCTTTAGCAATATTATTTGTCCCTGACTTCCCCCACCCATCATACTGCAAAATGAAACCATGTGCAAGCAGGACATACCATTCTGTAATGAGACAAACTACATAAAATCTTAAGTGTGTGTCTAAGGTGATGGCTGGACCTTCTTTGGGACTGAATGGGGTGTCCACTGACCACTGTTAAGAACTCCCACTGTTTGGTTGGTTGGTTGGTGTATTTTAATGGCGCAAGGGCCATGTTTGACCAAAGAGTGCCTCCCACTGTTTGGAGGCTATCATTAATGTTAATTCTACTTAAGGTGTTCTGTACTAACCAAAACTTGCTATTTTTTAAAGGTAACACCATTGTTCAGAGGTGTTCATTTATGGAGGTTTCTTATTACTGCACAGAAGCAATTCTTCTATTAAAAAATTTTTCAAAGAAAAGTTTTCAATTATTATACTCCAAGAAATTTTTACATGCTTAAAAACACACAACTCGAAAAGTGGAAATGATTCGGTAACATTCATTGCTCACTGTACTCAAGAATCTGAGATGAATCATTCCAAAGAAAAAGATAAAATGCTACTTGTAGAACAAAGCACGTCATTGTTTCAGGCAAAAGAAAATCCTCTTAACACTTAGCTGAACTTCCTTATGTGGTGGGGAGAGGGGGTAACAAATTTGGAATCAGCAAAGCAAACTTATTGGGCACAGAAGAGAAATTGCATTCCACAAGTTTCAGTTTGCAGGCCTGTGCCATTGAACTACTGATTCAATATTCATCACTGCATGCCTATGTACTAGCACAGACTTAAGCCTATTTTTGACAGAGATCATTCAAAAATAAAGATCTTATTTGAAATAAACTCATTTCCTCTTTTTCTGTCCATTAAATGGATGAAACACAGAACTATACAAAATATCAAATGTTCAATTTATTTTCATAGTATTGAATACTAATTTGAGATTTCTCGTTACTGAAATGAATTAGTGGTACAAAAGTGTAGGATGGAACATTTTATAAGGCCAATGGGAGGAGAATGAAAAAATTTGATGGATACTTGATTATTTATTTGCCTCACTTTACACTCAGTTTCAGTCCTGCAATCCAAACATGCATTGCATCAGCAGATGAGCATGTTCTGAGAATTTGCTGGTATCCATAAACAGATTTGTGGTTTAGATACCTGCTGGAAAAGAAAATTTTGAGACTGCTCATTACTAAATCAATCCCTGTTTAGAAGGAATTAAATTATAAATATACAGCAAAATATCAGAAATCTGAATTTCAAACTTTTTAAAAACTTGTGTCCAAATTTTTTGAAGACTTATTCATACCTGCCAACATTTGATGAAGTTCATCAGGATCACATGATGATCACCTTCCACACGCCTTCTTGTGAAGCCAATATGGTGCTATATTATCGGTCTTACTGATGATGCATAAGAAAAATTCTGAGAGATCAAAAGCTTAGTGAATTACACATTGCTTTTTGTGATATACATAATGTATATACATATACACTGAGTGGCCACTTTATTATGACCACCCCCTCAGTACTTCGTTGGGCCACCTTTTGCCTTTAATACTGTGTCATTTCTTCGTGGCATGGACTCCACGAGATGCTGATAGGTTGTTTGTGGAATCTGAGACCATGCTTGATGAATAGCACTTTCCAGGAGTGTGAGATTGCAGGGTTGTGGATCCAGCTGTCTGATGGCTCGTTCAACTTCATCCCACAAATTCTCAATGGGGTTGTGATCTGGAGATTGTGGGGGCCACCTAAGCAAAGTAAACTCACCGGCATGTTCCTGAAACTAATCCTGTACAATGTGAGCACTATGGCAGGACGCATTATCTTGTTGAAAGTAGCCATCGCCATTGGGATAAACCATCCACATGACAGGATGCGCTTGGTCCGCAACGATGTTTAGATATGATGTGCCAGTGACACGTTGATCAACACGAATTAAAGGGCCCAAATCATGCCAGGAAAACATTCCCCAAACCATAACGTTGCCTCCACCAGCTTGAAGGGTTGTAGCAATGCATTTGGGGTCCATGCTTTCGTGCTGTTTCTGCCAAATTCTCACTCAGCCATCGGCATGGTGCAAGTGAAAACGTGATTCATCGGACCACATAATTTGTTTCCAATTATCGACTGTTCAATTCTTGTGCTCCTGTGTGAACTGGGGACGTTTTCTCTTGTTAACTGCAGACAGCAAAGGTGTTCGAACAGGCCTTCGGCTGCCATATCCCATCCGATACAGTGTACGGCAAACAATGCGTGCAGAGATCATTTGAGGGGATCCTTGATTAAGATGGTCTGTAATTTGCTGCACTGTTGCCCTTCTGTTGTCTGTTATCAGTCTGAACACTCTCTGTTCCGCCTGAGTAGTCACTAGTCGATGACGACCACACGTTGCACGTAGAGACCCAGTTTTTTGGCTGACAGTCCAGTCTTTAAACACTTTAACAACAGCTGCTCTGGAACATTTCACGAATGCGGCGGTTTCGGTGATACTCACTCCATGGTTCCAAGCTCCTACAATCATCCCACGTTGAAAGTCCATCAAATCGCATTTTTTACCCATCTCGTCACCCAAAAATCACTTCTACTACTGTCACAAGCACTAAGCTTTCCCTTTTTATACTGGCCTCGCTCTCTGGCGGCAACAGGGTGCAGCCATAGCTCATTTGCTTAAAACTGTCAAGTGGTCATAATAAAGTGGCCACCCAGTGTATAAACGATGTTTTCCCTATAAAATCAAAGAGAAATCAATATTTATCAATATACCAGATTAAACAATAAAAACAATCAGTACCAATCTAATAAGCATGCGATCAAGCCATCGGAGGACATCTGATCCGTCATCACCTTCAGCACGGAAGCATGCTAAACGAGCCATAAGAACAGCAGCAGCTTCCTGATCAAATCCTGCAGATATGTGGTGTATATTGGTTGTTGCATCGGCCCAGCTAAAGTATAAAAAATAGCACATTTAAAACAAAACTGCACTTGTTCACACACTGCAAAAAAATATAAATAAATTAAATTATATATAAAACAGCCAATAGAATGATAATGAGAGCTAAAGTAGGAAAGCTTCTTTATGTTTGGCATACTACAATCTCATATTTCTCAAAAAACTCCAATGAAAAATGAAAATCTCTAGTGTTTTTTAATAATTTTCTTATTGAAGAGAACACTGCACTTGCTGTTATATTATTCACAGTGCTTTTCACATCTGTTAGTCTTCCTGAGCTTTTCAAAAAGAATTCACCTTGAAATTGCAAATTACTGCAGTTTTACATTCTGTTATTTTTACACCTACACACACATACATAAATAATGCATATTTGGTGTCATATTTGCCAATAACCTAAACACTACTTCCCAAGGTTAATGGCTGGTGTCATTATAGTTATGACAGCAAGTATTACCAAGTGCCACAACTTATAAAACATAACTAATGCAGCGGTTGAAAATCATTTTTTGCCCATTTATTCCCTGGAATGAGAATCAACTAGTCCTAACTCACTTTGATTTAGTCCTAAGCAAATTAGGATACAGTAAAGCTCTATTTTAGTTAATGTTGATCATACAAACTATATGACATGCATATAAAACACTCTTTACCTGCCCTCCGCCCAATAGAGTCCACCTGTATCTAACCTGGGCTAAAAATATTTTGCTCTAGTCTGAACATAAAAATTGATAGTCCTGGGCATCGGAAGAGCAGAATTTTTGATCGCTGTAATTGTTTAAATTAGCTGGTATTATAAATAATAACTCATTCATAGTACCTTTATGTTGTGACACCAAGTATTTTCAGATGCATGTAACAAGTAGTTTGAATACCCAGGAATACCTCCATAACATCATATGGCCCATCTTCAGCAAATAATAATACCTCCATGATATTCTATGAGCCATCATCCAGCAAATAATATTTCCACAACATCCTATGGTCTACCTTACAGAAAATAATAATACCTCCATGATATCCTATGGCCCATCTTTCAGCAAACAATAATACCTCATAACATCCTATGGCCCATCCTCAGCAAATAATAATACCTCCATGATATTCTATGACCCATCATCCAGCAAATAATATTTCCACAACATCCTACGGTCCACCTTACAGAAAATAATACCTTCATGATATTTTGTATGGCCCATCTCTCAGCAAACAATAATACCTCCATGACATCCTAAGGCCCATCTTCCAGTGAATAATAATAATATCTGTTTGATGTATGTATCGGGTGTTTCACTGGGTAGTGACAACTTTCCTGTGGAATAAATCGCTAAAAAAATAATGAGATGGCGCTGTAAGTCTGAGACATCGATCAGCAGGCGACAGGCATTCATGAGGAAGTAGTGGGACAGTGGACAAGCGATTTCGGACAAGCAGCAATATACCACAGAAGAAAGAGTTTTCTTGGTGAAAAATTGGTATGCGGAGGGCAGAAACTCCGCAAAGGTGTTACGAAAGTGGGATACAGAGTTTAAGAATGGTCGTAAGCCATTCCATGCGTACCTGACGAAATTGGTAACGAAATTCGAACGAACCGGCAGTGTCACAAAAGACGTGGCAAGCATGGCGACAAAGGGCGGACAGCAAAAAACGTCGAAGCCGCACGAGAACTTCTGCACGAAGAAGCTGGTACGTCAACATGAAGACTTGCACAGCAACTGGACATTAGCCCAGCGTCCGCATGGCGCATTGTGATGTTGGATTTGAACATGTTTCCCTACAAAATCCAGGTGCATCAGCCTTTGAGCACAACAGCTGTCCAGCAGCGTTATGAGTTTGCGAATGACAAGTGTTCACTGATCGATGAGCACAACTTTAATGTGAAGAGCATTGTTTTCAGCGATGAGGCACACTTCTGTTTGGGTGGCTACGTTAACCGACAAAATTACCGCATCTGGAGAAGCGAAATGCCAGTGGTCTGTGTTGTGAAGTCTCTCCATCTGCTGAAACTAACCGTTTGGTGTGCAATGAGTGGTGATAGCCTTGTTGGGCCATTTTTCCTGGAGTCCACAGTTACCGCTGCGACCTACAGTGACCTTTTGAAGAATCACTTTTTCCCCGCTGCAGTCCAGAAAAACAGGATTCATAACTGCACATTTCAACAGGATGGAGCACTGCCACACTCCACAAATGCTGTTCTTGATTTGCTTCACCAGCAGTATGACCCACAGGTCATCGCCAGACGATTTCCCCAACGTTTTTCAGCCGGTCTCTCTTGGCTTCCATACAGCCTCGATTTAATGCCGCTCGACTTTTTCTTGTGGGGGTATCTGAAGGATCGGGTGTATCAGGACAATCCACGAACACTGCCTGACCTCCGACGTGCCATCCAACAGGAAATTGCACAGATCCTGTTGAACATCTTCCCGTCGGTATTGCAGCACTTCGAAGCACGTATTAGCCATGTCGTGACAGCGGATGGTCATCATGGGAAACATGTCATCCATTGATTACCTTTTGCCAACTCTTACTCCCGTAAACATCTTTTTCCTCTTACAATAAAGTAAGTTAACTTTATTGTCTCTTTCTTTTGTCACTGCCCAGTGAAACTCCCGACACGTGTGTTCACAATGTGTCAGATAACTACATCACCTCCAACAAAAACTTGGGCCTTTTCAAGAGTATTCATCACATAATCAGTCATTCTATGCAAGCTCATTAGGAACTGAGACACAATACAGCTGTGCTATGCGACCCCATCAAACAGCAGCAATGTGTCACCTATCAGGACGTCAAACCTGTGCCTATCTGGTCTACAATGTGCCACATGCATGTACTACATACAACACATTTTCCATTCTATCAAACACATATTTCACATCTGTGTTTACTTACAATTCATCAAGTTTATTCTTTAATTTCAAATTCGTGCATCAGGAACGACATTACTGAAATGCCTAT
The DNA here is from genome assembly GCA_039090855.1 of Macrothele yani. Classification (NCBI taxonomy): domain Eukaryota; kingdom Metazoa; phylum Arthropoda; class Arachnida; order Araneae; family Macrothelidae; genus Macrothele; species Macrothele yani. The sequence goes on from CM077028.1 coordinate 14,587,395, forward strand.
CATATGTTTTAACTTGTAAATACCGTTTTTAATTTGATTAAATGTAGAAGTGATCTTCATCATTTCGTCAAAGGTGGTTAATGAGCAAGTTGCATATCGTGTTATGTATGACGAATGTCTACTTCCATATGAGTATCACTTGTAACACGAAGTTCGTCTACAGTCTGTTGGGCCCTTTCAAAATAAAAGGTCTGGAACTCTTTGGACAACTTATTTTTTGTTCTCCCTACAAAAAGCACACAGACCTAAAAGAATCTTTTTGTATCAAAGAAAATGCAAAACACAAGAATGAAATTGTTACTCAAAAATTCAAGCTGTGCTGTTTTCGAATAATAAATAATGAAAGAAAGAAATACGGAAACAGTAAATGAGTAAAGAAAGGGATAATTTCAAATAAATGACATTTTTTATACAACGTGATGATATCAATGATTTTTTTTTTACTTTTGTCATGCAAAAAGGTGTAAAAAATATATACCATAGAGGATGCTTAGAAAACAGGATTTTTAGTTATTTCAAGATTTCATAGTGTACATAGTTAAAGCAGGTTTGAGTTTCCTTTACAGAAGGAAGAGAACATACATACTGACACGGAAAAAGAAACAAATGTGTAGTACAACAGAAAGGTTACAAAAGAAATGTGCTTACTTTCTTGCAACGGTGGTAACACGCACTCTTTTTTGTCCACTGGAGTGCTGATACTGAGTAATGAATTGTATGCATCCACGGCCACCTTGGGGAATAGGTGCATTATGCTACAGATGAAAGAAAATACAGTGATATCCAGAATATGAACACACATATATAAATATTGTCTTTATTACTCCAGTATTATCATCTTCAATTTCAGAAGCTATCACAGATATCAATGAAAAATAAATCATCACAAGTACATGAAAAATCATACAAAACTCATCATTTTGGTACGGAATCACCTTCATTTAAACTGTTTTCCATGTAGCATCTTCTCAAAAAACTTGAAAATTGCACTGTACAGGAATGGAAATCAAACCCACATGTACCAATTTCCATTTGTGCTACCATTACAACATTCAGTATAATGAATTCCTAAGTAACTGAGAATAAGCAATTGTAGCTCTTAGCTCATGGAATCTGAACTTCAGATTCCTAACTAAGCTAAAACTGCTCAGGCTTAATTAATTACTTTGGAATTTGTTGTAATGATAGCTCTAATGGAAATCGGGAAATGTGGATTTGAATTTCACACCAAGACAATAAGTTTTCTAAGGAAGTGCTATGTGGAAAATGGTTCAAATAATTTGAAACAATATGCTCATATACAGATAGTTTTATTCCATTAAATTTCCTTTTTATTCTGTTAAGCAGCAGAACAAGAACAACACTCAAAAACAAAACAGTATAGCAGAATTGCTAATGGCATTTTATTATGCATAGATCCTTTTGGAATCAGAATTATTACATTTCTAAATGCCAGTTAGGGGTACAAAATGGAACCATGGTTTCAGTCACTTGGACTCTCTTCAGCAATCAAATTGCATGTGCTGTTCCATTCTTCAGCTGAGTTTAGCTCATAAACATTGTTCGTCCTTGAGATAAATAAAATCCATTAATTCCTAAGTAAATCCCATAATCTGTGTGTTTTATCTATCACATAATTGTCTAGGAATAGCCATGACTTCAATTATTACTAAGCTTGATCTAAGTTCAAGAATGGAACAATGTATGTGATTTGATGGCTGATGAAAGCCCAAGTGACTGAAACCATGGTTCCATTTTGTACCTTTATTGGCATTTAGAAATGTAATCATTCTAATGCAAAAACAATCTATGGCATTAAACTGATTCAATAATCACTCAAGAAATATAAATTGTTTTCCTAAGAGGTCAAAAGATTCCCAATATATCTCAAGCTAAATTAAGTAACAATTAAAGGCTATTTTCATAAGCAAAGGCTGAAATATACAAACATGTGCAGAGTTGTATCTGCGTACACAATCATTGAAGCAGAAAACTTGCTGCAAACCCACGAATCACAATAACAATACAATACGATAATTTAAAGAAGAATTAATAAAACAATAAATAATTATTAGAACATTACAGATTTCAATTAGGACAAAATAAGTACATTACAATTGAATGTGCAGAGCAATGTGTGTGAAATGGACCTTTATGGTAAAATATTGGGCCATGAACCTCGTAAAAACAAGAGACTAATTAAATAAAGTTTTTATATCCAGAAAAACAATTCCAAATGAACTTCAAAAATTATAAATAGCATTTTCAACAATTTAATTACAAATAGTAAACTTATAAAATACATAAGGAAAAGATTTCAATTTAATAACTGGCAACTGCAAGAGGAACCTGGCAATAAAATTTTAATTCTTTCTGTGTAAATGAAACTTTTGATAAAGTTCCAACACATTGAGAACAAGGCCATGATAAAATCTGCAGTCCAGAAATGTCTCTAAAAGCAAAAGAACTCAGAAGATGTGAAAAATAATTGAACCTTATTCAAGTTAAAATAGAATTAAGTATATCAATCTGAGTAAAGCCTTGAGTAAGTGTTTTAATTGCTGTAAATAACATTTTACTCTTTTTAATCTACAAGCAAAAACTATCTGCAAAATTTGCTAATAATTTGGAAACTATCCATGTACGGCATACACGTGTACGTCTGCATTCTGCTACTCTGAACATATGGCATTCTTAAAAATTTTATTCTGGTTAATTAAGATACTTAAACAACAAGCAGTTCACATAGAACTTCCACAGCAGTTGACACCTTCATTTTTGGACCTCATATTTAGTTGGAAAGTAGCCTGGTATTGGTGCTTTGTTTATCATGAACTAATTTGCAACATCCTGCACCCAGGGAAATTCTCACTGTATGAGATACTTATGTTTGCAACAATCCCTTACCTTCAAACTGCTTTAAAAAGTGACAATGACAAAGCAGAGGCACTAATCACCAAGGAAAATACATTAATATGCAACCATCCTGTTCATACAAGATTCATGAAATTAAAAATATTTCACCCATTCTTTTGGGGGATTTCTGTTCAGTTATATCAGCCCTCAAAAAACTTTTGCAGTCTAATTAATTTTTTTTTAAACTTATTGCATTCTGGAACACAATAACCTGAAACAATTAAACAATATTACATACATTTACTTCAAATACACTGCTGACCACCCAAAATGCAACACCAAGAAGGAAGCATCCGATTGGCCAGAAATTCGCAGCATGCATCGCCTGCAACAGGACATGCAAACGGTAAGCATTGCAGGGCGTATGCAAATCATGTGCACCCGGCACGCCACAGAGAAGCACTATAAGAAGGGTGCACAGAAGGTGGGGTGTAAGTAGCGAAAGTGTGTTGTGCTGCCGGACCTGTGCATGGGAAGTTTCCTGATGCCTCGTCGCAGAATACGGCAGTCATTCCAGCACGTTTCGGAGTTCGATAGAGGACGAATAGTGGCTTATCGCGACAGCAATTTATCGTACTGAGACATAGCCACCCGTGTGGGACGACATCCAGCCACAGTGAGGCGAGTATGGATTCGGTGGGTGCAGGAGGGACGGACGGACCGACGTGAGCAATTGCCGCAGCCGCGGCACACCACCAAACGAGAGGACTGCAATGTTGTGCGGCGGGCATTGACGGCTCGCATCGCCACATCACGAACGTTAGCGCAGGAATTAGGGTGTGTTGCGAAACAACCTGTGTCAGCACGTACCGTTCGACGTCGTCTGCAGGAGCGAGGACTTGTCGCACGGTGCCCATTGCTCCAATTATCATTGACGTTAGACCACCAGCGAGTGCGGCGGCAGTGGGCCGTTGAATGCCGCACCTGGACTACGGAATGGCACAACATTGTCTTCTCCGACGAATCCCGCTTCTGCCTGCAACACACATTGGTCAGATCCGCGTGTGGCGGCACCGCTGCGAGAGACTGTATGACACCTGCATTATGCATCGCCATACCGGTCTGTTGCCTGGGGTTATGGTTTGGGGTGCAATTGGATATGACACCTGCACCCCTCTGGTACGCATCGCCGGTACACTCAACAGCCACCGCTACATCTCTGACGTTTTGGAGCCTGTAGTCGTCCCAGCGGCCACGTTTGAACTTGACAATGCGCGCCCGCACATGGCACGCATCGTGCAACAATTCTTCACGGCCCACCAGGTGTCACTGCTGCTGTGGCCCACCTGTTCTCCTGATATGTCGCCCATCAAACACATCTGGTCGCTGATCAGCAACCGAGTGGCCCGGCAAGCACCACCCAAGGCTACGCCTGATTAACTGTGGCAACGTGTGAAGCAGCCTGGACCGACATACCCTAAGCCCACATCCAAAGCCTCTTTCGTTCGATGCTGCGGCGTATAGCGGCTGTTATTGCCAGCCATGGGGGCCACACGAACTATTGATGTCTGCATGTTCCGCAAGTCGCATGGGCCTATAAGCTCAATCGTTTCATCTTTGTATCTGTTGTTATGTGTCCAGTAACTCTGGCTTTGCTATCTCATGTCCTTCTTGGTGTTGCATTTTGGGTGGCCAGCAGTGTAGCTATCTCAAGTACTATTCATCAAAGCTCCTGCAGATACATGAGGCACAGTTTGTAATTCTGGAAGGTAAATTATATTTCCAGCCCATGTACAGATGCGCGCCAGAAATCACCAGTTCCAATATTATCAACGATGTTAACGAAGAAATTTCAAAAATAATAATGACTTAGGGTTTTCTGGACAAAACATTTTTTTCATAACAGGCAGCATCATGCCTAAAATATAGTATTCAGATTTCCCACCAAACAGCATAAAAAAAAAAAAAAAAAATCTGGCTTTTCCAAGTGGTTCTTGAAAGTTTATCCAGAGAGTTTCTTGAAAGTGTTTCCAACCTAATCACATTGCGACAAATCATCAATTTCCCTTCATTCTTGCATTTTCTCACCAAAGCACACATTTGTAAATTCTTCACATAACTTATCTTTACACAATTACCAGCTTCTCATTAATAGCAACTAAATGCATGATGCACATTATTTTTGGTACCATAATTCTAAGTCCTTTTCTGAACCTGAGTGGTATATTGCCAACATAGAATTTCTTAATACATCCCATAGAAATGGTTTGTATGTAACAAAAAAAAATCTGTCACCTAATTAGTTTCAGTTTTTCTATGACACAATGCATCTAAGTTTAATGACCAAATGGGCTCCTGTTTAGAAAAACATGTTGCAACAGAATCAACCAACACAAAGCGCTTTAATCCATTGGATGGTTGGTTCTCTTGTGATGTGTTTCTCCAAGCAGGAATGTATCAAACCATTGCGACTAATTACTCCATGTTACAAGACATGAAGGAAACTGTGTGAAGAAATCAAATTAAAGCTTAACACGTAATTTTTTAAATTCATTGAAAATAACTTTTTAGGAAATTAAGGAATAATGTAATGTACTGAAAGTATGATCTATCAAATTCTAGGCAGGCAATAATTGTAAATACCAGTCTGAAATCTGAAAAAAGGAAAAGGTTTTTGGCAAAATAAGAAATCCCTTGATTTTTCAATTTCCTTATGAAAAAAAATCCTGTTTTTGTATGAAAACAATGCAATTTTCCCTGAGATTTCCCAGAGTTTTACAACCATTTTCAAATTCCCTCAGAATGCCAGGTTTTTTAGATAGTGTGGGAACCCTGTTATTGTATTGTACTAAATTGTGGAAAGCAATGTCCATGGCAATAAATCAATAAATAATTCAGAGAGTTGTGAATGGGGAATTTATTGCTGCTCTTTCAAGTTAGGATGAGATTTGAAAACCAAACAGGAATCAAATAAATTGAATCTCAAAATAATTATCTTCCCATAAAGCTACCAAAGCTAGGATACAGATCACTAGAAGTGCCCTGCTAGCAAAGACAGCGGAGAAAGACGATGCTCCTCAGGGTTCCTACTTCTGCTAAAGGAAAATCGTTTTTGATCCTTTTACAATGTCTAACAAACAAACAGGAGAATCCACTTATAATGATGATCTCAGGACAGAGAAAAAGCCTCGCTAAATCTGAGCACTGGCTAAATCCATTTTGTAATGAAAACTTTCACCATGTATAAATATGCATAAGTATGTGATAATAGGCATACACATTTATATTATATATCCATAACAATTGGACTCAAAAAATTTAATTAATTAACTATAGCAGTACAAATTAAAATTAAATAAGCAATTACATGAACACATAGTAGCAGTAAATCCTGAAGCAGACATCATACGGAAATCTTTTTAAGAAAAGATACGATCAAGGCATTTTTTTTTAAATGTTTCTACATGAATACATAGTAGCAGCAAATTCGGAAGCAGAAATCGCGTGAAAACCTCTTTAAAACTGCCTTGAAGTGGGTGGCAGAGAGGATCTCTTACACGCTTAACTTGTTGAGCATTTCCTACCCATTGCTTTTCTATCAACATTCTTTCACTAGCACACCAAAATTTCACTGCGCTGTTGAAATTTCATTTTACATGCCACTATTTCTATTCCTCCATTTCAGGACAGTACCACCGGCATAGCACAGTTGGTTAAGTTGCTATGCGCTGTGTGAGAGGTGGACATTTCTGACAGGTGTTCGAATCCTAGTCCTGCAAGCCATCTAGTCTGAGGTTTCTCTGGGATTTTCCGCTGACTCCCTATGTTTGGGGACATGAATGCGCAGATGGTTCCCTGTGAAGTCAGCCCCAGATGCACTTTGTCTCTTACCCATATGCAGCAGAGGAATGGCAAGCCGGTTGCATTAATTTGCCAGTAATCCTCAAGAGCGCATAGTCGAAATTACTTCTATTTTTACTTTGGAATTGTGGAACTTTGTGGAACTCAACCTGACATGGGCAGACGAGATAGAGAGAGATTTCAGGGCAGTGTGCAGTAGATTTTCTTTGCCTCATTACATGTGGAATTTCAATAAATTTTGTTGCTTTACTTGTTAAAAGTGATCATCTTAGCTTTTCTCTCCCTCATTAAATCCAGGAATTTCATTAAATTTTGTTCATTTAAAACGATCAAATTAGCTTTGAATTAACATTATACCAAACAAAAGTTCCTAGTTTGCTCGGTAAATCTAGGGTCTTGCTAAACTCAGGTCCTACTGTACTATTAATCTAGTTTTCTTTTCTTTTACAATATATTTACATTTGAAACTGTGAAAAATTTAGCACCGCAGATTTTGGTTTCATAACACACACACACACAAAGAAAAACAAGGATTACCAGCTCCAACATCACTTAGTACTAATTACAAATTTATTTGTTCCAGAACATCACCAATTTTTAAAGAGTTTTGAATATTTGGATGTTCAATAAAAGATTCCAAGCTATAATATTAATTACTTGTTCATATGCCTTCCATGTCTTTGCAAAGAATTTCTTCCTTAACATCACCAAAAAAATTTTCAGCCATAAATATCCACAAGGTTCACTAATCCAATAACAATGTCTTGAAGTATTTATTCTTCAATAATTTTGAACCATGTTTTTACAAAATGCAGTAGAATTATGGAAAAGTTATGTCAAAATCTGTATGTTACAGTAATCAGTTTTCGCTCAAAATTTTCTTTATTTATTCTGGAACATGAAATACAATTTCAATAGGTCAATATATAGACAGGAATGGAAAATTTGGAAACAGAAATACAGTAACACATATAAAATAAGAGTTTGATTATGCTTAAGAATCCTCATAACATCTATTTATGAATAGCTATTATTACATACCTATTTGGCAAAGCTAGTGTGCAATGCCCCTTGTTTTCACATTTTCTCAGTTTTGTTTTCGTTTTTGTTTGTTTTTCTTATAACATCTAATTTCGTCATATACAATTGGGAAACAAATTTCCCCAAAGAATTCATTCTTCATAAATACAGGGTAGGCATTGTAATGCTATTATTGGCATATTTTCACTGTATTCCGTGTAACCACTTACTTCAGAAAACGTCATTGTCCTGGAGCAGTAATTGAACCCGCACCTCCCGATTTCTGGTCAAGCATGCTACTCATTGCACTAATCAGGACAAGGGAATTCCAAGCAACTGAACGTAGATATCTGAGAACCTTCAGATTTGTGCTAGTCAAAGCTATTCCTGCCCTATTATAGTGTCTCACGACCTTTTCTCACATCCAGGGTCGGATGTAGGTCACAAATTCCAGTGATGAAAGTACGTCATATACAATTGGGAAGCAAATTTCCCTGAAGAAATAATTCTTCATCAATAAATGGTAGGCATGATAGTGCATGTGAGAAAAGGTCATGTGATGCTACGATGGGGCAGGAATAGCTTTGACTAACACAAATCTGAAGGTTCTCAGATATCTATGTTCAGTTGCTTCCAATTTCCTTGTCCTGGGTAGTGTAATGACTCGCACGCTTAACCGGAAATCGGGAAGTGCGGGTTCAATTGCCGCTCCAGGACGATGAAAATTTTCAAGTTTTCTGAAGAAGTGGTTACATGGAATACAGTGAAAATATGCCATTAATAACATCTAATTTCACTTCTATAGCAATATATTTTTAATATTTTTCACACATTTCTCTAGTTTATTAAGAGTGTCACATCATTTATGGAGTAGTAAAAAACCTGAATACATAAACTGAAGGCATAATAAACTGGAAACAGATGTGGCATTACTGGCATTCCAGGATCATACAGACAATATCTGTATATGATGGACAAATTTATGACTGATGGCCTAAGATAAACAACAGTACACACATTTAACATTACATATTCATTCTTACACGCAAAACTTTTCATAGTATTTTCTTTTTTTTTTTTTTTCAACAAATTGTTAATTGATTTAGCATATGTATATTTTCATAAAAAATACTTAAAACCTAAGAGCATTTGTGAGTCAGCTAGCATTACTACAGTACATAATTTACTAGGGCAATCCAGAAAGTCAGTACTGTTTGAAGAACAAAAATAATAATAATAATAATAATAACTAATTTTTTATGTGCAATGAATTCTACAGACCTAAATCTACTTTTCAACATATTCCCCATGGATGTTAAGGCATTTTTTCATATTGTGGCACAAGTTTCTGGATACCCTCCTCATAGGAAACTGCCACCTGAGTTTTGAGCCACCACTGAATGTTTTGACTGTAGGCAAGCCCTTGTCTTTTCACAGCAGGGACTGCTGTTTCAAATTCAGGTGTGATGTGAGATACCAAAAGTCTCATCTTCCATCACTATACAGCTTAAAAAATCATCACCTTCCTCCACATATCTCTCCAAAAATTCCAAAGCAAATCCGTCCACATCTTTGGCACATGCGCTTCATTTTGTGCTCTTCCGTCCACATCTTTGGCACCCATCGTGCACATGCTTTGCAGTACTGAAGCTTTACTGTAATGATTTTATGCAGTAATCGTTTCGAAACTTCAGGGTTTTTCAAGATCAAAAATTGCATTTTGTCCATAAATTTCACAAATTTGCCAATGAACCTCACTTAGTCTGACATTTCTTGCATTCAGAAGCCTTATCACTGACCGTACTTCACAGTCAGCAGGTCGTCCTATTAACTTAAAACATTATTAATGGCACAGCACAAACCTTTAACATAAGCACAACCTCATGGCATGGCTAATGGATGAGGCAATACAACTGTGCATGTGCTTCTCTGAAGCGAATACTTATGTAGGAGTGATGCTTGAATGATACCAGGATTCCCACTCGAAAGTACTAAAAAATTCCCCGACTTTTCCAGGTTCTCCAGGTGGTTTTGAAAGTTTTTCTAGAGTAGTGACCCTTATCATGTTGTGATGAATTGTTACATTTCATACCATTCATGCATTTTTTCCCTAAATAAAGCACACATTTGTAAATTCTTTGAGAAATTTGCCTTTAAAAATTACCTCTTCTCATTAATAACGAAATGCACACATTTTCTGTACCATAATTCCATGAACTTTTGTAAATACTACCCACACAGAATTTAATACATTCCCATAGAAATGGGCTATATGTAAGAAAAATCTACCAGCTGATTAGTTTCAGTTTTTCTATAACACAATGCAGCTAAGTTTAATGATGGAATGACTCCTGTTCAGAGAAACATGTCACGTGAGAACCAACAGACATGGGACTTTGACACATTGGTTGGTTCTCTTGTGATGTGTTTCTCTAAGCAGAAGTGTATCAAGCCATTGTGCCTAATTGTCCCATGTTACAACTGGCTGCAGAAATTGAACAAAAACTTAATAACAGGCAATTTTTACTTTGCATCTTTTTTATAGAATAAAGGGAAAACATAATGTAACTGAAAGTAAGATCTACCAAATTCTAAGCAGGCAGTAATTGCAAACATAAGTTTGAAATCTGGAAAAAAAAAAAAAAAAAAAAAAATTGGGCAAAATAAAGGAACCCTCGATTTTTACAAAAATGAACAATTTTCCCTGAGTTTTCCCTGATTTTTGGAACCATTTTAAAATTCCCTGAGAATTCCAGGTTTTACCTGTTTTCCAGGTTGCGTGGGAACCCTGGATACTTACTTTCTGGATGGCCTTCGTAAAAACTGTGTGGTGATTCTTTTTTTTTTTTTTGGGGGGGGGGGGGAGATTAACAACCACCGTGAGCAACTCAGTGGGCTATAAATTAGGACCACAGTTTCAGGGAAAGGAGAGAACCAGTGCCATAAGACAAACACAAAATTCATGCCTCACCAGGAATAGAACCTAAACCCATCTAGGATGAATGGTCAGAAGCCAGCACATAGACCACTGCACCACCGGAGTGGCTCTTTCTTATTTTAGAAAGAGCATAATGAAACCAAATGAACAGCATGCAAAAAGGTGTTTCTTTTACAGGGAGAAAAACAGTGAAAAAAAAACACTGTTGATTGGCTATCATAGCATGCTGGAAACTCACCTGATTAACTATCTCAAAAAAAATGCTGACGGTGTTGCTTGGATTGATTCCACAAAACTTCCACTGGCATGTACCACCAACTCCGATTTCTGTGTCTGACACACTTCCACTCTTAACATTCATTGATATGCACGATCCAATAGAGCCAGAAACTTTTAACTCACGTGATGTCTGAAAATGAGTATGAGAAAAAAAGGTTGTTAGCAAAGTTCATGAAGCAAAAAAGTTAACAACTGAACAAAATTTGTAGAAAAACATCGCACCATTTGTATCTATACCCAACAAATTACAAGTTGAATGCCACTTTATCCTAAAACAACCAAAAGTTGCGTACCAAAAGATCTGAAATCACCAATCACAGAACACACTGCTCTTGAACATGAAAAAATGAGTGATAATATCAAAGCTGTCTTTGGTGTAATTTTTGAGTTCACTTTTGAAAAAAAAAAAAATACTCAAAATGTACCTTAACACAGAGAACTCTTTTTACTCTTTCTACTACACCACCACACTACAGAATCTTGTTCTCTACACAGCCTGAGATGAAAAAAATTCCATAATTCATTTTCTAAAAACACAGATATCATGACAAAAAGAGACATATGTACATTAATACCACTGGTGAAGCACCAGAACATTTGTAAAATATCAAATTACAATACAGCTTATATGAAAAAAGTACAATAATAGTTTCTCATTATTGAAAAAGTACCAATGGCTTATTGAAAAAAATTTAAATAATAAGCTACATCAACAAACCAGAATACTAGCATATTTAATTTTAAACTACATTTTAGCTTTCTTTGAAAGGTGGATTTGGATTAACTTACACAAGCCATAAGTCACATGTGAGTCTTATTTAATTCTAGTTCCACTTGAAGAATCTTTAATTAATCTTCCTTTCCTCTGAAAGTTATTACATCCGAAAAAACAGAGCCTTCAATGAGCCTTCGAAACTAATAAGTGGTGTTTTAAACAACTTAATTGCAACAACAACAACAGAATTGCAAAATAGATAATGAAAACATTTCAATTTAGTAACTGGCAACAGTATGAGGAACCTGGCAACAAAATTTAAATTCTTCAGGAATAAACAAAACTTTTTATAGTCCTTCTATACATTGAGAACAGGCCTTGACTAAAATCCAGAGTCCAGAAACATCTGTAAAAAACCAAAAGAACTCAGAGGAAAGGAAGATTAACTAAAGATGCTTCAAGTGGAACTAGAACTAAATAAATATGCCTGAGTAAAGCTTTGAATAAGGGATTTAATTCCTGTAAGTCTTATCCATTAAATTTGTGTGTAAACCATTTATAATGTACTTATGTTCAATATGACAACAATCTGTAATACAGACAGTGCTAAAAACATATCATTACTCCAAAAGCTGATTTCCACCCAAAGAAAGTCACACTGCATTTGGTGGGATTGCAAAGAAATTATCCATCATGAGCTGTTGGCACCTGACCAAATAAATGACCACTGAGAGTTTCTCCTCTCGGCAACTTGGCACGGTAAATGAGACATCAAAGCTTAAGCATCCTAATTTGGTGAATTGGCAAAGTGTTGCCTTCCACCAGGATAACACTAGACCTCATGTGGCTATGGCAAGACAGCACAAATTGCAGGAACTTTTGCCTTACCCACCACATTCACAGACTTAGCATTAATAGATTTTCACTTGTTTTGACCACTGAAGAATCGTATGGCAGGTAAGGCCATGGAAGATCATTTACAGGTCAAAAAATCAATTATAACATTTTTTGAACTCCAAGGATGCTACTTTCTTTGGTAGGGGAATCAAACAGCTGATGGAATACTTTGAACAGGTCATCACTAATAATGGAGACTATGCAACAGACTGAAAAATAGAACATTATGTAAATAAAAGAAAAATAACTTTGGTTTTCATGTATTCAAATGGGGAGAACTTTTGCATTTATCCATTTGCTTTGTTTTGTTTTTTTAAGAATTTCCTCTGATGGATGCACTTCACAAATCAGGGAAACTAAGCAATTTTAACAGCAGTGACATATCAAACAATGACAGAAGCATAACAAATGCATAACCATTATTATTATTATGCCTTTAACGTTAGATAAGAGTGAAACAAAGTATCAGAACCACAAAATGTAGCATTCTCTTTCTCTCACTTTGTCTGCTGTGACATGAATACTCCCTAAAAACTTCTAATGTTTAAGAAAAATTAATTTTGTAATCATGTTTGAAGGACTAAGTAACAGTAATGATGGTGAAAGAAATGTTTTTAGATCTAGTAACATCTTAAGCTTAGAAATAAAATAAAGAATAATAAATTTCCAATTCTTCAGATTCTCGGATTTTAGATTGTACAGAAAGCTATGATTTTTTTTTTTTATTATTTTTTTGATTTTTAGGAGACTTCACAGGGCTCATGGTTTCTTCAAAAGGTCCTGAATGTCTGTGTACAAAAGTGTAATTCTACAGTTGTTAATGGTAGTGAAGTCTGAATACTGCAGAAGAGGCATAGGAGTAGTTCATATGCTGGAGAGATACATTACTTATGGGGGCTTTGTGGTAAAGACACATTCTGATAATGTGAGCAACAAAGATGGGTTGGAGATGTGTAATGTGAAACAAAATGTGGCTAGTAAAGTGAAGACAAATATTCTTAGGTGGTTTGGCACTGTTGAAAGAATGAGTGGTGAGATGCTCATTAAAAGAATTTATTCAGCCCAAGTGGTAGGAAAAAAGGCAGAGGAAGGCCAAGAAAATCATGGGAGAACCAGATTCAGGAATGTCTGCAAGAGAAAAAGATAATGAGTAAGACCGTAGCCTACGAGGATCGTTAAAGAAGCTTGTTATTTTGGGCCAAATTTCCTCAAAAAAAACAGAAGCACTTTTGATTCTCTCTAATGCCACCAGAGGCCACTTTTACCGAAGACAACTTTGCCTTACCGTTAGTGTTTTTAGTATACTGCCGTAGGTTACGAAACTGCATACTTCTTGTTTTCTTCAATTATTTTTATATAAAAGAAATAAGGTATTGCTGTGTACCTTTTGTATATTCTCACAAGCAAATTTAGAGCAAGTAACTGTGGAAACTTTGATTTGTTTACATGATACTCATGCAGTTTCAGCTGTGTGCATTTTCGAGTTGTGTTGTTTTTGATAGCAGTAATCGTGTTAATATCAAACTGGAATGAATTATGCTTCATAAAAAAGTGAAGTTTTTAATTTTAACGTTATATTTGTTTTGAACTTGCACGGATGTTTCATCAATTTGAGTTTGAAATAGAAATGGGTAGGTGCCTCAAAGTAAATACGAATTTTTTTAATTCAGCAGCATTTTCTCACACATTGGCGGCAACTTACGATATACACTGGTGTGCAAAAACTAAGGACAAAGAGGAGAAATTAGCATAACAGCGGAACGAGCAGGCAAAACGGACCGAAAGACCACTCAGGAGAAAGACTAGGGTCCAGTACGTTAGGGCATGTGTGTATATCCAGATATAGGTGGGGGGGGGGGGATGTCGGAAGGGTATAAAGCACACGGGCGGTGTACGCTCAGCAATTCGGTGAAAGCTATTGCACGGGGTACACGGTTTGAATGACGCTGAGTTGCTGCCACTGTGTGATATGGTCAACATGCAATCCAGTAGACGACATCTGGATGACTTTACCTGAGGTCGAGTCATTGGGAAGTTGGAAGAAAGTCGAAGTGTGAATAGTGTGGCCGAGGAGTTCGGAATCGCTCACAGCATCGTTTCACGAGCTTGGAGAGCATTTCAAATGACAGGAACAGCTATCCGAGAGTTTAGCAGTGGTCGTCCAGAAGCAACCACAGCGGCGGACGACAGGTATATTGTTCTACAGGCAAGAAGAGACAGATGGCAGACAGCGAGAGAAATCGCAAGGCACATGCAACAGACAACTGGACGCCCATTATTGCGTTTTACCGTGGCCAGGGGGCTGCACAAAGGTGGTCTATTTGCACGACGACCAGTACGGTGTGTGCCATTAACTCCTGCTCATCGGAGACGGCAGTTTTTGTGGTGCCAGGAACACAAGAACTGGACACATCAGCAATGGGGTCGAGTTCTCTTTTATGGATCAGAGCCGATTTAGTCTGACGAGCGATTCTGGATGTATACACATCTGGAGAGAGCAGGGAACATGCAATCAAACCTCCAACATCATCGAAAGGGACCGGTTTGGAGATGGCGGAGTTCTCCTTTGGGGCGGTATCATGCTTGGTAGCCATACTGACCACATTTTCCAAGGAGGTTCAGTCACTGGTGTCTGCTATTGTACCAAGGTTCTCCTGCCTCATGTGCGTCTGTTTAGAGGTGCTGTGGGTCCTGAGTTCCTCTTCATGGACGACAACGCTACACCTCATCGTACAGTGGCTGTCGCAGAGCTGTTGGAGAGTGAAGATATTCAACGCATGGATTGGCCCGCAAGGTCCCCGGGCCTAAATCCAATCGAACACGTGTGGGACCTTCTCGGGAGATGCTTGGCAGCACGTCACCAGCCGCCAGCAACGATTCTGCAGCTGCGATTAAGAGGAATGCGCCGTGATGCCTCAACAGCTCCTTGACAACCTCGTCCTCAGCATGGACAGACATTGTAAATCCTGCAACGCAGTCAGGGGTGATCATATCCTCTACTAAAGACTGGATTTTCTTGGCAGCCACCTGTCACATGGACGTTTCTGTCTTCCGTCCAGTTGTGCTCGAAGCTACCTTTTCAATAAAGTGCCTTTGTATCCTTTGGATTCCTTGTTTGGACGGCTTTGCTCACTTGTCCTGTTGGAAGAACAACAACTCCTGAAGAGGAAAGATAAATAAAATCCGAGCAGTTGTGGAGACAATTCTGATATAGGGCGCTGTCACTCCATGGGAGGTGAGGAGAAAAAATCGTGTGATTTGAACTCGGAAAAGGGAAAGTCGTGTGTTTTGAACAAGATGGAACTCAAGATGAAAAATATCGCCGGTGTTTATGTTACGTGTCTTTCGTATGTGTGCGGTTGGTCATCTGTTTATGTTAATTATATGTTAGATGTTTATTTGAGTCTCATGTGAATTCATTGTGTCAACTGCTGCAGACTTACTTATTTCCTTTGGATTAATGTGCTATTGTCAACTGATATATACCGACCTCAACACCCGCGATTCCAGAGCCGTCGTCCAAAAATGAATGGCAGGTAAGAAGTCTTTTTTCTTCAATACTGTGCATTCCTGATTGATTTGAACGGCGACACATTACATGTCCCATATTCTTACATCTTTGGGATCTTATGGTATGATTTGAGTCGATGTGGAGCACTTCTGCACGACGTTATATTCGAAAAACCGTCTCGTCCTTAATTTTTGCAAGCCGGTGTACAATTAGAAATATTTGCTACGAAAAAATGTGATTCTGCGAAAACAACATGCATTGCAATAACCTTGGAAACCAAGTAATAGGCTACAAGCAAAGTAGTACTGCCCGATTAACGCTATATTTGTTTTGAACTTTCATGAACGTTCCATGGTGGCAGCCTAAAGATATCTCATTCTAACGTCCTTGGGTATAACTGACTGACACATACAATCATATTCATTTGTGTACAACATGCATTCTAATATGAATTATTACCCTTCTGCCTCATTTTGTAATGTAAAATTTTTAACCAAATTGTGGACAATTCCCTTGATTTAATTTAATTAAAAATTGGAAAATTAAGCCAGAGCATTACGCTCCTTTTAAATAAATATTTTCACATGAGAAATTGCGCAAACAGCAAAGCATGACCATAACGAACCCTTTAAGTGTGGAAAGCGTTCAAATAAAGAAGAAAGTAGGTAGTTATTTAATTTTACCTTTCAAAATGATTTGGGAACAGTGAATTACTAAAAAATATATTGGGTATATAAATAAGTTTTGAGAGATTTCTGTTCGGTGTCGTACTTATTACTGCTCGCATGTATTTTAAGGTGGCAACACTGCGATATCGAAATACGAGACGCCAGCTGTCAGAGTCAGTATACGACGTTTGATTGAGGTGCAAAGACGTATTTGTTTTACTCGATGGAAAATGGCAACTTTCGTCTTAACAAAACAGCATTTGCGGGAAGTGTTAGTGCATTACTTTATTGTCCAGAAAAGTGTTGCCGACAGCTATCACTCAATGTCAGAAATATATGGTGAACATTTCCCATCCATAAAAACATGTGAGTATTGATTTAGACGATTCAAAAGGAACGATTTCGATGTCAGTGATAAAGAACATTCTGGACCACCCCAAAAAATTGCTCATGCCAAATTGGAAGCTTTACTCGACGAGGATCCCTGCCAGACCCAAAAAGAACTAGCAGTAGCATTAAATGTTAGTCAACCATGCATTTCACAACGTTTAGCTGCCATGGGAATGGTGCAAAAAGAAGGGAATTGGGTTCCACATGCTTTGCGGGAAAGAGACCTTGAACGTCGAAAAACCATTTGCAAATTGCTGCTTCAAAGGCAAAAAAGAAAGGGGTTTTTTTGCATCATATTATTACTGCCGACAAGAAATGGATATGGTACGATAACCTTAAACGGCAAAAAGCATGGGTGAAGCCAGGTGAACCAGGTCCTTCAACGCCAAAACGCAATATCAATGGTTCAAAGGCAATGCTGTGTATCTGGTGGGACCAGAAGGGTGTGATCCACTATGAACTGCTGAAACCGTCAGAAACTATTACTGGTGATCGGTATTGAACCCCATTAATGCGTTTAAAACGAGCTCTCAAGCAAAAACGGCCGGAATGGGAGAATAGACACAGCAAAGTCATCTTACAGCATGACAATGCAAGACCACGTGTTTCTCAACCTGTGAAAAAGTACTTAGAAGGATCCGACTGGGAAGTTCTACCCCACCCGCCATATTTGCCAGATATTGCGGCATTGGATTACCATTTGTTCCGGTCGATGCAGTCAGCACTTTCTGGAGAACGGTTTAGTTCTTATGAAGACATAAAAAATTGGCTGGACAACTGGATCTCTTCCAAGGAACCGGAATTCTTCCTTTGGGGCATACGTTCACTGCCCGAAAGATGGGGTAAAGTTGTAGCTTCAGAGGAAGCATACTTCGATTATTATTAAAATATTGTTTCTGTTCTCCAACAATGTGTTGTGTTCACCTCAAATCTCTCAAAACTTATTTATATACCCAATACATATATTAAAATTCTATATAGCAGGTCATTGATGTATTTAATGTGTCCCAAAATGTGTAACTTCGTTGATCATGTCGGAATACTAGATTACGGTAAAGGACTGATAAATTATACCATGAATGTTATTTATTAGTCATAATATTATTCATCGCTTTTGCAACAAAAAATAAAACAATTCTGGCGGTTATGGAGAAAATTTATGGGATTTAATTCTGTATGACAGCACACCCACCTGCACCAGTAGCAGCTAATCGTTGTTGTTATCCTCGGTAAAAGTGCCATCTGGTGAGCTTTCCGGCATAAATAATTCCTGATTTTGAAGGCCGAAATAGCAGACTTCTCTCATGAGCGTGATCCCCATAGGCTATGGTAAGACATACAAAAGGTCTTGTGTGAGGCATGTGATGGATATCAGCAGAACTCAAGATGTGTTTCAAGATTGCTGTAAATGGAGACATTTGGTACATCAGCAGTAAACAAAATCTAGCACCATCACTTTTAAACTTTTATTTGACAGATGAGATTTCTTTGAGGAGCTAACCTCTGAATCTCATAGAGCAGCTCAGGGATATGCATGTGTATGTGAGTGTGCATAAAACACTTCATTTTTAATGTCTGAGTGTATTTTTAATGTATCCATATTTTATGAGTTATAATTAATCACATGGGAACTTTGGAGTAACACAGGAGGTGTCATAATTCTGTCTTTAACAATAACTACTGATATATAATAATATCCTTAGTGCATGTAAATACATCATAAATACACATGCCACTTTAAGAGGAAGTTGTGAATCCAATTATTGGTGTAAATATTACATGAATGTTAAGTCAGACAATATATGAAAACTTGAAAATTTCGTCGTCCTGGAGGGCACTATATATGAATGCAGGTTGCTTCAACTAGTGAATCCTATGATGGTTACATTTAAATTAATCGGAAACTTGAGACTTGGTCGTTCTGGGTGGTGTAGTAGTGATTAGCACACTCAGGCGCTAGCCAAGAGACGCAAGTTCAATTCCCGCTCCAGGACGACGAAATTTTCAAGGTTTTGGATATTATCTGACTTACCATTTATGTCACAGTTACACCAATCAACGGATTCACAACTTCAAAAATTGTAATGTATAATGGTGTAATCCTGTATTTCATTCATTAACTTTTAGGTTGAATGTTGTGGACTTTATACATTTTCCCACACAAACAAAATTCAGTAAATTTAATGCACAATGAACAAACTTACCTTAACTTCCAATACAGCATTAAAAGCCATTTTAAACTCTCCTTTGGCATCTTTGGCAAAAACTCGTTGGAAAGTTTGCTTGAAGAGGGAGGAATTGAAAGAATCGCCCATAACTACATGACCACTATAAAGAAAGAAATGAAAAATAGAATATATGTTTTTCATTTCAGAAAGGCATAATTCATTAAAATAAAAGCTAAAAGTTATAAAAGGGGGAAATGAGTTTCCGACAATCCTCCCTATTGCAGGTGATCTAGCATTTTTCTGAGTTAGAAAACAAAATTTCAAATGTGATAGTTAGCACAAATGTGCCATATTTTCACTGTTCCCATGTAGGAACTCCTTTAGAAAACCTGAAAATTTCTGCTCCAGGGCAATGTAATTTTCAAATTTTCTGAAGGAGTTGCTACATGGAAGCAGTGAAAATACAACACAGTTGTGCCAACGATCGCATCTGTATTGCCTTCTATGTATTTGCGAAGAATTTTTCTTCAGGGAAATTCGTTTCCGGCTTATGTATGAAACAAAATTTCTTTCTGACATGTAAAAAGTTTGACAGCCAAATGAGAGTGGAGAGCTAAGTGAAGGGGTAACTGATGTATGTTAAAGCTACACACTTATTGCACGAGAAATAACAGGTTTAGGCAAAAGTTTTATCAATTTTCTTTCCCCCTTTTTTAAAAAGTTGCCCATTGCTGATTTAGAAAAACTGGTTTTAGGGAAAATAGAAAATCAGCAATGTATGGGTGCACATCCATGTCTTGCCCTGGTATTTGAACACAGGCTCAGGTGTGTAATAGGCACCTATACCACTGTCAATTTTTATACAATAACAATGGATTCAGAACAGCACTCATTTATTCATAAAGTACGAAGCATTTGTACTGGCAACTTTTTCCAACATTTGACCAAATTTCTGATTACATGCATGAAGATACTAGGTTTGGGACACCTGCTAAAATCATCAGTTCCTTTCCTATCACAAAAATGCTTCTTGTGCACAAAATGCCTAAAGACAAAAACATAGGCAGTCTGTATGCAAGATGTCTGGTGACTACGGGTTGTTGAACATTAGTTCACAAAGCTGTAAATCTTTTTGCATATTTTGTTCCAGCCAATAGGAATTGGTATGGCCATGTAAAACAGCAGAGGTTCCTGGTGATCTGAGTCAGGAGATTTTGTCTCCATACTTGGTCCAAGACTTCAAACTGACAAATGCAAATGCTGACAGCAATAGTTTGGTCTGGATTGATGAATTTATACATACATACATATGTATAATATGTATGTATGAATAATATATGTATGTACATACTTGCATACATGTCACTTAGCTGTTCTCTGAGATTCAGAGGTTAGCTCCACAAAGAAATACAAACTACCATATAAATTTTTAACTGATTATTTACTTACTGTTGCCATATCAAACTTCTCCATTTACAGCGATCTTGACATACAACTCGGGCTTCACTGACATCCATCACACGATGTACACAAGACCTTCTATACTTCATGCTCATAATCTTTTTCTCATGCAGACACTCCTGAATCTGATCCTCTCATGACTTCCTTGGCCTTCCTCTGTCTTTCCTTTCTGCCACTTGGGCTAAAAAAAAATTCTTAGTAAGCATCTCATCACTCATTCTTTTAATGTGGCCAAACCACCAAAGCATATTAGTCTCCACCTTGCTAACAACATTTTGCTTCACATTACACAACTGCAACACATCTTCACTCCTCACACGAATAGAACATGTCTTGCCACAAACACCCCCTAGGTAACGCATTTCTCCAGCACAACATAAATAATTGTGAAAATATAAATCCACCTTCCTCCCCGAGCTGTGTCACATATGGGCAGAAATGTTATTTCGCCCAGGAAAAACTGAATGGTGCTTTTTCTGTTTGGATGCAATGCTGATTTAACCTATAAAACAGGTGCTCTCTAAACACAAAAGTATGTACTACACCCACATATATACAAAAACAATTTTCATTTAAAGAAATGTAAATTAAGGCAATAGGAGAAGCAACCTGTTGAGCACAAAACAGGGATTACAGATTGTGGAGTACCCTGCCCTAAAAATCGCTGCTCCTAGGTCAGAAACGCACTGCACACGCTGAAGCAGTTAATCCCATAGGATAACGATTAACACATTCCACGCAGGCAAGCTGTTTCAGAAAGGCTTCAGGGGAGTCACGCCTGATGTGGTCAAAGTGCTTTCAGAGGAGTAAAATAACGAAAAATAACAGATGTTGCCAGGGAGTTCGACGTCAGCCACAGTGTTGTTTCAAGGCTTTGGAAATCATTTCAAACAAATGGAGAGTGTAGGAAACGTCACGGGGGAGGTCGTGTTCGCAGTACGACACCTGCAGAAGATCGGTACATAGTGCTATCAACAAAAAGACACCGAGGCAGCACAGCTAGTGAGGTAGCAAATCAGTTCATGGCTGCTACTGGTAAGCGGATCTCCCGAAAAACTGTCGCCAGACGTTTGCATGAAGGAGGACTATACACCCGCCGTCCTGTTGTGTGCATCCCATTGTCCAGACGTCACCGTACCGCCCGTTTGCAATGGTGCCATCAACATCGCAATTGGACTGATAATGACTGGTCTGCTGTCCTCTTCTCAGATGAGAGTAGATACAGTCTATCGTCTGATTGTCGACGACAACTGATCTGGCGTGATAGTGGTACTGCATATTGTCCAGCAAACATACAGGAAAGGGACCGATATCTGACATGTAGTGTCATGGTATGGGCTGGCATCATGATCAATGGCCGTACGTCCCTCTATGTGCTTCCAACTGGGACTATGACTTGCCAACGATACATTAATGATGTTCTGCTACCTCATGTTCACATGTTCCGTGGTGCTGTCGGTGATAGATTCATTTTCATGGACAACAACACAACATGTCATCGAACAGTCGCTGTCCAGGAGTGTCTTGAGAGCAAGGATATTCAACGCCTCGTATGGCCAGCACGTTCTCCAGATCTGAATCCCATTGAAAATGTGTGGGATGCTTTAGGGAGGAGTCTTGCTGGTCACCAATGCCCTCCAATAAACAAGGACACCCTCATCCGTGCACTGACAGAGGAATGGGATAAATTACCCCAACAGCTGCTTGATGATGTTGTGCAAAGCATGACACGACATGTGGAATCTTGCATCGCCCTCCATGGTGGCCATATCCCGTATTGACATCTTACGCCGGAACGCCTGCAGACGGTAATTGCATTTTTTTTCACGTTTACGTATTCTGCACAAAATGGCCTGTTTGTCCCTTGAACACATTCCAAAGCCTTCTGGATTTCAGAGCACAATAAATTGTCTTTCTTGTAATGTCCTGGCATTCTGACATTATTTTATTTCACTTGGCATCCAACCACACTTACTTTTTTAGGCGCTATATAGCCGTTTATGATCCGTCCTTAGCAATTGTCCAGCAGTGTATAATATTTTGCAAATTGGATGCATTTAGAATTATTATCAAGTCCTATGGGTTCCATTGTTACAGACTGTTCTTCAGAGTGTGTTACATTTTCAATGATGTGGCAAAATTTCACCATATGAAAATTACTCGGTGTGAAACTTATATGGAGCAGGATTTTTAAGGTGGCAAAGCCAAGTCATTGCCTTGCTTACTGTTCAGCATGTAACTTTAACACCAGAAAACTTGAAAACTACATTGTCCTGGAGGGGAAACGAACCCGCATTTCCCGATTTCCATTCGAGCATGCTATCCATTACACCACCCAGGACGATGAAGTCCCAAGAATTTGAGTGTTGAGAATCAGAAAATTCTCTGATTTTTGTCAGACGAAGCAAATTCTGCTTCCTCATAGCGTTTTTAAATCACCAGTATTTCAAAATGGAGATTGTGGAAGAAATATTCTTCGCAAATACATGGAACAACTACAAGATTTTTAAGGCAGCAAACATAATAGCTGTTGCCTTGCTTACTGTTCAACATGCAACTTTAACATTAGAAAA
This sequence comes from Macrothele yani, assembly GCA_039090855.1. Taxonomy (NCBI): domain Eukaryota; kingdom Metazoa; phylum Arthropoda; class Arachnida; order Araneae; family Macrothelidae; genus Macrothele; species Macrothele yani. Next base: position 14,610,732 of record CM077028.1, read on the forward strand.
CTTGAAAATTACATAGTCCTGGAGGGGGAAACAAACCTGCATCTCCCGATTTCCATTCGAGCATGCTATCTGTTACACCAGAGTTTTCTGATGTTTAAGTTAAATGTTGAACAGCAAGCAAGGCAATGGTTATCCTGTTTACTGTCTAAAAATCCTGTAGTTGTTCCATGTATTTGCAAAGGATATTTCTTCCACAATCTTCATGTTATATGAAGCAATCTGGAACCTAGGACAATGATTATAATAACATAAAACAATTTTTTCATGGCCCTGAAGATTCCCTATTCCAGAGTCATTTATTCACACACACACACTGACAGCAGGAAGGCCAGATATCAATCTACTTCAGTGAAGAAAATGCACATTAGAAGGAACAGCTGTCTTGGATTTGTGAGGTTTCTTTTCACAAGCTGTTGTGACTCCAACTACACACAGCTGCTATACCACAAACCAAGGTGGCTGGAAATATGACACTCAAACATCTTGCACAGCAGCATCACATGAAACAAAAGAGATGACATCACGTCTCCACTTTCCATGGAAGGAAGTGATGTCATCATGAGCAGAAGTTGCAAGAAGCTAGAACAAAGTGACATACAATCAATCCAGAGATTTCAACCAATTTCTTTTTTCATTGCGTTCCAGGATCTTTCACAAAAATATGAAAAATCAAGGATTTTCCATGCCTGGGAAACAGAGAAACAAATTTCAGGAGCAGTGCCAACCCTGTTTTTTTGTGACAACCAGTGGTAAATTTCTAACCTAGAGAAAACTCAAAAACGTATCCAAAGTCTTGGAAATGTTTACACCAGCAGATAGATTACAAATGGATAGACAGGAAAATCCTGCTTAGGTTTATTTTTGTCTGTACAGGAAGTATTTTTCAAATCTGACCTTTAAAAGTGAAAACATGGCTGCTTATATCTGTCAGACAAAGAAACAAAGCAATAGTAGCACACATATATCTTCAAATTTTAAACAGTGCATCAAAATGAAAAAAATGAATCTGAATTCAGATTAGTAAAATCTATCTATCCTATCTCACTCACTCACTCACACTCTCTCTCTCTCTCTCTCTCTCTCTCTCTCTCTCTCTCTCTCTCTCTCTCACACACACACACACACACACACACACACACACACACACACACACACACACACAATTCTCATCAGAAAATTAAGAGTATAACCTCATTGCCATATCACACTGCAAGCATACACATATCTTCATAAATACCCTTTTTTCTCACTCATTTTGCTCAAAAGAAAATGAGTGAGAAAAAAGGGTAAAATTTACTCAAAAGAAAATACATATGAAAAATGCAATGCATCAAAAAACTAGGGAGAAAATTTTAGTTTTAATTTTAAGGGGCTTAAAATAAATACAGAAATCACAGTATTTGAAAAAATTATGCACTCACCCTGTGAAGTTAGGACAATATTTAATTTCATGTAATCCAGTTTGATCAAGGGCACAAGAATAAATATCAATTACATGACCATTTGCTGCAGCTCTAGTGGCAAGACCTTCATAATGCTAAAATGTTAGAACACAACAAGAATTAGGTCACCAACATATACATTTATCAGAAATTACTTTTATTATGAAATTTCACATCATGTAAGAACAACAGAAGTACCAAAAATGCTTTACTCATTAGTACACTTTTAGAAATTTTCATCCTGTATTAAAATCCAATTCATTTCTCAAATAATAATGCACTTCAATAAATGATTTATTGTACAACCCTTCCTTCATAAATAAGTGCTTTATTGGCCCCTTTGACTCCTAATAATAATGCACTTCAATAAATGTTTTATTGTACAACTTTACCTTCATAAATAAGTGTTTTATTGGCCTCTTTGGCTCCTCTACCTTTCCTCACGGAGTGTCCACTGTAGTGCACTTGTACCAGGGTATTGAAATTCAGGGGCCAAAAAGAGAAGATATATGAAATCCACAAAAGTATCTTTATCAAAAAATATTTTTAATTGCAGCCAGTGGCAACAGCTCTAAATTTCAAAAATTACCAGGTATCAATCAATCAACCAAAAGTCTTCCAAGCTAATGAAAACTACAAATGCAGCAGAAACTTAGAAATAATTTGAAATATGTACTCTTATGAATGTTTAAAAAATCATTATAAGAAGCGCATGTGACAGGCTTTTTTATTCTTTTTAATTATCCAAAATTAGGCAAATTAATGGTAAACTCTAGAAATTGAACTGAAATATTGCTTTCAAGATTTAAAAAAAATGCATTCAATATTATATGTAATGTAGCAGTACTGGACAGATACAAAATTTCAAAAATTAGAATAAAACAGCTAGAAATGCTTCACAAAATTAACTCAGAATTCTGGCAGATAAGGAACTGCATACAACTGCAGAATATATATCTAATAAATAAGACAAAATGTGTGGCTTTGCTCAGAAATGGTACAATTTTAAGACACTAAAAATGTGTAAGGGGTACAATTTTTCTATTCATCAAACATTACTTAAAAGAAACTTTCTGTGTGAACGAACCTCAGATGCAAACTGAATGTTCATTTAAATAATGAGCTATGTCACTTGAGAGAGTCATTTGTTTCAATGCTGTCAGAAATGAGAACTCACATGTAAAAATAAAACATGCAGCTTCACATCTGTTAAAGTGACACTACACCTGAAAAAAAACACCTTTGATTGTAGTTATCTCTTGTAATGATTATTATTTTCATTCTGTATCTCATTTAAAAAAATATTACTGTTCTAACTGTTCTGCAAAAATTATTCACCAAAAGTACAGCATTTGTATTAATTTTATTAAAGAATTAAAATGAAAGTAAATTATTGGTGAAATGACCACATCAAAATTCAGAGAAAATAAAAGAAAACATTTAATTGTCTTACCATTTGGACAAAAAATTTATAGTTTTACCACCTTTTCTCTAGCACATCATGTAAGGTTGGTCCTTAACAAGGGAAAGGTTTCACACATAAAGAGCAACTGTTTCATGTGACTGGCTTCAAGCTTTTTCAATATACTTTCAAAAACTTAGCCAAACAGGAAAACTGGTGCCTATTGAATTCAAAGTAAACTCTGGTGATAATATTGGAATCTTTTTAAGAAAAACATCATCCCCAAATGTATGGTCTGTTATTAAAGTACCTTCAGTTTTAAAAATCCAAGTTTTTTTTTCGTTTTTGTTTTTTTCTTGTTTTTACTTTCAACCAAACTCGGCTGGTAGATTCAGGTTTTCCAAACACAAAGACACTCCGAATGTTCACGTCAGTGGATGTTGTAGAAATTCCGGCACTTATAATGGAATTCAACTATTCCTGTGAACAGTTAATAATCTGCTCACCACTGTACTAACAGGCATTGCACTATTTATTATTACACCAGGCTTTTTTCAGAAGCTCCCTATTAATTATGTTTTGGCACATGCTGAACATAATACATCACCAAATATTTACTTTATTAAAGTGTAATTTTTGATTGAGGTAATTTTTGATTCCTTCAAGCTGCATTCACAATTCATGTGCATGTCAATGCCAGTTTAAAGAAACTGTTCTTCTGATTTTAACTTTTTAAGTATTAATTAAGCCACTGAACAGGTTGCTTAACAAATTCTGAAGCACCTAGAATGTTGTATGCCACTCCAATGGAAGTTTGCAAATGCAGTTTTGCATTCTGTTGTTGTGACATAATACTATACTTGAAATGGAAGTCACTAGAAGTACAAAATTGGCTAAAAATATGAAATAAAGAATTCTCACTGTGCACTGACTAGTCTTCGAGAGATTTTGGTGAAAAATGTAGAGATCTTATTACAGTTACCCATCAGCTTTAAAATGTATTTTCTTACTGCCTAGCATTTATCATCACAAAGAACATTTAAACAGCAACAGATAATATTTCTACTTCAAAGATAGTGCCAACTTGTTCACCACCACTTTACATTTGGCATTTTTAAAGGTTTAAAATACACTGTATTTACTATTTTTTATAATTTTCATTGCTCTGAACTTTTAGAACAGCCATTTTCCAAACTAAACATAATATCTAGCTGAGGAATGAAATTTCAAAATTATTGAGGTTTGTCACTTTGTCAGCTGAAAGTAAACAAGCATGAAAATCAGATACTGAGGAAACCTTCAAAAATTTTACAGAAGTTAATAGAAATCCAAACAAATTATAAAACATTCACAAACCAGCTGATAACTGTTGTAATTAACTACTTTCAACATTATTTATTGATTTCAAAATTCTTCAAAATTCCTTAAGTGAATTGAAATTTATTGAGCATGATTTTAAATTGTAAAAAAAAAAAAAAAAAAAAAGACGACTCACAAAAGTAAATGTAGAACCATGCTCAGGATAATACGTCTCTGCAATGAGTACTGGTTTGCTTTTGTTTTAGAATATTTAGAATTTATGACTATGAAAGGTTTGAACATCTGGTAAGACATAAATTTCATGTTTGGCATTAATTTAATGAAAAAACAATACTGTAAGGTGTGATCACATGAAAAAATTATCCCTATTTGCTGGAATTCAGCTCCCTGTGTAAAACTAGCAGTGCTTACCCAAACCCATCAACTCCTTTTCTAACAGTTCATCCAAGTGAAACCAACAATACGAACTATGGAAGATGGAATGGCAATATTCAGTTTAATTAAGAAAAAAATCTTACAGGGAATTACAAGATTTAAAAAAAATGACATTTCCCCTAAATTTTTTTGGATCAAACCTAATTCAACATGGCACAGCCAGTTCAATAGAAATATGTTCCTCTCCTTTTCCATATGTCCCTCATATGCTCTTTATGTTGCGCATGTAGAGATATGAGCATATGAGGGATACACGGAGAAGAGAGAACAACAACTGCTTTAGCAAAAGAAGTACTATACAATCGAGCACTTCCACTGCGGAAAGAAAGGAAACTGGCAGCCCTGATCACAACTATTAGGGGAACCGCAGTAAGAAAGACCTTAGAAATTATCACAAGATCTCATGTCTGCAATAACACTGTGTCTATCAAACTGCCATCACCATGGTACTCCATCTTCCACAACGTCATGACAATTATGACTTGATATCTTATGAAGATTATGACTTGATATCTTCGCTATATTATATATACTACATGAACATTAGTTCCATGTAATGACCATGGAGTGGCCAACTCATATGATTGTATTGTTATATCTAAGTGATTTCAAACTTCATTCTGTTCTCTGGATTTTAATTTTAAACCCCAAACAGGATATATGTTCGTCTAACGAAACTTGCCTTGAGGAAGCCTCCAGTTGGCATGTGAAAGCTCGGAGAATTAAAATATCTTTGTTACTACACCAATTACACATTTATGAGACTTTATTGTCTTTTTAGTTATTAGGGTGTATTGCTATCTTTTGGACATACCCTTAAGATATCTCTCTCTTACCAAACATCATTTAACCATATTTCTTCGAAAGTTATTTAGAAAGAGACAAGTTTTGAAAACAGGCACAGAGTGAAGAGTCGTGGGCTGACAGCCCTCAGCACTGGTTCTCAGACAGTGCAGCGTCATCACACAGAACAGAATGTTTGTTCATTTGTTTCAGGTTTTAACAACCCCCTTGAGCATCTAAGGCTATAAGGAGTTATGTTACACATACCAAATTTAGGGCCTCTGGTTCCACAGAGGGAACAGAACCAGTGCCATAGGCCAAACACGCCATCTGTGTCTCATCTAGGACTCAAAATTATCCAGAAGCACACAACTCTGACCACTTGGCCACCAAGACAGCACAGAAATTCAACACAGCTGCAGTGCAACAATTGCAAAATGAGACTGGTGTTTATAACATGCGTGTTGGTGCTGCCATCTACTGTAATTACACATGAAACAAAGGCTAGATTGTTCTTTGAGCACTGCAGACAAAATCAGCAGAAATTTCTGCAATTTGAGAATGTAGTGCAAGCTGAACTGCAAGTCTCTCCTGTGTCTATGTTGTAAAGGGACAATGGAACAAAGAGCAAATATCAGGTTTTGAGTTTGGCTGCGTAAAAGAAACCCCCAGACTTGATTGAAAAGGTATGAGAAATCACTATGACAGAAGTGCAAAACTACAAATGATTTCAGATGATCTGTGAGTAAGCAAGGAAACCATTCAGCAAATAATAGCACAGGATTTGAAGAAAATGAAAGTGGTATGTTCCACTATCATTAACAGATGAGCAGTGGCAATTATGAGTTGAGCACTACAGAGAACTTATTGAAGACACTGAAAGCAAACCAGACTTCCTTAATTGACTGCTATAAGTGATGAGACATGGTGTTTTCAATAGGACCGCAAAACAAGGCAACAAAGTACAGTGTGGAAGTCTGCAAAATATACCACAGCCAAATATTTGGTCAACAAAGAACAAAAATAAAAAGAATGCTTATCATTTCCAATGACAGTGGAGAAACTGTGCACAAAGAGTTTGAACCCACCAAAGCATTAGCTCTGCCTACTACCTGGATTTTTGAAACATGTGTTGCACAGAATCCACCGTGTGCACGAAGACAGAAATTGGTTCCTCTTGCCCAAAAAAGTACGGAAGTTACTTTGAATAAACCAAGGTTGGATTACTCATACATTCAAGCAGTTTTCTTTCTTAGTCTTATTTTGGAATTATCATAGTGTATTAAAAGTAATAGCACACAAATTAAATTACTTGGGCAATTTTTTTCTATGAATTTTAGAAGCAATAGATCAAAAATCAATCTGTGTGTGAATGCCACTGAGGTTTCTAGAGGAACCGCAAATACATTAAGATTATTGGTTATTTTAAATACACTGCCTGACAGAGAAAATGCCACACCACAAAGACGTGAATGCAACGCCATGCAAATTGCAGGGTGGATGCACACATACGAGTTATGCAAATGATTGTATTTGCAGGCCAATTGCACGAATGGCACGCTGGATATAAGGGGACAACCAGTCCGTGAGGCCATCAGTCGAGACATCGTCACAGCCGCGAGAAGTGGGTGGTTCTGCTGTAACCGTGTCTGGAGAATGAAAAGGGGTGCCAATGCTGTTAAGACGCTGTCATACGTGATTTCATCAAATGGACGAGAGGTGTTATCATAGGTCTTCATGCCGCCAGTTGGTCCTTGCGTCATATTGCGGAAGAAATGCAACGTGATGCCACAATCGTCGGTTGCATTTGGAGACAGTGGTCCCAGTAAGGATCTGTGCAACATCATAGGGGGTCCGAAGCACGGAGACGAACGTTCGAGCGCACTGATCGTCACATCCAATGTCATGCCATAGCGGACCCACAGGCCACAACGGGCAACATTTTGCTGAGTGTACGGAGAGGCTTGGATGCTCCAATATCAACGTGGAGAGTGTCGTGCCAACTGGCTGCGTCTGGTTTGCTGTCCAATCAGTTGCGAAGGCTATCCTTAACAGCGAGCCATAGTGATCACTGCTTAGCGTCGTGTCGCTCCAGAGCTGCCAAATGGGACAGTGCGGTGTTCAGCGACAAATTGCGGTTCTGTCTCACCACGGATGATCGCCATGTGAGAGTCTGGAGGTGACATGGCCAAAGGGCGGATTCCTCCGCCATTGTGGAGCGCCACACAGCTCTGCAATGTGGAATCGTGGAGTGGGGTGCTATCAGCGCCAACAGCCAATCACCACTGGTACGCATTACTGCCACAATGATGGCACACTGCTATGTTGACGAGGTGCTGCGACCCGTTGCATTACCGTATCTGCAGGGCATCCAAAACGCCGTTTTTCAACAGGATAACACCCGGCAGCAAACCACTCAGATCAGCCTGAATGCTTTACATGGTGTGCAGATGCTTTTGTGGCCAGCATGATTCCTTGATCTCTCGCTTATTGATCATCTGTGGGACACAATTGGATGTTGGTTGAGTACCCTTCCACCCCCACAAAATGAAGATGAACTGTGGACTGGGATCAACACCACATGGTCCACAATGCCCCAGGACTCTATTCCGGACTCTCATTGCCTGGATGCCACACCGAATCGCCCAAAATGGGGGCCACACTCCTTATTGAACATCCTGTATATTCAGCCACGGGAAGCTAGTCTGTATGTGACAAATTATTTGTTCAGGACCTACTTGGCTATTTGTGTGTGCAGTTTGGTCTGTTTTCGAGCATTCCTTTATGGTTTGGCCTTTTCTCTGTCAGGCAGGGTACTGCAAATCAGTACATACTCAATATGAAACAGTATAAACATGCCTAATTTGGTTTGTTAAATAGTTATTTCCTGTTATATAATATGTTACACAATATGTGCTGTCAGCTAGTCAGAACTAACTTTTCTAGAAACAACTTTTGTAAGATACTCCGCACAGAGTAATTATAACCTTAATCTGCTGTAGACATTAATTTATTTACAAACCTTAATGGCCTTTTTCATATGTTTGCAATTATCCTTCTCAATGTCATGATGTGATCGAATGGTCAACTTTAATTCATCACCTACAACGGCTCCAGGTCCTTGCGTGCACGGTCCACCCACAAATAGCATAATCCTAGCACCAGTGTTTGGATAGGTACACTGAAACAAAAGGGGGAGAAATAGCACAATTTTCAAATTTATATAAAATAATGAAAACAAAAAAGTCAACTAAATGTTACTATACTAAACAGTATAACAACACACTCATAATAAATATATAGTAAGTAACATTAGCTTGATATGCACTTATGTTTACATCTTAATCACTACAACTTCTAGATACATTCATACATATCACTAAACTATTCTCAGAGATTCAGAGGTAAGCTCCTCAGAGAAAGCTCATCTATAAGATTAACACTGAAAAGTCTGATGGAACCAGATTTAGCCTACTGTTGATGTTATAAACGTGCTTTAGATTAAATATACACTATCTACCAACAAGTAACTGGACACCCCTGCAATCGAGGATATCTGGGGTCCTGATACACGTCACGGCTGCCCCTGTTAAATATCGTGTGGGAAACAACAACGCAACCAGTCGCATGCTAGATGCCACACAGTTCGGAGCTCTCTGATTTCGAGAAAGGTGTAATCGTCGGGTATCACAGAAATGGCCGACCCATACGTGACATATCCAGCGAGTTGAAGTACCCAAAATCGACAGTGGCCCACGTGATTGGCAAGTGGAAGATGAGAGGTGACTGTCGGAATGTGCCCCGACCTGGCAGGCCCACAAAACTGAGAGTTAGAGACCGACAGGTGTTGGCCAGAGAAATTCAGAAGAACCGCACCAAATCGATGGATCACATCCGCGAGGAGTTTCAACAGGCATCCGGGAGTGTTCTTTCGATGAATGCCATCCGTAAGGAAGCCCATCTGCTCGGTTATCATGGACGTGCTGCCGCCCACAAGCCTTTGATCACCAAGTCCAATAGCGCTGCTCGGCTAACGTGGTGCAAAGAACATCGACAGCGGACCGTTGAACAGTGGAAACAGGTTCTCTGGAGTGACGAATCAAGGTTCACCCTCTACCGTGCGGGTGGCAGGGTCTGGGTTTGGCGTCTGCCTGGAGAACGTCTCCTGCCGGAATGTATTGTGCCAACTGTGAAGTTCGGCGGCGGTGGAATTATGCTATGGGGGTGTTTCGCCTGGTATGGCACGGGACCCTTGGTCGCATTTCCTGGTAGACTCAACGCCGAGACCTATTGCACCATTTTGAATGACCATGCGCTTCCTACGTTGTGGCAGTTTTACGGGGTGGACCCATGTTACTTTCAGGATGACAATACCCCATCGTGTTGCGAGGTCCACCATGGCTTGGTATGGTGACAATGGGGTTAATCAAATGGACTGGCCTGCGCAGAGCCTTGACCTTAACCCTATCGAGCCCCTCTGGGACGAGTTGGAGAGTCGACTTAAGGGGTACCCCCACCATCCGAAATCGGTGAAGGAACTGACCTGTCTTCTCCAAGCCGAGTGGAAGAAAATACCGCTAGCCGTCGTACAATGCCTGGTTGAGAGTATGCCCCGGAGGGTCGCAGCTGTAATCGTCGCTCGTGGAGGCTCCACCAACTATTGAAGGTGAATAAACTTCATTTTCCTTTGCTATCACAGGTGTCCAATTACTTGTTGGTAGATAGTGTACATAATATCAGGTAAACAATACCTTAGATATTATGTATATTTACTGTTGATGTATCAAACATCTCCATTTACAGCAATCTCTGCACACAACTTGAGCTTCATTGACGTCCATCACATGTCTCACACAAGATCTATTGTACTTCATATTCATTATCTCATACAAACATTTCTGAACGTGATCCTCCCATGATTTATTTGGCCTTCCTCTACTCTTCTTTCTTGCCACTTGGGCTGAATAAATTATTTTAGTAAGCATCTCACCACTCATTCTCCCAAGATGGCCAGGCCACCTAAGATATTTGTTTCCACCTTATTAGCACATTTTGCCTCACATTATACAACTGCAACACATTTTTGTTCTTCACATGATCAGAGCAGAGCGTGCCTCGCAATAACCCCTCATAACGCATCTTTCCAGTACATAGACAGCTCCTATGTCTTTTCTGCAGTATCCAGGTTTTAGTGCCATACATCAGAGTAGTAACAATTACACTTTCATACACAGCCATTTGGGACTTCCTTGAGAACCATTATTCCAGTGAAATCTTCCTAAAGCAGCCATGACTTTAAAAGGCAAATTCACTTGCCTACTAATGTGACCATGTAATTTGTTTTCTTTGTCAAGCATGCTTCCTATATACAGGGTGATTTATAAAAAAGTATACAGTTTCAATGCACTATAAAACAAGAACAATTTAAGATATTTTATGTTACCTGAAACAGAATTGTAGGGGAATGTTTCAAGTTTTTTTAGAGACAGTCACAGATGTTCTATGTGTGCACCCTTAGTCACATGACACACGTCGAGCCGGTAATCCATTTCCGCCCAAACGCAAGGTAAGATATCTGAATCAAGTGCAGTGATAGTGGCTGTGATACTCTGTTTCAGCTCCGCTAGATCAACAGGAAGGAGAGGGGGCGAATACCTTGTCCTTTATGTACCCCTACAGGAAAAAGTCACAAGGTGTTAAGTTAGAACTTCTGGGTGGCCATTGGGTCAAGGGCATGTTGTAGTCTGCGGCTCGTTCAATCCATCGGTGAAGAAGATGTTCATTGAGACATTTTAAGTTTGCACAAACAGCCCGTAGTTTCAGATTTTTTATGCCAATCGTGGATAGATTTTCTGGTTGGAGGTTTTGTTCCTGAATCGTGATCGAAAATGCCGTTGAACAACAGTTACAGATTTCGTTTTGCTCAATTCAAGAACACAAAGCGCCTTCTCCACTGCAGATGCTGCTATTTTGACTGACTAGTCACGTGACATGCACGCTATCACCTACGTCACTTCTCTCAGTAGAGGGACACAAACTTTATGAGTACATCTACCTAACGGTTCGCAGTTGTAGTCCGTGTCTTCAACTGTTACTGTTTTACAGCATCTGGAAACTGTATACTTTTTTTATGAATTAGGATATGTATATATACAAATTAATTTACCTGGTCTATCTCTGTGCCATTTAGACTGATCTTGCTTTCAGTACTAACAGTTACTCACTCAATAACCATAACTTTGGATTTTCCCTTATTTATACTTAGTTGGGAATTTCATTCTTCTTAAAAATAAAAAATAAAACAGATCATTTATGCCACTGGCACACATTTTTGATAAAAAAAACTGATTTGAAGGTCAAAGCACACATTAAACTGCTATTACTGAACTAATATTTCATACCACAAAATAACGCATGAATTTTATTTTGAAGAGTAATACATACATACATATCATTAAGCTGTTCTCTAAGATTCAGAGGTTAGCTCCACAAAGAAATACAAACTACCAGATAAATTTTTAATTGATTATTTACTTACTGTTGCCATAATACATTCAGAATTAAATTGCTTTAGACTGTTATCTCGCTTTATTTAAACCCCCTCACCCTATTGGAATTTGAGCTACTTTGAAGAGGGTTATGCATTCCACTTCTGCTTTGGCTCGTGTGCATCTAGATGATGGAAGCATATGAAAACCTCCAAGAGATTGTGATGGTGGGAACACTGCTGCTGAATGCTTTTTCTGCAAACTCTTAGGAAAGATTGCATTACCTTGATTAGAAGGAGAGTTTGCAAGCAGTGTTTTCAGATAGATGTTTGGCTGTCAGCATGTTTTTCTTTTGATTGTTCTCTTGCATGGATGTCATACAAACATCAACTATGAGCAGCTGCATCGAATAAGCCCCTTCTATCTCACCATTCAAAGTTTTAGAGTCACCATTTTCTTTGTAATCTGACTCATGTGCATGTGTATTGCAATGACTGTTTTTTTTTTTTGTTTTTTTCAGGCATCGCTCTGCTGAAGACAAGTGGAAGATTGCAGTAGCTGACAGATGATAGTGTTAAAGGGAAAGGAAATTTCTCCACCTGTGTTATCATCGCAAGAAATCACTGGATCCCCAAACAGCAGCAAAAGTCAGACCCCCAACGTACGGATGTAATGTGATACCAGACAAACCAGTTTTTTCACCATCACACTGTGAATAAGGAGAATATCAAAAGACAAACAGCTTTGTATAATTATATGCATGTGTTTCAGCACAAGATTTTAACTACTGAAAGAAAATGTAGTCATAACAGAAAAATTGCTACTAATTCAGTTTTTGAAACTCTAGGGAAAAAATAAAGTTAAACTGAGTTTTATGTACTGTGAAAGTAAATTCAGATAGTTAAAATGTGATTTACATAGTGTGAGAGCACACAGTATCATGTTATATTTTTTCCAGCGTTTTCAGGATTTGTTTTTCCTTTCCCTTTATCTATCTGTGTGTGTGTGCATTTCTCCAAATTTTTTTATTGCTGCAAATAATTTTGTTTGTTTGTTTGTTTCGGTGTTTATTGACCACCACAACCAACTTACAGGACTATCAGCAGTTACCCCTCAATAATTTAGGGCCACTGGTTCCAGGGAAGGGACAGAGCCCAGACACCCCACCAGACAGACACACAACTCATGCCTTATTTGGTACTCGAACCCAGGCCCATGTTGGACAAACAGTCAGAGTTCAACGTCTCAGACCACTCAGCCACTGGGGTGGCCTTTAGTTCTCTCTCTCTTCATTTTACTTTTACTTGGAAATCAGTGTGTGTCACAATCTGTTTTGTCAAATTATATCATCATTATTATTTATCATTATTAATACACTGCTGCATCAAGGTTTCCTAAAATTTCTTGCACAACCTTTTTCTTGAGCCTTCATTACATATCACTGAGCTATTCTCTGAGGTTTAGAGGTTAGCTCCTCAAAGAAAGACCATCTGCCAAGTAAACATTTAACTCACAAACTAGAATTTACATACTGTCTGTGTATAAAATGTCTCCATTTACAATGATCTCAGCACAGAGCTTGAACTTCATTAACATTCATCATGTGCCGCACACAAGATCTTTTGTACTTCAGACTCATAATCTTTTTCTCAAACAGACCTTTCTGAATCTGGTCCTCCCATGATTTCCTTGGCCTTCCTCTACCTCTTTTTCCTGCCACTTGGACTAAAGAAATTCTCTTAGTCAGCACCTCATCACTTATTCTTTCAGCATGTCCAAACCACTTAAGAATATTAGTCTCCACCTTACTAACAACATTTTGCCCCACACCATACATCTGCAACACATCTTCATTCCTCACATGATCAGAGCATATATTACCACCACCACCATCCCCCCTGTAAGTAATGCATCTCTCCAGCACACAAATGATTCCTTTGTCTTTTCTACAGTTCCCAGGTTTCACTGCCATACATCAGAGTAGGCCCAATTACACTGTCATACACTTTTCTTGAGCCTTTGTCACATGAAATTTGAAAGCACGTCACTTGAGCACACTTTTGAATATTTTCTGCCCATCTCCAGTGTGATCTTCTGGGTCTTTTTGTGTCCGTTAGTATCCAGTCTGATATTTCAGTTGTCCAACGGTGGAGTTGTAGCAATATGTCCAGCCCACAGCCATTTGAGAGTTTTTACTTTGATCATATCCTCAACTGTTGCCATTTTCCTGGTCCTCAAGTTCCTCTTTCTTGGTTACACCAAGTATGCATTTCTCGTGATTCTCTGAGTTTTCCACAGCCTCTTCATATCTTTTTTAAGGTCCATGTCTCTGATACCTAAATAAGCACTGAAAGAACTGATTACACACTTTTCTTTTAAGATATAACAGTGCATTGCTCTTGAAAACTGCACCCTATTAATTTTTTCTTCGATGTGACCCTTGCTTGATATTTGTAGTTGAAAAAACTTATATCCATATACACACACACACAAACACACATTTTTTCCCCAGCCCATTTGATAATCACATGGCAGTAGGATTCATCAAGAAAATATAGCCATAAAACAGAAATTGCTTAACTGGATTTCTAGCAATACAATCCACCTGAGCAATCATTCTGAATATATGTGCAACCAAATGAACACACCATTTTATCATCTTAAAATGAATAAGTAGCAAGTTAGCATGAATTATTTGATAAGATGTGCAGCATTTTAGATACTAAGAAGTATTTTTTTCCTTACCTCCAAAAGCCCCACTGCTATTGAAAGAGCAACACCAGTGGATCTGAGAGATCGCTTGCCTTGTGCAACAGGCCATGGGTCCCGCTGCAATTCACCTAACAAGTCTGTTAAGCTCATATCACATTTGTGAACAGGCTGAAGGAATCTGCAATACAGAAATTTATTAATTAATTAAATACATGCATAGAATCCTAAAAAAAAAAAGGAGACCTGAAAATTGAAAATCATTACAGTTTAAATAAACAACAAAATTACAGTTGTTCCTCATTATATGTGATGTGCTATAACATGATTTTTAAATAAATTAAAATAAAAACAATTGAACAGCTGATGGAACTGGAGCAATTTGTGACTTCATGTGCATGTGATGTGATTGTGTATGAGACTGCATGTTTGCTCATGCCAAATCTATAACCTAAATCACCATGAAATTTCCTTGATCAGGCAGCATGTAGCACATAACATAATTCCTTGGGTAATTGTTGCAGATTTTATGCATTATTTTTGTGCAAAAAAATGCAGTGTGGTACCTATAGGAAGACTAGCCAGTAACCAGTGCCATGCACAGGTTTGGAAAAGCTGTGACTAAAAATTTTCTTGCTATATAGCTGGGAGGTGCAGTGTGGTACCTATATGAAGAGGTTTCAATTAAAATTATAATATTCTATAGTACAACTGCTGGTACTGATTATTTATTTTAGTATACAGTTTTTATAAATGTCATCTTTCAAGGGGTCAGGAATATTTTGTAACAAATGATTTTCTGAAGATTCATAAATTAAATAGACTTGTTTCTTCATGTAAATAAGTAATATCTGCTGACAGTAGTATCCCCATAGCTATTTACCTGTCAAAGAATGACGGGATTAAATATTTGAATTTCTATTCAGCTGGTCATAATTGCCATGAGGCCTTTAGCTACGTGGTTGCTAACAACAAACAATGTTGAAGCGAGAGTCACAGAGTCCGTCTGGGTGTTTATCATCAACAACAACAACAACCATTATCAATCCACTGATGGATGAAAGCCTCTCAAGTCTCTTCCTCGACTTTCTGTATTGAGACAGTCTAATTCACGTCACTCAACTACATTATTTGCAGTTATAATTTCTATTTTACCCCTCCTAAAAACTAAGCAATGGGTGCACATGATACCACATATTGCAGAGACAATGTTGTGATTCTGACAGATGCACACAGTGGCCACTATGATGACCACTGATTCATAGGATGAAAAAAACAAAGTGGTACATTAGGGGGCAGGGAGAAAGCGTGCATGCCTTGCAAAATCAGAAACTTGCCAGAAGTAAGAATAAACAACCTCAAAGCATGATAATGATATATCATTCATCAAAAAAAAAAAATTCTCTGTCTTTCTCTCTCTTATGGGAGAAAAAGAAAATATACAAGAAAGACTGCATTCCAAAAGATATGAATAAACATGAAAAATACCTTTACACAAAATAAAATGTTAATCTGATAAAAAAAAATTGCCACTGACAAGCATTGAAAACATGCATATATGCTTTAAGAAATTATATGAAAAGGAATTCATACCTGTTGGCAGGAGGAATGGATTGACCTGGAGCCCCTCTGGGCTGCTGAGGAGCTCCTGGCTGTTGATGGTATTTGCCAATGCCCAACATATCCTGAAAACCAAAGAAACATTAAATCGAAATGCAAATAAAGAATAGTATACACACAGATATACTTAGAGTGGAGATAAAGTGAGGTTAAAAAATATGCATAAAACACAAAACAAATACTGAAATGGTAAAAAAAAGTAAAGCGAAAAGAAATATTTTATTCTCAACAGAGAGAGATAGATAGATATTCACTCCAGCATGTTGGAACACTAACTCTTTATTTGGCAACGAATGCTGGGTATTGCAGAAAAGTAGTGAAGTCATTTTTCCTGCACAGATCTGACTGAATACCAGGACTGTGGAAGGCTGATCATCTTTCCTTCGGTTTTGTAAACTAGCATGGTGCATGTGCATGCCAAAGAATTTGCACACTCTACTAAGCAGCAGTCCTCCACTATGTCCTTTGCATGGAATCTTCCTCATCTGCAATGAGGGTGTCTGGATCCTGAAACACTGGCTTCTGCTCAGAATAAATTCAGACAAGCCCCAAGAAATGACTTTCATGTGAATTTCTGGTCACCTATGTTTTTGTACAGTTATCACAAGCATAAATGTAGCAGGAATTTTGGGGAATGTCCCAGCCAAACAGTTCTGAACATGAAGACATCTTACAGGCATAATCAATACACTTGTATCAGCAGACTTCTGCATCTTTAGCTGTAACACATGCAGAAAGGCAATTTAGCAAGAGGAATATTATCACTTTCATGTGGCAAACTCTAGATTATTTAAAACCCTGAACACAGGATGAGACACAACAAAACTTCATTACTGATATGAAGAGTATGAAATGAAGGGATTCAGCATGTTAGCAGTAACAGTTTCTTTCTTTGAGTCAAAGTAAATAGGACTTTTCTGTGTAAGGACTGAATAAATATGGTGTTACTAAGAATCTACTTAATAGTGTGAGAGCCATGTATGCTGGCAGCAGAGCATGTGCATGAGTGAATGGTGTTTTATCAAATGGTTTTCTATTGGTGCAGGAGTCAGACAAGGTGTGTAATGTCACCCTGGCTATTTAATGCATTTATGGATGCATACATGCATCCAAAATGGATGATACTGGTTTATGTCTTGGTAATATGCGTGTGTGCAGATTGCTCTATGCTGACGACACAGTCCTGTTGGCAGAGAGCAAAAGTGAGTTGAAGAGTATGTTGGCCCGGATGTATGAAGCTTGCATGAAATTCAAACTGAGTATAAATAAGGGAAACACCAAAGTTATGGTTTTTGAGAGAGGAACTGGTAGTACTGAATGTAATATAAGTCTAAATGGCACAGTGATTGACCAGATGCATGAGTTTGTGTATTTAGGAAACATCTTCGACAGAGAGAACAAATTGGATGGTGAAATTAGTAGGCGAGTGATTTCTTCATTAAAAGTCATAGCAGTTTTGGGAGATGTTAACAGGAATGATGGGTTCTCAACAGAGTCCTGCATGGCTGTGTATGAGAGTGTAATTGTTCCTACTCTGATGTATGGCAGTGAAACCTGGGTACTACAGAAGAAACATAGAACAGAAGTTGTTTGTGTGCTGGAGAAATGTGTTACTCACAGGGGGGGGTTGTGGCACGACACATTCTGATTGTGTGAGGAATGAAGATGTGTTGCAGTTGTGTCATGTGAAGCAAAATGTTGTTGGCAAGGTGGTGACTAATATGCTTTGGTGGTTTTGACATGTTGGAAGAATGAGTGATGAGATGCTTACTAAGAAAATCTTTTTAGCCCAAGAGGCAGGAAAGAAAGACAGAGGAAAGCCAAGGAAGCCATGGGAGGATCAGATTCAGGAGTGTCTGCATGAGAAAAAAATTATTATGAGTATGAAGTATAGAAGGTTTTGTGTACGGCGTGTGATGGATGTCAGTGAAGCCTGGGTTGTATGTCAAGACTGCTGTAAATGGAGAAGTTTGATACAGCAACAGAAAGTAAAAATTATCTGGTAGTTTGTATTTCTTTGAGGAGCTAACCTCTGAATCTCAGAGAACAGCTTAGTGATATGTATGTATGTATGTGATGCAGATTTTAGAATTGATCTCTAGATCATCGGGATGCAGAGTGGAGATTCTGAATTGCAAGTCTAAGGCTAAAAAGAATTTCCAGACTTTCACAATAATGGAGGGCAAATCAATTGCTAAAAGAAGCAGTGTGTTTTGCTTCATTCCAGTGGGAAATTGCCGAAGTGTCTTCCATTGTCAAAATAAAGATGTTTTGAAAGGCAACCCAAATACTGCCCAGTCTATTTTGAGAATGGAAGACACTTCGGCAATTCCCCACTGGAATGAAGCAAAACACATTGTTTCTTTTAACAATCGATTTGCCCTCCATTATTGTGAAAGCCTGGAAATTCTTTTTAGCCTAAAACTTGCCATTCAGAATCTCCACTCTACATCCCGATGATCTAGAGATCAATTCTAAAATCCGGCAACAAAAATTCAAATGGGGAATCTGGAAACAATCTTAATTCTCCATTGGCGTGATGAAAGACCTGAGACGAGGTTGAAAGCTCCCAACTGACGAACTTTCTTCGTAAAAGTTCTAATCTCTTAATGTAACTAGCGTGATCTACTTACCTTTATTTGGTAACAATAATGACGAGAGAGAGAGAGAGAGAGAGCAATAGTAGATTTTAAATAGCATCATACCTGAATTTGTTTTGCGGTAAGGTCTTTGGTTCCCCTAAAGACGTAGCTTTTGGAACAACCTTCACATCCTAATTCATGAACTTGCACCATCCGTCCAAAAGTAATGAGACCAATTAATGCATTTGGAGGCAGGAGGGATAATGACATCTGAAGGGACTCCTAAATCACAAACATCAGTAGCTTTTAAAATACTAAACAAAACATCGGCATTTATATGCAACATGTATTTAGATAAATATTCAATTTACAAGCTGAGATAACTATTATTGTAGATGCCATGTACAAACAAATAGAAGAGAAACTGTAAAACATAATGATTTCAGAAGGGTTGTTTTTTTTTTTTTTTTGAGAAACAACGACCACCATGAGCATCTCAGTGGGCTATAAGCAGTCACCTGTCCCTAATTCAGGGCCACTGGTCCCAGGGAAGGGAGAGAGCCAGTGCCTTAAGACAAACACAACATCTGCGCCTCACTGGGATTTGAACCCGGACCCCTTCCAGATGAATGATCAAAGGCCATTGCTTAGACCCCTGCGCCACCGGGGCAGCATCAGAAGTTTCATTAAGAGCAGTGGAATCATAAACACCCTTTGGCTACACAATCTTATTCAGCTGCCACAAAAAATAAAAAAAACTATGTTGTTATCTAGTAAAAGTATGTTACTATACTAATTTACATGAAAAGAAATATAGGAAATGCAGGATTGTGGTGACACTGCTTTAATTCATGTTCTTTGCAAAACTTAAACAAGTATACTAGACCACAAGAAAAACTACCTGAAAAAGAACAGTTTGGCTTTTTGTACGGTAGAATTGTCAAAATAAGAAACTTTTTTTCCAGGCAGTTTCTCAGGAAGTTCCTTGAGGTGAATCAAGATCTGAACACATAGTGTTTATTAGTTGTAAAACAGCTTTTAAACTGAGCTTCTAAGTATAATATGTTCACTGTGTTAGAAAGCTATAGGGTAAAATGTAAAATGCTAAAGTCTTTGAACAGCTAAGTTCAGAAAAGGCAATTGCAAAAATACAAATTAAGAGCAATTTTGGTGCTTAGTGTAGAGGAAATTATCTCAATATTTTGTTTCCAATTTACATAAACTCCAAAAGGGAAGAAGTTTTACAAGGAATATCACCCTCTGAGTTGCATCTCAAAAGTTTGCTGTGAACTGATAATGTATCATTTTTTTTTAATGTGGTTTCTAAATAGAGTTTTAAAGAGTAAAACTTATCCCCTCCCAAAAAAAAAAAACCAGGATGTTATCTGTATTTATGACAAGAATAAAAAAATTCTGAAGCCACCTACTACTTTGTGTGTGTGTTAATAAAATTCCCTAAAAATTTAAAACTAGAGCTATTCACAATAATAAATATAATTTAAAAACATTTATATTTTAATACATTCTTATTTATTAACAAGAAAGCATTACAATCATGACATACAATAAAGTTTTTTGGGTAAAGTTTTACTCCTTGAAACACCACTTTAGAATTTATATTTTTATACACATCTATCTTTCGATTATTACCTCTTAAATTAATGACTTATACAATAATCTTAAAGAGACATGTCCACTTTTAAAAATATTAACCCATAAAGTTCAAGGACAGGTGTTAGATAAGGCTGGGTTTTAATTATGTAGATACAATGAATATCTTGTGAAGTTCAATACAGAACAAGAACTTGATGATGCTATGATGTTTTCTAACACAATAATAAATCAAAATATTAGCAAATACTGCTTTTTATCCAGCTTATTACATAATTAGAAATGATTCCAATATTTATAAATTAAATTTATCATCCCTCAATTGTATATTTTTAAATGCTCATTCATAACAATGTAGAGCATGAAGTAGTAAAAAGATGTTAGCATAAACTTTTCAATTGACTCTCATAAAACAGGTGCTGGACAAAAAACAAAGTTTGCAGCATAAAATAATTACTCACATGAGACTGTCGAAGAAGAAAAAAGCTGAACTTTTTAACTGCAGGAAAAATCAAAAAGTTGCGGCAAGAATTCGGACTACTTTCTGTTTGTCTTTTGTTGATTGCAGGTGCAAAGCAACTACTGCTTAATTTTTCTTTTTGTTGAGGTCTTTTTCTCCCCATTTCTTCATTGTCCCCTTTCTTTTTTAATGTCCCCTGATTAAAATAATTTTAACTGTCATGCTGAAAGAATTTTCAGCCTGAGGACCATAAGTGCATGATATCAAAGCTTCAACTACAAGGAGTCACTAAAATATTTCCCACATCACAAAAATTAATATAAAAAAATCTATGTAAGTTAAAATAAAATGGTTGGCAACATATAGTACTCAAAAGTTTTTTTTTTTTGTTTTTTTGTTTTTTTCTGTTCTTTAAGTGAGCGCTGCTGCTGAAAAAGAGGAGCATTTCATTGATAATGGCTTCCATGCAGAAAAGGGCGTGCGTGTTGTAGGTTCTATGAGACCAAATTGGCGGTTACTGTCCAGCGTCATCTCAGAAAAGAGTGCAGATAATCACCACCGGACCAAAAAAGCATAAAAGCTTGGTATGAAAAGTTTAAAGTGATGGGTAGTGTTGGCGATCTCCTCCAAGGAAACCGACCACTAGTTACACAAGAGACAGCAGCAGCTGTTCAGGAGACATTTCTGTGAAGCCCCAGGAAATCCATTCGGCATTCTTCACTGGAAACTGGGAATCCCCATGACATGGTTCACAAAATTTTACAAACATCTTCATCTGTAAGCTTATAAGGTACAGATCATTGAAGCTCTTCACCCTGATGACCAACCTAATCATGCTGCATCTGCAATGGAGATGTTGCAGCTCATAGCTCATGATAGTGATTATCTGCAACATGTCTGTTTCTCGGATGAAGCCACATTCTATGTCGCTGGGACAGTAAATTGTCACAATGTGTGAATCTGGAGATAAAAAATCCCCATTATGTCATTGAACAACAGAGGGCAATCCCGAAAGTGAGCGTATGGTGTGGTGAATTCCTGAATGCCATGTATGCATGACAGAATCATCAGACCCTTCTTTTTACAGGGCCCACAGTAACATATAACATGTACCTGGACATGCTGGAACTTTTTGTAGCACCTCAGTTGCATGCACTCCAACCTTCGGCTATTTTCTAACAAGACAGTGCTCCACCACATTGGTCAATAATGGTTCGTGAATTCCTGAATGTCACATTTCCGAACAGATGGATTGTCCCATGATATGGCTACCTCGATTGTTTGACATAACCCCTCTAAACTTTTTTCCTGTGGGGTTATGTGAAAGACATCATTGGTTCTGTCTCTGCTGAGATGTTAAACAAAACGTGTCATGAAATCGAATATCGCTTAGATGTCCTTCAGGCCACAAATGGCGTCCATGTGGAGGAGTACTGACACTGGAAAAAAAAACTTTACTTGTGCACCATCATTGTCGTGCAATCTCTTTCTTGGACCTGGAATACATTTTTTTAATATTAATTTCTGTAATGTGGGGAAAACTTTATGAACACCCTCTATTTCAGATAAATGGTGTAACTTTGAGAATAAGAATATTTCTGATTGAATACTGTGCATCAATTCTTACAAATTTTCCAACTTCGTCACTTCCATTTTCAGAAATTTTTCCCTCCCTTATCAAGTATAAATGCAAACACTTATAGGGAGAAAAACATTTAACAATGACACAGGAGACTGATAACAGCACAAGGAAGGGAAAAAATATGATTACAGAGAAATCTTCACTTCGGCCAACTTCCATTTTGGGAAATCCCCCTTCCCCTTCACACACACACACACACACACACACACATTTTCAAATTGAAATACAAATATTTATGTTTAACAATAACACTGGTCATAAAAAACACTGAAAAAATAAAATTACAATTACAGAAAAAGTTTTCACTCTGTCAACCTTCCATTTTTGAAAGTTTCATCAAGATGGAATTCTGTCCTCTGACAAAAACACCTTGCCCCACCATCACCAACAAACCCCCAAAATATTCTGTTCAGTTGTTCATCAATCTAGTGAATAACTTTTAAGTGATAACGGAAATGGTGGAATTCCTCGAATTCTTGGAAGAATCTCATGCCTGAAGATTACAGGTACATTTTTGCGCCCTAAAACTTACTTTCTTGCAAATTGTTGCCAACAGTTTAAAGCTGAAGTACAAACATTTATGCAATAAAATTATATTTAACAACAGTACTAGATAAAGGCAATGTCGCAAGAAAAAATACTATTACGGGAAAACTTTTTACTGTGTTTAACTTTAGTTTTCGTAAGTTTTGAAACACGAAATAGTGTCCAGATGGAAAACGACCACTCTCCCCAAAAAAACTCTTCAGTTTTGCATCAATCTCGAGAATGAACCAAATGACGATGACAAAAAAAAAAAAAAGCAGAATTCCGCGAATCAGCGGGTAAAGCTCGTCAATTATGTTGAAGGAAATAAGATACGTAGAATAATTTTTCAATAACCAGATATTCTTTTTGTTTGTGATGTCCAAATGTGAAAGTATGCTACACGAACATTACAACAATAAAAAAACTATACTGGTTGAGGCAGGGATTCGACAATTGAAACAGGCAAGCGCTCTTTAAACTGCACCACCAAACTGGGACAAACATTCAAATGTCCAGACAAAGGAAATTGTATTGTTTGTGATTATTTATATTACTCTTTATCTGTATACTTAATGAATTTATCTTCTTCCTTTGCAACCATAATTAATCCATTGCTGGATGATCCCCCCCCCCCCCCAAGTTTCCATCATAATATTTTCTTAACTCTTCTCATCAACTGATTCTTGCTATCATCACAACTTCATATCACACTAGCTTCCTAGCTTCTACTTAGTCTCCTTACCCTCAAGCTAATATATGGTAACCATTTAGTCATCATTTCTCTCTATCAACAAAGGTAGATAACACTTGCTCCCACACAATAAATATGTTTAGCACATATATGCATGTCAGAAAGTTAAATGTATCGGATTTACACAGAGATAATATATATAAGTATTCTTTTGTTGTATTCTTTAGTTCGTTTTTTTCTCCTTTTCTTCTGAGTACTTATCTTTCTTGAAGATATTTATGGCCTTTAGGTGACTATCAAGGTCTGTTCTGAATGCTTCACCATATTAAAAGTTGTTGATACAGAATGCAATTTAAAGATTGTGACGCAATCACAGGTTCGTGTTGTGGCATCTTTTAAATAAAATGCATCCAATGTTCTTCTTGAACATTATTTGTTGCCATTAAACCAAATAATGAATATTGGGCTTATAGGTTAGATGGGTTCACTGATTGACAAAGGGATTGACAGGGATAAATGTTCAATCACTGAACCTACCAAAACTGAAAATCCAATATTTGATGTTTGGTTTAATGACAACAATTAAGATTTAAGAACCTTAAATACATTTTGTTTAAAAGATGCCATAACATGAATTCAGGATCTAGCATAAAATCCTCAGAGGAAAAGGTGTCAAGTCCAGAAAGCAATAATGGGGAAATAATCCATAACTCTCAATGAAATGTTACGATGCACACAGAATATAAGCAAATGGACAGGAGAAACAAATGCCCACAATGATCACTGAGTTACATACTTAAAGCCAACATGGAACATCAGTGGTGTTTCTCATTGACAGCATGTGTACGAAGCGTTGCAGTGGCTACAGATGCGTTCCTTACATCTCATACACATGTATCTGACACAGTATGGTGGAGAGCCATTGGACAACTAGAAGCAGGCCAGTCTCAGGCCCAGGTTGCAAAGGACTTAAATATCCACCCCAGAGTGGTTTCATAGTTATAGTAGCAATGCAACAACACAGGTGGAGTGTCATGAAGGCCTGACCAAAGTCATCCAAGGCATGCAACACCTCATGAAGACCATTATGTTGCTTTACCTTTTTCTCTTGTGCAAACAGAAGTGATTTTGCATCATAAAATATCCCAAGAATTGTTGTTTAGAAGCAAAGGCAAATCTTATGTTTTTTCGACTACTATTGTGTGCACTTAGTCATTAAACTATATTATCGCCTGACACCCCACATTGCTTGAAAACATTACTGGTGGTATCGGCAATTTTAGGATGGTTTTCGCAACAGTGCACTACATAATAGTCTTGTCATTTGACTTTAGCCAATTAAATGTTTCTATCCAAGATTTCTCAACTGTGCAACAGTGTTTTTTCATGATGTATTTACCACGTATTATGAGAAAAACATATCTTCAACTCTGACTGAGTTGTTGTTGTTTTTTTTTTTTTTTTGTATGCTTTATCATAGTCTGCTTGCATAAGTTTAAGATTTACCAACGACATAAATTCCGATTCTGAAATTACGTCACTCAACAGTGCGGAAGACGAATTTGTAACTACCGCTGACAGATCGGAAATTTCATATAATTGCTTACTATGAGATATACTCTTATTGTTGGATTTTTTTTTCCAAAAAAACATAGTATATCCATTACTAAATACAACTTATATCCACAGCTAACATGAACCGCAACTAACACGAATACTGTTCTCTCAGATAAACCAAGTTATCTGTGTTGGTAATTTTTGCTCTTTTCCCGGTTAAGTGGAACGCATTGCGCAGGCTCATTCTTAAATGAGACTTACCTTTTGTTTCAGTAGTCCCACTGTCAGTTCATGTGTGTGGGAGCGCGCGCCGGCGGAGGCTTCCACTTTCCTCTCCCTCACTTGCACAAGTTATATCAGAGACCCCGCCCCACCCGAGGCTGTGCAATAAATATTCCATTGTCATTCCCTCCCCATAAAGCACAGCTTTTTTGCCCATCAGTCAGCATCCTCCTGTTTGGTGGCAATTTACGCATTTTATCACTAAACACCAGAGGCTAGTTTCATCCGAGGCATGCATCCCGTCGTTAACTGCAAACAACATCTGGAGAAAAACTACGTATGGTCCCAATTTCCGGATGTAAAGCATAATATAATTAAAGAAGCGCTATTCTCCTGGCCTTGGTACTCATTCCGTAACAATAATACAACTGCAGTAAAATGAAAAACATGCGACGACCGTCTTTTTTTCTAGAGCAGAAAATTCTCCATTCCAAACTTCTTTTTTTTTTCCCCCTTTAAATCTAGTTGCCCGATCGGGCAACTAGATTTCATTTTTACTTACCCAGGCCAATAATTTACATGCCCCAGGCATCTCAGGCATGGTATTTTTTAAGCCCTGATCCTGCTAACCACATCACATAGGAGATCTCTCTTGAATTAGCATATGCAACATCATTCCCAGATGAGTGGGCCAGAGTTCTTTTTACTGATGAGTTGAGATTCAGTCTACAAACAATTCTCATCACCATTTTATCTGGAGAGAACAGAGAACCCATAATGATCTTGCAAACATCTGTGAGAGAGAATACTTTGGTGGCAGTAGTACAATCATATGGAGTGGCATAATGTTTAATGGCCACACACCACTCTACATGTTTGCAGGCGGCAATGTGAATGCTGAGGACTATACGGGTGACATCTTAGACCTCTATGTCAAACATTTTTGGGAGCTGTTGGCCCTTGATTCTTTTTAATGTATGATAACACTCGCCCACAAAAGGCTCATCTTGTCAATTTCTTGCAGAGCGACGATATTTGCCATATGGACTGGCCAGCTAGATCTTTGAACCCGAACCCAATAGAGCATGCTTCAGACGACACAAAGCAACTTGTCAAGGAACGGAATTACTTGGTTCCAAAGTTCATCAACAACTTGGTGATGAGTATGCATCATCATTGTGAGAATTGCCCGTCCATATGAGGTGATCACATTCCTTATTAAGACATTTTTAGGTTACATTCTTACACCTCACCTTGATGAAATTTGCAGATGTGACCCTGTATATGCAAAATGTGTATATATTTGTCTGCTGTTATAAAATATATTATTACCCTTATGATTGTGTTACCAGTCAAACATCTACCTGGTGTTATCTGTTTCCCTTTTTATCCCTGTGAATGTCTTTTGGACTTTCATTTTGAACACAAGTATACTTAGCATTCAATACCTATTGCAATAATGAAATCATTATTTTTTTCTCCTGTTACAGCAGGGACTATATTTCATTCAGTGTGTGTTATGTCTTTTCTTGTTATAAATTGTTTTGAAAAACAATTGTTCTGGGATTATTTGTCTGCATGGGGACATTTGGACATTTCTAATGATCTGTAATCTATTAATGACTGCATATTAATAATTCTGCATGAAACAAATGACAGTGTGCAAATAATTACAAAAATACACAAATCTCTATGTGTGACTTTAACTCAAAGACAGCGCACATAAATCACTGCAAAAAATGAAAGTATTAAAATACCTTGAGTTCTGTTAATTCTTCCTCATCAACACAGGTGTCAACTACAAAGAGAAAAATTGGTGGCAAGCAGGTGGCCCTCTGAAACATAAAAAATTTAAGAATGAACACATGCTGAAAACATGATGAGCAATACAAAAAAGAGAAAGAATGAACATTTTAACAAGCATGCCATACAGACCTAAATATTTGCAGCTAGAAGCTAAAAACCATAGGAAACTTCACATTTATCTGTATATTTACTACATATTTCCATCTCAGCACATTTAGGCACATTCTCCATTCAGTAGTATTTTTAAAACCATTAAAGAACTTCTGAAAAAGGTTATTTTAAAAATTATTCTTGAGTTTTTACAAACCTGTTTTCTTTTTAAGATCCTTTAGTCACAATTCTTTAATCTGGCATCACACACACACCAGATTGGAAAAGAAAGGGAAAAGATTAGTAAAAAGGTCAATGATACTTTTTAAAACTTTTTTTAAAAGATCAGCAGAGGTTTTTAATAACACTATAAAATGGAAAATGTTTATATTATAACCATATAAATATGATCAATTGTAATGTGCTGAAACTGCTAATCAATTGAGATGAATGTCATACATATCTCAAAATAGTAAAAACTCTATGCACATTTTCTTCAAGTGTGAAGCAAAGTCCAATTCTTTAATGGCTATAAGCAAAGCGCGAGAATTAACACAAAATTATGGAAGTGAATGTTGCAAAACTGAAGAACTTTACACAAAATACTATAACGTAAAAAATGTATAATAAGTCCGACAAGCAACATAGTTCTGCATAGATGTAATAGTAATCAACTCTGCTCCATTGTCCAATACATCAGAGTAACACTTCAAAAAGGCTAGGACTCGGTTGCAGGTCGAAGTATGTAGTATAATACTAGTCCAATGCAGCTCCATTGTCCTATATATCGGAATATCACTTTGCAAAGGTTAGGACTCAGTTGCAAGTTGAAGTATGTAGACAGTTCAAAAGGCACATCCAAACTGACATTTAGTGTAAACGCATATAACAAATGAAAGGTGAACAAAATTTTTAACTCCCCACTTGGCTACAGAAAAAAGAGACAGAAACCTTGCTTCTTCACAAAAATATAAGCAAACGTTGCGCGATATTAGTGCACATGCTATGCATTTTGGTACTTGTTCGTACCATTATCAAGCTGTGTTCTGGTGGCTCTGCTAGGGGATCGGGTAATTATATCCGAAGACTGCCAATCAGTGGCTGTCATGCCACTGCCCACGTCATCCTCGAGGTCACATGTTGAATTCGTCTGACCGAGCATCTCGCAGACAGGTTGCTGCAGGTTGACTTGTAGATTCAGCCCATCAAATTGAGGCTGAATTTTATCAAAAGGAACACCATGCTGGCCTGATTTACATCTTTTAGCACGTCTTTTGTAAAAAAAGATCGTGCTTATGTTATCGGTTTGTCCGTCCGTCCGTCTGTACTCACGATATCTCTGCAACTATAAGTCCGATTTGAAAAATTCTTTTTGCATTGGGAAGCTTGAAATATGCGAATGATGATCCTTCATTTTGTTTTGTTTTTTTACGATGTACAATTTCGCCGCTAGAGGGCGTAAATGCAGATAATGTCGAATTCAAAAATACATTTTAATCCACATATTTGCCTCTATACATCCAATTGTAAAAAATCTTTTATCTTTTGATTCCATTTATGTCGAAAAGTATTTTAGATATAGTTACTTTTTCAAATTACGCATAGATTTTCCGCTAGAGGACGTAAAAGTAAATTACATTTTTCCCGATAACTCTTCTTTCTAAAATTCCAATTTGAAAAAAAAATTTTTCAGCGGATACATCTCCTGATCGAAAATCTTTTGCAAGTAATTTCAAATTTTTGGTAAAGAATACTTTGGCCACCAGGGGGCATAAGTGTTAATTGTTGCTTCTGATATATTTACCATAAAATCTGAGCTTCTAAAATATCGATTGAAAAAATTCTTTCGTGGACTGATGCCACTCACATCGATAAACCTTTTCGGAATATTTTCTTTTTAAAATATTCCACAGTTTCTCCACCAGGGGGCGTAGATGTATATCTTACTTTTGTCGATATCTCTACTTCTAGAAGTTCGATTTGAAAAAATTCTTTTTTATTGGATAGTGTTTTCAGTGTGACATGTTTTTCATATAATTTCAAAATTTTCAAGTAATTCATAGACTTTCCTCTAGGAGCATGGGGAAAATTGCGTTTCCTCCTATATCTCTGCTTCTAAATCTCCGATTTGAAAAATTATTTCTGCACCGGATGAAGCTCCTGATTGGAAATCGTTTGCACATAACTTCTAATTTTTGTGAAAAAATGGTTTGGCCACCAGGGGACATAAATTTTAATTTCCGCTTCTGATGCATTTGCAGCAAAATATGAGCTCCTAAAATCTTGATTGAAAAAAACATCGTTTGTAGACCGATAGTACTCATGTCAACAAACCGTTTGGAAGCATTTTCTTCTTTAAAAAATGCATGGTTTCTACACCAGGGGGGCATAGATATATATCTTATTTTTGTCAATATCTCTATTTCTAGGAGTCCGATTTGAAAAATTCCTTCTTTGTTGGATGGTGTTTCCGATGGGAAATGTTTTTCCTAAAAATTCAAAATTTTCAAGTAAATCATAGACTTTCCGCTAGGGGGCACAAAGTCAAATTGCATTTTATGCGTTATTTCTGTTTCTAAAACTCCGATTTGAAAAATTCTTCCTGTATCGCATACAAGACCTGATGGAAAATATTTTTCACATAATTTCTAATGTTTGGTAAAGAATGGTTTGGCCACCAGGGGGTATAAGTGTTAATTTCTGCTTCTGATATATTTGTAGCAAAATCAGGGCTCCTGAAAACTCGCCTAACTTTTTTTTTCTTGGACCGATACCGCTCATACGGAAAATCCTTTTGAGAATACTTTCTTCCAAAAATAATGCATGATTTTCCCACCAGGGGACGTAAAGTCACATCTTATTTTTTGTCAATATCTCTGTTTCTAAAAGTCTGATTTGAAAAATTCTTTCTATGTTGGAGTGTGTTTCTGGTGCAAAATGTTTCTCATATAAATTCATGTTTTTCTTAACGCACAAGTCTGCAACCAGAGGGCATAAGCTCACGATTCCGTTTACAGCAATATCTGAGGGATTAAAAACCCGATTGAAAAACTTCTTTCTTCCGTCAGACACTATTGTTTTCCATACCGGTTCCATTGAGTTTGAATAGCTTTGATAAATTTAATTTGCGTCAGAACGGATTCAAAAGACGTGCTTATTACACCCGAAAATTTGGTGTCATCTTTCTTGTTATGTTTACTATCAATTTCATCTTTCATAATCTGCTTCCAAAGGTATGGAATGTCGACAGGGTTCACTTTATTGCAATTACTCTCCCATGTTTTTTCAATAATTAAAGCCTCGGAAAATCTTATCATTTATTCGTAACTCTGATCCGTAATGATCCTGGCATTCCGAAAATCTGGAATGCACTTGTTATCAATACAGTATTCAACTAACGCTGTCTTTTTTCCCCGCTTTCTACAATTATCCCTATGTTGTTTAATCCGGTATAGGAGTTGATTCTTACTGTGCTACCGATATAGTATTTCTTTGTTGCAGTTCCATCTTGGTATAATTTTGGGATACTGTATCCTCATATTTTCAATATTGGAATACTGGGATACTGTATCGTCGTATTTTCAATATTGGAATACTGGGATACTGTATCCTCATATTGGGATACTGTATCCCAATATTATACCAAGATGGAACTGCAACAAAGAAATACTATATCGGTAGTACTAAGAGTTAACTCCTATACCAGATTAAACAACATATGGATAATTGGAGAAAGCGGGGGGGGGGGGAGACAGCGTTAGTTGAATACTGTATTGATAATAAGTAATAAGTGCATTCCAGATTTTCGGAATGCCAGGATCATTACGGATCAGAGTTCCAAACAAATGATAAGATTTTCCGAGGATTTAATTATTGAAAAAACATGGGAGAGTAATTGAAATAAAGTTAACCCTGACGACATTCCATACCTTTGGAAGCAGATTATGAAAGATGAAATTGATAGTAAACATAAAAAAAGATGTGAATCAGGCCAGCATGGTGTTCCTTTTGATAAAATTCAGCCTCGATTTGATGGTCTGAATCTACAAGTCGACCTGCAGCAACCTGTCTGCGAGATGCTTCGTCGGACGAATTAAACATGGTTGGTTGGTTGGTAAGTAGATTTTAATGGCGCAAGGGCCAGGGTTGGCCAAAGAGCGCCAAACATAAGACATCAAAAGATAACAAAATCAATAAAACACGTACACAAGGTTAAAAACAGGATGAAGCGGTAAAAATGAAAGATGGAAATAAATACGGTAAAAACTAGATTAGGTTAAAAAAGTCAATGTCCTTAAATTCAACATGTGACCTCGAGGATGACATGGGCAGTGGTATGACAGCCACTGATTGGCAGTCTTCGGATATAATTACCCGATCCTCCAGCAGAGCTACCAGAACACAGCTTGATAATGGTACGAACAAGTACCGAAATGCATAGCATGTGCACTAATATCACACGATGTTTGCTTATATTTTTGTGAAGAAGCGAGGTTTCCGTTTCTTTTTTCTGTAGCCAAGTGGGGAGTTAAAAATTTTGTTCACCTTTCATTTGTTATATGCATTTACACTAAATGTGAGTTTGGATGTGCCTTTTGAACTGTCTACATACAGTAAGTACTTCAACTTTGCAACTGAGTCCTAACCTTTGCAAAGTGATATTCCGATATACAGGACAATGGAGCTGATTTGGACTAGTATTATACTACATACTTCGACCTGCAACCAAGTCCTAGCCTTTTTGAAGTGTTACTCCAATGTATTGGACAATGGAGCAGCGTTGATTACTATTACATCTATGCAGAACTATGTTGCTTGTCAGACTTAAGGTACATTTTTTACATTATAGTATTTTGTGTAAAGTGCTTCAGTTTTGCAACATTCACTTCCATAATTTTGTGTTGATTCTCGTGCTTTGCTTATAGCCATTAAAGAATTGGACTTTGCTTCTCACATGAAGAAAATGTGCATAAAGTTTTTACTATGTTGAGTAATGTATGATATACATCTCAATTGATTAATGGAAAATGTTATTGTGCCCTAACTTAGCAGATACAAAAATGCATAATAAATAAATAAATAGAATATTACAACTAAAAACATATTTTAAAAATCCGTGTTTGAGATGCTATGGTATTCCACTTCATACTTGTTGGATAAATTATTATTAATTTGATGACACCAAACATATCTACGTTGTCCTTTCTTAACATATCTTTTGCCACATATTTGATACTTCTTATTTTTTCTAGGTTTCTCAAACTGTTTAATTTGCAAAATTATACCAATAATAATTTTTTATACTGCTTGTAAAAACAAAATTTTCAATTTTGGGGTTTGTATCTGATAGAGAAAAGGCATTTCCAAATATATTTTTCACAGTATTTTTAACAGAAAAACTGCATTTTTAACAGTCCTCTCTGGTAATTCCATTTGCATGTGTGGCACACAATTCAAGTTATTTTCTCTACTCTATCTTCAATTCTCTCATTTGGTATTTTTTATTCTTCCAAAACTTGATCATTCCTTGTAAAATTATCACATTTTGTTCCTAACACACACACACACACACACACACACACATATATATTCATCAGAAGATTTTCATTTCACAAAGTTTTTCAGTATTTTTATAAGATTTCTCTTTCATACATCCAAGCTTGAGGTATACAACAGACAGAAATGCCCGGATGTGTGTCTAGTACATTCTGATCTTGATAAATGCTTTAATGATAACTATGCATCTTTTTTCAGTTTTAATCTAACTAAATTAATTAAATGATTCAATCATTTTATAAAAAATGATTGAATCATTTAATTAATTAGTTAGATTAAAACTGAAACCCTCTGTGACAGGAACTTGTTAATCCTCTGTCACAGGAATTCCCTAAGTTTTGGCAACAGGTGTAAAAATACTAAGATGTGGTAAATTTTTCAAGGAATCACTTGGAAAATGCAAATTTGTGAACTTACTTCCTAAATGCAATGAGTAAAGTGTAAAATTAAATCAGTTTTTTAACTCTTAAAAACTTATGAGAATTCTTTCAAACATTTAACAAAAATTCAATTCTCGATATTATCAATCACTAAAGCAGAGAGATCGAAACATAAGCACACTTTTTCTCTCTAATTTGTTTGCCACTCAATAAATATGTATGAAGATAAAAAAAATTATACATAATGAAAGATAGCACTTACTGTAATGGTATATTCAATGGTAGAAAACTGAGGTATTAATTCTGCAGGCTGATGATGCTCTGATATTGAAGCATATTGGGGTGGGAACTGAAAAATAAGTCATCAACACTCATGAATATTTAAAAATGAAGAAAAAAAAATCTATGCGCAATGTTATTTGCTACTCAATCAAGCAGGAAGATAACTGATTAGCACAGAGAAATAAAAAAAAACAGTGTTGAAGAAAACGTATCAGACATATGGAGTTTAAAACTTCTAAAAGTATGCATATGCACCTTCCCAAAAGCACTTATCTGATTACGTAGCCACCTAAGTCTTCATGCTTAAAACAACTGCTGTTAGGTATTCATAATAAACTTTGTTTTCTTAATTAAAACAGTCATTAAATTGTTTTTAATTACAGTCAAATCTGAGTGAAGTGGAATGTGCCTCAGGCAAAATTATTCTGCATGAAATCAAATTTTCTAGAGTCCTGAAAAAATCAGCATATACGGGACAGTTTCTGTATAAGACAGAATCTGCCTAATGCATAATTTTCCCACCAATACACATCAAATCATCTTCAGAAATAAAAACTAGTATCATAAATTATCTCCACAAATTAAAAAATTTGCTTCATTTGTAACTTCCCTGAAGGTCTCACGTGTCTAAGTACGCTAAATCTTAGTGTGCACACCATAATAAACGAGTACAAAGTGTAAATAGCAGCAATAAGACCCTAATTTAAGCAACTTTAAAAGTGGCACAATAACAGGGAGAGTTGACAATGGCAGGCAGGCGCAAGCATCTCAGAAAAGGCAATCCTTTGTAGCTAGGCAAGAATAACTGTATTAAGGGTGCACAATGCGCGGTGCACAAACAACAAAATAAGCAGTCAGTGTTCTTCCTGTGTGCTGAAACGACTGGTTGATGCTCGAGGGCAATGGCAGCTGGAGAGGATTGTACGAGGTAAAAGCCAAACTCCATGGCATCAAGCAACTGCCCAGTACAAGACTGTTATTGAGAGGAAAAATTCAGCATATACAGTCCACAGTACATTGGAGAAAATGGGCTATAACAGCAGGCATCCCGGATACCTGCTGTTATAGCCCGTGTACCACTTATCTATGCTAAAACCCAACAAATTCATCTACAGTGAGCACAGGGGAACCAAAACTGAACCCCTGTGAATTGTTAAATGGTATCTTGGTCAAACAAGTCACATTTCCATTGATAAACATCGATGGATGAGCCGAAATATGGCTTTAAAAGTATGAATTGATGGATCCCAATTGCTAAGCATTAACTGTACAAGCTAGTGGAGGAAGTGCAATGGTCTGGGGTCAGTTTTCATGGTGAGCATTTGATTTCTTAACACTTTTGGAACAGCATTTCAACACCACAAGGTATCTTAACATCACTGTTGATCTGGCACACCCATACATGTTTATAGTATTTCCAAATGTATTGGGCTTCTTCCAGTAGGATAATGCACCATGCCACAAGGCTCAAATCATCACACAGTGGTTCTAGAGGCAAAGTGCTAAAATGACCCCCACAATCCCCAGATCTTAACCCAATTGAATTCCGATGGAATAAGATCAAGATAGCCACCCATAACAGAAATCCTCCTACAGTAAACATTTGGCAATTAACAGATGCCATCACATCTGTTTCTGAACATACCTGTAGAACAATACCAGCACTTTATTGGATCTATGCCATAAACTGAGATGGTTTTGAAGGCCAAACAAGTCTTTAGGTAGGTGTTCTTAATAATTTGCTACTTCAGTGTATATACTAAGAAGGAAAGTAAACAAATATTGACATGGCTTTTCCACATTAGATTGTTTATGGACTAGTTTTCAGGGATACTCAATGGTCTTCTGTCAAGACCTTATCATTTTACAACATACTGTTATTGAAATGGTTACAACTAAGAACACATAACATTTTTATTTATTTTGATGAGACCAGCCCATATGACAGCTGGTGATGCAGTGTTTTTCAACTTTCTTTTTATGATGCCCTGCTATTCTACTCAGTAAGAATTCTAAATGAATCCCTGTTCATATAGGCTTGATGAAGAGCACCATTTATCCATAAAAGTTAGTCCATACAAAACAAAACTCTAGTTTTCATGAAACATATAAATTTAATAAATTATAAGAATTTCACTAGAGACAGCGGTGAGTTTTATGAAAATATTAAAAAAAGCTATTCTACAATTTTAGCTTTTATGAACATATATTAGGAAATTAGGAATTCACTCTTAAGAGGTAAGGAACTAAAACAGAAAGTCATGGTACATGATCTAAACAGATACAGAGTTGTGTAGATAAGCAATCTCAAAACATATTATAAGCAGTCTTAAAACAATGCATTTCTCACAACAACAAAAAAAATTCAATACTGATGACCAGCTGACTGATCTTTAAAAATAAAAATAAAGCAGCCACAGTACAAAAAAAATACAACTATGGATCTTAAAAAATTGAAAAACGTACAGCACAAAACTTGCAAAATGATTAAATGACTATCAAAATAAAACAAAATACTTTTCCAGAACAGTTTACTATAAAAAAAGCTTTTAATCAAGCACATTATTATAAACATTTCTTAGCAAACAAAAGTAAACTTACAGGGTTGCGCTGGAAGCAGAAATTGCACACCCAAAGTTTTGCTCGGTAATCCACCTGACTGACAGAAACATCAAAATTAAGAATTTCATTAATCATCAGCTAAAAAATGTTGTGTAAGAACAGCATATTAAATAAACATGATGTAACTGTTTTTAGCTGCTCATTTTTACCTATAAAGTCAACAATTATTAATTGTGTTGGTGCCAAACATGCCTTTTTTATCACCATATCCAATTTCTGAATGTGAACAATATTAATTTCTAAAGTAATTTTTGTTTTGTTTTGTTTTGTTTGGAGGTTTAACGACCACTGTGAGCAGTCACTCATCCCAAATTGGGCTACTGGTTCCAGGGAAGGGAGAAAGCTGGTGCCATAAGACAAACACAACATCCTTGCCTCACTAGAATTCAAAGCTGGACCCATCTTCAACAAACGGTCAAAACCAAGTGTTTAGACCACTGTACCACCAGTGGGCCCTAACGTAATTTTATGCCATATCTTACCTCTTCTATGGAAGTGATAGATGGGTGTAAAGTAATGAATGGTCTCATTAGGTAGTTAGCTGTAACTGATGTAAAGACTAGCAAGTAAAACATCAGAAGAAGAAAAAAGATGGATTCAGTGGCAAATAAAGATTAGTAATGCAGATACTAAATTTGAGTTGAGTACTTCTGTAGATGAAAAAGTTAATGAAAACATACTGGGGTGATTTGGAATGTGTGTCATAAGGGAGAAAAACGATACAAGTGCTACATTCTAAAGTAGCTATTTGCAGATCAAGAAGATCTAGAACTAGATATTGATGGAAATTGTTAATTAGTAATTTATCAGACAGGAACTCGTTCAATAGACAGAGAGATGAGAAAAAATTGCAGGTAATCATAATTCCTATTTGTGCGTGTATATCTTTTTTTTTTTAAGTTTTGTTTTTAATGTTCCATTCTTAGTTTGTTTTACATGCTATTTCTTACCTACCTGAAATCTGTAGGTCTGTGAGGGTAGATGAAATTAATTAAAGAAAAACAGTCTCATTAATAAACCTACAAAACTTATAAATAGCATCATCAACACCTTAATTCAAGAAGGAATAAACTTGCAAAGTATGCAAGAATTCAATTTAAGAATTGGCCAAAAATATAATCACTGAGGAACCTGCTGGCAACAAAATTAAAAAAAAATTCTGTGTAAACAAAGCCTTGGTGAAGATCTAGAGGCCAGAAATGTCTCAAAACAGCAAGTTAGTAAAATCATGCAATGCATTGATTATGATACACTTTCCAACATACCAGAAATCATTAGATAACAAGAGGATAAAGGCTGTGGAATAAATCTTGCTCCTGTGCCCTGACCTTTGACCCCATTTTGATGATATTAAACAGAATTGGTTCAGTATACCTCTGGAACAATATACTAAGGTTTTGTCACAATAGAATAATTTTTAGTCAAGTTATGAGGATAATAGCTACAGAATGAATCTCGCTCCTGTGCCCTGACCTTTCACCCCATTTCGATGATATTAAACAGAATTGGTTCAGTATACCTCTGGAACAACATACTAAAGTTTTGTCGCAATAGAAGCATTTTTAGTCAAGTTATGAGGATAATGTCTGTGGAATAAATCTTGATCCTGTGCCCTGACCTTTGACCCCATTTTGATGATATCCAACAGAATTGGTTCAGTATACCTCCGGAACAGCATGATAAAGTTTTGTCACAATCGAAGCATTTTTACATAAGTTATGACGCATAAGGGTGATGGAATGGATCCTGCTCCTATGTCTTGACCTTTGACCCCATACCACACCTTTTCAATAGGGTTCGTCCCTAGGTTGTCCCCTAACACATATTAAAATTTCATCGAAATCAAACCATTTTTTAGCGAGTTATGTGGGCAGACAGACGGACAAAGCATTCTTCAACCTACGATTGGAAAGCGTAAAACACAGAACTCAGAAGTGATGAAGAATATTTTAAAACTCGTCATGCTCAAATACGAAGGTGAGTCAATAATTACCCACAATACAGTTGCATTTGTGTTTCTGTTTGGAGCACTGTAGTTTTTGCATGTATCCCTAGGCAAAGTTGCTATCTCATCACTGCTGCCCAGATTTGAAGTTGCTAGGTCAATTCAATTGTCACTGCCGTGACATTAACTACGGCTGTTCCACTTTCCATTTGCACCAAAGAAGAGCAAGCAGCGTTTAGTGATACATTTTTTATGATCTGAAGGTGTATCAGGTGACGAAATCCATCAAAGACTTTCAGCATAGTATGATAAGTGTTTTGTTGCAACAGTGTCTACAAATGGATTGAAAATTTCAAAATGGTTGCACGAGTGTTACACATGAAGGAGCCAGACTCCGTCCATGGGCACAGCTGATGACAACATTGAGTGTGTGCGTGACATGGTTCGGTTAAGACAGATGAGTGACTATTGATGAAGTGGCAAATCATCTGCAAATTAGTCATGGTTCTATCACCTATTTGGTCCACTCAAAGAGCCCTTGAGGGGCAGTCAATTCACCCCGGACCAAGAACTGAAAGAAGCGGTGCATGCAGGGTTCGATTTCGACCGGTAGTTAGTAGCAAATGCATTTTGCTAGTGAGAAAAAGTGGTTCTAGTAAAAGTTGCTAGTGGAAAAATTTTGAATGTTTTAGCGTGAACTGTAAAGCCCC
Source organism: Macrothele yani (assembly GCA_039090855.1). NCBI lineage: Eukaryota > Metazoa > Arthropoda > Arachnida > Araneae > Macrothelidae > Macrothele > Macrothele yani. The sequence continues at coordinate 14,649,615 of CM077028.1, forward strand.
ACTGTATTGCGCGTGTGGAATATTTTAGACGCATACAAAAAGGAACAACTTTTTTCTGGAAACAAATGTTTCTGGAAAAGTACAAACATTGTGAAAACATTTTGGCACCAGTAAAAATATCCAGTATATTCCCTTTATCTACTTCTGCATGTGAGATTGGGTTCAGTTTCATGAAGAGAATCCAGAGTAATTGGAGGGGCAGTTTGAACTTACAAACACTGAATGCTCTCATGAGCATTCAGGTTGAAGGTCCGTCTAAAGACAAGTTTGACCCCAGGCCTGCTGTTTTAAAGTGGTATAATGAAAAGACCCGAAACCTAGATTGTAAACCATATGGAAAATAACTTAAGATTTTGAATAGTGTTCTTGAATTTCGTGAATGAAGTTAAATGAATTTTTTTTTTTTTAAATATTTGCATTCGAATTAAATTGTTAGAAATAATCTCTCAGGTCATGAAAAGGTGAGTTATATTTAAATATTTGTAATCTTTTCAGCATTCCAATGTGACAGTTACAGGGGTGAAATTGAATTTTATCATGATTGACTAATGAGGGGGTCATGCTAAAGTTTCTTATGTATAATGTTAATAAACTTTTACTAGCAGATAATGCAATTTGCTAGTAAAATTTAAGGCCACTTACAAGTGTTGCTACTGCCAAAAAAATGAAATCAAGGCCTGAGTGCATGCATGGCTTGCTGCTCAGCCAAAAAATGTTTTACTGAGGGCATAAAGATGCTTGCTTGTGCAATGATGGAATAAGAGCGCTGAAAAGCAAGAAGACTGCTGAAAAATTATGTTATAGTAAGTTCCGTATTTTTATTGAAATAAATTTTACAGCCGCATTTCTTTTTTCTTTTTTGCTGATAATTATTGCCTCACCCTCAAGGATATGATAAGGAATGAATGAGAAGGAATTAACTTCTGTCACATTTATTTGAGATACCCATTCAATACACAAAATATTCGTAGTATACTGTATTATATTCATGCGCTTGTGCAGTGCATATAACATAACTACTATTTAACATAGTGCCGTACATAACAAACATATTACATGCCTTATAAACTGTTTTCAATAATAATTACTGGTCTCAAATTGTTTTTAATGAAAATAACAGGGTCTTATAATTTTTGTTTAGTAATAATATCAACTGGCTTCTATAAAGTATGTCCAATTCATCTTTACTATTTGGCAAGAACAAAATCAAAAAGTTGATGTGATGTTAAATGTTATACTTCTTCTTGGTGCAGAAAAAATCTGCATTTCTTTTTTTTTTTTTTTTTTTTTCTAAAATTAAAATTCTTAATTTTGGAAAAAATCTTCATTCATTGTAAAAATGAAGGTTTAATACCACAATTGTGCTCATGGTTCATTAAATATAATATGGTGAAAACTCAGTTATATTCATAGAGCATGCCTCACAACTTCACAGCTACAAATAAAATACAAGATAAATACAGCTACCACATCCACTTTTACAGCTGAAACAGGGTTGGGTTTCTGCAAGCAGAAACTAGTTTTTGCCGTGCCGGTGGCAGAAACTGAATATAACCGGTTTAAACCGGCAGAAAATGGCAACAACTGGCAGAAACTAAAAAAAGTACTTAAACCATTTTTGTATCAATTAATACATGAAATTTACAGTAAATCAGAGATGACAAATATTTTTTTTATTACAATAATTTAGTATTATAGTAATTTGTAATAATTAATCATTTCAATAATTAAAATATATTACATATATTTTTTAGACATGCCTAATCCTTGGCTATAATTAAAAAGCAACATGATTGGCAGACTGGCTGTAAGGAAGAACCTCATTGGCTTATGACTCTGTCTCAAGTGCACCAACCAGATAAGCTGGATTAAAGCCAATGAACCACAATTTTTTGAACCACCAATCACAGCTTGTCTTACATATTTCAGAAGTGGTTCCATGTTTAAGCAAGGCGAGCCATTTTGTCAAAAAGGAAGTTCGAATGTAGTCTGTTTTGTTGACTTTTTTTTATGCTATTATGTCTACTTCTAAAGGTGGTAGGCCAGTAGACCCAATTTGGGGTTTTTATGTGCAGAAAAAAGTAAATAATAAGCTAATAGTTGAATGTATCAACTGCAAGAAAGTTGTTAGTGCTAAACCTTACAGAATGAAGGAGCACCAGAAAAAGTGCTGTAGTGACAGCAGTAGTAAGCAGCAGGTAGGCCGGCCTGTTGGTATGGAACTTATGGAAGTGGAATTACCTAAAGGTTCAGAAGAGAATTCAGCTCCAGCTTCAAAGAAACCAAGACAAGGAGGAGAAATAGAACCTGAAAAAGACAGACCTTCAACAAGTCAGATCAGTATGAAAAATTTTGTCATTAAAACAAGTTCAAAGGACAAAGAGACTTTTGATGAGGCAATCGCAATTCTTTTTTTTTTTTTTTTTTTTTTACAGTTGCAATATTCCATTCTTGGCTAGTGAGCATCCATCCTTTACAAGAATGATCAGTTTACTAAGAACAATTTACATGCCTCCAAAAAGGAAACAACTGGCTGGAGACCTGCTAGATAAAGTACATAATGAATTGCAGTAAGAAGTTCAAAAGAAAGTCAGTGGTAAAATAGTTACATTGATTCAAGATGGTTGGAGTAACATCTACAATGAACCAGTTATTGCTAATTGTATTCATGCTGGTACTGAATGTATCTTCTTTAATTCTGTAAATACAGGGTCCAAGAAAGAAACAGCAAGTTACTGTGCTGATTTAGCCAAGGCAGCAATAACAGAAGTAGAAAAGGAATACAAATGTAAAGTGAAAGCTCTTGTAACAGATAATGAAAATAAAATGGAATCAATGAGAAAGATGATTAATGAAGAGAACCCATCAATTACAACTTATGGGTGTTCAGCTCACTATCTTAACCTTCTTGGACAAGATATTACACCAGGGTCTGTTTTGAAGCATGTGGTATCTGTTCAGAAATATTTCAGAACTCATCACAGACAAGGTGCTTGGCTTAAGGAATATCTTAATGCTGTGAAGCCACAATTACCCGGCAAAAAACAAGGTGGAACAGTTGGGTAGATTGCTTGGAATCATTGATAAAGAATCATCCATATTACAAATTTTTGAAGGTCATGAAGACGATATAGATGACAAAGGTGTTGTTCAAGTAATAAATAATCAGATGATTAATAAAGAAGTAAAACACGTGTTGCAACTTTTAAAACATAATGCTGCTGCCTTGGATAAGATCCAAAAAGAGGACTGTTCTGTTGCAGATGCTTGTGAAATTTGGTTGACCCTAATGGATGATGATAATCTCATGAAAACTAATGAAAGCAAGGTTAAGAGTAGATTTAGTCAGGCAATAACTCAACATCATATGCTTCATCCAAAGTACATGGGATCTAAATTGTCACATGAGCAGGAAGAAAGTGCTAGGAAATTACTTTATGGCATCAACCCAAATGTTGTGCCTTAAATCATAGCTTTTCAAGCAAGCAAAATCAGCTCCTTTTCCTGAAACATATTAACTCCAATGAAGTCTTAGAAAATGTCTCAGCTTCTACATGGTGGTCTAGTTTAAAGAAAACAACTGTAAATGAAGATTTCATAACTCTTGCTTGCAAAACGATAATATTGCCTGCAAGTTCTGCTGGGCTTGAAAAAATATTCTCAAGCTTTTCGTTTATTCACAATAGATTAAGAAATTGTTTGGGTTCGGAAACAGCAGCAAAATTGGTCTTTTGCTATTGACAACTTCGTGGAAAAAGTGCACTTAAATGGTGAATTTACTGTGATGTAGCCTTTGAATAAATACCATAAACATTACAACTGAACTTGTTTTACTTTAAAATGCATTTCCCTATGCTATTCATTATATGGATTCATTATATGCTATTTGTGTTACTTCAGTAATTCATTATATGCTATTTGTGTTACTTCAGTAATTCATTATATGCTATTTGTGGTACTTTAGTAAGTTTTTATTACAAGACATAATTATTTTCTGGGTTTCTGCCAGTTATTGCCACTTTTATGGCGCAAACTAGTTTCTGCCATGCCGGTTTTAACCGGTTATAACCAGTGGTTTTAACCACCTTGGCAGAAACTTTCCAACCCTGGCTGAAATAGTCACATCGCATGGAGAAATAAGCAGCACTTTATCCATGTGAGTCTCCAAACCTCTTAAGGTTGAATGACAGTGCAGGCATACTTCAGGTTATCCCCACTGAGGCATTCTACACATGCATGCTTATTCATACTCCTCCAGCACTGAGAATTCTTCATTGGGAAATTGCAAACTATGTCATACGACTCAGGGGTTCACTAGCAATTGTCCCTTTTGGTAAATTACAAATAAAATGCACAGGGTGCATGTTCAATATGGCAAAGAAGAAGACACGATGATGGTGTGAGACAGGAGACTCAGAGAGAAAGCTAAATGAGGTCAAAGTACACTCAGAATAGCTATATCTACGCTTTCACACTTTGGATGGGGACAGACCCTACTATCCCCTTGGTTAAAGCTAACATGGGATGAAACATGTCGCAACAACAATCCCAATCATCACAATAGAATACCGTTACAATTTAATGCAAAAGGCATTGTTTCGGGCATTGACTTTGGGATCAATGCATGTAGCTGTAAATTTGCTTTGTATATCTTTCATATGTCACCAAAAAACCATACAATCCAACAGGTGAAAAAAAGGCTTAAGGAGGGAAATATTGTCCCACATAAAAGTAATACATCATAAAACTAATTTAAAAATAGCAGAAACTGTTACTACCATTGCTGATATATTAAAATATAATAATTCTGCCTCATCAATCCTAAATCATGCAGGATTATATAAAATACTTATGTTACCATTTTGCGACGTGCCTGGATCTAGTAGGGTTTACATAGGAAGTACTAAAAGAAACTTCAAAACTAGAATTAATGAACAACTTCAAAATTAGTGTAAAAAAAGAAAGTAAAAACATCTTTGATACAGTTTTCTTGCGATAATAATACTTAAACTGATTGAGTTAATGCAAGAATTCTCACCTCACATCGAAATCAATGGAAAAAACAGATATCTGAAGCTGTCTGTATAGAAAGATCTGAACATTATAATGGCAATATTAACTCCCCAAATGATCTATCTTATGCCTCAGGCATTTAAAATTGAAATCAAATGACAGATCAGTAACCGATGTCGCTGCTGCAGACAAGCGCAGTAACAATGATGACGTAGAGAGGACAGAAAAGTTTGCAGCTTAGTGGAGCCGCAGTGATAATGACTTGTTATGAGTGTATGTGTTACCACCACTGAGGAAAGCAGTGAACTAAGGTGGCCGAAACACGTAAGGAACTGAGCCAAAGCGGATGAGTGATTTCATGAAGTAGCAGTGTAGTCTCGACACCATTTGATTTACCTCCGGCATTCTTCATTTTTTGACTTTTTCATGGCTGCTTCGTACATTATCAACATTTATATTTTAATTATTTTAAATTTGACTTTTATATTGGAACTGGGACTAAGCAAATGAATGACTTCATGTTGCGACAGGATGTGGTCTCCACGTCATTTTGTTTTGCCTCCTGCTTTCTTTGGTTTTAATACTTTTAGTTTGATTTTATAGTACTATCGTTTTTGTTTCAACTACTCTAATTTAGACCATATATTCTCTCTCTTCTGTTTCTGAGTTTTCAAACAATTTTTAATGAAGAATATTTTATGTCAACGTTGAATTGTATAAATAAAATGTTTATATCACTACAATGCATCATTATGATTTAAATCGAGGCTATACATCAAGGTTGGAGGTACAAAGCAAGGTAACAGGCATTTCGTAATACTCATTAAAATGTTTATAATGATCTTTTGTATCAACATTTTTGTGAGATTACCACTTGCTGAGGCCTAATTTTAAATCGATAGAAACGTGAAGCAACAGAAATGATATGGTATGAATACTGGATATTCATTGAATATTTAGACACCTAGGCTCATTTTCCAAGCCTGAATTTCTGGCCAACTCACTACCCTAAACCTTCTCTTCTGTGCATGTGAGTGTCCTTTCCCTTCTTCCCATACTAACCTATATCGTTGGCATGCCACCCCAAGGTCAACATTTCCTGTCTAACAGTCTAGTCTGCCACTGCACAGAACCAGTTCAAATGAACTTGTTACTTATAAGCGTGTTTGCAAAAACCTTGTTGTCTGCCGCAAACTACTTATCGAGCATAGCGGTAGTGGTACAAATGTAAGACAGCATTACTAATGCTTAAAAAACACATTTCTGCTTCACAGTCATATATCTAATGACTAAGTTGCCTTTGCTCTGACATGAATAAGACTTAGCTGTGGCTTTCACAATGTAGCATGCCATTAAGGTATAGAAGTGTGCAGGGGTGTAGAATTTGTCCGAATGCACAAACGAGGTTTGGGGGTAATTAAGGCAGCTCTGGGAATTTTTGCCCGACGGTAAAATAATAATAATAATGAAATAAAAAATTGACTTATTAGCAATGAATATAACTTGAAAGATAAGAGTAATTTACTGCACGGTAATCAGGTAATAATTTTGACAAATGTCGTGTTGTTATCAATACAAGAGGTTATGAGCCAGTGACATACTGGCAGACGATTTACCAAGCCCAAACGACTTTACTAATAATACCTACGTGGAGACAGCATGGCGTGAGTAACAAGTACGATGCAACCACTAGTCATACCAATAAATGTTTCCAAAACCAATGGCAGCGAATGTGTCATAGGCATCGATTTGAAAAATTGTTGAGGGTTCCGGACATTTTAAAGCAAATGACCCATGCGTTTTTCAAAGGATTTAAGTCGAACTTAAATTTCATTCAGTAAAATCATCTGGCACAATTAGACTCCTGAAATGTTAGAATGAAATAAATTACAGTTAGTTACAGAATTTTTTTTTTTTTAGCTATTTATTTTGCAGCCTTTCTTCCCCACCACTGTTTTCATCTAGATCCAAAAATGTTTCAGACATTTTGAATCTGAAATAAATATTAGGTGTTTTTGTTTTGTTTTTTTACATTTTGGACCTAAAATAAAGATGAGTTGTTTTTTTGTTTTTGTTCTTTTTTTCCAATTTTTAAGTAATATTCTTTAAGGATAGTTCCTAATCATCAACATATACTCTAATAATCGCTTGAATTTGTATGAAAGTCTGCTACAGTTTTGGGGAAAATTTTGGACAAAAAAAAAAAATTGTGTTCTGGGGAAATATTGGGCCCTGAAAATTTTCTGCATCTCTGGAAGTGTGTACCTTGCATTTCTATTCAAACAGACCCCATTCTTTTAATGATCCTTATTTATAACATCAAGTAAACAGCAAACACATTGTAGTATTTATGACAGTCTCCTCCATTTTGAGAGCCTCAAGCCTTTCCTCTCTACCAAAGTAATCCTCACCTGTACATCTCATGAACTTGACTTTTCTTGCAGCTCTACAAATACAGTGTGTTTCATAATTCATGGAACAAACTTTCAAGGGTGGTAGAACGCATCGATGTGTGGTCAAAACAGCAGCGTGGAGCCGCTAGTGTACGCGACCTGGCGAGCATATAAAAGTGCCGGGCGTCGCACAGACCATCATTCGCAACGTCGGTTTCGCACGCAAAGGATCAGTTTATGAACACTGAGAAGGCCAACATGCATTGGATATACGGAGCCACCAACGGCAATGGCAGAGCAGCACATAAACTGCATCAGGGCCACTTTTCCAATAGGCGAGTGCACAATCATGGCATCTTTGGGCGCTTGCACTGACAGCTGTGTGGCACGCGAGCCTTCCATGCTAGCAGGCATGATGCAGGTCGTGCAAGGAGTGTCCAAACACCAGAGATGACAGAGAACCTTCTACAGATGGTAGACGACTGGCCGGACACAAGCCACAAGCACGAGAGCTGTAGGCCATAACGTAGGTGTGCCTCATACCATAGTTTGGCGAGTATTATGGGAGGAAGACCTCCACCCCTACCATTTTCAGAGAGTTCATGCTTTGACAACTGAGGATTATCCTCCTCTCCTCGAGTTTGCCTGCTGGTACCTGCAGCAGAGTGTGGTGAAGCCGGATTTCCTGGCACATGTGCTCTTCATGGACTAGGCGACTTTCACACGTGATGGCGTATTTAATATCCACAATGCGCATGTGTGGCCGATCGTTAATGCACATGCAACTCGGCCACATTCCAGCCAGCAGCAGTTCTCTGTCAATGTGTGGGCGGGGATCATTCACGACTTCTTAGTTGGGCCATATCTTCGACTGGATCGCCTCGACGGGAGAACGTACTATATTTTTCTACAAGAGGTCCTACCGGAATTGCTGGAGGTCCTTCCCGCAGCCATCCGTGGACACATGTGGCTCCAGCACGATGGAGCACCAGCCCATTTCAGTGCAGAACTATCTGAACGCCACATTTGGGGGCCACTAGATTAGCCGAGGGGGTCCCATCGCCTGGCCCCTAGAATCACCCGATCTATCAAGTCTGGATTTCTTTCTCTAGGGACATTTTAAGATCCTCGTTTACGAGACACCTCTTCAATACGCTGAGGACCTTGTCGCTTGACTGTCAGTTGTCACTGCAGCCATCTGCAAAATGCCTGATGTATACGACAATCTACACCAATCCCTACGTCAATGCGGTGAGGGGTGTGTTACGGTTGGCGGTCGCTCGTTTAAGCAATTCTTGTAATTAGTCCTGAATAAAGCTTCTTCACCCATCATCTGTGTCATTTCTGTGTTTGCGTCGCACTTCTGTTTCAACCACACATTGTATGACGAAAAAAAAATTTGGGGGGTGTTCTACCACCCCTGAAAGTTTGTTCCATGAATTATGAAACAACCTGTATAGCACATTTCACTATAACTGCTTGCTGATGTCCAATAATTTACATACTATACAGGTGCAAAGTTTGAATTAATTAGACCATTCTTTGATTTCCAACTACTCTTGCAAACATCACATTAAAATTATTTAAAATCAGCACACACAGTGTCTTATGAACCAGGGCTTCCAGGATTTTTTTTTCTAGTCTCCCAAACAGACCATGCCCTTTGTTTTTAAATGAAAAATTCAGTAACTAGAAATTTGAATTGCCTTTTCCCACACAACTGAACTTTTTCAAAAACTACTGTAAATCAACTATTCTTGCAAACATCACAGTAAAATTAATTAAAATCAGCAATCAGCACACACAGTGTGTTATGAACCAGGGCTCCCATGATTTTTTTTTCTTGTCTCCCAAACAGACCATGCTCTTTGTTTTTAAATGGAAAATTCAGTAACTAGGAATTTGAATTGCCTTTTCTCACACTGCTGAACTTTTCCAAAATTACTGCAAATAATTGAAGTAAAATTGTTTACAGATTTCAATTAATCTACTTACCAAAGTGGATTAAGGATTGCTCTGCAGGTGGGCCTACTACACAAAACTGGATCATACTGAATAGGTGGAAGATCTGGCCTTTCTTTCAGGGGGGTCAACAGGCAGCCAAGAGGCACAACTAGACGTGTTGCTTCAAGTCGGCTTGAGGGCCACACGTTCCAAGTAAACCGAATTCCATCGCGGTCTTCATTCTGTTGGATGAAGTCCTGATATGTCTGATAAGTTGCCATCTGCAAAGAGATAAACATTTTGAAAAAGCGCATAACACAAAATTTTTAGATATTATGAGCATCAAAGTAGACATTCTTCAAACTATTGAGATGTGGAGATTGCAATGGTTCAGCCATGTAAGGAGAATGTCATCAGAAAGGCTTCCTAAAATTCTGATGGAGTGGGAGGCTCCGGGAAAGAGGGGAACAGGAAGACAAAGAAGAAAGTGGATGGAGGAGATTAAATCAAGTTTAAAAAATAATGAACTGGGTGAAGTGATGGCCTTGAATAGAGAAGTTGAGGAAGAACCTGGCTGAACTATATGGTCCGGGAAATCCCCTTGGTAGTGGAAATACCTGATGATGATGATGACAAAAATGAGCATACACAGATTAAAAGTTAGCTACAATTTTTTTTTCTTGTTCATCTGTAAAGAAAGGAATGTAAAATACTGTTGAAAAGCATCTTTTAAGTTATAACCATCCAGAAGAGGAGCTGGGCTCTTGAGGACTTATTCCAGGACATATTACAAAATGCCTAACAAAATTACTTCTGCTAGCAAATTATGGAAATTACATAAATATTGCTTATGCAACTTTACAAATCTAGCAAATGGAATATTTCATATAGTATGATATATAGTAACTTACTATATGACTACAGATACCTGTTCTTTACATATACTAATTATTCATCATATAATTATACTCATGTATCAAATGCTAATATGGACAAGATGAACTTAATTAGTTACATAAACATTCGGAACCATCAAAAATGGTTGTTCTGCTTGATTTCCTGTTGTCAGCACATTTTGTATTTAGGTTGTCCATAATGAAATGTCTGATTTGTACACTGTTCGCCAATCATGCATATCTCAGCTCAGAATAAATATGATTAATCGAAATAAGAACTATCCGACTCAACACATTTTTGCCAATGAGAAACAAGGTTATGTGTTCTGGTAGCGTAAAAATCAGGAGTTCTGGAAGCAATGAACGCTTGAAAGGCGTTTTGAGCATCAGTTTGGTAATGGAAAATTTTATGCTGCAAAAATTGGTTCAGATGATTGAAAACATGGTATTCGATTGGCGAAAGATCTGGGGAATATGGTGGATGAGATAAAGTGCCGTAGCTCAATTCGTTCAACTTTTGCAGAGTGATACGCATGACATGTGGTCTTGCATTGCCATACAGAAGTATTGGACCCCTTTCTGTTGACCAATGATGGGCGAATGCGTTGCAGCTTGCAATGCATTTCATCGATTTCCTGACATATTTTTCCACAGTAATCATTTCACCCGCATTCAGGAAGCTGTAGTGGATTAAACCGGTTGAAGACCACCAAACAGTCACCATAATTTTCTGTTGATGGAGTTTTGGTTTGGGGAAGCGTTGAGGTTCATCGTGGTCCAACCACGACGTGGAACGTCGACGATTGTTGTATAGGATCCACTTTTCATCAAATGTCACAATGTGATCGAAAAAAGGATCTGTTTTGTTGTGCAAAAGCAGCCCAGATGAGACTTCCAAACGACAATTTTGTTGATTTTCGTTCAATTCATGTGGCACCCATTTGTCGAACTTCTTGGACTTTCCAATTTGTTTGAGGTGCACAGGAACAGCTCATTTGCTTACTCCCAGTTATCCTGCAAGCTCACAAACAGTTGTGCGTTGATCTGCTACAACAAACGCCTTCAACGCATCGTCTTCGATGACAGTATTTGGTTGTCCAAGCTCTTCATTGTCGAGGTTCGTGTCTCCAGCCTTGAATTTTGCAAACCACCTTCGCACCGTACGCTCATTAGCTGCATCCTCCCCAAAGACACCAACAATGTTTCAGTTGCTTGTGCTGCACTGTGGCCCAGTTAGAACTTGTAGAGGAAAATTGCCCGAAAATCACGATTATTCATCTTTCACTAAAACGGAAATATAGGGTAGGAAATATTATTTGTTAATAAAGTGAACCTATACAATCTACAGATTTCAAGCTTTCCAATGATATATTACACTTGCATAAATATTCACTGTATTGAACATATAATACATTGTCAAAACACGAGAGATCAAAAATCGAACATTTCATTATTTTAACTGCCAACCCTTGTGACAGTTCAATTTTTTAAAAATTCATGTCCATGAACATCATCATTGATGAATAAATATAGTAAAAGTATATAATCATCGAAGTATCCAAGAATGTTGTCATTATAAAAACATTCGAGTAAAAAAGAGGAGTCGAATGGGCAACATTGTCTCATTCTATTCAGGCTGGCTTCAGGATTACAAAATAAAATCAGTAGCCTTTCAAAATTAAAGCAAAAAGAAGAAAACATCCTTTTACAGGAAGGTGTGGTCTACAATATAAAATGTAAATGTGGTCTCAGCTATGTGGGAGAAACAGGCAGACAGCTTAAAACCAGATTGGCAGAACATAAAGCTGCAATTAGAAATTTGACAAACAAAACAGGTTTGGACAGACATGTTCAAAATACTAGACATAAAGTGCTTTCGGACTCTGTAGAAGTTCTGACATAAACAGCACTTTTTCAAGAGAAAATTGTCAGAAGGACTGGAAATAGAGAGAAGAGGTACAACATTAAATGATTTGAAAGTTTGGAATTTAGCTCACGAATGGCAACACCTACTATAGTGTAGTCCTCAGGAAGGGTAGGAGGGGGGGGTGCTACCCGAAAATTCGACTGTAAGTAATATCCTTTTATTCCTGAGTAAATCCCATGTAATTTAGTGAAATTTATAACATTATCTATATAGAATAATTCTAAAATGAAAGATAAGTCTCAAGAGGAATAAAGACAATGGCAAATTCAAATTTGCCAGTAGCTCTATAAAATCAACTTGAAGTAAAATGAGAAGGTTTAAGAATGAAATTATCTGAACAAAGAGTAATATGTTAAAAAACCTTTAAAAGCTGATAATGTGATTAGCAGTACACGGCAGTCTTTATTAACGATATGCTGACATTTCCTGAATGCATTTCAGTCTGCAAGACTTGCAGCCATACTCTGCGGATGGTCACTATGAAGTTCAACTATTCCATTTACATTCCTTGGAGGTGTGAAAAGACATGCCAAGTCACATTTTTTTCTATGTGGTAACAAAAAATTTATCATACTTTAAAGTGAATACAAAAGTGAATACACTTACTAAATCACTGCTCCTGTTTTTATTCTCTGTTCTCACAAGTATTAGAATTAGGAAGAAATTTTTTCATACTATTCTGTATTATTTGGTGAAAGGGAGGGTGGTTCATGGATCATGAGAACTCTAGAAGGTATGAGCAATCATTCATTCCTCATTTATAATGATTGATTCCAAGAAGGAAAGAGAGCCAGCACTGTAAACTGTAAAACAAGCACCGCACCCCATACTTCTTTTTTTCTTTTTTTTTTTATTGGAGGTTTAACGACCACCATGAGCAACTCAATGGGCTATAAGCAGTCGCACCCCATACTTCATCTAGAACTCATATCCAGGCCCAACTTGGACAGCTAGCCAGAAACCAATGTCTATGACAACTAGAATCCATGTATTATTAATTTCACATATAGAGTTCAGATTCTTGGCAGAGAACAGTTTCGTTTACCCTTGAATGTATAGTCATCAATTTCGTATTCTCCCTATTTAGGCTGCCTTATTTTTAATACAGTACTGCATTTTTTTATTCACTTTAGCAATTTTTCATATGTTCTTGCAAGTATGTTCTCAAATTTCTTATGCTACTTATCAGGTGCGTACTGGGCCACCATGTTCTGGGCTGGCAGACCTTATGCTAACATGACAGCCCAGAGTTCCACATTCAAAAATTCAACATTTTGCATTGACATGATTCAGTTCAGGACGTCAAACATCTGAACAAAAAAGAGCTATTAGTCTGAAAATTGGCACTTTACAATGTAAAAGAACACTCTTTTGAGCTGCAGTGACAAAATAACGCTACAATTACAGGAAGTGGGTTAGGCCGAGAACTTTTCAGAATCCCCTTGCATACTAAAACAACAAAGCTCATTTACTACTTTAACGATTTCAGAAAAATAAAAAATTAATAAACATACATAGCAAACACTTTATTCAGTCAAAATAATATACTCGCATACTAAAACAACAAAGCTCATTTACTACTTTAACGATTTCAGAAAAATAAAAAATTAATAAACATACATAGCAAACACTTTATTCAGTCAAAATAATATACTCTCAAATTTCAGCCCCATCCCTTTGGGCTGATATCCTCCATCTCAGTCAGCTTTTGCCAATTCCACATTTACAGTTAAATAATCAATACAATTTAATCAAATGCGCTATCAACAGTCTGGGATAGAAACTCAAATTTCATCATGCTCCTCAATACATTGAGGTTCACCAACGGCAAAATTGGGGGTTGCTGCTTTTTATATGTACACATTATTTCTTTTTTTTTTTTTTTGAAAGAGATCTGCATCTGATTTACTACTTTATGGGTCTTACGGTTACACAAATTCTTGAACTGTAGTTCTGGAAAGTCTGTTTCAGCTATGGCAAAATACTTTATCAATTTGTAAGGTAATAAATAAATAAAAATTAATTTTCCTATTCTTTAATTTCTTTCACATTATAAATTTTTTCTGAAATTCTTGGACTCCTGGACATTTTCATTTTTAAGAGATTTTTTTGTAATTATTTTATTAATGATAGATAAATCTTGACAAGGAAATTAATCTTTGGTGCATTTAGGTTTCTGTTCTCACTAAGAGTGAAGAATGTGTTACAAATCCTGAATTCAATTATCACAATAAGATTTGTTAGAATGGAATCAAGTCTTTGACAGTCTCTTTCAGAGAAGACTCTTCAGTCTTTTCCTAGTCTCTTCCTTGTCTGTTGCTATAACAACAGAAGTAATTTTGCTTTTACGTTAAATTATATCTACAGTCCAGAAAAATGGGTGAAATGTTATGAATTAATTATATTGCCCCAATGCAAAAAATTACAATGATTCATAGACTTGTGTTGAAAAGATATTTAAACGGTCAACGGTGATGCTGACATACCATTTTTTTTTTTTTTTTTAAGGATGGTATACCTCGATAATTTTTCCCAAAAGTGGGCCAAATGAAGTAGTTTCCAGGGCCGTTTATGGATACTACCTATGTAATAAGTTTTGAATTAATAATTTTTATTGGAATTTTATATAAACCTGCTCCTTCCTGAAATACCGAAACACCTTTGGATAGTGCCTACAATTTTAATTTTTAACCTGTGTCAATTTTTACACTTTATCAATGTTTTTTTAAAAAAGACAGAAAAATGCAGTAGTCTCATAAGCATCTTATGTGACCACAGCACTGGTTAATATATAGTGTGGTCAATTTACCATAACTAAACGGTACAGTGAAAGAAAAAACATTAAAACCGTGCTGACCTTAATAATCACATGACTAGTTTTGATTAGATAAGAATAGCCGATTTATTTACATACAAAGTGCTGACCTATGTAACTACCTATAATCTGGGTAAACACAACCTGATGAGACCAACTCACTGAAAAGATGCCATGATTTCTCAGTATTTCTCTGCACTAATGAGGTGCAGTGTGCCACCATGACAGGAATCAAAACAAAAATAAACTTCATTCTCATTATGCTGTCAGTAATCCCCCTCCCAATGAAAGGAGTAACACTTAGTCTCCCAAAACACTTGACTGTCAACTTACTTCCTACCAGCAGTAAATGTCCTCAAAGTATAGCCTTTCCAACACACATGGCTGACAGACAAAAGTAACAATAACATCAGCAAAATGTGAATACCTGTACTTTTAGAAACGTAACCAAAACTAAGTTCATTTTTTTTTCTTTCTTTTTTTTTTTTTTGTTTGATTGAGGGGTTTAATGACCACGTGAGCAACTCAATGGGCTATAAGCAGTCGCCCGTCTCTAATTTAGACCCATTAACTCCAGGGAAGGGAGATAGCCAGTGCCATAAGACAAAAACAACATCCATGCCTCACCGGGATCCAAACCCGGGCTCATCACAGACAAATGGTCAGAAGCCATTGTTTCTTCATTTTCTTTAATGTACGGCGTATGCACAACGTTTAGAACAACTATGCACCTTTTAGTTATACATGGAAGTACACACTGTATCTTCAACTCCATAATCAGGTTAGCTATGTATTACTCTGTATCTTCAACTCCATAATCAGGTTAGCTTCATTATTATGGTTTGAAATCACCAACATATTTTTCCATTAAAAACCTTAAACTTTAAAAATTGGGCCCCTAACCATCCTGCCAATAAAATGTACATCTGCTCCAAACACTCTTGTGGACATTTTTTAACTGAAATTTACTAGCGTAACACCCATACCCAGCCAATGAGAGCTGAAACAAGATATACAAAGCATATTAAATATGTAATGCCTCCATGCAAGTGTTGCGCTCTTGACGTGTTGCCTGGCAACCAGTCTGACAGCAAAAAAAAAATTTGTGCAATTAGCTTTATTTTACTGCGTAATAGAACTCTGTACACCTATTTGTTCATATTTAAAATGGATTATTCTTTTTCATCTGTGTCAAACAATAATCAGTCATAGAGTATTAACTTGAGAAAATGTACCTTCCAAAGAAATTCATGTCAGATTAGTGGCAGTTTATGGTTCTATAATTTTGGACAAAAGCACTGTTCGTCGTTGGGTAAGAAAATCAAAGGTCAGTGGTGAAATGTTGGCCATAAAGGATCGGCAGCAGAGTGGAACAGGCAAAAGGTCGATAAGCTTAACACAGAAAATCAAAGAATTACTCAGAGACTCCTAGCAGGTAAGCTGATCATTAGTTTAGGGTGTGTCAATGGCATTGTGTGTCAATGGCATTGTGTGTTAATGTTTTAGGATACAACAAAGTGTGTAACTGTTGGGTACAGCATCACCTAATGACTGAAATGAAGAAATCAAGGACTTCAGGCCATACAGAAAATTGAATTTGAAGATCTTGAACACCCTACCTACAAGCCCAGATTTGGCACCGCCCAACTTCTAGTTGTTTTCTGCTCTCAAGAGACATCTGAAAGGAATTCAGTTCACCTGTGATGAAGATATTCAACCCACTACAAGGAAATGGTTCAAAGAACAACGTGAAGACTTTTACAGAGAGGGTTTAAGAAACTAGTTACACATTGTCAAGTCTGTATCGAACTTGAAGGGGACTATGTAGAAAAATATGTGAACTAGAGTAAAATTCTGAGCTTTGTTCTTGTTTTGCTTCAATCTGATAATTTGCCACTGGGCCTGTATATAAATATAGAGACATTACTTTCTGAACACCCTATAGTTCTGAAAATTTTAAAACACATTGAAGTTGTGCAAAAAGTTTCATTTAAGGAAGCTTTCAACTGAAGACAAAAGCAATGTTCATAGAGGAAATTCTGAAACTTCACTGGCATCTCTCACTTTGGAGAACATCTCTGCTGAATGTCTTTGGACTGACATCAAACAAATTATATTCATTAATCATTTTTCGTTATGCTATCAGGGATGTTTGGAAATTTTTCTCAGCCCCACAAACTGCAATTCTGATTTCCCTTTAACCATTCCATTAATATGGAAATCAATTTAAAAAAAAAGGAATAATGCATATGACTTTACAGGTCTGGCAACCACTACCATTTTCCATCCATCAAAAGACTGATGTTATCAGTCTAAAGCTTCCTTTAAATTGAACTTTTTAAGTAACTTAAGCATGTTATAAAACTTATTATTTATGATTACGTGACATGTCCAAATTTTATCATGTGTTGACCATTTTCAATCCATTGCTGGTTGATCTCCAAAAGTTTCCTCCACAACTTTTTACCTTGAGCCAGAGTTGTATAAAAATATAATGTATCTGCGTACACAACTATTGAAACAGAGAACTTGCTGCAAACCCACGAAGCCCGAACCACAATAAAAACAGAATAATTTAAAGAAAAATTAATTAAACAATGAATAATTATTAGAACACTACAGTGAGTGCCAATTGGTTGACAAAAACACTGAATAGTGATCTCTGTCAAACTTGTATAAAAATGAAATGTATCTGCATACACAACCATTGAAACAGAAAACCTGCTGCAAAACCGTGAACCACGTTAAAAACAGAATAAGACAATTTAAAGATAAATTAATAAAACAATAAATAATTATTAAAACACTACAGATTCCAATGAGGACAAAATAAGTACATTACAATTGAATGTGCAGCAATGTGTATGAAATGGATCTTATGGCAAAATTTATTGGACTATGAACCTCATAAAAACAGAAGACTAATTACAGAATATTTTTATATCGAGAAAAACAGTTCCATTAATGAACCTTCAAAAATTATAAAAGGGGCATTTTCAACAACTCAACTGAAAAATAGTAGACTTACAAAGTACATAAGAAGATGATTTTAATTTAATAACTGGCAACTGCAAGAAAAACCTGGCAATTAAATTTTAATTCTTTCTGTGTAAACCAAAACTTTTGATAGAGTTCCTATTCATTGAGAAACAGGCCTTGATAAAATCTAGAGGCCAGAAACCTCTGTAAAAAGCAAAAGAACTCAGATGTGAAAAAATAATTGAACATTCTTCAAGTCAAAATAGAAAGGGATATTAATCTGAGTAAAGCCTTGAGTAAGTGTGTTTTAAGTACAGTAAATAACATTTTCTTAATCTATGTGCAAAAACTATCTGCAAAATCCGCTAATATTTGGAAACTATTAGCATATGTCTACATTCTGCTACTCTGCCTTGAGCCTGTCTTCTCCTTGTGACTCCAACATGCTTTCAAATTTCATCCACCCATCTTCCACATGGTCTTCTGTCCCTTGGAATTCAGTCCAGTACTTCAGTTAGCCAATGGTTACTTATTCTAGCAACATGCACAGCCTATTTCAGGGGTTAATAACAAGAAACTGTACACCAACTATACTTAAAATAGTATAACTATACTAGTAATCTAAATTTCTATTCTACACCAAGAAATTTGGATTACTAATATAGTTATACTATTTTAACTATTTCAGGGATTTTACCTTGATCATGATGTTATCATCTCTTGTCATTTCCCTATCTTTCCTGGTTACTCCAAGTATGCACTTACTTCTTTCAGTAGTTTGCAGCCACTAAATATCTTTTTAAGATCCATAAGTAAGAACTGGAAGGATGCACTGCTGATTAAACATTTTTTTCTAATACATAATGGTACATTGCTTTTGAAAATTATACTGTTTCTTTCAAATGCTCCCAAACCAAGTTTTATGTGCCTATTAACATCTTCAATGCCCTTCATATCTGTTGTTCAAGGTAAATGTAGGCATTGATAACCTTTACATTTGCTCCATCAATTGCCAAATATTCGGTTCTTGTAACGGCATTGTATATCAATTTTGTTTTCTTAAGTTCATTTCACAGCCACCATCTTTACTGTTGTCAGAAAGTTTCTGAATCATATTTCACAGCTGTCAGGGGAACTTGCCAAACATTACCGTTATCAGAAAAACACAGCTGCATTAAATAATCCCATTCATTTTTATAGTGTCTCTTTTTTTTTTTTTTGATTGGAGGTTTAGAGCCACTGACTGGCTCCAGGGAACAAATAATAGAGCCAGCGCCGTAAGACAAACACAACGTCCATGCCTCACTGGGATTCGAACCCGGACCCATCTCGGACGAGTGATCAGAAGCCATCGCTTAGACCACAGCACCACCAGGGCAGTGTATAGTTTATCTTCCCAGTTCAAATATAAATATACATACAAACACACAAGGTGGGGTCTCCAATCAACTGGAAAAAAACTGCTGACCCATTCACATTTACCCTTTAAGGATACTATTCACAGGAAATACCTCAACTTATTTTGACTCTGACCTGCAATACCAAAAGAAGAACTATGACAATCATGAAACTAAATCGGTAAAAGTGTCGAAGAGCTGACAAGTTTTTTTTTTTTTATGAATTTTCCTTCATACACAGTATATTTATTCAGAAAATAACAATCTGAAGCCAGAGCCATATTAGGCCAATGAAAGCCAAAAAATACGACAAAAATAATAAACAAAGATCAGCTCGGACTAAGGGAAAGTTGATCCCCATTCAAATGGAAAAACCACCTTAATGGGTAGTACTACCTTCCTATACGGATTGCATTTTAATCCGAATTATCTAAATTTTTAAAAAGGATTTATAACATTCTATCATAAACAAATTACAGGAATTTTGTTTGGTACATTTCACATAGTATACATTCGTTTCCAGCGAGGTAACCAACATATATTTGTCACATAACAACCCGGAAAGATAAGCATATGAAATGAATATCTCACGTTATCCGATGACTCATAATCACTGACGAAACGAAATGAAAGCTAAAAATTTGATAAGTCTTTAAAAGTCTATGTGATACAATACTAATCTGACCATGCTCACCGCATAAACTGTATTGAAGGATTAAATATCGCGATTTATGCCACGTCCAGTTAGTATCGAAAACGTCAACAGAGACCGACAGTTACGGCTTAGTTACTTCTCTCGTTTTACGAGGCAGAAAACCAAGGAGGTTAGAAGTGAGAAGACGTGGCAACAGCCCCTCTCCCTGTGCTTCTGGCGTGACGCCACTTTTTATCAGCCGATCAGCTGACTACGCCAATGCGCCCAATCTGAGAATCTCCTGTATATCTCTATGGGGAAATCGTGATTTTGAGCGGGGTTTTCGGACCCTTACTCTACCCATACATGCATGAAAAAAAATTGAGGTTGAAATATTCATTCCCATAATAAAAAAAAATCCAGAAACAACAGGAAAATATGTGTTGGTATTTCTTAAAAAAATTGAACAAAATAATGACTTTTTGAGCGGAAGTGCGTAGTGAGCATGGTTACTTACTGCCCATGTGCAAGTAACCATGCATACCGCCCATGTGCAAGTAACCATGTTTAAAATAGAACCAAAAGCCAAATGTTAAGAAATAAGAAGTCCGAAATATTCCTTCTTTCCATCCTTGGTTTGAATGCTCTAAGCAAAACTGCTTAAGCCACGGGAAGTGGCGTCACGTTCTCGAACTCCCCGCAGCGCAAACTCCCACCACCTCAGAGAGAGAGAAGAAACAGCTGATCTGTTTTGGCTTCACTGAAAACGGGTCCCTTCACCTCCTCTTATTCTAACATCCTTCCAGAAAACCGAGGTGCCGCCCCGGTGGCGCAGTGGTCTAAGGCGCTGGCCTCTGATCATTCGTCCGTAAGGGGTCCGGGTTCGAATCCCGGTCAGGCATGGATGTTGTGTTTGTCTTACGGCACTGGCTCTCTCCCTTCCCTGGAAGCAGTGACCCTAAATTAGGGACGGGCGACTGCTTATAGCCCATTGAGTTGCTCACGGTGGTCGTTAAACCTCCAATCAAAAAAAAAAAAAAATTTAAAACAAAATATAACATTAAAGTTGAAAACTTTACTCGTCTATGAAGCATAATTAATGCTTTCTTCAACCAACATCCACGCAATTCCAAAATACACCCGTTGAAATTAAATAGGTGTTATGTAAACAACGTCAAATTCCCACACGTGGTGGCTTCACGATTAAGAGACTCAGGTATAGCGTCTAGAAGGTAAAGTGTGCCGAGCGCCTAGCATGCGTAATGATTGGCGTGGATACCGAAATTTGTCTCCTTCGTAGATGGCGCTGCGATCGCCTTCCCTTCCCTCTTTCTTAATGTGAGCGAAGCGGGAAACTAAATTCGTGTTGCTTACTGTGAAAAGAGCAGCGATTTAGACGAAGACGTGTTATGTTTTAGGTTTTAGAAGGAATGTGGATTACCTAAATATTGTATATAAGTTATACTTAGTTCATTATGCGGAAGAGAAATAACCATTGTTTTGTGCCAGGTTGCAATACTCAGTACAAAAACAGTAAGCTGTCGCTTTTTGGAATACCCAAAAATGATAAACTTTTACAGCAATGGCAAAAATTGATTCCCCGTGCAGATAAAAACTTAGAGAAATGTAGTGCTGTATGTGAACTGCACTTTGATGAGAGATTTGTGGTTCGAAATTTTGTGCATAAAATAAACGAGGAGACTGTGTTAATACCCAGAGATCGGCCCATCTTGACACCAGATGCAATTCCAACAATATTTCCAAACCTTCCCCATTATTTATCAAAACCTCTGGCAAAAAAGAGGAAAGTTAGGGAAACCGATGATAAGCCTGATGGTAATTTAAATAGCTTGGAATTTACTTCCCATAGAGTTACACTGAACTGCCTTCTGAATATCAACCTTCCTTCAGAATTTTGGGGTAAGCAAATACCTGCTAATAATTCAAAGTGCATAATTTTCCATGTTCATTCATTCAAATGTGAATTGTCAAATTCATTGACAACTGAAAAACTGGTTGTTGTAACGAAAGTGAACCAGAGTTTACCTGTGAAGTGTATTTACGTGGATTAAAAATGAACACAGTTTCTAATATTACTTCTAAAGATGAATTAGAATCCATTATTCGAGACACTGATAGGCTAACAATATGTCATGGTGCAGGCTCCATTTCAGAATTTGAAAATAACAGGAAGTACCTTGAAAGTGGAGTTATTTTTGAGAATAATTTGTACAGCAAAAAATGTGTAAGGAAAGGAACAACAGCGACTTGCCTCAAATGTAAGTATCTGCGGCGCTTACTTTTGCACAAAATAGCTTATCATAAAAAAGGCTACATTTAAAAATAAGTATCAGAATAAAGTTCGGAAAATCAACAGGCTGAAGAAACGAGTTATTTCGCTCTCTGATTACATAAAAAAAATCCAAAACAAAAATAAGAATTTTACAGAACTTTCCATTAATGAAAAAATAGCTGAATTGCCCATTAAGCAGCAGCAAATGGTTATTCATTGTTATAAGGCAGCAAAAGGAAATCTGCAAGAGGTATGTCATATACCAAGGAATGGTTACTTGAATGCTTACTAATGCACATAAAAAGTCCAAAATTGTACGAGCACATACGGAAACACAAAATCATGATCCTACCTAATAGAACAACTATTAGAAAGTATATTTCAAATTACAACAGTGGTTTTGGATTCAATGCACTGACGTTTGAAACTATTTCAAAGAAAACAAGTGAAATGGAGCCTTTTGCAAGACATGGTGGTATATTAATAGATGAAGTGAAGCTTACAGAAAAACTGCAAGCAAAATCATCTGGTGAAATATTAGGGTTTGTTGATATTGGGCCATACACTTCAGAAACTGTTAAGCATACCCCATGTAATCACGGACTGGTAATGGTGTTTCAGCCATTAAATGGAGATTGGACCCAAATAATTGGTGTTTTTGCCACAAGTAACAATATAAGTGGAACTTTGCTTGCAAAATTAATTATTGAAGCTGTTATTCTCACTGAAAATGCAGGTCTGTTTGTTGATTTCATTACGTGTGATGGGGCTTCTTGGAACAGGAATATGTGGAAGACATTTGGTATATCAGCAGATTGTTCTGGAACTAAATACAGCATTATGCATCCTACAGATTGTTCTAGAAGTTTACATTTCATATCAGATTTTCCTCACTTAATAAAATGTGTACGGAACGCATTTGTTACCAGAGGTTTTCTTCTGCCCGAAGGAGAAGCAAGACCAGAGCATGTTGAAGCAGCATGGAGGAAGGACTCTGACATAACTACTCTAAAAGCCATGCCAAAAATTACACGCGTTCATATTCACCCGAATAACTTTGAGAAAATGAGGGCAAGCTATGCTTTGCAGCTTTTTAGCAACGAAGTATTAAAAGGCCTTTTTCTCTATAAGCATCATATTGAAATACAGTTTGGAAGCACTAATGCAACTGCATTTTTCATAAAGTTGATGATGGAATTAATAACTGTAATGACCTCTAGGAGTCCATCAAGTAGTCTCCGCATAGATTCTGAGGGATGCAAAGTACTTAATGATTTTCTGTTATATTTAGATAAATGGGAAGCTTTTGCAGGAGATAAGAAGATTGGGTTTTTAAGTGCTAGCACAGCTGCAGGATTACGAGTCACTATAAGCAGTACTATCTCTCTACTAAAATATCTAACAGAAACCTTGAACTACAAGTATGTAATGACATCGCGCTTGAGTCAAGACTCAATAGAAAACATTTTTGGCATTATTCGGCAACTGTCAGGCTGCAATGACCACCCCACTGCAGCAGAATTTTTAGTGACCATTCAGTGCTTAAGTTTTTATAATCTGGCCAAGCCTGTAAAGTGTGGTACTAGCTGCACAACAGAAATCATCAATTCCCTTATTGGGCCAAGTGACACCATCAGTTGCAAACCTAATGTTTTGTTAAATTTAAATGAACTTTTAAGTGATGAAATGCTAGATAATGTGAAAGATACCTTGAATAGTGCTGCATATTCTGATTGTGCTTCCCTTTTCCCACATAATTCCCATAACCAGTTGCTAGTTTATGTTGCAGGTTATGTAGCTAGGAAATGTGTTGCAATAACTAAATGCAAAGATTGCACCAAAATGTGTTTAACATGCAGTATTGAAGAAAAAGGCCAGGTTTTCTGGAACACTGATACGAGAATTTGATAAAGGTGGCTTATTATATCCATCAAAGGAACTCCTAGTTCTTGTCAGTCAACTGGAAGGTATTGTTACACATTATTTCAGCACCGAAAAACTACACAGAGATAGTATCGTTGATATTCTAGCTATCTTGATGATAAAGAAAATTAAATTCATTGGTTGTGCAGAACACAGTAAAGATGTGACATGTAAGATTGCAAAATTTTATTTACTGACTCGGTTGCATTTCTATATAAAGGGACTTAATAAGATTCACAATGATAATAGAGAAAAAATGAAGTACCTTAAGCTGAGACGTTGCAAATAAATATGAAGTTCCTGGATTTGGGTGTTGAGGTTCTTTTTATGAGGAAGCAAGTGAGAGACAGGTTTTTTATTACTGTTGAGAGAGAAAATATATGTGGAGTCAGTCAATAGCTCTCACTTATAATTACTGTGGAGTCAGTAAATATATACCGACTCCACAGTAATGCTACAGCTGAAACCCTCAACGCGCTTCCTCAAAACTACCTTAACAGCTAATAAGAACTTTGCAACAGAACAGGTTCCGTCATTCAAACCCAGGGCTTGAACTTAGTCACATTACCAATGTTCAACTCGTAGCAAGCAGAGCAGCCACTGCTGTGTTTACTGATCTACTATATATTACCATATATAAGCATATGACTGTATTAAAAAGAATGGATAATTTTGGGAGTATGTAGCAGTGGCTAGTTAACTTTTCCTTCATTAAATATGATATGTATGCACATAGCAGACAGTAAGCCTAATGCATATGCAAATAAGTGATCCTAGAAACTTAACCCAAACTCATTAAGAATTTTTCCAGCCTATAATGAGGTCAAGAAATGTCCAGGTTGTTAACAAACTTAGAAAAGAAAGTTACAAAAACTGGTAAGTTATTTAGAGATTCAAAATTCATTTCTTTAAATGTATTTATTTTAAAAAAAATTAATCCCCTCCCCCTCCCACCAAGTAACTGAATAGTTCAGCAGATAAGATATTAATATACAAAAAGATTTTAAGGAACATGTGTGGTGGTAATAATATTGCAGAGTTACTATTTTCATTAAAAATGTTTAGAACTGTGGGATTCTTTAGCAAGCTGCCCCACCCCTTCATCTTTTTTTATTTTTAATGTTCAAATCCCAAAACCACTGGTGGTAATCTGATATAAACACACTTTTTTTTCAATCAACATTTAGCTTTGGCATTTTCAGCATTGCTAACTAGGGCTTCCATGATGGAATTACATATTACAAAATTCAGTATTTTGAAGAAAACTTGTAAAATGCCATGAGTGATTAAGTGTGACTAATTTACTCTTTACAAGGTGGTGTAAAAGTAATAAAAAAATAAACTAAACAGGTATAAAATTTATTTCTGGAAATTTAATTGTGTGTGAAAACATCTAATAGTTGCATTCACAAATTCTTGCTCTTTGATTCAATTGCATTTTCTAAGATGCCTAAAAATCAAGTTGTGTTATTTATTTTTTGTGTAATGTTACTTTTTAAATCCCCCTCCCAAGTTCTGTTGCTGATAAATTTCTGTCGCTATACAATTGAGAAACGGTTTTTGATAAAAAATTTCAACAACTGCTGCACTAGCCTTTGACATATAACAGCCCACAATGAATTAATCAAGCTTCTACTTTATAAAAAATAAAAACGAAAAAAAACCATTTAAAATGGGATGCTTACTTTTGCCTCACTGTATAAATTGAATAAAGCTTAACCAATGTGCTGAGGTTTAGTAATGTTGTAATAAATAATGCTACAAGCAATGTAAGATTAAAACATTGCTTTATTACAAACTACACGTGGCTTCTGTATGGAAATTCCTAAAGCCATTTATAATTAACTCTCATCAGCAAGCTTTTGGTCCCCGTGCTGATGAGAGTTCAATATTCCACACCGGTCCACGTCAGAGGTCAGTTTTTCCACATGTGCTTCAACATTTGTTTCAGTTGGTGTAAATTATATCTGTATTACCTATTCCCAACTATTAGGGGCAGTACACAACGATGTTACATGTTTACATTGTGCACAATGTGTCACTGCGCGCACCTTACTGGGACGACAAACCTTTCTGGATTTACTGAGGGGATATCAGTATGAGACTGCAATAATTCCAATTTCAGAAATTAAGAACAAATAAATGTCTTGGTCAATTATTTGCTCCCCCACAATATTTCTTCATTTAATAGTAAAATTTATCTAACGGTATAAAAAAAATCCCTCTAAATCAGCCCTTTTTTTTTTTTTTCGTTTTTTTCTGAACAATTACTGGTAAATATTTTCTGATGCATGCATTATGACCAAAATTATGCTTCAGTGAGAGAGGAATGTCATTATAAATGCGTGTGCTTAAATAAGGTGGTACACACCGTTTTTTAAACCAGTCAGTAACAGACAAAAATAATTTTTGTTAAGCCTCTTAATAATACGAAAAGCTTACCCAACGTTTATATATATCTGTTATATCCACGCTAAGATATACATACGCTGGGTGCTCGGCACACTTCCCCTTCTATGCTATATATCAGCTGTTTCTGTATAACTGTTTGAAGAGTAGATACATGGAAGCACTTTATATTTACATGCCCCTACGTATTTACTTCAAACAGCAAATTTTGCCCGCTGTCCCTAAATTGTTTTTAAGGAGGGCTCTGTATCTGACTGGCAGCATTAAATTTGTTGAACCACGGTATTACTTATACCTGATCATAGAGCCTAACCACTGGGGGATCAGGACCCCCAGATTTTCATAGTCTGGGATCCCCAATGTAAATGATACCCCAAATGTTTCGGGAATATAACTTTTTATGTGAACCAACTAAATTATTTAATAATATAAGATTGTAATTTTTCATAGAATGCAAACACGTGTATAATGTGTACTTAATAAAACAGTGATGTCGATTAAGCATGGTTACCAACATCGCTGGCGTATATACATTACGTGATCAGACCCCCCCCTCCAATTTTGAAACACAGCACAGTTATGCCACTGTACCTGATGGTCACTGGCCAACATCGCCGACGCTGACACTTAAGCATTCAATATAATGTCCCATACAAAAAAGCCTTGCAATTTTTGTATATACAGCAGAGCTGCTCCTGCAATAATCCAAAGCAGTTTTTTTCATGCCACATCAAGAGAGAAGTTTACTGAACTCGGCTGGAAGTTTTCCTGCACAACGCCACTGGGAGCCAAAAGAACGCTTGCGCGCTGCTCTGACTGCTATTGAAACCAACTTATGTGAGAAACTCTGCCTATTCCCACATCAGTTCATTTCCTTTGAATAAAACGTCCCTGGGGGCTGCAGCTCTCGCTGGTACAGCAGATATAAGTGGTCCTCGGAGTTATTTGCGAGTGACGTAGCTACAATGCAGTCTTTCGTTGGCTGCAAATACATCTCCGGGCCTTCAACTTTTGGTTTGTTCCTACTTTTATTCAACATGATAATTCTAACAACTGGAGATTATTCGTGTTTGCTAACAACAAATACTCAGTTGCCGAGATTTTTGCCAAAAAGTTTTACTTCTGGTCAAAATGGGCATGTGAACAAATTGCGATTAAGAATAAAGTTCAGTAATGAATAAATTGAAAAATGAAAAAAAAAATGACTAATTTCTGCAGCGAAATACTTGCACAAAATTAATATTTTCACTTACCGGGCACAGCCAAAATTTTCGCTTTTAAACTCATGTACATTTCTATTCATCAAAAAATATTGAAGTTGCTCCATTGGCCATATTTAACTTTTCTGCTGCATATGCATACACCCCCCCCCCCCCAAAAAAAAATAAGCTGAACATTTGAGTTGAGGTAGTGCTTTATACTTTATTACTTTAAACACAACATTTAATCAAACACAATTGTTTAGAAAATTTACGAAGTTGGTAAATTTTGAAAACAAATTGTTCTACACTAAATTGTAATCATAGCTTGAAAATTAAAACTGGGAATATGTTTGCAATTCGTATTTATTAAAGAGAATGCCTGTAAGTCAAAATTCCAAAGGGAGCATATCAGAAGAAAAATATTTATTATATTTCTACTAGGGGTCATAATTGACACCTGAAAATGCGTATATGACGTTGGGTGCGTGTCCGCTGTCACTGGCACACGCATTTTTTTAATCTTTAAAACTGGTTCCCTTAACTGAGTGTGTGTTGCTCTTACAGTATCTACATTTATATATTATTTACAACCACTATCTCAATCCACTGCTGGATAACAGCCTCCAAGTTTCTTCCACAAAAGTCTGTTTAGAGCCAGTTTTCTTCTTGCTCCCAAATTTCATCCACCCATCTCCCACATCATCTTCTGGGTCCTCTTTTTTTTTTTTTTTATGTCCCTTGCTATCCAGTTTAATATTTCTCGCTGGCTCTTTCTTCTAGAAATATATCCATCCCATTGCAATTTCAGGGATTCTGATCATTGCTGTCTTCCATCCTTGTAATTTTCCCGATCCACGAGTTCCTCTTTGTATCTTTCCTGTTCCTGGTTACATCAAACATGCATCTCTCAATCCTTTTTTCTGTTGTCTGCAACCTCGGTATATCTGTTTTAGTTGAGGTCCATGTCTCTGCTCTATGCATAACAACTGGAAGGATGCACTGATTAATGAGCGTCATGTTAGGATCGTTAGCATCATGTTAAGATCGTTAGGATAAGGGTCCTGCATGGAATGTATGTGGAACTAATTTCTTTGACGTGCAATGGTGTATGCGTGGGTGATGATCAAATGATCATATGTAGAGGATTTTAGGGAGTGTCTGACCCCAGGTCTTAAACAACCCTTAGAAATAGGAAACTAGGAGATTTAGGCTAGAGCGCCCAATACGAAGTGACACAGAAGCGAAGTAGGAAGGGAGAGGAAGACGCCCTTATTTATTACCGGGAGGCCAGTACCGGTGTATGCTGTATGCATGGGTACCTCTCCACAAGTTAAACAATGAGGAAATATACACGAAAATACTGGATAGCACTATGATTCCGAAGTTCACATTAATATGATTTGTGACTACAAAATATGCCAAACACTTTTCTTTTAAGAAATAATGCATCAAACCAAGTTTTATACGCCGATTATTTTCTTCATAAATATGGCCACTCCTTGATATCTGTTCCCTAATTCAGGTATCGGTTATCTCTAGAATTTCCCTATCAGTTGCTAAATATTAAAACTAAATATTAATTTCTACGAGTACATATATAAATTATTATTAAAGGGACAGCATCAGCAGGTTCAGTAACTTAGCTTTCGAAGTGATATCTACAATATTTTAATGCAGGCCCTCCATCTCAGCTTACCACTAGCCGCTACTGAGTGATATATTTAAATTTTCCAAACAGCACGTCTTTACTTGGCACATCCACGCCATTTGTTATCGTTTTAGTAGGCATTCTTCGAGGAGGTTGCATATCAATTTAAATCATGTAGAATTCTATTGTAAATTAAATTGACGACGACGCTGCACTCTATGGCAGACTTAAGACATTTCACTGAACCGTAAAAGGTGTTTCCATAATCGCACACTTAAGAAAATCGTACACTTACATCCTAATTCAACGCCCGTTGTTTGGGTTACATGCACATCGCTACACACATTCTCTGACACAGATACCGTCTGCAGCGCCGCGATGCGGCGTGGGACATATTTCGAACGCAGTTTTTGAGTTCGCACGGCACACTTACCCTTTTAGACGCTATAACTCAGGGCATCTCCAGAAGTATTATTCTAACCTCCTTGGGTTAGAGATAAATTATTATTTTAGCTGGGTTAATTTTTTTCCTTTTTTTTTTTTTTTTTGGAGGTTTAACGACCATTGTGAGCAACTCATGGGCTATAAGCAGTCGCTCGACCCTAATTTATCGTCACTGGTTCCAGTGAAGGGAGAGTTCTAGTGCCGAAAAACAAACACAACATCCATGCCTCACCGGGATTCAAACCTGGACTCCTTTCGGATGAATGATCAGAGACCATCGCTTAAACCACTGCGCCACCGGGGCGGTACATATGAATTCAGAAACGATGTATTAATTTTATTATACCAAATAACCAGCAATGAATGGCACCTATATATTTTTTTAGGTTTAACGACCACCGTGAGCAACTCAATGGGCTATAAGCAGTCGCCCGTCCCTAATTTAGGTTCACTGGTTCTAGGGGAGGGAGAGAGCCAGTGCCGTAAGACAAACACAACATCCATGCCTCACCGGGATTCGAACCCGGACCCCTATCGGACGAATGATCAGAGGTCATCGCTTAGACCACTGTGCCACCGGGGCGGCATCTATATTTACATGCATTTAGGTCTATTTACAGGTGTGTTACGCATTGTACTTAATATCATTATAAAATTAAAGTAAACCAATAATTAAATTGTTTTTTATCATATCCACCGGTGCAACACCCATCTAAATGTAGCATTTCATCCTGGAGATCATTCCTTCCAAGAAAACCATCGATAGTTGATTTTAATGTCAAATGACCCAGTTTTATCAGTTTGTGAAAAATTGTGATCACTTCCGTTTTTGTTAAATGCATGCATGTTCGTCAAGGAATCGAAAGCGTAGGTTTCTGACTAGTCGTCACAGTACAATACATCTCTTCTCTGTGGTCCGAAACACAAAAATCAGAACTGGATCCAAGTTCAAGTGGAGTGTTTATCTTTGGGAGATGGCTTGTTCCTTTCAATGGAACATTAACCAACTTTAAATCAAGGCCGCCGAAATTTGCTAACTAATAGCCCTTACAATTTTTCATGTGGTAGTCGTTAAACTCTCCCTTCCCGTAAAAGAAGATTAATTGTTAACTCGCTGAACTCCAATACTTTCGGTAGACGCTATACTTTCGGCAATGGTCCCGTAAAGAAATTCCTGTTAACTCAGTCAACTTCAATAGTTTCGGTAATGTTCTCTTAGTGAGGAATGCACCAGTGGCGGCTTTTCAGGTGAAGTAGGTGAAGTGCCTCTTCACCTATTTTACTCAAAATAAAGTTTTATTCAGTATTTTTTTATAATATATTCTTTTTGCCTTTATTCCGTTCCAAAACACAAAATTTTGAATAGATATTAATTCACATGGCGCGCTCAATACGGAAAACAAATCCTTATACGCAAAACAGTGCAAGTGAAGAGCCGAAATGAGAATGCTTGGAAGTCTGCAGTGCCGCCCCGGTGGCGCAGTGGTCTAAAGCGCTGGCCTCTGATCATTCGTCCGTAAGGGGTCTGGGTTCGAATCCCGGTTAGGAGTGGATGTTGTGTTTGTCTTACGGCACTGGCTCTCTCCCTTCCCTGGAGCCAGTGACCCTAAATTAGGGACGGGCGATTGCTTATAGACCATTGAGTTGCTCACGGTGGTCGTTAAACCTCCAATCAAAAAAAAGTCTGCAGTTTTCCGACGAGTTGTCATGGTAACCGTGACGTCACCCTCCCCAATTTGCTCGCTCAGGTGAAGTGTTTCAGCTAGTCAGGCGCCTTACCTCTGCATCTTTCAGTTTTTGAGCGGTGGAGTGGACGGACTATCACGGTACCTTTCTATCTGCTAGGGCTTTTTCCTTGTGGTGCTGTGATACATTATTTTCCGAAACGAATTTGTTCTTTCGTGCTTTGTGATTATTTGTTGAAAGCTTTAACTGATATTTTAGGTTTGTGTACAATTTAACTGATAGTGATAGTTTTTAGTATGCATCCTGTGGACGACATTGTTTGTAATTTATTGCAAACTCCATTTAAATGAATAGTTTTTTTTATTGTTGTTTTTGAAAGATGAAGATAAAAGAGATATTTTTGCTTCAAGGACGACCGACGGATTCACTGACAATTGTTGCCAAGAACGAAATCAAGAAGAGCGGTAAATCTAACAATATTAATATTTAAAATTGTTGGTTTACTGAATATAAATGAATTTGCAGCACCTTTGTGTTAATTTTTTTTTTTTTGGCACTGCTTGCTTTTTAGTAATAAATATTCGGCGTGAAATAAAGACGGATTTTCAGATTTATTAAGCGTAACACGGTCACTTCATAAAACCGTGTTTATAGCGAACACCTGCCAGTGCCGATGCCCTGAGGAAGAATGCTAGGCTTTTGAAAATGCATTTTAACGAAAATGTTCGCTTAAATTAAATAGTTTTTGATTGTTGATTCGGACGGTGTATTGGTTGAGGGATTTTTGGGTTTCCATGATGTGAATGAAGATAGAACGTCAGAAGCTTTATACAAAATGCTAGACAAAATTTTGGAACTGTCTGATTACCAGCACAAATAAATAGGACAATGTTACGGTAGGGCAAGTATAATGTCTGGACACTTAAATGGGCTACAAAAAAAAAGTCAAGAATAAAGCTTCTCAAGCTGTTTTTGTTCATTGCTTAGTTCATCGTTTGAATCTTGTATTACACCAGAGTTTTTCTAAAATTTCTAAGTGTCGAACACTTTTTGCAAGCCTCAGTGGAATTGCTTCGTTTGTTCACCATTCTACGAAGTGGTCTTATAAACTTAAATCAACAACCGCAAGATGCAGACCAACCATAACAGAAACTCGTGGTCCTCCACTTCGATTTTTTTTTTGATTGGAGGTTTAACGACCACCGTGAGCAACTCAATGGGCTATAAGCAGTCGCCCATCCCTAATTTAGGGCCACTGGTTCCAGGGAAGGGAGAGAGCCAGTGCCGTAAGACAAACACAACATCCATGCCTCACCGGGATTCGAACCCGGACCCCTTTCAGACGAATGATCAGAGGCCATCGCTTAGACCATTGCGCCACCGGGGCAGCTGTTCGGATTTCTGACGAATAGTGAATAATCAGACAAAAAATCAATTCATCTCGCCAAGGGGTTTTTGAATGATATGAACATTTTCGAATTTACATTTTTGGCTCCACCGATTTATTATTCGAACTTTTGGAGAAGAAATAACTAAACATAAACTACTGTGTAACTCAAATTAAAAAAAAAAAACTCGTGAAATTTTGAGCCATAAAAGGAACGATGAGTTATTTGAAACACAGTTTGGAAAAGCTAGCAAAATCACAGAAATAAGCGCGGGAATATGCTGCTTTTTACAGGAAACAATTTTTCAAAATTATAAACAACTATATTTTGAAATTTTGGACCTAATTCTTATGGAAATGGATTAAAGATTTCA
Organism: Macrothele yani; assembly: GCA_039090855.1. Lineage (NCBI taxonomy): Eukaryota > Metazoa > Arthropoda > Arachnida > Araneae > Macrothelidae > Macrothele > Macrothele yani. The sequence continues at coordinate 14,682,979 of CM077028.1, forward strand.
AGACTGTAGTAAACTTCAATTTGTCTGACTTGCTGACACAACCAAATTCGAATAATTTAAAGCATGCTTTCCCTCTCGCGCTCTTGAAAATCTACATTCTTACGGAAACATATTTACTAAACACCAGCGCCTTAAAAATGAACTGAGTCTTGTATATGCCGATGAAAAATTAAGGAATATATTGACTCAAGAACTCCTTTGAGTGACTCACGGAGACAAAGACATTTTTACAGAAGATTATAAATTGGTTTTCCTCAGTTTAACAATTCCATCTACAAGTGTGCCAGTGGAAAGAAGTTTTCCTAAAAGAATACAAACTTGCTCAAGAAACACTAGTTCCCAAGATAGACTTGCTTCTTTGGCAAATATTTCTATTCAGGATGACATTTTATTGATGCTCACGAAGAAACAACCATCTAACCATCTTATGACGACATAATCGACAAATTTGCAGCTTTAAAAGGAAGAAAATGGATTTAATATACAAAAAATAGGTGTCCTCATTAAGTGATTTTAATTGTAGACAGCAGATATCTTTTCATACTGCTTTTGTACCTCTTCACCTATTTTTCCAACCACGAGCCACCACTGGAATGCACCCAGAATAGGCGTAGCATCGGAGGGGGGGGGGGGCTGGATGCGGTACGTACCTCTTACTTATAAAAAAAATTAAATGCGAAAGCAAAGCTACGATAGTGACAAATATAAATTGGAAATTTAAGTCCTAACTTCATGCCAAGAACAGAATTAAAGACTTGTCACTGTGATTAAAGCTGTTTAGTAGGAGGTTTCATAACTTTAAGGCTAGGTGCTTCTTTCTCTCTCCTCCTTTTTTTTTTGGGAGGAGGGGGGGTGGATCTTTTCGTCATATGGCGCCATAAACGACCATAAGATAACAGTAGTCCTTTATCTTATGGTCGTTTATGGTGTCTTTCGTTTTAATTTTGACTTGGTCCAGTGGGAGTACTGCATATCTCATCACATGCACGGAATACAAGATTTCACTCCCAGCGTTCCTGAGTGTTGAAAGGCAGCGGAATGTTTCACTTGGCCTACATGGAACATTAGCCATGGGTGATTTTTGGACATATTCATAGACATTGTAGGTAGGGCATTTTCTTTGTATGTATGTGATTTGGAGTTTGCTATTTATTATGTCGATATGAATAATTTTTATGGCGCATTATATGTTGGAGGTCACGTCGGAGCGCTATGTTTATACCAAGAATAACGTGATGAACAGTAAATATTTAACGTTTATACGTTAATATAATAAAACCACAAACACGTCTACACAGTGTAATCAAACAGTAGGTTGAAGTGGGTGACTTGGAAGTAGAGTTTCTTCAATATGTTGCAGCAAGGAAAGGGGATAATGGTGAGTCCATTGGTAGACCGTTTTTCATATTTGTTTATACAATATAGTATACATATGTTCTTTTAGATAAGTTAGTCTTTGAATTAGAGGATGTACAATTCCTACACTGCCATAGCTTCCCTCACCATGGAAAATACCTCAGCAAACCCTTGCTGGAAAATTCTGAACAAATTATTTCATTCTTAACTTGGTATGCACTTTGTTGTACTTAAAGATTTGTAATTTATCTTTCTTCCAACAATTGCAGTTTGGACTCACCTCACATCCCCATCATCTGGAAATACTTTTTCAGTGTGAAAAAACATAATGATTTATACTCTGGCGAAATACGTATAAAAATACAAGGATAGAGGTTTAGCAAACAACCTGCCGCCCCGGTGGCGCAGTGGTCTAAGCGATGGCCTCTGATCATTCGTCCGAAAGGGGTCCGGGTTCGAATCCCATGAGGCATGGATGTTGTGTTTGTCTTACGGCACTGGCTCTCTCCCTTCCCAGGAACCCTAAATTAGGGACGGGCGACTGCTTATAGCCCATTGAGTTGCTCACGGTGGTCGTTAAACCTTAAATAAAAAAAAACCCTAAATGTTTCTTTTCAAGAACTTCAGTTGAAAAAGACTGACACATGGGTGGCAAATCTTTTGCACAGGGCCGTAGCCAGGGAGGGGTTTTGAGGTTTTAAACCGATCAGATCGTAAGTAGAGGAATTTAGGAAGGGAGTGTCTGACCCAGGTCTTAAACAGCCCTAAGAAATAGGAAGCTAAGAGATATGGGCTAAACTGCTCGATAGGAAAGTGACACGGAAGCAAGGTAGAAAAGTACCGGAGTCCGACGGCTTAACCTGCCCATCCAACGCACGGCGGATATTTAGTGGTTCGAGCGTTCGTACCATGGCTGGGATCGAACCTGAGGTTTCTCCCTGGAAGTCATGAATGTTGACCACTAGGCCATCAGTGACCTGAGGGTTTAAACCCTCTTTGAAATGCCATACTGAAATAAAGATAGGGTAGATATATCCATATACTTGTATAAGTAGTATAGCATGCAAGTCAGTATTTGAAAAATGGGGACTATTAAATAGAAAAATTTCATGTGTAAATAAAATGTGACAAAAAATGTAACATATGTATTTGAAAATATTCATACATTTGTGAAAAATAATTTTCAAATTCAGAAACCCTTCCGAAAATTCTTTCTTGCTACGGCCCTGCTTTGACACTATTTTTTTTTTTTGAATGTGGCATGCAGTGATCATGATGAAATGTAGAGGATTTTAGGAAGGGAGTGTCTGACCCCAGGTCTTAAAGAACCCTTAGAAATAGGAAGCTAGGAGATTTGGGCTAGAGTGCCCGATAGGAAAGTGACACGCAAGCGAAGTAGAAAGGGTGGGGGAGGAAGACGCCCTTATTTATTACCGGGGGCCAGTACCCGGGGTCCGACGGCTTAACGTGCCCATCCAACGCACGGCGGATATTTAGTGGATCGAGCGTTCGTACCTGCAGGGATCGAACCTGAGGTCCTTTCCGCGGCAGTCACGAACGTTGCCCACTAGGCGACCCGTGACATGCAGTGCTACGTCTTGATTCTTTAAATACTGTACACCATACCCATAATAAATAAGGAATAACGTCACTGCCAAATGAAGCAGCTGTTACTGAAGGATATTTTAAAGTTTTGAATGTCAATAATGGCTTAGAAAATTGCTGAAGAGGATTTATTTCAGCTAAATGCATCTTCAGAGAGAAGTGCCCCTAAAGAGGCCCTCCAGCAAGACAGTGATAAGAGTTTGTTGGGTTCATCTGAAGATGAGTACAAAAGGATTTTCCTTGGCAGTAACTCGAAGAGACCTTAGTGGACAAGCAAAGAGGAGAGGGTTCAATGACCACAGTAGCATGCCCAATCACCTCTCTCTCTCTCTCCAGACCAGAAGGAAGGGGCTCTATTGTTTTATCCTGCTCCTTTTCAAGAACAGGGAGAAGTGTTTACAGAAGAAATATCACGCTGGTTTCGTGCCAGCTGGGCAATTGTGAGAACACGTGGCATCATATGACACATTTCAAAATTCTAGCAGACTCAGTGGGTAATAATAAACACTTAGTTAGCATTGGTTTCACTCTGCTTATATTTTTCTTCTGTTGTTTTTGAGAGAGCAGCGGATGAATAATAACTGATAATCTGCTGCTTATAAATACCATAGGCATGTCAGAGAATTTTTAGGAAAATTACCGCCAATTTGGGCACACACTCAAAGTCCCCCCCCCCAGACAACAGATACAAAAGGAAAGTATCCATACTGCATTCTTATTTTACATGATTTTTACACATGGATTTCTTTTTTATTACCATAATTCTACAAATCACATGCTTTTGCCCATTTCTCCCAAAGGTCCACTTATTTATTTTTACTAGTCTTTAGCAAACGGGCTGGTAGGGACCTCAGTGCTGGAATGTAAAATATCTCTATGGCAATGACATTTGACCCAACAGGGATGTTAAGGAAGATACTTCCGATTAATGAATGTTTCACTGCTTCAAATAGACGATGTCATCGCTCAGCTTACGTTATTTTATAAACAACGCATAGCAACTGAAAAATTGTTCATCCGACACCGCTCCCAGCAGTGTCGAATGAACAATTTTTCAGTTGCTTTGCGTTGTTTATAAAATAACATGGACTAAGCGATGACATCGTCTATTTACATTATCTCCACATATTTGAAATGTATTCACTGCTTCAGGATAGGATTCAAACCAGTGTCCTTGACTTATAACTCTGCGGTCTTGCCAATCATCAGACAATGTTTTTTATGGCGCTTTCACTGATAAATTAATGTACTACATACTATGCAATAAAATATTGCATATCATATTAACTTATTTGCATAGAACAAGAGAGAAGGAAATAAGTCTGATGGGAAAACTTTAGCACTTTTTGCAAAAAAAAAAAAAAAAGCACATTACCCAAAATGAAACAAACAAACAAAAAAAAAAAAAACTGGAAAAATATTTTATTAAGGATTTTCTAAGATACATTCAAGACATCATTTACCAGCAAGATGGGATTTTCTAAGATATTCAAGACATCATTTACCAGCAAGATGGAGTGCCTCCACACTGGTCTTTGAATGTGTGCATATCTTTAGACCACCATTTTCCATGCAGTAAAAATGAATTCAGTCACCATGAAAGAAATTATGGCACACTATATGTGACAATAATACTGTGGATGTAAAAAAAATATCAAGCAATTGAAGTCATATAGTGTCCACGTCTGCCATCACACAAACTGCTAACATAATCTGAAGTATAACAAGATTTAAAAAAAAAATTAAATACATTGTAATGACACATGACATCATTATGTTTTATGGCAGAGAAGTTGTCATCAACTATTATCAATGTGGCAAACTACAAAGAAACACTTTCGTGGCAAAACAGATCTTTCTAAGAAGCCAAAGACACCATTTAATGTCGAAAGATGATCATGCAGATACAGAAACATATCTCCCACTGATCGCAGATGAAGTAAAGGTGAAATAAAATATACAGGGTGCCTATAAATGAAGTATACAACTTCAGTATGCTATTATAAAAAAAATTACTTTAAATGTCAAGAGATATGGCAAGTTTTAAAGTTTAAGTCAGATGATAGATGGCGCCAGGTGTCTCATATAATGAAAAATCTTGTCAAACACGGAGTACAACACACATGGCTTTCCCAGTGGAGAACGCAGCATGTGTGCTTTGGTTAGCAAAGTCAAAATCTCTAACAACAGTTCAGCGTAAGTTCAGAAAGGAGTGCAAAAAACAGCTGCCGTCACGACACAGCTTGAACAATAGATAAATAAATTCAAAGCAACAGGAAGTGTCTTGAAAGGCAAAAGCACTGGGAGACCTTCCATTTCGAACGAAAAGGTGAAAGACGTGCATAAGGTTTATCTAAGAAACCCTGGACATGTTAGAACAATTTGCAATTCCACAACTCCAGGATATTCAAGACATCATTTACCAGCAAGATGGAGTGCCTCCACACTGGTCTTTGAATGTGTGCATATCTTTAGACCACCATTTTCCAGGGCGTAGGATTGGACGTGGGGTCTGATGGCATGGCCACCCTGTTCTCCTGATATTATCCCATACAATTTTTTTCTTTGGCACTTCATTAAGGACACTGTATACAAGAAAAAGTTACATCTATCACTGAACTCAAAGAACGCATCACTGCCCCTTCCTCCTTGTTACGCCTGACATTCCCAGCGTATGTGGTTGGACTATCATTTAGACATCCTGCGAGCAACCAGTATAACACACATGGAGACCTGCTGACGTTAAAAAGAAAACTTTCACAGTTACCATGTGTTTTGACATTAACAATAAGTTGTTATTTATTGTAGTTTTTTTTCAATAGTTGTATACTTTATTTATGGACACTCTGTATAACAGAAATAAATTATTTTGCTCTTTTATGAGCACTGTTACAACAGCCTCACAAAATTATGTTATTGTATATAAGTGAATTATATTTCCTAGTGATTCATTACAGAAAAATTAAAATATCACCAATGTTGTCATCATCATAATATATAAACAACAAACAAGACTAATATCACTGGCCAGTATAAATCACACCTCAGTAAAATTCATATGCACAAAAGATTAGACCAAAAAGTCTTCAACATTTAAGAATATGCAAGAAAAAATCAATGTTTAATTCTCATTTAATCACTTTTCTTGAATGCTGTAATACTGTACAGTCCACAGAACATTCTAAACACAACATTTCTCTATCTATGCTCATGTCAGGTAAATAATGAAATATTAAGCATCATCACAGTATGATTTTCATAGGCCCATTGCTTTGAATGGAAATATTTTACAGAAGTCTAACTACTAATCCACAAATACAACAGCTTAACACACAGATCTGAAATGATATGGTGATATATTAACACATTGTTAAGACCTGTTGATATAATTACAGTATATCAATTCATGTGAAAACATCAAAAATTGTGTTCATTCTACTTGCACCACTCTGTCAAGTGATATTATCAATAACGAGAAAGTCAGACCTCCATTAATATATATATATATATATATATATATATATATATATATATACTGTAGACATCATACAAGAAGCAAGTGGAGAAATCGAAACAGTACTCGCCCAAATTTTCACTCGATGCCTCACTCAATCCTCAGGAACTCAATCCTCAGGAATCTTTCCTTCATTATGAAGGAAAGATTCCTGAGGATTGGAACATCGCTACAATGATCCTGCTACATAAGAAAGGTGACATTGAGGATCTCGGAAACTACAGACCTATCAGCCTCCTATCAGTAGTTTATAAAATCTTCACTAAAGTTCTTTCACACCGCTTGAAGGTAACACTGGACATGGCTCAACCGAGAGAACAAGCTGGATTCAGGAGTGGCTACAGCACAATAGATCATATCCATGTGCTGAGAGAACTAATTGAAAGAGCGAGGGAATATGAACTTCCATTGTGCATGGCTTTTATCGATTATGAAAAAGCCTTTGATTCGGTGAAACCATCAGCAGTTACAATGGCTCTGAAAACCTGCGGTATTGAAGATGCATACATTAATATTATTAATAACATCTATGAAAATGCAAGTGCAAAGATTAGGCTGTTTGAAAATACAACACACATAAAAATTGGAAACGGAGTGAGACAAGGTGACACCATATCTCCGAAGCTCTTTAATGCCACATTGGAGGGTGTTTTTCAGTCACTGAGCTGGGAAAACAAGGGGATAAAGATTAATGGAGATTATCTAACCCACCTTCATTTTGCTGATGACGTAGTCATTTTGGCAACTAGCCCATCAGAGCTGCAGAGTATGATCCAGGAACTTGCTGACAAGAGTAAAGAAGTGGGATTAAAAATGAACTTTCGGAAGACAAAAGTGATGTTCAATGCTTTTACAAGAAATGAAGATTTATCGATTGATGGAGAAAAGCTGAAGATAACAGACACGTACGTTTATCTTGGACAGCAGATATCAAGTGAGGGTCACATTGATGAAGAAATTAATCGGCGTACAAAACTTGCCTGGAGAGCTTTTGGAAGAAACAGCATAATTTTCAAGAGCAATATGCCATTATGTCTTAAAAGAAAAGTGTTTGATCAATGCATCCTTCCAGTACTTACGTATGGTGCAGAGACGTGGACCTTAACTAAAAGAGACATACAAAGGCTGCAGACAACTCAAAGTAGCATGGAGAGGTGCATACTTGGTGTAACCAGGAGAGATAAGAAGAGGAACTCGTGGATCCGAAAAATGACAAGAGTGGAAGACATCATGATCAGAGTTAAATCCCTGAAATGGCAATGGGCTGGACATACTGCCAGAAGGACAGATCATCGATGGACAGCCGAAATTTTAGATTGGATTCCAAGGGACAGGAAAAGACCCAGAAGAAGACCACATGGGAGATGGGTGGATGAAATTCGAAAGTATGCAGGGGTGACATGGAGGAGACTGGCACAAGACAGACCGTTGTGGAGGAAACTTGGGGAGACCTTCGTCCAGCAGTGGATTGATAATGGTTGACAATGATGATGATGATGATATATATATATATATATATATATTGGGGAAAACAGGGGGATAAAGATTGATTATTTATTTATTATTATTTATTAGGGATAAAGATTAGTAGAGATTATTCAACTGACCTTTGTTTTGCAGATGACATAATCAATTTTTAAACTACCCCTTCAGAGCTGCAGAGTATGATCCAAGAACTTGATGACAAGAGTAAAGAAGTGGGATTGAAAATGAACTTTCAGAAGACAAAACTGATGTACAATGCTTTTACAAGAAATGGAAGATTTTTCGATTGATGGGGAAAATCTCGAGGTAGCCGATACCTGCATTTACCTTGGACAGCAGATATTAAGCAAGGGTCACACTGATGAAGAAATTAATCAGCATGTAAAACTTGGCTGGAGAGCTTTCAGAAGAAACAGTACAATTTTCAAGATCAATAATCTATTATGTCTTAAAAGAAAAGTGTTTAATCAATGCATCCTTCCAGTTCTTACATATGGATCAGAGACATGGACCTTAACTAAAAAAGACATACAAAGGATGCAGACAACAGAAAGAAGCATGGAAAGATGCATGCTTGTGGTAACCAGAAAAGATAAGAAGAGGAACTCTTGGATAAGGAAAATGACAAGAGTGGAAGACATCATGATCAGAGTAAAATCCCTGAAATGGCAATGGGCTGGATATCTTGCGTGAAGAACGGATCACCGATGAACAACCAAAATTCTAGACTGGATTCCAAGGGACAGCAAAAGACCCAGAAGAAGACCCCATGGGAGATGGATGAATAAAATCAAAAGCATGTTGAAGTAACATGGAGGAGACTAGCTCAAGACAGACAGTGGTGGAAGAAACTTGGGGAGACCTTCATCCAACAGTGGACTGACAAAACCTTCATTTGCAACAGCGAAATTGTAGCGATATTGCAGTAAGTCTTTACTTTACTTTAACAGAGGTTTGAACCTTAAATTTTTGTGACATCATGTTACAATACCTTTAAAGATTACAATTATAAGTCCTATGTGAGGATGGTGCTTTCTTTTCATTCTATCCTTTTTTTTAGCCATTTTTCCCAATTTTATGGCATTTTAATTGAATCTTTCCACTTAGGCTGTAAGCAGAAATGGGTGGAATTGTAATAAGGTAAATCAGAATATACAGACATGGTGGCCTTTTGGGCCATTTATCCCCCTTCGCTTCTGAAAACTTTTAGGTGATACCTAAATGACACAAATGCATCAGGAAGAAAAGAAAAAAACAAACAAACATCTGTAAAATACGTCATTTCATAAAACTACCACAAGAGAAATAGAATTTCTATAAATTTTACGGATAAACTGTAAAACTTGGCAGGTACACTGTTAGGATGTTATTTTCTTTGTGCTGACTGATAATAAAATTTTTATAACATGTTCCATGCACTGAAATACTGTATTACTTACTTGAAAATGATTATGTCCAAGTCATTTTATCAACTCTAATATCTTTTTTAGTATGCCATGGGACTGTTCCTTGACAAAGTATTTTGAAACCAAAGAAGAACAGATTTATTTTTAACAAATGGGTAATGCAGTATAGTACGGTGGAAATTGGAAATTTTCAACCCATTTTCAAGGACAGTGAAACAGACAACAAACCTTGAAGGCCTCTACTTGTCCTCTAAAATATAATTCCTGTTACACATGAAGCTATCAAACCACTACCTTATAATAAAACAACTTTATAGAAAACATAATTGGTATATAATGCTTTTACATACCAATTTTGTTTTCTATTACATCATTTATTATAAGTGAGTGAGTGAGTAAGTATATATACAGTGTGTGTGTATATACATACACATAGAGAGAGAGAGAGAGAGAGTGAAGCTAGGAAACCACTACCTTATAATAAGATGAATTTATAGAAAACTAAATTGGTATATAATACTTTTATAATACAGTATCTAAAGATTTAGAGAGAGAGAGAAGGGTTGATGGAGAGCATATATATGAGAACTTTATTGAAAGTAATGCAAAAGTGTGCATACTTTTTTCTTAACCGACAGAGGTCATTCAAATCGCACATGTTGGTAAAGTAACTCTTCCTCTATAGTAACCCTTCTTCATTGCAGGTAAAAAACGGATTCCAAGCACAAGTAACATGCTGTCATTAAGTTCTTGATGAACGAAATATGCAGGCTGTCCAACATCCACAGAAGGCTACAGAATGTTTACGGAGGTGACACCATTGACAAGAGCAATGCGCACAGATGGTTGAAGAAGTTTAAAGAAGGGGAAACCAGCACTGAAGACAAACCACGCAGTGGGAGACCATCATCTGTGACCACTGACATGAATCGTCAGTGAGTGGATAAATTGATTCGCACGGAGAGACGAGTCACAATCTGTGAGCTTGTTGCACAATTGGACTGTGGTCACAGTGCCATACAGAAGATGGTGGAAGACTTAGGGTATCGGGAAGTGTGGGCAAAGTGTGTACCTCGGAAGTTGACACCCAATTTGAAGGAGAGAAGGGTGGAAGTCTGCTCTGATCTGCTGGAAGCGTTTGAAGCCAATGAAGATATGTTGTTTTTTTTTATCTGGTGACAGGGGATGAAACGTGGGTGTATCTTTATGATCCAGAAATGAAGAATCAATCCATGTAATGGTGTCACACCTATTCACCATGGCCTCAGAAGTTCAAGAGTCAGAGATCAGCACAGAAAGTCAGAGTGACTGTTTTTGGGGATGACAGGGGTGTCATTCTCCTTGATTTTCTGGAATGTGGCCATACTGTGACCAGCGAGCAGTACATTGAGACACTCAAGAAGCTTAGAGAAGCAATAAGGAGGAAGAGACCAAACAAGAATCTGAAAACGATACACATTCACCATGACAATGTGAGACCACACACATCTTTGGCAATAAATCAGGCGAACAGCAAATTAGGCTGGTCGGTGATCCGCCATCCACCGCACAGCCCAGATCTGGCGCCCTCCAACCTGTTCAGTCCAATGAGGAAAATCTCTGGGGACAATGATTTGGCGACACAGATGAGGTGAAAGTGGCTGTGAAGAAATGGGTACAACAGTCCACACCTGAATTGTTTCAAAGAGGATTCGAGAGTTGGATTCAACGAAGGCTCAAGTGCATCACTCGTGATGAAGACTATGTTGAGTAGTACCTTTGTATAGAAAAAGAGTTACTCTACCAACATGTGCAATTTGAACGACCTCTGTCAGTTAATAAAAAAGTTAACCCCACTTTTGCATTAATTTCGGTACAACTCTCATATATAGAATGAAGTTAGCAAACCACTTCCTTATAATAAGATGAATTTATAGAAAACAAAATTGGTATATAATGCTTTTATAATATCTAAATATTTAGAAAGAGAGAGGTTGATGGAGCATATATATATATACAGAAGTAACTGATGCCAACATTTACCTCAGACAACAGATGCCAAGAAAGAGTCGCAAAGAAGAAATTAACCGGCATATAAAACATAACTGGAGTTGCATTTGGAAGAAACAGCACAACTTTGAAGAACACAAACAATGGTTGCAGACAACAAAAACAAACAAAAAAAAGAAGCAGAGATGCATGCTTGGTATAACCGAGAAAATTTGGAAAAGGAACTCGTAGATTAGGAAAATAACAAGAGTTGAGCAATGTGCTGGGGATATTGCTCGAAAAACTGACCACCATTGAATAACTGAAATATTATACTGGATGCCAAGGGACAAAAAAGTCCCGGAAGAAGATCACGTGGAAGATGTGCAGAGGAAATCTGAAAATGCCAGAGTAACAAATAAGAGAATTGTTCAAGACAGAGCTGTGGAACATATTTGGGGAGGCCTTTATTCAGCACTAGATTCAGAATGGTTGTCGATTATGATACACAAAAACATGAATACAGATATAAGCACCAAATTAAAAAAAATGACCTTAACTTTAGTGATATCTGATACATAGAATAGTGCAATTCACAATTATGTTTATCACTGTATGTGTCAATGACACGGCTCTGCATTTTATTGATGATTAAAAGCCAAACTAGGGCCAAATTCTGACAGTTGTTATCCATTTACATGGATTTTCATGACATCATTTAATACTCATTGCATGTAAGATCTTATCATGGGCACCCATATAGGGGGGCTAGAGAGGGCATTTGCCCTCTCGTGGTAATCAGATCTTGCCCCTTTTTGTCCTTGGAAAGTACTACAGAGATTTCCGTGATAACACTAATTTTGATTGCTAATTTTTCTATAGAAATTCTGGATGCACATTTATGCAGAAAAAATAGATAGGGGATTTCTAGTTAAAAAAGGGGATATTTACAACAGAAAGTAATAGTAAAGTTTCCCATTGCATATTGGAGGACAGCACACATACATACAGTGTGGGAAAGTATGAAAAGTGAAAAAATCAAAATTATATCATATGCAGCAGCTATTAATTACAGGACCAAGATCTGAAAATTTTCCCAGAAATTTGTCTCGAGGGTATTTTTCCATTCTTGATGACCAACTGAGTGATTGAACTCCAGCATTTCGTAGCCAAAATTACCAAATGAACATCAAAGACTTTTCCTTACTGTCCTAACATGCTGTCTATTTCTAGTTTTTGGATATAATCTGACTTACCATTCATGTGAATCCGTTTATTGCTGTAAATATGACAACTTCAAAATTTGTATAGTACAATGGTGTAATCCTGTATTTCATTCACTAATATTCCGCTCCTCCGGGCAATCGCGGTAATGAATTCTAATCCTCCAGACTCGCTATATATGAATACCAGTAGCTTCGACTAGTGAATCCTGAGATGGTTTTATTCAAATTAATCGGAAACTTGAAACTTGGTCATTCTGGGTGGTGTAGTGGTTAGCATAATGGGCACTAGCAGGGAGAAGGGGATTTGATTCCCCACTCCAGGACGACGAAATGTTCAAGTTATCGGATATTATCTGACTCACCATTCGTGTCATATTTACAGCAACAAACGGATTCACAACTTCAAAATTTGCTGTCTAATTTTCATTTATCCATTTTTTTATGTAGTTTATGGTTCTTCTGGTTTCAATTAAATTTATGAGTTGAGAGTGCAGTGAAAATGGTTACACAACAAGATGGCACAATGAAATTTGCATATGGTGCTTACATATATATTCAAAATTTCTGTTTGCCCCCTCCTGGAAACTAAGTTATGGGCACTCATAGATCTTATATCACTTTTTTGCAAGTTCATAGCAGAAAAACTTTATTCCATAATGACAGTATTTGACGACTAAGTCAACATTAGCTTTATTACTATAAGGATTTTCTTTTACAGTTTATGGATAATACGATGGTTTTGCAAACATCCAAAACAGACTTTTTTGGCTGGTCATTTTCAATTCTTTTGATTTTTAAATTCAGTTTCATGCACTCTTTGATTTCCATAATAATCACAGGGGGAAAATGTTTGAAATGTACACAAAAGTGAGCAACTTGATCATTTTCAAATGTAAGTAAAAGTGACCTATATGGCCACTCTGTGAAGTTGAACATTGAAAACGACTTAATTACATCTGTTTGCAATGGTTAAAATGATTTATTAGGAAGTGTCACTGTTTTATCAGCTAAGCTGCAAGCAATGTCAATTTCATCAAAAGTTAAGCCTGGATTGGAAGCACCCTTGTTGGTGGTTATTCTTCTTGATGCAGGCCAGGGCTGGATTAGGAGGGGAGGGGGTCTATAGGGGCTATAGCCTTGGGGCCCACCATGACCAAAGGCCCAGGAAACATGCCTGGGCAAATAATAGATATATAGGTAGACAGAAAGGTTTGTAAAATAGTTTTACTTTTTGTCTCATATGATTTCCATTTGATCAGAAATAGAGGCTGGAAAACAAACAGATTTCAAGGCAGTGACTCACCAAGGGTAAAGATTTCATGTCACTGTGAACAGCGGGGTGCGAGAGAGTTTCAGCTTTTTCACTACCATCCACCCACACCTCCCAATTCACACTTGGAACTGTTAATGATCCAAGTCCACTATGGCATTACATTTTACATAACAAAACAGATGCACTCTCAATGCTAAATCATTAGAAAAACCAAGACAAAGCTTAGGAATTCTATGCTTTTAACTCACGTTCTTATGAGAACAAATAAAAATACTGTGACTTATTATGAAAACTCTGCAAATAATGTATTAGTTTGAAGAATGCACTAGTATAATCACAAGAATATTGCTGCAGTTTGGCGTTTTAATGGACTTCATAATGATTCCCTCGTCATAATTCTTTGAGGGCCCACGAAGGCCTTAATTGGACCCTGATGCAGGCTCATTTGCATTCCCAGCATCTAGCAATTCCAAAAACTGATGCTAGCTACAGAGCGTCATTATTTTTTTAATTTTCCAGTTTTAGAATGCCCAGCTCTACCTTTTAATAAATATTAATGATCAGAAATACTTTATCTTGAAAAACTCTGGACATTCCAGATATGATACTGAAAAAACCCCTTAGAAAATGCAAGAATTTTTCAAATTTATAGGACTTTATCATTTTGAGAAATCCTCGGGCAGTCAATGTTTCATCATTGCTTCCATCCTTAGCCACATATTCTAGGTACAAGACTCAAGTTATTCAAATGAAACTGCAAAGCTCTGTGTTGGCTTGCAACCCATATGATATTTCACAAATCACCACATTTTAGTAAATGGCAGTTCAGCATACCAACTCTTTGTCTTTCTGGTGAAAAGAGATAAAACAGAACAATTTAATCTGAGTAATGACCGACATATCTGAGAACAGCATAGCGTAAACAGATTATCTACGCCCAGCAGAGAAATGAAGTGATAGAAAATTTCAGATTTTCTAGTTCGGATAAGAATGAACTACACACATCAGACACTGAATGTACATGTATGCAGTGTAGATGCCCAAAATCGCAGTCACATACGTCAGCACATGATCTAGGCAACTGTTTAAGACTGCTAATCATCAGTAGTGCTGATCATAATGTGAAATACAAAGTATATTTTGGAGTTTGGTAAAGGTTTTATTCTAGGTGCCTGTCTGGCTGATGCAACGATTTTAAAAAAGCAGAGCTGACTGGTTTCTCATACTGTCTTTAATCGGCAGAAAAATAACTCACATTGCTTGTCTAAGAGGCATGACTGCGTTGCAATGACAATCTGGCAGGAACGAGATCGCCATCATCAGAGAATGCTTGTATGGTGAAACAGCACTTCTTGTGTGCAGCAATGGACCAAAACATTCAATGAAGTCTGTTCCACACCCCATATCTCACTGAACTGTGTGCAGAGAGTTGAGGAGGATCAGTACTGGCAGTCGCATGTCTATACGAAAACCACTTATTTCTGTGAAGAGCCGGAAAGTTCATCTACAGTGGTGTCAGGATCACCATGACTGGACACTGGAAAAAAGTCATGAGATATTATGAGTCACAACACACCTTGTTCTGTACTGAAGGTAGGCAGAGAGTTTGGAGGGAGTCCCATGAAGCAATGAACTCAGCTTGACTTGTAAACACATCTCAAGTTCTGGAGATGGTGTCATGGCGTAACGCACATTCTGTTGATACAGAATGGGTCCCCCAATATTGCTGGAAGGTTAGATGCCCTCCAAGTATCATCAGAATATTGTTGCCAATCAAATCCATCCTGCAATGTTGACTTTATATCCAGCAGGTGATGGCTGTTTCATGGACAACAATGCTACTGTCCATCATGCAAGATGTGTTCAGCAAGCATGACAGCAACTTCCACCATCTCCCTGGCCACCATAAAGCCCAGATCTGAACCCTATTGAGAAAGAATGGGACATATGAAATAAACAGATCCAAGAGCAAAGTCCTCTTCTATCAAATCTGAGCCAGTTAAAGGACTATCTGGTGAACGACTGGTATGCCGTTGACGTAGATGCACTTGAACCCCTTGTAGAATCTGTGCCATAAATTGGGCTAAAGGAGGTCCAACCCACTATTGAATAAATGTTTCAAATTCGGTGGCTGGTATGAGTATAAATCCTTTAAGAGGATTTACTGGATAGCAAATCCAATGTCACTAGCCATGATAATCCAGCTTTAACAGTAGTGTATATTAAAGTAACACCAATTAAAAATCTTGTTGTACCTCAGCTAACTTTAGCAGGGTCAATACTACACAACCTAAATTGACTGATATTCTTTTACATAATTCTAACCAATCATCTTGGGTAACCAGAGTGTTTAATACTTAAAAGCTGGTATGGAATCAAAATATCAATGTCAGTAGTTAGATGATTAACATAATTGCAAATTTTAGTCCTGTTGCAGATAAGCATACAATTTTTTGGCAAAAGTTTAGTGCTTTTCAGTTCTCAAATTTAAAAAAAATTATGGAACAGATATACTGTACATTAAGTGGGAAATTTAAGTGAGAAAATTCATGAAGACCTATCAGAGAAAAAAAAACAAACTCTCTAGAAAACATTGCTTCTGAAACATTACCTCAAAATTTTAAAATTTTCGTGATGACTTTGGGTATTTCAAAAAGCATTACAAAATAAATAAGATGCAAATAATGTTTTAGTTATTGAGTGTTTATACAGGCACATCTTTTCACAGATGAATAAAGCTTTCCTCATATCACAAGATTTGCAGATAAGAAAATGCTATACGATACAATCAATATTCTGACAATACCGATACAGCGATCGATGTAAAAGGGGGTGAGCAGTGTAATATATTTTGCTCAATGTTAAATAAAATAAAATGACCTTGTAAAAGGAGGTGTACAGATCATTCATTACTCTCAAGAAGGGAAGATGTAAAACAGCTGAAGCAAAAAAAAAAAAAAAAAAAAAAATATGCTTCCACAGAAGAAAAACACTTTAAGAATTATCCTTACATTGAAAAGATGCAATTCTTACATTCTCTTACTTAAATTTCAAAGACAACTTATTTTTCTTTTTCACTTCAAAGAACTTTAAATCATTTAAAAGAAAATTCAGGTCCCTTTTGTATCATGGAAACTCAATTATTGTTTTTTACTGAATATTCCTGAAATGTAATAACCTAAATCTTAACAATTTGTGACATAACTTTTCATAATTCCCATCAGACTTGAAAAGAAAAAACATCAATGAAAGATTTGAAGAACGCATTCATAGGTGGTGATCTGCAGTTTTAACTTTTTGTTTTTGGCACTTTGATTTTTAAAAAATCTGCGATGTAATTATCAAGAGAGATCTTATATTTAAAAAAATCACCAAAACATGAGTAAACCAGAAAATGAAACACTATGAAGATAAGAGGTCCACAAACAATTGGAAAGTTTTTTTTTTTTTTTTTTTACTTACTAGCATTTTGACAGAAAATAAAATGTAACGAAGGTTGCATTATTTGCTCTCATGGATGATCACATGTTGTGAGAAGCATTTTGACAGAAAATACAATGCAAGAAAGACAGTATTACTTGCTCTAATGGGTGATCCTGTGCTGTGGGAAGCTTGGCATTACACACATTCATGGGTGCTACATGTCAAACTATG
The DNA here is from genome assembly GCA_039090855.1 of Macrothele yani. Taxonomy (NCBI): domain Eukaryota; kingdom Metazoa; phylum Arthropoda; class Arachnida; order Araneae; family Macrothelidae; genus Macrothele; species Macrothele yani. The sequence continues at coordinate 14,700,466 of CM077028.1, forward strand.
AAACTGCAGGTTTTTGCTCTTTCATCACTCAAAAGTAGCATAAAAGCACTTAAAAATGTGTTATTTCTTATTTAAAAACGATAGCTTTTTCCAATTTCTTTGGACTGGTGGGTCATCCTGTGAACTGTGACTTTTTTGTAACTGTTTGAGCAGGGCTGTTTGTTGATTTTTTTTTTGGTGGGGGGGGACAAAAAATTGAAGTTTTTGAAATCCACCAGAACAAAGTAAAAGTTAATGAAAAATAGAAGAAAAAATTAAAACATTTTTTTCTAATGTAAGTTGATGCATTCTTATTAAATTACAGCATTTTTTCTAATGTATGCATAATGCAAAAATTTGATTAGTGCAGCTCTTACCAGGCATAAAAACACCGTACATCCCACATATGTATGTATGTATGTATGTATGTATGTATGTATGTATGTATGTATGTATGTATGTATGTATGTATGTATGTATGTATGTATGTATGTATGTATTTTTTTCAATGTAGGTTAATGCAAATTAAGGCATTTATTCTAATGCAAACTGATGCATTTTTCTATTGTAAGTCACATTTTAACACAAAACATTAAAAAATGAAACACTTTTAGGGGGTGGGAGAAAGGCCCCTTTGCCTAACCCTTTAGTATGCCCCTGTGTTTGGACATCTTATCTTAGGTACAGATTATGTGCCAACTTCTTTTTTTCTGAATTTCACAGTCTGTGGATTAGGTGCTGCAGGAATTATACAAAGATTCCCTCCCCAACCCTTGAATTTCACAGTCTGCGGATTATACAAAGAAAAATACAGTAATTTCATAATAAACACTAGTTATTTTAAAGATTAGTAATAAATAACAGTGCTGAAATTCGAAAACTTCAAAGGATAGTTTATAAAGAATATTTAAGCTACAAAACTTTTGTGCATACAAACTTGCAATTGTGCTGTGATATTTTGGTCATTTATCATCAGAGTGAGAAATCTCTTAGTGTTCAGTTCTTCCAAAATCCCACATTTTATTGTAAGCGTTACTTTTTAACAGAAGAAAAAAGTTGTAAACTACAACAGAATAAACCATTATTTTTGTTTTACATTTAATTATGTCAAATACTTTTATCAAGAAGCACTATTCTGGCTATTTTTAAATTTGCCTTGAAATGGCCACAAATCTTTCACTGCTAAAAAAAAAAAAAAAAAAGGTTGATTTTCATCTCATTTACTTTTAATATTTATACAACCCACAGATCAAATATGTAACTTATTCATATTGTGTAGATATGAGCAATTCACCTATACGATTCTCAAAATTTCTCTTAAAGCATTACCTTTAAAATAAATACATGTATACATATCACTAAGCTATTCTCTGATATTCAGAGGTTAGTTCCTCACAGAAAGAACTTACTGTTGCTGTACCAAATGCCTCCATTTACAGCGATCTCGGCACACGGCTCGGACTTCATTGACATTCATCACACGCCACACACAAGACCTTTTGTACTTCACACTCATTATCTTTTTCTCATGCAGACATTCCTGAATCAGGTCCTCCTATGATTTCCTTGGCCTTTCTCTCCCTTTCTTTCCTGCCACTTGGGCTGAACAAATTATCCTAGTCAGCATCACCTCATCGCTCATTCTTTCAACATTGCCAAACCACCTAAGAATATTAGTCTCCACCTTACTAACAACATTTTGCCTCACATTACACATCTGCAACACATCATTCCTCACATGATCAGAATGTGCCTTCCCACAAACCTCTCATAAGTAACGCATCTCTCCAGCACACAAACGAGAATCACCTTTAAAACAGTAACTCTGATAAAAAAACAAAACATTGTGTACTTTGGATGTACTGCAGTGTATAAATAATTTTAACTGTTGTTAAAATAACTATTAGCACGACTTTTGGAAAAAGTTCTTGTGTCGTAGTATCAGTATGTCCATCCATCTGAGGACATCATTATGTCCATCTGTGAACAGACACCATATCTCTTCACCTATTAGTATGATCTGAAGAACCTTTTTTACCGGGAAGCTTTCTCTTTTTCTCATTTGAGAGTTTAATGATCACCATGAGCAACTCGACTTCATCCCCAATTTAGGGTCACTGACTCCAGGGAAGGGAGAAAGCCAGTGCTTTAAAACAAAAACAACATCCAATATTCACCGGGATTCAAACCATGACCCATCTTGAACAAATGGTCAGGAGCCAGCACTCAGACTGCCAAGCCACTGGGAAGCTTTAATTGTGAGAATGAAGGCAAGGCATCAGAATCTCGTGCGGAATGAGTCAGTCATAAAAGTTTAAGGTTGCAGTCTTAAAAGCATGATAATTAAAACAGTATGCAAGCTTCAGATGAAGTGAACAACTTATTTCATGTATAAGTTAAAAAAAAAAAAAACCCTAAGAACTTTTGGTCTTCCTAAAGACCATCAGATGGAAGTACTAAAAGAGATTTTTCGGGTGGGCAAATCATTACAACACCATGCGCTATCTCTTGATTATTGCTGAACAAGGAACTTCGTGTTGTAATGACAATACTCCTGTCACATACCGACATCTTAAACACAACTATTAAAACTTTCCTCTCCATTTGTGGAGAATGAAAATATTTAACATTTTGTTGGACCTCATTATGAATACTATCAGGTTATTTAAGTAAGTTACGTAAGGTTGCCTCTTTATTGTATGTATTTGCCTTGCTTCACTCATTTATTCTTTTTTACTCTGTCTTACTTGTCTTGCATGTTATATATTCGATAATTTGACTACTTGATTGTTTGTATTCATATATTGATTTAAAACCGTCATATTTGAATTTGATGACATGATCACCTGTTCAACATGTCACGTTCTGTCTGTAGGCTGCTTATGTCTCCCCATCCAAAAAACTCTTTTAGTACTTCCATCTGATGATGGTTTTTAGGAAGACCAAAAGTTCTTATGGCTTTATTTTTAACTCATACATTAATTAAATAAGTTGTTTACTTCATCTGAAGCTTGCATACTGTTTTAATTATTGTGCTTTTAAGACTGCTACCTTAAACTTTTATGATTGTGAGAATGAAGGCTCGTGCATTTTGGCCTGTTTCTGATGCAGAAACCTTGCACTAGGGAAGCATAAGTGCAGATGCTATTGGTCTAAATATACACTCAGTAGACATAACATTAGAGATAGGGGTGATAGGCAGTTGACATGGGCATCCCCTGAGGCGCAGGGTGGAACAGATGGCCAGCAGGGCTTCCCAACAGCATATCACAATCAACGAACATGGGTAAACGTGGTGATCTGAGTGACTTTGATTGTGGATGCATGGTTGACATAAGATAGATGGGTCATTCTATCACCCAAGTGGTAAGAGCCCTAGGGTTACTGAGCATGACAGTATCAAGGGTGTACTCTAAGTATACCATTGATGGACGTATCAGTGCTCAGAGAGCAAGAGGAGGCCAACCACACACCACTGAGGACTCTGGTCGAGATACACTATCTATGCTTGTACAGACTGTCTGCTTGGCAGAGGTGGTGCAAATCACTAGAGATGAGCTCGGGCCAGGGCTCGGACGGGCTCAGAATTCATTAACTACCGAAAAACCCAGGCCCAGGTTCAGAATTACACGTCTTGAATTTCATTACTGTAATTAATTCAACACGTGTAATTCCGAGTAGTATTATGCGTAGTATTTCTAAAAACATATTAATATTGTGAAGTGGATTAACTGAACTAAACTTTTTAAACTAATGATTTTTAAACTAATCCTTGCTTGGGCCATATCGTTGGCCAGTGTATAATGCATAAATGCAAGCCTTGATAAGCAACATTTTCCAAGAATACGGGCCCGGACTCAGCAAACACATGTAATCAAAGAAAGCGGGCCGGGCCCGGGCTCCTAAAATTGAGCCCGAAATCATCTCTACAAAAGTTGGAGGCCCAAGCAGCATTAGCGAGCAAATGGTACCATGCACGCTGCATACTCTGAGCTATGGGAGCCATCGCCCTACTTGCATGCAGGTTTTGATTGCTTGTCATTGGACATTGCACCTTGCAAGATGTTGAGAACATCAAAACTTAACCTCTGTAGAGTGGTGCAGAGGTCAAGTTGGTGCAGAGAGTGGTGCAGCTTCATGTTTCAGATTAATCCCATTTTCTGCTGTACCAAGCTGATGATAGGGTACAGGTGTGATGCGGACAGCATGAGGTCATGGCCCTATCATGCCAGATCATCTCCCCATCGTGCCAGATCATTAAGTTCCTTAATGTGTCTAGAGAGGTCCTTGACTGTTGCATGCTACCAGCATGTGCTGGCTGATCCCTTACACATATTCATGGCCTTTGCGTATCCTGCAGCCACTTTCATGGCCTTTGAGTATTCTATGCTGTGGCTTTTAGAACCATCTAGTGGCTTTGGTGGCAGTGGCCCCCAAAGCCACTGGATGGTTCCAAAATGCTGCTATGAGGCTTAAATATATAATGCACTTTCACCAATACATCTACTTCTAAAAGTCTGATTTAAAAAAAATGCACAGGATAGCATTGATAAAAATGACCATATGTAAAATTTGGTGATAGTAGGTTCCATGGTGTGGACAGTGGCGGCCCAAGGTACAGGCATACTGGGCAATTGCCCAGGGCCCCGCGACTAAACGGACCCCGCACGGTCGCCAATTAATTAGTAGTTTTTGACTGGTGTCACCTAAAATATTTCAGTTGTAGTTCATGATCATACAAATAAATGACCAATTTTAATATTTGTTTACTGATTTTAATTAGTGACACCAAAAAGTTACTCTGTTAGAAAAAAATTATTTTTTGGTCAGAGGCATTTTTTGAGCAGGAAAGTTGTAGAGAAATGTCTAAATTTAATTTTTTTCAAGATGTTTTTCATAGGAGTTTTGCCGCAGTTTAGAGTACAAGTAGTGAGCTGCAATGCACTCGCTCTTCTGTCCATAGAAAACGACGTGGCATCTACTCTGGACTATAGTGATTTGATTGAAGACTTCAGCCATAAGAAAAGTTGCAGAATTTTTCTTTAAATAATGGACATAATTATACAGCTTTCCTTGTTTATTTAGTAACATGCCATTTTGGAAAGGTAATATTTTGGATTCCTAATTACACATATTAATAAACAATATATTGTATCATATCGTGCTTATTTCATATAAATCAATACCACAATTTCCAATAAAAAAAAAAAAAAGAAAATTTGCTTTGAGATCACATTCACGCCTAGTGAGGGTTTGTGTGGGAGAAAAAAAGCGAACTACTGGTTTACGATCAGAGTAAGCAACATGTAATTTTATATATATATACTCATGAGGGTTTTGGATTATTGTGATTGCGAAGGGCCCCGTGAAGATCCATCGCCCTGAGCCCCGCAAGAGTTAGGGCCGCCACTGGGTGTGGTTTTATATTAAAATACATATAAGCATATTTCACTTACGTAAATATAGATGGTACTCACATTGTCAAACAATGTGTTGTATATAATACTGTTTGTAAACATGGAGACAGGAAACTTGTGCTCGGTATACCAAGTTTTACAGTAAGTCTCACACCTGGAGAGTGAGAGTTTCACAGATTGCAGAAGAGTCATACCCTTCAGAATGATGTCAAAAAAATCAAACCTTGTTAAGACATTTCAACCATTCAGTAACTTCTCCTGAGTGTAAATTTAACACTTATGATCCAAACTACGCTGCACATAATGTCTAAGCAACTTTAACAGCATGAATGATTGTAAACTTAGGTTTAACAATGGTGGTACAAGTTCATGTCAGAATTATGAAGTAACTGCCAAACCAAACACAGTTCTGAGATTTGTGGGATCCTTTTCTATTTCTTTGATAATTTTCTTCAATCTTCCATCAATATTTCTTAAATGGTCAGAATTCATCTTCTGAAACAAGTTCACCTGGGGGTACAGGATATGTTGTAGCTTTCCAGCATTAACATAGTCTTTCAAACTTTTTAGCACCTAGAGCAGAAAAACATAATGTTAAATAAAATATTTGTGAACATCAATAACACTGTGGATGTTTCTCTTCACACAAAGCTTAAAAAACAACATATTTTTTAATCTAGTTACTGATAGTAATGTTATGTTTCTTTGTATGTTTGTTTTTCTAGTTAACAAAATAAAAGGATAAATGGATAAAATACACAGCATCTAAACAAACCCTGAATACAACAAGATTTCTGATATAAAGTATGCAAGGTGTTTACAAAAGGTCTAGTCAAACTTTGGGAACATTTTCTATTGTGCATAGTGATGAAAGAAGGTTCCTATGAACAGGACCTGACTAAGACATTCAGGGACCCAGGGCCAGGAAAGTGGTGAGGCCCTCATTGAAAAAAAATCTTTCACTAATGTATAGCATGTCACACACAGCATGATATACAGTGTAACTCCATTTATTTTGATTGGGGGTTCAACGATCACCATGAACAACTCAATAGGCTATATATAGTCGCCCATCCCTAATTTAGGACCATTGATTCCAGGGAAGGGAGAGAGCCAGTGTCGTAAGACAAACACAACATCTGTGCCTCACTGGGATTAGAACCCGGACCCATCGCGGACAAATGATCAGAAGCCATCGCATAGACCAGTGTGCTACCAGGGTGGCATAAGTTTTTCAAGGGACCAAGTAAAGTTAATGCATAGTTAAAAAAAACACATAACTGAATAAGGGAAAATTTAACACTAAGGGTAATTAAAAAGTTTTCTATCAGCAACATTTTATGTATAAATAAAAAAAAAACATATAAGTAAGAAAGATATAAATGAGGTTCTACTGCATGTGCTTGTGCACACACACACAATTTCTTTCTATTGAACTTTTGCGTCAAATGAGGAAGATATTTCTTTCTCATCCTATATAGTAAATTTGATTGTGTAACAATTGAAAAGTTGTACAATTTGATTAGTAATATATGAATTTGTAATAATAATATTTAAGGTCTTACAATTTGTTATAAATTTTAAAGCAAGATTGATTGTAATCTTGTAGTAAGGCAGCAATTTCATAGAAGGGGTAGCAAAAGGTTTTGTGAAAATTGAAACTGCTTTTTTAATGAAAGCATCAGAGATTGACCAACAAGAGGATGCAACAAAACTCCACATAACATACTTTCACAACAACAATACTACTACTACTACTACTAATAATAATAATAATAATAATAATAGCAGTAGCAATAATAATAAAAAGAAGTTCAGGAATGATTAGGCCATTTTCAGAAAACAATTTAAAAAAAAAAAGATGCCCCAACCAAGGTCTGTGCATTAATCAGGCTCTGCTTATGAACAGTGAGTCAGAAAGTCAGAAACACTTCAGAGTTATAGCACATTTTGAGAGAATGTATGAAAAAATGCTCCTAGAGAAAATGTCCACTTCTAAAAAAAAAAAAAAAAAGCCCACATTTTGAAAATAGGAAAATATGCCAGCTGCTGACTAATGTCTTCTTACATCTGTTAGAAACATGAGGGCTTTCTTAATTTCAACTAAGCAATCAACAAAACTATTCAGAACATTTCCACTGCTCAACCATATAACATTAACAAGAATTGCAAGGACATCATATTTTGTTTCCAAAATGGCAAAACAAGCTCACTCACCGCACAAAGGAAAATAAATGGCCATGGCTCATCCACAAACAGTAATTACGCCCAAGGCGATTCTTTTTAGTGAGCGATGCATTACAAGAAAATCAGCCTTTCCTAAGCTTTACAACTGAATCTTAGACACATGGTAAAATCAAAAGAACTCCCACCTCATAAACAAAGCATCGCATAGGTTAGGATGGGAATGAGGATGCACCAGAGCAATACATCTGTAACTAGTAAAGTATATTGCACACGGCAATTCATAAACTCATGACTTTCAGTGTCCCAAAGGAGGAAATGATTACTGGCTCTTGATAATATTTTATTCTATATTTATGCATATTAAGATTGTGGTTTCTTCAAACAATGAGCTTCTTCTGCCATTTTGAGAACACATAATATGACGTCCTCGAAATTCTAAGTAACGTTTATGGTTGTCGTATTAGTGTGCTATGAAAAAATTAGATGTTTATATTTCTACACTTGCCTTCGGTATGCTTATAGCGCTATGATCCAATGGAAGGACTCAGTACTTTGGAAATAATTGTATGCAAATAAAAATGGCTCACCTTGAATAAGGTTATTGAATAAAAAGATGATGAAGCACTTAAGAATGTATATTTAATATAGGAACACACAAAATAAATGGAGTTTCTAAAGTACTGCACTTAAAAGTAAACACTGAGTATCAGAGAATAAATATCAAATGCACTGCTTGAGAAGAAAAACATCACAGAATAAAAAAAGACCATCATAACAGAAGGGTCACCACAAAGCATGTGAAGATTGCAGACCTTCCTCTCTCACCAGGTGTTTTACCATGAACTGATCACATGCCACAGTGTTAGCACTTAACGCAGAAAGAAATAATGAACAACTTTTTCTCTGCACATGGAAACAATGCTTGGTGACTGCTGTGAGATGTACTTATGACCTAGTTTTCCAACAACGTTATGTGACTGAGCAGGGGACATGTTCTGACCAGTTTTGTCTATTGTTCAGTAGAAATTAAGATGTTCCTTCATGAAATTAAAAAGACCTGATGTTTCTAACTGCTGTAAGAAAACATCAGTCAACAGCTGGTGTAGTTCTCTATTTTCAATCCATGGCCATTTTTCCTACTTTCGATAAGTTGGAACAATTCTGCAATTCTGCATCAGGCCAAATGTTCAAAATGGCATTCATGAGCAGCTATACATGCTTCATAGTGCCTTCTCATCAAATGCTGAACATGTTCGAATAGTCCTGTGACATTCTAAATTCTTTGTGGTGTCTTATCTGGGACTCCAGCCAGCACCCTTCTCAGATGACTAATCCTAATACAGTGCCTGAGACCACTTATCCACCACAATGGTGTTGTAGAGAAGCATGCATGAGCAGAAAACTTATATGAACCATATGTTGCATAACTTAACATCTAATGTTCAAATCAATTCCACTTAGTAGTTCTAATTCTGACTATTATATAGCTCTAATTATTGTACTATTCTCTTTTACGTGCGATATTTCAAAGTAACTTGTACAGAAAACTAGCGGATAATGCTTACCTTGGCATTCCTTTCTAGCGACGGGGACATTTCACGCACGTGTTTTCCGGCCTTTGTTGAGGTTATTGTCCTAAAGTCCGTTGTATGCGATGACTGGCTTTACTTCTCACACTTTTCGCTGGGTATACTCATTGGATCTTTGCTTTAGGATTCCAAACATCAATTTTTACCGTTCTTTATACTCGAAATTTTCGCCCATACTCTGGGCATCTTCAGGAGCGTGGCGACTTTACCACCGATGTTCGTGGCTAACTTCGCGCTAATGGAGTCCGATACTCCTTGTTGCCATTCGTCGGAAAAACTTTCCTGGATATATTTCGTTAACAAGCCCGGCTGGCGCCATCTATGTTTAGTTAAGACCACTTTTTTTTTTTCCCCCGTATTTTTTTTTTTTAATTTTTTTAATTTCTTCTCCTATCCTGGTTTTCTTGTCTTTTTTGCCTGTTTTTCTTTTGTTGTTGTTTTTCTTGTCTTATTAGTTCTTTCCACAGGCCCGATAATGTGCTAGGGTCGTTCTGGTTACATACCCTTGCTTTATTTTTGTAGATTAATATTGCTTCTTCCCTCCTCACTTGCCTTTCCGATTTTTTATTCTTTTTTAGCATTTTAATTTCATCGAACTTTGGGAATGTCCGGTTTTCCAAGCAGAATTGCACTAAAGCCGTTTTGGCTTCTTTTTTTTGCCAGTTAGATATGTGTTGTTTAAGTCTTTTTTTTAATCTGTTTTTCGTACTTCCAATGTACGATATTGGGGGTATGTGTGCTATTGGAATTTCGTAGGTTCCTGATTCTTCTAGCATTTTTTCCTCTGTTTTTTTTGTTGACAGTCATACTTTTCACGGTGTGCACTGAGCTTCCTAGTTGTAAGTCATATTTAGCACAGTGCCTATTGATTTCTTTACTCACTCCTTCCAGGTAATGTTCAAATGACACACTTTACTATCAATAATTTTACATATTTTAACCCTTAGAAATCTAGTCTTTGGATTAATATGTTAAAATATGTTACAATTAATGAACAGATCTATGGGGTAAATGAATGATAAATTGTTTGTGTAATCTGCTTTGGTATTTAGCTCTCAATGCCATATATAACAATATAAATATAAAGATGAACCTCAGAAAAAAATTGTGCTCTTAACTTTAACCTGAATGTAAAAAATGTAGCTAAAAAGTAGCTACTTTTTACAGAAAGCAGTGTAGCTAGTTACTTTTCAGAAAAAGTAGTTGTAGCAAGCTATTTTTTCATGAAAGTAGCTGAAGCAATACCTAACTACTTTTAAAAAGTAGCTTTCCAGTCACTGTGAACTGCTACATCATGAGGAACACAGAATTGTTCAAAATGTGATTGTCGGTTGGTAATATTTGGTGTTAAAAGTTCTGGGTAAAATCACTGGAGATCCAAACCTATATCACATGAGGGTCATTCAAAGAAAGTTAATATTCTAACACATACATAAAAGCTGTGTAATTGTAATTCTTTTATTCATTTTTCAGCATAGTCCCCAGCTACTGCAATGCCCTTCTACCATCGAATATCATTGATACTGAAGGGGAGAATTTCTACATTAGTTTTCCAACCATGCACTTCAGCTAAAATCACATTAGAGTCAGAGATGTATCTTTTTTCATGGATGTTTTCCTTCAGCTTCAGGAACAAATAAGTCACTAGGGGCAAGGACAGGTGAATAGGGCTAGTACAGAAGCAACTCGAATCCTACACTTTGTATTGTGGTCTTTGTCAAAAGTAATAATATGCCTTGTAATGTTACATGTTTTAATACATTTAAAAACTGCTGCTTCAAGGATGAAGACATGATATCTACAAAAAGAACCTGACAAGTCATTCTGCACATCAATTTACTGCCACTGCTCCATTAAAGACTGAAAAAGATGCCAGTACATCAGCTGGTCTGAACCAAGGTCTAGTTTCATACTAATATTTAGAAGATAAGGACCATGTGCAAACATTAATATTTTTTATTTTATTGTGAACTATTTCTATTATCAGCAAAGTACAGATATTGGATGCATAAAAATGCATAAATAAAATACAAAAATGAATCATATTTAAAAGAATGAAATTTACCTCAGAGAAATAAAACATTATCAAATAATCTGCTGAGTTGCTCATGAGACCTATATGCAAAAGAAAAATTACTTATCATTAAGAAAAAAAAAGGTTTGAGCAAGTTATGATCTTTGAGATCAATTCTTATCTTTATTAGTTGATTTTTTTGACAAAATCATAAAAGAAACAAAAATATTTTTAGAAAAGAAAAAAAGGAGTACATTTAGCTTCATTGAACAGTTTTCTTTCAAAGAAAAAACCTACCTCAAGGAATCTTTCTCCCATTAGTGTTTCCTTCCAGTATGACTCTAAATGGTTCTTTTGAATCTCCCACATAACAACAGTTTTCAAATAATATGAAGCTAAGCTTTTCCAATTGTTTTCTTTTTTATCCCGCAGAAGCTGGCAGATACATGAGAACAAAAATGTAGAAGCCATTAGAAAAAAACTAAGTTGTCATATGCCACATTTACATAAAAATTTCCAAAAATATTATCACTTTTCATGTAACCTTCATGTTTTTAGCTTCATTTTTCTTTCAGTAAGAGAGATATTGAGGAAAAAATAATCTTCACATAATGGCCAAGCAATGACCTTGAACAATTCAGAAAGGTTTTATAATAATAAAAAGACAAAAGGAGGTAATATTATTTGATACAGAAATACCCCTGGATCACAATGCTGAGATGAAATCACAATCATTAACCAGTAAATCAAACTCATCTTTGTTATGTGGCTTCCCAGATTATTATATTCAAACAAGTTAACTTTTTTATGGGATTTATCTACGTAAATTCTTAAAATTTCGGCAAATTTTCGGAGAGAATTCCTCTCCTTCGTAAGGCAGTTTTTCGTTCAATTTCCATCATGGTCTTCGATTACGATTAACCTTGATGGTTACAGTAATTTTGCAAAATGTCTTGCCAGATGTTAGGCAGCGAAAAGATCTCCTCAGGAACGATTACCACAGCAGCCTAACAAAGTTCCTTAAACGAGTAAAAATTCCCCAAAAGAACTTTGAAATCAACCAATTAAGAGCCTTAAACCAGTTCAAAAAAGAAGAAAATTTAGTGGCTTTGAAAACCGACAAAAGTAAGTTAATTACAATTATGGATAAAGAAGATTATCAGAAGAAAATAGAAGAAGAGTTAAAAAAGCCTATTTATGAGGGATACAGGAAAACTCATTACCTGAATTAATTAAAAAAGTTACAAAGCTTATTTCAGTACAAAAGAAAAAAGGCCAACTCCCAGATAACTTTAAAAAGTTCTCAAAATTGCAATTCAGGTTGTCTTAGCTATATGGAATAGTAAAATTACATAAGATTAACCACCCAATTAGGCCAATCATAGATTCAAAATGCTCAATACTTTGAAATCTGAACTATTTTCTTAAGTCACACCTTCAAGATTTATTAGAAGAACCTCCCTTTTATTATAAAAAAACTCCTCAGCCATAAAGTGTAAATCAGAGCAGCTTCCAACCCTAGATTCTCTTATTGGTAGCCTTGACATAGTTTCTATATACACTGGCATAAATTTAGATCAATTTAAAAACTACAGGATTTAGACTGAGCAATAACATAAGAAATAGGGAAACATTTTAAATATTAAATTAAACATTTTAAATATTAAATTATTCTTCATTAAAAAAGAAAGTTGAACCTGTTTATATTGAATTTGAGGATACAGTTGTAATAGTCTGACATATGGAATAGTTGAATAAGTATAATTTTATTACAAGTGTGTCATTCACATTTACTGTATTGTAGTTATTTCACGATATGCAGTTCCAAGATTGTTGAAAAATTGAGTCTCATTTATTTTCGCATATTTTTTAAAATGCTGTCAATGCTGCTTTCTACATCTTGAATTTTATTAAGTAAGCCATATCCACAACCATCAACAGCTAAACAATATATAAGACATTAGCAACATCTAGTGCTCCTTGACAACAGCTGTGTGGAATCAGTAGTTCTGATTCCATGCAGCTGTTGTCATCACCATCTTTCTTAACTATCATATGTGTATTCACCATCTTTCTCATTTGTCCCTGTTCAATCTGTGATGACATCAGCCTCAGTTCATTTAGCTGCAACTTGAACACCTTTATTTGCTTCCAGATAATCTTGAGGATGTACATCCCCAGACACAGTGCAAGCAATAGCAAATAAATCACATCAGACTCCACAAAGATCATGCACATCTATGGTTTTACTGCTTGGCTCTCCATTATCAGAAAATATAAAATGCTGGGAGCAATTTCTAAGTGTGCCTTCAGAAATATTCTTGCACACATTGCTTATAATTTCTATTACACTATCTTATCTCTTTTTTTCTTTATTCAGCCGCAGTTTTGTGAAGAGTCTGCCCACCACAAGTTTTTGATAACCACATTCAAAGGTATGAAACGACATCTTAGTCTAAAGGCTGAACCACAGATCTCGTATTTGGAAGCATAAATTTTAGCTTGATATTCTCGTTTTCAAACCACAATGACGTGAAAAATGGTTTTCTAAAAATAAGCAAATTTTGTGCTTTTGTTTAATCAACTCTTTATCCCATTTCTTTGAATAAAGCTCATATTGAGAAATGGCTTCCTAGTTTAATTGAATTAATAATCTAAAGCAACTTATGGGAATTTACTAGGAAATTTTTTCATTTATAGCAAATTTTCGGAGAAAACTCTTCTCCTTCTTCAAGCTCTCTTGTTGTTGTCACTTTTTGCTTGTCACTATCATGGTTACGGTTTACCTTGACGGTTACGGTTAACCTTGACGGTTTAGGTTATTTTTCAACAAATCTTGCCAGATGTTAGGCAGGGAAAATCCTTTGCAGTCATTGATGATGGAATTTTGATTTTTCTCAATCTCTATTCCTTCTTTCAGTTTTCTTTTTTGGAAATTGCTTTGGAAACTGATTACTTTAAGAGAATTCCAATCCATGCTGTGCCCAGTTTCTCTAACATGCCTATCTAATCCAGTCTTGTTGGAGCAATTTTTTATAGCTGCTTTATGCTCAGCTATACGAGTTTCTAGTCTGCGACCTGTTTCACCTATGTAAGATAGTCCACAGCTACAATTTACTTCATGAACTACTCCTTGCATTTTTAAAATATCTTCTTCTCTTTGAACTATTTTAGGGAAAAAATTTTTAACTTTGTGCTCTAAACTTGGAGCTAGCCTAATATTGTATTTTTACTAATTCTCTTTAAAGCCTCAAATAAACCTTTGTGATACGAAATTTTTCTAGTGAATTTTACTTCTTGCTTTTGTGGGTTCTTCGTACCATTAAAATTCAGAAGCTTCTCAATTTCTTCTTTAGGATAGTTATTTTCTGCAAGTATGACTTTAAGCTCTTCTTTATGGGCTTCTTTTTTATCTGCAGTAGAAACTATTTTATTAATTTTTCTAAAAACTGACTTGCTACATTTTTTCTTAATAGAAACTGGATGATACGAATTGAAATCCAGTAGTCTTTTAGTATTCATTGGTTTTTTATACCAACTAGTGAGGAATTTTTCATCTTCATAATAGATAGTAATATCTAAGAAGTTTATTCTTCTTTCTTTTTGAAGTTCAATAGTGAACTTAAGGGAATCATCTAATTCATTGAATGAGTCTAGAATTCTTTCTGGAACAATTTCTGAGCTATCTATTATAAATAAGATGTCATCCATGTATCTGTTATATAAGCAGAAGTATGTGGGTTGTACTAGTATCTTTTCTTCTAGTTTTCCCACATAATAGTTAGCTAAGAGTGGGAGAGTGGGGAGCCCATAGCTAGCCCCGATTTTTGAATGAAAAAGTTTTCCCAAATTGAAAGTAGTTGTTCTGCAAAGAGAAAGTAAGCATTTCAAAAATTCCTACTAATATGTTTTTTTCCTTGTTGTGAAAAACTATTAGGTCTGCCAAGTCTTCCGCTATAAAGTCTATAAGTTGATCTATATTAATGTGAGTATACATAGACACTATATCTAAACTACCCATAATAGGAGAATCTAATTTAGGAAGAAGTTCTAGTTTTTCTTTTAGCTGCATTGAGTTTTTAATCAAGTTAGGTGGCTCTTTTAAAAGTTTCTGAAGGTGTGACTTTAAAAAATAGTTTAGATTTGAAAGAATAGAGTTTTTTGAGTCTATTATTGGTCTAATTGGTTGGTGTTCTTTATGCAGTTTGACTATTCCATATATTTGAGGTAATCTGAACTGTAATTTTGAGAATTGTTTATAGTTTTCTGGAAGCTGGTTTTTCTTTTTTTGAAGTGAAATAAGCTTAGAGACTTTTTTAATCAAATCTGGTAGTGGGTTTTCTTTTACTTCTTCATACATAGGTTTTTTTAGTTCTTCTTCCATCTTTTCTAGATAATCTTTCTTATCCATAATAGTAATCAACTTACTTTTGTCTGTTTTCACAGCAACTATACTTTCATTTTTTCTGAAATCTTTAAGAGCTTTTAATTGACTATTATCAAAATTTTTTTGAGGTTTCCTTACTTGCTTCTGGAATTTTGTAAGGCTATTGTAGTAATCTTTTCTGAGGAGGTCTGCTTTAATTTGGTCCTCTTTTTCTAAAGTGCTGCAGATGCTTTCCAATTCAATTACCAATTTTTCTGGATTTATTTTTTCTTTGGATAGATTGAAATTACTTCCTTTATTTATCACTTGTAATAATTCTTGGCTAACTCCAGTAGCAGTGTTGTCCTTCACATGACTAAGAACTGCAGTTTTTTTGTTTTTACTTGAATAGTTTTTCTTCAAAAATTTTTCTTCTTTAAGGTTCAGCTTTTTAACAAATTTCTTATTTTTGTTGCTTACTCCAATTTTTAGCCAGTCATCCAATTCTGCTTTTACTGTATCCCTTAAGATTCCAGAAATTTTCTTTTCATTTTCTACTTTTACTTTTTTATAATAAGCAACATTTTTATATTTTGCTTCAATACTTCTTTTTAACGTTTTTTGCTCTATTTTTCTTATGAAGTTGGCTGAAAGTAAATCTTTAAATGGTTTTCTAAGTCTAAATGAATTTGGAATAAAGTTATTTACCTTGCAATTTTTCAGGAACTTGATTTGAGCTATGGATCTTTCCATCTTCAATGTAGCTTGTTGAACTTTCTTTATTGTTTGCCAAGTATCTGACCCATACTCTGTTCTAATTCTTTGAATAAAGCTCATATTGAGAAATGGCTTCCTAGTTTAATTGAATTAATAATCTAAAGCAACTTATGGGAATTTACTAGGAAATTTTTTCATTTATAGCAAATTTTCGGAGAAAACTCTTCTCCTTCTTCAGGCTCTCTTGTTGTTGTCACTTTTTGCTAAAAGTGACAACAACAAGAGAGCCTGAAGAAGGAGAAGAGTTTTCTCCGAAAATTTGCTATAAATGAAAAAATTTCCTAGTAAATTCCCATAAGTTGCTTTAGATTATTAATTCAATTAAACTAGGAAGCCATTTCTCAATATGAGCTTTATTCAAAGAATTAGAACAGAGTATGGGTCAGATACTTGGCAAACAATAAAGAAAGTTCAACAAGCTACATTGAAGATGGAAAGATCCATAGCTCAAATCAAGTTCCTGAAAAATTGCAAGGTAAATAACTTTATTCCAAATTCATTTAGACTTAGAAAACCATTTAAAGATTTACTTTCAGCCAACTTCATAAGAAAAATAGAGCAAAAAACGTTAAAAAGAAGTATTGAAGCAAAATATAAAAATGTTGCTTATTATAAAAAAGTAAAAGTAGAAAATGAAAAGAAAATTTCTGGAATCTTAAGGGATACAGTAAAAGCAGAATTGGATGACTGGCTAAAAATTGGAGTAAGAAACAAAAATAAGAAATTTGTTAAAAAGCTGAACCTTAAAGAAGAAAAATTTTTGAAGAAAAACTATTCAAGTAAAAACAAAAAAACTGCAGTTCTTAGTCATGTGAAGGACAACACTGCTACTGGAGTTAGCCAAGAATTATTACAAGTGATAAATAAAGGAAGTAATTTCAATCTATCCAAAGAAAAATAAATCCAGAAAAATTGGTAATTGAATTGGAAAGCATCTGCAGCACTTTAGAAAAAGAGGACCAAATTAAAGCAGACCTCCTCAGAAAAGATTACTACAATAGCCTTACAAAATTCCAGAAGCAAGTAAGGAAACCTCAAAAAATTTTGATAATAGTCAATTAAAAGCTCTTAAAGATTTCAGAAAAAATGAAAGTATAGTTGCTGTGAAAACAGACAAAAGTAAGTTGATTACTATTATGGATAAGAAAGATTATCTAGAAAAGATGGAAGAAGAACTAAAAAAACCTATGTATGAAGAAGTAAAAGAAAACCCACTACCAGATTTGATTAAAAAGTCTCTAAGCTTATTTCACTTCAAAAAAAGAAAAACCAGCTTCCAGAAAACTATAAACAATTCTCAAAATTACAGTTCAGATTACCTCAAATATATGGAATAGTCAAACTGCATAAAGAACACCAACCAATTAGACCAATAATAGACTCAAAAAACTCTATTCTTTCAAATCTAAACTATTTTTTAAAGTCACACCTTCAGAAACTTTTAAAAGAGCCACCTAACTTGATTAAAAACTCAATGCAGCTAAAAGAAAAACTAGAACTTCTTCCTAAATTAGATTCTCCTATTATGGGTAGTTTAGATATAGTGTCTATGTATACTCACATTAATATAGATCAACTTATAGACTTTATAGCGGAAGACTTGGCAGACCTAATAGTTTTTCACAACAAGGAAAAAACATATTAATAGGAATTTTTGAAATGCTTACTTTCTCTTTGCAGAACAACTACTTTCAATTTGGGAAAACTTTTTCATTCAAAAATCGGGGCTAGCTATGGGCTCCCCACTCTCCCCACTCTTAGCTAACTATTATGTGGGAAAACTAGAAGAAAAGATACTAGTACAACCCACATACTTCTGCTTATATAACAGATACATGGATGACATCTTATTTATAATAGATAGCTCAGAAATTGTTCCAGAAAGAATTCTAGACTCATTCAATGAATTAGATGATTCCCTTAAGTTCACTATTGAACTTCAAAAAGAAAGAAGAATAAACTTCTTAGATATTACTATCTATTATGAAGATGAAAAATTCCTCACTAGTTGGTATAAAAAACCAATGAATACTAAAAGACTACTGGATTTCAATTCGTATCATCCAGTTTCTATTAAGAAAAATGTAGCAAGTCAGTTTTTAGAAAAATTAATAAAATAGTTTCTACTGCAGATAAAAAAGAAGCCCATAAAGAAGAGCTTAAAGTCATACTTGCAGAAAATAACTATCCTAAAGAAGAAATTGAGAAGCTTCTGAATTTTAATGGTACGAAGAACCCACAAAAGCAAGAAGTAAAATTCACTAGAAAAAATTTCGTATCACAAAGGTTTATTTGAGGCTTTAAAGAGAATTAGTAAAAAATACAATATTAGGCTAGCTCCAAGTTTAGAGAACAAAGTTAAAAATTTTTTCCCTAAAATAGTTCAAAGAGAAGAAGATATTTTAAAAATGCAAGGAGTAGTTTATGAAGTAAATTGTAGTTGTGGACTATCTTACATAGGTGAAACAGGTCGCAGACTAGAAACTCGTATAGCTGAGCATAAAGCAGCTATAAAAAATTGCTCCAACAAGACTGGATTAGATAGGCATGTTAGAGAAACTGGGCACAGCATGGATTGGAATTCCCTTAAAGTAATCAGTTTCCAAAGCAATTTCCAAAAGAAAACTGAAAGAAGGAATAGAGATTGAGAAAAATCAAAATTCCATCATCAATGACTGCAAAGGATTTTCCTGCCTAACATCTGGCAAGATTTGTTGAAAAATAACCTAAACCGTCAAGGTTAACCGTAACCGTCAAGGTAAACCGTAACCATGATAGTGACAAGCAAAAAGTGACAACAACAAGAGAGCCTGAAGAAGGAGAAGAGTTTTCTCCGAAAATTTGCTATAAATGAAAAAATTTCCTAGTAAATTCCCATAAGTTGCTTTAGATTATTAATATCTTTATCCCAGTCATGAAGGCAATTCAGAAATAACTCTGTAGCATCTCGGGGACTTTTTTCTTGTCAATGACCAAAGACTTCCTTTTCACAGAGCTATCCAGATTAACATCCTGTAACACTAATTCAAACTTTACTGAACTTTCCATTATGACATTTATTGTAACAAAAAGATAGTGTTTTGTTTGAAAGTAGACTGCTAAAACAAGCTCGTCTAATCTGCATTGTAAATATTGCCAGCTAGATGTCATGACTGTATGTCAGCCCTATTTTGTTGCAAACATTTTTGTACAGGTTTAGAATTAACTACTTGACTTTCCCCAGACACTACTTTTCCAAAGATGTCATAAAGATTTTTAAATTGCTGCAACCATCAAGTACTTGCAGTAAAATACTTCTTGCCAAGTTGAGAGATTTTTTTTTTCTGGTTCAGGGTTAAATGACCATTATGAGCAACTCGATGGACTATATATAAGCAGTCGTCTGTCCGTAATTTAAGGCCACTGGTTCCAAGGAAGGGAGAGAGCCAGTGATGTAAGACAAACACAACATCCATGCCTCACCAGGATTTGAACCAGGATCCACTTGGATGAACGGTCACAAGCCAGCGCTTAGACCACTGCACACCAGGGTAGTAAGAGAAAAAATTCTTCGCTTTCTGTTGCAGCATTCGGCCAGAGACTGGAATGTTATGAACCCTGATGTCTACAAACCACCAGTGATCAGAAGAAATGCACTACAGGTAGCCATGCTATTTTTATGGTAGCATGGTGTGTAGTATCATTAACAGTAGAAAAATGTAGTTGTAGTGGTAGCATGCTACAAAATAAAGTAGCTTGTAGGTGAAAATTATGCTACAAATCATGCTACTTTTAAAAAGAGCAGATAAAATATTTTCAAATCATGCAACATTTCCAGATTCCCTGAAGTGTAATTGGCTGGGACAGGAACCTGTTTGTAATCACATTTGTAACTTGACTTATATTGTGAATGCCAGCCAAACTGAAGACTTGTATTCCTGACTTGACTGTGAATGCTAGCCTAATTAAAATCTTTCCAGGCAGCCTGCACAGACAGTGTGTACTAGAACATTGCGTTAGTGGTTTGCTGAGGATCGCTGATTGCTAGATTTAATTCTCTTAGTCAAGAGAATGAATTCACAAACATATCTTGAAATGGTCTCTCTGATTTCCCTGGCTTCAAGCTAATGTAGCTAGCTTGAAATATACACTAATGAATGTGTTACATATTATGATCAATCACAGCTGAGGTAAATACAGAGATAAATTATTTGAGTAGTTTCCCGTGATATTTAGCTCTGAATGCCATATGTAAGAATGTAAATATAAAGGTCATCCTCAAAATGTGCACTTCTAATTTAAGCCTAAATGTAAAAAAGTAGCTAAAAAGTAGAGAGAGTAGCTACTTTTTAGTACCTAAAAGTAGCATAGCTAGCTAGCTATCTTTTAGAAAAAGTAGTTGTAGTTGTAGCTTGCTACTTTTAAAAAGTAGCTTTCCAAGTACTGCAAGCCACGTACGAAGAGCTTTTAACACCTTGTCATATGCAGCTGTATGCATATGCTTAGTATCATCAGCATTTGAACATTCATTAGATTTTCTTTAGCCACCTTCTTTATCCTTAAAAATTCTGCTTAGAGCACACTTCAATTTTCTAAAATGATCTACTTCATTACATTTCTTTTTTCACCACTTTCAAGTTGAATTATTTTGAGCTTTGCTAAAAACAGAAGGTTTTGCCTTTGTTTTGCTGCCATTTCATAAAAAAACACTATGCCTATGACGATTAAATGATTCAATTTTTAACATTTTTCATTTTATTTTTAGAAAACAAAATCTTCATATCTCATCACAATGATATTCTTCATTAAAAAAGAAAGCTTTCAAGTTGAATTATTTTGAGCTTTGCTAAAAACAGAAGATTTTGTCTTTGTTTTGCTGCCATTTCACGAAACAGTACTGTGCTTATGAGTATTAAATGAAAGACACAAACTTTATTCTAAATCCTTTCTTCATGGAAGCTGGTCACATTCACATATCAGTGTCCTAGAGAAAGCCTTTTCAAGGACAGAATCCTTCCCTACTTATAATCTTAAGCTTCTTTCTAGCCATGAATAGAATTAACTGCACTCCTCCATTTTTTTAGCAGTTTCCCTCACCATAAAAGAATTTTTGGATGACACCGAATAAACATCTTGAACATGGTTTTGGAAGTCTGAGGTGGTGTGCTCAGTTGAAAACCAGATCCTGTAAATGGCTAGAGCAATTGGGAGCATCGAACTTTCAATATATACATTGTACCTGTTGTTCTTTTTAATATGCAGGGTTCTTAGGAAAGTCTGTTTACCCCCTCTAACTTTTAAATCATGTATTGTACCGCTACGGAAATAATGTGTACCTATAGGAAAGTAGCCACGTACAATCGATTGGACGTGCTTGTAGCACCTCTAGTAGCGAAATACAGAACTTAGCAAAACTAGCTCAGAAACCAAGAGAGATACGCAAAAAAGTCCAATTACAAAATGAAAGAGCGGTGTTTAATTAGTACAAAACAACACTTGGTTCAACTGAAACACTTACTGAAAAGACAAGAAAATGCGAACAAAGCATCAGATGTCCGGCTGCTAGTACGCGACAGCAACAGAAAAGTGGTTATGTGACATAATACGTTTTATGCTAATTTGAAGTTTGACGTAAAATGACGTCAGACAGCCGAAGGGCTATAAATGATGGGTGGGAAAATGAAAATGTTAAAAATTAAGAAGTGCATAATGTTTTCTATACAGCTTAAAGTTCCTAACTCATTAAAATCTTCTGGAATTTTCTGAGGAAAATTGTTTACTGCCAACCACATTCTTAGACAACACCTTTGCCTGACTTCTGAGTCATTTCTGAAACAAAAACAGATGTTATGTACGCTCGATCAACAGCTCAATCCAAAAACACAGCTGATATCCTGAAAACCCAATAGTTGACCTCAGACCTATGACTGAAAACATAATTAAAAATGGAACTGGAATAGTCACATTGAAAAAAAAATGTACACAGGATTTAAGTGAGAATATTTAAAACCCAACATGAATATCACAACAAGTTTTTCAGAACATCTATAAATCTGTAGAACACACCAGTGCAGTGATTGTTCAGAACGATAAAAAATAAATATGTTGGCACTTTTCAAAAATTAGTAAGTGACAGTAATTAGTAGGCTAATTTTCAAGTAAGTGACAAAGGAATTAGTGGTGTGCTCATCTAGACATAACACAGATGTTGGATGGCTGTGATCCTTGCAAAATGATGGATAATCACAGGCAGGACAAGTACTGACAATTTTTGAGTGTAATGTCAATGACAATGCCTTAAAAATATGAACATAATTGAAAGAAAATGATGAGTGGGTGCAGTTTTGTTAAACAAGTGAACTACTACACACAGAATTGAAAAATTCTGGCACTGAATGGAACAAAGTGCTCCAAGTGTAAGAACAATATTCTAGGTTTTTTTTTTTCTCTTTTGTTTCCCAAATTAAGGGCCACTCATTCACTCATTCCATGGAAAGGAGAGAGACAGCACCACAGGACAGATACACCATCTATATCTAGTTTGCAATATGAACCTGAATCCAACTTGGAAGATTAGCCTGAAACCAACACCTATGACTACTCACCTACAGGGAAAGCATTCAAAGATTGGCCTGATATGGATTGTATAAAATCCCACAAAATCATTCCAAGGGAAAATTTTGCTCAGCTTGAAAAAAAAAACTTTTACAAAACAAATTTTCCAATGGAAGATGTGGTTATGAATACTGGTCTATGTTTTGATAATATCCATATATGCAGATTGCTGTACATCAATGGTCAACACAGTCCTTTGGTGGAGAGCAAAAGTGAGTGGCATAGTATATTGCCCTGGATGTATGAAGTTTTTATGAAATTCAAACTGAGTATAAATAAGGGAAAAATAAAGGTTATGGTTTTTGAGTGAGGAACTGTTAGTACTGAATGCATTATAAGTCTAAAAGGCACAATGATTGACCCAGTGAATGAATTTGTATATTTGGGAAGTATGTTTGACAGAGAGAACAAATTAGATGGTGAAATTAGTAGGAGAGGGAATTCATCTTTGAAAGTCATAGCTGCTTTAGGTTTTCACAGGAATGATCGGTTCTCAAAAAGTTCTAAATGGCTGTGTATGAAAGTGTAACTGTTTCTACTTTGATGTACAAAAACTAGGTACTGCAAAAGAGACATACGAGTGTTGTGTGCTGGAGAGATTCTTTACTTATGTAGGGGAAGGGGAGTAAGTTCTGATCATAAGCAGAACAAAGATGTGCTGTCGACGTGCAAAATGCTGTTTTGTAAGGTGGAGGCTAATATTCTGAGGTGATCTGGCAATGTTGAGAGAATGAGTGGTAAGATGCTTATTTTTTCTTTTTATTAGTAACAATAAAAGCATATCCATTTCATTAAGCTCTGATATGACAAATTTAAACAATACAATAAAGAAATGTTTACAATACCTTCAGCAATTTGATTATGGGCTTTACACAGCCTTTCCCATGGAGAAACTTTTTCTCCACCCCAGGAAAATGTATTCTCCATAACAGCCTATGATCTTCAATAGATGGAGTGGATGCTCCTGAGGGCACAAATGGTTTGGGAACTAAAAACCAAAACTTATCCTGCAGAGAAAAAACAGTGTATTGTGATTACAAGATAACAGTATTACATTAGATATACATTAGATAAAAAGTACAGATAACATAAAAATATAACATAATTTATGATTATAAAATAACAGCATGTCCACACTTAAACTTCTCTAAGGTGAACACCAGGTGGAATGATTATGAACACATTAAGAAAAGCAGCCCAAAACTGGCTTGGTTCAATTGTACAAAGCTGCTTTCACTGCTCTATGCATAAGACTTGCATACTCAGCTATTCCTATGATCAATGAACATGGTCATAGAGTACAGCAACAATTAAGTAAGAGTTGGGATACCCCAAACATTCTAAGATCACATATTTTTATAATAGCTCTGATTACAAGGATCATCATGTGTAGATGGTGATGCTGAAAATGCACTATGAATATCAAGAAATACCAACATTACTGTTTTACTTACTAAGAATGATCACAGTCATAGGTGTAACTAGGCATTTCTGCACATGGGGCAAACCCTAAAATATTACCGTATTACGCCCCCACATTGAAGTCATTAAGACAAAAAGCTTTACTGCCTGAAATATTATAATCATGCTTGTTGCACGAGTTTATAGAATAGTAAAACTAGTCTTGTGTGTTGATTACGCACATGAAGTTTTTATGAAATTCAAACTGAGTATAAATAATGGATTTCAATTTTTCAAAATTGAATGCAATTTCAATTTTTCAAAATAACTAACACTGGCCACAGAGAGTTGCTTCTGACATTTCACTTCACAATGAATTTTACACTTTCTCCTTTTAAAATCATATTCTTTTGTAGTTAATTAATTACTAATAATCACTAACAGTTGAGCAATAGATTTTAAGAACCATTTAGATTTTGGGCAGACAAAAGACAGACCTTTGCGAAGTTACTGCTGCCTTCAGTGCTATTTTAACTGTAGTTTAACAACCTAACTTTTAAATATTTTTATTGGGGTATGATACTGTAAATAGGATATTATGGAACTAGGTGCCATTTCTTAGACCAAAAGGGAAGCACATTTTATCTTCATTAATTGAGTCAGAAGAAATTAGGAAGTGGGAGGAAGTGCACTCAGCAGAAGGATTTTGTGCATTTCTCCTACCCTTACTTACATCAAGGATATTCTGGGTAGTGAAGCTGAACTGGATGCAGAATGCCATTTAGGGCTGTAAAATACAAAAGATGTAGAGAGCTGTAAGATTCCCAAGTGCTTTAGAGTTTCAAGTTTTGGTGCCACATTAAGCAGACTGAATGCAGCTTGCAGTCATGGCTGTAATGATCTAATTGCCCCCACAGAATCTTCAAAAATATGAACATCCTTATCTTGAAACATACAAACAATTTCTGATTGTGAGCAGCTCACATCTCCTAAACATTTTGTGGAAGAAATGTGAATTTTAAGCAGCCAAGCTACAGCAATTCGCAAAAGATAAACTCATTGTCATAAAAATCCACGCACCAAGAAGGAGTTGGATTGAAACGAGATTTTAGTAGTGAGATGGTACATACCAAGAACAGAAGTGATTACAGTGTCACAGTAGCAGGATTATTTCCTGCAGACATACAGTACACATTCCGGTCAGCGTTAGTATCGCATCGGACTGCCTTATGCTCAGATACATGCAGTGATACGGTCCGGCATGGAGTCAAAGAGACTCCGTAAGTTATCCTGGAACAGATTGGCCCACACTTCTTGCAACTGACGCTCTAAATCACAAACACTGGGACATGGAGAAAGCTGGCGTCCCATCTGGTCCAACACGTGCTCGATGGGCGAGAGATCAGACGATCTGGCAGGCCACGGAAGCATTGAAGCATGACGTAGACAGTCCTGAGAAACCTGAGCCATGTGCAGACGGGCATTATCTTGTTGGAAAATGGCTCTGGGTCGCTCCGCCAGGAAAAGCAGCACAAGGGACTGCAGGATCTCCTGTACGTAGTGCTGGGCTGTCAACATCCCTTGGATCACTGCAAGGGAAGTCCGGCTGTCATACGCGATAGCTCTCCAGCCCATCACACCTGCAGTTTGGGACGTGTGCCACTGTACAGTGAAGTTGGGATTATAGCACTCATACAAGGATGTCATTGCACCTGTGCGTGCCACTCTCACGATCCCACGGTCCACTCTGCTGATGGTGTGTCTGGGTCATACAGAGCCAGTCCACCGTGTCTTGGTGCCTTCCCATGTCCATTGCTTCCAATACGATCGCATTGTATTGTCTGACTGGCCCAAATGGTGGACAATTCAGTGCGCCAGTCACCCTGCCTCTCTCATTCTGACAATACGGCCTTGTTCAAACTCTGTCAGTTGCCCGTATGCACATCTATGCCGGCTCCTCGGCATGTATCGCTCAGGGATCTTGCGACTCTTACCGTGGATTTTGGCACGAATGTGGAGTCCCCTGCATGGCGTCATATAAGCCCAAGGATTGCAATTGCAGCGCAGGTCATGGATACGCGGCCATGCTGAATCACACGAAACTTTAATCATTTGCATGCCTTCCCTCCCTGTAGCTATTTGCCGAGTTTCACGATAAATCGCACGTTTTCATCTTAGTGCACAGATTTTTATGACAATGAGCATATTATAGGTAAATTCTGTAAATGGACAAATGGCAAAATATGGCATAAAAAATCTGTAGCATAAATTGGTGCAAAAGTTTCAATCAGATTGTATGCAGCAATTTTTGCACCCTCTCTTGAGCTGTGCCAGGGGCAGCCGCTCTGCCTGCCCTGCCCTAGTTATGCCTCTGATCACAGTGAAGAAAAATTAGGGTAAAATCCAAATATACTTTCTCAGTGATAATTTACTTAGTAAAAAATTACCAATATACCAAATTTCTCAAGTTAGAGCATTTAGACACGATCAATATTTTGCAAAATGTATAATATAATCAGCACTAAACTTGGAAAATGATACATTGCCCTGATCACCGCTCTTGTAGCTATGGGTGATTTGTCGTACTGTGGCCCTGTGGTTGCTGTGAAGAATGTGTGACAGTCTCCACTCCCCTCTGGCATCAGTGAGCTGCGGACAACACACGGCTGGATGACGGTTCAACATTTGGCAATCTGTGCACCACTTTCGATACGTACTCACTACAGCAGCACGTGAAAAACCCACAAGCCATGCCATTTCCGAGATCGTATTTCGGAGGCGCCGTGCCATTACAATTTGTCCTTTATCAAACTCCAATAAATCAGCAGCTTTTCCCATTCTGACTCCGAATACTCTTCTAATGGAAAGCTGGTCCTCGGGTTGTATATACACTGCTGGCCACCCAAAATGCAACACCAAGAAGGAAGCATCCGATTGGCCTGAAATTCGTAACATGCGTCGCTCGCGAGAGGACATACAAACGATTAGCATTGCAGGGCATATGCAAATCATGTGCGCCCGGCATGCCACCGAGAAGCACTATAAGAAGGGTGCCCGGCATGCCACCAGAAGGCGAGGAGTATGTAGTGGAAGTTTGTTGTGCTGCCGGATCTGTGCGTGGTAAGCTTCCTGATGCCTCGTCGCAGAATATGGCAGTCATTTCAGCATGTTTCGGAGTTCGACAGAGGACGAATAGTGGCTTATCGCGACAGCGGTTTATCGTACTGAGACATCGGTGCCTGTGTGGGACGACATCCAGCCATAGTGAGGCGAGTATGGATTCGGTGGATGCAGAAGGGACGGACGGACCGACGTGAGCGATTGCGCAGCCGCGGCACACCACCGAACGAGAGGACTGGCATGTGCGGCGGGCATTGACTGCTTGCACCGCCACATCACAAACGTTAGCGCAGGAATTAGGGTGTGTTGCGCAACAACCTGTGTCAGCACGTACCGTTCAATGTCGTCTGCAGGAGCGGGGACTTGTCGCACGGTGCCCATTGCTCCGATTACCATTGATGTTACACCACCACCGAGTGCGGCAGCGGTGGGCCCTTGAACGCCGCACCTTGACTACAGAATTGCACGACATTGTCTTCTCCGATGAATCCCGCTTCTGCCTGCAACCCCACGATGGTCAGATCCACGTGTGGCGGCACTGCGGTGAGAAACTGTATGATGCCTGCATTGTGCATCACCATACCAGTCCGTCGCCTGCCGTTATGGTTTGGGGCGTAATTGGATATGACACCTGCACCCCTCTGGTACGCATCGCCGGTACACTCAACATCCACCGCTACATATCCGACGTTTTGGAGCCTGTAGTCCTCCCTTACCTGCAGGACCTGCCAGTGGCCACGTTTCAACAGGACAATAAGCACCCGCACGTGGCACGCATCGTGCAACAATTCTTCACAGCCCACCAGGTGTCACTGCTGCCGTGGCCCGCCTGTTCTCCCGATATGTCGCCCATCGAACACGTCTGGTCGCTGATCGGCAACCAAGTAGCCCGGCAAGCACCACCTGCGGCTATGCCTGATGAACTGTGGCAACGTGTGGAAGCAGCCTGGACCGACATACCCCAAACCCAGATCCAAAGCCTCTTTTGTTCGATGCCGCGGCGTGTAGTGGCCATTATTGCCAGCCATGGGGCCCACACGAACTATTGATGTCTGCGTGTTCCGCAAGTCGCACGGGCCTGTAAGCTCAATCGTTTCATCTTTGTATCTGTTGTTATGTGTCCAGTAAATCTGGCTTTGCTATCTCGTGTCCTTCTTGGTGTTGCATTTTGGATGGCCAGTAGTGTATATACTGCTCTATGAACTTCACCTGTGCCACCGTTCGGTCTCCAGGCATTCTCATTTCTCTAAGCTGGGGGTAGTCATAATATAATGGCTCATCGGTGTACAGTATATACACATTTTTCTTGTTTCTAGGACTTATATAAGTTTTCTATTTCAAAAAATTTCTATGTTCCTGCTGCCTATTGAATCTTTATATGTTCAGGTAGTGTTGAAACAGACGTCAATGTTAAGGGTCAGTTCCCTTTTTAACTCTGTTTTTTCACAGGTTCATTAGAGAAAATGCTATACCACACTAACCAACCCACTTGGCCAGTGTTGTGAGTAATGGTCAAACTTCCTCCAAATGACATCCTGATGAAGATAAAGTACAATGCTGGACATATTCCTAGAAAAACTTAGTAGACTAAATTCTAGAGCATGTTGAAGTGACATGGAGAAAACTAGCTCAAGACAGAAAGTTTTGGAAGAAATTTGGGGAGACCTTCATGCAGTACTGGTTAGATAATTGATGCTGATGATATGTATATAATATTCACTTTCAAATTTCATTTGTTATTTTATAAACTTACTTCATTACACAGTTCCATATTTCTTAACAAAGTTGTATCATGAAGCGGTGGATATTCAGGATCACTGAAATTCAAAACTGGAACAAAATCAATGTCGATTTTATTTTCATCAGCAACATGCAATGTTATAGTATTTGCAGGACCAGACCGACTCAGTGTAATCTAAAAAAAGAAAGTAAAAGAAAAAAATATACATAATCATACACATTTTACATAATTTAGCTGAATTTCATTACTTGAGATGCTCCCTCCAAAACAGACATAAATTCAAAAAAAAAAAAAAACTTTTTATTTACTTTAAACAACATAATCAATTTTTATACTTTTAAAAGTTCACACAGTGCTGGAAAGGTTAGCACTTTTTTTAGGGTTGTTTTCAAAGGTCATATACAGTGGTGATGCCAGCAGCAGTACTGAAGGGATGGGGGGGCCCAAATTTTTAAAGTGCTTGGCAGAAATTTTGGCAAAAAATTCTGTCCATGTACAATAGACTTTTCCTGACCTTGACGATGTTTTAATCCCAGTAAAACAAAGTTTTCAGGTACACTATACGTAGTAATTATTCAATGTATACAGTATTGGAAATCATGGATACGAATCTCTATGGCTTTTAATAAGTTACTATTTCTTCACAAGTTTAGCTTATTTACATCATTTTTTTTGGTTAGTATTTTTAATATTTTTTTAAATATTTGCTGTCATAAGGCTGTTTATGAATTTTAGTTTGTAAACTGATAAGGAATATTTCTTTCTCCCTCATCTTTTTAAACTATAAATATGAAAATGGTGTCTTTCTACAACTCACTTTGGTATTAGCTCATAGGACTTGCTCCATTTCACAGAATAGTACAACACCAAATTTAACAAATTTTCATTTTATGTAACATAATTTCTGTGAATTTGACAAATTACCTAAATAATATTTATCCAAGTTCCCTAAAATCTTAAATGGTTGCACTTGCCATGTGTTCTAACTGCTTAATTTTTTATTTTTTTTAGCCCCTCCTAACCGTGACGTCATAATGCAACACACAATAACTAACAACATCAAGAAGTAATTATAAATATAATGATCCAATTTATTGGTGTCAAAGTACGAAATCACACGAATTTGAAATTCGTGTGATTTCTTACTTTGACACCAATAAATCTGATCATTATATTTATAATTAATTTTCTGGTGTTAGCGTCCCACAATCTATACATCAAGAAATGTTTTCAAGTATGCTCTCCTTGGGGACTTCATGTTAATGGATAATTTTAAAATGGTACAAACATCATTGCCCTGAAAGTATTTTTCAAGGTTGTTGTGTACTCAGAAGTGTAATCATGCGTATTCAAAATGAAGGAAATTATGGTTCATCTTCCTGTTCAATGAAATATGTATAAAGAATTAAAATTGGTCAAATATTTTCACAAGGAGAACATCAAAAAGAAGTCATTTTGTTTCCTAAAGTTTGACTGTCATTCTATTGACACAAATATGAATTCAATACATAAATGTAACTACATAAATAGAATTCCAAAGATAAAGTTTTAAAAGCTTACAATTCCAAAAAAATGACTATATGTGGATCTTATATGCAAAATATATAAAATATTCTACATATTAGAGCAACTGTAGCATTCTCAACAGACAATTATTATAACCATAAAATTTCACCACAAAAACCATTACAAACAAGAGAGAGAAAGAGAGAGACAGAGGGATGGGAGGAGGGATGAAGATAACCTCCTTCAACATTAATGTTTAATGTTTAGTGGACAAGGTCACCTCCAACAGGCTCTGAACTATTAATTGATGCATTTTTCTTAACATTTCAATTACCCCCTCCCCTTTTTATTTTACATTTTTCTACAATGTGAAGAAGTTCTTGAAAAATGCCATAAATCATTTCTCATTCTTCATAGCTTTTCCTGAAATCTTGTACATTGCACAAAAAAAAAAAAAAAAAATCCTGTGCTTTATGTATTGTTCTATCCATGTCCATAAACTTGTGCCACTCTGAAAATTATAGTGATATTTCACCCTATTTTATGAAAAGTTCTATATTGCTTCCCCATCCTAATAGTTTATCACCCACTTTTTTTAGAAAGCAAAGCTTCAGACAATACCTCAAAACTAAATGAACCTCAATGGATACATCAGAGAATCAGAGAATCAGAGAATAAATGTGATTCATACAGCCCTACTTTCAATATGCCACCATAGCAGCACTGACAGATGATGAAGCAGAAAAAGGAGGTCTGACTTCAATGCATTTTACTTTTTTAACAGCACAATAACTTTTTTACCAGAAATAGTCAAGGATTAGGGAGCTGAAGAGCTTGGTTAATTAGAAATTATAAATTAAAATTTGAAGCTTAATAATAATTAATTACAAGTTTAATCAATTAGAAATAAAAGAGCTACAAATGTAAGACAAGTACTAAGAGCTCAGAAAACTTTAAATTTACATAAATTTTGGACGAAATTTGTTTTAGTGGCATAAAGTATAATGTTGGCAAATCTATGGTGTTTACTTAGCGATGCCTGCAGGACAAGAAACCTAAAACTGCCCCTGTTCAAGAATAACTAGAAATCGAATTTCTCACAATGCTAAATATAAAGGCTTATGTAAGTATTTAGCATTACACAGAGATGAATCTTTGTCATAAATGTCCATTTTTACATGCATGTTTATTTTGTGTTTCATTTTAACACCTCTTAGGTCTGAAAAATTAACATTTACTACTTAAATAGTATAACTATACTAGATATCTAAAATTTCTTAGTGTAGAATAGAAATCAAAATTTCCAAGCTTTCGCACATCAACCAGATGGCTTTTTCAAGGAAGTTAGACAGCAAACTGCCTGCCTACTTTCTTTGCAGTTTGCTGTCTAACTTCCTTGAAAAAGCCATCTGG
Source organism: Macrothele yani (assembly GCA_039090855.1). Classification (NCBI taxonomy): domain Eukaryota; kingdom Metazoa; phylum Arthropoda; class Arachnida; order Araneae; family Macrothelidae; genus Macrothele; species Macrothele yani. The sequence goes on from CM077028.1 coordinate 14,732,570, forward strand.
TTGATGTGCGAAAGCTTGGAAATTTTGATTTCTATTCTACACTAAGAAATTTTAGACATGTGGTATAGTTATACTATTTAAGTACAGTTGGTGTATAGTTATACTATTTAAGTACAGTTGGTGTATAGTTCTTTTTTATTTAATTAACATTTAGTGAATCTTAAAATTATTTTCAAATAAAATGTCACCCACGAGAATTACTGTTTTTTTGGAATACAAGATGCACTTTTCCCCCAAGAAAATTGATGTCAAAATTCCTCTGCGGCTTATGTATCAAAGGTCATTGTTATTTCCATGAATATACAGGTATGTATGCTGCTATGAAGGCTACTAAATGAGTTTAAAATGTTGTCGCTTTACCTTAGGTACAGTAATTGATATTCTTCTTCATGTTTTCTACAGTCTTATTGTATCATGAATGCTTGCATAAACTATACTTTTATGCTTATCCATTATTATTTTTTTATGAACCGGGTTTGCTACTGTGCTAGACATGTGCATTTGTGCCCATGCGCATACATACCCATGCGTTCATGATTTAAAATACACTTTAAGCACATACTTCATATGTTGTACATAGTGATCTGAAATGGACACTGAAGGACTATAACAATTCTTTTAAAAAGCAAAGTGGTAGCAAAAGAAGGGAAAGAATCACGTTTCCAGATGAAACATCACAACAGATGCTTAAGACATGCACCAGTAAACTGGGAATGCAAATGTATTAGTGCCGGCTATATTATTGCTGCTGCAAATTGTTTGGTTTACGCAGAACTTTGGTAGACAAATTGCAAAAATCTTATTCATTCACAGTAAAAGAAATACTGTGGCTCATAATTTTTGGAAAAATACATTTGTGAAATGTTTTGCTTGAACTTTAACTGGGGGAACATACTGTTGCAGTGGGCGAGTCGAAAGTTTTGCAATATTTGCATAAACGCATGAGCTGCGGTGGGTATGTCATGTGTTTAAACTAGTTCGAGTCATGCACTACGGTGTGTTGAAAGGGATATAAAGTGGTAGTCATTGCTGTGAACAGCACTGCATGTCATCATTCTGTCTGTGGTCGGGACGCCTAAAAGATGAACAGCCACAACTGGCTAATTAGGGAACTTTTGCTTTACAAGTTTGAACTCGCCCATAATGCTGCTCAAGCAACACGAAACATTTGTTATGCGAAAGCGGAAGGTTCCGTGGACCACAGCACCACAACCAGATGGTTCACGAAGTTTTGCTCAGGTGACAGAAACCTCGACGATAAGCCAAGGTCAGGTAGGCCATGAACCGTGGATTCGGAGGCCGTGCGCCAGGCCGTAGAGGTAAATCCGACAACCAGCACTCAGAGATTAACAGGAAAACTAGGAATATTGCAGACCACCATGGTTCATCAACTTCAGGACTTCGGCAAGGTCTACAGGAGCTGCTGCATTGTCTCTCACGAACTGATGCCAGCTGAAGCAAACCACCAAGTGAAAGTGTGCACGAAACTCCTAGAAAGCCCACGTGACGTACGTTTCATCAAAAGAATTGTTATGTGTGATGAAAAGTGGGTCTATTTCTGTAATCCTAACACACAACGGCAGTTGTTGAGCCCGCGCCAGCTTCCTGAACCTGTTGCCAAACCTGAGCGCTTCGAGCACAAGGTGATGCTCTCTGTCTGGTGGAATTTTGAGGGGATAACTAATTATGAATTTGTTCCAGATGGTAGGACCATCAACGCAAAACTTTACTCTGAACAGCTGGTGCAGGTGTATGCCGCTCTGGAGGAGAAGTACCCAGCACTGGTGAACAGAAAGCGCAGTCTCCTGCAACAGAACAATGTTTGGCCTCATACCGCGTGAATGACCCGGGCAAAACTCCAGGAACTTGAGGGCATCAAACTGATGCCACACCCAGCATATAGTCCTGATCTTGTCCCGTTGGGTTATTACTTGTTCCGGTCCATGGCCCACTTCCTTCACAGGCGGCACTTCAACAATTAGGAGGAGGTGCCAGCTGGGGTGAAGGAGTTTTTCACCTCGAAGGACAAGAACTGGTACTGCCCCAGAATTGAAGAACCAGCAGATAGATGGCTAAAAACAGTGCAACACGATGCCGTATACTTTGAATGCTAGTTAGCTTTCATCGTAAAGGTATGTATGAAGACATAAAGTGATCCAAATATTGCAAAACTTTTGTCTCACCCTCTGTATTTTCTGTTTATGATGGAAGATGCCACCACATCTGAGAGTCTCATTTGCTTGCTGTTTGCCAACAATGTGCAGAGGTTAGCCCAGTCGCTTCTCTGACAATATTTTTTTTATTTCGAATGGTTCTTGCCAAGCTTTAGATAATAAAAAAAAACAGTTCCCATTCCCAAGAATTGTCTGTATCCCACAGAATGCCAATAGACTAAAATCAAGGCAAATCAAGGCCATGCAGTGAGGATGCCATCTGAACCAATAACGAAGGCCATTGGTTGTATTAAGGTGTGACTGATGGACTGAATGCCATTTCTCATCAGTGGTATCACAATTTTCATCAGTGGTATAACACATTGCTAATTCCACAAATTGTAAGTACTCCATGAACCCTAAGCTTCTGTTTTTATGCATAAAATTTCATTTTTTTTTTTAAATAAAAATCTTTAAGATGACATTTTATTGTTTTTCTTAAATGTTTCTCAAAAAATAAGGATGCGTCATATACTCAAAAAAATAGGGTACATAATGTTAACAATACAAAATTTCTCAAGTAATAAAATTATCTTACTTTGTCAACTTTGGCAGGTCGTACGAAACTGTCTACTAAGACAAATCTTTTGATGAGGCTGTCTATCCAATTTATAACCTTAGATGGAATTAAATATCCATTGTCAAAAAACAGCTTCAAAAATGGACTACTCTCATAATGTTCAGTTACCAAAGCGCATTTAGCAAAAGATGGATATTCTTCTGGGAATTCAACCTGTTTTAAAAATAAAATTTAAGCATCATGAAAACAAAGGTTTCACAAACAAGCATTTCCTATGTATTAATGAAGTCATGGTAAAATCCTATCAATGAATTATCTTAAAAGTAAAATTTTGCAATACAGGAATGACCAGGATGACATAAATATTACTTTTTGTCAAATTTTGGGTTCTAACCAATCCACCGGCGGGACTGACTGAAGAGAGTAAGTGCTGCCACTCAAACAGCAATACCCAGCCTTTTTGTTTGCTTATCATGGCGCCTCTTCTTCAGCATTGTCCAACAGCACTGTGTAAAACAGAAATTGGAGGAAAGTCTACAAATTGAAGGAAGAAGAGGGGCAACGATTAAAGAACATTATTACCACTTGAGTGGCAGCACCTACTCACTTGATTCAGTCCTGACCATGGGTTGGTGTGCAACATGAACATTTTACAAAAAGTAATTTTATGTCATCCAAGTAATCCCCATATTGCAAAATTAAACTTTTAAGATAAATCATTTCCTGTTGAAACAAAACAGTTCAATAATATGATAAAACAATAAATTAAATTCTTTAATCTTCTGACCTCAACCTATGCAGATGACATCAGAGTAACCAAAATAACTTTTTTTTCTTGCACATAGAGATTACATATATAAACAAAGAATAAATACACATCTAATTCCACAATTATCTGTTTATAGTAATTCACAGAACAACTGTTACAGCTTATGTAAAGTTACAAATGCTTAACTTTATTTTAAATACACTAGAGTTGAATAATAATGAAATGCATATAGCATATTAAATCCATTTATTTTTGTGATTTAGTCAGCACAAAGATTCACCAAGCTTTCGCACTCAACTGGGAGGCTTTTTCAAGGCAATAGTAGACACAAAAATGCAGAAAATTGGAACATGTAAAGAATGAAGATTATTTTTGAAAATAACGTGAGTGACATCACAAGCATATTACGTGAATTTTTATCACGTAATTATACGGTGCACCATGATGTGTTTCTGTCTTTTAATAATGCCAAACCATTGGTAGTTCAGTAGAGACTATATCATTGCATGCCAGTTTGCTGGATAGGATTTCCACTGTTTCCCTGATGGCAGTCTCTTTGAAATTCGAAAATTGCTCGAAAAAGAATCGCTCCTTACACAAATTTCAAAGGGACTGCCATCTGGGAAACAGTGGAAATCATATCCAGCAAAGTGGCATGCAATGATATAGTCTCTACTGAACTACCAATGGTTTGGCATGCGTTATTAAAAGATGGAAACACATCACGGCGCACCGTATAATTATGTGATAAAAATTCACGTAATATGCTTGTGATGTCACCCACGTTATTTTCAAAAATAATCTTCGTTCTTTAAATGTTCCAATTTTCTGCATTTTTGTGTCTACCATTGCCTTGAAAAAGCCTCCCAGTGGAGTGCGAAAGTTTGGCGAATCTTCGTGCTGACTACACCACAAAAATAAATGGCTTTAATATGCTATATGCATTTAATTATTATTACAAATGCCTATTATACTGCTCAACATTGAAACTGCCATGCTAGCCATGGATAGAAAGACACAAAGCTATGCAAATCATAGCATTCCCAAAACTGCCTGATATGTCAATGATTCACACTTGGGATACAAATATATGCACACATTTGTCCTTATTTATTAACAAGTACGTGGCTTTGTGGCACTGATACACACACACTTCCGACCATTAATATCTGGACACCTGTATGCCCACAAATAATATTTACTTACAAGAAATTTAATATTATCTGCTGAAACCTTTGGATCTTATGACAGCCTCTAGTCTTCATGGAATCCCCATTGCAAAATTGCAATGACGGGTACCATACAGTGGCATAGCCAGGAATTTTTTAAGCGGTGGGTCCATGGATTTGGTTCATTAATGAAAGTCTCATATATACATATCTGTCGCTTTAAATTCATATGCAATCCACCCCCAAGAAGAGGGGTTTGGATCCAAGGACCCCTCTTGCTTATACCTCTGGTGACGCAGTAGAAGTCATCTTGCCCCTTGACCATCCACAGATTATTTTGTGGCACCATGATATTTGTCACAGACTGATGAAGAGCTTTCTAAGGGGCATGGAATACTCTGCCATTTCTTTGTAAATATCTCTGCTGCTATGTTCTTCCCATTTGACTTTCAAAGCAGTGACCAGTTGAGTTTTTTTTTTTTTTTTATAGGTGATCTCTTCTTCCATGTGGCTGATGATCCAATTCATTCTAGAGATTCTCTGAGCTGGCCAGACCAACTTTTGAAGGCCTATGCCTTCAAACCAATCTGCAATAATATGAACAGTATGACATAGTGTGATAAAGATATGGGCCTTCCCCAAAGTACAGCCAGAATGCTAGTAGTGTATAATTGTCCAGGACACCTTGGTAGAGGTCTGAATTCATGGTTTTGTCCAAGGTGACTAATTGACTAATGGGCATCAAGCCAAACTTTGAAAAAACAGTTCCATATGATCACACTGCCTTCACCAAATTTCATTGCCAGGACAATACAGTTTGCAAGGTACCTTTCTCCTGGCAAACTGCAATACCCAGAAACAACCATGGCTCTTCAGTCCAAAGTACAGTTTCCCACTGGGCAATAGCCCAAGATTGATATTCCTTACAACATGCTAATAGGCAAATAACATTAGTTGAAGTGATTACAGTCTTGTGGATGGGTGCTAAAACATGGTAACCCAGGTTGTGCAGTACCCTGTGTACTTTACTGGTGTACAGGATGTTCACATGAGTTTTTTGTGATTTCAGACAATGCTAATTTGTGTCCTCAGGAAAGAATCCTTTGCAGAGTTCTTCTATCATATTCTGTTAACTTTACAGTTTTACCAGGTCCTTTATTGGAAGATCACTTCTATTTGCATAGTTCACTTCTATTTGCATAGTTCACTTCTATTTGCATAGCATATCATCAGCCATTGACCTAGAGATTTTTAATGCTGCTGTTCATGTCATGTATGGAGTGAGTGCTTGTGTGGAACCCTATATCAATCCCTGCTGGAAATCAGTTAACTCTTTCAGTTGAGCAAGGCATGTTACATTCACAGTCATGCTATTGTCTCATCATAGCCATACTAGAATAAATATAGTTCGGTCAGTGATGTGGTGCTTGCAAAGGAATGAATTCACTATAAAGAGGAGTCATCTTATTCAGTCATGCTATTGTCTCATCATAACCCTACTGGAATAAGTATAGTTGGATCAGTGATGTGGTATAATAGAATAAGTATAGTTATTCTAGTACACCACATCAAAGGAATATATTCACTAACAGGAAGAGTCATCTTACATTCAGAGTTGTGCTATTGTCTCATCAATGCCCTACCAGCATAAGTACAGTTGAGTCAGGGATGTGGTGCTTGCAAAGGAATGAATTCACTGTCAAGAGTAGTCATTTTACATTCACAGTTGTGCTATTGTCTTATCATAGCCATACTAGAATATATATATTAGGACTAGAATACATAGTAGGATCAGTGATGTGGTTCTTGCAAAGGAATATATTCACTAACAAGAGGAGTCATAGATGACTCCTCTTGTTAGTGAATATATTCCTTTGCAAGTACCACATCACTGATCTTACATTCACAGTTGTGCTATTGTCTCATCATAACCCTACTAGCATAAGTATAGTTGGATCAGTGATACAGTGCTTGCAAAGGAATGAATTCACTATCAAGAGGAGCATACTGATGTTAAAGGTAACACAGTGTGTTTCCAGATAACAAAGTGCACTGTCAATAAGACGGGAAATTGTTTTCAGTGGTATGTTGTACCAAGGCAGGGCGCCCATAAGGGGGAGCAGGGAGGGGCTCGAGCACCCCCTACCAGTTGGTATAGCCAAATTTTTTATAAATTTAAAACACTAAAATAGAAGAAACCTTTTTTTAAAGCATTTTTAAAAATAATAAGATATTAATGATTGATTGTACCAATTATTTTTGTAGTATTTTAGTATCTTGTACATTTACTAAAATGTTTGACAACCTTGAAAAAGGTACGAATTTTTCTTAGCCACCTCCCTAAAAGTACTCATATGGGCGCCACTGTGTTGTACTATGTCTTATTCAACTAGTTATTCCACTGTAGCAAGCTAAATGCTGTGAGATACTACATCTGCTGATGACTTATGCAGTGCTATGTGCAGGAGCCATAGGACAGTACCAAGTACATGGTCATTATCCTTATTACACAAGTGGTCTGTGGATATGTATTATCATGCTGCAGTCCTAAGCAGAACCTGGATTCATTGATGATCTCCACTTGTGAGATGCTTTGTGATATCTAACAGTGAATAGTTCCCCATGTTGCTGATTAGCATGCCTGCCATGTTGATCACTTGTCAGTGAACACAGAATCATCCAGATTCTGTTGAGGTTGTTATCATGGGCATACAACTGTGTGGAGGCATTTAAACTAGCAATGTGTGAATACATTCACTGCAAGACACCACACAGCAAATTGATAAATTTGGGTAAAAGCATGTAGCTGTAAATAAACTAGTTGCAGTATTAATGCTTGTTGAGCAACAGCACCTGATGTAATGTGAATGTGGGGAAATATCACATGTATAAAGCAAATGCTTTATACAGGGTGTGAAACTTTAATTCCTGGAACAGTCACATAGTGTTGCTCTTGTGGCAATGCAGGCAGAATCACACGCCATTGCATGTCTGAACATATTTCAAGTAGTGCATAGTATTAGTAGGCTGCCACTACTACTGGGTGAGTGTAGCATGGATGGTGTGTTTGTCTTATGGCACTAGCTCTGTTCTTTCCCTGGAACCAGTAGACCTAAATTACGGATGAGTGACTGTACCTAGCTCATTGAGTTGCTCATGGTGGTCATTAAATCCTCAAATATGAACAACAACATTGGTTTAGCTAGTGTCAACGAGAATACTGCACATCTGGGTTACAACTTTGTGCTCGGAGGGTGAAGCATCAGTTTATGCCCAAAGTGAAGAAAGCAAGGCAAAGCATATCAATGCTTGCTTGCTCGTTATGAATGCAAAAGTTATGTACAGCATTGTCTTGGGTGAAGAGAGTTGTGTGCCTTACTATGACCCAGAAATAAAAAACCAGTCACTTGAATATTGTTACCTCATTTCTCCCAGAAAGAAAATAAAAATAAAAATTCAGGACTTAACCTTTTGCTAGTAGTGCAAGCTCATCATTTTGTGGGACAAAAAGGCATCATTCACCAGAAGTACATAGCCAAAAAATACAAAAATCAACTCTGAGGCTTATATGAACACCCTAAATATGAATATGTTGACAGAAAAACTCAATCATGTTCATCAGGGGAAATGCCAGTGTTTCTTCAATATGATAACATCAGAGTGAAGTTGAATTGAAGTTGTTCCACACCCTTTCTACAGCCAAGATTTGGGGCCATCTGACATCTGGTTGTTTTTGCAGCACTAAAAAAATATTTCAATGAAATTTATTTCACATGCAATGAAGTTCAAGTTGCTATAAGAAATTGGTTTTGAAAACTGCCTGAAGAGTTCCACAGAGAAGGTTTAAAAAACTCGATCAGTGCCAGTGGTGTATCAAATGAGAGGCGGACTATGTAGAAAAATAAGGTATAAGGACAAATTACACATTCAGAGTTGTATTTTGATTTTCAATTTATTTTAATTACTTGTCTAGGAGTAAAGATATAAATGTGGAGGCATTACTTTCTGAACATCCAACATAATAGAAGACACATAACCTACCTTTAAAGCAGTTTTCTGGAGTGGGAACTTCAGTATGAAATCCATATCAAATTCATTTGCCTTCTCTATCCTCAGATTTTCATAACTACTACCTGTATAGTAGGTGCGTGAAAAAAGTTGCTCGAATTCAGGACTTCCTTCTTTCAGAGTTTTAACCAGTGTTTCCACAAAATCTGTAACAACAGCTTTACTTTCACTCACTTCGTTACCATCAAGTTTGATTCTTGTTGACAAAATTTCCTTTAAAATAGGAAGGGATTTTTTTCCAAAATTGCCAGGTGAGAGAGAAGTATGAGGCATTTTTGCTGTATCATCTTGCAGTGTTGAAATGGTTTTTATAGACAGTTCCGATGAAATGCTACAAGCATCCAAATTCAGTGAGTGAGATGATGTATCAACAGTTCTATCAACGAATTCCCAACCACTCCGGAGCATCTAAAAAGGTATCAAAATATTACTAGAAGTAAAATGAATTACAGTGAAACCTCTCTAAGGAGACCACTGCTGGATCTTTTAAAAAATGGTCATTCAGAGGGGTGGTCGCTAAATAGGAGATGGTTTTAATGGCATATCCAATGAATGGTTTTGAGATTAAACCTTCGTAAACTAGTGCATAACCTTTATAAATTATGTACTCTGAATTGCTACATTCCAAATATGGTGCATAACAGTTTATTTACAGTACATACGTATATACAGGGTGTGTACAGTATTTGAGGACACTCTGCAGATAGTAGGACAAACAACGTATTTTATTCATACAAAATGCGGTACACAGATGCAGTAATGATTGGAGAACAGGTTTATTTTATGTAACTGCCGTTAGCCACAATGATGGCTTCAATGCGAGACCGAAAGCATTGGCATGCCCGAATTACATGGTCCTTCAAGATGTCGGACATTACTCGGCTAATGGAGGCCTTTAATGAACCAATAGTTGTGTGGGGATGTTAATTAGCTTCCCGTTCAACAATGCCCCATGTGTAATAGTCCAGGGGATTGAGATCTGGCGAGTTAGGTGGCCATAAGTTGGGTGTGATGTAATCATGCAGATGGGTTGCCATCCAGTCTTGTGTTGTCAGAGCTTTATGTGCAGGTGCAGAGTCCTGCTGAAAGACATACGGCCTTGCATTGTGTACGCTATCTATCCAGGGCTTCACAACTGTTTCCAGTACCTCAATGTAGCCAGCAGCATTCACTCGAAGGCCCTGTGGGAAGAAGTGAGGTGGCATGACGTGGCCTTCGCTACTCACCACCCCTAAAACCATCACAGTTGCAAGAAACTTGGTGTGCATAACACGTGGGACTTCGGAAGGATCCACGCATAACCATCTGTCATTTCTCCGGTTTACCAAAAAGTCAACCGGAGAAATGACAGATGGTTATGTTCATTTCATCGGAGAAAAACCAGAGCAAGCCAGGTTCCTCTGGATGTTTCACCTAGTTCAGTAATTGCCTTGCTCAAAGCAGTCGTTGTTCTTGTGTCTTCGCCAACATGAACTGCCCTTTCCTCCGCACGTACGACTAATAACGAATGTCCTCATGCACCACTGTGCGGATTGTGCCCTCGAAAACCTGGAGATCTCGGGCAATGGCACCGATGGACGTACCGGGGTTCACATCGATAATGTCTTGGACCTGTTGTACGAATTGTGGTGTTCTCATACAGTCTGAATGCTGTGAGTGCTTTTTGTGCTTCGCTACAGGCGACACATGTCCGCCAAAGGCTTCCAACTCCTTCCAAACCTTGTTCACAAACGATCTGGCGATTTTCAAAAATCTTGCAATCTCAACATCGCTGTGCTGTGCATGTAGCACAACGATCATGGTGCGTCTCTTCATTTCTTGCATTAGCTGAGAGTCTACCATTGATGCTCTGTAAAGATAAAGGTCCAGAAATTATTTTACACATAACTGCAGGTGCTCAATCACATGTCCTCAAACACCGTACGCACCCTGTATATGTACATAACTAACCAAAAAAACAAAAAATGCTATAGTATATGTAGTACAGTTACACATTTGGAAGGTAACCATAATGGTAATCTAAAAAAAAATCATTTGAAAAACGAATGTAATGCTTACTCTCTACCATTTTTGGATTTCCTATTAAAACATAATCCTGACACCTTGGACATTCAACATTTAGTATATAGGAAACCCACTTCCGTTCACTCATTGATTCCACTCATTGATCTTCCCCCCTATCTCACAAGTTATCATCTCTTCATTTTTTGGTTAAACATGCTTTTGCACATAATCTATATTTTGAGGTTATTCACTTTTATTCCTAAAATCTTTTAGGAGGTTTTCGTCTCTACACATTTCCAACATGTATTTTTCTAGAAATGTGTAGAGATGAAAACCTCCTAAAAGATTTTGGGAATAAAGGTGAGTAACCTCAAAATATAGATTATGTCTAAATAGCACGTGAATAATTAAGCAGCTAGATGACATTTGACATTTGCAATGCTGTATGAATATATGCTTTTACACATTCATCCAATGCACGGGACCGTGCTTTGGAACTGCATAAAATTAGGGAACTATCATGATCATTTGGCTACCCTGACCATTACATGAATTGCATTTTAGCGAGTTATCAGCGACTTTTGTTCACTACTCTTTCTCAAGAATTTGTACAGCTGAGATATGTGGGATCCATATCATATGACTTAAATGTTACCCCGATTCTGAAATTTTTTTGTAAATGTCATCATCTCGACTTCAGCGTAGAAACTGTGAATATCTTCTCGAGTATCAAAACAGATTGTGACCCTGTTTTCCCTGCCGATCGATGTAGGGTATACTGCATCCCACTAACCTCCGTGGACGACAGCAAATCTTCCATTTCTTACATAGGCTCCACACAGTGTTCCTTAAAAATTCGTGTCACGGAGCATACATATAACATATGTACAGGATCTACATCTACAGTACTAGCCCGCCTGGTTTCTGGGGGGGGGGGGTACTTATTACTCTAATTGGGATGAAGAACGCATCATATTAACTACCTCCAACAAATTTGTTTTACTTTTTGCTGAAACTTTGCACATTTTTAACTGTGGTACTTTATGTTGTGATGACTTTCTACCGAAACATATCCCCCACCCATGGAAATTACTTATTCAGAATGAAAACAGCACTCTTGGTAATGTGCATGTTATTCAGCATGAATGAAAACTATGTAAATTTGATCTATTATGTTCACTACCACTCATTCTATTACTGTATCTTATGTATCTGACATCATGTTGTATGTCCTTGTTCTGTATCTTATGTATCTGACATCATGTTGCATTCCTCACCAAGGTCTATTGTGTCCTTTTAACATCTGATGATGATCCCAATGTGGGATCAAAAGATCTAATGTGTGCTTTTTAACCTTTTTAACTTAACAAAGTTTTTAAATTTCATGATCGTGTAACTGACAGCACTTTAATTACTGAATGATTCTATTTACATGAAATTAACTCATCTTGTGAATGTAATGTCATCTGCTTAAGTTTATCCAACTTTTCTTTCAGCATGATTTTTTTCTAAGTTTTCTTTCAGCTCACAGAATACTTTCCTTCAGGACAGGCATCTCTTTTCAGTGTCCTCTGTCCAGCTAAAATAGGAGAGTGAAGTAAAGATGAGTTTTAACTGTCACTCCCTTTTTCAGCTTTTGTAGGAAGTGTGAGGATGGAATCTGTCTTTCCTTACATTACTACGTAGGCCATTAGAATTGCCTGTCATTGTCAAGAACTATTTCACCCCCACTCATTTCCATGCAGGAGCAAACTTCCTAGCCATTTAAAGTTACCCCTCCATACCAAAGCACATTTGTTTAATTTATTGTTTCTTGGTTCCAAAGTACAGAGAAAATTTTCAGGGGGAATGGCAACCTGGACAACACGGTTTCTGTGCAGTGGTCTTTATGCAAACATGGTTGTTAAGAGGGGGTGAGTGGTCTTTTAATAGGTTGAAGGTTAGCATTAGCACTTTAGGTTTTGAAATCGGTTAAACAGAAAAACAGTCATAATAAAGGGTGGCCATGAAATAGGGGTGGTCGCTAAGAGAGGTTTCACTGTATTTTGTAAGCTATATCAGTATACAATATAACTAGAACACTTTGCGACAATCCATCCTGCAGCTACTATCTCTTTATCATGCCCAACTAGCTCAGCCCCCACAGGAAGGACTGTCTTAAATAAGTTGACATTTTTAAGTTAAGTAAATAGCGACAGTGCACAAAACTTTAACAACACAATTCAATTACAACTATTTAATATAATCACAAATCTTTGGTTTTCCAATCATATCACAATTTAGCTTTCAGTTTTAAGAATACATTTACCTTGAGATGTTCCACCATGCAGAAAAAGCAAATAATTCCTACAAACAAAACTGAAACATAAAGCAAAAAGACCAGCAAAAAGCTGTCGACAAAGTCTGTCTGATGCAAGGCAATTCTCAGCACCTGCGGTACTCAGCACAGATACCACTCCTCTGGATAAATGTATATTGGCAAGTAGAGTCAGCAGAACTGGAACATAAAGCAAACAGTCCAGCAAGAAGCCGTCAACGAGTTCAGTCTGACACAAGGCAATTCTCAGCACCTGCAGTAATGGCTCGACAGACTACTTCTCTGCACAGACGTTCTCCAGCAGCCACTGGGAAAAAAGGTCCTTTATCATCACCACATCGGCTCCAGGCTCCCACAGATGCACAACCCTCATCAGGTCGGCAATCTAGTCAGCAAACAGAAACTTAGCCTCCAACACAAATGCCACATGCCACGAATCTCAATTCCATGATCCTTTATCTTACTCTAGAACAAAAGACCCCAAAGCCATGCAATCCAAAAGTATGTAGACGCACACTGAACAAAGAGCCCAGGCATCCACATTGCAAAAATATGCAAATGCCCGTAAAACAACAGTGAACCAAAGAAGAAAAAGCCCTCAAGGAAATGTATCAAGGTCTTTAGATTTTCTGAAATACTCCTATCGAATTACCCGTAACATGACATTTTACAGTTAAACACACAGGACTTAATTAAGTTCATTATAATTCATACACAAATTAGACAATAAAATTCAAGTACTATTCAAAGACTTTTCCAGGATTTCATTATTTTTTCAAGACCTACATGTACATCACATCTCATGAGTACATGTACATAACATCTTATATACAATTAAATTCTGTAAGGAAAGTTGCACATGCATATATACAATTACACTTAAGGAATATCAGCATGAATGTATATTTGAACTGATAAATGATCAGATAAATATATTTCATGCTGATTATTTGTTAGACATAGGGTTTTAATTTGAAATTAGATCTTTTGGCTGAGCATCATCCTTGGTCAGACTGGAATATGATAATGGTAATTGGAGGATCTGCCATACACCTGAAACCAATAAAGAATTCTAAAATGGTTGGGATCTTGTACAAACTGCAAGAGTTTGTATTCAAAAGAATTTTAGATTTTCTTTGATCATTGGTGCAATGAACAAAATGCAGGTATTAGATTAAACAGTGTTTTAGATATCCAAATGATTCAGATATTGTATGAATTACAAGACTCAGTATTCAAAAATGTTATTACATTATCTACTCAAATTAGCACAAAGCTCTATGTTGAATTGAGCATATTTTTTACGTGGCTCAAAGTATTACTATATTAACGTATAAACATTCAATGTTTACTGTTCATCACGTTATTGTTGGTGTAAATATAGCTCTCTGACGTGACGTCCAACATATAATGTGCCGTAAAAGTTATTCATATCGACATATAAAGTTATTCATATAGACATACCAAGCAGCTCACTCCGAATTACATACATATAAAAAAGTGCTCTACCTTCGATGTCGATGAGTATGTCCCAAAAAATATCCACTGCCAATGCTCAATGTAGGCCTAGTCAAATATTACTCTTTATTTCAACATCCAGGAACGCTGCTGATGAAATCGTACGTGTGATAAAATATGTGGTCCCACTGGATGAGGTCAGAATTAAAACGAGACACTACAAATGACCACAAGACAAACAAAGGCATAGCAATGTAAAATGGAACCAAGATTAAAATGAATTAAAAGCAGATGGATGGTCACAGTCGTCAAACAACATCACCAGACCGGTTTCAGCAAGTTTCATGCTATCATCAGTGGTACTCCCAATAGTGCTTCTTCATCGTAAGAATGTGCACACATCAATGCTGAACTCGTCAGACATGGAGGCCACACCCTTGGTCTTCTAAATGCAAAGTATCCTGGGATTACAAGAACACAACACCCGTGGGCTAGAAGTAAGAGGAGGTGGCATCAGCCTCTCTCCCTGTACTTCTGGCATGATGCCACTTTTTATCAGCTGACTACGCCAATGCGCCCAACCTACGAATCTCCTGTATATCTCTATAGGGAAATCGCGATTTTGAACAGGTTTTTCGGAACCTTACTTTACCTATACAGGCATGAAAAAAATTGAGGCTGAAATATTCATTGCCATAATAAAAAAATTCCAGAAAAAACAGGAAAATATGTGTTGGTATTTCTTTAAAAAATTGAACAAAATAATGATTTTTTGAGCGGAAGTGCATAGTGCGCATGGTTACTTACTGCCCACATGCAAGTAACCATGCATACTGCTCATGTGCAAGTAACCATGTTTAAAATATAGCCAAAAGCCTAATGTTGAGAAATAAGAAGTCCGAAATATTCTTTCTTTCCATCCTTGGTTTGCATGCGCTAAACAAAACTGCTTAAGCCACAGGAAGTGATGTCACGTTTTTGAACTCCCACAGCGCAGACTCTCAGCACCTCAGAGAGAGGACAGAAACAGCTGATCTGTTTTGGCTTCACTCAAAACGGGTCCCTTCACCTCCTCTTCTTCTAACCTCCTTGGCGTCATCTATGCTGAGATCAAGGACTTATTTTCTTCTGGGTAAAAAAAAAAAAAAAAGTTGAATTACTGTACGTCTGGAAGTACTTGATAGAAATTGAAGAGAAAATGAAGAAACGCTATTATAATAAAAGAAAGAAAATACAAAAGAAAAAAGTTGAATTACCGTATGCCTGGAAATACTGAAGAGAAAATGAAGAAATGTTATTATAATAAAATAAAATACAAAAGACCCAGAAGAAAATAAGTCCTTGATCTCACCATAGATGGCACCATGGGTGTTGTGTTCTTGTGATCCCAGGATACTTTGCGTTTAGAAGCCCAAGGGTGTGGCCTGTCTGACGAGTTTGGCATTAATGTGTGCACGTTCATAAGATGAAGAAGCACTGTTGGGAGTACCACTGATGATAGGATGAAACTTGCTGAAACCGGTCTGGTGATGTAGTTTGACGACTGTGATCGTCCGTCTGCTTTTAATTCATTTTAATCTTGGTTCCATTTTATATTGTTATGTCTTTGTTTGTCTTGTGGTCGTTTGTAGTGTCTTGTTTGAATTCCGACTCCATCCAGTGGGACCGCATATTTTATCACATGTACGATTTCACCGCCAGCATTCCTGGATGTTGAAAGAAAGAGAAATATTTTACTAGGCCTACATTGAGCATTGGCAGTGGATGTTTTTTGGGACATACTCGTCGACATCGAAGGTAGAGCACTTTTATATATATATATATATAATTCGGAGTGAGCTGCTTGGTATGTCTATATAAATAAACCCAGACTTAAGTTCTCCATAGCTGAAAACTCTACTAGACATAGTTATTACACAAAAATTCTCAACTCCCAGTTACCTTAACAGTCCATCAAAAATGGTGATTTATGCTTCCGAGTGTTGCAGATTTCAACACCAATTTAGGAAGGGTTAAAAACAATATTTTCCATCATTTCTATACATTTTCTGTAAGCGTAAAATGTCCTCTTTAAGGTAGTGAAAACCAAAACTTTTGATCTACAATAAGAGGAATGCAACTGCCTTTTTCCAAAACCATTGTGAGGCCCTATTTTGACGTGCCGCAGAAAACGAAAATGAAATTATATCCAAGATGGTGGCACATAAAAAATAAATAAAAATTGTTTTGAGCTACTCACCAGTAGGGTTAAACTATGGGGAGGAAGGTGTATAAAATGGTCAAGCAACCACTTAATTAAAAAAATGGGTAATATCATGTTGGAATGTTTCAAAAATAAAACACACAATTTTTTATTTATTTTTTTTTAAATTGCAAATTACTCAAAGGAATTTTTTGCCCTGTTGAAAGTTTACATTATAATCATCATCATCTACATTGTCAACCATTATCAATCCACTGCTGGACAAAGGTCTCCCCAAGTTTCCTCCACAACCGCCTGTCTTGTGCCAGTCTCCTCCATGTCACTCCCGCATACTTTCGAATTTCATCCACTCATCTCCCATGTGGTCTCCTTCTGGGTCTTTTCCTGTCCCTTAGAATCCAATCTAAATTTCGGCTGTCCATCTATGGTCTGTCTTTCTGGCAGTATGTCCAGCCCATTGCCATTTCAGGGATTTAACTCTGATCATGATGTCTTCCACTCTTGTCATTTTTCGGATCCACGAGTTCCTCTTCTTATCTCTCCTGGTTACACCAAGCATGCACCTCTCCATGCTGCTTTCAGTTGTCTGCAGCCTTTGTATGTCTCTTTTAGTTAAGGTCCACGTCTCTGCCCTATAAATAAGCAGTGGAAGGATGCATTGATCAAACACTTTTATTTTAAGACATAATGGCATATTGCTCTTGAAAATTATGCTGTTTCTTCCAAAAGCTCTCCAGGCAAGTTTTGTACGCCGATTAATTTCTTCATCAATGTGACCCTCACTTGATATCTGCTGTCCAAGATAAACGTATGTGTCTGTTATCTCCAGCTTTTCTCCATCAATCGATAAATCTACATTTCGTGTAAAAGCATTGAACATCACTTTTGTCTTCTGAAAGTTCATTTTTAATCCCACTTCTTTACTCTTGTCAGCAAGTTCCTGGATCATACTCTGCAGCTCTGATGGGGTAGTTGTAAAAATGACTTTGTCATCAGCAAAATGAAGGTGGGTTAGATAATCTCCATTAATCTTTATCCCTTTGTTTTCCCAGTTCAGTGATTGAAAGACATTTTCCAATGTGGCGTTAAAGAGCTTCGGAGATATGGTGTCCCCTTGTCTCACTCCTTTTCCAATTTTTATGAGTGTTGTATTTTCAAACAGCCGAATCTTTTGCACTTGCATTTTCATAAATGTTATTGAAAGTTTACATTATAATACACACATGAAAATATTTTTAGCAAATTTGAAGTGGGGGCTCATTTTGAAAAAAATTGCTTTGTTTAATAAAAAATGTGGCCTCATTTTTTTGTCTTTTGTCATTAAATTTCAAAAAAAGTGTCTTTTTAATTCAAAAATGTGCAGAAACAAGTTCTTCCCAAATGTATGGATCATGCAGATCATTTAAGAAAAAAAATTATGTGGCTGCAACAGTTAGTTGTGAAGTTAGGATTTTTTGTCCTACAGTGTAGTTGTGAAAACAGATAGCATGAAAACTTTAAAAGGCAGAGCTACCCAATTTTTAAAGTGGCATTACTCAAGATCTACTGGACTGACTGACCTAAAATTTTAACAGGTTTCATATCTCACCAGTACAATACTTTGTGCCAATTTTCACAAAAATCTGAGATGGGTGGGTGACATGCCCTGGGTGATTTGACATGGAGTGACCCGGCAGCGTTATGGTCTGGGGAATGTTTTCATGGCATTCTCTGGGTTTACTCATACCTATGGAAGGCACTATGGACCGAATTTGTCAAGAATCCATCCTTGCAGACCACGTACACTCATACCATACATGCTGATTGTCTTCCCTGGGGTGAATGGGATCTTCCAGCACGACAGTGCAACATGTCAAACAGCTAAAAATGTCAGAGAGTGGTTGGAAGAGCACGATGAAGACTTTACTTTCCTAGCCCCTTAATTCCCCAGATTTAAACCCAAATGAGCATCTGTGGGACCACCTCAATTGTGTTGTTTGCCCCTATGGATCCTCTACCATGCACCCTCCAGCAGCTGCCAGATGCACTGCAGTCAGTATGGCTCCACATACCTGTGAACACCTTCCAGCACCTTATTGAGTCGCTCCTAGCACGTCTAGCTGCTGTCCGCACTGCACATGGTGGTTACTCTGGATATTAGCTGCTAGTCACTCGACTATGTATATATATGTAATTTTTTTAATATTCATCAGCTTCTAAATGATGACAAAAAAACAATGAAAAAAGAAATTATAAAAATTGTTGACTTCCTTCATACAGATGACATGTCCAGAAGAAGCATTCTTTTGTTTAACAAAAATGGAGAACAACCATGGCATCTAGCAAGGGAGGCATTTTTATTCCATTCTCTGCTTAGAAAACTTGCACAGCACAGTTTTTTCATTTATCAGACACAATTACACCCTCAAACCTTGTTCTTATGGGGCTCGAAAGTCACTTTACTGGTAGGGAGAATCCTGGCTGGCTCAATTTGAAGAGGAAACAGTTGATGTCTGATGTCACATCCACCCTGTGATAAGAAGATAGTTTTTTTTTCAATTCCAGGGATCCCTGCACTTTGATGATGAACCTCAGTCATTTAACAAAAACTTGCACGTGAGTAGATTTTAGTCAGTCAGTCGGTTAAAATTTGATCTCGTGATGCACTCTTTCTGAACTTTTTAATTATTAACGTGTAACGTTAATAAATCTTTAGTTTTTATTATGTTGATCAAGTGTTGTAAAACTAAAGCTAACTGAATTTAGTCATTTGATGAAGTTTTAATTGCCTTTGTTATATGAAAACGTAACAACAGTAATAGGAGGAAATAGTAAATTCATAATGGAAGGTACCAGCAAAAAATGTGTTTGCACTGAAGTTGTTTACAATTTCAACAACAAAAAAATGGACTGCTTTATACATCTTTGTAGAAAGTGATGGAAAGCCTGTTTGTTTTATATGTCAGGAATCAATATCCACTGTCAAGGAATACAATTTAAAAAGACATTATGACACAAAACACGAAACCAAGCTATTCAGTCTCCATCCAGGGCCAGGTATGCACAGACAAAATGAACCTTCTCAAAAGATAATTAAAATCACAACAATCAGTTTCTAAGAAAGTATCAGAGGATGCTGAGATTTATGCCAAAACTAGTTATATCATTGCTTAAAAAATTGCCAAAAGGTCGGAATCATTTTATAATGGAGAATTTGTGAAGGAGTGCTTGCTTACAGCAGCAGCTGAAGTAGTATGCACAAACCTGATGTCTTAAAAAAAAATTAGCTTGTCTCAATGGACTGTTACTAAGAGAGTAGAATAACTGGCACTGAATGTTGAGGAGATATTGAAAACAAAGTTGCTAGCATGCAAATTTTAGAATGCTTCATTTATCAACAAAGCATCTCTAGGTTTCTAAGAAAGCACAGAAATTTTTCTTACCAAGAATTACAATTCAGAGACTCCTCGTCAAATCCCATTTATTTGGATCTCTATACTAAATTCTGGCAACAGTTTCCTGCACCGCAAATTCACCTTATAGTTCTGGTAACCGGTCCTTGGATTCAGTTGATCGCGGGTGATCAAGGCTGTAGGATGGCCAAAAGCTACAGCTTAATGAACTTCATTACTATATGTAACTCTGTGTGTTTTTCACTCAGTTTCCATATTTATTGTAAACTGTTACACACCACAACTAGTAAAACACTGCATTTTAGGGCTGCATGTTTATAAAATTGAGTTCAGCACTGCAGCATTATAATCAGAAGAAAAAAAAGTTTGTTCTCTTGAAACAACTTCATTTTAATTCATACTGAACTACATACAGTTTCTCATATACGCACTTGAGTAAACATGCATTTAGAAATAATTAAAAAAGAAAGAGCTTACTAAGTTTGATCTGTCAGTATCTAAATGACCAGACAAGTTTCCACTTGAAATTTTTTTATCATTTAAACTGGACTGAACTTGATTTATTGCCACTGCCATAGTATTTATCATTTTTTCCATTTCTCTTTGCCTCTCAGCTAGGGACAAGTAATAAACAAAGTTTTCTTCTTTCTTCTTTTTACATGGGATACACAGCCATATCAGCTGGCTAATGTTATATTGAACCATCAACTTAAACAAGTCGGCTGGGAAATTTTCTTCTTGAATTGTGGAGACCCTTTTGCAAAAATCACATGTCAGCAGCCCTAGAGTGGTACACTGACTAGCCATGATATTCTCCCAAATAATCAGCCAGCAAATTCACCAAAAGCTGTCTGCAAAGATAAAAGACAAAATAGATTGAAATAACTCTTTTGACTTCTGATGAAAAATGTTCACATTTAAAACAACAATATACTTATGTAATTTATAACTGTCATGGAATCAACTGTCTCATGTACTACTACAGCAGCTAAGTCTTAGTATATAGGGCAGCAGATTCCAAGAAAGGAGATCAGATTTCTTTGAAAACAAAATTCAAAATAAATTTAATGGTGTACATAGAACATGACTTCTTTCATTGCTCTTTCAACCACAGGAGGCAACATGATAAGGTACACTGAGACCTCTTCTGTGCATCCTCAGTCAGCTGCCAATTTGCAAGCCAGAGTACCTTATACCACATAAACTGCAAAGGTTCATGTACCTTGCAAAACGTGTAAGAACACACAGAGAAAAAATATTATACAAACTAGAAGAAAAACACCAGGAAAATCTGAATTAAAGGAGTTGATGCATAGGGCTTACTTGAGACGCAGTGCTCATGCAATTTTCCCTGTATTTCATCAATTATCCATAAATTCACTCACTCACTCTCACCTCTCTCTCTCTCTCTCTCTCTCTCTCTCTCTCTATATATATATATATATATATATATATATATATATATATATATATATATATCATCATTGTCAACCATTATCAATCCATTGTTGGATGGTCTCCCCAAGTTTCTTGTACAATGGTCTATCTTGTTGCAGTCTCCATGTCACTCCTGCATGCTTTCGAATTTCATCCACCCATCTCCCCTGTGGTGGTCTTCTGGGTTTTTTCCTGTTCCTCAGAATCCAGTCTAGAATTTCTACTGTCTATCGGTGATCTGTTCTTCTGGCAACATGTACAGCCCATTGCCATTTCAAGGATTTTATTCTGATCATGATGTCTTCCACTCTTGTCATTTTCCTTATCCATGAGTTCCTGTTCTTATCTCTTCTGGTTACACCAAGCATATATCTCTCTATGCTTCTTTCAGTTGCCTGCAGTCTTTGTACATCTTTTTTAGTTAAGGTCCATGTCTCAGCTCCATACGAAAGCACTGCAAGGATGCATTGATTAAAAACTTTTAAGACATAATGGCATATTACTCTTAAAAATTGTACTGTTTCTTCTAAAAGCTCTCCAACCAAGCTTTATATGTTGATTAATTTCTTTATCAATGAAACCTTTGCTTGATATCTGCTACCCAAGGTAAATGTAAGTATTGGTTATCTCCAGATAAATTTCATTTCTTAAATGAAATTTATATATTTTATATGTCATTTCTTTTTGGGGGGTGGGGTTGGGCTGGCCATAAATCACCACACTGCCCAAGTGGGTTGGTGAGTGTGGGATAGCATTATCTCTAATTCCAATGATATAGTTATACTTCTATTTGCCAGCTGTCAGAGCCTCTTAAGTGAGAACAGGATGAACCACGAGAAGGCGGGGTTGGCATTTGTCAAGGAGAGGCTATACTAAATGCAGAAAAACATTCGTGCACATGAACCATTAGGATGAATACCGTCTTCACATGATTTTAATGATCTTAAAATATGAAATATATGTACAATTAAAATACTCTAAAACACACTAGCACTTTCAGAGCGACAGTCGCCCCATCATCAGGTGTGATCGGATCTCCCAAACCGTTCAGTATAAATATCTGTAGTGCGCCATAACTGTGATCGACGTAACAGAATCTTGCGATATACGCGCCATCTGTCCCGGCGGTTAAACCACGATCAGAGCGACACCACATCACAAATCGAAAACATGATTATAACTGCAATATTAAGTATTAAAGTCTAAAAAAGGGAGATAGTTCTGTAGATTGTCCAACACTTGTAGACAAAAGACGTCTCCAAATATCAGGTACATCACTTGTAGACAAAGACGTCTCCAAATATCAGGCAATTATCATTACAGCAACTTCTTTTGAATGCGGAAATGAACAAACTCTGTCACCAGTAACATGTGTGTAGAGGTGGGGGTTATCAAAATTTGGGCATTGTTCCAATCAGGGATTAAATCTTCTGAATCAATGCACTTGGAAAGGGCTGTACAGATATGGCTTGCTTTTAAACTACATCTATGTTCCTGCAGCCTGAGGCACAGTTTCCGACGAGTGAAGCCTATCTAATAGTTAATACTCTCATGCAAGTCACTGTCCAATAGTGGGATGCAATAAACACCTCACCTCTGTGAATCATCAATTCCTTGGCGGTCTTTCCTCAAAACAGATGATAGGTTGTTAGCATCCACGCCAAAATATAGCCGGTATCTAGAGCAAATTTTAGACATTAAGGTAGTAAAACCAGGTAAAAAATCCATTTTTCCAACAAACTTTTTAATAACATGTGGATCACCGACCAAAGTTGACAGAGGTCTACGGAATGCAAAAACTCGACGAAAATTTTTACAAACTATCTGTTGAGGATAGCCGAACTAGTGGGCTAAATAAAAAATGTAATTGATTTCCTTATTAAATTAAAACCTGGTGGAAGCATGTGTAAATGCTCTATGAAACAAAGAGTAAAGCGCAGCAACTTTATGTTGCATAGGATGAAAGGAGGCAAATGGGATTAAGGTACCTGGGGTAGAAGGCTTACGATAGACTGAAAAAGATAATTGATTCGAAATTGGGTGCCTGTGAATACAAAAATCTAGAAAAGGAATTTCGCAGACTCAAGTTGTACCGTGAGTTTGATAGTGGGATACTTTGAAGAAAGTACATCGGTGAAACAAATTAAATCATCTTGGGAGTGAGGCCACGCTACCAAGATATCGTCAACGTACCTTAAAAATAAAAGTGGGGGAAGGGGAAATTCACTAACAACTTTGTTCTCAAGATCCTGCATCAGGATCTCAGTGAGAACTGCTGAAAGAGGGGAACCTTCAAGTTGCTGACAAATACAGCTTTGGAATTTAAAAAATGAATGCTGCTTAACAAATCGCAAAGCATTCATAATAGCCGAAATTTCGAGGGGGGTAGGGCGGGTATCAGCAAGTTTAGCCTCGATAATTTGATGTGTAGCCTCTATGGGTACATTAGGGTACAACACTACAACATCTAAAGACGCCAAAATGAGAGGCCCTGGGTGTGGCTGAAGTATCCTAAGCCTATCTAAAGCCTCAACGGGACTCTTAATCGAGTAAAGTGAACTCCCGGTAAATTTGGCAAGATAATTGGCCAAGGCTTTTTCTAAAGGTCTGGTGGGGCTAACATAGTCCGATAACAGAGGACGAAATGGGTACCCCTCCTTATGCAATTTGATGCGACCAAACATATCAGGCACACGGTAACCTGGGGGTGGAGTAAAGTCAGATGCAAAGCCCTCAGGAAATTCATGAGCTTTCTTTAATCTACCTAAAAAGCAGAAACTGTGGACTTCGTTAGATCGACATGTAACTCCTTGTGCAAGATAGTATCAATTACTTCATTCATACCTTGAAAATAAAAACTGCTGTTTACAATAACCAACTGTGAAGATTTATCAGACAACACAGTAGAGATCTGCGGGTCTTTCCTAAGCAGAGCAAGCTGTCGCCTTTCCTCAGCCAAAATCAGAACGTACGCCAGGAGGGAGAGAGATAGGAAGGTTTGAGCTGCCAAGATAGCGTGCCAACTTAATACGGATAAACTCATGGTCGGTTTCAAAGAGCTGTTTAGCAACTGATTCAACTTGAGGGCAGTGGTGGCTCGTGGTTGGAAAAATAGGTGAAGAGGTACAAGAGCAGTATGAAAAGATATATACTGTCTACAATGAAAATGCCTTAATGAGGACTTACTTATTGTTTGTATATTAAATCAATTTTTCTTCCTTTTAAAGCTGCAAATTTGTCGATTATGTCGTCATAAGATTGTTAGATGGTTGTTTTTTCGTGAGCATCAATAAAATGTCTCTTTGAATAGAAATATTTGCCAAAGAAGCAAGTCTATCTTGGGAACTAGTGTTTCTTGAGCAAGTTTGAATTCTTTTAAGAAAACTTTCCACTGGCACACTTGTAGATGGAATTGTTAAACTGAGGAAAACCAATTTATAATCTTCTGAAAAAATGTCTGTCTCCGTGAAACACTCGAAGGAGTTCTTGAGTCAATATATTCCTTAATTTTTCATCGGCATATACAAGACTCAGTTCATTTTTAAGGCGCTGGTGTTAAGTAAATATGTTTCCATAAAAATGTAGATTTTCAAGAGCGCGAGTGGGAAAGCATGCATTAAATTATTTGAATTTGGTTGTGTCAGCAAGTCAGACAAATTGAAGTTTCTTACAGTCTTGAAATCTTATATCCATTTCCATAAGAATGTGGTCCAAAATTTCAAAATACAATTGTTTATAATTTTGAAAAATTGTTTCCTGTGAAGAGCAGCATATTCCCATGCTTATTTCTGCGATT
This sequence comes from Macrothele yani, assembly GCA_039090855.1. NCBI lineage: Eukaryota > Metazoa > Arthropoda > Arachnida > Araneae > Macrothelidae > Macrothele > Macrothele yani. The sequence continues at coordinate 14,757,916 of CM077028.1, forward strand.
TTGCTAGCTTTTCCAAACTGTTTTTCAAATAACTCATCGTTCCTTTTATGGCTCAAAATTTCACGAGTTTTTTTTTTTTTTTAATTTGAGTTAAACAGTAGTTTATGTTTAGTTATTTTTTCTTCAAAAGTTCGAATAATAGATCGGTGGAGCCAAAAATGTAAATTCGAAAGTGCTCATATCATTCAAAAACCCCTTGGCAAGATGAATTGATTTGTCTAATTATTCGCTATTCTTCAGAAATCCGAACACTTCCTTCAATTTATCCCAATCTTCAACAACTACACTTACTAATTTCGAAGTGGAGGACCATCGAGTTTCTGTTATGGTTGGTCTGCATCTTGCGGTTGTTGATATAAGTGTATAAGACCGCTTCGCAGAATGGTGAACAAACGAAGCAATTCCACTAAGGCTTGCAAAAAGTATTCGACACTTAGAAATTTTAGAAAAACTCTGGTGTAATACAAGATTCAAACGATGAACTAAGCATTGAACAAAAACAGCTCGAGAAGCTTTATCCTTGACTTTTTTTTCTGTAGCCCATTTAAGTGTCCAGACATTGTACTTGCCCCATCGTAACATTGCCCTATTTATTTGTGTTGGTAATCAGACAGTTCCAAAATTTTGTCTAGCATTTTGTATAAAGCTTCTGACGTTCTATCTTCATTCACATCATGGAAACCCAAAAATTCCTCAACCAATACACCTTCCGAATCAGCAATAAAAAATTATTTAATTTTTGACGTGATCGTTTATATATTCAGAAATACATTCAATTAATTCATTTCGAATAGTTTTTTATCCTTTCGTATTGATTTTCAATTTCTAAAGAACTTCTTCATATCAACAATGAATATAATTCAATGAAATTTCCACGATTTATCGAGCCCATGCTTTCGTCATGGCCATGGAATGCTAGTTCTTGTTTGCTCAAATACAGTATAGACTAATACTGCATCAATCACTGTCTGCAGGAAAAGTCTATTTAAACGAACGTTTTCGTTAAAATGCGTTTTCAAAAGCCTAGCATTCTTCTTCAGGGCATCAGCAATGGTGTTTTGATTTTTTTCAAAATTCCTTAACATTAATCCGCATTTCAGGTGTTTGCTAGAATCACGATGTTTATGAAGTAACCGTGTTATGCTTAATAAATCTGAGAATCTGTCTTTATTCCATGCCGAATGTTTATTACTAAAAAGTAAGCAGGGCCAAAAAAAAATTAACACAAAAGTGCTGCAAATCCATTTATATTCAGTAAACCAACAATTTTTTTAATTAATATTGTTAGATTTACCGCTCTTCTTGATTTCGTTCTTGGCAACAATTGTCAGTGAATCCATTGGTTGTCCTTGAAGCAAAATGCCTATCTTCATCTTTCCACAGAGTAAATGGAGTTTGCAATAAATTACAAACATTGTCGTCCACAGGATGCATACTAAAAACTATCACTATCAGTTAAATTGTACACAAACCTAAAATATCAGTTAAAGCTTTCAACAAATAATCACAAAGCACGAAAGAACAAATTCCTTTCAGAAAATAATGCACCACAGCACCACAAGAAAAAAGCCCTAGCAGATTGCATGGTACCATGGTAGTCCGCCCACTCCACCGTGATCTCTCACGACTTTACGCTCAAAAACTGAAAGATGCAGAGGTAAGGCGCGTGAAGCTGAAACACTTCACTTGAGCAAGCAGATTGGGGAGGGTGACGTCACGGTTACCATGGCAACTCGGAGGAAAACTGCAGACTTCCAAGCATTCTCATTTCGGCTCTTCACTTGCACAGTTTTGCGTATAAGGATTTGTTTTCCATATTGAGCGCGTCATGTGAATTAATATCTATTCAAAAATTTGAGTATTTTGGAACTGAATAAAGGCAAAAAAGAATATATTATAAAAAAATACTGAATAAAACTTTATTTTGAGTAAAATAGGTGAAGAGGCACTTCACCTACTTCACCTGAAAAGCCGCCACTGCTTGAGGGATAATCGAAAAAGCATTACCTTTCGGAACCAGGAAAGTGAACTTGGAAACTCGCTGAAGGGCATGCGCTTGCACAGGATTTAATAAGTGACTACTGAGGTTAACGTAAGAAGTTGGTGGGCAAGCAAATAAATCTCCCTCCCGACTGTTAACCTCATAATACACTAGATTTCTTAATTTACCAATGTGCACTTTGATAAGAGACCACATTATGTTCTATACATTTGCACATAACCTGACCTTGCATCCCTTATATATATACTTTTTAATTTTTTAATTATTAGTCCTTTTATTATCAATACCACAGTTGTCAATAGTAGTTAGTATTAATATGAATTCCTTGGCTTTACTCTGAAGTATCTTCTACTGTAATGCAATATTTTTTCCTGTCACCTTTTTTTCTGGTCCAAGAGGTGACCATAATTCGAAATAATTTAGTTTAGCAGAAAACGATCACCCCACACATGCCAAACTGTGTTATAATATTTATTATTATACAAGGATAATACACGGTAGAGTCACATTATTGTGACCACCAGCTAATATCCAGAGTAACCGCTGTGTGCAGCACATACATAAGCTAGACGGACTGGGAGTGACTCAATAAGGTGCTGGAAGGTGTTCACAGGTATGTAGAGCCATGCTGACTGCAGTGCATCTGGCAGTTGCTGGAGGGAGTATGGTGGAGGATCCATAGAGTGAACAAAACGATCGAGGTGGTCCCACAGATGCCCGATTGGGTTTAAGTCTGGGGAATTAAAGGATCAGGGAAGTATTTTGAAGTCTTCATCACGCTCTTCCAATCACTCTCGGACATTTCTAGCTGTGTGACATGCCAAATTGTCATGTGGAAGATCCCATCCGCTTCAGGGAAGACAGTCAGTGTGTATTGGTGTACGTGGTCTGCAAGGATGGATTCATAACGAATTCAGTCCATAGTGCCTTCCACTTCCACAGGTATGAGTGGACACAGGGAATGCCACAAAAACATTCCCCAGATCATAATGCTGCCCCACAAGCTTGTGTTCTTCCTGCAATGGTTGAAGAGTGTTTATCCTCTGATGTTTTTTGCCTTATACGCCAACGTCAATCCATTCGACGAAGCAGAAAACATGACTCATCAGAGAAAGCAATCCTTTGCCAATCAGCGGATATCCAATTCCGAGATTGCCGTGCAAATGTATGCCTTTTCTGCCTATGCACCTTCGTTAGCATAGGTTCAGTGACCATCCATCTTCATCGGAGCCCCATACACGTCAGGGTTCACTGAACTGTATTTTAGGCACACTTCCAGGAGCCCTCTGGTTCATTCGGCCAGTGAGTTGCTCTATTGTAGCAAATCAATTGGCTCTCATGCATCTTCGAAGCCGACATTCACCTCTCACATCTATGGCACGTGGTGCTCCACAGTTTTCACATTGCTTATTCGCAATGATGCCATTTCTCCAATCACGATGCACTTTAACTACAGCAGCATGCAAACAGTTCACAAACTGCGCTGTTTCGGAAATACTGCCACCCTTGGCCCAAAAGCTGATAATCACTCCATTTTGCAAATGTGACAAATTGCTCCTTTTATCCATGACAGCAATGAATGATATGTTTTCAGAATTCCTACAGCACATCTTATATACCCTCCAAGCCAGCTCACGACACGTGCCTTCTTTCATTGGATATGCGCTGTTGACGTGAAAAGTAGGAGGTAGTCACAATAATGTGACTCGACTGTGTAATAAATAGTTATTAAAGCAAGATCGTGAAATATATACTGCCTATAATTTTTGTGTATTTGGGTCCTGATGGTTAATGACAAAAAAGCAGTACAGGCTTCCCCTGCTATATGAAAGTAGAGCGTTCCTATGAAACCTTTCAGAAACCGAAATGGCGTAAAACGAAGAAGCATTACCATTAATATATATGGGAAAATTTTGTAGCATTCCTAAATCCAAAAAAATAGCCTACCAAATCATACAAAATAACACTAACATATAATAAAAGTAGGAATGATATGATAAGCAGAGTTGTATAAAAATAAAATGTATCTGCATACACAACCATTAAAACAGAAAACTTGCTGCAAACCCGCAAATCACGATAACAATAGAATAAGGTAATTTAAAGAAAAATTAATATAACAATAAATAATTATTAGAACATTACAGATTCCAGAGAGGACAAAAGTACATTATGACTGAATGCGTAGAAATGTGTGTAAAATGGACCTAAAGACCAAAAGTTTAAAATATAGAACTATGAACCTCATAAAAACAAGATACTAATTAAAGAAAGTTTTTATATCTAAAAAAGCAGTTCCATTAATGAATCTTCAAAAATTATAAATAGCATTTTCAACAACTTAATTCAAAAATAGTAGACTTATAAAATACAAAAGGAATATACTTTAATTTAATAACTGACAACTGCAAGAGAAACTTGGCAATAAAATTTAAATTCTTGATAAAATCAAGAGACCAGAAACGTCTGTAAAAACAAAAGAACTCACTATTGGAAGATGTGAAAATAGTTGAACATTCTCACATTAAGACAGAATTAAATATATTAATCTGAGTAAAGCCTTGAGTAAGTGTTTTAATTGCTGTAAATAACATTTTTATTTTTTAATCTACAAGCCAAAACTATCTGCAAAATTTGTTAATAATTTGGAAACTATCCATGTACTGCGTATGTCTATATTCTGCGACTCTGGATGGAGGTACTATTGATTTCTGACATTATTACTGGTTCTGCTATTAACAGAATCAACTGTAGCTTCAGCAGCTTTCAAGATTCTTTCACTCTATGTGTAAATAGTATGAATGTTGGATGCAGGCAAGTTCAGCGCACACAATGTCTTTATTTTGTTCACCATGATCAAAATGCATAATTACCTACAGGTTTATGCTTTAAGTATAATACCCTTACTAGCTCTCTTAGGCTTTTCTGATGCCTTAGGACACATCTTGTTAATGGATGCATAAAATAAATCTAGATAAAGCACAGATGCTCACATACACTGTTCAAAGTTATGGCGGCTGGATGCTGAGTATAGTTCTCGCGGAGTGAGCTTGGTGTTACTGCTCGCGGTGCGAACTGCCTCTATAAGGGCTTGCTGCAAAACAAACAATTTTTACTTTAACGAAAAAAAGGCTAAAAAACACTGAACACTATTTTCACCTTTTTTTTGTAAAAGCGAAATTCCTCTTCAGATTTTTTTTTTTTTTTTTTTTTTTTTGGTTACGAAATATAGGTACTAATGTAGGTTTTTCTTAAAAGCAAACTTTCAGAAAGTGGGGGATACCTGTATTTGAACACTGATTTTAGAAATGTCTTTTTAACAGTAATTTTACACAGAAGTTAGCTTCTTCCTGGACAGGGTGACCAAATGACTTTTTTTGGAATGGGAGGGCATTTTCATTAAAAAAGGACATTTCGAGAAAAAGGAGGACATAATAAATGTGTACAAAAATAAATATGAATGCACATAATCTGTATTTAAATTTTACAGTTTGAGAATCTATAATTGTAAAACTTTAAAAAAAAAATTTTTAGTCAGCTGGATACTTTTACTTATATATTTTTCATTGGAAGAGATTTTCTTCCAATACAGACACTTGACGTGGACCAGGAACACCAAACAGAAGTCATCGTTCTTTCCACGTTTATAAGTGAGTCACGGAAAAATTCTCATTAGCCACTACCGGGAATCAAACCCAGGGTCTTCCAGTTATGCGCCGGACATGCTTCCACTACACCACAGCAGCCTCAAATTCCTCCATATTCGAGCTCGCTGTGGTGCAAGGGTCTTCCAGTTATGCGTGGGACATGCTTCCACTGCACCACAGCGGCCTTGAATTCCTCTATATTCGAGGCCGCAGCACATCTGGTGTGTAACTGGAAGACCCTGGGTTTGATTACCGGTGGCGGCCAATGAAAATTTTTCGTGACTCACTTATAAACGTGGAAAGAGCGATGACTTCTGTTTGGTTTTCCTGGTCCACATCAAGTGTCTGTATTGGTTATTAATTTTGCCTTCTAGTTATTTGTTCAGTTACTGCTTACCATCTTTGGTAAATCCCCAGCATTGTGCGTGGCTCCAAGAAGCAACCTGTGAAGTGGCATTGGCAGTTGGTTGTATGTGTGTCTGGAGGAATTCGAGGCCACTGTGGTGCAGTGAAAGCATGTCCGGCACGTAACTGGAAGACCCTAGGTTCGATTCCTGGTGGCGGCCAATGAGAATTTTTCTGTGACTCACTTATAAACATGGAAAGAGCGATGACTTCTGATTTGTGAGATTTTCTTCAGTTGATCGGGTTTCTTTAACAAATATTCATAAAATTCAGAGCATGCCATATGTTTCAAATAATATTTAACTAGCAGTAAACAATGGCTTTTTAATCCTACGGTATTGAAGATGCATACATTAATATTATTAATAACATCTATGAAAATGCAAAGATTCGGTTGTTTGAGAATACAGCACACATAAAAATTGGAAAGGGAGTGAGACAAGGTGACACCATATCTCCGAAGCTCTTTAATGCCACATTGGAAAATGTCTTTCAATCACTGAACTGGGAAAACAAAGGGATAAAGATTAATGGAGATTATCTAACTCACCTTTGTTTTGCTGATGATGTAGTCATTTTTGCAACTACCTCATCAGAGCTGCAGAGTATGATCCAAGAACTTGGTGACAAGAGTAAAGAAGTGAGATTAAAAGTGAACGTTCAGAAGACAAAAGTGATGTACAATGCTTTTACAAGAAATGAAGATTTATCGATTGATGGAGAAAAGCTGGAGATAACAGGTGTGTATGTTTATCTTGGGCAGCAGATGTCAAGTGAGGGTCACATTGATGAAGAAATTAATCGGCGTACAAAACTTGCCTGGAGAGCTTTTGGAAGAAACAGCATAATTTTCAAGAGCAATATGCCATTATGCCTTAAAAGAAAAGTGTTTGATCAATGCATCCTTCCAGTGCTTACATATGGTGCAGAGATGTGGACCTTAACTAAAAGAGACATACAAAGGCTGCAGACAACTCAAAGTAACATGGAGAGGTGCATACTTGGTGCAACCAGGAGAGATAAGAAGAGGAACTCGTGGATCCGAAAAATGACAAGAGTGGAAGACATCATGATCAGAGTTAAATCCCTGAAATGGCAATGGGCTGGACATACTGCCAGAAGGACAGACCATCAATGGACAGTCGAAATTTTAGATTGGATTCCAAGGGACAGGAAAAGACCCAGAAGAAGACCACATGGGAGATGGTGGATGAAATTCGAAAGTATGCAGGAGTGACATGGAGGACACTGGCACAAGACAGACCATTGTGGTAGAGGCTTGGAGAGACCTTCGTCCAGCAGTGGATTGATAATGGTTACAATGATGATATCACTCACCGACTGATTAAGAAACTTGAATTATAAATAGAAAAACCTCGCAGCAACCACTCACAACACACAAAACAAGCAGCATGAGCCGACTGTTTACACTGCGTGACACCATCTATGTGTGATGAACGACAGACAGACTAACGCGACTGGCGGGTTTTCTCTGCGCTGTTGACTCACAAGTAATGCACCGCAGCAGGCAGCTGCAGGATTGCAGAAATAAACTGACTCGTGGAGGAGGGTGAGCACAAGCTAGAATCAAGAAATGAATTAATACATTTTAGCAGCGGCTTGTTAGAATATATGAATACAATAAAAGAATTTTATCAAAATATATTTGAATTATTCCTTACTGAAAAAGCCGGACACTTGGGCTATTGGTAAGAAAAGGAGGACATGTCCTCCAAAAGCCGGACATCTGGTCACCCTGTTCTTGGAAGAGTTATGATTTCAGTTGTTTTGCAATTAATTGTTTACTCATATCACATGACGATGATGGGCAAAACATGTAGGTAACAAGAAATAAGTAGATCATGCTAGTTTCATTTTGTTAACTTATACATTGGAAGCACATACAGAAGCATTGACCACAGAATTTTGGAACATAAAAAAGATGTTTTGAAAGCCAACCCAAATATAGCCCTGTCTATTTTGACAATGGAAGACACATCTGCAATTCTCTGGTGGAACAAAGCAAAACGTATCATTGCTTCTTTTGACAATTGATTTGCCCTCCGTTACTGTGAAAGCCTGTAAATTCTTTTCAACCCAAAGACTTGCAATTCCCTATTTCCTTTCTACACCCCGATGATCTGGAGATCGATTCTAAGATCTGGCAACAAAAATTCAAATGTAGAATATGGAAACAATCTCAGTCCTCCATTGCCGTGATGAAGACCTAAGACAATGTCGAAAGCTCCCAACTTACGAACTTTCTTTGTAAAAGTTCCAATCTCTTAACGTAACTAGCATGATATACTTACATTTATTTGTTACTCATATTACATTTTATTTGCAGGATGAAGCAACAATGAAACTATCTTCAGCTAAAGCACAGCACAGAGAACCCCTCCTTACCCCAATCCAAAAAAGAAATTTGTTGTTGATAGGGCAGAGTATTCTTGATTCTAGTTATCACTGCAATTGCTACAGTACCTAGGCTAGGCTTTTTATTTTAGAAATACAATCTGGTCAATTATTTTTTTCCCCTATTTCTTTCTGCACAAATTTTTATTTTCCACATCCAATTCAACTATTCCACCACAGATTATTTTGTGGCAACATGATAACCGTCATACACTGATTGGAAACTTTCTGCTACGAGTCTATTTCTTCCTAATTAGCGATATAATTTTTCTTTTTAAAATAATTGCTTGGGCACAAAAAAGAAACATACCATCAAACTGATGGGCAGAGTTATATAAAAATAAAATTATTTGTGTACACAACCATTGAAATAGAAAACTTGTTGCGAATCCGCGAAGCAAGAATCACAGTAACAGAATAACATAATTTAAAGAAAAATTAATAAAACAATAAATAATTATTAGAACATTACAGATTACAATGAGGACAAAATAAGTACATTACAATTGAATGTGCACCAATGTGTATGAAATGGACCTTTATGGCAAAATATTAAACTAAGAACTTCATAATAAACAACAGACTAAAGAAAAATTTTATGTCCAAAAAAACAGTTCCATTAATGAACCTTCAAAAATTATAAATAGCATTTTCAACAACTTAATTCAAAAATAGTAGACTTACAAAATACATAAAAAAAAAAAGGTTTTAATTTAATGACTGGCAACTGCAAGAGGAACATGGGCAATAAAATATGAATTTTTTCTGTGTAAACAAAACTTTTGATAGAGTTCCTATACATTGAGAACAGGCCTTAATAAAAATCTAGAGGTCAGAAATGTTTGTAAAAACAAAAGAACTCAGAAGAGGTGAAAAATAATTGAAAATTCTTCAAGTTAAAGTAGAATTAAGTATATTAATCTGAGTAAAGCTTTGAGTAAGTGTTTTAAATAGCTGAAACTAACATTTTATTTTACATCAAACAAAGAATTAATTTTATTTTACTTTTAATCTACAAGCAAAAAGTATCTCCAAATTCTGCTAATAATTTGGAAACTATTTGTGAACGGCATACATCTACATTCTGCTACTCTGCCGGGGGGGCACTGTATTTTCTCCTGTTCTGCCTGTTTGTAAGCTATGATCTTCATTTCCTTTTTTCTTGGGCGAAGGGGTAACTTTTAGTGAACATATTTTGATCTCAACAGAATTTTGTTCATACAACTAGTTTTGATGTAAAATGTAGTGTGCGAAGTGGAAAGAGCAACAGAACAGAAGAGAATTATCTATGCAAAGCTTGCAATATACCATGACAAAGATGCCCGGGGCATGTAAATTATTGGCCTGGGAAGGTAAATAAAAGATCTAGTTACCTGATCCGGACAACTAAATTTAAAAATAAAAAAGTTTTGAATAGAATTTCCTATTATGAGAAGACATTTTGACAGTCATTGCATGTCATGTTTCTTTTCACTGCTAATCACTAGAAGTTACATTATTGTTATGAAATGCCAAGGACAGAAGAATATTACTTTTTTAATTATATTATGCATTATGTCCAGAAATTGGAACCATATGTAGTTTTTTTTTCCAAATGCTGTTTATAGTAAGCAATGGGATACATGCCTCTGATGGAACTACCTCCTGTGTTTAGCAACAAAGGGCATAAACTTCAACAAAAGGTACATGGCAAAATTACTAAATTTCTCAAATACCAATTTCAGCATTAGCATCTCAAAATTTGAGATACACTCATTTATGCATTGAAGCTTTTGAATACAGACTCTTAAAATGGAAATGCAAAATATGTAAAAAAGTTTATCATATTTTTTAAGTTTGAAACAATGAGGGTTCTGATTTGTTATCTTAAAAGATAAATTTTCCTGGGAATCCAGCTTTTACCTCCTGGGCAGGCACGTCCTGCTATATTATGGAAAATATAGAGTTTGTGACATTAAGAAATGGAAAATGAGCATATGCTTCCAGTTTTGCTTTGTCATCTCATTTTTGAAATATTGGTCCACTTTTTCAGTAGCTTTGTTTATAATTCAACATTATATGTACCTCCTTTCTCAACCTAAATCCTTACCAATGCAATCTTGCTTCATGAGATTGCTTTCAAATGTACACCACTTTAGCTGTTGTTCTTCTCTTATTTCTAATTAGCACAACAAAAAGATGACTCCCTTCTAAAATAGCAAAACTAGGTGGATTTTCTTTTCTGATTTACCACGTGAATGCTTTCAGAAGGAAATTACCACTTTGGTAGAAAGTGTTTATGCTTCAGCAAGGGAATAACTTTTTACAAACATACTTAACATTAATTTAGTCTTGCCTGTTTTAAGGAAAGAAAAATTCATCCACAATAGCATGATAAAATATTTACCTGAAGTCGAAAAATAAAAAGATTACACTTTCCGCTAAACAATTTTGTTATATTAAATAGTTTTGGACATATCAGCACTGCGGGCGGCGGAGTTTCCTTTTGTAGAAAATATTATTGCAATAAATATTAATCAACTCTTTTATATGACTTACTAGTAATTTGAATTTGGCAAAACGCACTTTTTCATCTAACCCTTGTCTATACATACAAAGATTAGACTAAAATGCAACATCTGTCCATACCAATTTTACTTTTTTGTCAGGTTCGTGTATGAAAAACTATGAAACTATCAACATCAACCCAAAATCACGAAGCGACAAATACGATACACAGTAACACTGAAAAAAAAAATGGAAAGAAAGAAAACAATGTACTTGATCAAATGCTGATTTCACTGAAGTTCAGTACTGCTATAGTGTCTAGACGCTATAGTACCACGCGAAGCGTTTATATTCTTTGATAGTACTGCAACATAGAATCTCCATAACAAACTCATCGGGATCAGAAACTGAGCAGACGGAAAATCAGATAAGATGACTTTCTGCTGATCAGCGTCTGCAGCTGGGGAATTTCCCTTTCCTACTGGTTCGTGACGTTACATTTGACGTCAAACATAAAAGAAATTTGTAGCATGCGTTTTTTTTTTTTTTTGATTGGAGGTTTAACGACCACCGTGAGCAACTCAATGGGCTATAAGCAGTCGCCCGTCCCTAATTTAGGGTCACTGGTTCCAGGGAAGGGAAAGAGCCAGTGCCGTAAGACAAACACAACATCCATGCCTCGCCGGGATTCGAACCCGGACCCCTTCCGGACGAATGATCAGAGGCCATCGCTTAGACCACTGCGCCACCGGGGCGGCCATAGCATGCGTAATTTGATATTTAATATGCATAGCCCGGCTGCAGCAAAGATGGGCTACGGCACAGAAAAAGAAATTTCTCATCATTTGCGGCAAAAATAAATAAAATCCATTACATATCTTCCCCAAGTTGATTTCACAGTTTTGTGCCTTGAGCTTCTCTTTCCACTCACTGAAGCATACACTGCTTTATGAGTTTCGCCTACCCATCTTCGACATCACCGTTTTCTGACACCGTTATGGAAATGCCAAGGTCTTTAGATATATCTCATGGGGAAATGCAGTGTCAGAAAACGATAAAAAAAATGTTGGAAATGATAATATGTGCAGTGAAATATTTTTGTTTCCCAGTTTTGACTTTTCATCTCTCATAGCCAAGCAGAGACATCTACATTTACCGGTGATGACACCCAAACTCATGTTTGCCTCATCCATACTTCTTTCTTTTTCATTAATACTGTATCACATAATGCATTTCTCATGATTATTTCAGGTCTTTATATATTATTATATTTTGAAGTACTAGTCTCTGTGCTCTTTGTTAATTTGGTTCTCGTCTCTGGTTGAATATGCTCATTAAAAACTTTCTTCCTAATCTCTATGTATGTTACTAATACATAATTATATACATTAAGTCAGTGGTGTAGAAGAGTCTTAGAGCGGCTTAGCGGCGCTAAGGTACTTTTTCTCTAGGCTTAGCGGCGCTAAGGTACTTTTTCTCTAGGCTTAGCGGCGCTAAGAGACTTTTCCTGGTTAGTTGGGACGAAAAGCAGGGCAAAGGAATGTTTTAGAATTTAGATGATCATGTAAAAGGAACACTGATTTACATGAAAGCATACAAATACCTTGACAAAATGTTGGTATTGAAAGGACGATAGTAAACTGTCGGATCACGAAGTGATCTGACTGCTAGGAGCGAAAACAACCCGCCGCCCCGGTGGCGCAGTGGTCTAAGCGATGGCCTCTGATCATTCGTCCGTAAGGGGTCCGGGTTCGAATCCCGGTGAGGCATGGATGTTGTGTTTGTGTTACGGTACTGACTCTCTCCCTTCCCTGGAACCAGTGACCCTAAATTACGGACGGGCGACTGCTTGTAGCCCATTGAGTTGCTCACGGCGGTCGTTAAACCTTCAATCAAAAAAAAAACCCAGAATAGTTAAACATGCATGTAGACAGAGTGACAAGTGGCCCCTACGATGGCGTAGGCTTCTTACCATTCGTCTGGACGGGTATGAGTTCGAGTTCCAGTCGAGACATGGGTAGTGCGCTAGCCTTACAGCACCGCTTTTTCCCCTTCCCTGGAGCCAATGGCCCTAAATTAAGGATGAACGGCTGCTTATAGCTAGAGATGCAAAGATGGGAATATTCCCGGGAAAAAATAGCAGGAAAAAACGGAAATTTTGAGAAGGGGAAGATTGGGCAATTTGAAATACTCTAACCGTAACTGTATATCTTATGACGACGTCAAGAACAATGCCAGATTACAACTTAAAACTTGAGAAGTAAAACACGTGTGACGTAGCCAATCAAAAAGCCTGTGCACTTTAGGTAAATTATCATTGCAACAAGAGTCAAAATTCTTAAGTATAAATAAACTTTCTGTAAATAACAAATTTGATTTACATAACGGAGATGCCAGAATTGACAAATTGTCCCAATCTGGAAAAAACTTACCACTGTTAACTGCTCTTGCCAAGGTAGTCGTTTGTGATCCGTTCCAAACATTGTATTTATGTTCAACAAGTCTAGTATGAACCTTCCTAGAAGTTGATCCGATATATAGCGAATCGTTAGTTCCTAGTTCGTTTGATCTCAACGGAATACTGTAAACACCCCATTTGTCGAGGCTTGGCACAGGATCACGGTCGCTACGGATCGATGATAAGATGTTCATGGTTTTGACTCCAAAGTTGACTTGATATCTATGGCAGGCATTCTTTAGGGCATGAACAATGAGTGGAATAAGTTGTACTGACTCCACAAATCTTGGCTTCTGATTCTCCTTAGACAAGGAAGTTAGTGTCCTATTTGCAACTTTCCCAATTATACGTTGAACTGTTTTTTCGGGGTACACATAAATTCGTGCTAAGTCTGTAATTTTCTTGAACTCTTGATTGCGAGTAATTGAAGAAGAAGAATGTGAGAAGGCGCAATTAACCAAAAAGTAAAACGTTGATAATTTTTGATCATGAATTTTTGATCAAAAAGTAAAACGTTGATAATTTTTGATAATTTTTGACGTTGATAATTTTTGATCATCAGGATGGGCAGATGCAAAAGGAATTAAAGAGGAATATGCTGAAGGTTTTCTGTAAACAGAAAAACTGACAGAATGTGAAACAGGATCCCGTACAAGAAAGATGTCAAAAAAGGTAACGAATGGTTATTCTCCATTTCAACCGAATACCTGATGGTTGGATGAAAGTAAGAAAAGAAAGTCAACAAATTTAGGAAGGTCGCTGCTGGTCGACGGCCAGAAAACCAGGACGTCATCAACGTAACGAATAAAAAGGTAAGGGTTAACATCAAATTGGCCCAGAGCCTGGTTTTCTAAATTTTGAAGTAGAATTTCTGCCAACACAGGAGAAAGGGGTGACCCCATAGGGGCTCCTTCAAGCTGCCGATAAATTTGTTTGTTGAATCTGAAATACGATCTTTCTTTAACAAGCTTCAAGGGCCGCTCCGGTGGCGCAGTGGTCTAAGCGATGGCCTCTGATCATTCGTCCATAAGGGGTCCGGGTTCGAATCCCGGTCAGGCATGGATGTTGTGTTTGTCTTACGGCACTGGCTCTCTCCCTTCCCTGGAACCAGTGACCCTGAATTAGGGACGGGCGACTGCTTATAGCCCATTGAGTTGCTCACGGTAGTCGTTAAACCTCCAATCAAAAAAAAAAAAAAAGCTTCAAGGCACGGTCAACGGCTTGTATCTCCAACGGCGAATATAAATCTAAAGCAGACAATTTGGATTTAATAATATTGTGAACAACAGTAAGAGTAACATTAGGAAAAAGAGAGATGACGTCTAATGAAGCCATGAAGAAAGGTTGACCAGACCATTTAAAAGAACGAATGTTCTCAATTGCTTGGGTAGAACTGGAAATAGAGTAACTAGACGAAGAGGTTAAAGGAGAGAGAAATTTTGCTAACGCCTTTTCAAGAGGCCTATAAGGGCTTGAATGGCTGGACACCAGTGGGAGAATCGGTACGCTCTTTTTGTGGGTTTTAACCCTTCCAAATAATTCTGGGATTCTTGGACCTGCTGTTGTATACATAGAATCAACAATATATTTTATTAAGAATCACAAAAAAAGTTTATAATTTATATATAATAAAAAATTTACAAAAAAATTTTAAAACGTAAACTAGATATTCTGTTCAAGAATATCTCACATAAAAATGGCAACACTTGCATTAAATAAATAAGTAACTGTTTTGTCTGTAGATGTACAATAAGGTATTTTAATACAGGTAAAAATTATCAAATACACATCAGGTGTATTTAATAATAAATTTTTTATATTCGGGTGAGTTTTTCTACTCTTAATGTGCAAACAGGTCATCATTCTTGGTTTGGAATTTTTGATTGGATGATTTGCGTGTGTGGCGAGTGTTTTTTGTGCGGGACAGTCTCCTGGCTGTCACATCCCTGACTGCTGGATTTCGGTTTGCCATCTTGTCGGTTAAGAATTTCTGGGTGCAAAGAATATCTAAACTGATAAGAAGGTAAGGCTCAGCGAGACGTAACTAGCGCCACTATATTATGCGGCAAAGAATTACTACACAGAAGCCAACATTACAGGCTGATGCCGCAGGATGCCGAGCAGACTGAGTTAGACTGAGCATGCGTGTTTGTGTTCAAAGAATATAAACGCTTGTTTGTGTTGGCGTTTTGTTCAAAGGTTTTGTTGTTCTCATCTAGATCTGCGTTTATATTACAGCCATGAAATACACCCACTCCATTCCGATGAATAACAATTCATGGAATGGAGTGGATGAATAACAAGAACAAATTTGAAACCGTTTGAAACAAATATCGCCGCCCCGGTGGCGCAGTGGTCTAAGCGATGGCCTCTGATCATTCGTCCGAACGGGGTCCGGGTTCGAATCCCGGTGAGGCATGGATGTTGTGTTTGTCTTACGGCACTGGCTCTCTCCCTTCCCTGGAACCAGTGACCCTAAATTAGGGACGGGCGACTGCTTATAGCCCATTGAGTTGCTCACGGTGGTCGTTAAACCTCCAATCAAAAAAAAAAGAAACAAATATCCTGGAAAACCATTAAAACAACGTTTGCTGAAAAAAAAGCTATCGTTACGTTGAAAAAATTAATTTATCAATTATATGAAACTGACTTTTATGAAAAATACCTCGTAATATTGTAAAATGAAAGAGGGAAGCATTCGATTACACATTGCATACCAAACAGACAGCTTTAAGCATGCACTCGAACGTGAGGAATTAGTCCGGTCGGTAGAGAGATCAGCTATAACGCCAACGACCCAGGTTCGAACCTACTCAGATACGAACGAATGTTTTTCCGATCTGTTGAGAAAATTTCACCAGCGCCGTGCGTTTAATTTACAAACTTCGGAAGGGTAGAAAAAAAATTGTAGCTTTGGGAAACTGCGGTTGTCTTTGCTTTTTTATTATTATGGCTACTACTTGGAAATTGGCGGACAGTGCTGGCCCAGCAAGACTGTTTTTGCTGGGTACCTAATGTTTACGTTTTGTGGGAACCCATTCCTTTGTAATGTATATATTTGTTTCACCAAAAGAAGGGACAGGAGGGATACTCAGAAAAGAACAAAAAAGAAAATGCTTTAGTAGACCAAATGAGACCGAAGGAAACAGTCGCAGATCAAAGCTTAGCTTCCTTTCCGTGAAATAGGCTTCCCGTGCCGTGTCTCCTACGCTTTTTGCGCCTGGATGTTAACTTTCCCGCAGAGCATCTACGGCCGCATTACATGGTGGCGCTGCTGTCGCCTGTTTTACATTATCTCTACGAAAGTTGAGCTTCTTCACGCGAAGCGTTTATATTCTTTGCTGGGTGGGTGCATTGGAGGGAGGCTGTTTCATTTGTTCATATGGAAGTTCCGCGTTTATTTCTTGTCGTTTCTGTACCTACTAAAAATTATTATTTTTTATTTTATTCTTGTTTGGCTTTGGTTTAGCTTGTGTTTTTTCATAGATTTTTTTCTTTTGTTTACTTGGCCATGCGCCTGTGTAGTGCTCCATTTGGGGGTGCATGCTGCTCTTTCGAACTCGTGGTTCTTCGTCGCCTACAGTTGCTGGGCGGAAATTTTTTATTTCAGTCGTTGTACTCAACTTAAAGCATTCCTAGAACACTGTGCAAATATTGCAACTTTTATTTTTAATTTTTAAGTACTTTTACTAATGCTTTATATTAGGCATTCCGTGTTTTGTGGGAACTCTATGTAAAACGATCTATTATTTGCTCCTGTGCTTTCTATTTTTTTTATTTTTTTATGTTTATTTCATTCTTTTTAGAAAGTTCTTTTGCACGAGGGCTGACATTTTTTAAGTGCTTTCTTAATTTTGGTTCCTAGTTGGGAACTCACCTCGGGTGCTTGCTTGCCACGTGTTGGCCCAGTCGTACTGCTGTGGTTTTTCTTTCGAACTTCTGTCCTCTAATTAAATCCTTGTAATATGTGATTCTTTAGTTAATCTGTTCATTCTTATGGTCTTACATTTTGGGAATTTTTTATTTTAAGTGTTCCTACATAAAATATAATTTTTTTGCAGTCGTTTTCCCCCATGTTTCCTGGGTTTATTTGTTCTAAGCCTTTTTCACGATATTTGTGAGCTCTGTGCAAAAGTTTTTCTCTTTTTTTTGTGGGAGATGAAGAGTATGGGTTGGGCCAGTTGAGGAATAGATGTAAGCCAAAAAAAAATATTTTTTTTAAATATATGCTAAATTATTTTGTCACTGCACCTTTGAGTTGGGAGCAGTTATTTTAATTTGGAGTTTTGGGGGACTTATATTTGAATCTATGACTTAGCAGAAACCCAGTTTCAACTAGGTCTTTGTGTAAGTGAGTAAATGCAGTTTTGCTGGTCCTTGAAAAAGCCTCTGCATTTTCGACACTTTCTGCATCAGTTTTTATTTTTTTCTCCCTGCTTGTTGGCTTTTTAGTTTTTATTTATTGTTTTTATTTTGTTGTTCTATTTTTTGCTTTGCTGGTTGTTGTTTCTGATAATTCTTCACTGCTGCTTTTGCACATTTAGGTCTTCAAAATGTAAATAGGCAAAAACTTTATTTTTATTTTTATCTTTTGTTTTTAGCTCAAGTTTGGTTTAAGTTATATATATAAAGTAAAAAGTAAAAAGGACGAATAACCAACCCAAGAACAGACACCACCAAACTATAAATCCAAAAAGGACACAAAGCCCAAAAACACCAACACAATCTAATGGAATAAAAAACACAATGAATTATGACATGAACCCCGCAACGCAAATGTCAGCCTACAAGAGGTTTGTCATAATATAGAAACACACACAAGTAACCAAAATATGAAACACAAGTAACCTAATATGAAACACATGTAATCATAATATGAAACACAAGTATTTTTTGGTATATTGGTTACTTGTGTTTATATATATATATAAATATCATCATCAAAATTGTGAACCATTATCAATCCACTGCTGGACGAAGGTCTCCCCAAGTTTCTTCCACAGCGGTCTGTCTTGTGCCAGTCTCCTCCATGTTACTTCGCATTCTTTCAAATTTCATCCACCCATCTCCCATATGGTCTTCTTCTGGGTCTTTTCCTGTCCCCTGGAATCCAATCTAAAATTTTGGCTCTCCATCGATGGTCTGTCTTTTCAGTATGTCCAGCCCATTACCATTTCAGGGATTTAACTCTGATCATGATGTCTTCCACTCTTGTAATTTTTCGGATCCACGAGTTCCTCCTCTTATCTTTCCTGGTTACACCAAGCATGCACCTCTCCATGCCTCGTTAAGTTGTCTGCAGCCTTTGTATGTCTCTTTTAGTTAAGGTCCACGTCTCTGCACCATACGTAAGCACCGGAAGGATGCATTGATCAAACACTTTTCTTTTAAGACATAATGGCATATTGCTCTTGAAAATTATGCTGTTTCTTCCAAAAGCTCTCCAGGCAAGTTTTGTGCGCCGACTAATTTCTTCATCAATATGACCCTCACTTGATATCTGCTGTCCAAGATAAACGTACATGTCTGTTATCCCCAGCTTTTCTCCATCAATCGATGAATCTTCATTTCGTTTAATATCACTTTTGTCTTCTGAAAGTTCATTTTTAATCCCACTTCTTTACTCTTGTCAGCAAGTTCCTGGATCATACTCTGCAGCTCTGATGGGGTAGTTGCAAAAATGACTACGTCATCAGCAAAACGAAGGTGAGTTAGATAATCTCCATTAATCTTTTTCCCCTTGATTTCCCAGCTCAGCGACTGAAAGACACCCTCCAATGCGGCATTAAAGAGCTTCGGAGATATGACGTCACCTTGTCTCACTCCCTTTCCAATTTTTATGTGTGTTGTATTTTCAAACAGCCGAATCTTTGCACTTGCATTTTCATAGATGTTATTAATAATATTAATGTATGCATCCTCAATACCGCAGGATTTCAGAGCCATTGTAACTGCTGATGGTTTCACCGAATCAAAGGCTTTTTCATAATCGATAAAACCCATGCAAAATGGAAGTCCATATTCCCTCGCTCTTTCAATTAGTTCTCTCAGTACGTGGATATGATCTATTGTGCTGTAGCCACTCCTGAATCCAGCTTGTTCTCTCGGTTGAGCCATGTCCAGTGTTACCCTCAAGCGGTGTGAAAGAACTTTAGTGAAGATTTCATAAACCACTGATAGGAGGCTGATAGGTCTGTAGTTCCTGAGATCCTCAATGTCACCTTTTTTATGTAGCAAGATCATTGTAGCGTTGTTCCAATCCTCAGGAATTTTCCCTTCATCAAGGCATCGAGTGAAAATTTGGGCGAGTACTGTTCCGATTTCTCCACTTGCTTCTTGTATGATGTCTACAGTAATTCCATCTTCTCCTGGAGCTTTTCCCCGCTTCATGTTTTTGATTGCATGTGCAACTTCTGCTTAGAGGACTGGAAGAAATATATATATTTCTTTATATATATCATCATCATCATCATCATTGTCAACCATTATCAATCCACTGCTGGACGAAGGTCTCCCCAAGTTTCCTCCACAACGGTCTGTCTTGTGCCAGTCTCCTCCATGTCACCCCTGCATACTTTCGAATTTCATCCACCCATCTCCCATGTGGTCTTCTTCTGGGTCTTTTCCTGTCCCTTGGAATCCAATCTAAAATTTCGGCTGTCCATCGATGATCTGTCCTTCTGGCAGTATGTCCAGCCCATTGCCATTTCAGGGATTTAACTCTGATCATGATGTCTTCCACTCTTGTCATTTTTCGGATCCACGAGTTCCTCTTCTTATCTCTCCTGGTTACACCAAGTATGCACCTCTCCATGTTACTTTGAGTTGTCTGCAGCCTTTGTATGTCTCTTTTAGTTAAGGTCCAAGTCTCTGCACCATACGTAAGCACTGGAAGGATGCATTGATCAAACACTTTTCTTTTAAGACATAATGGCATATTGCTCTTGAAAATTATGCTGTTTCTTCCAAAAGCTCTCCAGGCAAGTTTTGTACGCCGATTAATTTCTTCATCAATGTGACCCTCACTTGATATCTGCTGTCCAAGATAAACGTACGTGTCTGTTATCTCCAGCTTTTTTCCATCAATCGATAAATCTTCATTTCTTGTAAAAGCATTGTACATCACTTTTGTCTTCTGAAAGTTCATTTTTAATCCCACTTCTTTACTCTTGTCAGCAAGTTCCTGGATCATACTCTGCAGCTCTGATGGGGTAGTTGCAAAAATGACTATGTCATCAGCAAAACGAAGGTGAGTTAGATAATCTCCATTAATCTTTATCCCCTTGTTTTCCCAGCTCAGCGACTGAAAAACACCCTCCAATGTGGCATTAAAGAGCTTCGGAGATATGGTGTCACCTTGTCTCACTCCCTTTCCAATTTTTACGTGTGTTGTATTTTCAAACAGCCTAATCTTTGCACTTGCATTTTCATAGATGTTATTAATAATATTAATGTATGCATCCTCAATACCGCAGGATTTCAGAGCCATTGTAACTGCTGATGGTTTCACCGAATCAAAGGCTTTTTCATAATCGATAAATGCCATGCACAATGGAAGTTCATATTCCCTCGCTCTTTCAATTAGTTCTCTCAGTACATGGATATGATCTATTGTGCTGTAGCCACTCCTGAATCCAGCTTGTTCTCTCGGTTGAGCCATGTCCAGTGTTACCTTCAAGCGGTGTGAAAGAACTTTAGTGAAGATTTTATAAACTACTGATAGGAGGCTGATAGGTCTGTAGTTTCCGAGATCCTCAATGTCACCTTTTTTATGTAGCAGGATCATTGTAGCGGTGTTCCAATCCTCAGGAATCTTTCCTTCATTAAGGCATCGAGTGAAAATTTGGGCGAGTACTGTTTCGATTTCTCCACTTGCTTCTTGTATGATGTCTACAGTAATTCCATCTTCTCCTGGAGCTTTTCCCCGCTTCATGTTCTTGATTGCATGTGCAACTTCTGCTGGAAGGACTGGAGGAACTCTGGTACTGGTACCTTTCATGATGTCTGGAGTACATGTATCATCCCTTTCATATAATTTGGAGTAGAAATCTTTCACTCTTGTCAAAATTTCGCCTCTATTTCTTGTTACAGAACCATCTTCTTTTCTCAGTGCCATAATCTGTTTTCTTCCCTTACTGAGATGTCCCTTTGCTATCTTTAGGCTTTGGTTGTTTTCAATTGCTTTCCTCACTAGTTCACAGTTGAATTTTCTTACGTCTTCAGGGATACTTTTTCTTACTGTCTTGCATAGCTCTATATGTTCCACTTTGGAAGTCACATCTTCTTTAGTTGTCCTCATCTCTCTTCTTTTTTGCATCAACATTTTCGTTTTTCCTGATAATTTATTTACATGCAACTTGTTCTTAGACCCAGCTAATTTTGTTGCTGTTTCCATAAGAGCTTTGGTTACTTTTCTGTTAACTTCAGATATGTCCACTTCTTCCGATGTTAGGCCTTCTAAAGCAGAGAACCTGTTCTTCAGTTCCAACTTGAAGGTATTATGGTGTTTTTTAAGGTTGGTTATGTCAATAGATTTTGTTTGTCTTATGAGCTTGCCACGTTCAAGTTTAGTGTTGAGGTGCATCTTACATCTCACCAATCTATGGTCACTACCTGTGTTGAACTTGTTTAGCACACTGCAGTCTTCTATGACTAATTTTTTGTTACACATAATAAAATCAATTTCACTTGTCGTCCCATTTGGATGTCTCCATGTCCATTTCCTGTGTGGCTTTTTCTTGAAGAAGGAGTTCAAGATGAAAAACCCTTCTGCCTCTGCAAACTCAACGAGAGTATTTCCACGCTGGATTCTGTTGCCGTGACCAAATTTACCTACTGAAGTTTCATTCTGTTGCCGTTGCCCTATTTTTGCATTGAAATCTCCCATAATTATTTTCAAGTGCTGCTTACCTTTATTATTTAGATGACAAATTTTCTCATAAAATTCTTCAATTTCTTCGTCAGGATGACTTGTGGTGGGTACGTAAGTTTGAATAATCTGAGCCTGGTATCTTTTCTAGAGTTGGACAACGAGTCGTGCAGCTCTGTCAGAGTAACTTTCAACTTCTACAACTTTATCCTTCAGTTTCTTGTTTATTATAAATCCAACACCACTAGTTCTCCCAGTATCTGTCCCACGATAGTAGAAGAGATGTCCACTTTTCAGTTCAATGAGATCTTCTCCTTTTCTCCTTACCTCACTTAGCCCAATGATGTCCCACTTGATCCTTTGCAGTTCCTCTTCCAATTCAAGAAGCCTTGAATCAGAAGATAGGGAGCGTCCATTATACGTAGCCAAGGTCAGCATGAGATGGCAGCATAGTCCGGTCCTCCGGGTATTCTTAGCACCCTCTGCCTTCATGTCGCACTGGCCGCTGCCTTGGCCTAGTACATTCCAGCTGCCGGAGACTGAGGGCCAAGATTTAAGTTGTTTAATCATTTTGGATGGGTTTGGCCATAACTCACCACGCTGGCCAAGTGGGTTGGTGAGTGTGGGATAGCATTTCCTCTAATCCCGATGGTATAGTTATACCACTATTGGCGGTCGTCAGAGCCCTTTTAGTGGGAACAGGATGCACCACGAGAAGGCGTTGTCGACATTTGTCAAGGAGAGGCTGTGATGTTACGCATCACCTGACCTTACAACTAGCTTATATATATATATATATACATAAATTTCAGTGCTTAACAATCAGGGATGCAGCGCAGAAGAAAACGGCAAAAAAATGATGCAGTGACACAGTAGTCTAAGCGAAGGCTTCTGATCAATAGTCTGATATGGGTCTGGGTTTGAATTCTTACTGTTGTGTTTGTCTTATGGTGTTGGCTCTCTCCCTTCGCTGGAGGCAGTGGCTCTAAATTAGTGACAGGCAACTTCTTCGAGCACACTGAGTTGCTCACAGTGATCGTTAAACCTCCAATCTAAATTTTGAAACAAAAATGTAGAAAGCAGTGGCGGAGAGTGACTTTTCTGGAAGGGGAAGCGGTCAGAATAGCTCATCTTTAGTCACTTTATTAATACACATACAATGCATATGTAATAAAAAAAATTATGCTTATGTATACATGCAAATATTAAAAGTATGTATGCATATATATTAAAAAATTATGTACTTATAAACATTTAAACATTATATATGTTACCGCTGAAGTGCAGAAATCAGTTATTCTACAGATTATCTAGGTAATGTGCAGATTAACTAGGGTGATCTGTTAAAGTGCCGAAAATTGTTTCACTTCTCAAATTACCTAGATAATCTGCACATTACCTACTAGGCACTCGTTAAAGTGAAAATGAGATCTTTGCTGGAACAACAGCAACATTTCTGTACGCTTAAATTAACATAATGTTATTTATTTATTTTTCAATATGTAAAGAATCAAGTTAATACAATCAAACAATCAACAAATTAGTTGATAGAATCAATCATCAATCAGTTAAAAAACTATAATAGAAAGAATAATCAGCTTTACAACAATCCCTTTTTTCGCACAAATCCAAAAACATTTTTATTTGGGCTTGGGTTATGTTTTTATAAATTGTATTTAATTGCTTGATCATTCTGTCTCTTCCACCGTAGCCAATTGACAAATGAGTAGAATACAATATGTCAAACAATTCTACGGCATGTACAAACTTTTTCACACTTTCTCGCGCATATGACAACGGCTCAATGAGTTTTCACAGCCTTGTACAGTCAACACATCATACCTTTGAATTATTCGATAATCTCGAGATGATTTTTCTTCTTGGAAACTTTTATTCGCTTTACATCTTCAATTATGCAATCATACTTTCGTTTTGTCATTAAAACACTATTATATTTTGAATCTTCGCTAAAGAGGTTTTCGAAGAATCTTTTCTTCATTTTACTCACCAATTCGGTGCTTGCTTGCATACTAGGAGTTAAATTTATCTGCTTTAAAAAAAATCACTACACAAATTCACGCGCTAACAGGCAGAAACGAATTTGAAAACAGAATTAACTATGCTACGCACTGGCAGCCGACGCCAATTATCAGAAATAAAAACAACCGGCGACGACTAGACGCTGGCGAAACGAAACTAAAAGTGGAGGGAGAGGGGGAAGGTGTAGGGAAAGAAAATGAAAGAAACAAGCTTTTGAACTTTAACGATACGGAAGCCGTTAATGTGCACATTACGGTAACATATTTACTAACGCATATGTAGTAGTATTTTCAGATGTTGCAAAGTTTTAACGCACATAATGAGCCCTTTTTTTATATAAATGTGCTCTTTCTCAGCAAATTACCTTGCCCTTTTCAATTTTTAGGATGGACACTATGATACCATATAACTCAACACACCCTTACACATAGAAATGTAATAGCATAAAAACATTAATTAAAAGAGCAATCACACATTCTTCTAAAGAAGAATTTCGTAATGAAGAAATAAATTACATTAAAGAAATCACATACAGCTATGGATACCCTCCACAGAAGATGCATATTGAAAGTATTAATTTTACAGAAAACTAAAAGTGCATTGTATAATTATATCTGATCGGTGATGCACTATCACATTTAGTGTTGTTGGTTGGTACAGCAGAAATAGAGACCTGTGTGCCTAAACATAATTTTTTAATCGATACGCAAGCTATGGAGATTCTTTAGCACATTGTGCAGCAGCTTCACTCAATTCGTGAATGCATAGCAATCATGACATTTTTATTTTGTGTGTGTGTGTATGTGTCGTAAAAAATTGCGAATACGCTTTCTCCACAGCTATGCTGTAGGTATCACTAAAAGTTAAAAACACGATCCCTGAATCCACGATGAGTAATTTTTTCAGGTAAAAGCACTCTATTGTCATAAAATAAAAGAAAATATCGAATACCTCTAGGTATCCCAGTTTCCAGTCATCGTAATGTTGTTTGGCATTCTAAAATTACATGCTGTCTTATTTACAAAGAAACAAGCATTTCAGGACCATCAGTTATTTTGATATATCGTAAATAAGCTATGAGTCTAATACATTTCACTTTATTGCATAGTTCTCGAAGGAAAAAGAAATATGGAAGTTGAAGAAATGAGGTTTTGAATAACTTGATAATCATAACAGGTCTTCAAAATTTTTAAAGATGAAAATTCGTCCACAATAAGCCCCAGAACGCAAGAATGAAAGCTACGTGTGCAGTGTTAAAAACAGAATTACTGGTGGCATACAATAGAAGATATGTTTTGAAATTCCAAGTTATCAGTTTTAAATTCAATGAACAACCATTGAAACATGTTATTCAAAACGAAAATTTTGTAATTTCCTGTAATTCTAACATTATTCTTAACTAACTTTTGCAGAATAAAGAAATGATTTTTCATATGACGTCTTCAGAATCATGAACCCATTTCTAAGATCACAACGTAATTTCTCGTGTTCCATTTGCAGCATGCACATATTACGTATAACAAAATGTATAACATTACTTCCCGTTTTATTCAGCAGCAATGAGAACATTTATAAAACGTAAAACCCGCACTTCATGAAGGATTAATTAACTTTTAATCAACAATTCGTATTTATAAAATTTCAGTACTGAATACTAATAAACATTCCTTACCGTTGAAAATATCTTTTGTAGTCGACCAGGATCTTCACAATAGACTTAAAACGCGCTGTAAATATCCACACAACGTTCACCGGAACAACACAACTAGCCAACAAAAACCGATATGATAACACAACTGCAACTACGAAACGAGTCAAATCGGGGCCATCGAGATCTCGTTTCTTACCGGGCCCAAGCACAGACAGAAATTCTGGGTTGTGACATCACACAAAGGATCCTACTTATGCTACTTACCGTTTGCTACTTGCAGCGTTTGTTGTCCGAGGTGTGTGTTTGTTTATGTTTATGTTTATGCCGGTTGGTTTGTGCTGTACTTTAGATTAAATTACGAAATTTTCACGTCTTCAAGGTAAGTAATATGTATGTCACTGTGCTGTTTTTAGTTTTTGATAAAGTATTACTTGAAAAATTCGAATTAAAATTATAAAACAAATCTTATTTTCGTTACAAAATTGCCACTTATACCGTTCGCATTCGAAAACACATTGACACGAAATGTATGGAACTACTTGCGGCGCTGATAAAATTCGAAAGGCTAGAATTCTTCTCATGGAAAAAAACCCTTCTTTATTTGCATAAATTTCAGAAATATCTAATATCTCCGTTTATAGATTTGACTCTTTGGACTGTCTTTTTCCAGTTGTTGCAAACAAATGTTTGGTATTCTAAAATTTAATGTTTATTTACTCATATTTTACAAAGGAGTGGAAGTTTTAGGATCTCAGTTATTTTGATATGCCATAATTAAGTTATCAGCCATATACTTTTCACTTCTGGAATCAACTGGTTTTTTTTATACCTGGTTTAGTTCGTTCCTTTTCTATAATGCATGCATATATTTTGACCCCAAACGTGTATCCATGCATTTTGACTAGCAGTCTTTTGAATCTGTTGGTTTTCTATATATTTATATTATTCATACATGCAAATTAAGCATTTGTTTCCTCTTATTTTTAGATGGGACGAAAGAGTTGTGTACCAGGGTGTAAATCGAACTATAATACTGATAAAGGTTACACACCAGTGTTTTTTTCCGAAGGATGAACATAGACGTGCTTTGTGGATACGTAACATTAACCGTGCTGATTTTAGTCCAAGTGATACTGCTGTGGTTTGTATAAATCACTTCAGTGAAACTGTTATTATAAGAGAAGATAGAGTAACTAAAAGTGATGGAACTTTACTTGTAGTTCCAAGGAAAAAGCTTAGACTTACTGCAGATGCGTATCCAACCCTTTTTGTAAACCAGCCTTCTTACCTTACCAAAACAATGCCCAGCAAACGAAAATCTCCATCTAAGAGGCATCAAGAAATAGTTGCCCGGGATGAAAAGAGATTCATGCTGTGGTGTTCTGAAGATGTCATCACCTCTTTTGAGAAGTTTGCTAATTCTTGTGGTTTTAAAATTAGCGGTGATTGGGTGTTTCTTCGTAGAGATTCTTTTATGTTATTTTATAAAATTGAGGATTCAGGGTGTCCAGAAATTGTTGTATCTTTGAAAATAAATAGTAATTTGGGAGTCAATATTTGGCATTCTGGTACTGCTGTTGATATGCATTCATTTGAGTGGCTATTGGGACCAGAGAAAAAATGTGATAGGTGGACCAAATTTGATAGTTTAATTAGCCATTTAACTTTATATAAAGGAAACATCATGAGTTTTCCCCAAAAACTTTCCGCAGCTACAAATTTATTGATAGAATGTTGTGATGAGACAGAGGATAATGATGCTGAAGATGACAAAGGTATTAAATTAAAACTGAAATTTTTAACAGAACAAGTTAAATTAATTACCTCAACACAAGTGAGATACACTTCAGATCTTCTGGTGTGGGCTTCTACACTTTATTTTTGCTATCCTGCATCATACACAATGATAAGAAACAGTGCTGTACTTACACTACCACATCCTATGTTCTTGAAAAAGCTAGGTACATCCCTAAACCAAAAAGGTGTAAGTAACATTAACTGCCATAAAGCTTATTTTAAAAAGAAAGTAGATCTTCTTGAAAATCATGATAAGATAGTTAATCTCCTAATAGATGAAATTTACATTACACCATCTGTTAGTTTCCAACTAGGCCATCTTTCTGGTTTTTCTGTAAATTCAAAGACAGCAGCTACCACAGTTCAGACTTTCATGATTTCTTCATTGTTATCAAAGAATAAAGATGTTGTTGCCTTGGTTCCGGTAAAAAATGCTACAGCTGAAACCCTGCACACATACACCCTGCAAGTCCTAAACATTTTAGCAGACTGTGGTTATACAGTTTTATGCTTAATTTCAGACAACAACAGGATCAATCGCAACATGTTTGAAATTATGTGTGGTGGCCAATTGAAACCATGCATTCAACACCCTCACTGGGCTGAAAAAAAGTTGTTTTTTCTTTTTGACACTGTTCATTTAATAAAAGCTATTAGAAATAACTGGTTGAACCAAACTTCCACAAACCAAACCTTATATTATCCATGCCCTACTAACCATAGAGAATTATGTTCTGCAAGCTTGCAACCTTTGAAACAGATTTATGAGAGTGAAAGGAATCATGTTGTAAAACAAGCCCCACGGCTTTCACAAAAAGTTTTGTTCCCAACGGCAACCGAACGACAGAATGTTGCTCATGCATTAAACCTCTTTCATGAAAGTAACAGTGCATCTCTTGAGGTGCATAAAGAAGAGTTAAGTTGTGAAAGCACAAATGCAAAAGAATTTATTGATTTTATTCTAAAATGGTGGTGGATAATAAATGTTAAGTATCCACATCAAGGTATACATAATCTGAATAAATTTTGCCAACCTATTAAAAATTTATCAGATGATAAAGTGGCATTTTTGCATCATTTCAGCTGCTGGCTCAGTGCATGGGGCCGTTTAAGTGAATCAAGTGCTTCACATAAATCTGCTTTAAAGCTTCCCCCAAGGGAGGGATGTTGTCTAAAGAAACTCATTTTTCTCCTAAATTCACTACTGATACTCTCATTGAAATCACTGATTATGTTTTCCATACATTTGGTGTGACATATGTGTTATTAGGCAAATTTCAAACTGACAATTTAGAAGCCCGTTTTGGGCAATATCGCCAGATGAGTGGTGGGAATTATAACATTTCCTTCAGACAAGTCTTGCAGTCAGAACGCAAGCTCAAAATTCTGAGCCTAATTCATATGTTCTCTGAAAAGGTAGGGAAATTTACAATCAAAAGCCTAGACTTCAATGATGGCCCTGATACTACAGAAAATTTTGAAATACCTTCATTGTTCTATGAAACTTTCAATGAGCATGGTGAAGTAACAGATGCAGCATTTTTACTTTAATCTATATTGCTGGTTATGTAGCGCATAAGGTAACCCAAAATATAAAATGTTCTCAGTGCAAACTAATGTTAGCATGTGACAGAAATTTAGAACATGAAAGCTCAAATAAGGAGGTTTGTGAGTATTTGCATCTTATTGACAGAGGTGGACTGAAATGGCCCCAGGAGTTCACTGTAAACATTGTTACACATTCCTTCAGAATTTTTCAGCAACTTATTAGCAAAAAATTTGAAGCAGACTTTCTTAGGCAAGGAAGTCAGAGGCAATTAGTTGTTCAGTTAGCTTTTGAAAAATTAGATTTAATTGATGTAATTCCAAGTGAAAAGTGTAGTTGTGGAACTGACTTTGCAGTATTAGTAAAAAAATGCTTATTTGTGGTTGCCAATATTTTTCTGAATAACTATAGTAAAGTATGGAATGACAGACAGAAGCCAACAAGTAGCAAAAGGAAACTATCTACCTTGAATTCTTTGTAGATCGCCCAAATGTGAGCTAATCCTATAGTTAATGCATTATGACAGGTGAATTTCAGTTGCCTGAAAATTTGTTCTTCAGAGCGATATCAAATTTACACCTGCCTGGATATGTAAATGTGAAAGTCCTTAAATGAACATTTCATATGCCGTATAGAAACTGTAATAAATGGCAATACAAATGTACAGTATATACTAATTCTTACAGTTTCCAAACACTTTGCTTTTATCTTCAGCAGCCATAACTTTTTTTAAGAGCTGCTAAAAATTAAAACCACATTGAAGATAACTACTTTAGTTTTCAGTTAGTGTACATGTCTTAAAATTTTCTTAGTGTAGTGAAAACATTATATGCAGGCAGTAATTATTTTCTAGAGATAGGAAAGGAGATACCAAAAATGTTTTGTGTTTTTACAAATGTATGTGCTAATATTTTGCAATTTATTACATGTCTGAATTTATATCAGCCATACTGTACTATAAGATTGTGGTACAGAATATGAAGTATGTACATACTGTATTATTCAAAAAGTATATATGTATATATAATAATGTATATAATTAATTAGCTATCATATTGCTAATTGAATTCATATTTACTGACATTGCATTCATGTCTTGCTGATATACCTGCTATATATTTGAGTGCCAGTCTGAATACATTCAATATTGTGAATTTTATTTTATTTTATGTTAGACATATTTTCTGCATTTATTCTTATTTTGTACAATTTTTAACTAGTAAATTACCTGGTGCACAGTAGTTGTTCAGTATTTTATGGGCTGCTATTGTCTCTTTGTCTTATGATTTATGTTAAAATAAGTATTTGGCTGTATGCTGTGAAAGTAATAGCTAATGACAAGACAAGGAATTTGAAGGCTTTATAATGTCGTTTGCACCCAACTTATGTATTATATAGCACATTTACTAATGCATATTATATTTCTGTGAGACATTTTCAGATACTGAAAGAGATACTTAGCAAAGTTAGGTGTTTATAATGTTATTATTTGCATCACTCAGTGTTGTTTAGTGTATATCTATTAACATGGTGCCATATGGTATAAATAATTATTAAATATAGGATATTATGATAAAATAATGTTTTGCCAATATGATGCAGTGTTAGAATGTTTTACCAATATGATGCAGTGTTAGCTTGAAACGTACAACATATGTTAATGATTTGAAGGCAAAATTTGTTACCTCAAACATGAAAAATAAATATGAATGGCTGGTAGGTATTACCTGTTTTAACATTACATTGTTAGTAATGTACCAATCATTATTTTTTACATTATTGACATATCTTAGTACATTGGTTAAGCTTCGTTCAATTTATACAGTTAGGGAAAAGTAAGGATTCCATTTAAAACAAGTTTATTTTTGTTTGTTCTTTATAAATAAAGTAGGGGCTTGATTAATTCATTGCAGACAGATATATGTCACAGGTATGTGCAACAGCTGTTGAAATTTATATAAAAAACATTCCTTGATTTTGGAGCGAGCGAGAAATGGTATCTCATTTATCAGCAATAAAACTGGGGTGGGGGGCTAAAAAGTAACATTACACAAGGGGTAAACAATATACAACTTTTTTTATTATTATTTTAGGTGTCATGAAAAATGATATTGGAAAAGTAAAAATGTGTGACTGCAACCATCAGATGTTCACAAATGAGAACTAAATTTCCATGAATAAATTTAATAGCATGCTAGTTTCATTTTTATTACTGTTACACCACCTTATAAAATGTGGAGCATGCATTTGAGCAATGGAAACAAAGCAAAGAAATCCTGATATTTGATTGTGATATTCATATTAATCTAACATAAATTTATTTAAGGCCTCTTTGTTTGAAATAAATACTATGTGTCTTACCAGGGTGTAAAAAATCTTCATTCAATATTTGCTGTTACATTATTTTTGGGGTGGGGAATCCATGTAAAAAATTTGTGAATGTTTGTGTTATTTTTGGCATCACTTAATTTCATATTTTTCTTTATATTCTGCTGCGCAATAAACAGTTGAAAACCATAGTGTGTCAGTTTATTTGCATTAGATTTATTTTTAAGTCACAAAAATATGTGGTGATTGGAACAGAGATATTTTTAATAGAAAAGAGATTTTACAGAATATAACTTAGTCAACTTGTCGTGTATGTTTTTTGTGTCATTTTGCCTTGTTACCATTTCAGTAGAACAGTTTGAAGGACAGCCTTTCAAGAGATTAAACACATGTTTTGAGGTATGGGTACAAGTATACATGTACTTCATAACCAGAAGTACAATGACATATGTACTTCTGGTTATATATAAGGTCACATGTACTTTTTCTGAATATATAACCTATAAGGTAAGCTAAACCAAATGTTCTTAGTGCAAACTAATGTTAACATGCAATAGCAGTTTAGAACATGAAAGCTCAAATCAGGGAGTTAGTCAGTACATAAAGCTTACCGACTATGGTAGACTAAAATAGCCCCAAGAATGCACAGTAAACATTGTAACACATTCCTTTAGAATTTTTCAGCAACTGATAAGCAATGAAGGAATTAGCTGCTCAGTCAGCTTTTGAAAAATCAGATTTTGTTGATTTACTCCCAAGGGAAAAGTATAGTTGTAGAACTGACTGTGCAGTGTAAGTAAAAAAAAATGCCTTTCTGTTGTAACTACTTAATGTTTTCTGAATAACTACAGTAAGGTATGGAATAACAGACAGAAGCCAACAAGAAGCAAAGGAAACTATCAACCTTAAATTCTTTGCAGATTGCCTAAATATAAGCTAATCATGTAGCTTCTGCATTCTGATGTGTTCATTTCAGTCATCTGAAAATTAATTTTTCAGTGTGATATGAAATTTACACCTGCTTAGGTTTTTCTCTGTATTCTTTCCTTGTCCAGTTTGACGAGCTGTATCATGCCTTTTGTCAATAAAATGTTGAACTGCTTAGGTGTAAATGTGAAAGTTCTTAAATGAACATTCAATTTGCAGTGTAGAAATTTCAATAATTGTGGAAATTTTAATAGCAAAGTAAAAAAACCTGATAGATGGCAACACAAATGTATGGAAGCATTTTCATGCTGTAGTATTTTTGGCATATTTATGGACCAAAACTACTGCAGCATGAAAGCGCTTCAGTAAAAAAAATGTGAGATTTGCAAAGAAGCTGCTAAAAGTGGTATTGTGGGAATTTTTATTTAACAATATATTCTGTGTATATATATATATATATTATAGTTTGTGTGCAGTTTGTTAACAGTATATGTTTACATCAAGTATGGTTTGGGGTAGTTTAAAAGCAACTGAACTTATAAGCCCAGTGATGTTTGCAAAAAATAAGTAGGCAAAACAAGAAAACTTATATTTGCCATATTCTGTCTCGTACATAAAACTTGAAGTTTCCAAACACTACGCTTTTATCTGCAGTGTCGTTGTAATGTTTTTAAGAGCTGCTGAAAACTTTTACTAACAATCTGTGAAAAAGTTAGTGCTCAACTGAAGTATGATAAATTTATTTTTTGGCATGCACAAAAAATTTCGCTGGAAAACTTCAAACACCAAAAATAAAAAAAGAAGGGTAAAAGATAGCAATCTATTAGCTAATTGCAGAGCAAGAAAACTTAGACCATGATATTAAACGTAAACAAATGATTCGAAGGCATTAGAACTTCTTTTCACCCAACTTCTGCATTACAGCATACTTAGTAATGCATATTATATTTGTGTGGGAAATATTCAGCAAATGAAGGTTATTGAGAAAGTTAAGTATTTAGAACGTTTTATATGCATAACTTCTCCAGGTTTGCTTACTGTGTATATCTGTTATATGCTGCCATAGAGGTCTGCACGGAACGGGCTTTTTCCCAGGCACTTAGGACAGGGCCGGGCCATGACAACCCATTCTTTTTATCGCAATTGTAAAGAAAGAAAAAAGTTGTGTTCCCCGATTTTCTGGTTAGTTGAATTGTTTTGCTGGCTTTACTTACTTCCATGACATAGCCCAAGGCATAATCACAAAAGCAAGGAGAGGCACTTAGTGTTTTTACCATCTGTAGGTATTAAGATGGGGAAATCACTTTGGGGCTTATTGACAACAAAAAGATCCGACTCCGAGCGAGTGTGTGTGTTGTGTGGACTGGGGGACGGGGTGTGTCTCTATGTGTGCGTTGGTATGAGAGAGTGGGAAGGGGAAGACATCGATTGTTTCTCCTATCTTATCTGTATGGGGATTGATTTTTGTAGTGTTACCATTCGCTCGTTTAGAGAAAAATAAATTTTGAACCCGCTTATCCCCCCCCTTTTTTTGTCTCTCTTTAAAGGTTATATTCTTCGATGATTGTTAAAGTTTAGTTAATATTTTAAGGCTTACATTTAACTAAATGTTTTCAATAATATCCCATTTCATTATTTAATTTTCACAATTTAATAAAACACAATAGAAAAACAAAATAATATCAAATGGCACATCACGAGCTGCAATGGAAGGGTCCGGGCCGGATAGGACCGAGTGTCTAATATTTGAAATGAGCAGGGCATTAAACGCATGGACTTGGGCTGGGCCGAGCTCATCAAATAAGGCCTGCACAGACCTCTATGCTGCCATATGGTATAAATCTTGCAATATTAAAAGCTGATTTTTTTCTTAAATGCATGTGCACCTCTGATGATTTACATTTTACTTGCCCACACATGTATATATATTGCCTGTACAATATATCAACATTATATTATATATGGCTTGCAGGCATTTCAATACAGAAGTTACATGCAGTTTGTAATAAAACAATGTTTTAGTTTTGCATTGCTTATAAGTACCAAGCATAATTTTTTACAATATTGCAACATCTCCGCGTATTGATTAAGCTTTGTTCCACTTATACATGAGGCAAAGTAAGCATTCCATTTAAAATGAGTATTTTTCTTTTTCTTAAATAAAATAGTAGAAGCTTGATTAATTCATTGTGAGCTGCTATATGTCACAGGCTTGTGCAGCAGTTAAAATTTATATCAAAAACCATTCCTCAATTGTACAGGACAGAGAAATTATATCTCATCAGTTATCAACAACAGAACTTGTGGCTTGAGTGGGGGCGGGGGTTTAAAAGTAAGATTCCACACATGAAAATAAACAACGCACAACCTGATTTTTAGGCATCTTAGAAAATGCAATTGGAAGAGTAAGAATTTGTGAATGCACCTGTTGGATATTTTTCACACACAATTAAATTTCCATCAATAAATATAATATCATTTTAGTTTCTTTTTTATTACTTTTACACCACCTTGAAAAATGTGCATCATGCATTTGAGTAAAAGAAGCAAAACAAAGAAAGTCTTGATATTTTATTGTGATATTTATATTACCGTACTGATATAAAATTTACTTAAAGCCTCTTTATAATTTCTGCAAAGCTGAGATATTTGTGGAAGTCAAATCATTTGCTACTATATTTACCTTCGTTTAATTGCTAACAGTTCATATTCTAATTAGCTCATTTATTCTCATCTTGTGTAACTAGAGATACGACTGAATCTCAGTGAAGACGTGATGGCCGCCCCGGTGGCGCAGTGGTCTAACCGATGGCCTCTGATCATTCGTCCGGAAGGGGTCCGGGTTCGAATCCCGACGAGGCATGGAGGCTGTGTTTGTCTTACGGCACTGGCTCTTTCCCTTCCCTGGAACCAGAGACCCCAAATTTGGGACGGGCGACTGCTTATAGCCCATTGAGTTGCTCACGGTGGTCGTTAAACCTCCAATCAAAAAAAAAAAAAAAAAAAAGACGTGATGGCTGTTTTGATGCATTTTTCTATATCTTACAATGTGATTGATTAGCATGTACCGTTTTGTAGTTTAGTGTAAAATCTTGTACCTAATACTTTGGTAGTTTTTTTGTTTTTTTTACATGTCTGAATCCTGTGGTATTCTTGTTGTGTATCCGTATATCACTTCCCACTAATCCCCTTTCCTCCTTTTTTTTGTCTTCTCATTTAAACAGTTTACAGGACAGCCTTTCAAGAGGATAAACACATGTGCTTGCTGTAGAACACATTGCATATAATGGAAAACGTTTTGCTTCAGCTAATGAAGAATGTCACTTGGAGAGAAGAACTATTGACTATTTGAGATAAATGTTTTGTAGTGGACTTATATAAAAAATGTCTTCTACGAATATTTGTTTTCAATGGCTTGAATTGCAGCAATAAGCAGGTCTGAAGTTCATGCAACAAATGCCGTGTGAGTAAGCTTCTTTTCCTTTTCTTACAAATATTTTTAATGACTGCAGGAAGTTTTACATTTGCGTGGGCATCAATTTCTCAAAATATTTCTGCACATTCTGATTTGCTCATTTAGTCTCTTTGGTCTTGTGTGATTAAAGATGCAACCGAATATCCTTTAGGATGTGATAATTCAGATATATTTTTCCAAAATTTGCAATATAATTAGTGTGAAAAAGAGCTTCTAGGCTTTTTGATGACAAAAAAAAACAAAAAAAAAACTAATTCAGTTGAGTTGAAAATACAACATACATTTTATTTATGAGTGAATATATGATATTAATTACTATTACATAGAAACAGAATACACTTATTTATGAATGAATATATTATGTTGATTACTATATGTAGAAACAATAAATTAATAAATTTATGAGCGAATTATTATGTTAATTACCATATGTGGTAATCTATAGCTAAAGTAAACAAATAATTACTCTAGTAAAAACTTTGTTGGTTAACTAATAAGATGAATAGATTACCATAAGCAGTTCAACCTAAAAACGGCAACATTACTTTTGGTAATCAGATATTGGTACTGGAGATGTTACATGGAGAACAGTGAACCAGAGCTGATTCAGTACCGTAACCTGATAGCAGAAAATATGAACTATTTTTCTCGTGCACTAAAACTAGCTCTCCATTAATTTCTGTGACCATAAAAAGTAGGTTAAATGTGAATTAGCATAAGGGCTGCTGTTAGCAATGTTCTCTGTCATTTGAGCTAAAATTGATCACCTTGATGTGTTGAATAACAACATGTGGTATGATCAGATTTCTCAGAAATGAGTACAACTTTTTGCAAATTCCAAATTGTTGAACATACGCTTTGTTAGCAATGACCTCCATAATTTGTCCTCGATGAATCCTCTGTCTAGTAATAAATAAATAAATCTTGCTTGTAAATTGGGTGTATATATGTCTATGGTCTGCAATATATATATTTTAGAAACCCAGAAATCATTCTCATATATGCATGCCTATTTTATTTACTACTTAAAACCCATTAACTTATTACATGTGAAAATCCTCCAAATATGTAGCATCAATAAATAAACAAAGACATCGTTATTTTCATGTTTTAGCAACACATATTATATATTAACTTATTACATTATGTACGTCTCTCCGTAATAGTGATGTGTATTAGAAGTATGTAAATTTTTTTATTGCGGTGGGATTTATTTTTAAAAACATATTCTAGTAGGGGTATTTTTTGCTCTTCTCGCAAATTTGATTTTACCAGGGCATTTCACAACTCGCATTTTCTTATCGCCAAGAACTTGTAAATCGTATTTTCACAACTAAATAAAGTGTATATTTCTTTCCTATATTTGTTTTTGCATCGGTTAACTCCGAGTTTCCCAAAAGTTGCAGCCAAGATCGCCTGTTACCGATCATTTTGTCAACAAAACGCAATGTAAACAAACGCTATGATCCTCGTGTTGTGTTATCTTAGCAAATTAAAAATGCTGTCCAATAAGTGCTTACTAGAGAATATTGGAGAAGAAACAACACAAATAAAATGCAACAACATTCGCGAAATTCAGAACACGTCATTAAACACGAAAACGCAGCCTGAATCTTTTGTTCCGTAGAGAAGCAATGGCTGCGACAACGCTGGACTGAAAGGATCCTTTTCGTGACCGCACAAAACCTATACTTGGGCCTGGTGAGGAACAAAGTGACTGACGTGATCTTGACGGCCCCGGTCAAATCCGTAGGTCTACTGGGAAAAGAGTAGCCCTACGATTGTGACGTCACGGCTGAATCACGTGACCTTGGTGCAGGCCTGGTGTGGTATTAAGATGGCTTTGCCTGGGCCCCTTTCGGACGAGTGAACAGATGCCATTGCTTAGACCACTGCGCCACCTTTGATACTCAAATTAATGGGCGGCTTTGATACTTTAAATTAATAATGTAAAAAGAAGTGAATGTGACGCCTTTGTTACTCAATATGGCTGGGTGGGGGATAACGAAACCACGAGCAACACGATAGGCTGTAAGAAGTCACCCATCTCTAATTTAAGTTTACTGTTCCCAGAGGAAGAAGAGAACCAGTGCTGAAAGACAAACACAACATTTATGCCTAACCGAGATTCGAACCCGGACCCAACTTGGGTCCGGGTTCGAATCTCGACTTAGCGGGAAAGGATACAGAAACAAGTTTTAAATGGCCAAGAAGACCAGCTAAAAATACTTAATGTAAAACATGGTGAAACAATAAATTATAGCGTTGAAGATGAAATTTCTTGCAAAAGCAAACGTTTTATCCAGTTACGTGTTACTGTTACTTTGATTTATATTAAACAAAACTTTTGTTTTAATGAAGAATAAAACAAAAGTTTTGTATAATGATAGAATATTTCTGCAAGTGGATACACTGCAGTAAGTCTCACCACCATCACACTCGCTGTCTAAGGGATCCCAGGCAAACTCACCGAGCATCGGCAAGCTTTCTGTGACTGATGGAAACTAAGGTGAGAAGGAAAGGGGATTCAACGAGATAGAAATACATAGAGTGCTTCTGTGATTGGTTCTCTGCTGTGGCAGCTGAAGCCAACGTGGGGAGAGCCCGCCATCTTTGATGAGGTACAAATTCTGCGTGTGTCAAGGAGTCACCTCGGTTCTTTCAGCTGCTTGGCGATCGTGTTATGTTTTGTGAATATTCACAGTTATCAGCACATTTTGGATAATTATTTCAACAA
Source organism: Macrothele yani (assembly GCA_039090855.1). Lineage (NCBI taxonomy): Eukaryota > Metazoa > Arthropoda > Arachnida > Araneae > Macrothelidae > Macrothele > Macrothele yani. The sequence continues at coordinate 14,796,700 of CM077028.1, forward strand.
TAAAATGCCATTTACTCCACTTTTGGAAGGTTAGCCCTACATTTCACAAGTAAGCATTTTTAAATAAGGTTGAGCTGTAAATGCTCAGTTAATCAAACGCAGAAAATAGGACATCTAATCCATGTAGCTAGTGATTAAACCAGCAGATGAACCATTTCAATATCTGTGTTATCTTAAGACTTTTTATTCCTTATATTTTGTAAACAGTCGTACTCAATGTGAACACTGAATCATGTTTATGGGAAGATGAGGTTAATTGTGAGTTACCAACTTTGAGGCTTTTTGGGAACAATTTTTACTTATGCTAGTGTTTTTTTTTTTTTTTTACATATACTTAAGGATGTTTTGCAAATGGCATTTGCATATATATTCTAGAATCTGTACAGTGTACTTGCAACTTGTCTGACAAGACAACAAATATTTCAAAATCTTAGGAAGCAGCAATTTCTTTTTATGTGATAAAGATCATGTACCCATGGCTAATGCCCATTAGATAGCAAATACTGGTAAAGCAATCAATTTATGGTTACTTAAATTGCAGAAGTAATAATTGTGATTGGTAATATAAATTTATTGCTTGCTGACACCTGTCAGCAAGCAATAAATTTATGAATTTCATCCATTCATCTCCCATGGGGTCGTCTTCTGGGTCTTATATATACTTAGAGAGAGAATTATATTGTGTGAAGTATTTAGTGTATGTACTGGGAGATACCTTTATTATGGTCAAGTTACCACAATTGCCTTGCCAACCCACGAATAAGGCTTACAGATCTGTGTTGTCGAATGTCAAGGCTAACAAACAGATTAGAAACATGCCCAGTGCTAAGGACTTTTAATTTTTATTAAATAAAAACCAGGTAAGTAGTAGTTTTCTTCTGATTATATAAGATAGGGGCAGTTGGTAAAAGTATTTTGATATTGGTACCTCTTGGCTGTGTAAACTCATTGTTTGTTTTCCGTTTTTCTTCGAACTTTTTTTTTTCCATTTAAAACTCTCATAAAATATTTGGCGTCTATGTATTTGGAGTGATAAGCTGTGGGATGATTCAGCATTCTCATGGTGATGACCCACGAATATCTAAGATTTTTACCGAAATTGCGGATTGACTGCAACTGTATTTTTTTATTTCTTTTTTTTTTTTCATTTACTCTATTACCGCTGACATATATTTCACTGAAAATTGGTTCCAAAAAATTTGTGAAATGTCAAAAAATTACGGCATGAGATTTTATTCAACGAGAGCAAGCTGCATCCATTAAAATATCATTTTCTTTTTAAAACACTATTGCCGCCAACTAACAATAAAAAGCGTTATTTGATACGTTAAAGTTTTAGTCTCACCCCCTAGGTGTTTATAACAACATTTCTGAGGTACATCCTTATTTAACATCAAACCATATATTACGAAAACTCCCTTTCTTAACACGGAACGGAAATCGTTCTGTACCTCATCAAACATGGCTGCCACTTGCTTCTGGTGGCTTCACCCGTTCCCCGACGTAAGCGCTCTACGTACTTCTATCTCGTTGAGGGGAATGCATTCTACAAGCATTAAAATTCACGGTTACGGCTATTAGATCTGCGGAAAGTGAAGAAGACATTCTCCTGATTCAAAAACCGTATTTAAAATGCTTAAAAATGTGAATAAAAAGAATCGCTGAAATTGTTAAAACAAAACAAAATCCCCTAAAAAAGTCGCTATTCCCAAACTACTGTTTTTGTCGCTAACGCCAATCCAGAATCCCCTAAATTTAGCGACTTTTCCCCCAAATTGTGAACACTGAGTACAACTTAGCAATTTTTATACAAACTACTCCAAGGCGGTATTTACATTACCCGGAAGTAACCTCCTCTCACCCCCGCGGGTTCGGAAACGTCCTTCCCCGATGTGCTTCTGTGGCTCCGGGCCTGAAACTGTTCCTCACTTCCTCCTCTCCTGCCCTGCGTACAGCGCATATCGTAGGGTTTGTTTTGGAGTGACAACCTCTCCTGCCACAACTTCCATCTCTGCTCAAACGTATTCCTTGTTGGACTTTCGGGACGCTTCCGTGGCAAAACGTAAAGTTCGGGCCTTGGAGAAATTTATAACTCTCTCCAGACGCTTCTCCTTGGGAACGCTCCATTTCTAACCTTCCTTCTCATGAGCGTGTGGCAGCGCGCCGTGAAAGCAGACACTTTCAGTCAAGGCATGTTCACATGGTCACTTTATTGACCTGTGACCTTGATGGTGTTTACAGATGTCTTGATTTAATTTAACTCCTGAATGAAAAAGAAATATATTTTTTTTTATTAAATCATGTGGTCGGGTACTAATTGTTGAGAAACGTTCAAAATTTTGTTCCTATGTATTTAATGAGACTTTTTTAATTAGAGTAAAAGTGCGAACTGATCCAAAATGAGGAGCAGGAGCAACTCAGGAGTTAGGTTAGATTATTACCAACGTCTGGTCTACAGGACGATTTTAGATCATCAGGTCATTATTTTAACATTAAGTTTATCGCATTGAATTGATATCATGCAGCTTGATATTCTTTTGAGATTTGCATAACCTTAATGTGACAACTTTAATATTTTTCTAGATCAGGGGAACAGCTGAATATATATTAATTTACTTATAATTTAAATTTCATGTTAATTATGTTAACTCACAGAAATTATTTATTAAAAATTCTAAATAATTATCTGTAATTGATCTGACCTGGTTTGGTCAGATTCCAGTGAAAATTTACCCTATATATCCCTTCTGTTGGACAAAAATGAGCAAACAATTCTTAATTCCTAAACTCGTACATTTTATTTGAAGTGCATCATACCAAATGAAATTGCAAATCACTACCCTGGTGGATGAAGGGTCATTGGTGCGTGGAATTCTTGATTGTTTGAGTTGAGTATCAATGGTTATTATATCCATTGCCTGGAACCAGTGACTCTAAATTAAATGATATTCAACTCCTTGTAGCCTTTGATGCCCATGGGGCTTGTCCCCTCCCCCAACAAATTTATAAAATTGTGACATAACAGTATCATTTTAAGTATTCTTAACTTTACAGTTTCATCAATGTGGAAACATCATCTTTCAATTCATATCCGGGGGTGTTTCTCAGTAGATATCGAACCACTCTTCAACAGTTGCTGAAGGAACATCTTTCAATTCATCGTTTATCACTTTACAAGAAATTCCGTGCCTTATTTTAAATCTATGGATCCATCCAATAGAAAAGCTTGTGTCACCTGCATTTAGCTTTAATTCAATTTCTTTCGCCTTTTCCATCAGCATAGGTCCGATTACTGGGATATAGGACGCATGGCAATGAGTGAAATACTGTAGCAAAATGTCTCAACTTCTGAAAATCTTCGTCTGTACATGCATCTTTTTTGAAGCTGACAAACCACAAGCTGAAGCATTGCATTCAATTTTTCTGCTCTTGTATATAACAGTTTTAAGCATGGACATGGGGAGTTATGCAACTTTGCTAATTCCACTTTAGTCATCACACTATTCTTGTCAACTTCTTTCAAAATTTCTGCTTTATCTTTTAAAGACGGCGGCTTTTACTTTCGCAGCATTATTCTTAGGAATAGTTGATTTAATCAAAACTAAAGTTTAAAGCACATCAAAACAAGCAATGTGAATGACAAAACAGAAATGGTCTTGGAAATCAGGTTACATATACAGTTGCTTATCTGCCAACCTCTCTGAAGATTAAAGGAGCATGTGGTCAATTGGACAGTGAGATATTAAGGCAACCGTGTTTCCACCACTTCTCCCCTTCCATTGTACAGTTCTGGAAAGAACTAATTTGCTCCACCTCCTTCAGGGGATGTCACCAGAGGAATCAGATAAGATAACAAAGAACAGACTCATAAGAATTTCGGGAAATTTCCTTCCAGAGGGAATGACTTGCAAGCCAGATAATAAAAAAAAAGATATAAATGAAGCTAAAAATTAAGTCGCGTTGTATAAACGAAATGTTTTAACATTAAAATGTAATAAATTGAACCTCAGCTAAACAGCGTTTAAATGGAAAAGACATATAAATAGTAAACGATATTCCACTGTATATCATCATCATTGTCAATCATTATCAGCCCATTGTTGGATGAAGGTCTCCCCAAGTTTCTTCCACAATAGTCTATCTTGCACCAGTCTCCTCGTCATTCCTGCATGCTTTTGAATTTCATCCACCCATCTCCCATGCGGTCTTCTGGGTCTCTTCCTTTCCCTTGGAATCCAATTTAAAATTTTGTTTGTCCATCGATGGTCTGTTTTTCTGGCAACATATCCAGCCCATTGCCATTTCAGGGATTTTACTCTGATCATGATGTCTTCTGTTCTTGTCATTTTCCTTATCCATGAGATCCTCCTCTTATCTCTCCTGGTTATACTAATCCACTGTGTGTGTACATATATATACAGTCAACTCTGCTTATAGTGAACCTCTGCATACTCTAGTATTTCGTTCACTATGTCCGAGGTTCACTGAAACTGAAGTTTCTTCCCTTAACCTGAATTGAGTGGAATGGTGAACAAGAAAATATACGTATGTATCTAAAAAATATTTTTCTGCACGTAGTGCACATTCATTAAATTAAGTAAACAAAATTAATTTTACAATACTTTAATTAACATGAAAATAGTCTGTTATGTATCACTGCTTGCTGCAAACAGTTTTAATAAATATTTTCCCTGTCCTTTTCTAGAGTCTGTGCATTTGCTATACTCAATTCTACATTTTCCATGCATTCTAGGAACTTTAGCACAGTCCTGACACCCTCCAACGCCTCTTTCACTGATGAAACACGTTCTTCATTATCGTCTTCATCATTTTCTTCCGTGCTGGAACTGCCTTTCACAGCCTCGACAATAGCTTCATATGAAGGGATTTCATCTATTATAACTTCACAGTCAGCATCGATAAAATCTTCAGCTTCAGTGGAATTCGCACCAATATGCTGAAGTAGGTCCTTGAAAGGCACATCATTCTCCTCTTCGAATTCCATACGTCCAGTGGCCAAACCAGACCTCCGGAAACAGTTGTGTACAGTAACAGTTGGCACACTCCTCCAAGCTTTGTTTCCAAAACGTACAGCATTCAGAACATTTATTGATGTGTTTTGCTTTGATTCCAAGGCTAGGATTCAGTGGAGTGTTACTTGCCTTCTGTAATAGGTTTTAAAGCTGCAAATCACACCTTGATCCATGAGTTGGAGGACTCACGTGGTGTTGGCAGACAGGAACACCAGCTTGATGTTGCTGAAGTTTTTAATTCTACCTTTGTCCTTCAATGCACTTAAGGAGTAGTAGGTCTACAATATTGTTCTCAACACATTCTTTAAGTTTTTACAGAAAGATTTGTTTTGAAATAAGTTACAATTTCATGTTACAAATACATTCTTTTCTTTGAAGTTTTATTGTTTAGGTTCACTATAACCGAAGTTGAGTGTTCGCTCTAAGCAGAAATTTTAATGTACATTTCCAATGTTGCAGGTCGGGACCAATGATTTAGGTTCACTATAACAGAGTTCACTATATTTAGAGTTGACTGTATATACTGTATTTACTCATATTTTCTTTGATTCAACTTTTGCATCAAATGAGAGAGTTGCCTTATATTTCACCCTGTGTAGAAAAATTTGTTTGCATGTATAATAGTAAAAAAGTCATAGAATTTGGTTAATAATTTACAAATTTTAATAATCTTAGAATTTATAATAAATTCTAAAGCGAAAACTGATTGTGATCCTGAAGTGAGACATCAATTTCACAGAAGAGTAACAAATGGCTTTGTGAAAATTGAAACTGCTTTTTTAATGAATGCATTGGTTATTGAGTGAAAGTAGGGGTCACAAATTAATTCTAGGCCCAGTCTAACTGGAATGAGAATTCACTAGTCCCAATTTATGTTGATCTAGTCCCAACTTACTTTGATCTAGTTCTAAACAAATTAGGATAAAGTAAAGCTCGAAGTTAGGAAATATCAATTATACAAACTATGACACGAACAAACTTTTAAGCGGCAGTCCAGGGCTAATAAATATTTTGCTCTAGTCTGAACATTAAACCGACAATCCTGGGCATTGGCTACCCTATTTCTTGACCTCTGTAAAATGCATGTCAGTTAGTTACACATCTTTTTAACAATTAGAGATATATATATATATATATATATATATATAATATCAAAATCTTTTCTTTTAGTGGCAAATACTTAAATTCTTTTTATTTTATAATTAATAATTTTACAGTGACTTTCATTTTGATTTTTTACTTGTTAGCATCAGACTGCTATGATGTTTTTCTTATTCTCAGAATCCAGTAACTGGACTCATTAGATCGTCTGCAGCAAATGACCATGCTTGGGTTAGAGACAGTGTGTACTCCATCTTGGCTGTTTGGGCTTTGTCAATGGCTTATAAGAAAAATGCTGATTTGGATGAAGATAGAGCTAAAACTTATGAATTGGAACAGGTTAGTATAATTCCTTTTATATATTTTACTGCAGTCTCTAACCCACGCTGTTTTTAACCCAAAGGACTTGGATTAGAGACACTGTCTGGAGAATGGAGTTAGAGACACTCTGGATGGAGTCTTCGAAAATACAGTAAATTATTCATAGTGGAATTTTTTTACTATTAATCTTTCCATGGCTTTGTTGAAGTATATATAAAAAAACCTTGTGTAACTATCGCAAAAACAAGATATCGAGTTTTAAGTTAGTGTGGATAGGGATCGACTTAGACAGTTTGGGGCCCTGGGCAAAAAGGCTTTCAGTGGGCCCCTGCATCATGTGTTATGTACTTTTTTCTGTTGATGAATATTATGAATCCGTTTGATGCAAAGCAAGTAATATATAACTTTATTTTGGGGAGTGCCCTCAGAGGTTGGGGCCCTGAGTACATGCCCTGTATGCCCTCTCGTAAATCAGGCCCTGAGTGTGGACTTACTCCAAAATAAATGCTCTGTGGACTGGTCATGAATTGGATTCTTGTCTTTTTTCTTTAAAATTTTGTGTCATCAGTTTGCTCTACACTACCTCCAATCCTTTTGAAAGGAGGCAAGGGAAGCAGTGCTAGAAGTCTGGTCCAGCCTGGGTTTTTTTTGTTTTTTTCATCAGTTAAGTAAACAATTTTGGGCTTGGACTCAATGACGTAAGGTTAGGAAGGTGCATACTGCAGCTGCTAGTAACAAAAACAAACACAAAAAAATTAACCCAAAGATTCGTATTTTCATTTAAGATATATTTAGCTTTGCCCAAATAAATGTTATTCGGCCCTTTGGCTCTGAGTTGTAATACAATCGCTCTGCAATGCGTTGTAAGTAATACAATCACTCTCCAGCCGCCCTCTCCCTCTGTGCTGCTGAGGAAAAGTGTGAGGCCACATGGAGATTCCCCATGGAGGATGTAGGAAAACAGTCATGACGTACACTACAGGTGCCTACATTTATTCACAGCAGCAGCACATTTGCAATGTATAAAAGGGTGACTTCTTCAAGTATTGGACAAAACAATAATGCGTTAGTAATTGCTTTTAGTTCGTCCATTAGTATGTATATCTCATTCACTGTGTGGAAGCTTTAACAAGTGAACGACATCCTTTTGCAAAATGTCACAAAAGCGTCCAAGTGGATCACAGTATCGGCGAAAGAAAAAAAGGAGAGCATGTGAAGAAACTTCCAAAACTCAACAAGTTCTTTTTGCCTCAGAGTCAGTTAAGCTCAAGTGCTATGTCAGATGAGGAGAACAAAGATTTGTTTAGCACGTCAACGGTTCAAAGTTTAGAAGCAGACCTTTTACAAAAACCAAGCACTTCAGAAACAAGTGAAAGTAAAATGGGTGACTAAACCATTTTAAATATATTTTATTGAATTCGTTTCTTGCTATATAAATGTATGTTCATGCACCGATCCGAGCACCATGTTAATCCTGCCTGGCTGATTGATAACCTTGCATTATGTACTTCTGTTGCAAAAATTACTTAAAAAGTTAAAACTGCAGGGCTCCAGGTACCCCTTCTATTTTTCTAGGCACTCTCCCTGACTTCCTGGCCCCCCCACTTCCCTCTGCAAAAAACACATCATCCCTTGTGTTTGAAATCCTGAGAAAATTACTGTGCTTAGGGGTGCTGAAGCAAAATCTTTGCAGGGGGTGAATGTTGTGCTAGTTGTGCCACTGCTTGGGCCTGGGTCTATGCTGACAGGTTTAACAATTTGCTCCTGCATTGAAAAAACTTTCATCTCACAAAATGAAGACTGATTTACTAAATAATCAGATGGCGAAGTTCACTGAGTGAGACGAATCTGCCACCAAATGCATTGATTAATTACAGCTTAAACCGCAGAGTCGAGCTGTAAGATGATAATCTGAAATGGGGCATCTCACAAAACAAAGGCTTACTTGCTAAATAAACAGATGGCGAAGTTCACTGAGTGAAACGAATCTGCCACCGGATGTATTGATTCATTACAGCTTAAACCAACAAGTTGGGCCGTAATATGAGTGTCTGAAACAGGGCAGTTTATTTTTTAAAAGTTGAAATCACATTCTGTTTTTACGGTGTCGGCTACACTAACAAAAATACTTGGCTTTTTTTACGCCTTCCAGCCATGGGTTAAAGAAGCGTATATGCTCCAGCTCTGTTCGTCTGTTTGTCTGTCCGCACAATAACTGACGTAAAAATGGTTCGATTTCGATGAAATTTTAGAATGTGGTAGGCGACAACCTGGGGACGAACCTTATTGAAAATTGGCGAAATGGAGTCAAAGGTCAGAACATAGGAGCGGGATCCATTCCATCGCCCTTATGCATCATAACTTACGTAAAAATGCTTCTATTGCGACAAAACCGTATCATGTTCCAGAGGTATACTAAACCTATTCTGTTTTATATCATCAAAATGGGGTCAAAGGTCAGGGCACAGGAGCGAGATTTATTTCACAGCCATTATCCTCATAACTTGAGTAATGATTTCTGGTATGTTGAAAAGCGTATCATAATCAATGCATTGCATGCTTTTACTAACTTTTTTTCTTTCACGAGAAATGTTTACATGAACAGAGTTATCAGTTTCTGAAAACCTGAACCAAAATGGACTTCTGCCACCATTCATTGCTACAGCAGGGATGAGGTAGTTCCAAGAATTTGCTTACCTGTTTGGGGATTGAGGACTACCTTCATTAAGGCGTATTACAATTGATTCATTACTGTTTCACACATTATTATAATTTCAGCAACCAGGATATTATTATTTGATGTTAAACCTTATATCGAACACGGCTGTCGAAATGAAAATCAATAAAATAATGAACATCACTTAGACTTACCACAACAGCAGTCATTGAAGGGTCTTCATATGCACTCACATAATGAATATATTCACTAGCCATACCTAATAGACATTGCCATAAGTACCTGACTTGTTCTAGAGAGCGCAAGTGTTGTACAATGTAATGTTCAAGAATAAAATGAATTCAAGATACCTTAAAATTTGAATGAGACTAAAATCAAAGAGGTAGATCTGTACAAAAAATATCAAGATTAAAAGAGTTAAAATACAAACGGAACGTTAAAAAGAATGAAAATTTCAAAGAATGATCATCCCAATTGCGAAGTGCCAAACCAGTTTCTGCTAATATTTATATTCATTTTAAGTGGTAGGTGCACGGTCCTGGTAGATACTGCAGTCATACGCCCAGGTATACTGCTTCAACCACTCTATAATATGCAGAGGACTGCCTTGTTTGTATTTAAGCGTAGAAGAGAAAAAGCATTTACATATTTTTATCAGAAGTATGTAGCTAGGCTGAAATTTCATCCACTTGAGAAATTTTTATGAGAAATGACATGTCGATAGAGAACTGTTCTTGAAAGTATAAAATCAGCCATGCTGTGCCAAGCCGTAAAGTGGAAATTCTGAGACAGGCTGAGCTTTCCGAATTAAGGCCCATGCAGACCTCTAGGTAGTACCTCCTCAGAATCTGAATACTATTAGGATTATTTACTTTGTTCATTTGGTATGTTCAGGTACATCAGTTTATGCTAATTATTTTTAAAAATGTCCGTGTTCATGCAGTCTTTTAATTTGAAGCTTTCTGAAAATAGAAGGAGCTCTTAGTTCCGGCATGTCACAAATTCTCTGTGAATGAGGTAGAGAGCCCAGATGTCTTTCAGATAGAAGCAATGCCAGACCAGTTTTTCCTCACCATTTGCCCCACTTTGGTGGTGTAGTGAAAAATGCTTGTCGGTTTTAATTGTCAAATCCCTGTCACACCCAGTATAGTTTTTTTTATTGTTGTAATGTGCATGAAGCATACTTTCACGTTTGGAACACATCTGTTTCACTTTGACGAAACATTGTTTTTGTGTATGTTTGTGACACTCCATATTTAGGTAAGATACTCGATGATGAATGAACATTCACAAAAACTGCTGTGATCAAAGAAATACTCAATAAATAAATGATATAAAAAATTACTCTACATACAGGGGTGGGACAGAATAATATGAACACCACACTCAGAGATGTGACTTTTAATGAAGCTACGTACGTCGCAATATGCAAAGGTTTCCACCCCTTTTTGGTTGTAATAGCTTTGTTTAGAACCTCAAGGTTCTGTTTAAGTGCTTTCAAGTGTCTTGTTGCAAAATTTCTTTCAGGGTTACAACGAAATCGGTGACCTAATAGACTTCGAAAGAGGGCTAATTGTTGGTGGCCAGCCAGTTGGTGCCTCCGTACCGACAGTTGCCAGGATAGTGGGGGTATCAAGAGTTACTGTGTCTAGCATCATGACAGCATACTGTGCTCATGATAAAACCTCATCTGGAAAATAACCTTGATTGATAGAGACAGGAGAGCATTAAAGAGGATTGTTACCCGTAATAAGAAGACCACAGCACTGAAAATTCAAGAGTTACTGTGTCTAGCATCATGACAGCATACTGTGCTCATGGTAAAACCTCATCTGGAAAATAACCCTGATTGATAAAGACAGGAGAGCATTAAAGAGGATTGTTACCCATAATAAGAAGACCACAGCATTGAAAATTCAAGAGTTACTGTGTCTAGCATCATGACAGCATACTGTGCTCATGGTAAAACCTCATCTAGAAAATAACCCTGATTGATAAAGACAGGAGAGCATTACAGAGGATTGTAACCCATAATAAGAAGACCACAGCACTGAAAATTCAAGAGTTACTGTGTCTAGCATCATGACAGCATACTGTGCTCATGATAAAACCTCATCTGGAAAATAACCCTGATTGAAAAAGACAGGAGAGCATTAAAGAGGATTGTTACCCATAATAAGAAGACCACAGCACTGAAAATTCAAGAGTTACTGTGTCTAGCATCATGACAGCAAGCATACTGTGCTCATGGTAAAACCTCATCTGGAAAATAACCCTGATTGATAAAGACAGGAGAGCATTAAAGAGGATTGTTACCCGTAATAAGAAGACCACAGCACTGAAAATTAGTGTGGAGCTCAATCTGTATCTCCAAACCCCAGTACCAATGAAACCAGTGTGCAGAGAACTGCATAAAGAAGATATTCATGGCACAGCTGCTACTGCAAAACTTCTGGTTACCCGGTTGAATGCACAACAGCAACGGCAGTGGTGCCAAGAGCATACAATGTGGACTGCTGATGCATGGAAGCATGTAATGTGGTCAGATGAATCCACATTCGCGCTATTTCCCACTTCAGGACATGTTTACCTGTGGAGAACACCATCAAAAGTGTACAACCCAAAGTGTCTGCCTCCAAGAGTGCAGTATGGTGGTGGTTCTGTCATGCTCTGGGCAGTCGTCATAGCATGGTTTCAGCAGGTCCCCTGATCACGTTGAAAGGATAGATGTCTGGGTGTATGAAACCATTTTAGCCGACCAAGTCCATCTAATGACTCAAGCATTGTTTCCTGCAGAAGATGCCATTTATCATGATGATAACGCCCCAATTCACAGAGCTTGGAATGTCCGGTCATGGTTTGAGGAACATGAGAACGAACTTTCACACCTTCCTTGGCCTCCCCAATCACCAGACTTAAACATCATTGAGCCACTGGTCTGTGTTAGAAAACAGAGTAAGATCCCGGGAGCAGTATCTGCATGAAGAATAATGTAACATCCCACTAACGACCATCCAGGATTTGTAAGCATGCATTCCACAGAGGATTCAGGCAGTTTTGAATGCCAAAGATGGTCCAACATGCTACTAGGTACGTAAAACCTTCTTTTCCTAGGTGTTTACGTTTTTCTGTCCAACTTCTGTATGTTATATTGCCCATGGGCCGCCTTGGGTCATTATTGACGGGCTTTCACCTAGTATGCACATAGTGTTGTGTGTCTGTAAGTGCAGGTTGGAAATATATGCCGCAGAAAGAGTAGTGGTTGGGTACAACATAGGCATATCCACTTTCGGCATACCACATGACTGGATGCAGTACAGTTTCTGCTTTGTATGTTGTTATTGGGGTGTATATAATAATTTTCATTCATTCAGTGTGTTTGGAGGGATTATTTTTTCTTTAACTTTTGTGATGGTATATGTTAGTTGTTTGTTCTGTATTTATTCACCCTTATTTCAGAAAACCTTCCTCAGTAAACCTCCAGAAAAAATTATCAGCATATATGTACAATTCCAGGATTTGTGTGTATGTTTACCAGGGGGTCATTCCACACCAAATCGTCAGATGCTATCCACCACACGATCTCCGATTCTTACGATTTTTTTTTTCATGAATAGATTACCCCAATGCATGAGAATCCTGAAAGTTTCATTTTTTTCCCCCATAGATTAGAAGATATTAATTTTCAAATTCTGGTACACAGCTGGTCTTAATTGTGTAAAAACGCAAATATCTCCGTTGTTTGGATCAAAAGAAGTACTAAAATCACCACTCTTTCGTGATTTTCCCCAAGGAATCGATTGGTGCAATGCACAGATTTCTATCTGCTTTAGTTTTTGAGTTACGTGCAACGGGAAAGCCTTATTTCAAAACATAAAAAAAAAAAAAAACAATGTAGTACAGCACTTAGAAAGTCGCAGTTACTTTCATTTTTAAAGAAAAGTTTAGTCTAACAAATGAAGAAAAAAAAAACCTTGGGCTTTCGCGTGTGCGCTGAGAAAATAATTTTTGAACATGGTGCACAGTTCATATTTTGCCATTGTGAAACCGCTCGCGGCGAATAGCATGCTGCTAGCCAAACAGCAGTGGGAGTCGATGTTGACCTTTGAATGGGTGGCAGATCGAGATACCATTGTGCGTTGGTTATAGGAAAGGAGGCACCCATTTTGAAGTGTTTGGCAAAAAATTTTGGGAAAAAATCCCGTTTATATGCATTTTACCCGACGCTGATAACGTTATCCCTAACAATAATTTAAAAAAAAAGTTGTCAAGTGAATACTGTATGTAGTATGGGAACCATGGATACGAATCTCTATGGCAAGTTACTATTTCTTCGCGACTTTAGCTTACTTAGGTCTTTTTTTTAATTTTTATCTTTCATAAGGCTATTTATAAATTATAGTTTGTAGCCTGACTAGGAATATTTCTCCCTTATCGTTTTAAACTATAATTACAAAAATGATGTGTTTTTCCTGCTCTCTTAGAAATTCGTTGAGAGGACTCCCCTCATTTCCCTCCCATAAGTACAAAAAGTAACGGCCATGTGGAATGCCATAACATTAGTATTGAACTTTTCTCGCAGGTCAAATTTAATTTCCATGCTGCAGAAAAAATATCGCATTACTTTCACAGAAAATAATCGGAGGAGATTTTGCGTGTGCATGTAAAATCCTCCTAACACTTTTTTGTCAACATCATTTTTCATCCTGCAGTGAATGGCAAGTTTATACTTAACAATATCTTTACGAGGAGCAATAAATTAGCGGGATGTTGATCAGACAAAGCGCGGAAAAGTTTGGAGCTTCAGGGATGTCATTTGCGGTAACCCTTCACAAACAATATCAAAAAGGAGAGAGGTTTCGTTTCATCTCTGGCATGACAAATCTGAAAGCAAAGCACGACGGAACTTTTTATCCATGTATACATACATACATCATGTATACATACATACATACATACATACATACATCAGGGGTGCTTATTTTCCGGAAATTCTGGAAATTTTCGGCGTTTTTTTTTTTTTACGAAATTTTTGGCAGTGTTGTACTCCGGGAAGTTTTGTCGTTTTTTTTTTTTTTTTTTTTTTTTTTAGAAATTTTATTTTATAGCCAGTGGCAAGGCCTGTTACTGTCCTTTCCCTGTTTTCCCTTGGTTGGTGGCCAAAGCAAAACTCAATTCCACTGGGAGTTTGGTAATCTGACTGCCAATCTACCCCCATAGAGGAGAAGAGAAACAGGTCCACTCTGAGTCTACCCAATTCAGCTGGGAGAGATCCCCTCCCACCCCCACCGAATGTTATATTTGTCTTCTAAAAGTGTGTTAACTGTTTGCTTTCCTTTGTGGTTTGGTGCTGGGTTTGCCCAGAGCTACTCCAAACAGAAATTTCTCTCCCCTTTCTTTTCTTGGCAGTGCCCCTTTGCTCCTGCCCCACCCCAGGGCTTAGTGGCCCACCCACTCTGTCTGCTGCTTTTGACCTTCAAGACTTCTCATCTCATCATCACAAAGATCTAGGGAGGATCTCCCTGCTGACTTTTTGTTCACCCCTCCCCCTTCCCTTTGGGATGCCTGCTGGTTGCTGCTTAGGAAATCTTTGTCATTGGTTTCAATGCAATGACAAAGATTTCCTGAGCAGCTTTTTTTTTTTCCCCTCAGTATTTTACTTTTTATAAGTATTATTTATAGCTTTGAAGGGCCAAACACTGGAAATTTGCAATTAGTAAAATTTTATAAAGGCCACTGTTCTTTAAAAAAATATCAGAACTTAAGAAATAAATTACGAATGTAGCACATATATTCTGATTTTTTTTTTTTTTTTTGTAAGTATTGATCTACGTTAATTTCAGGAAATTTGGGTTTGGTTTCAGGAAATTTGATTTCACAGAATAAGCACCAGTTGATACATACATCCGCCTTTAATAATACAAGATGAACCCCCCAAATTAGTCAAAAAAATGCCACCATGATCATAGAGCATCAAAAGGGCAGGAGAAATGTCTTAAAATCATTGGTCTCTCGTCTAGAGCGAAACTTATTGGCAGGACTCCCCAATAACTTTGGTTTTGCATCGATTTCAAGAAATGATCTAGATGATGATGCCAAACAGGGAAAAAAATCTTGCATACACTAAAACCTTCAGATGTTAAATTTTATGGTAATCGCCAAATTCATTATAGGGGGGGGAATCGTTGCATAGAAGCTCAACTTTCTGTTGTCTGATTTGATCAAATATAATCAAAATCAGACATGGAAGTTGATCACAGCGTTGTGAGACATCGAAATATAGACATTGTTCATGAACTAATCATGTTTTTTTTTTTTTTTTTTTTTTAAATAAATAATTCCTTTCTTTTAAAACGTGAGTTCAACAATACATGTGTCCGCATGGCGTGATCGCTTATGGGTGCGGAAGAGATACCGTTTTTCTCCCAGTACCACATCTTCACACAGCCATGGCGTTACCTACGAGATTCTTGAAGGCCCTCGCACTGGTTTGTGACGTCACCGGCGGTGGATCTACGCATATCATGAGAGAGCGAGCCTGGGCGCATCGGAGCATATTTCCGATGGTCACGGTTGTTGTTTTAGAATTACGGTATTACAGTGAAAAATTACATCACAAATGTGACGTATCACTGCAAATGCTTAACATATTCTTTTTATTGAAATAATGAGAAATAAAATTATTACGTGGTTGTAGCTCCCGTTTTTTAAATCTGAAAATCAATCTACGGATTCCATATGTTTTTCAGTCAATAACTTTAGTAACAGGAATGAACGATCGTGAGAGAATGTTTTCAAAGACTATGTCATTGTTTTTAACTGTTATAAAAAAATATCTGAACTAATTGTAGTGAAAACTATATATATATGTATATATTATTCCTCCAGAAGATGAATATGAAACAAGTGTTCACTGTTACCATAATGGGCAGCACCACAGTAGGCATGTAAAAAATTATTTCTTTTAAAGTAGCCCCGAGCATGAAAATGGTGATGGCAGAAAAAGATTGAACTTTTCCCACATAGGAATATGCAAAAATAATTAATCTCTCAGCATTTATTAACCACCCTAAGCACCATATTATAAAAGCCACAAAATTTTTGTCTAACATTTCTTTAGGAATGAATAAGAATTTTTATTTTAGTCAATGTGCTTACACCAAACCAATGATGTGAATCCCATATTTATCTAATCTGTTTTCTAGATTTGAATAATTAGTTTACCGACACAAAAATTTACATGATGTAGGCACAAGTTCTGGATGCCTGATACCTATTGGCATATATGTATACAACATATGCTCTGTTTCTTTTATAAACAGCTATTTTTTTCTCAATCTCAGGAACTCCCCAGATGACTTCCAAAAAGGAATTCCACCTTTTGGCAGAACTCTTTCACCCCAACAATATCATTGCTAAAATGACATTATTGGGGTAAAATATTGATTGCTAAAATGATATTTTAACCAACAATATTTGTTAAATGCCATTTCAACAATATCCATTTGCTAAAATGCTTTTCTTTTTTTTTTCCAAATGCTTGACCAAATTATTTAAGGTCTTGTGTATTTTCTAGAGGAAGATGGCATTGCATGAATTAAAAAGGGAAAATTTGGTTGGAGTATAAAAAGTGGTGTATTATCGAGGTATTTCTAACAATTTTTAAGTAAAACGCATCACTGGGGGGGGGGGAAGTATAAGATACACACATATGTAACTTGCCAAAACTTAGTTTTCCATCACTACCACTCTCTCTCTCTCTCATATATGTCCTACACTAATTTATTTAAACCAGGACACAACACTAAAATTTCCCAAATGATTTTTGAGTATGGTTTGCTAAGTTCTACAAAAGATATACTTTAATAGCAGTTATGTAAGTAGTGAAGGTAAAGCAGGCTGCAATAAACGAAATCCATTACACAATTTACTATAAACAATTTATTCATTTTACTGTATGACAAAAATGCGCCATTTATGCAATTACATTTGACACGAAAAAAAGCATAAGCACACCAATATCTTTGTAGCAAACAAAGTATTAATTACCACATAATATTATGGACGAATGACGGTAGGCTCATTGCCTTGCTTGCATTAAGAAATCTAAAATCTTTATTGTAAATAATGTTCTCAATACAAAATTGATTTGAGAAACTTAAAACGATTCTGTTAACATAGTAATTAACAGCACACAAAGAATTACGTAATACACCATATGTCATATCACAAGTAGCTGGTAAGGTTAACATTAATCAGAATTTTATGCTCTCTCTATACTCATTAGGCATTACAACTCATTACACATATTATACAACCCCTGGCCAAAATTATGGAATCACGCCACATGAAAACGGATGCGCATAGTAGGAGTGATAATTTAACTCATGGACAGGATAGAATAGTTACCTTAAATGTTATGTTCTGAATCATCCTGCCATTTAACTTTCTGAAAATACTCACCCCAGAACCTCACACATTTATGAGCTGTATGGGGCCTGGCGTTTTGATGGAGAAACCATGTTACAACTGACAGTTCGGGATGTTTTCACGAATGGCATGTCAAAGTTTGGTTCAGAGAACCGGTGAATAGGCCTCCTTGTTCAAATACGAACAACCAACCTTTTTGCGATGATTTGTCGATATCCTTCGTGAAGACGCTTCATAATTCTGTCCCTCGTTACCATTGATAACTCCCTCCTAGGAGCCATGCTGGTACTGCAGCAACAGAGTAATACTGCTACACCTCTTTATCCCCACACTTATTTGTATATTCCGAACGCACTGTATTGCCAGATTTTAATTGCAACCTATACTTTGATTCCATAATTTTTCCTGCAATGCTGGAGAGTTTACAATTATTTTCCACACATGTTGCTGCACATCATGTATTTCCATCAGATACAGTACGTACATATATCTGAGTCCTGCTGTCTGTAGCTCAGTTGTGCAGCTTTCATTAAACTATGTTTTTGTTTTGCATTCTTCTTTTGTGTCGTTTCTACGTACTTCTTACTATGCACCTCCATGTTCATGTGGCGCCAATTCCATAATATTTGCTAGGGGTTGTACACTGAGTGAAACTTTTGCATTATGTGTCAGTGTTTGGAACATAGGTTTTTGGCATTTGGAAGATGCCTTAAAAACTTTTTTATTCATGTTGTGGTTATAGTACAGAGGTACATTTGCTTTCAAACTAGTAAAAACTGTTCTAACCATACTACAACACCGATTCACTTTCTACTGTTGTTAAAAGTTCAAAAACAAGAACTACACTTAAGATCTATAGTGACTTTATGACAAATCAAAATTCTTCTTATGTACACATCAACTGATTTAGCTGAACCTTTTATTGCAGATGCATTAGATACCATACAAAAGTAAATTTTCTTTCAGGAAAGATTTTAAACTTCGAAAATATATAACATGAACCTATTATAAAAATGTCCTACTTCTGCTTTAAATTTCATTGAACTACCCTTCACTACTTTGAGGGTAACATTAACAGGGGTTGATCCAGGTTTTTAAAAATTGATACCCATTTTTGTGAAATTCTGTCTACTTTTGTGAAATTTTGCCTATTTTTGTGGAATTTGCTTATTTTTTCTGTTTGTAGCAATTTTGCCAAAAACTCTCAAAAAAACACAAAAGTTTGCAGTGGTGTGAATTCATAGATAGAATCATTATCAGATCAAGACTTGCAAGATGCCATTGCCCAGATGCAATGGTCAACAAAATGATTGGTCTGGGCATGTGAATAAAAAATCTAGTTGCCTGGCCGGGTAGGTGGAAAAAATTAATGTACACCAACTATGGTTTCACAGCAAAATGAAGAGTCTGAATTCCCATCGACAAAGAGTCTGAATGGCGCATCGACAATTTTCATATGTTAAAATGTTTTTATTAAAATTAAATTTTATTCAAAATATTTTGTGAAGATATCATTACAGTCCAAAATATTTTTGTAAAAATGCTGTTTGAGCTAAAAATATTTTTGTGAATCTACCGTCCAATGGGTGTCAAATGCCACCTATATCGACCCCTGGTTAATAATTACTTTGTCAAAGTTGCTAATTTTCTTTTTTGTCATTAAAACTATTTTTTTTAATAGCTGCAGCATCCTGTATTGATTTGTCATTTTTAACCTTACAATAATTATTTAAAAAAACATTTGTGGAAGCCCAAAGAATTCTTTTGTGTGCTTTTTCAATATAATGACCAGAGCAACAAATGCTATTGTCGAACAATTCTGCCTGATCAAGAGCATTACTTGTGATCAACATAAATACATTTCTTTGATTAGACATTTCCAAAAACTCCTCATATTTACATCATATTTTTTGAAAAATAATGTAATTATACAAAACAATATTAATTACAACATCAGTAGGACAGCTAAGACTACCTCTGTTTAATTTTGAAGGAAATTAAACCTTGCATCTAATTCTATGTCTTTGTCTATCAATAACAGTTGTTTGCAAAAATCACACTTCAAACGCTTTAATACTGAAAATGCACAATACCCTGCTATGTATGCAATGACTGGAATATAATCATTACAATCAGATATATCAGAAGAAATAACAGAAACATCAAATTTTAAATTGCAAGTCAATTTCAAATTCACTTCCTGAAAGTCATCCTTAAAATTTAAACCAGTTATTTCAATTTCCCCACGTGACATAGTTTGAAGTTTCAACAGTGATTGAACTCTCAAATTGCTTTCACATTCAAACAATTGCCGAGCACTTATATTGTACTGGCTTCCAGCCAATTGCCTATAAAGACCAAACCTACTTTCCAAATCATCAGTCTGGAACTTTCCAGGAAGTACATACTTAAATTTTAGTTCCGTAATACAATATGAAGCAATTTCAAGTAATGAATGTGTACTTAATTTTAATGCAGTGTCTGTTTCTTTTGTTAGCATACCAGTTGTGCAACACATCCTCACCCACCTATGCAATCACTCCAAAAATTTATTAAGAAACACATTATTTTCATCAGATTCTGAAGACGTTAAAGGAGCTTGGTATTTATTATTCAGATGGATACCTTTATAAGGTGACTTCACATTCACAATTTGCCACCAAGTTAAAATTATTCCAATGTAACGTGATGTACCTTGGTACTCACACAAATTTTTTTTTCTCCAATTTCTAGCAGACCTTTTATTACAAAATCATTAAATATTTGGAGAACTAATTTTACATTTTATCTTTCCAGATTGCTGGGATTAAGAGCTTTATATGATAAGTTATACCCATATTTTGTTACCGAGTTGGCTTCAATTTTATGCAATTTCTGGAGTGTTGACAAAGATGCTGTTTGAAATGATGCAATTTCATCTTCAAATTCAGGATAATAAATACATTTCCCCCATTTTTCTGGTTTAGCCAGTTATTACGTATACATTTTAATAAGTGAACTGTATCAACAACAAAAAATAATGGTCTGGATTTATCAATTGGATGAGGATAAACAATTTGGACTTTAGGGAAGGGGGAACAAATAATGACATACACTTACAATTGATGGAATTGTTATCAGTGACGAACACAAATGACAGTAAAACCTGTATTTTCTAAGCCAATGATTATTTTCTTTAAAACATCAAAAAGTGTTTCAGCAGTCATGGTTTTGGCAGGCAGTACATGAACAACATCTTTGTACTTTGAAAGTAAACTTTTAATCATGAAGACATGGGCACTAGTTGCCATACTTTCAAAATTAAATGACAGACCACAAATGTTACCACCTTTGTAATCGAAATATTGTTTCAAATGAATTTCGTCCAGCATTAATATTACCTTTTTATCAGCATCATTTAAAAAGGATATTTTTCTTTGAATATAAGATAGAAAATTTGAATCAATTTTTTCAGCTTCAGTTTTCACACTAAACTGCTGGCAAACATGTCAAATAGTACTGAAATGTGGCAGCCTAATGCTACCACTCTCCCGAACAAAATTATATGCATGAGGTGCCATGCTACAAAAAAGGGAAGAAAAAAATCATGAAATCTGGTGAATATCTAGACCCATGTTTGTCTCGACCCAACAAAACCAGTTGTTCCTCAATAAACTTGAGGTGATTTTCAGAACCTACATTATTCTCACAGAGATTCTTTAAAACTATGCATATCTGATCAACTGCATTTCGTAAAATATTACCACTTATAGGTGACTCACACTGCTGCATTAAATGTTTTAAAATGTCATTTAGAATATCAGTATGCGTTACTTTACATGGAAATGAATATTTCACCAAGTTTGGTAACTCCACATCTTTAACAAATGCCCTAATCATAAGCTCTGAATTTATAACAACAGAACATTTTACACTTGAAGCAGGATCAGCTGAAATATGCATAACCATTGCCATGTCGTTTTTACAAAAAAGAGACCATGAAGTGGTGTCAATAAATTCTACCTTTGATTGCAAATCAACAACAGAACAAAATGTATGTTTTTTATCATAGTCCTCTTTTTCTGTAATGCTTTCCTCGAGAGCTGTTTTCAGTGCCTGTTCTTCAAGGCGTTGTCTTCTACTTTCTGGCTCTTCACATGTAACACATGGGGTGCCACTCAAATAGGATGGTAAATTAGGAAGTTTGGATGGCACACGTCCTGGAATTAGTTTGGGTACCTCCAAATCCACAGTTACTGTCTTCCCACTCTTCTCGTCAAAAGCGCTGGAACTGTATTTGAAGTCACTTTCACAAAAGTGGAATTCGCAAACCTATATGTAAAAAGAAATAGTCTGACTAAAATATTTGCACCATTTAAAATAATTTCTCACATCTAAATTAAATAATTTGCTAAAGCTGGGTACTATTTGAAATCTACAATTGGTCATTAGTTATAGTATATCTACATCAACCTTCCACTGTCCAAGAACAAATTCGGTGTAGGAGTAGGAGACTGGATATTCGTGTTATTTTGTTGGGGGGGGGGTAAAAAGTTTCCCTACTCAATGTTTATGTTCATTCCACAGTTGTGTTGGAAATGTATGACTGACTGATTTGTATTTTCAAGAAATATAGACTGTGTGATTCTAGAGTGACTGTGATTTAGGATTATGAGTAAATGGATGTGCTCTTAATTTCAAAGACATGCACAGTCTTTATTTTAAAAGAAAACCGTTCGGACGAATGATCAGAGGCGATCGCTTAGACCACTGGGCTGGCTTTCTAAAAATTCCATTCAGCTATTCAAGCATATGGAGTGAAAAGTAAACAATTTGCAGTACATATGACCATTGAACCATGATTAATTTACCACAGAAATGACAGTTCCCAGACCACCAGCAAAATATTATTCATCCATTTATATTTTTACACTTTGCAGATACGTATTGGGTGCAGTCAACACTGATAAAAACAGAGATTATAAAATACCAAGATATTTTTACCAAAAAAATCCATCGAAGTTTTCATAAACTAAACAGTTGCTATAAGCAGTCGCCTGTCCTTAATTTAGGGCCACTGGTTTCAGGGAAGGGAGAGAGCCAGTGCCGTAAGACAAACACAACATCCATGCTTCACTGGCATTTGAACCCAGACCCTTCTCATATGAATGATCATAACTCATAAGCCATCGATTCTTTGCTTCAAATTATCTCAAGCTAGTTTTATGTGGTGGCGAACTGCTAAGCGAGGTTTCCTTCAGGGGTGCAGAAAATGTTCAGGGCCCAATATTTCCTCAGAACACATTTTTTTTTTTTTTGTCTGAAATTTCCCCCAAAACTGTAGCGGATTTTCATACGAGTTTAGACGATTATTAGAGAGTACATGTTGATGATCAAAAACTATCGTTAAAGCCTATTACTTAAAAATTTGATAAAACAAACAAAAAAAGCAACTAATATTTATTCCAATGAATAACTGCTCCAGGTGAATCCCCCCCCTCTAGCAGGTGAAAGTTTCAGGCGAGACAGGAATAGGCGAATCAAGAATTCTTTCTTTGCCTAAAATGGCGGAACCATTAACTTTCGACGCACAAGGAATAGGCGAAACAAGAGTAGGCAAATCAAGAAGTTTGCTCCAGGTGAATCCCTCCCCTCTAGCAAGTGAAAGTTTTAGGCGAGACAGGAATAGGCAAATCAAGAATTCTTTCCTCGCCTAAAATGGTGGAACCCATTAACTTTCTACGTACAAAGAATAGGCGAATCAAGAAGTGACCCGGGGCAGAGAGGCTGAAAAATAAACAGCTAAAAAATTCTGCAATTAACTATAATTTATTTCATTCTAGCATTCCAGGCATCTAATTGTGCCAGATAATTTTACCGAATGAAATTTAAAATTGACTTAAATCCTTTGCAAAATGCATGGGTCATTCGCTTTAAAATATCCGGAACCCCCAATAATTTTTCAAATCGGCGCCTATGACACATTGGCTGCCATTATTATTATTTTTTTTTTCTATTGTAGGTTTAACGATCACCTAGAGCAACTCAGTGGGCTATAAGCAGTCGCCCGTCCCTAATTTAGGGCCACTGGTTCCAGGGAAGGGCGAGAGCCAGCGCCATGAAACAAACACAACATCCATGCCTCACAGGATTCGAACTCAGACCCATCTTGGACGAATGATCAGAAGCCATCACTTAGACCACTGTGCCACTAACTTCAGTGTGTATATATATATATATAGGAGACGCACCCGACTGAGACAATCTGTCTAAAGATGGGAACAAGGTGTCCCGAAAGATCTCACGGATTGTGAAGTCATGACTTTTATTAAAAGTTCTTAAAAATCACTACAGAGTTTTCTTCGAGTGAGTTACGTGTGTGAAGGTTTCTTGTCCATAGTTTTTAGTTTTATCAGCACGTAAACTTCAGTTCATTTATTCTTGTATTCATAATGACACATTTTTCAAAATGATTACCTGATTACCGTGAAGTAAATTACTCCTATTTTTTACGCTATATTCTTTGTTAATAAGTCCAGTTTTCGTTTTATTATTACTACCATTATTTTACCCTCGGGAAAAATTTTCCCCAGAGTTGCCTTAATTTCCCTAGAACCTTGTTTGCGTGTTCATACATATTCTGCACCCCTGGTTTCCTGTTCTTGTGGGTGGACACTAAGCCTAAATCAAAGTAAGCATAATGTAAAAAAAGTCCTTATACAGGTTCTAGCCAAGTAGCCTGCTGCCATCAATACTAAACCAATGTGGCATAATAGAAATTAAAAATCAATAATAATAATAAAAAAATATATTAAACTTCTGAGATATATGAGAAAAGTTTTTGCCATAAACAAAGCACGTGGAATCTGTGGAAAAGAAAAACTGACTAATAAGTCTTTGGAAACTTACCAATATACAAAAAATAATCACCGAATTCTGATTATCATTAGCAAAAGTGGATTCGGCGCGTTGGCCACGTGATTTCTGAGAGGGCACAATCAGTCGACTGACTGAGCATATATAAGGTGTAAGTGTAGCAGCAGGTAATAAAATTCTAAGCGTGATGGGAAAATAGAAGGATTTATCAGACTAGCCAGTGGTATGGTGTGGGACATGTTCACTTGGCAGGAACTATGTCTCGAATGGTGACTGTGTCTTCCTAGATGACAATGGTCTGAGCCACAGGTTCAAAATTGTGCAAGACTGATTCAAGGAACACCGCTCGGACTCACAGCATATCGCTTGTCCTCTGAACTCGCAAAAAATATCGATTCGCTAGAGCACTTGTGGGACACTATGGAACAGCATATCAGGCGTCGGGATAAAGCAATCACCTCCGTACCTGCCTTGGATATGTGCTGTTCTGAGGGCAAAGGAGGGCCTGTAAAGTATTAGGTAGGTAAACATAATTCAGTGATCACTTGGTGTATGTACTGAAAATGTGACTGTGTGTGTGTTAACTACCTGTTAAAAAGTGTGTGTGTGTGTATAAAACGTGACTCAACTGGGAACGAAAGCACGCATTAGCGTTTTTGGAACATTTATTTTGATTTAAACAAAATAAAATATTTTTGCTCAGCTCTTAATACACCAAAAAAAAAAAAAAAAAAAAAAATTACTATGGATTGAGAAAACATGCTTTGAGAAAACATGCTATTTAAGTGATATCAAATGTCAAAGATCGATACTGCGTTGTACACTTTGCCATGATAACAATTTTATGAGTAATGGAAATGACAGATTCTACCATGGACAGATTAAGTACCAATTTTAAAATTGAAGTTGGATTTAAAAAAGAAAAAAGACAAAATGTTTACTATAATGATTGGTTGGTTTTGAAGTGACTGTTAGAAATAGGAAAACATGCATTTTGTTTTAAAAAATTCTTCTAATATTGAATCTATATTTTAAATGGAGAACAACTGCTCCGGAGCAGGAAGACGTGGTTCAAATTCACCACTGGCAAAAAGTTTATATATATCTTCTTGCCGATGGTAGGATTTTTTTTTTTTTTTTTTTTGTATACTGATGAATAACTAGTGGAACCACAATAATGCTATTTTACTAGTCATGACTGTGTTCTTCCAAGTTAGTTTAATGCTTCCCCTATATGTGCAGGTGATGTTAATGTAAATAAATAGTCGAATAAGTTCCTGAGGTTTCGTATATCCACACTAGCTAACATAATGAAGTGAAAGCATCTTCCCATTGTTAACGGTTCACTATATAATACTAATTTGTTCTGTGCTAGTTCATTTTTCATTCTGCATTTCTGCTGAGTGTTGTGTTGTCTGTGTTCTCATAACTTTTACGACTTGCTTGATTCTTGAATATCTACGTAGTTTAACATTTTTAGTAAAATTATGCCAAAAACCTAATGTACTGTTTTTGAACAATCATAATACTTTCTTATAACGGAGGTATGAGAAGGTAAAAACTGTGTGCTATTTGAGTGAAAGTAGGAAACTTTTGGAACTCGAGGGAGCGCGATTCCAAGCACCCCCTTTCGATAAGAAACGTCTGCTCCATCCCTGCTTTTAACAACGGACGTGCCCAGTACAATGGCGATAATTTTTGACTGCTGGTGGCATGCAAAGGGTACGTCGAGAAGTATCATCCACAGAAGCATAGTGCAAGTGATTAAGGGAAGACGTGATTTCGTAGCAAATAATAATCGTTGATCCCCTTTTAAAAACTGTTTCTGAAAATTATAGTGTCATCAGAGGTATACTGCAGAAAAGCTCTCATTTTGTGCCTTTCTTATACAGTGCACAGATTTCTTGGAAAAGAGACAATCAAAACATGAAATTTGTGCACCATTTGCAATTGATTTCCATAATCTAAAATATGTACGTCGCACTTTTTCCAGGTAATATTTTTCTGATGAAATAATTTAGGACATTAATCTACACATTTACCAAAATTCGTACTCAATCCCCCTCAAAAGGGGTTCGTACACAAGGATCCACCCTGGCTACGCCTGTGGTCTTGCTCCAGATGTTGTTTATAGTCAGCTACGAGATGCAAGCTTCTGATGGAACCAGCCTCCGGTGTTTAATAACAAAGGGCAAACAATTTAATGAAAGGAACATGGCAGAATCACCAAATTTCTCGAAAACCAATTTCATCATTATGCCAATTTCAACCTTAACTTCTTAAAACTTAATACACGCTTTTGTGCATTGAATATTTTGAATACAGACCCTTAAAATGGAAATGCAAAACACGAAAACAAAGTTAGTTTCTTTAATTTAAAAAAATGAGGGTTCTGATTTTTTACTTTAAAAATAAATTTTCATGGGCATCTCTAGCTTTTACTACCTGTGCAAGTAAGTAATTTCTGCACATGCCCAGCTGGGCATGTAACTTCACAGATATTTTTCAAGCCCTGTAATATGTGGGAGAGGGCGCAGATCTCTACACTGGCAGAAATTCACCCGTATTGTTTAATACTTGAAAGAGACTTCTGTAACAGCGTGTCAGTGTTATAAATTTCAGTGGGTGTCCGCTACGCAACAATTTTACTATTAAACTACAAGTCAGTAACTTAGGGTATCCATTCTCCAAAAGACTAGTAGTTTTCTTCACCTCTTGGCTTCGTGTTACTATCTGATATGAGGCTGCAGTTGGTACCTCTATAAAGGTATATATTTGGCATAGTGAGTATACTGTGTGTACCTCCGCATATTCATATGCCTAGACAGCAACTCATCTGAATGTATGGATGCATGCTACTTTGAGGTGACCTTAATACTTGAAACAATATTTTCTCCAGTAAAATGTGTGTGAATATAATAAATAACAGTGCAGTTACTAAATACAAATTCAGTTCTTACTGACCAGTAAATGTACTAATTTAGAATATACTACATAAATAATACTTAGCTACAAATTTCCAACAGTACTCAGTTATTACTGACCAGTAAAGGTACTAATTTAGAATATGCAACATAAATAACACTTAGCTACGAATTCCCAATAATACTTAGCTATGAGTTACCATCCAGTAAATTTTAATGATTAAGATTAAAGAATACTACGTTTAGTGTTAGCTGCATTTATTGAAGCATATTGAAGCGATAGTGAAATATAAATGTTAACTCATTCTGAAGCTACCACATGCTACAGTAATGAATGGAAGATGTAAGGTCAGGTGATGCGTAACATCACAGCCTCTCCTTGACAAATGTCAACCCCGGCTTCTCGTGGTGCATCCTGTTCCCACTAAAGGGGCTCTGACGACCGCCAATAGCGGTATAACTATACCATCGGGATTAGAGGAAATGCTATCCCACACTCACCAACCCTCTTGGCCAGCGTGGTGAGTTATGGCCAAACCCCTCCAAAATGACTCCACAACTTAAATCTTGGCCCTCAGTCTCCGGAAGCTGGAATGTACCTGGCCAAGGCAGCGGCCAGTGCAACATGAAGGCAGAGGGTGCTAAGAATCCCAGGAGAACCGGACTAGGCTGCCATCTGATGCTGACCTTGGCTACGTATAATGGACGCTCCCTATCTTCTGATTCAAGGCTTCTTGAATTGGAAGAGGAGCTACAAAGGATCAAGTGGGACATTGTCGGGCTAAGTGAGGTAAGAAGAAAAGGAGAAGATCTCATTGAACTGAAAAGTGGACATCTCTTCTACTATCGTGGGACTGGTACTGGCAGAACTAGTGGTGTTAGATTTATAATAAACAAGAAACTGAAGGATAAAGTTGTAGAAGTTGAAAGTTCCTCTGACAGAGCTGCACGACTCGTTATCCAACTCTCGAGAAGATACCAGGCTCAGATTATTCAAACTTATGCACCCACCACAAGTCATCCTGAAGAAGAAATTGAAGAATTTTATGAGGAAATTCGTCATCTAAATAATAACGGCAAGCATCACTTAAAGATATTTATCGGAGATTTCAATGCAAAAATAGGGCAACGGCAACAGAATGAAACTTCAGTAGGTAAATTTGGTCACAGCAACAGAAACCAGCGTGGAGATACTCTCGTAGAGTTTGCAGAGGCAGAAGGGTTTTTCATCTTGAACTCCTTTTTCAAGAAAAAGCCACACAGGAAATGGACATGGAGACATCCAAATGGGAGGACAAGTGAAATTGATTTTATTATGTGTAACAAAAAATTCGTCATAGAAGACTGCAGTGTGCTAAACAAGTTCAACACAGGTAGTGACCATAGATTGGTGAGATGTAAGATGCACCTCAACACTAAACTCGAACGTAGCAAGCTCATAACACAAACAAAATGTATTGACATAACCAACCTTAAAAAACACTGTAATACCTTCAAGTTGGAACTGAAGAACAGATTCTCTGCTTTGGAAGGCCTAACATCGGAAGAAGTGGATATTTCTGAAGTTAACAGAAAAGTAACCAAAGCTCTTATAGAAACAGCAACAAAATTAGCTGGGTCTAAGAACAAGTTGCATGTGAACAAATTATCAGGAAAAACCTAAATGTTGATGCAAAAAAGAAGAGAGATGAGGACAACTAAAGAAGATGTGACTTCCAAAGTGGAATATATAGTGCTATGCTAGACCGTATGAAAAAGTATCACTGAAGACGTAAGGAAATTCAACTGTGAACTAGTAAGGAAAGCAATTGAAAACAACCAAAGCCTAAAGATAGCAAAGGGACATCTCAGTAAGGGAAGAAAACAGATTATGGCACTGAGAAAAGAAGATGGTTCTGTAACAAGAAATAGAGGCGAAATTTTGACAAGAGTGAAATATTTCTACTCCAAATTATATGAAAGGGATGATACATGTACTCCAGACATCATGAAAGGTACCAGTACCAGAGTTTTTCCAGTCCTCCCAGCAGAAGTTGCACATGCAATCAAGAACATGAAGCGGGGAAAAGCTCCAGTAGAAGATGGAATTACTGTAGACATCATACAAGAAGCAAGTGGAGAAATCGAAACAGTACTCGCCCAAATTTTCACTCGATGCCTTAATGAAGGGAAGATTCCTGAGGATTGGAACAACGCTACAATGATCTTGCTACATAAAAAAGGTGACATTGAGGATCTCAGGAACTACATACCTATCAGCCTCCTATCAGTGGTTTATAAAATCTTCACTAGAGTTCTTTCACACCGCTTAAAGATTACACTGGACATGGCTCAACCGAGAGAACAAGCTGGATTCAGGAGTGGCTACAGCACAATAGATCATATCCACGTACTGAGAGAACTAATTGAAAGAGCGAGGGAATATGAACTTCCATTGTGCATGGCTTTTACCGATTATGAAAAAGCCTTAGATTCGGTGAAACCATCAGCAGTTACAATGGCCCTGAAATCCTGCGGTATTGAAGATGCGTACATTAATATTATTAATAACATCTATGAAAATGCAAGTGCAAAGATTCGGCTGTTTGAAAATACAACACACATAAAAATTGGAAAAGGAGTGAGACAAGGTGACACCATATCTCCGAAACTCTTTAATGCTACATTGGAAAATGTCTTTCAATCACTGAACTGGGAAAACAAAGGGATAAAGATTAATGGAGATTATCTAACCCACCTTTGTTTTGCTGATGACATAGCTATTTTTGCAACTATGCCATCAGAGCTGCAGAGTATGATCCAGGAACTTGCTGACAAGAGTAAAGAAGTGGGATTAATAATGAACTTTCAGAAGACAAAAGTGATGTTCAATGCTTTTACAAGAATGAAGATTTATCGATTGATGGGAAAAAGCTGAAGATAACAGACACGTACGTTTATCTTGGACAGCAGATATCAAGTGAGGGTCACATTGATGAAGAAATTATTCGGCGTACAAAACTCGCCTGGAGAGCTTTTGGAAGAAACAGCATAATTTTCAAGAGCAATATACCATTATGTCTTAAAAGAAAAGTGTTTGATCAATGCATCCTTCCAGTGCTTACGTATGGTGCAGAGACTTGGACCTTAACTAAAAGAGACATACAAAGGCTGCAGACAACTCAAAGAAGCATGGAGAGGTGCATGCTTGGTGTAAGCAGGAGAGATAAGAAGAGGAACTCGTGCATCCAAAAAATGATAAGAGTGGAAGACATCATGATCAGAGTTAAATCCCTGAAATGACAATGGCCTGGACATACTGCCAGAAGGACAGATCATCGATGGACAGCCGAAATTTTAGATTGGATTCCAAGGGACAGGAAAAGACCCAGAAGAAGACCACATGGAAGATGGGTGGATGAAATTCAAAAGTATTTGGGAGTGACATGGAGGAGACTGGCACAAGACAGACCATTGTGGAGGAAACTTGGGGAGACCTTCGTCCAGCAGTGGATTGATAATGGTTGACAATGGTGATGATGATGATACTGTGTGTACCTCTGTATATTCATATGCCTAGACAGCAACTCATCTGAATGTCTGGGTGCATGCTACTCTGAGGTGACCTTAATACTTGAAACAATATTTTCTCCAGTAAAATGTGTGTGAATATAATAAATAACAGTGCAGTTACTAAATACAAATTCAGTTCTTACTGACCAGTAAATGTACTAATTTAGAATATACTACATAAATAATACTTAGCTACAAATTTCCAACAGTACTCAGTTATTACTGACCAGTAAAGGTACTAATTTAGAATATACAACATAAATAACACTTAGCTACGAATTCCCAATAATACTTAGCTATGAGTTACCATCCAGTAAATTTTAATGATTAAGATTAAAGAATACTACGTTTAGTGTTAGCTGCATTTATTGAAGCATATTGAAGCGATAGTGAAATATAAATGTTAACTCATTCTGAAGCTACCACATGCTACAGTAATGAATGGAAGCACTTTGCATTAGAAGCGGATTTTATACATATAGCATATCACTGATTATTTCACAGTAATAGAAAAATCAGATTAAAAAAATGTTCTATGTACATACCTTACTATGTGGCGTAACAGTGAAGTTATCCCTTTTAATGGCACAAATCCACTTAGCACACAAATCTTCCTCTTTTGGAAATCCATAAACACGAGCTTTTGGTCCTGTTTTATAATTTCCACGGCAGCCGGGAACACAACATGGATGTGGCATAATCAAATACCTAACTCACTGAATTATCGGTATATAAAAACTATAATAAAAAAGTTAGTTGAAACAAATCACGCAAGCATGGACAACCATAAAAACACAAGTCACACAGTTAGGCGTAGCGACAGCACGGACAGTAGATAGACGAGGTGTGACGTCGCTGAAAAGGACACCACGAGTTGATAGGCCTTCAAGAATCTCGAAGGTAACGGCCATGGCCGCGACACAGCATGTTTCACTGACTGCGCTTTCACCGTGGCAATGCATTGGCCATGCCCCATGTTTAAAAAATTTTCTCAGAGCTCAGGCAAAAGCCCAAGGTTTTTTTTTTTCCTTCATTTGATAGATTAAACTTTTTTTTGCAATGAATAATAACTACAGCTTTCTAAGTGCTGTATCTACTACATTGCCTTTTTAAGCATTAAAGAAAGGCTCTCTCATTGCTCATAACACAAAAACTAAAGCAGACAGAAACTCGTGCATTGCACCAATGGATTCCTTGTTAAAAGTTAAAGAAAGAATGATTTATGTATTTCTTTTTATTCTAAATAGCGGAGATATTTGTGGTTTTACACAAAACTTGTCTGCCATGCACCAAAATTCAAAATATTATATCTTCTAATCTTATCAGAAATAAAAAATTTAAACTTTCAGGGTTTTAATAACTTGGGAGTAGCCACCCATTAAAAAAAAATCGTAAGAATCGGAGATGTGTTGGTTGAAAATTAATTTAAAATTTGATGATTTAATGTGGAATAACACGGGGGAATATTCGGGGTGTGTCGTGTGCGGCTCACACTCGCACAGAGTCGCAATTTGATTCCTTGTTATAATGTTGTCATAAGGGTACTGAAAATATGTATGTGCATATAATTTATTTACTTAATTTCAAGCAACATTTTATCAATTTATATTATATATTGTATTGTTTAATTATATAATATGATATTTTTATCGATTTAAATAGTCTATTTATGCAAGCACATGTTTATGTTGGTTACGTCATCGTCTGTTGTAATTTGAACTTTGTTTAGATCCATTCTGTTGATTCTAGTACCTGAGGATGGAGTATATGGTATTCCGAAAGATCTTTTACATAATTAAAATGATTAGTAGATTGTGTACGGTTATGTACTTGCATTATTATCATGTAGAGACAGCATATTAGTTACGTGACTTACGATTATTGATATCATTTTTTCGGGTTTATTTTGAATAAAACTCTCCAGTTTGTCCTAAGGCTTTGAATGGTGGCTGAAATTAATTTCCCCATATAATGTTTTCATTAAGAGAAGAAGGTTCATTCAGTAAGCATATCGCATTCATGCCAACATCCTAAGGTGTGCAGTTTCCCATGTGCACATACTACGATGTCTAGTAACTGTGATACAAACTCTCTCCAGATGGCACTGTAGGTCATGTTCTTACTTCCTTGTGGTTTTAAACGTAATAGTGGAACTCTCGGGGTGTACTAGCCAAAATGAGCATCGCTTGCAGTCTCACAAAGTAGTGCAATTCAATCGCAGGCGGCGGAAGGTTGGGGAGAATTTGTAGTTCACAAATGATTTAACATTTTTCTTTCTTTCTTTTTTATGACTATTTCATAGAGTTTTTAACCACGTTTCGCAGCTTTCTGGTAAGCGCTTCAAGCACAATTTTGAAAACTGCATAATTTTGCACAAACAAGTTGAAAAGTAAACTCAATGTTGTGTTCTCACTTTAAAAAACATAGTTAAGAATAAGTGACAATCGGCTAGATATACTCTTAGAACTGATCACCAATGAACAACTGAAATATTAGAATGGATACCAAGCAGAGGAGGAGATCCAGAAGAAGACCACCTGATTTGAAAGCATGCTTGAGTGACGTGGAAGAGATATGCTCGAGACATGAAGTTATGGAAGAGACTTGGAGAGGCCTCCATCGAGCAGTGGATTGACAGCAGTTGATAATTATATGTATTAGTAAATAAATAAATATATATATATATATATATATGTTCTACGTTTTTTTCCGTCTCTCCACTTTTTTTATTGTTTTAACTCTCGGAGAAGTCGGATCGAGCCGCATCGGTGGCGCAGAGGTCTAAACGCTGGCTTTTGACCATCCAGGTTCGAATCCCAGTGAGGCACGGATGTTGTGTTTGTCTTACAGCACTGGATCTCTCTCTTCCTTGGAACCAGTGACCCTAAATTAGGGACGGATGACATTTATAGCCCACTGAGTTGCTCATGGTGGTCGTTTAACCTCCAACTGAAAAAAAAAAAGAAAAGAAAAAAGTTAGACCCCTCCTATAATTTTTGAGTTCCGCTGCCCATGAATTCAATGTTGTGATACGAGTTGCTGTTATATCATTTTTTTTAATGTATTTCTAATAAAACTCGCTGAAGTTTGTCCTAAGGCTTTGTGTGTGCGACTAAAATTAATTCCCTTGTGCAATATTTTCATGAAGAGAAGGAGGTTTGTTGCTTGATTCAGTAAACAAAACATTGTAAGTAATATTTGCAGCTGAAGGAGTGCTATTTTACTTGCGGACACCCAGATGGTTAAAGCACCACTGGTCATACTTGGTTGAGTTTGGAATAGCATGGAGTCATAAACACGATTCAATGTTCTGCTACAAGTTACTGTTTTCCTGTCTTTTCATCGCTGTGTAATCGATGTGTTTATGAGCACAGATTTAAATATACAATTTGAATTTTGATATCCATTTAGGATGGGGAACAGTGTTGATGTTGTACTAAGTGTCCCATTTTCTGTCAGAACTTTTGCAGATTATATAAATATAATTAAGGGAAGTAAGCCTTGTCCTGTATTTAAAAATCATAAAAAAGTACTGAAAATTCATTCATCACTGGTATTTGCACAGGAAATTCAGATTTTTCTTACAATGGAGTGTATGTAAAGATCTTTACAATAAGTAATTAGACGACTGCTAAATAAAAAACAATGTTTCCGTATGTTCAAAATCATTGCATGAATTTTTCCCCAATAACAGCACACATCCAACCTAAATGGGCATGTAGCACCACTGGTATTTTCTATGATGAACAAGTGTAATCCTCACTTTTTTTTTGCTGTTATTATAGTGAATTAATGCCCTTAAGTTTATTTTTGCAGTGACATAATTTACAAGTAGTGATTCTGAAAGTTTAATTGAGGTTTTCTGTTTGCTTTTTCCCTCCTTCGGAGGAATTTTTTATTGTGCATGAACTTTGGAACCTTCTTCTGGTATCAATTTTCAAGATTTGCCTTTGCAGAGTGTCGTGAAATTGATGCGAGGCCTCCTGATGTCAATGATGAAGCAGAAGGAGAAATTGGAAAGTTTTAAAGAAACTCAGAACAAAATGGACTCCCTCCATGCCAAATACAGCTCAGTCACTGGAGCTACCGTTGTAACTGATGATGGCTGGGGTCACCTCCAGTTGGATGCTACATCTCTCTATCTGCTTATCTTGGCTCAAATGACGGCATCAGGTATAAAGTGTCTTATGATCATATTATTTATTTATTTACTTTGTTTATATTAAGTTCCTTGTGCTTAAGTAACAGAGATGCCACTGAATTTCTGAATTTTAATGAGTGCATCTTTTGTCACATGCACACACACACAAATACGAAAATGTGAACTGTAGTAATGATCAGGGGTAAACAAACTCTTGAAATCCTAAGGCCCCAGCTCCTTTTTATCAAGATCCAGCACAGTTTTTCAAGAGATACAAATGGAAACCACGAAGTCTAAACAAAAACTAGACATGCAGAATTGTGACCTTTAGCAGTCAAATTTAATCCATCATTTCTCTTTTGTTCAATGATTTTGTCAAAAATCTACAACCAAAACTAAAAAACACATACACTTGTGTGCATTTCAAAACAGGTTTCCATTTCAGAAAGTTCAGTGTTGCCTTATGGTGTATTAAATTTGATGAAAACAGATGAATAAATACACTCATAAACACTACATCACTTAAAATTATATGGTATTTGCAAAGTATTCAGACCTAATTAGTGATCCATTTTTTTTAAGCTACATTTACGTAGATGCACATCGTTCAGCTCCCAGTCTCTCTTTAAGCTTCAGCACTATATATGTGTCTTTTTGATTTTGCACTGAAGTTTTAATGATCAGAGAATTTTGCTGGACCAAAGCCTGATTGAAGGTCCATTCAAAATCATAAAGCGGTAACATTAAAAACTTGTATTGGCATCTTCATTATTCTGACCTTGTGGCAAGTAGTCTACAAAAAGATGCAAACAGAAAAATCCATGTAATGTGTAATGTACTTGTTGCTTTACTTAAAGAGATGGAAGCTCTGTGATAGAAATCCCAATTTTCAGAATAGAATTTGAAAACTAGGATGTCAGGTGAAAAATAAACATATAAAACGAGCGAAACACACAGAGTCACATATGGTAGAAGGTTCGTTTAGCAGTAGCTTTCGGTCATCCTATGACCTTGATTTCTATCGTGGGTGATCAAGGTCGTAGGATGACCGAAAGCTACCGTGATTTCTATCGCGGGTGATCAAGGTCGTAGGATGACCGAAAGCTACCGCTAAACGAACCTTCTACCGTGTGTTTCGCTCGTTTTATATGTTTACGTGTTATTGTCATGCAAAGTCTGAGTTTTAAACTAGGTGAAAATTTTCAGGCACCTTGGATTTATGAATCCTTGGTAATGACCAAATATTTAGTGGCTTATGAAATCCTATAACTAAGAATTTATGTTAGCTAATAAAATATTAATCATACAGACAGACAAGAAACATATTTCAAGCTGGTCTTTCATAGCAGAGGTTGCAATAATTTATTTGTTTTGTTTTTGGTTTCAGTGATAACCATGAGAAAGTCACTGTTGATCCATATTTACGTTTTTTGAATATCGATGGCAGACAATCAGAAACATGGTGTTGGGTGGGTCTTGATTTTCTTCATTTTACATCTGCTAAATTCAATTCTGGGGGAATAAGAAATGGCTTATACTGTGGAGATACAAAAATGTATTTTTAAGCTGAAGAAATAGGTCTACTTGTACACGGTAGCTAATGTGTGAAGTGTAATAATCATCCTAGGATTTTTTGTATATGTCCTGGAAAGTCCTTGGAATCCCCCCCCAAGTGTACAGACCCTGCTTTGCCCTGTGTGATAATGCATTCAATATATGAGATTCCAATTTATGGTAGGTTTTTGCAGAACCTAACCCTTGCATACATTGAGGACTTAATGTATATGATATTTGTCTGCACATCAATAGTAAATAAATGGCATTTCATGTCGAAGTGTTTTAAGTGCAGGAACAGTACCTTGCTAAGTTCCCATATTAATTTCAAAAACTTGTAAACAATAGCATGAAATATATAATTGATCTCGGGCTTCCTCTAGCTTAAGATGTCAACAAGTTTCACATTGGTTCTAGCATTTGACTATCAGGATAAATGATAAGACTATGATAAGACATCTCAAGAAACAAATGATACATAGGACCAAAGATCACATTTTTTTAAATTATCTAATTTAGATACATATTTGATTTAGATAATTTGAAAAAATGTGATCTTTAGTCTTATATATCATTTATTTCTTGAGATAGTACAGTATTTTTCCACTTACAGTTTTTTAAATTTTTATTAATGCTTTTGTTTGTTTCATTATTATCAAGAAGTATACCTTTTGTTCTTTTATGTCATTTCTTGTCTTGAATGGGTTCATTTCCTATCTAAAAATGTCAGGTTGTATTCACCCAGCCTTTCATGGGATTAATTTTGTTATGGCTGATGAAATTGCAAAACCTGTAAAAAGAACAGCTAAAAACAAGATCAAGATATGTTAATCAGTTAAAGTCATCATCAGGGCCTAGATTTTGATGACATTTGCATTTTTTTCTTGCATTTTTGCCCCCCTTATTTTTTTTTTTTTTTTTTTTTTTTTGCTTTTAGGGAATTTTTTAGAGTCTAGGGCATTTTTTGAGGTTTTGGGGCATATTTTATATATTTTTTAGAGCATTTTTTTAATCATTATTTTGCATTTCCTATCATTTCTTTAATAAAACATTTTTTTTTTCATAAGGATTATGCTTTCAAATTACAACATTCAAAACCAGGATTGCTAGATGAGCAAAGCAAAGAACCTTCAAAAGTAGCTCATTCTGGCAACTCTGTTCAAGACACTGTTTAGTGCCATCCAGGTTTGGGAAAGAGAATCCCCATTGTCCACTTTTGAAAGGGACTGTGAGATAGGGTGGTGCACAAAAGAGTTCAAATTCAAAACTTTTTATCTTGTAATGTTGCTGACATTTCAAAACTGTTATGTAGGCCTACTACCTGGCACGTATTCAGATGTTTTTGTTTCTTTTCTTCTCAAGTTTTATAGTGCATTTTATAAATAAAAGACGAAATTCTAGTTTATGAATTGTCTAAAATTGAAGTTATTCCATTTATAATTTTGAAAAAATAAAATATAACTGTTTTAGGGGATTTTTTTTCAAATTTGAAAGGAATTTTTTAAGAGCATTTTTTCATCTTTTTAAGGGCATTTTTTAGGAATTTTTAAGTCATCAACATCCGGGTCCTGGTCATCATCATTGCAGCAGTTTATTCACATGATTTGCCTGGTTCTCCGCATGTTTATTTTTATTATGTATTCTGTTTTTGACATGCTCATTCTTTTGAGAATTGCTCCTTTTTTTTTTTTGAAGTGAAATGTTTTTATTTTTCTTTCCTTTTTAGGTTTGCAAATAGTGTTTAACCTAGACGAAGTTGCTTTTATTCAGAATTTGGTGTTTTACATAGAATCAGCATACTGTATTCCTGTAAGTTCTTGCTCTAGAAATGAAAATTTTCTGCATTCAGTTGTAAAATGTATAATGTGTTGTTATAAAAATTGAAACTGTCACATTATTTTACCTGGAGGTTTACTAAATCATAAGAAAACTTGTAACTAAAAAAAAAATAATAATAATAAAATAAGCGGCAACACTTTGTTTTGCAGTATCTTAGGTACATGGATTTTCAGTACCAGTGCACATGGTATTCAATAATCCAGTTATGTGTTTTTAATTTTAAAAATGCATAACTGCTTTGAATTTACATATATATTTTCATTTGTGTTATGTGTTACATGGGAAACAAAACTGTCCATGAATTCTGTATGAAATCATTGCTTATAAAGTAAATGTATTAGTGCATCCATAGGAAGCTTTTCATATGCATAAAGCTGTAATACATAAATATTTCATTAAGTGCACCAAAGTTATACATAAATATTTTCATTTAGCAGACACAAATTTTTTCACATGTAAACAGTGCAAAATTTATTAACTGCATCCACGATGCAGTCAGTAATTTTAATATATGCAATAAGTATTCTGAACAGTTTTCTTTTGCATTTTTTATTTTGACCTTTTTATGAGAAAGATTTATCATAATGTCCTGTATAATGGCAGAAATATAATGTGTAATGTGAACATGAGGTGGCTTACTTGATACTTAAAGGAACAGGTCTTAAATATATTTTGAGCGCATGAAATAAGGATGTAATGCATTTAGACAGGTGTGCAAAATTTAAGGATAATAGAGAAAATCGCACTGAACATGTGATGCATAAACAGAAATTCACTGAAATCAGATGAATATGCAAATATAGTGATACTGAAGAAGAAACCATGTGCGTCTCTTTTAGAGCAGAATGTGGAAATCAGAGCCATATGTTATAAAGGCAGTAGATTTGCTCACTTTTTATTGTACCCCATATTCCATCTAGAAGTAGGCAGGACAGTATTGTGTTAAATTGAGTTGAAAATGTCTTGATGCCATTTGGATGATTCACAGTGGTAGCAAGTGATTAGTAGGAGGGAAGCAGGTCAATCACAGTCTGAGATGTCCAGAGCTTTAAATATACCACCAAATGCCATCTTAAGACTGTACAGAGGCAGTTCCTTAGTACAGGAGAGGTTTGTCATCAACAAAGACAAAGCCATCCCAAGGTTACCACTGCTGCCAAAGACAGAGCTGTATGGCTCTAAAAGCAAGAAGACATTGGTAGGTAACAGATAAGAAGCTGACTCTGGAGTTTAACTGTAAATCGAGTTATTCTCATGCCTGTGGCTGTGGCATGAGAATAACTCGATTTACAGTTTACTGACTTGCATGAGAGAGGCCTCTATGGAAGGAGACCTATGATTTGTGTCCCCCTAACTCCCACCTCCAGAGGAGTGTGTTAAAGATGTAGTTACCAAAATTGCCTGTGGAGCCCAGACAACTGAGCATGTGTGCTTTTCACAGATGAGGCGCGATACAATTTAAATACTGATTCTCTGATCTGGCAAGAACAAAGGATTTGCAACAGCCACTCAAATATCCATGAAAGGTCCAGTTTTCAGTTTTCATGGCTTTTCTTATCTGGGAAGGCATCATTAGAAATGGTTGCACCGACCCGTACGTCTTTCAGAGTGTCTCAATGACCATACAGAGATATAGAGATGAGATTTTTGACCCTTATGCTAGGCTGTTCACGAGTTCTGTTGGCCTAGATTTCCTCTTGAAGGATGATAGTGCAAGACCGCTTTGAGCTTAGCTGGTGGATGAGTATCTGGAAATAGATCCTTCGGCAGGATCAGTGATTGCTGGAATCCGCTACCCATTTCCTTCCGCAGGATCGGCAATCGCTGGAATCTGCCACCCGTTTCCTCACGCAGGTTGAGCTCTTTGCTGGAATCCGACACCTGTTTCTTTCCTCAGGATCGGCGATCGCTGGAATCAGCCACTCGTTTCCTTTTGCAGGATCAGTGATTATTGGAATCCGCCACCCGTTTCCTTCCGCAGGATCATCAATCGCTGGAATCCACCACGTGCTTTCTTCCACAAGATCACCGATTGCCGCAAGTTATTTGCTCATCGCACCATTCATGGTAAGCCCTTGCTGTGGTTGTGCATGAAAAGCCCAGTAGGATGGCTGTTTAAGAGATGCTTGATTTGGCACTCATTGCACCAACCATCATGCCACATTCAAAGTCGCTCAGATCACTCATTTTGCTCATTCCGAAACTCAATCACGTACGGATGTTTGACGAGCTGGTCTGCCTAATTTATACCTCACACTGTGTTCGTGGGCCGTATTACATGTTGGAGTGAGCTATGTATGTGAGAAGGATAGGTGTGCCTAATAAACTGGCATCTTGGTGTATTCTTTTAAGCATCATGCAAATGTGTGTATTTTTTTTTTTACTGCCCTTATTTTCACATTACATAAGACAAATGTGTATGCAAAAATCATGATGAAAAATATGTATGTAAAAGTTACAATGAAACGTAATAGATACACATACCAGACACTGAGTTAAAAACCTTTATGCCGATGTATGTAGACATCACTTACTCAGCATATATGCAAAATATGTGGTCACGTGCCTCACCACATAATCTAGTCAACTATTTAAGACTGCTGCTCATCACTAGTGAAAAAAATGGATTGTCTGCAACAACGTCATATGAAAAAGATCATGGAGATAGAGTGATGAACCTGCTAAAAGCACTTCAAAAGCAGATATACAACAAAGGAAGGTTATGCTGTCAGTCTGGTGGGATTTCAAAGGTATTGTGTATTTTGAATTGCTTCCAAGGAACCAAACCATTAATTCGGTCGTGTACTGTCATCAGCTGGATAAATTAAGTGATGCAGTCAAACAGAAGCATCATGGTTCTGGATACAGAAGCATCCAGAAACATGATAATGCAAGACCGCATATGGGATGTGTTACCACATCTACCATATTCGCGAGACCTGGCACCATCAGACTACCATTTGTTTCGTAAGTTGCAAAATGCCTTAATGGTAAAATCTTCACTGCTGATAAGGCTATCAAATCGTTTTTGGAACTATTTTTTACCAAAAAAACAAAAACTTTTTGAGCGTGGAATCATGAACTTGCCTGCGAGGTGGCAAAAGGTCATCGGACAAAATGGACAATCTGCTGTTGACTAAAGTTTTTGTTTCCCATTCAAAATTCGCCTTTCATTTACACAGGAAAAAAATGCAATTACTTTTTGGCCAACCCAATGTATCTTTACATTCATGATTTATTTTTAGAGCTTTAAGCAATATATACGATTTAGACATTACGGTAGATCCTGCACTCACCTTCATATCATAAAGTAGTAGAATGTTTACATTGTTGACCATCCAACTGTAGTTGATAAAATGATGTAATCTTATGTAAAATCATTTGGTTAATGAAGTAAAAAAGGGAAAATATGTCACACATGTCACACTGCTTTCTTTGTCAGTAACATTATTTACTAATTTTGCATTTTTGAACTTCACTTTTAGTTGGTAAAGTTCGATGAACACTTACCGCACGTGGGGCTTGGCTTTCAATTCTTATTTTCGTTATGTGGATGCGGCATGGGGTTTTTTCATTTGGTCACGGGTCCACTTCTTTTTTTCCGTTGGTATTTATTTGGCCTCGTCACTAAATGACGAGGCCAAATAAATACCAACGGAAAAAAAAAGCCCAGCTGACACGGTCCGTGCTAGTCGGAGC
This sequence comes from Macrothele yani, assembly GCA_039090855.1. NCBI lineage: Eukaryota > Metazoa > Arthropoda > Arachnida > Araneae > Macrothelidae > Macrothele > Macrothele yani. The sequence goes on from CM077028.1 coordinate 14,838,826, forward strand.
AAAATGTCCCCTCGATGACGGTAATGGTGTATTACCGAAAGTACTAGGGTTATGATAAAATTATTAAAGTAAATGAGGATGCAGCAAAGGAAAAAAACTCATTTAGTGACGAGGCCAAATAAATACCAACGGAAAAAAAAAAGAAGTGGACCCGTGACCAAATGAAAAACCCCCATGCCACATCCACATAACGGAAATAAGAATTGAAAGCCAAGCCCCACGTGCGGTAAGTGTTCATCGAACTTTACCAACTAAAAGTGAAGTTCAAAAAAGCAAATGTATTAATGCACGTTAAAAATATAACCTCCAATATCGGAAATAAATTTAAATATTTACTAATTATTGGAGCCCTTCTATTATGGAAAATTTTGAAGATCTAATTATATGAATACTCAAGAGATGTATATAGCGCATTAAATCCGCTCATTTTTGTGGTGTAGTAAGCACGAAGAGTCGCCAAGCTTTCTCACTCCATTGAGAGTTTTTTTTCAACGCAATGGTAGACATAAAAATGCTGGAAATTGGAACACGTAAGAAAGAAAGATGATTTTTGAAAATAACGTGGGTGACATCACAAGACGAGACAATACTCAGAGACGCTACATGCGTTGCGTCTCTTGAGTATTCACAGTCTGCTGTATTTATAATAATGTTGCCAAGTTATAAGATTTTTGATTTGTATTTAAATTTTTACCTACGTATACACTACCAACTTCCTTCCCAGTATTCTCAGTTTTGATGAGCAGTATTTTCTCTATACATGTAAAATAAATGAATTATGAGCATTACTGTTTATCTTCAGACAATTATAAATTACATTAAAATAGAGTAGATCATGAAAAATGCCATGGTTTATACAGAGCTTGGGTAGATGGTGAAATTAAAATCTAGTTATTCTAAAAAATCAAAAGTCATATGTCTGTAACAAAATCATGTTTGTTAATTACTGCATCTCTAAGTACAGAGAATGTTTGGTGACTGCAACTTTCTTTTCCTTTTTTTTTTTTTTTTTTTTTTTTTCAAAGAATGGCAGCAGAGAGTGGCTTTTTGTGTACTTTTTCACTGTCTGTCAAGTGCTGGTTTGCAAATATCATATAACTAGCACACTGTTTCTACCATAATCCAGGAGCAACTCGGTAAATCACAGTGCTGTGCTATGATTAATCTTTTATCCAGGTATCAAATTGCAGTGTAACTTGTGTAATCTGAACTTGTTTAAATCAATACAATTCAGAACATGAAAAAGTGCGTCTACTTCTCTTATATGCATCATGGTTAGCTTTGCTCTCAACGTAGGAGTTATAACAATGTTCGGAATAAAAGTTAAAATAGTTGAAGGTACAATTGAAAAAAAGCTCATGTGTTGAAATACCACCCTTTTCAGGTTCAGGACTTAAACCATGATGTTCTCCCTTTTCCTCTCAATATGTAGCTACCATTCTATCTGCTGGAAACATTTGTTTATGTTTTTAACCCTCATTCTTTACTAGCTAAGGAATTTCACCCTGTGTGCTTCTGCATGTACTTGATTTTCTGTTAGTTTTTCCTTCCATTTTGCAATACAAGTTTTGTACCAAAGTTTAGCAAGACCAGATTCTTTTTTTGTTTTGAGCCCCCCCCCAGTTCGTGATATTTCATGCCATTTTGGTCATAGAAATGTTAGTAGCTAGCTCTGTGCAGGAGAACTTACACTGAAACGACTTGTTTTCCTAATTTCTATCTGAGTTTTCCTTATAAAGTGATAATTCCTTACACCATTTTCTCCTTATACTTTGGTTATTAAATATTAATTCTGTTTATCTTTAGATATGTTTTGTTCTGTGTAACAGATGCATTTTTCACATGCAATTTGTCACACCTTTCTTATCTGGTACTTATTTACATTCAAGATTTACACACTTCATAACATACTTTTTTTTTTTTTTTAAATTCAAGGATTATGGTATTTGGGAGAGAGGTGACAAGACAAACCATGGCTTACCTGAATTAAATGCCAGTTCTATTGGAATGGCCAAGGTAATTTTTTTATATAGATATTTATGTGTTGAAATCAAGTATATACATGCGTTTGTTTTTAAATTGACATTTAGTGTTATTTTAACAATATATATATACAGAGCGATTCAGCTAAGCGTGCACAAACTTCTGAGAGAGGTAGGTTGCACAAAGATAAATCGGAATCACAAAGCAATGCAGAGTCGGAAACGCCATCTTCATGCGGTAGATGGCGTTGTTCGGCTGCGAGACTGTTAATATGTTCTTTCAGGATACTGTCATTTGTAAACTGCCTGCAGAGGTAGTAGGATGATTGAGTTCACAAACATGGAAATGGCTGATATCCACCTCGCATACGGAGCAGCGGACTGCAACGGATGAGCCGCAGTGCAACTGTACCAGGAACGGTACCCGATGAGATGAGTGCCAAACCACCAAGTGTTTGCCCGGCTCTATCAGAGGTTATGCGACACTGGTTCTTTCCAGGGGCCTGCCAGGTGTCGGGAACGATGGGTACGCACTCCTGCCTAAAAAAAAAAAAATGTGTTAAGTCGTGCAGCAGACACTCCAAGTGCCAGCACACGAGCAATTGCCCATCGGCTCAATCTGTCCCAATCCACCGTATGGAGGGTTCTGCACGGAGATCAATTGCATGCATGTCATGTGCAACGCATTCAGACACTAAGCCCTGAGGAAACCTCAGCATATTGCATTTGCACAATGGTACCTGCAGAAGAGTGTGGCAGAACCCCAATTTCCTGCTTTTGTGCTGTTCGCAGATGAAGCGTGCTTTACACGGGAAGGTTGCTTCAATGCACATAACGTGCATGTATGGGCGGTGGATAACCCCCATGCTGTATGACCAAGTGCAGCGCAAAACCGTTTTGCTGTTAATGTTTAGGCTGGCATTGTCGGGGACCACTTAATTGGCCCATACCTCATGCTTGCACGTCTGGATGGAAGGAGTTACCGGATATTTCTGGAGGACCTCTTGCCAGAGCTATTGAATGAAGAACATGTCCCTCAATCGCTGCGCCATGCAATGCAGTTCCAGCACGATCGGGCCCCCATCCATTTTAGCAATGACATTCGTCATTACTTAAACATGATATTTGGACATCAGTGGATCGGACATGGTGGTCCCATTCATTGGCCTGCAAGATCGCTGGACTTAACATACCTTGATTATTTCTGGGGTTACATCAAAGGACTGGTGTATGACACTCCCGTTGAAAGTGATGAGGACCTTGTAGCACGCATCTCTGTAGCTGCTTTGGAAGTCCGAGACACGCCAGGAATTTTCCAAAATGTACGTGATTCCATGCGTCACCCGATGTCAAGAATGTGTTACAGCTCATGGTTGAAACTTTGAACACCTTCTGTAGCCTCAATGCACTTCACAAATGTCTTGTGAGTAATAAAAAGCATTTTGTTCTCTTACATGCTGTTCTTTCATTTCTTGTCCTCTCTGTACATTAGCACACAAAGATGTCATTTCCAACAGTGCATTGCTATGTGATTCTGATTTGTCTTTGTGCAACCTATCCCTCCCAGAAGTTTGTACACGCTTAGCTGAATCACCCTGTATATAGTTTTTTTATCTTCAGTTGTCGGATGAAACTACATTCTCCTGTAAATGTTCAGCATGATTTTGAGTAACACTGTAGTGAAGTTGAAACGAATGATAAGTGTGATGACCAATAGTACAATGCTATATGAGAATGTTAGTGTACATGTTTAATAGATAGTGGTGGAGATTCAAACTGACTTATATTTGCCTTAGCTTTGATCAGATAAATTATGTTTAAACTGTTATGTGAGAATAAAATAACGTCTTATTCACAGAGTTCATTGAACTTTCTTTCACAGATATTTCGGACCTCTCTAGAGGTTACTATCAATGTTTGGTGTAAATGTTACTCCAACTCCTTAAAAACTGGAGTTTCAAAAATGGTGTGATGTTTTTAAGAAATTGATCTTTAGGTGTTGCTACCAGTAAGTGGTGATTGATTTGTTTCTAATAAATTTGCATATAGGTATTACTGGTATATTGCTTAAAGAATTTTATTACTCATAAATTAGTCATTAACTTCTGTCACAAAGTAATTGGTTATTGGATATTAATAGTAAATTGACTGGTGGATGTTGTTATGAAATAACTAACCATTGAATGTTGTGACTAATAGATTGAAACCTGGTTGTTGTTCTTACGTAATCAACAATTAGGTATTATTTATTACTCATAAATTGTTTTTTTTAGTGTTGTTAATTGTGCTGTTAGATGTTATTTCTGATATATCAGCTGTGGATGTTACTAATGAATTAAACTTTGATTGTTATTACTAGTTAATTGTTTCTGATTAACTTACAGTGGGTTATGGTACTGGTAAATGAATCACTGGGTGTTGTTTCTGATTAACTGGCAATGGCTGTTGTTATTGGTAAATAGACCAGGGATGTAGAAAATTTTCAGAGCCCAATATTTCCCTAGAACAACATTTTTTTTTCTGAAATTTCCCCCAAAACTGCAGCGGATTCTCATACAAGCGATTATTAGAGTATATGTTAATGAATAAGGACTATCCTTAAAGCCTATTACTTAAAAATTGAAAAAAAAAATGTTCCAATGAATAAATAAAAAAGTCTTTTGGGTGACGTCAGTTGTCACCAAGAAATGGCAGCCTTCCCGTCCTTTTGTGAAAGTTGTCAATCACAATTGACATCGTACCAGTCACCCCGGTATTTTTGAGCCCACAATTAAAAATAAAACACAAAATCACACTTGTTGTATATTCACCAGTAATAAATATATAAATAGTTATATGCGACACCACAGAGTATAGAGCGCCACACTTCATAATACACTGCACAGATACAACGGTACGAGTAACACCTGTAGCACGTAAACAGCAACTGAAAAACCACGTATTCTCGGGTAAAATGGCTGCCAATAGAGCTCACTGCACAAGCGCTTGACGTTGAAGTTTGGAGTTGCATATCTAAGCTTATAAACGTACAGTACAGTGTCCAAAATCCGAACTAATTGAGAACACTGGTATTTCGGATTCGAGGACGATTTGCTTTTACTTTCTGTTTCCTGATTCCATACTTCCAGCTTTTAGATGAAAAGACAGTTTCCTCTTATGTTTACAAGAATGGTCTCTGGGTCAACCTTTTAACGACACAGTGAGGTGCCACATTTCTGCCCTTTAAACACACTTGGCTCTGAGAGATTTATCTTTTCTCCCTCCCCACCGATTCTACAAACGGTGACACTGTTCCGAACAGTCTGTTTGGGATTTTTCTGTTCTTTCGCATTCCTCTCGGACAATGCAGGCAAAGAAGGATGGGTGTTCCCCCACCCCTGTCATTCCAAACAAAAGTGATTCAATCCTGGGAATAGAAACATAAAACTTAGATTCAAAATGTCTGAAACATTTTTGGGTTTTAGGTGAAAACAGTGGCGGTGCAGAAAAGCTGGAAAAAAAAAAAAAAAAAAAAAAAAACAGCTAATAAAATCCTATATTTAAATATAATTTATTTCATTCTAGCATTTTAGGCATCTAATTGTACCAGATAGTTTTACTAAATGAAATTAAAATTAGACTTAAATCCTTTGAAAAATGAATCGGTCATTCGTTTTAAAATGTCTGGAACCCCCAATAATTTTTTAAATCGGCGCCTATGACACATTCACTACTATTAGTTTGGGAAACGTTTATTAGCGTGACTAGTAGTTTCTTTATACTTGTTACTCCTCCTTGGCATTAGTAACGTCATTAGGGCTTGGTGAATCGTCTTCCAGCTGCAGTCAGCAGTACATCACTGCGCTCATAACCTCTTGTATTCATAACGACACATTTTTCAAAATCACTACCTGATTATTGTGCAGTAAATTACTCTTATCTTTAACATTATATAGTTGTTAATAAATTAAATTTTAGTTTTATTATTGTTATTATTATTATTAATATTAATTTACCACCGGGCAAAGATTTCCCCAGAACTGCCTTAATTTCCCCCGAACCTTGTTCGCGCGTTCAGACATATTGTGCAACCCTGAAATAGACTACTGAGTTTTTTTTAATTTGATTGACATTAAATGTCTGTAAATACTGTTTCACACATTATGCAAGTTCAGCTATTGTGAGATTGCAAAAGGACGTTAACATAGTATTGGCAATTGAAATCAAGAATAATAATAATAAGTATCTGTACTTACAATATTCATAGTGGCTGTCGGGGCTTCATATGTACGTCTTCAAAGAATGTGAATTTTTTCAATTGTGAAGTTAAAATTCATGATATTTTAAAATCTGCACCAGATAAAATTAAACAAGATGAATTTTTACAATGCAAAAAAATCTTTTAACATCAATGAAATAAGAAACTGAATTAAAACCTTGTTGAATTTTAAAAAAAAAGCGAACTATAATCCTGAAGAGGAAATAATTTTGACCGCGAAGCACCCTGATACATAATGAAAATTGAAGATGAATTATACTTTTGCTGAAATTTCAAAAACGAACAATCTTGAAAAATAAAATAAAAAATATACAAATCTCCCGACTGCGAAGCACCAAACTAGTTTCTGCTAACATTCGTAGCCATCTTCAGTGGTAGGTGCACGGACATTAGGATTACCGAACTCACATGCTCAGGTATGCAGCTTAACCCCAATGTATGTTCAGCCGTGTCATGTAGATATTTGCGCATCATGATTTGGGTTCCACTGCGCATATCAATAGTGTCGCCATCTGTAGTTAAACAAAAATACACTAGTAGCTTTTATGTAGAAATATTCACCTGTATTTTTAAGTAATATTTGATATCACATGTTTTTTGTTAATGTTTTTCTTCTTGAAATGTTTTCTCTCCTGTCCAATAAGGTACCTCCATGCAAACTGAAGCTCTACTGGACTATTAACGTTACAGTTGTATCTTTTGGTTTTCTCAATGACTACAGCCTCGGAGGTTAGAATCTGGGCATGTGATCTATGCAATGTTAGAATTTTCGTGTTAGTCCAATCAGGAGTTACATGATTTTTGATACAATGTTGTATTAATGAAGTTTTTTCATCTTTTCTTGTCCTATTCGTACTATATTTTTGGCTAGATTAAATGAACATATTACGAATTGGACAAGAAAAGATGAAAAAACTTCATTAATACAACATTGTATCAAAAATCATGTAACTCCTGATAGGACTAACACGAAAATTCTAGCATCGCATAGATCACATGCCCAGATTCTAACCTCCGAGGCTGTAGTCATTGAGAAAACCAAAAGATACAACTGTAACGTTAATAGTCCAGTAGAGCTTCAGTTTGCATGGAGGTACCTTATTGAACAGGAGAGAAAACATTTCAAGAAGAAAAACATTAACAAAAAACATGTGACATCAAATATTACTTAAAAATACAGGTGAATATTTCTACATAAAAGCTACTAGTGTATTTTTGTTTAACTACAGATGGCGACACCATTGATATGCGCAGTGGAACCCAAATCATGATGCGCAAATACCTACATGACAGGGCTGAACATACATTGGGGTTAAGCTGCATACCTGAGCGAGTGAGTGCGGTAATCTTAATATCCATGCACCTACCACTGATGATGGCTACGAATGTTAGCAGAAACTAGTTTGGTGCTTCGCAGTTGGGAGATTTGTATATTTTTTATTTTATTTTTCAAGATTGTTCGTTTTTGAAATTTCAGCAAAAGTATAATTCATCTTCAATTTTCATTATGTATCAGGGTGCTTCGCGGTCAAGATTATTTCCTCTTCAGGATTATAGTTCGTTTTTTTAAAAAATTCAACAAGGTTTTAATTCAGTTTCTTATTTCATTGATGTTAAAAGATTTTTTTGCATTGTAAAAATTCATCTTGTTTAATTTTATCTGGTGCAGATTTTAAAATATCATGAATTTTAACTTCACAATTGAAAAATTCACATTCTTTGAAGACGTACATATGAAGCCCCGACAGCCACTATGAATATTGTAAGTACAGATACTTATTATTATTATTCTTGATTTCAATTGCCAATACTATGTTAACGTCCTTTTGCAATCTCCCGATAGCTGAACTTGCATAACGTGTGAAACAGTATTTACAGACATTTAATGTAAATCAAATTAAAATATCGTAGCCACGTAAAAAGTATGTTCATCGCAAATTGGCGAAAATTGAACAACGATATAAGACTACTGAGTATCGGTTTTGATTAACTGACAATGTCTGTTGTTACTAGTAATAGACCACTGAGTGTTATTTCTGATGAACTGTCAGTGGCTGTTACTGATAAATAGACTGTCAATGGTGTTTCTGATTAACTGGCAATGGCTGTTGTTATTACTCATTAAACCACTAGGTGTTGTTTCTGAGCAACTCACAATGGCTATTGTTACTGGTAAATGGACAACTGGGTGTTATTCCAGATTAACTGATGATGGTTGTTACTGGTAAATGGACAGCTGAACATTGTTTCTGACTAACTGGCAGTGGCTGTTATCTGTAAGTGGACTACTAGATATTGTTTCTGATTTACTGGCAGTGGGTGTTATTACTGGTAAATGGACCACTAGGTGTGTTGTTAATTAATTGGTACAATTGGGTACTTTTTTGTGATGAAGGCAGCTGGAGATGATGTAAATTGACTACTGGAAGTTGTTGCTGGTTAAATTTTTGAAACAGGAAGTTTGAATTTTGGTGTGATGTATATTCAAAATAACTGAACATTTTGAAGTTTAGTATGTTTTTGCCTGTGAAAAACGAGGTAGAGAACTGCGATCTTACCAGGTTTTACAAACGAGGGAAGGGGGATAATAATTTATGACATAAAAATGAAGAGATTCAACATGAATCTCTTCAGAATGTTTTCAGTGTAAATTTTACCATTAATACTCTGTTTAGGTTTTGCACAACTTGTAATTTTTTTCATTATCATTATTTGTTTTTTAGTATGTGCCATATACAAATTCAGTGACTCTCTTAGTTTTTCCTTTATATAACTTCTATGGAATTTAACTATTTTGCATCTAGTTTCATAGTTCACAGCGTAACTGCAGTTTTTAAACACAGGTTATGTATATAGCTGTTGTGCAGTATTTAAACTTCTCTTTTCAGGCTGCATTGGAAGCAATGAATGAATTAGATTTGTTTGGTGGTAGAGGTGGCCCATCATCAGTTATTCATGTTCTTGCTGATGAAGCACAAAAATGTCATGTGAGTACTTCATATCTCTGGTTGTACTTTGCTGTTAATTATTTTTTAATTATAAAGAATTAGTCCATTATCTGTTAACCATGTCTTTCTTAAATATCATTAGAGATATCAGTTGTAATTCATCAACTCAAATTTTCTCTTTTCCACACATACACACGCTCTCTCTCTCTCTCTCTCTCTCTCTCTCTCTCTCTCTCTCTCTCTCTCTCTCTCTCACACACACACACACACACACACACACACACAGAAAAAATTCATGTTGTTAAGGACAAAAGGTAAACTCAAACTATAAGAAAAATTAAAAAGTAGGTCCACTCCTTTGCAAGCTGTCCTTATTTCTCCCAGTCCTATGTGAGATTTCTTACCACTGACATAATACTACCTCAGCATTAATGCAAATGCCACACTAAGAAAAATAACATTTCAGCAGAGGTTGTAGCTAGATTGAAAAAAATATATATTAGCCTGATTTTTTATTTTTTTACTAAAACAGTTAGGATTTTGTAATGAATTCTTAAGTTTGTAAACTAAACATTGAACTTAATTAAAAGACAAATACTGATTTCTCATTAATTTTAACATATTTCTTAAAATTTTTAAGAAAAAAAATATTGGGGAAAAATCTGCTATTCAAATGTAGATTGTTTTTCTTCCTTATATAAAGAGAATATGATAAAAAAAGTAGATGTGTTGCATGAAACAAGATTTGCCGATGTAAACTGATGTCTTTTGTTATATTATCACTGTGTGTAGAAAGACAAGAGTGAAAGTTTCTGAGGAAGGTGAATGCAGAAAGTGAAAAGAGAGTAGCTGTTTAACTAGCTGAAGGCTCCCACCAGTTTTTGTGGAAAAGCTACACATTGAATTCCTTTTTCTAAAACAAATGGTCATTAGGGTGGTGGCAACAGTCCCCAGTGATGTGGCTCCAAATTTCAGTGACTTGTAAGGCTCCTCAAATGGCTCAGGTTATTTATAAAACGTGATTTAAATTATCTTTGAATAGTAAACTTCCTTTTTAGTCTTCTTCCATTGCGTATTGCCAATGGAAAAAGATGAAAAGGGGTTTTCTAGAAAATTAGCCAGTTTTATTCCTGGTTCACCAATTTTTTGTTTAAATTGCTTATGTCAAACTGGTAAATACTTAATGTGGGCCCTGCCAATGGCCAATTTAACACCATCAATTCATCTTGTACCCTTGGTCTACAACTAGCTTCTTTAGAATGTAGTACCTGTTGCAGTAATTTTTCATCTTCCATATGACAAACATGTAAGTATGCTTTCATTGACTTTGTCTTTTACAGAAGTACCCAATTCAGATTTAATATCTCCATTATTAATCCTGTCAAACCTCTGAAACCATCTATTTTCTGCTGGTATTCCTTTTACGGCTCTCATATTGGCCACCCATAACCACCTAATGAAAGCCTTACTTTCATGCCCAACTTTTGGGTGATCCTTCTCAGCTTTCAATGCTAGATTCCCTGATAGATTCCCCACAATTGTATCTCTGTTCTTACTCTGGAAGATGCCTCTTTTTTCTTCAGGACTGAAAAAGCATTAAATTCCTTCTTCGTTTGCTGAAAAAGCAGAGGTTTGTATCAGGAAAGCATTGGAAATTTCTTCAGCTCCAGTGCTGAGATACTGGTTCACATTATAACTTACCCATCATCTGGAAATCTCTCCTATCTTCTGTCAAGAAACATTTCAAGACATGAACTTTGGAATCTGCATTTATTCTCATATGTGGATCGAAGCTGAGGACAAAAAGTCTCAATGTTATTTTGTTCCCATAATATTACGCAGTAAAAAAAAATTAGCATGCAATTAGAAGTTTTCTGTCTTTCTAGTAACATGTACTGTCCTGTTAACCTCTGAAATATTTTCCAAGAAAAGTGAGACAAATTAGTGCTTTCTTTTTTTTTTTTCCATAAAGTTAAATGGCATATGTGTTCTAGCTTGTCAAGTTAAATGTGTGGCTTTAAGCACATTCAATGTTTTATTTTTTTACTCCAGATTGTCTAATTTTCAATTAATATGAAAAATTAAAATACATATAACTTCCAAAGGAGTATTTGCACAGAAATGAGTTACTTAAAGTAAACAACTGAAGACTTTATAAAAGTTTCATATTCAAATTACATTGTCACTGAGATCCTTATCTCAGTTGCACTGTTCAAAAGCAGTTATGATTGGATGCATTTTCCTGGTTGAATTATCTTAATGGGTTTAGTGACTGTAATGAATTTTATTGCCAACAGCTTTTATCAAGAAAAAAAAATCATGTAAGGAAGAAAAATTTTACAACTTTAGCAAGCAGATTAAGGGTCAAAGTGTCAGCATCTTTGTAGTCTACATTAGCAAGCCAATGTTTTACAGATTAAATGTAATGAATAATGTGTCTTGTTGATGTGTTGAAACTAGCAGTACAAATGTGATGGACATTCAAAAAGTTTGTGTTCTAACCTACTTCTAGTTAATATGAATATTCAGTACTTTTGTGGCAGATAGTACATTTTCTCCTATGTCACCATACCAATGTTTAATATTATATATTCATTCATTCTTTCTTTCTTTCTTTCTTTCTTTTTTTTTTTTTTTTTTTTTTTTTTTGTCAGGTTAGTTTGTAAACTAAACTCTAAAGACTATGTAAAATGGAGAAAAGAAAACTGAATGGTGACAAAATATCTGTCTTTGAAAGGCATATCCTCATTGTGTTCATGATGACATGCATTGAGGGATAGGGCTCCTGTATGTTCCACAGTTGTCAAGTGTCACAGAGAATTTCAAATCATTATAGATCATCTGAGGAAAACATCAGCTGCATGCATGATGTTGTCACACAAGACAGACAAAGAATGTTTGGTGTACCTAGTCTTACCATAAACACTGTTACAAAGTATTCAATGAAATAACAAAATAAATTTAAAGATATTTTAATATTCCTGTGATATGATATTAGTAGTACACTTGTGAATACATGGCACCAATCACTTTCCAAAATGGCATCTTTTGCCTTCACACAATCTTTCAGTCTCTGTGGCCACTCATCAATAGCTTTATGCAGGGTCTCCACAGGGAAAGCTGCTACTGCCTGCACCAAAGAGCTTTTGAGACTCTCAATACTGGGGTGTCTCTTTCTGCAGGTCATGTCCTCCAGTGTGGCCCACAACTTGTAGTCCAGTGGGTCGAGGTCTGGGCTGCTTGAAGGCCAATCAGCTGGAGAAATGAAGTCTGGCAAATTCGACTGGAGCTACTCTGGGTTGACTTGGCCTTGTGTGCAGGTACGGAATCCTGCTGAAAACTCCACTGTCGGTTTTGGAAGAGGGTGTGACTCAAGTCTTTGACCACTGGCTCCAAAACCCTGTTCTAGTAGACTTTGGCGGATGTATTCACTGCTTTCTCACAGAAATGGAGTTCCGTGGTACCCTCGTAGGAGACTCCCCAGCAAACGATGACAGAAGCAGGATGATGGCCCCTCATGATCCTCGGAGTTTTCTCCTGAGCTTCTTGTGAGGTTGATGCATTCACCCTGTCATTTTGGTGATTGTGAAAGCCTCTTCAATAGTGCAAATTTTTTCATCAGAGAAAAGGATCTGTTTGCGGCGATTGTCTGCGTAACACTACAGCAAACATTTCGCTTTTAGCACCCTCTGCTGCTTCAGTTGCAGGGTGAGGAAGAGCCCTGTACGCCGCTGGTAAGCTCTGACCCTTAGGTCACTCCGCAGCATGTGTGACATCGACATTCTTGAAATGTTCAGCTCAAGAGCCATTACTGATTGCTTTCTAACAGGATTTCATCGAGTACAGGCTGCCGCTGCTTTCACCAGGCGAGCAGTCCCCACGGTACATGGCCGACCCTTTCTGGGGCGGTCAGCGACGGTTTCATTCTCAAGGAACCTTTTTATGGTCCGATAGACACAAATTCAGCTGATCTTCAGCTTCTTCTGCATGTTGAAAATCTCAGAAGCTGATTTTCCAACTTTGTGAAGCGATATTACAGCAACACAATGGCAAGTACTTCACGAGTAGCCCCACTTCATGGCAAGTACTTCATGAAACACGTTACCTTCTCTGTGACGGAAGGCACAATGATTCACTAGCTGCATGATGCCTCCTGGTTGGTAGGTGATGTTGCACACCATTTGCGCACCATCTGTAGAACGTTTGTAACAGTATTTATGCTAAGACTCAGTCAGTAGTGTGGATTCAGTCCTTAAAATAACGAAAGAAAATTTCATGCCTATGTGATTTATTACATAATTTATATTAAAATTTGATTAGATTTTTCAGCTGAACATCAGCCTTGTTCACACTGGTAGCAAGTATTCACGTAGTGGACATCGTTTCTGTAACTGTTGCCAGTAGAGATTTCCAAATAATTGGAGTGTTGATGGGTGTGTCCAAATTACAAGAGTTTTTGCTGAAGAGAATTTTAATGCTTTCTCTGTAGCATAAGGAAAATTTGTTTGAGAAAGGTGCAATCATGATGCTGGCCCAATTTGGTGACGCATCTTCAGTTGTGAGAAGAGAGTGAGACAAGAACTAGGCAGGCTTTTTCTGACATCCCTTTTATGTTCCATAATTCTTCAGTTTATTTGAATGTTCCTCAGGTGAAAAACGTTATATTGGCCACACTTTTCGTTCAATCAACTGCAGAATTATGAAACATAAACAGGATGTCAGAAAAAGCTTCCCTACTTCAGCTCTTTCTCTACTCACAATTGTAGATACTTCTGCCTCTCCAAACTGGACCAGCATCAAAAAGGATTGCACCTTTCTCAAACAATTTTTCCTTATGCTACAGGGAAAGCATTGAAATTCTCCTAAGCAAATAAAACTTGTAATTTGGACACACCCTTCAACATTCCAATTATTTGGAAATCTGTCCTGGCAACAGTTACAGAAATGATGTCCACCACGTGAATACTTGCTACTAGTGTGAGCAGGACTGATGTTCAGCCAAAAGATCTAATGAAATTTTAATGTAGATTACATAATAAATCATAAGCGTGAAATTGTCCTTCATTATTGTATTCATTATATTATGTGAAATGCCCTCTCTGCCGATGCCAAGGGATTCGGTCTTGAATAACTCTTTGAAAATAAAAAGAGATCAGTGTATAATGGATCTCATGAATGTTGACAGATAGCAACAAGCATGTAGCAAATGAATGCGCCATCAACTTGAACCTGCTTGGTGTTGATCCAATAAATTTCTGGTCCTGGATAATGGATAAAGCATGGGTTCATTAGTTGACTTAGAAAGGAAACCACCGTCTAATTTGAATGCATATCCTCTACCTCCAAGAAGTTCTATGCTGCTCCATCGTTTAGAAAAGGTGATGACATGAGTTTTTTGGGATACAGAAGGCATTAGAAGTGGGCTTAAGAGTGATTTTTCTGTCACAGCGACAGTTCCACAGAAGTAAGGGTGACTTTAAACAGTGACAAAAAAAACAACAACTACTGTTTATGACAGTGGTGAAGGAGCTGTAAAAAGCCGGAACTGTGAATCACTGTCTTCCTTGTAACAGTGGCAGCATTGCTGTTTATGACAGGGATGACAGAGCAGTTACAGAATGGTGTGTCACCATCTTGCTTGTAACAGTGACAAAATCACAATCGGCACACTTTGAATTCATTGTTTATGAAGGAATGCACGGCGAAAGCCAAAACAAGAACTATCTTGAGCATTGCATTGGGAAAAAGGGAGCCTGAAAAAAAGGTCCCATCACTAGTGACCTCTATGATGTTTCAACAGAAAAGGAGATAAATTATTTAGATATGATGACATGGTAACCGAAACTATGACTGTATAGTGACTTTGGACCCCAAGCTTTGCTCAGACATAGCTAATGGTGACATTTTTATTAGTGAATTTGGAACTGTTACTTTTTGTCACTGGTCGTAATGGTGACAAAATAACAGTGGCATGTTTTCCGATCCATCTCTAGAAGGCATCAGCACGATTGGCTACTGCAATAGGGCACCAATCTCACTGGTACTTACTATGCCAACTTCATGCAGTCATCAAGGAAAAGAGGTGTGGAAAACTGTGAAGAGGTGTCTTTCTTCTTCAAGACAATGTATTGAGTCACACCTCTCATATTGGAAGGACTGCCATACAGACTATAGAATTTGAATTGCTTCAGTACCCTCCATGTTCACCAAATTTGCCCCCCTTCCAGTGGCTTTTAATGATTCCCTAAGATAAAGAAAAAGATCTGTGTGAAGCTGTATTCCTTTGATTCTGAGGTGGGCACAGGTGTGTGTGGTTGGAAGACTACATAAGACAATTCTTTTCCATTGTGATCAAAGCAGTAGAACCTTGGTGGGAGAAGTGTGTTGCAGTTGCCAGGGATTGTACATCAAAAAATAAAAAGAAGTCATTATGGCATAATTTTCTGTATGTGTTAGATTTCAAACTTTTTGAAAATCCATAATTTTTATTGATATGCCATTGTAACTATTCACATGTTTGCATTGATGTGTCTATAACTAATCAAATATCTGTACTGATTTCCAACTTTTTTTTTTTTTTAAATTTTGCAGGCAGTTTTGCAGTCTATGCTTCCAAGGGAGTCAAACTCTAAGGTGAGAAATGTTTCCAATTATGCAGTTAATTACACTGGCACTTGGAATGTATTAATTAAAAGTTGGAAATCCTAAAACATTTACACATATGTATATATATTCAGATATAATATAGATGCCTACATTTACTTTGGACAGCAGCTATCCACATAGAAGAAGAAATAAGTAGGCATATAAAACTTAGTCGGAGATCTTTTAGAAGAACGCAATAAAATTTTCAAGAGCAGTTTATATATATGTCTCAGAAGAAGAGTGTTTAGTCATTGCATCCTTTTAGTTCTTACTTATGGATCAGAGACATGGACTTTAACTAAGAAATATACTCAGATGCTTCGAACAACTCAAAGATGCAGGCTTAGTATATATTGTATATATAAAAAGGAAAAAGAGGAAGAGAAATGCATGGATTAGGGAAATGAAAAGAATTGATGACATCATTATCAGAGTGAAACCCTTACGTGGCACTGGAGTGAACGTATTGCTAGGAGAACTGACTACTATTGGACAACTGAAATAATAGATTGGATACCAAGGCACAGTAAAAGACCTAGAAGAAAACCACCTTGGAGATGGGTGGATGAAATTTGAAAACATGCTGGAGTGACTTGGGAGAAACTGGTCAAAATAGATAGGCAGAGACCTTGGAGTCCATCCAGTAGTGTATTTATGATGATGATATAGTGGTGAATAACAATGTAGCACATTAAGTGTTCACCATTACATTTGGAGGATCTGTTGTGGAGCTTTAAAACTTAAAGTCATCCTGGACCATTCTGTGCGTTCATTTAGATAACTATCATCATCATCAACCATTATCAATCCACTGCTGGATGAAGGTCTGCCCAGGTTTCTTCCACAACGGCCTCTCTTGTGCCAGTCTCCTCCATGTTACTCCCACATACTTTCGAATTTCATTCACCCATCTCCCATGTGGTCTTCTTCTGGGTCTTTTCCTGTCCCTTGGAATCCAATCTAAAATTTCGGCTGTCCATCGATGGTCTGTCCTTCTGGCAGTATGTCCAGCCCATTGCCATTTCAAGAATTTAACTCTGATCATGATGTCTTCCACTCTTGTCATTTTTCTGATCCACGAGTTCTTCTTCTTATCTCTCCTGGTTACACCAAGCATGCACCTCTCCATGCTGTTTTGAGTTGTCTGCAGCCTTTGTATGTCTCTTTTAGTTAAGGTCCACGTCTCTGCACCATACGTAAGCACTGGAAGAATGCATTGATCAAACACTTTTCTTTTAAGACATAATAGCATATTGCTCTTGAAAACTAGGCTGTTTCTTCCAAAAGCTCTCCGGGCAAGTTTTGTACGCTGATTAATTTCTTCATCAATGTGACCCTCACTTGATATCTGCTGTCCAAGATAAACGTACATGTCTGTTATCTCCAGCTTTTCTCCATCAATCGATAAATCTTCATTTCTTGTAAAAGCATTGAACATCACTTTTGTCTTCTGAAAGTTCATTTTTAATCCCACTTCTTTACTCTTGTCAGCAAGTTCGTGGATCATACTCTGCAGCGCTGATGGGGTAGTTGCAAAAATGATTACGTCATCAGCAAAACGAAGGTGGGTTAGATAATCTCCATTTATCTTTATCCCTTTGTTTTCCCAGTTCAGTGATTGAAAGACATTTTCCAATGAGGCATTAAAGAGCTTCAGAGATATGGTGTCACCTTGTCTCACGAGACAATTATATTGATTCATTATATATTGTAATGCTACCATAGCTGTTCAATATATTGATGAATGTGTGCATGTATGATGCCAAGGTGGACAATACTGGTTTGTGTCTTGGTAATATCTGTGTGTGCAGATTGCTATATGCTGATGACACTGTCCTGTTGGCAGAGAGCAAAAGTGAGTTGCAGAGTATGTGCGAAGTTTCCGTGAAATTCAAACTAAGTATAAATAAGGGAAAAACCAAAGTCATGGTTTTTGAGTGAGAAACTGTTAGCACTGAACGTAATACTAGTCTAAATGGCACAGTGATTGACCAGGTGAATGAGTTTGTGTATGTATAAAGCATGACAGAAAGAACAAATTGGATGGTGAAATTAGTAGGCGAGTGAATTCTTCATTGAAAGTCGTAGCTGCTTTGGGAGGTTTTCACAGGAATGATGAGTTCACAAGAGAGCCCCTCATGGCTGTGTATGAAAGGGTAATTGTTCCTACTCTGATGTATGGCAGTGAAATTTGGGTACTACAGAAGAAACATAGGAGTTGTTTGTGTACTGGAGAATTGCATTATTTATGGGAGGTTTGTGGCAAGATACATTCTGATCATGTGAGGAATGAAAATGTATTGCAGTTGTGTAATGTGAAGCAAAATGTTGTTAACAAGGTGGAGACTTATATGCATCAGTGGTTTAGCCATGTTGAAAGAATGAGTGATAAAATGCTTACTAAGAATTTTTTTAGCCCAAGTGACAGGAAGAAAAGGCAGAGGAAGGCCAAGGAAGTCATAGGAGGATCAGATTCAAGAGTGCCTGCATGAGAAAAAGATTATGAGTATGAAGTATAGGTCTTGTGTACTTTGTGTTATGGATGTCAGTGAGGCTGGAGTTGTGTGTCAAGATTGCTGTAAATGGAGAAGTTTGATATGACAACAGTAAGTAAATAATCAGTTAGAAATTTATTTGGTAGTTTGTATTTCTTTGTGGACCTAACCTCTGAATCTCAGAGAACAGCTTAGTGATATGGATTATCATCATCATCATCATCATCCTCATTCTCAACCATTATCAATCCACTGCTGGACGAAGGTCTCCCCAAGTTTCCTCCACAACGGTCTGTCTTGTGCCAGTCTCCTCCATGTCACCCCTGCATACTTTCGAATTTCATCCACCCATCTCCCATGTGGTCTTCTTCTGGGTCTTTTCCTGTCCCTTGGAATCCAATCTAAAATTTCGGCTGTCCATCGATGGTCTGTCCTTCTGGCAGTATGTCCAGCCCATTGCCATTTCAGGGATTTAACTCTGATCATGATGTCTTCCACTCTTGTCATTTTTCGGATCCACGAGTTCCTCTTCTTATCTCTCCTGGTTACACCAAGCATGCACCCCTCCATGCTTCTTTGAGTTGTCTGCAGCCTTTGTATGTCTCTTTTAGTTAAGGTCCACGTCTCTGCACCATACGTAAGCACTGGAAGGATGCATTGATCAAACACTTTTCTTTTAAGACATAATGGCATATTGCTCTTGAAAATTATGCTGTTTCTTCCAAAAGCTCTCCAGGCAAGTTTTGTTTGCCGATTAATTTCTTCATCAATGTGACCCTCACTTGATATCTGCTGTCCAAGATAAACGTACGTGTCTGCGGCCAGTGCGACATGAAGGCAGAGGGTGCTAAGAATCCCCGGAGGACCGGACTAGGCTGCCATCTGATGCTGACCTTGGCTACTTACAATGGACGCTCCCTATCTTCTGATTCAAGGCTTCTTGAATTGGAAGAGGAACTACAAAGGATCAAGTGGGACATCGTGGGGCTAAGTGAGGTAAAAAGAAAAGGAGAAGATCTCATCGAACTGAAAAGTGGACATCTCTTCTACTATCGTGGGACAGATACTGGCAGAACTAGTGGTGTTGGATTTATAATAAACAAGAAACTGAAGGATAAAGTTGTAGAAGTTGAAAGTTCCTCTGACAGAGCTGCACGACTTGTTATCCAACTCTCGAAAAGATACCAGGCTCAGATTATTCAAACTTATGCACCCACCACAAGTCATCCTGAATAAGAAATTGAAGAATTTTATGAGGAAATTTGTCATCTAAATAATAAAGGTAAGCAGCACTTGAAAATAATTTTGGGAGATTTCAATGCAAAAATAGGGCAACGGCAACAGAATGAAACTTCAGTAGGTAAATTCGGTCATGGCAACAGAAACCAGCGTGGAAATACTCTCATTGAGTTTGCAGAGGCAGAAGGGTTTTTCATCTTGAACTCCTTCAAGAAAAAGCCACACAGGAAATGGACATGGAGACATCCAAATGGGACGACAAGTGAAATTGATTTTATTATGTGTAACAAAAAATTCGTCATAGAAGACTGCAGTGTGCTAAACAAGTTCAACACAGGTAGTGACCATAGATTGGTGAGATGTAAGATGCACCTCAACACTAAACTTGAACGTGGCAAGCTCATAAGACAAACAAAATCTATTGACATAACCAACCTTAAAAATCACCATAATACCTTTAAGTTAGAACTGAAGAACAGGTTCTCTGCTTTAGAAGGCCTAACATCGGAAGAAGTGGACATCTCTGAAGTTAACAGAAAAGTAACCAAAGCTCTTATGGAAACAGCAACAAAATTAGCTGGGTCTAAGAACAAGTTGCATTTGAACAAATTATCAGGAAAAACCAAAATGTTGATGCAAAAAAGAAGAGAGATGAGGACAACTAAAGAAGATGTGACTTCCAAAGTGGAATATATAGAGCTATGCAAGACAGTAAGAAAAAGTATCACTGAAGACGTAAGGAAATTCAACTGTGAACTAGTGAGGAAAGCAATTGAAAACAACCAAAGCCTAAAGATAGCAAAGGGACATCTCAGTAAGGGAAGAAAACAGATTATGGCACTGAGAAAAGAAGATGGTTCTGTAACAAGAAATAGAGGCGAAATTTTGACAAGAGTGAAAGATTTCTACTCCAAATTATATGAAAGGGATGATATATGCACTCCAGACATCATGAAAGATACCAGTACCAGAGTTCCTCCAGTCCTTCCAGCAGAAGTTGCACATGCAATCAAGAACATGAAGCGAGGAAAAGCTCCAGGAGAAGATGGAATTACTGTAGACATCATACAAGAAGCAAGTGGAGAAATCGAAACAGTACTCGCCCAAATTTTCACTCGATGCCTTAATGAAGGAAAGATTCCTGAGGATTGGAACACCGCTACAATGATCCTGCTACATAAGAAAGGTGACATTGAGGATCTCGGAAACTACAGACCTATCAGCCTCCTATCAGTAGTTTATAAAATCTTCACTAAAGTTCTTTCACACCGCTTGAAGGTAACACTGGACATGGCTCAACCGAGAGAACAAGCTGGATTCAGGAGTGGCTACAGCACAATAGATCATATCCACGTGCTGAGAGAACTAATTGAAAGAGCGAGGGAATATGAACTTCCATTGTGCATGGCTTTTATCGATTATGAAAAAGCCTTTGATTCGGTGAAACCATCAGCAGTTACAATGGCTCTGAAAACCTGCGGTATTGAAGATGCATACATTAATATTATTAATAACATCTATGAAAATGCAAGTGCAAAGATTAGGCTGTTTGAAAATACAACACACGTAAAAATTGGAAAGGGAGTGAGACAAGGTGACACCATATCTCCGAAGCTCTTTAATATCACATTGGAAAATGTCTTTCAATCACTGAACTGGGAAAACAAGGGGATAAAGATTAATGGAGATTATCTAACCCACCTTCGTTTTGCTGATGACGTAGTCATTTTTGCAACTACCCCATCAGAGCTGCAGAGTATGATCCAGGAACTTGCTGACAAAAGTAAAGAAGTGGGATTAAAAATGAACTTTCAAAAGACAAAAGTGATGTTCAATGCTTTTACAAGAAATGAAGATTTATCGATTGATGGAGAAAAGCTGGAGATATGGATTATATTGACAATTATATTGATTCATTCAGCACTGTATCACACATGCTTACTTGAAGTGTTCAGATTGGTGAGGTGTGATACAGAAACAGAAATTATCAGAGCAGAATATCTATATTAAAATTAATGATGATTACTTCCAAAGCTCTTTTGCTGCATTGCAAGATTTCTGGCCTCTGACAAATTACTATCTCTATTACTAACAACTCATGTAGCACTACCAGTCCATGTTGTTTTAAGTTTTTTCCTTGGTTTGAAACCAGCTATGTTAGAATGTCCTTCTGCAGTTATCCTTTTTCTTCCATATGACTCACATGCCCATATCACTTTGTGTACTTACATTTATATGGTCATTACAGAAGTACCCAATTCAGATCTAATGTCTTCCTTACTAATCCTGTCACACTGCTGAATCTCATTATTTTTTCTCCTAATATTTCTCTTCCTACTCCAGGATTAAATTCATTCAAAAAAGTTTTCGTAGGATTTTTTTTTTTTTTTTTGTGTAGCAGTTTCCTATATTTGTGTAACACGTCTTTTTTTTTTTTAATCAAATTCTGTAATTGGTTCTGGTCATAATGCAAAAAAAAAAAAAAAAAAAAAAAAAAAAAAGCAGCTAAGAAATAATACCACTAAAAGTGCATTGACAACATTAGCCATTGGTGAGGAAAAATGATAGAAACAGTACCAATAGACATTAATTAGCCCTTAGGTATATTTTTTGTGTCATTCCACACTGATTTTCCTTGATGCTCATGACCTTTTGCACTTTCTATGAAGCACTCAAAAAATGTTCAGAGGTTTTATGTATTGCAAAAATGAGATATGATGCCTTGAAAATGAGTGTGAGACAGAAAAAATGAGAGTCACGCAGAAAAGTAATCAAATAATTATAAAAAAAGTAATGAAATAATTAATTATTTAAAAAACAACAACAAAAAAAAAACTGCTAGAAGGGTTAACATTTCTGGTGTGGTGATAGGTGGCATAACTCAGAGTCACTCATTGGGTTTGATTCAGTGTGACTTTACATTAGAATGCTTTGTAGCTGTTTTTTGATTTAATGATATTTTGTTTTACAACAGCCGTGTACGTTGAAAAAAAGCATTTAAAGAAATCATTTTGGTAGCTGCATCAAGAATCAAATAATTCACTTATTCAGGGAATCCATTTAGCTACATTCAGGATTGAATTAAAACCACTATAGGGTTTCCGTAACTGAAATGATGATCTCCATAGACTGCCTAAATAATATCATCATCATCATCATTGTCAACCATTATCAATTCACTGCTGGACGAAGGTCTCCAAGCCTCTTTCACAACGGTCTGTCTTGTGCCAGTCTCCTCCATGTTACTCCCGCATACTTTCGAATTTCATCCACCCATCTCTCATGTGGTTTTCTTCTGGGTCTTTTCCTGTCCCTTGGAATCCAATCTAAAATTTCGGCTGTCCATCGATGGTCTGTCCATCTGGCAGTATGTCCAGCCCATTGCCATTTCAGGGATTTAACTCTGATCATGATGTCTTCCACTCTTGTCATTTTTCGGATCCATGAGTTCCTCTTCTTATCTCTCCTGGTTACACCAAGCATGCACCTCTCCATGCTGTTTTGAGTTGTCTGCAGCCTTTGTATGTCTCTTTTAGTTAAGGTCCACATCTCTGCACCAAATGTAAGCACTGGAAGGATGCATTGATCACACTTTTATTTTAAGACATAATGCATATTGCTCTTGAAAATTATGCTGTTTCTTCCAATAGCTCTCCAGGCAAGTTTTATACACCGAATAATTTCTTCATCAATGTGACTCTCACTTGATATCTGCTGTCCAAGATAAACATACGTATTTGTTATCTCCAGCTTTTCTCCATCAATTGATAAATCTTCATTTCTTGTAAAAGCATTGAACATCACTTTTGTCTTCTGAAAGTTCATTTTTAATCCCACTTCTTTACTCTTGTCAGCAAGTTCGTGGATCATACTCTGCAGCTCTGATGGGGTAGTTGCAAAGATGACTACGTCATCAGCAAATCGAAGGTGAGTTAGATAATCTCCATTAATCTTTATCCCTTTGTTTTCCCAGTTCAGTGATTGAAAGACATTTTCCAGTGTGGCATTAAAGAGCTTGGGAGATATGGGGTCACCTTGTCTCACTCCCTTTCCAATTTTTATGTGTGCTGTATTCTCAAACAGCCGAATCTTTGCACTTGCATCTTCATAGATGTTATTAATAATATTAATGTATGCGTCTTCAATACCGCAGGATTTCAAAGCCATTGTAACTGCTGATGGTTTCACTGAATCACAAAGGCCTTTTCATAATCGATAAATCCCATGCGCAATGGAATTTCACATTCCCTCGCTCTTTTAATTAGTTCTCTCAGTACGTTGATATGATCTATAGTGCTGTAGCCACTCCTGAATCCAGCTTGTTCTCTCGGTTGAGCCATGTCCAGTGTTACCTTCAAGCGGTGTGAAAGAACTTTAGTGAAGATTTTATAAACTACTGATAGGAGGCTGATAGGTATGTAGTTCCCGAAATCCTCAATATCACCTTTTTTATGTAGCAGGATCATTGTAGCATTGTTCCAATCCTCAGGAATCTTCCCTTCATTAAGGCATCGAGTGAAAACTTCGGCGAGTACTGTTTCAATTTCTCCATTTGCTTCTTGTACGATGTCTTCAGTAATTCCATCTTCTCCTGGAGCTTTTCCCCGCTTCATGTTCTTGATTGCATGTGCAACTTCTGTTGGAAGGACTGGAGGAACTCTGGTACTGGTACCTTTCATGATGTCTGGAGTACATGTATCATCCCTTTCATATAATTTGGAGTAGAAATCTTTTACTCTTGTCAAAATTTCGCCTCGTATTTCTTGTTACAGAACCATCTTCTTTTCTCAGTGTCATAATCTGTTTTCTTCCCTTACTGAGATGTCCCTTTGCTATCTTTAGGCTTTGGTTGTTTCCAATTGCTTTCCTCACTAGTTCACAGTTGAATTTCCTTACGTCTTCAGTGATACTTTTTCGTACTGTCTTGCATAGCCCTATATATTCCACTTTGGAAGTCACATCTTCTTTAGTTGTTCTCATCTCTCTTCTTTTTTGCATAAACATTTTGGTTTTTCCTAATAATTTGTTCACATGCAACTTGTTCTTAGACCCAGCTAATTTTGTTGCTGTTTCCATAAAAGCTTCGGCTACTTTCTTTTCTGTTAACTTCAGAAATATCCACTCTTCCGATGTTAGGCCTTCTAAAGCAGAGAATCTGTTCTTCAGTTCCAATTTGAAGGTATTATGGTGTTTTTTAAGGTTGGTTATGTCAATACATTTTGTTTATCGTATGAGCTTGCCACGTTCGAGTTTAGTGTTGAGGTGCATCTTACATCTCACCAATCTATGGTCACTACCTGTGTTGAACTTGTTTAACACACTGCAGTCTTTGATGACAAATTTTTTGTTACACATAATAAAATCAATTTCACTTGTCCTCCCATTCGGATGCTTCCATGTCCATTTCCTGTGTGGCTTTTTCTTGAAAACGGAGTTCATGATGAAAAACCCTTCTGCCTCTGCAAACTCTACGAGAGTATTTCCACGCTGGTTTCTGTTGCCGTGACTGAATTTACCTACTGAAGTTTCATTCTGTTGCTGTTGCCCTATTTTTGCATTGAAATCTCCCATAATTATCTTCAAGTGCTGCTTGCCGTTATTATTTAGATGACGAATTTCCTCATAAAATTCTTCAATTTTTTCTTCAGGATGACTTGTGGTGGGTGCATAAGTTTGAATAATCTGAGCCTGGTACCTTTTTGAGAGTTGGATAACGAGTCGTGCAGCTCTGTCAGAGGAACTTTCAACTTCTACAGCTTTATCCTTGAGTTTCTTGTTCATTATAAATCCAACACCACTAGTTCTGCCAGTATCTGTCCCACGATAGTAGAAGAGATGTCCACTTTTCAGTTCAATGAGATCTTCTCCTTTTCTCCTTACCTCACTTAGCCCGACGGTATCCCACTTGATCCTTTGTAGTTCCTCTTCCAATTTAAGAAGTCTTGAATCAGAAGACAGGGAGCGTCCATTGTAAGTAGCCAAGGTCAGCATCAAATGGCAGCCTAGTCCGGTCCTCCGGGGATTCTTAGCACCCTCTGCCTTCATGTCGCACTGGCCACTGCCTTGGCCAGGTACATTCCAGCTTCCAGAGACTGAGGGCCAAAATTTAAGTTGTGGAGTCATTTTGAAGGAGTTTTACCATAACTCACCATGCTGGCCTGTTATGGCCATTATATATATATCATCATCATCATCATCATTGTCAACCATTATCAATCCACTGCTGGACGAAGGTCTCCCCAAGTTTCCTCCACAACGGTCTGTCTTGTGCCAGTCTCCTCCATGTCACTCCCGCATACTTTCGAATTTCATCCACCCATCTTCCATGTGGTCTTCTGGGTCTTTTCCTGTCCCTTGGAATCCAATCTAAAATTTCGGCTGTCCATCGATGGTCTGTCCTTCTGGCAGTATGTCCAGCCCATTGCCATTTCAGGGATTTAACTCTGATCATGATGTCTTCCACTCTTGTCATTTTTCGGAACCACGAGTTCCTCTTCTTATCTCTCCTGGTTACACCAAGCATGCACCTCTCCATGCTACTTTGAGTTGTCTGCAGCCTTTGTATGTCTCTTTTAGTTAAGGTCCACGTCTCTGCACCATACGTAAGCACTGGAAGGATGCATTGATCAAACACTTTTCTTTTAAGACATAATGGCATATTGCTCTTGAAAATTATGCTGTTTCTTCCAAAAGCTCTCCAGGCAAGTTTTGTACGCCGATTAATTTCTTCACCAATGTGACCCTCACTTGATATCTGCTGTCCAAGATAAACGTACGTGTCTGTTATCTCCAGCTTTTCTCCATCAATCGATAAATCTTCATTTCTTGTAAAAGCATTGTACATCACTTTTGTCTTCTGAAAGTTCATTTTTAATCCCACTTCTTTACTCTTGTCAGCAAGTTCCTGGATCATACTCTGTAGCTC
Source organism: Macrothele yani (assembly GCA_039090855.1). NCBI lineage: Eukaryota > Metazoa > Arthropoda > Arachnida > Araneae > Macrothelidae > Macrothele > Macrothele yani. The sequence continues at coordinate 14,865,318 of CM077028.1, forward strand.
TGATGGGGTAGTTGCAAAAATGACTATGTCATCAGCAAAACGAAGGTGGGTTAGATAATCTCCATTAATCTTTATCCCTTTGTTTTCCCAGTTCAGTGATTGAAAGACATTTTCCAATGTGGCATTAAAGAGCTTCGGAGATATGGTATCGCCTTGTCTCACTCCTTTTCCAATTTTTATGTGTGTTGTATTTTCAAACAGCCGAATCTTTGCACTTGCATTTTCATAGATGTTATTAATAATATTAATGTATGCATCTTCAATACCGCAGGATTTCAGAGCCATTGCAACTGCTGATGGTTTCACCGAATCAAAGGCTTTTTCATAATCGATAAAAGCCATGCACAATGGAAGCTCATATTCCCTCGCTTTTTCAATTAGTTCTCTCAGTACGTGGATATGATCTATTGTGCTGTAGCCACTCCTGAATCCAGCTTGTTCTCTCGGTTGAGCCATGTCCAGTGTCACCTTCAAGCGGTGTGAAAGAACTTTAGTGAAGATTTTATAAACCACTGATAGGAGGCTGATAGGTCTGTAGTTCCTGAGATCCTCAATGTCACCTTTTTTATGTAGCAAGATCATTGTAGCGTTGTTCCAATCCTCAGGAATCTTCCCTTCATTAAGGCATCGAGTGAAAATTTGGGCAAGTACTGTTTCGATTTCTCCACTTGCTTCTTGTATGATGTCTACAGTAATTCCATCTTCTCCTGGAGCTTTTTCCCGCTTCATGTTCTTGATTGCATGTGCAACTTCTGCTGGAAGGACTGGAAGAACTCTGGTATCTTTCATGATGCCTGGAGTACATGTATCATCCCTTTCATATAATTTGGAGTAGAAATCTTTCACTTTTGTCAAAATTTCTCCTCTATTTCTTGTTACAGAACCATCTTCTTTTCTCAGTGTCATAATCTGTTTTCTTCCCTTACTGAGATGTCCCTTTGCTATCTTTAGGCTTTGGTTGTTTCCAATTGCTTTCCTCACTAGTTCACAGTTGAATTTCCTTACGTCTTCAGTGATACTTTTTCGTACTGTCTTGCATAGCCCTATATATTCCACTTTGGAAGTCACATCTTCTTTAGTTGTTCTCATCTCTCTTCTTTTTTGCATAAACATTTTGGTTTTTCCTAATAATTTGTTCACATGCAACTTGTTCTTAGACCCAGCTAATTTTGTTGCTGTTTCCATAAAAGCTTTGGCTACTTTCTTTTCTGTTAACTTCAGAAATATCCACTCTTCCGATGTTAGGCCTTCTAAAGCAGAGAATCTGTTCTTCAGTTCCAATTTGAAGGTATTATGGTGTTTTTTAAGGTTGGTTATGTCAATACATTTTGTTTATCGTATGAGCTTGCCACGTTCGAGTTTAGTGTTGAGGTGCATCTTACATCTCACCAATCTATGGTCACTACCTGTGTTGAACTTGTTTAACACACTGCAGTCTTTGATGACAAATTTTTTGTTACACATAATAAAATCAATTTCACTTGTCCTCCCATTCGGATGCTTCCATGTCCATTTCCTGTGTGGCTTTTTCTTGAAAACGGAGTTCATGATGAAAAACCCTTCTGCCTCTGCAAACTCTACGAGAGTATTTCCACGCTGGTTTCTGTTGCCGTGACTGAATTTACCTACTGAAGTTTCATTCTGTTGCTGTTGCCCTATTTTTGCATTGAAATCTCCCATAATTATCTTCAAGTGCTGCTTGCCGTTATTATTTAGATGACGAATTTCCTCATAAAATTCTTCAATTTTTTCTTCAGGATGACTTGTGGTGGGTGCATAAGTTTGAATAATCTGAGCCTGGTACCTTTTTGAGAGTTGGATAACGAGTCGTGCAGCTCTGTCAGAGGAACTTTCAACTTCTACAGCTTTATCCTTGAGTTTCTTGTTCATTATAAATCCAACACCACTAGTTCTGCCAGTATCTGTCCCACGATAGTAGAAGAGATGTCCACTTTTCAGTTCAATGAGATCTTCTCCTTTTCTCCTTACCTCACTTAGCCCGACGGTATCCCACTTGATCCTTTGTAGTTCCTCTTCCAATTTAAGAAGTCTTGAATCAGAAGACAGGGAGCGTCCATTGTAAGTAGCCAAGGTCAGCATCAAATGGCAGCCTAGTCCGGTCCTCCGGGGATTCTTAGCACCCTCTGCCTTCATGTCGCACTGGCCACTGCCTTGGCCAGGTACATTCCAGCTTCCAGAGACTGAGGGCCAAAATTTAAGTTGTGGAGTCATTTTGAAGGAGTTTTACCATAACTCACCATGCTGGCCTGTTATGGCCATTATATATATATCATCATCATCATCATCATTGTCAACCATTATCAATCCACTGCTGGACGAAGGTCTCCAAGTTTCCTCCACAACGGTCTGTCTTGTGCCAGTCTCCTCCATGTCACTCCCGCATACTTTCGAATTTCATCCACCCATCTTCCATGTGGTTTTCTTCTGGGTCTTTTCCTGTCCCTTGGAATCCAATCTAAAATTTCGGCTGTCCATCGATGGTCTGTCCTTCTGGCAGTATGTCCAGCCCATTGCCATTTCAGGGATTTAACTCTGATCATGATGTCTTCCACTCTTGTCATTTTTCGGAACCACGAGTTCCTCTTCTTATCTCTCCTGGTTACACCAAGCATGCACCTCTCCATGCTACTTTGAGTTGTCTGCAGCCTTTGTATGTCTCTTTTAGTTAAGGTCCACGTCTCTGCACCATACGTAAGCACTGGAAGGATGCATTGATCAAACACTTTTCTTTTAAGACATAATGGCATATTGCTCTTGAAAATTATGCTGTTTCTTCCAAAAGCTCTCCAGGCAAGTTTTGTACGCCGATTAATTTCTTCACCAATGTGACCCTCACTTGATATCTGCTGTCCAAGATAAACGTACGTGTCTGTTATCTCCAGCTTTTCTCCATCAATCGATAAATCTTCATTTCTTGTAAAAGCATTGTACATCACTTTTGTCTTCTGAAAGTTCATTTTTAATCCCACTTCTTTACTCTTGTCAGCAAGTTCCTGGATCATACTCTGTAGCTCTGATGGGGTAGTTGCAAAAATGACTATGTCATCAGCAAAACGAAGGTGGGTTAGATAATCTCCATTAATCTTTATCCCTTTGTTTTCCCAGTTCAGTGATTGAAAGACATTTTCCAATGTGGCATTAAAGAGCTTCGGAGATATGGTATCGCCTTGTCTCACTCCTTTTCCAATTTTTATGTGTGTTGTATTTTCAAACAGCCGAATCTTTGCACTTGCATTTTCATAGATGTTATTAATAATATTAATGTATGCATCTTCAATACCGCAGGATTTCAGAGCCATTGCAACTGCTGATGGTTTCACCGAATCACAAAGGCTTTTTCATAATCGATAAAAGCCATGCACAATGGAAGCTCATATTCCCTCGCTTTTTCAATTAGTTCTCTCAGTACGTGGATATGATCTATTGTGCTGTAGCCACTCCTGAATCCAGCTTGTTCTCTCGGTTGAGCCATGTCCAGTGTCACCTTCAAGCGGTGTGAAAGAACTTTAGTGAAGATTTTATAAACCACTGATAGGAGGCTGATAGGTCTGTAGTTCCTGAGATCCTCAATGTCACCTTTTTTATGTAGCAAGATCATTGTAGCGTTGTTCCAATCCTCAGGAATCTTCCCTTCATTAAGGCATCGAGTGAAAATTTGGGCAAGTACTGTTTCGATTTCTCCACTTGCTTCTTGTATGATGTCTACAGTAATTCCATCTTCTCCTGGAGCTTTTTCCCGCTTCATGTTCTTGATTGCATGTGCAACTTCTGCTGGAAGGACTGGAAGAACTCTGGTACTGGTACCTTTCATGATGCCTGGAGTACATGTATCATCCCTTTCATATAATTTGGAGTAGAAATCTTTCACTTTTGTCAAAATTTCTCCTCATATTTCTTGTTACAGAACCATCTTCTTTTCTCAGTGTCATAATCTGTTTTCTTCCCTTACTGAGATGTCCCTTTGCTATCTTTAGGCTTTGGTTGTTTCCAATTGCTTTCCTCACTAGTTCACAGTTGAATTTCCTTACGTCTTCAGTGATACTTTTTCGTACTGTCTTGCATAGCCCTATATATTCCACTTTGGAAGTCACATCTTCTTTAGTTGTTCTCATCTCTCTTCTTTTTTGCATAAACATTTTGGTTTTTCCTAATAATTTGTTCACATGCAACTTGTTCTTAGACCCAGCTAATTTTGTTGCTGTTTCCATAAAAGCTTCGGCTACTTTCTTTTCTGTTAACTTCAGAAATATCCACTCTTCCGATGTTAGGCCTTCTAAAGCAGAGAATCTGTTCTTCAGTTCCAATTTGAAGGTATTATGGTGTTTTTTAAGGTTGGTTATGTCAATACATTTTGTTTATCGTATGAGCTTGCCACGTTCGAGTTTAGTGTTGAGGTGCATCTTACATCTCACCAATCTATGGTCACTACCTGTGTTGAACTTGTTTAACACACTGCAGTCTTTGATGACAAATTTTTTGTTACACATAATAAAATCAATTTCACTTGTCCTCCCATTCGGATGCTTCCATGTCCATTTCCTGTGTGGCTTTTTCTTGAAAACGGAGTTCATGATGAAAAACCCTTCTGCCTCTGCAAACTCTACGAGAGTATTTCCACGCTGGTTTCTGTTGCCGTGACTGAATTTACCTACTGAAGTTTCATTCTGTTGCTGTTGCCCTATTTTTGCATTGAAATCTCCCATAATTATCTTCAAGTGCTGCTTGCCGTTATTATTTAGATGACGAATTTCCTCATAAAATTCTTCAATTTTTTCTTCAGGATGACTTGTGGTGGGTGCATAAGTTTGAATAATCTGAGCCTGGTACCTTTTTGAGAGTTGGATAACGAGTCGTGCAGCTCTGTCAGAGGAACTTTCAACTTCTACAGCTTTATCCTTGAGTTTCTTGTTCATTATAAATCCAACACCACTAGTTCTGCCAGTATCTGTCCCACGATAGTAGAAGAGATGTCCACTTTTCAGTTCAATGAGATCTTCTCCTTTTCTCCTTACCTCACTTAGCCCGACGGTATCCCACTTGATCCTTTGTAGTTCCTCTTCCAATTTAAGAAGTCTTGAATCAGAAGACAGGGAGCGTCCATTGTAAGTAGCCAAGGTCAGCATCAAATGGCAGCCTAGTCCGGTCCTCCGGGGATTCTTAGCACCCTCTGCCTTCATGTCGCACTGGCCACTGCCTTGGCCAGGTACATTCCAGCTTCCAGAGACTGAGGGCCAAAATTTAAGTTGTGGAGTCATTTTGAAGGAGTTTTACCATAACTCACCATGCTGGCCTGTTATGGCCATTATATATATATCATCATCATCATCATCATTGTCAACCATTATCAATCCACTGCTGGACGAAGGTCTCCCCAAGTTTCCTCCACAACGGTCTGTCTTGTGCCAGTCTCCTCCATGTCACTCCCGCATACTTTCGAATTTCATCCACCCATCTTCCATGTGGTCTTCTGGGTCTTTTCCTGTCCCTTGGAATCCAATCTAAAATTTCGGCTGTCCATCGATGGTCTGTCCTTCTGGCAGTATGTCCAGCCCATTGCCATTTCAGGGATTTAACTCTGATCATGATGTCTTCCACTCTTGTCATTTTTCGGAACCACGAGTTCCTCTTCTTATCTCTCCTGGTTACACCAAGCATGCACCTCTCCATGCTACTTTGAGTTGTCTGCAGCCTTTGTATGTCTCTTTTAGTTAAGGTCCACGTCTCTGCACCATACGTAAGCACTGGAAGGATGCATTGATCAAACACTTTTCTTTTAAGACATAATGGCATATTGCTCTTGAAAATTATGCTGTTTCTTCCAAAAGCTCTCCAGGCAAGTTTTGTACGCCGATTAATTTCTTCACCAATGTGACCCCCACTTGATATCTGCTGTCCAAGATAAACGTACGTGTCTGTTATCTCCAGCTTTTCTCCATCAATCGATAAATCTTCATTTCTTGTAAAAGCATTGTACATCACTTTTGTCTTCTGAAAGTTCATTTTTAATCCCACTTCTTTACTCTTGTCAGCAAGTTCCTGGATCATACTCTGTAGCTCTGATGGGGTAGTTGCAAAAATGACTATGTCATCAGCAAAACGAAGGTGGGTTAGATAATCTCCATTAATCTTTATCCCTTTGTTTTCCCAGTTCAGTGATTGAAAGACATTTTCCAATGTGGCATTAAAGAGCTTCGGAGATATGGTATCGCCTTGTCTCACTCCTTTTCCAATTTTTATGTGTGTTGTATTTTCAAACAGCCGAATCTTTGCACTTGCATTTTCATAGATGTTATTAATAATATTAATGTATGCATCTTCAATACCGCAGGATTTCAGAGCCATTGCAACTGCTGATGGTTTCACCGAATCAAAGGCTTTTTCATAATCGATAAAAGCCATGCACAATGGAAGCTCATATTCCCTCGCTTTTTCAATTAGTTCTCTCAGTACGTGGATATGATCTATTGTGCTGTAGCCACTCCTGAATCCAGCTTGTTCTCTCGGTTGAGCCATGTCCAGTGTCACCTTCAAGCGGTGTGAAAGAACTTTAGTGAAGATTTTATAAACCACTGATAGGAGGCTGATAGGTCTGTAGTTCCTGAGATCCTCAATGTCACCTTTTTTATGTAGCAAGATCATTGTAGCGTTGTTCCAATCCTCAGGAATTTTCCCTTCATTAAGGCATCGAGTGAAAATTTGGGCGAGTACTGTTTCGATTTCTCCACTTGCTTCTTGTATGATGTCTATAGTAATTCCATCTTCTCCTGGAGCTTTTCCCCGCTTCATGTTCTTGATTGCATGTGCAACTTCTGCTGGAAGGACTGGAAGAACTCTGGTACTGGTACCTTTCATGATGTCTGGAGTACATGTATCATCCCTTTCATATAATTTGGAGTAGAAATCTTTCACTCTTGTCAAAATTTCTCCTCTATTTCTTGTTACAGAACCATCTTCTTTTCTCAGTGCCATAATCTGTTTTTTCCCCTTACTGAGATGTCCCTTTGCTATCTTTAGGCTTTGGTTGTTTTCAATTGCTTATATATATATATATATATATATATATATATATATATATATAATTTAAGTTCTTGCTTTTAGCTCTTTTTATGGTTTTAGGTATATATATATATAATGATTGACATAATGAGACTGCGGTGCGGACTTGTTCTGTTATGAGGTACACTGATGATATCATTGTTTTTGACTGGGAGGAGTTCTGTTTTCAAGCTGCTGATATTTACCCTAAGGAACTTACGTTGGAGAACACAAGATCTGCTCCTGACAAGATATACTACCCGGATCTTCAAATTCAGATCAAGGATGGTACTGTTGTTACTACCATCTTTGATAAAAGACGCAACTTTAAGTTTAAAATGAACTGCTTTATTCAGTGGGACTCTAACATCTCCATTTCAGTCTATCGTAACCTCATAAAATCCCAATTTCATCATTGCTTGGATATTTGTTACAACTTGATTGTTTTGCAACAATCACTCAGAAAACTTTATGGTGTTTTTTTGTTCTAATCGTTATCCTACTTCCTTTGTTATTAGTTTATTTCGACAACTATTACGTGATCGTAGGTCTCTAGATTTTTTTGCTATTCATTCCTCCTTACATATTACAGATATTATTAATAATTGACCCTACAAAATTAAAATTGTTAGGTTGCTAAGTGCTGCACAATGGGTCACATGCAGCTGAAGATTTTTAAAACATGCCTACTCTTTTTGATTTTCACATAGCTACACTTAACTGTGAACATGCATGACTTCCAAATCTTGGTTTGTGTTTTTCACCTTCTGTCATGGCTTAGTGATTGTCCCTTAAAGCCTGCTGCTTCTGTTTTGTATTGCTTGTGGTGGCCTCAGGAACACTCCGGCGGGGTTTTGGTTTGTTCCAGCTCTTGCCATGATTTGAAAAGCCACACGCCATTCAGTGTTCCCCTGATAAGAACGAATGGCTTTATAACTTTTGGGGTTGGTATTCTGATACTTTGTCCTCTTTTATTTATGTCAGGTTAGGGCTATGTATTTCTTTCATACTACGAATTTTTTGACTTTCAGATTTTTCGTGTTTCATGTTTTGCATTTACGGGGTTTCGGGAACATGTCTTTTATGACTTTTAAGGCTGCTTTTAGGTTATTCTGACATGTATGTTCTGCTGGCCTGAAGTTAATTACTTGGTTTTAATCTGGAATTTAAGTGGGTGGTTTTTTTTTTTGTTCTTTGTTGTTGTTTTTTTCCATGTAGAATGGGCTGTCCATTATTATGGTGATCTGCTTGAATTTTTCTTTCTGTGTTTCATGTTTTGCATTTACGGGGTTTTGGGAACATGTCTTTTATGACTTTTAATGCTGCTTTTAGGTTGTTTTGACATGTATGTTCTGCTGGCCTGAAGTTAATTACTTGGTTTAATCTGGGTTTTAAGTGGGTGTTTTTTTTTTTTTTTTTTTTTTTTTTGTGTAGGATGGGCTGTCTATCGTATTATATGCATCTTTAAAGGCATTAAATTCCAACAAAGTGCGCATATTTACGTGCAAGTCATTATTCACATTCCAATATAAGAAAAAAAAAAAAACTTACCTAAAAGCTCTTGGTTACCTTTTTGCTATACACTTCATGCACGTCGATTATAACATCCTGTTATGTAGCTGGCCTTCAAAGGTTGAAAAACTTCTTGCTTATACGACGCTGTTTTATATTCGTTCTTCCGGTCATGAAACATCGTATTTTTATTCACAGGACAAAAACACTGACTTCTGTCTGCCGTCTGAGATGTCTATTATTATGGTGATCTGTTTGAATTTTTCTTTCTGTGCTCATAGTTTGCATGGTTTGGTTAGTCTTTCATGTTTTTGGCTTACGCTATGTTAGTGTATACTATATTTTTTTCTATATATTTTTTTGAGCTCAGTGCCATTATATATATATGTATATATATAATGGCACTGAGCTCAGAGTTTCTGGATTTTTGTTTTGCCTCACAGTCACCCTTTATATTGTAGGATTTAATAATACATGCTTGATGTTCAGCTTCAAATGCTACAAATTCTGTAACTGTGAAGTCACTCCATTCTTAGATTTATTTATTTATTTCCACTGTTATATCACATCAGCATACTCAAAGGTTATTAGTGAGGCACAAGGTATAAATAAATTCAGATGCTAAAAACAAAATTGAAATTAATAAATTTAATGCTAAATGGCCACAAACATCTTATTTCCTTTGGTCTGTATTGCAGTGTTCCTTTTTTTTTTTTTAGTATAAAAAGTTTTGGGAATAGTATTCATTCAGCATCATATTAAAAGAAAAAAAAAAAAAAAAAAAGGAGATGGTTCTTCATTTACCTGTTGCACTAAGATGTGCACCAGTGTGTGTGGATCATAAAGTCTTGTTTTTATCATTTTTCTCTTTCTCTGATAACCAAGACATTCTACATATTTACATTTATATTATTTAACTGGAACATTTTGTGCCATCATTTGTTGTTATGTGGAGCAAATTTCCAGCTGTGCCAGGTGGTTACAATTGTAGTTTATGAACCAGGGACTGGAGCTTGAGTTCCAAGTAAGATATTTGTTCTTCAGTTCTAGCTCTTTTCCATGCATGGAACCAGTAATTTTGAACTAGAAATGGGTTTCTCCTACCAGTGTTTGATGCACATGGATGAGCCGCCCCAGTGGCGCAGTGGTCTAAGCGATGGCCTCTGATCATTCGTCCGAACGGGGTCCGGGTTCGAATCCCGGTGAGGCATGGATGTTGTGTTTGTCTTACGTCACTGGCTCTCTCCCTTCCCTGGAACCAGTGACCCTAAATTAGGGACGGGCGACTGCTTATAGCCCATTGAGTTGCTCACAGTGGTCGTTAAACCTCCAATAATAAAAAAAACAAACATAGGTGAAGTGTTATAAGCACTTCCACCTCCTTTTACTCAGTAGTTAAGTTGCTAGGTGACATTTTTCACATCATACCTTGTGAGAAACAACTTGTGTGTGTTAATTTTTTGTAGTTCTTCCCCTTTTGTGAAGCAAGGAGTTTCCAATGCTAACCAGAAATTAATGTTGGAAACTTGTATTGCCTATCAGAAATTGTTAATGTACTCAAAGTTTCCAAAGAAGCTGGGATTTTCTTTTTAACTCTTTGCCTTTCTTAATTTGTTGTAGAAATGTGCTTTGATGTATGAGTGTATGTGTGTTACACAAAAACATTATAATTTTTTTTTTTCAGGAAGTTGATGCTGCTCTGATGTCAATAACTGGTTTTCCTGCTTTTGCTGTAGAAAATCCAGAACTTATAAAGCTTACAAAAGACACCATTGAGGAAAAGTTACTGGTAATTAATGCTGCCTTTCTTTCTTTCTTTCTTATTGTATTAGAGCAAGTAAACATTTCATTCAATCATACCTTCCTACTGTATTAATACAAGTAAAAATGTATTGAATCTTAGTGATAAAAAAAATACTAATTTCTAGCTGTAGAAATGTAGCTGATACTACTTATTTTTTACTTTTTGAGCAGTCAGTGAGTGCACAGTAGTCTGCAGCATTTCAGTTTAATACACTGATGTTTAAAAAATGATGAGTATTGATACTTTAGTTGTTTTCAGTGTATGGCTGTGCGTGAATGTCCTGGCCAGTTGTCTAAATTTAAAATGGATGACTTAACAGCATTCCTGATAAATTGATTATATGATTGGTGATTAGGACTTCATTTTTAGTTTTAAGACATTCCTCTATTTTCACTTGATAAAATAAATGTGAATGAGATTACTAGAGCATGTAATGAATTGGAATTTTTTGGAATCATTGTTCATTATCTAAACTGTAAACCAAAATTAGTGAAAGGTCTTAAAATTTAAATCACAGCGTAAACCACAATCAAGTCATATCAAGTTGGACTTATATAATTTATTGTTATGAGGTTTTAATGTCATACTAGGATTTGGCTGAAATATCGTTGTAAGTTGAAAGCTAATCACTCATTACACCTTTTTTTTTTTTTTTTCATTTTGGTTCATTTGAAATGAATTGTTACAGATGCAAATGCATACTTAATGTTATAAGGCGTTTCTTTATCTCCTTCATCCTGAAGTCTCAAATTCTAATAGGGATTCATCCCTAGTTTAGGTTTAGACCTGACTTCCTTAGTCTGAACAGACTTTTGTGTCAGGCAGAAGAGTGGAAGTGATAGAGAGGCACATTTATTTTTAGAGAGCCCTGATTGGAAAGTCATAGGCTAAGATAGGTAGAGTGCACAGTGTGCTAGGTGAGATTGGGTAAAGAAGTGATGACATTATTTTTCACAGGGGTTCCTTACCCTGAGCCTGTTGGCTTAACATACTCTCCAAGGTGCTGTGGGATATTCAGGTCTCCAGCAGCAGGTTTTGAACTGGCAACCATTAGGTTGACAGCTGGCTGCTTTAACTACTAGTCTACCCGCAGCCTATGTTATAATGGCATCAACATCTCAGACCTATATACCAGCTTAGTGCTCAGACATATTTTTGGCACTTATCACTTAAATGAGAGAATCACTCAATTAATTCTGATTAGCAACACACTTCTGTTTATTTATTTCTGTCCATTGTGAGGTTTTCTATCTGTGACATACACTGCTGTTTGTAAAAATTGCAACATCAAGAAAGAATTGTGCTATTCAAATGGGATTTATATAAATTTGTCGTGTTACAGGAGATAACTGATTACATTTGTAGAGCTATACAAGATTTTTTCGCTTCAAAAGTCAGTATTATGTGCAGCCACCTCAAGCAACAATAACAGCCTCTACATGGTGTGGCATATTGAATAGAAGAGGTTTTTGGTATTGTCCTGAGGAATAGCCTACTAGGCTGCATCTATGCAAGACCAAGAGTTCATTTGTGGGAACTGGCGGAGGCGCTTGACAGGCCAGTTGCTTAGCTACCATGTCCCAGACATGTTTGATCGGGAACATATCCGGTGAACATGCAGGTAACATATCCAGTGAATGTGCAGGCCAGGATAGAAGCGGTATCTGCCATGCATGGAACAGGTCTTGGACATTCCACGCCACATGTAGCCAAGCGTTGTTGTGCTGGAATGTAGCACCAGGACAATTCTGAAGGAAGGGTGTCAACCCTGCCTCTAAAATATTGCTAGCTGTTGAGGGTTCTCTCAATTCACATTAGGCAAGATCACAAATTGAACCCAACGGCGTCCTAAACCATGATGCTTGGTGTTGGGTTGGTATGACTGCAAAATGCATGCTGCATGGTGTCGTTCGCCATGATGTCTTCAAACACGTATGCAACAATCATGATGCATCAAGTTGAATTGTGACTCATCAGAAAATGCATCCTGTTGCCAATCAGCGTGCCAATGTCTGTGCTCGAGACTCCATTGCAGCCTGAGGCATCTGTGGTTGAGGGTCAAAGGAATTTACAGCCATGGGGTGCTAGCAACCAGTCCTCTGTTTAGCAGGCAATGTTGAACTGTGGTGGAGGACAAAGCCTCTCATGTGACAGTTCTCCATTGCTACCACTGTGGATGTCACTATGCAATTGGTCACTGCCATGTGGTAGAGGTGTCTGTGATCCCATGCAGTCATGGGATTTTTCCATCCGTTTCCCAGATTTTTGTGCATCCAAGTCTCATTTGTTCACTGACACCATGGTCTCATCACTGTACTGGCATTTTGTCCCATATGAGGGGCAGTTTTGCAGCAGGAAAATCTAACTTTCTCATCCCAATAAACCTTCCTTGCTTGAAGTGCATCAGGTGTTCATAATGTGATCTTCTTCAGTGATGAGGCATAGTGAGACACAAAAAACACCCTTTCAGTTCAATGATGGGCATAGCGAGACACAAAAAACACCCTTTTAATTCAATGATGGGGCATAGTGAGACACAAGAAACACCCTTTCAATTCAGTGATGGGGCATAGTGATACACAAGAAACACCCTTTCAATTCAGTGATGGGCATAGTGAGACACAAGAAACACCCTTTCAATTCAGTGATGGGGCATAGTGAGACACAAGAAACACCTTTCAATTCAGTGATGGTGCATAGTGAGACACAAGAAACACCTTTCAATTCAGTGATGGGGCATAGTGAGACACAAGAAACACCCTTTCAATTCAGTGATGGGGCATAGTGAGACACAAGAAACACCCTTTCAATTCAGTGATGGGGCATAGTGAGACACAAGAAACACCCTTTCAATTCAGTGATGGGGCATAGTGAGACACAAGAAACACCCTTTCAATTCAACGTCAGCTCCTTAATGATTGCAATATCTCATTTGAGCCAGCACTTTATACCCCAGACCAGACAGTTCAGAGGGCACTTCTCTGAAACCTCGTGCTCATTTTCACTGCCATTTTAATCATTTGTATGTCTCAACCTGTTGGACATATCCTGTAAGTTTCAAGCTAATACCAGCAGTCCCTCATGGTGTTGCAATTTTCTCAAACTGTAGTGCATTACTTCCATGATTGCTAATTTCATACCTTCTGATCATGTTCTTGATATGCCTTGTGGTCTCTGACCTAATGCCACAGAATGTAACCTATGTAGGCAATCTTTCATCTGTTATTCAACACACAGGTCCATACTATCTCATTAATAACTTTCTCGTCTACTAAAGAAGTATCAAGTTCAGTTGTCTTGTCTGTATCACTAATTCTGTGTTGTCACTGGAACCTATTTCTCTCTGATATTTTTGTCACCACTCTCATATCAGCAGCATCTAACCTCTGAAAGCAAACTTCACTTTGTTTCCAAGTCTTGCTGCTGTAAAGCTTGTAGGTCTAAATATTGCTTTTTATGCATCCGATCTAGTTCTCTATTCACCCTCTTTTACAGTGAAAAGATTTTAATACAGCAGAGACTATCCAACCTTTGCTGATTCCAAAGTCTAATTCCTTATCCAGCTTTCCAGTCTCGTCAATAATCCACACTCAGATTATTAAAATCTTATTATTTTGAGCACAGAAGTGCTATATTGCACTGTTTCCCATGTAGCCATCTCCTGAGAATGAAAACAGTTAAATAAATGCTTCTGTGCTGAAAATAATATGCTTGTATGCCTTCCACATACTTGAGAAGAAGAATTCTTTCTTAATTTCTGTGATAATTGAAGAATTGGTGATTTATGACCTGCATGCATGTTTCTGAATTGGAACTGTTGTCAATGCTATGAGGAGGCATTAGGATGTTTTGACTAGCACAAGTCGGAAATTTGTTCAGATTCCTAAGCTTTAATTGCATCACTTGGTTGCTTGGAAATTTGTGTCCTGGATGATATAATGGTTGCATATTCAAACAGAAATCAGGAGATATTGGCTCAGTTTACACTGCAGGGGAATGCAATGTCCAAGTTTTCTGAGAAGATGGCTACATGGAAAACAGTGAAAATAAACACTTCTGTGCTTACATAATATGTTTGTATGCCTACCATGTAGATGAGAAGATTCATTTTACCTTAATTTCAATGAAAATTAAAATCTGTTATTGGTTGCAGCTTCTTCCCTTGTACTTCACAGTTAATAATTTTTGGGGTTCAACTTGGATCCATTTATTTAGATTTAACAACATCTACCTTCATCCCAAATTTTTCACACACTATATTCTCAATACTATCAAGTCATGGCCTAGATATAGTAAATTAAAAACTATAATTTACATACATACATATCATTAAGCTGTTCTCTGAAATTTAGAGGTAAGCTCTTCAAAGAAAGACCATATGCCAAGTACACATTTAACTGACAGAACTAGAATTTACTTACTGTTGGTGTATCAAATGTTACCATTTACAACAATCTTGGCACACCGCTCGAGCTTCATTCACATCCATCACACGCAGCACACAAGACCTTTTGTACTTCGTACTCATAATGTTTTTCTCGAGCAGACATTTCTGAATCTGGTCCTCCCATGATTTCCTTGGCCTTCCTCTACCTTCCTTTCATACATTTGTGCTGAAAAAATTCTCTTATTCAACACCTCATCACTCATTCTGTCAATATCCAAACCACCTAAGCATATTAGTCTCCACCTTACAACATTTTGCCTCACATTACACATCTGCAATACATCTTCATTCCTCACATGATCAGAACATGTCTTACCACAAACACCCCGTATGTAATGCATCTCTCCAGCACACAAACGACTCCTATGTCTTTTTTGCAGTACCTAGGCTTCACTGTTGTACATCAGAATAGAAACAATAACACTTTCATGCTCAACCATTCTGGACTTCCTTGAAAACCAATCATTTCTGTGAAATCCTAAGGTGGCTATGACTTTCAATGAAGAATTCACTCACTTACTAATTTTGCCATCTAATCTGTTCTCTCTGTGAAACATACTTCCTAAATATACAAACTCATTCACCTGATCAATTTATGTGCCATTAAGACATATCTTGCATTCAGAACTATAATTTACATACCTTATATGCACTACTGACTTCATTCACATTATTTCAGAGGTGTGACAAGTTCCAAAGGGCCATTCAAGCAACTTGTAGCACAGCTATTTTATCAAACTAATTTATAAATTTGACTATAAATTACTATTATTTAGCCTTAAGTAAAAGCACAAATATTTGCACGTAATATAAACCAGCATTTCCACTAGTTAAAATTTACAGTACAAATCACTCAAAACAATTACATTTCATTAAAATATCAAACTAATTAATTAAAATACTTACAAATTAAATACTTTATAATAACTAATTGTAACTTTTAATTTGCAAGTATTTAATTAATTTTAAATTGTAAGTATTTTAATTATTAGATGGTGCTACTTGATTTATGATGAGGGGGCAATGGCAGGTGCTTCCACTGCAAGCTTATGCAATGGGTGGCTGGTTCAAAATGATGACACCACGTTTCACCAGCCAAAGTTCTGTCAAGGAACTTTTCAACCTCCGTCTCATACTTCAGCAAGTTCTTCAAGGACAGGTCCATTCATTCTGCCTTGTGTTCTATTGACAACACTTTGGGATCCCACACCACGCTCACCTTGCTGTATGCTAAGTGCTTATGGACTGTTGTGTGCACAGTTCCGGTACCTAGTTCCAATGCAATGCAGCACAGCTGTTGCATGGTTATTTACCTATTCTGCTTAATGTGAACATCACCCTCTGCAATGCTTTCTTCTGTGATTTTCCATTTTGCTTGTCCTGGCCTTGTGACATATGCCGACAACCATGTCCCTGTCGAAACATGTCTGCCCATTAAAACATGGTATGTTTTGACAAGCAATCCTCTCCAAATATGGTCTGCATCCGCCAATAAATGTCCATCGGAGTTGTGCCCTCCATCATTAAAAACTGAATCATTTCCCATTGTTCACATTTGGACAAATCCATCATTCACAGCAGCGCAAATTTCCCTGCAGTACTACTGCATGTCACGATGCTTTCAAACAGAATGACTGCTACAGAATGAAAGCTGCTTATTAAACGATCGTATTCGACTACACCCACATGGCATGCACCCTAATTCACTATGCTGCCATTGCCACTTTCATTTGAACAACCCAATACTTTTAACCATATCAGACATTTATGGTGTTAGAAATTTCACTCTGGATATTACAGAAGTTAAAACTTGTGTTTAATACTTTCACTAGGAAAGAGTTCACAGTCTTCTTGGTATGCAGCTAAGTTTTTGACGTATTCATCGTATGTCTCACACAAAAGCTTTGTATTTTTGGGGCATATTTTAACTACATAATTTGGCCAGTGCAGCAGAAAAATATTGTGAATTAGATATATTTTACCAGAAATTGAATAACAAGAAGCACTGTGAAATTAAAAAAGGATAAATACTGCTGTATAATAATTTTGAAACCCACACTTAACAGATCATGCTCAACGAAGAGAGACGGAGAGAGAGAGGCAGAGAAACACTAGGCCTGTAAAACTCCAAAATCTTGCTCATCCACTAGACTGTCTTATCAAGCATATGAAAACGAATTTGTGAGAAAGTTTTCTTCTATAAGATTGTTCTTGAAAACAACTAAAAAATGTTTTGTGAAATTTTAGAAATTTAAACTTTTTGGAATTGATGTAAATTTGTTATTTTGATGACAGGAATGCATTGAATCTAACAGATTACACAGAAAATGTTATTCTGATTTGAAATGAAACAAAATTATTGTGACGATGATGGGCAAAACACATAACAATATTAACAAATAAAGGTAACTTGATCACGCTAGTTACGTTAAATGAAAAACTTTTACAAGAAAGTTCATAAGTTGGGAGCTTTCGATCTTATCTTAGGTCTTCATCATGATGAAGACTTAAGATAAGGTCGAAAGCATCATGATGAAGACTTAAGATAAGGTCGAAAGCATCATGATGAAGACCTAAGATAAGGTCGAAAGCTCCCAACTTACGAACTTTCTTGTAAAAGTTTTTCATTTAACGTAACTAGCGTGATCAAGTTACCTTTATTTGAAAATTATTGTAAGAGATTTGCACCTTATTTTCTATAATATATTAGCTATAATGTTCAAAATACTAACAATATTGTTGTGCTCATTATAAATAACTCTTAATTATATTTTTCATATTTCTTAATATTGTGTTGTTTTATTGTGATTTTCATTATTATGTAAATTTTGTTTTCAAGTTTTCGCAATTTTTCATAATTCTTCTTCTTTTTTTTTTTTTCAAAGGGAAGGTATGGATGCCGACGATTTCTTAGGGATGGGTACAAAACAGCCAAGGAGGTAAGCTGAAGTTAATACACTTTTCTCTGTTCTTAACAAAGCAAATTGATGAGCTTATTTAATGTTACGATAATCAAGTTTTTAAGCATGATGACAACACTGTTAATTTAACCATCCCATGGCTAGATGAAAAAAAAAAAAATTGTCAGTAGCGGTAGTTGACAATGTAGTCATAGTTGCAGAAGATCACGCTACAAAATAAAGTAGTCTGTAGTGGAAATTAGGCTGCAAATCATGCTACTTTTAAAAAAGTAAACAAAAAAAATATTGCATCATGTGACATTTCCAAATTTCCTGGAACATTATAGGCTGGAACAGGGGTAGGTTAAGTGTGCTCTGCTTACAGCCACGTACTTAATTTGATGTGCATTGTAAAAGTTAACCAAACTGTTAACTATAAAGAATACTCTACCTTACTTTATGCTATTTACAGAAAAGTCTTCTCAGTTATCCTGGATAAACTTCCATAAAATAAATTATATACAGCCCTCCTGCTTAGGGTTAAGAGAAATGAGAGGAACAAACAAATGAAATATTTAAAGAACCCAATGTTGTCAAACACTTTCATTTTCTGAATAGAAAACGCATTGGGCTGTTGTCAGTTCTGACTAAAATTTACATAAATTTGCCAGATTCATGTACTCAGGACTGAGCATTTAGACAAATCTAACACTGATATATTTTTTTCCTTTTTAAGCCTATGTGCTATCATACTCAGAGAGCTACGTGAGAAGGTACTTTGCTTTGATTTTTGTCACTATTTTGGAACCACTTTTTTTTTCTATACATAGATCTTTGATTATGGTCATTCTAACAGTTTGTGTTTGTTTCTTCTGCTGGTTTCTGAACTGGGTTGCAATAATTTTTTACCATTTGAATAACTTTTCCCACATTTATATCACTTTCTGAAAATACTGAATGTTTGAATCATCCACTATTTTCAATGTCTTCTCTTCCTTCATAAAATCTGTTAATTTATGTAAAAACAGAAAACATTGTTCCAGCTACATAAACTTTTCATCATTTTGTAAATATTTGTAACAATTTAACGTTCCTCTTTCTTAATAACTTGTCACCTGCTTTTGTTAACGGTGGACTTAACATAATGTTTCATAGTGCAAAGTGGATCCAAAGATCTCTGTTGCAAGGTGAAGCTAACTCCTGTAGCCATAATGAAAAGAAATGGCAGAAATTCATGTAACCCAATAACAATTGATAAATACATTAAAGTGTTGACAACGAAATAAATGCTAAAGTTACTTTAATAGGGAATACAATAGTGAAATTGGAATGTCTCGGTAGTTACTTCTGTTTTTGTCAGCTGCAGAAAGAATGAAATAACAAGAAGTGTTAACATATGGTGAATCAGATGTTAAAATGGATTTCCAAATAATAGGAATTTGATGAGGTGAGTCCATATTACAGATATTAGAGAAAAGGGAAATTTCTGTACTTTCACAATACCTAAGGGATTTTATATTAATGAAAGGTGCAATGCATTTTTTGTTTTTACTATCAGGAACATCAGAAAATAATACATTAAAGTGTACACCGATGAGCCATTACATTATGACCACCTACCTAATAAGCTGTAGGATCCCCCTTAGCCCACAAAACAGTGTCCACTCGGTGAGGCATTGATTCAGTGAGGTGGTGATAGGTATCCTGGGGCATCTGGTACCATAATGTCAGCACCAGGTCCTCCAGTTCCCGTACATTTCGGGGTGGTGGTAATTTAGTGCGAACCCGCTTTTCCAAGTCGAACCACAAATGTTCGATTGGGTTCATGTCAGGTGAATTTGGAGGCCTGGGCATTAACAGAAAGTCACCAGCATGTTCCTTGAACTACTCCTTGATGATTATGGCAGTGTGGCATGGCATATTATCCTGTTGGCAATGGCGATCACCAGCAAGGAACACAGTTGCCATGAATGGGTGAACTTGGTCCACAACGATGTTCAGATACCTGACAGCTGTCAGGGATTGTAATATTAGGATAATGGAGCCTAAAGTATCCCAAGATAACGTCGCCCACAGCATAACACCGTTGCCGCCGGCCTGTTTCCATCCAACAGTGCATCCAGGTGCCATAGCCTCTGTTGGTAATTGGCTTATCCGCTCTTGGCTGTCTACATGATGCACCAGGAACCTTGGTTCATCAGACCAGGCCACTTTCTTTTAATCATCCATGGTTCAATCTCGATGATCTTGGGGCCCATTTCATGTGTTGTTGGCGATGACGTGCAGTAAGCATGGGTATCCGGCTGGGTCTTCGGCTATGCAGGCCCATGCACAGAAAGCTGCAATGAACTCTGTGCTGTAAGATATATAGCCCTGATCACCACTGTTGTAGCTGCGGGTAATTTTTCACACTGTGGCCCTGTGGTTGCAGTAAAAAATGCACGACAGTCTCCGCTCTCCTCTGGCATCAATAAGCTGCGGATGACACATGGCTGGATGACTGTTCATCATTTGGCCATCTGTGCACCACTTTTGATACATACTCACTACAGCGGCACATAAACAACCCACAAGCCACTCCATTTTCAAGATCGTAGTTCCAAGGCGCCGTGCCATCACAATTTGTCCTTTATCAAACTCCGATAAATCAGCAGCTTTTACGATTCTGACTCCAAACACTCTACTGACCGAAAGCTGGTCCTCAGGTTGTATATATGTACTGCTCTGTGAACTTCACCTGATCCACTGTTCGGTCTCTAGGTGCGCTCATTTCTCTAGGCTGGGGGTGGTCATAGTGTAATGTCTGATTAGTGTATTCCTATAATTATAAGTATTTCCTGTTATTTGGAAATCCATTTTAATATCTGGCAACATTTGATTCACCATGTGTTATTTCATTTTTTTCCATTGCTGATGAAGGTAGAAGTTGCTACCAAAATGTCCCAATTTCACTGTTGCTCCCTTCTTATGTAACTGTAGTTTCAATTTTGTTATAAATGCTTTAATACATTTGTCAATCATCCTATAGCCTATTCTTTCCAGGAGTCTTTATCAGACATAGCAAAGAAGAGAAAATGGGTCTAATATCTTTTTAGTCAGACTGTGAAACAGCAAACATTTGGAACACAAAATGTGAAAATCTGAACTCTTATTAAACTCTAGGTTTCAGAGGAAAATGTATTTATAGGGATTTGTGTTTATGCCTTTTTCTTTTATTATTACATGTAATTGTTTTTGTATATGCTAATTGCTTGTGTGTGTGGAGTTATGCACTGTTAATCTGTTATTGTGGTTTTAGGATTCAAAAAGGCTTTACTATGAACCCTGGGAGTTAAAAGTTTTTGAAAACATCGAATGTGAATGGCCTTTATTTTTCTGTTACTTCATCATTGATGGCTGCTTTCGTGGGGACAGAGAAATGGTTTGTATAATTTTTTTTCACCTTTTGCTCATACTTATTAAAAATTATTTGTTTCTGAGTTCTGGTTGAAATTATTTTCATTGATTTGTTTTTTACCATTCTGGTTAGCAGAACTGTATGTCAGTCTGACTGTTGCCTAAGTCTCCACAGGTGGAGTGTGCATTCTTCAGAACGTACTATGCAGAGTTGACCTCTATATATCTATTTGAAACAATTACGATTTTCATGGAGGAAAACTTGAATGTGAAATTTCCTTTGACTTTTGGCAACAAGTGATGCACCAAAGTCTCATATCCAGTGAACACATCTTTTTTCAGGAGGGATGACAACTTTCGGTTATTTTGCAATAACTTAGGATCTTCAACAAAATTTCCAGTTAATGTAGAAGTCATGTTTATATACAACCAATATCACATATTGTCACCTTGTGGAAAAATTCTGCATTCAGGGAAACAGAAACCTATTCATCATCAGCCATTATCAGTCCACTGCTGGATGAAGGTCTCCCCAAGTTTCTTCCACAATTGTCTGTCTTGAGCCTGTCTCCTCCATGTCACTCCAGCATACTTTCGAATTTCATCCATTCATCTCCCATGGGGTCTTCTTCTGGGTCTTTTGCTGTCCCTCGGAATCCAGTCTAAAATTTTGGTTGTCCATCGGTGGTCTGTTCTTCTGGCAACATGTCCAGGCCATTGCCATTTCAGTGATTTCACTCTGATCATGATTTCGTCCACTCCTGTCATTTCCTGATCCACAAGTTCCTTTTCTTATCTTTCCCGGTTACACCAAGCATGCATCTCTCCAAGCTTCTTTGAGTTGTCTGCAGTCTTTGTATGTCTTTTTAGTTAAGGACCATGTCTCTGCTCCATATGTAAGCACTGGCAGGATACATTGATTAAACACTTTTCTTTTAAGACATAATGGCATACTGCTCTTAAAAATTGTACCGTTTCTTCCAAAAGCTCTCCATCCAAGTTTTATACACCGATTAATTTCTTCATCAATGTGACCCTCACTTGATATCTGCTGCCCAAGATAAATGTAGGTATCGCCTGTCTCAAGCTTTTCTCCATCAATCGATAAATTTTTGTTTCTTGTAAAAGCATTGTACATCACTTTTGTCTTCTGAAAGTTCATTTTTAATCCCACTTCTTTTCTCTTGTCAGCAAGTTCTTGGATTCTGCAGCTTTGAAAGGGTAGTTGCAAAGATGACTACAGCATCAGCAAAATGAAGGTGAGTTTAGTAGTCTCCATTAATCTTTATCCCTTTGTTTTCACAGTTCAATGATTGAAAGACATTTTGCAATGTGGCATTAAAGAACTTGGGAAATATGGTGGCACCTTGTCTCACGCCCTTTCCAATTCTTATTTGTGCTGTATCCTCAAATATCCAAACCTTTGCACTTGCATTTTCATAGATGTTATTAATAATGCTAATGTATGCATCTTCAATACCACAGGATTTCAAAGCCCTTGTTACTGCTGATGGTTTCGTGGAATCAGAGGCCTTTCATAATCAATATTACCACCCAATAAATAAATAAACTAATTAATTAATTTTCCCATTTGTTTTCTAGGAACAAAGGTCATGTGATAGTTGAATAATTTTGAAGCTGAGAGATTTCATCAGTGAAGATTTAGGTAGAAGTTCCAAGTGAGGCATGAATGTTGTATTTCGAACACTGGTCATCAAAACTTAAGTATGAATCACAAGTGTAGGAAAAGCAAATGAGGCAGTTGAGACTTAGGCAAAATTCCCACCCACAGTCACGCCCACTTAAGATGGTGTCACAGTCATGCCAACTAGATATTGGAACAGTGGTGTAATGCCTTGTTTATAGACAAATCTTGTTTCTCTCAAGAATCAAACAGCAGACATGTATTATTAACAGGTTGCTGAAACACTCTAAGGAGATTTGAACATTTAAAACTTTTTGCATGTTCTGGTCTTTGTAATAAATATACCTCAGTTGCTGTCTGGGCAGGTCTTTTAAGGGAGGATAATTGATTAAAATAATACTTTCTTGAAGAAGCAAAACATTAAAAATGAAAATAAGGATTGATTGTTCACTTACAAGTGAGAATTCAAGGGCAAAGCAGTTGAGCCAAGCACCATGCCAAAACAGTCTGTTGGAATCCCGGCGACTAAGGAATTCCTTGAGGAACTGTGATCGCTTGCCCCAAAACACTGATATAAATGCTACAAGAGGGTAAACAAGAAAAATACCTTGGGACAACAGTTGTTGCAATGAAAAAGGTTGGATTGAAATGTAGTTGGATAAAAACTGCTTAAAATCAATGAAGTATTTCATGAAGGTGGTGGTAAGCTTAAAAACCAAGAAAGTACTTCTTGAAAGTGATGATATGAGAGACATTTATAAACATAAACTAAAATGAAACAACAGACTTCGAAATAAATGATTCCAAAACATTAAAAGGATGGACTAGCATGGTTTTCAATCCTATGCATTTCAACAATTCCTGTGACATTTAATTCCCACTAGCTGCTCTTAGGGAGAAAGAGTTGCCTTCATGATATATACATAGTTGATTTTAAGCAATTTTTATTCAACTACATTTTATTCCTAACTTTCTTTCTGTGCAACAACTGCTGTTCCGCTATATTTCTCCATATGCTTTTTTATAGCATTTATATTAGTGTTTTTGGGCAAGCAGTTACAGTTCCTTAAGAAATTCCTTTGCCATCATGGTTCTGACTGGTAGCTTTAGTGCGGTGCTTCGCTCAATTGCTATGCTTTTCCAGTTCTCACACATAAGTAAACAGACAAGCCTTATTTTCATTTTTAATGTTTTGTTTCTTCAAGAAAGTATTATTTTAATCAATTCTTCTCCTTTAAAAGACCTGCCTGGATGGCACTGAGATATATTGATTCCAAAGACTAGAACACACAAAAAGTTTTAAATGTTTGATAATCTCCTTAGAATATTTTGACAACCTGTTAATCTTTACATTTGCATGTTATCAGCTTAAATTTTGGAGCAAATCAAGTCCAGACATGTATTAGTCTGGCAATAGTCGGAATTAATCATGTTTCAAATATACATAATAACAAAAGTATTATTTACCTGATATTGGCAAAGTAATTCGCACGTTGTTGCTCTGTGAGGCATGCAGTGCTCTCAGCCCAAAAGGTTAATTATGTTACGGGTTTTTTTTTCTTGTTTAGTTAAATTTTTTTATAAATAAAACAATTAGGTTATATTATTATCAGTTCAACATTCATTCATTCATACGATCAAACGTTTTAAATTTACTATTAATTAAAAGATTGTATTAGAGAAAGGTATGCTCATCGGGTCGGGAGATGTCTTTCAAGAGGCTCTCCGTCACGTTGTTACAGCGAGCGCTTTCAGCACAAACTGAGTGCCATCGTCGGGCCTTCTACTATCTACACGAGGTTTTTCTCGTGTATGTGTAGCGGCATATGCGAGATAAACCTGTGTAACCGCATATGCGAGAAAAATCTCGTGTACATAGTAGAAGGCCCGACGATGGCACTCAGGTTGTGCCGAAAGCTCTCACCGTAACAACGTGACAAAGAGCCTCTTGAGAGACGTCTCCTGACCCAATGAGCAGAACTTTCTCTAATACAATCTTTTAATTAATAGTACATTTAAAACGTTTCATTATGCGAATGAATGAATGTCGAATGATAATAATATAACCTAATTGTTTTATTTATAAAAAATTTTAATTAACCAAAAAAAAAAAAAACTTGTGACATAATTGACCTCTTGGACTGGGAGCATGTGCCTCACGGAGCAACAACGTACGAAATACTTTGCCAATATCAGGTAAATAATACCTTTGAAATTATGTATATTTAATCAAAAGCACTTTTATAACATAAGACAACCCCTAAGGTTGTCTCATGAATTACATATTTCGTAATTATGTTTCTTGTTAGAACATTGAACAAAAGTTGTTTTTATGGATGCTGTGGGACACTGGGCTAATTTTTCATTAGGTGGCTGCACCAACTTCCATGCTGTTCTCTATAGGTCCTCTGACTGCCACAAAGGACGGATGAGTTTCTCAATTCCTGCGTGAGGCCATATTCCAGTGCAGTTGCTCTAGATTTATGTGTCTGCACACATAGCAAACTTTGTCAGTCATTGACAGGTAAAATGAAGAACAAGTTGTGCAGCAAATGGAGTGTCCTGCATTTTCTCCAGACAACTGTCCTGTTGAATATCTGTGGGGCGCCTTATGGAGGAGTATTTTTGCCCTGTAGCCCACTTTCTGAAGGCTCTGAGACCTTAAGATGGCTCTCATTCACCATTCACCAATGGCTATCATTGCCTTCCCACTCACTGGATAAATAATTTACTGAGATGCAACTAACATATTACTCAGACACAGCATATCAGCAAATATTTTATCTGTAAACAAAATCTACCTGAATTGTCTGCTTAAAGCGTTTCTGGTTTTTCTCTACCATAGAGATTTCCCATACCAACACTCTGCCTTTCTACACATTATTGGCGTGAAATTTCACAAATTTGGACTCTCAAAATGTCACTATTCTCACGTTTACACTATTGTATTTCCAATTTTATTCAGTTTAATTCCAACATTATTTACACAATTTAAATTTAGATAACAATTAAAATTCATTCTTTATATATACATAAAATGCCCAATATTGTTTTCACGTTTTCAAAAAGTTTCGTTCAATGAACCAGTTCGTAAATTCACCCTACAAAAATGTCAAGTTCTATGCACTTCTCAAGAAAAGTACTTAAAATACAGTTTTTAAAAACATTCAGAAAATCCAAACTTCATTATTCCCAATTCCAGTTTGTCAAAACTTTCAATAAACCATCCTGGGTTGTAACCATTCGATAATCCAAACCGTTGCACCTCTTGAGGCCTTTCGTATCAGCTTGGTGTACATCGTCAGAAATCCCCAATCTTCATATTGTCCCAATTCGAGCACCTATTTCCTGGGCAATTATGGTCTTACTAAGGGTTTTCTTTTCTGTCTATCGAATTGAGACAGTGTGGACTGTCTCAATTCAAGCACATGTTTTCTGGGCGATCATGGTCTTACAAAGTACTTTTCTTGAGAAGTGCATAGAACTCTACATTTTCGTAGCGTGAATTGATGAACTGGTTCATCGAATGGAACTTTTTGAAAACGTGAAAACGATATCGGGCATTTTGTGTATGTATAAAAAATGAATTTTAATTGTTATCTAAACTTAAATTGTGTAAATAATGTCGGAATTAAACTGAATAAAATTGGAAATACAATAGTGTAAACCTGGGAATAGGGACATTTTGAGTCCAACATTTAGCAGTGTCTTTAATCCACTTTATTTCCTCAATAAGTGCAATTTTCGTTGATGAATGTTTTGGATATCCTGTTGGCCTAATAGATTCATTATATCGCAAAATAAGAAGAGCTGGTATACAGAGGCACAACAATGGATTAATAAAAAGAAATAAGTTATTTTACGGAAGTATACCATATTTACCTCCACTAAGCAATATTATAAGAAAAGAATGCCAGAATTACGATATTGAAATTGCTGAAATAGTTACTGATAATTCTAAATTACTGACAAACAGTGGTTACAATAAAAATCCCCTAAATAAGGCAGGAGTATACATGATTCCTACAATAGACCCAAAGGAAAATAAGCAGGACAAATATTACATTGATAGTACTAAAAGAAGGTTTAAAATGAGGTTGAATGAGCACTATAATAATTGGATTAAAAAAGAAGAAAAAGCATCACTTATACAATATTGTATGATAAATGAATTAATACCAGATTGGGAAAATAGTAAAATCTTAACTTCCCACAATAAACATAATCAAAATTTGTGGTCTGAAGCAATAACAATTGAGAAAACCCAAAGATCCAATTGCAATACGTCTACTCCGAAAGATGTCCCGTATCCATGGAAATATCTAATACAACAAGAAAATAATACGAAATATAACAACAAAAAGGAAAATAAAAGAAATAACATGCACTTACGAAATAAAAACAGCAACAGCAATTCCGGAGTTAACCCAATAGATGGCATGGATGTGACTCACATGTGAATACACGTACATGTAATGATGACGGAAAACGTCGACGTGGAACAACTATAGCGGAGGTGATGCCGAGGTGACCCAGATATATAACAACTTTGAACATTGACCCAGGATGCATACCGTTGATAATGGCCGAAAGTCAGTCGTGCCGAAACATGTCCGGTGGTTTATGTGGAGTCGTGTACATGTTGCAGAGATTGTCTGGCATTGTTCAATAATTGACGAAAATTTTATTTGAGGTCTGATTATAATGTTGTTGATTTTATCCATTCCTTCTTTTAAAGATTGACGATACCTGTTGATGGTATAGGTTTTTTAATTACATTGTATATAATTCTTTCACACTCTCTTTGTATGATATCCATAGTCGTGTTTTATTTGAATTTAAACTCTGGTCGCAAATTTCAATTAGGCCTATTTGCAATACGATGATTCTACGTGGCTAATGACACGCTAGATACATATTTTTCAAGATACAAGATGAAGCTTACTAATCTGGAATACCGATACAAGGTGAGTCCATGATAATATAATAATTGAAACTTATAATAATATTCCTATTCATATGATATATAAATGCCAAGATGATTTTGCTGCAAATATGCACACAACGCATATAACGTGTGAAACAGTAGTGAGTATAGTATGTAGCTATTATTCTATTAATTTGTCTTCTATTAGGCCTATGACAGTAAGTGTTGGAAATTCGTTCAACTTCTATCTTAAATAATTATTATCTGATTATAAAATATTAAAAATATGATAGTTGCTGTGCTCTCTCTCTCTTTCTCTTGGTAGCTTGGCAAAGTCAATTGTTTCCATTATGATAAGAAATGACATTGCTTACAGAAATGTCTGGGTGGCTTAGTATTTAGTGCTCATGATCTTCAGCCCTCAGTTTCATGTCCTGATGCAACTAAACACCTGCTGTACTTCAGAAATAACGTTAATTCAGTAGTGTGGGCAGAGATTTTATGTTAAAAAAAAAAGTCTATCCCCTCAGTCCCCTGAAATTTCAGCTCAAGTCATTTAGCCTATTATGTTGCATAAATAGTTACTGGTCAGTGTTAACAAGCAACAAATACAGAAATGTCTAGTTTTATTATGGACTTGTGCAAATCAGTTTGCTCATTATAGTAGTGAAATGTAAATGGAGAAAGAGAAAGAAAGGCCAATATTGTTTTTGTGGTGGCGTATGCTAAGTTCTTTGTCTTTAATACAAATGTCTGGAAAACGAAGTTGAATATTATTTATGAAATCAGTTCCTTGTTTTCATTTCTAAAGAATGCAAATATTACAGGTTGAAAAATATTCAGAAGCACTTGATGAACTTTTGATCAAAGAAGATGGGCTTAAACTGGTTCCAGAGTTATATACTGTGCCTGAAAATAAGGTAGTTTTCTCACTTTATTTTTTTCTTTTGTTATTATTCATAATTTTCTTAATTGTTCCATTATTACTGTAAGTGCATGGAAATAGATTTAGATTTCTTTAGAAACCAAGAGCGAATCTGCATGAGATGAGTTAGTGCAAATATTTGTGGTATGACCCCTCCGTCCATCAGAGCTGTGTTTTTACAGCTGCTCGTCAGCAACAACAGGCAGCTATATTTAGAAAATGAAATTAACTTCAGTCATTTTTCCTAACCTAACGCAGTAATAAATCTTTATTTTTTTATCTGAAAAAGTTATAATCTATTATTATTGTTATATTAACGTATAAACATTAAACATTTACTGTTCATCACGTTGTTCATGGTATGAGCATAGTCCTCTGACGTGACCTCCAACATATAATGTGCCATAAAAGTTATTCATATTGACACAATAAACAGCACGCTCCGAATCACATAAATCATTCACGGCTAATGTCCCATGTACATACCTGCTAAACTACTACAGAATGTCTGTAGTTTCTACGGATTTTGTTGTCTGACTACAAAACTACAGAACTTGCTGTCGAAATTATGGATTCTACAAATTTTCATTTTGCTTAATTTTTTTTTTTTTCATTTTGCTATTGTTTTATGATATACTGTACATGAGATCCTAAAGCGGATTTGCGAAATTCTGTTTTTTTTTTTTTTTTGTCATCATTTAGATCGTTCTCAAGATCGATGCAAAACTGAAGAGAATGGAGGTGGGGGGTAGTTTTCCGTTTGGGGACTGCATTTCGTGTTTCGAAACGGTAGTTAAATGGAGTAAAAAGTTTTGCCGTAATGGTAATTTTTTTCTCCCAATGTGTCCAGTATTGTTGTTAAATATCATTTTATTGCATAAATGTTTGTATTTCAGCTTGGCCGCCCCGGTGGTGCTGTGGTCTAAGCGATGGCTCTGATCATTCGTCCGAACGGGGTCCGGGTTCGAATCCCAGTGAGGCATGGATGTTGTATTTGTCTTTCGGCACTGGTTCTCTTCCTTCCCTGGAACCAATGACCCTAAATTAGGGACGGGCGACTGCTTATAGCCCATTAAGTTGCTCACAGTGGTCGTTAAACCTCCAATTAAAAAAAAATCAACTTGAAAATGTAGGCAACAATTTGCGAAAACGGAAGTCGGACACCACGAAAATTTCGTTGTAATCTTCAGGTATAAGATTCTTCCACGAATTCAAGGAATTCCGCCATTTTTGTTATTATTTTGGTCAATTATGAGATTGATGCACAAATGAGCAGAAATGGATGGAGGGGAAGGTGTTCATTGGAAGACGGGGAATTCCATCTTTACGAAACTTTCTGAAACGGAAGGTCAACGAAGTTCAGAATTTTTTCCGTAATCGTAATTTCTTTTTCTCACGATGTTGCCTCTGTCCAGCATTATTGTTAAATAACATTTTACTGTATAAATATTTTTATTTCAGCTACAAAATCAGAGGAAAATTTTCCAAACAGGAAGTGGGACAGAGCAAAGACTTCTCTCTCCTTGTGTTGTTAAATGTCCTCAGTTCCATAAGTTTTTGCATTTAAGCTTGATAAGAGAGATGAAAATTTCCGAAAACAGAAGTGACGAATTTGGAAAATTGATAAAAATTGATGCAGTTTTTTTTTACAAAATTTCAGATTTTCCATCTGTCTAGCGTTGTGGAATTCTGAACGCATTTGACTGTTCTTTACTGGTGGAAGTTTCGAATTTAAATCTTGCAGTGTTATATCTCACCAGGGGAATCAACTTTGTGTTTTGCACTTGTTAAATTTGCTAGTGTCCTTGTTTGTTGTGACGTTTGTTATGGCATGGCACATATTTCTTTTTCACAAAGAGATGGATCGTTTCGTAAAAAAGCATCTATTTGTGCCACACAATAATACAAGTTACTACTGATAAGGCTCTTGCCAATGTTGGCAGATATGCATGTAGGCCAAGTAAAATATTCTGCTGCCTTTCAACACTCAGGAACGCTGGTGGCGAAATCTTGTATTCCGTGCATGTGATAAGATATGTGGTCCTCCCACTGGACCAAGTCAAAATTAAAACAAAAAGCACCATAAACGACCATAAGATAAAAGACTTAACAGTATTAAAAGGAATCAAGAGTGAAATGAAGTAAAAGTAGATGGCAGGCCACAGTCGTCAAACCACATCTCACCAGACCGGTTTCAGCATGTTTCATGCTATCTTCAGTGGTACTACCAACAGTGCTTCTTCATCGTACAAATGTGCACACATCAATGCTGAACTCGTCCGACATGGAGGCCACACCTTTGGTTATCGAAACGCAAAGTATCCTGGGATCATTAGAATACAACACCCATGGTGCCATTTCAGTGAGATCAAGGACTTATTTTCTTCTGGGTCATCAATTCTGTCATTCTGTTCTTTCCTTCTTTTACTATAATAACGTTTCTTCATTTTCTCTTTTTGATTTCAATCAAATACTTCCAGGTGTACGGTAATTCAACTGGTACATTACTGTTGTAATTCCTATTTTTCATTTTCTCAATTGCAGCAGCTTCTGAAATAAACTTCTGGTCACATTTTTTATGTGATGTCATTAATTTGACGTTTGACCAGTCCGGTGATAAATTATTTTCGGAACAATATTGCATCAGAGAAGTCTTGATCTCCCCTTTGCACCAATTTGAAATATGTTCATTCAACCTGCATTGTAATTGTCTTTTGGTGCTGCCTATATATGATATCATTTGTACCTCCCTCCTTGTTAACCGTCGGAATAGATTATATACCGGAACTTTACAGGATGGAAGTTTTATTGGCAGTCAGTGATTTCCCATTGTCAGTTACAGTTTCTGCCAACTTAATATTGTGATCAACACACTCCTTTTAAGGATATCACTTACCAGTGGTAAGCATGGAAATTTTGCATACATACATACATATCACTAAGCTGTTCTCTGAGATTCAGAGGTTAGCTTCAAAATGAAATACAAACTACCAGATAGTTTTTACTTACTATTGCCATATCAAACTTCTCCATTTACAGCAATCTTGACATGCAACTCGGGCTTCACTGACATCCATTATACGCCGTACACAAGATCTTCTATACTTCATACTCATAATTTGTTTCTCATGCAGACACTCCTGAATCTGATCCTCACATGACTTCTTGCCCTTCCTCTGCCTTTCCTTCCTGCCACTTGGAGTAAAAAGATTTTCTTAGTAAGCATCTCCTCACTCATTCTTTCAACATGGCCAAACCACCAAAGCGTATTAGTCTCCACCTTGCTAACAACATTTTGCTTCACATCACACAACTGCAACACATCTTCATTCCTCACACTATTAGAAAGTGTCTTGCCTCCCCCCCCAAGTAACAAATTTCTCCAGCACACAAACGATTCCTATGTTTCTTCTGCAGTATCCAGGTTTCACTGCCATGCAGCAGAGTAGGAACAATTACACTCTCATACACAGCCATGCGGGACTCTGTTGAGAACCCATCATTCCTGCAAAAACCTCCCAGAGCAGCCGACTTTCAATGAAAAATTCACTCCCCTACTAATTTCAGCATCCAATTTGTTTTCTCTGTCAAACATGCTTCCTAAATACACAAACTCACTCACCTGGTGAATCACTGTGCCATTTACACTTACATTACATTCAGTGCTACCAGTTCCTCTCTCAAAAAACATTTTACAAAACATTTATGTTCAGTTTCTATAATTGCTGGTTTCTTATTCTTCATTTCGTTCTTAATATTTATATAAATTGATCTTACCAAGTGTCTATTATATCCAAACTCCTGAGCCATCGATTCAATCCATTTAATCTCATTTTCTTCAGCCTCTTTCAAAGAAGATACATTAATGGCTCTTCTAATGAAAAATAAAAAGGCTACTGTTTTATACCTCCATGGATGTGAAGACCCAAAAGGAATGATTGCTGGGATATATGTATCTTTCCTGTATACAGTTCTTACTAATGTTAAGAAATAAAGTGATATCTAGGAAGTTGAGCCTGTTATCAATTTCTTTTTCTACAGTAACCTTTATAGTAGGATAATAACTATTGTACATTTGTATGAATTTATTAAAATTATTTTCAGAGTGACTCCAGAAGATGAGTATGTCATCTACATATCTTAGAAAAATTGAAGGTAAGGGAGTGTTATCCAATGAAAATACCTTTTTTTCTATATCCTGTAGCACCATTGCGGCTAGTAAGCATGACAAAGGGAAACCCTTTGGGGTGCCGAACTGTTGCCGAAAGATGGTTGTATTATATTTAAAGTAATTATTTTGGCTGATGAACTTTAATGCTGATATGATGCTATTCCTTTCAGTATAAACCATTTTCAATGTTCTTAACCTACTTTCAATAAGCTCAATTGCTGCCTCAGTGTGAGTGCTTGGATATATAATGACTCTACATCCAGGCTCAACATTGTAAAATTGGTTGTCCTCATCTTCCTAACTTCTTCAATCACCTGCATTGAATTATTAATAGTGTACACATGTTCATTGAATAAATGTTCCAAATATTTGAACAATGCCCGTTCCAAGTTGTTGGTTGGTGCCGCACATCTGTTAACAATGGGTCAGACAGGGTTTTCATCTTTATGTGTCTTCAATTTTCCAAATAAATATGAAATATTGGCACCACCTGGTGGTATCGTTTGATGTCTTCAAGTAATTGAGAATGGTTTCTAAGTTTTGCCAACTGTCGCAAAATTGATTCAGTGGGATTCTTCGTAACTTCAATAGCTTTTAAATTATCAATAGCTGTCATCTTGTCGTGGTAAACATCATAATCCAATATGACTATCTGTTTAGCTTTATCAGCCTCAATGCACTTGACTGCAGGATTATTTAAATCCATTATTGCATCATGTTCGTATTTTATGCACTGGTTATTCGATTTGTTATACATTTTACTAATAGTCCTCATAAGTTTAAAATGGATAAGATTCCTTTTCCAAATAGGCAATTTCGTGAAGACCTACTCCATAGGCGGTATAATATCTTCTGTTCTAGGCATTATCGGGTATGTAAACTTTATACTTTGGTTTAACGATATCTGTTGTAAATTCATCAGTTCAACACTCAATTTGACGACTGTGACCTTCCATCTACTTTTACTTCATTTCACTCTTGATTCCTTTTAATACTGTTAAGTCTTTTATCTTATGGTCGTTTATGGTGCTTTTTGTTTTAATTTTGACTTGGTCCAGTGGGAGGACCACATCTTATCACATGCACGGAATACAAGATTTTACCAGCGTTCCTGAGTGTTGAAAGGCAGCAGAATATTTGACTTGGCCTACATGGGACATTAGCTGTGGATGATTTTTGGACATATTCATAGACATTGTAGGTAGGATTTTCGTTGTATGTATGTGATTTGGAGTGTGTTGTTTATTATGTCGACATGAATAACTTTTATGGTGCATTCATCATCATCATCATTGTCAACCATTATCAATCCACTGCTGGACGAAGGTCTCCCCAAGTTTCCTCCACAACGGTCTGTCTTGTGCCAGTCTCCTCCATGTCACCCCTGCATACTTTCGAATTTCATCCACCCATCTCCCATGTGGTCTTCTTCTGGGTCTTTTCCTGTCCCTTGGAATCCAATCTAAAATTTCAGCTGTCCATCGATGGTCTGTTCTTCTGGCAGTATGTCCAGCCCATTGCCATTTCAGGGATTTAACTCTGATCATGATGTCTTCCACTCTTGTCATTTTTCGGATCCACGTGTTCCTCTTCTTATCTCTCCTGGTTACACCAAGCATGCACCTCTCCATGCTACTTTGAGTTGTCTGCAGCCTTTGTATGTCTCTTTTAGCTAAGGTCCACGTCTCTGCACCATACGTAAGCACTGGAAGGATGCATTGATCAAACACTTTTCTTTTAAGACATAATGGCATATTGCTCTTGAAAATTATGCTGTTTCTTCCAAAAGCTCTCCAGGCAAGTTTTGTACGCCGATTAATTTCTTCACCAATGTGACCCTCACTTGATATCTGCTGTCCAAGATAAATGTATGTGTCTGTTATCTCCAGCTTTTTTCCATCAATCGATAAATCTTCATTTCTTGTAAAAGCATTGTACATCACTTTTTGTCTTCTGAAAGTTCATTTTTAACCCCACTTCTTTACTCTTGTCAGCAAGTTCCTGGATCATACTCTGTAGCTCTGATGGGGTAGTTGCAAAAATGACTACGTCATCAGCAAAACGAAGGTGGGTTAGATAATCTCCATTAATCTTTATCCCCTTGTTTTCCCAGCTCAGCGACTGAAAAACACCCTCCAATGTGGCATTAAAGAGCTTCGGAGATATGGTGTCACCTTGTCTCACTCCCTTTCCAATTTTTACGTGTGTTGTATTTTCAAACAGCCTAATCTTTGCACTTGCATTTTCATAGATGTTATTAATAATATTAATGTATGCATCTTCAATACCGCAGGTTTTCAGAGCCATTGTAACTGCTGATGGTTTCATCAATCAAAGGCTTTTTCATAATCGATAAAAGCCATGCACAATGGAAGTTCATATTCCCTCGCTTCTTTCAATTAGTTCTCTCAGCACGTGGATATGATCTATTGTGCTGTAGCCACTCCTGAATCCAGCTTGTTCTCTCGGTTGAGCCATGTCCAGTGTTACATTCAAGCGGTGTGAAAGAACTTTAGTGAAGATTTTATAAACTACTGATAGGAGGCTGATAGGTCTGTAGTTTCCGAGATCCTCAATGTCACCTTTCTTATGTAGCAGGATCATTGTAGCGGTGTTCCAATCCTCAGGAATTTTTCCTTCATTAAGGCATCGAGTGAAAATTTGGGCGAGTACTGTTTCGATTTCTCCACTTGCTTCTTGTATGATGTCTACAGTAATTCCATCTTCTCCTGGAGCTTTTCCCCGCTTCATGTTCTTGATTGCATGTGCAACTTCTGCTGGAAGGACTGGAGGAACTCTGGTACTGGTATCTTTCATGATGTCTGGAGTGCATGTATCATCCCTTTCATATAATTTGGAGTAGAAATCTTTCACTCTTGTCAAAATTTCGCCTCTATTTCTTGTTACAGAACCATCTTCTTTTCTCAGTGCCATAATCTGTTTTCTTCCCTTACTGAGATGTCCCTTTGCTATCTTTAGGCTTTGGTTGTTTTCAATTGCTTTCCTCACTAGTTCACAGTTGAATTTTCTTACGTCTTCAGTGATACTTTTTCTTACTGCCTTGCATAGCTCTATATATTCCACTTTGGAAGTCACATCTTCTTTAGTTGTTCTCATCTCTCTTCTTTTTTGCATCAACATTTTCGTTTTTCCTGATAATTTATTTACATGCAACTTGTTCTTAGACCCAGCTAATTTTGTTGCTGTTTCATAAGAGCTTTGGTTACTTTTCTGTTAACTTCAGAGATGTCCACTTCTTCTGATGTTAGGCCTTCTAAAGCAGAGAACCTGTTCTTCAGTTCCAACTTGAAGGTATTATGGTGTTTTTTAAAGTTGGTTATGTCCATAGATTTTGTTTGTCTTATGAGCTTGCCACGTTCAAGTTTAGTGTTGAGGTGCATCTTACATCTCACCAATCTATGGTCACTACCTGTGTTGAACTTGTTTAGCACACTGCAGTCTTCTATGACGAATTTTTTGTTACACATAATAAAATCAATTTCACTTGTCGTCCCATTTGGATGTCTCCATGTCCATTTCCTGTGTGGCTTTTTCTTGAAGAAGGAGTTCAAGATGAAAAACCCTTCTGCCTCTGCAAACTCAACGAGAGTATTTCCACGCTGGTTTCTGTTGCCGTGACCGAATTTACCTACTGAAGTTTCATTCTGTTGCCGTTGCCCTATTTTTGCATTGAAATCTCCCATAATTATTTTCAAGTGCTGCTTACCTTTATTATTTAGATGACAAATTTCCTCATAAAATTCTTCAATTTCTTCTTCAGGATGACTTGTGGTTGGTGCATAAGTTTGAATAATCTGAGCCTGGTATCTTTTCGAGAGTTGGATAACAAGTCGTGCAGCTCTGTCAGAGGAACTTTCAACTTCTACAACTTTATCTTTCAGTTTCTTGTTTATTATAAATCCAACACCACTAGTTCTGCCAGTATCTGTCCCACGATAGTAGAAGAGATGTCCACTTTTCAGTTCGATGAGATCTTCTCCTTTTCTTCGTACCTCACTTAGCCCCACGATGTCGCACTTGATCCTTTGTAGTTCCTCTTCCAATTCAAGAAGCCTTGAATCAGAAGATAGGGAGCGTCCATTGTACGAGCCAAGGTCAGCATCAGATGGCAGCCTAGTCCGGTCCTCCGGGGATTCTTAGCACCCTCTGCCTTCATGTCGCACTGGCCTCTGCCTTGGCCAGGTACATTCCAGCTGCCGGAGACTGAGGGCCAAGATTTAAGTTGTGGAATCATTTTGGAGGGGTTTGGCCATAACTCACCACGCTGGCCAAGCGGGTTGGTGAGTGTGGGATAGAATTTCCTCTAATCCCGATGGTATAGTTATACCGCTATTGGCGGTCGTCAGAGCCCCTTTAGTGGGAACAGGATGCACCACGAGAAGGCGGGGTTGACATTTGTCAAGGAGAGGCTGTGATGTTACGCATCACCTGACCTTACATCCTTACATCCATATATGGTGCATTATATGTGTCAATATAAATAACTTTTATGGCACATTGTAAGTTGGAGGTCACGTCGGAGGGCTATGTTTATACCAAGAACAACGTGATGAACAGTAAATGTTTAATGTTTATACGTTAACATAATAATACTTTGAGCCACGTAAAGAATCTGCTCGATTCAGCATATATCTTTGTGCTGGTTTGAATAGATAATGTAATAAGTTATAACTTTCATCTCTTGTATGGAATGCATCCTGAAAAATGTTTCCACCTGAAAAAAACCTTCATGTTCTACATAAAACAGTGTGCTTATAAAAATGACTCACAGTAAATTTGTGTTTGAGTAAATTATAGTCATGTTTTTCCTCAAGTAGTAATATGCGTAAAATCTGTAGTATTTCTCATTTTGTGTCCTTTTCTTCCTAAAAGTACTGCTCTGTAGCTTTGTTGACTAAGAAGTTCACTTATCATAGTATCTTGGAGGTACTGTACATAAATCCTGTCTCTAGTGTTGTTTCTTTTGTTGTTGTTGTTGTTTTCTATATCTTTTTTTTTTTAAAACGAGTATGGGGTAGTTATATTACAAAAATGGCCATGGATACTGATTTAAATGCTAGGCTAGAACCACCCCAGTTCAGTATTCTTGCCAGAGTACAAGCAGGCAACTTAATGCTGTGTACCAAGGCAAGGGTTGAAAACTTTGTTTCTTGTTTATTTTTGAAAGTTATCTATTGCCTATTGCACTATAAATATCTGCCTTACATACTTTTATTCCAATGAATGTTTTGACCATATTCGTTGATTTTATGGTGGAGAGCAAGAATCTGTTTTGTTAGCACCTTTACAGGAGAGAAAAAAATTCTTAAAATTACATGTTTATCTCATGACTCAATTTCTATATTACCCTGCTGAAAATGTGTTCAAATCTTCAATGAGATTTGGCACAAGTTTCTTCAGTCAGTTGTGTTCCATTGCACATTGTTGGTGCACCCAGATTACGTCAAGATAAAATAAATAAGTAGTGAAGATAAGGTGGGAGAATGAACAAATGGTGGATTAGCAATGTTAAGCTTTCAAGAAAATGAAATGTGAGGAAATTCACATTTTTGTCTCATTTCTTGTGCAGCAGATTTTGATTAACTGACACACCTTGTGGCCAGAACACTTTGGCCCAATTAAGCAGCTGCCCCAATTTTTTGTAGCTTTTTCTTAAAGAGCTAAGTTGGTATGCTTGAAAATTGTCCCAAATAAACGGCTGCCTCGATTAACTGATGGCCCAATTAACTGAAATCTACTGTATTGTATTCACCTTTCATTGAAGTGTATTTCCCCTCTAAAAGAATTGTGGAACTATTTTTTTTTAAATAGGGAAACTACTTATGGCATGTAGTAACACATGGAGAGCCGTGGTTCTGAAATGTAAACAAACCCATCTGCAACTGCCGCCGGAAGGATATATGTAACACTTTGGAAGTCTGATGCAATAAACAGCAATATCAAATTTCAAATTGTAAATCATGCATGGTATGTCAAATTCAAAACATTGATTGAAGAGACCTAGTCAAAATCTTCCCATAGAAATAGCTTGGAACTACAGTGCCCGTCAGAGAAAATGCCACACCAGGATGGAATGCTCAAAAACAGACTAAACTTCACCCACAGATAGCCAAGTAGGTCCTGAACGTCACATACAGACTAGGCTCCAGTGGCCAAATATACAGGATGATTAATAAGGAGTGTAGTCCCCATTTTGGGCGATACAGCATTGAATCTTACACGGCATCAAGGCATTGAGAGTCCGAATAGAGTCCAGGGGTATTGTAGACCATGCGGTATTGATCCGAGTCCACATAGATGTTCATCTTCATTTTTTGGGGGTGGGAGAGTACTTAACCGACGTCCAATCATGTCCCACAGATGCGTGATGGGCGAGAGGTCGGGAAAACGTGCTGGCCATGGAAGCATCCGCACACCGTGTAAAGCATTCAGGCTGATCCGAGCGATATGCGGCCAGGTATTATCCTGTTGAAAAATGGTGTTTGGGATGCCCTGCAGATATGGTAGTGCCATGGGCCACAGCACCTTGGCAACATAGCAGCGTGCCGTCATTGTGCCCGTAACGCGTACCAGCGGTAAGCGGCTGTTGGAGCTGATAGCACCCCACACCATTAATCCACATTGCCGGCCGTGTGGCACTCCACAGTGGCAGAGGAATTCGCCCGTTGGCCACGTTGCTTCCAGATTCTCACACGGCAATCGTCCATGGTGAGACAGAACCGCGATTCGTCGCTGAGCACCACACTGTTCCATTCGGCACCCCACACAGCTCTGGAGCGACACCACACCAAGCGTTGACGACCATGGCTTGTTGTTAAGGGTAGTTTTTGCAACGGACGGCTGGACAGCAAACCAGATGCAGCCAATTGGCACGACACTGTCCATGTCGATATCAGAGCATCCAAGTCTCCCCGTACGGCCCGCAAAGTGTCGCCCCTTGTGGCCTGTGGGTCCGCTACGGCATGACGTCGGATGCAACGATCGGTGCGTTCGAACGTCTTGTGTCCATGCTCTGGTCCCCCTACAATGTTGCACAGATCCTTCCTGGGACCACTGTCCCCAGATTCGACTGATGGTTGTGGCATCGCAATACGATGCAAGGGCCATCCAGCAGTATGAAGACCTACGATGACACCTCTTGTGAACTCATCTATTCAAAGAAATCGAGCAATGGCACCCCTTGTTCATTTTCCAGACACGGTTACTGCAAAACCACTCACTTCTCATCGCCGTGACAATGTCTCGACTGATGGCCTCATGGGCTGGTTGTACGCTTATATCCCGCGCACCATTCGTTTGATTGGCCTGCAAATGCAATCACTTGCATAACTTGTACGTGTGCGTCCACCCTGAAATTTGCTTTTCGCTGCGTTCGCTTCTTTGTAGTGTGGCATTTTCTCTGTCAGGCAGTGTATTTATAATGCATATTAACACAAAGGGAGTCATGGTCTGAAATGTAAACAAACCCGCCCACATCTGTGGCAAAAGGATACATTTGGGAGACAAGTCTGGTGATATTAATATTATCACTTTTATTCTCCTGTAGGGGTGTTCTCCCACATGGGTTTGTAGTACTAGGCTGCCTTGATTAACCCCCCCCATGGGTGTGTGAAAGATTCACATATATAAATTGCTATGCCAACGAGAAATGGATTTTTGTTATAGCTTTTGGCATGTTCGGTGTGAGGTTCTCACAGTTTACACAACAGTACAATTAAATATCATTGAGTTTATGCAGAATGTAATGAATATTGTAGCACGAGTTACACAAGAGTAATGAAAAATTGCTACACAAAAATGAAATGAACTATTGTTGCAAGATGAGATTTCAACAATGGTTTGTTCAACAGTGGTTGAAAGCATTAAAAATTAAATAAATAATTAAACATTTGCAAATTTGAATAAAAGAAAATGTGTCCTAGATACATACCCCCACATTCCTGTGCAGGTTTCTGCCAGATTTCAAGTATGTGTTCAGTAGTTTCTTCTGTAGGTGACTGACAGACAGACAGTAATTTTATTATTGTAGATGAGCATGAAGAGAGTACTTTCCAGTATCTGTACCCAATTACAGAGACCAATGAGTTGAAAAAGCAAAATTACAGTGCAAGCATTTTTAAATGATCTGGTCTACTTCAAGCTGTTATATAGTCCTGCAGACAACAAAGCATAATATCAGTGAGTTTATCAGTAATGTACAGGGGTTTGAAATTCCAAACAACAACCAACTGTGCATGTGGCTAATGCAGGTTTACTTCCAGAGGGAGCTCTTGCAGGCGGCAATGTGCATAGGGTTCAACACACTCAATGGTCAGCAAGTCTGGTGAGTTTGGAGGCCACAGGAGAACGTTTGTGTCTTGGAGACTGTCCCTTGCAACAGGAGCAGTGTGGGTTCCTGACTGCTGCAGGATCATTCCCAGCTTGGTGATGAAGAAAGCTCGTACTACAGGACTGACATTGATGTAGTAAAAAATATTGTGATTGGTATTTATTGACAAAGGAATTTTGTAGTAGAATTTCAGTCAGAAAGTATGATACTGAATCACAGCTAAATAAAATATTAAACATTAAAGAGGAACATGTTTCCTATAATCCACCAGGGCTTTTTACAGCTGCCCATGCTTTTCAGCAATTTTTGTTTTCCTGAAAAATGCTGGCGTCAATTTTTTTTCTTACATACAGTAAAATTTCTTCACATGCACTTTCAGAAGAAGAAATTTGATTTCATGTTCTTAAAATTTTTTGTCAGAGCAATTATGTTTTGTTTTATTGAGTTGTGCTGTAGGAAGATCTGATACATACTTATGTTCATGTTTCAGTATAGTTTTTTTCCCTTAAGAATTAGAATTATTTTGTTGTTTGGTGTGGGATGTCTTAATGTAGAATTCATTGTGAAATTTGACTTTGATTCCACTATTATTGCTTTTGATTAATTGCTGAAA
Organism: Macrothele yani; assembly: GCA_039090855.1. NCBI lineage: Eukaryota > Metazoa > Arthropoda > Arachnida > Araneae > Macrothelidae > Macrothele > Macrothele yani. The sequence goes on from CM077028.1 coordinate 14,907,064, forward strand.
TATCAAGTATCGGTTCATCTGGAAGTATGTTAGCTATTTAGTGGGATGTTTCCTTTGAATGGCCAATATTCATGACAGTTATTATTATTTGTTTTTTATTTATTATTAGTAAATTAATTAGTGTATGAAGAATGATTTGTTTCTTTTTTATTACATTTACAGCTTGTTTTTCTTGTTAATTTATGGTGTGACTTAATAATCAACTTTGGTTAGTTGTATAACATTGTTCAACTGCTTTATTTTCCCAGGTTGATTTAGAATATATCAACCCCCATAGCCAGGAACGTATTGCAATAGGACAGAAACCTTTTATCTGGGCACAGTCACTGTACATTGTTGGAAGATTGCTGCAGGAAGTAAGGCATGCTGTAATATATTGTTTATCCATGATTACTTTCCATTCTGTTTTTAAGAAGAAAAAAATCTGGTGTAAATAAATGAAGAAGCTGAATGTTAATTGAAATGTTCTCATTTTGTGATTATATATAAGAAACATTTCTCTTAAAAAAAAAGAAGAAAGAAACAAAAGGGAACTACAATGGTGCAGTGTCCTGCGGGATTCATTTGCCAACAGAAAACTGTAAGATTAGATGATCTGGCTACATACACAAGATGATACCACTTTTTATGACATAAAGTCTATAAACATGCAGATAATGGAAAAGAAATACTGAGAAAAAATGACTTGTGTAGTTTATGTAAATGTGTGTGTGTGTGTGTCAAAAGAAGGACCATGTCCATGCACTAAGATATTATCAGGATGAGTCAGTTTACCCTGTTTTTAGCTATACATAATGTTTGGCCTGTGTATCAAAAGAATTACCTTGTCCATGTGTTAATCTGTCATTGGCCTCGCTATGAGCTTTTCTCTCATGCTTTGCATATAAAGAGCACTATTTATTTGGAAGTGACCCTGTGGGCACCATCCCCACTCTAGCTGACTTTTAGAATCATCTCAACAATCTGTTATCGGTTCTGATAAGGATTGGGGCGTCTTTGACCTTCAGACAGTCTTGTCCTTGCCTGGTGTGAACATTTCGCTCATCAGACGACCGCTGACGTTTGTGTCACTTGAGAGCTTTTCTCATCAAGCATCCACCGACGTTTGTATTTTTATAGATAATGCGATGATACAAGTATGTTTTTTGCCTAATTTGATTTGTAACTTTTGTTTTATTAGCAGTGCATTTTGAACACCTGTTCTTTTTTTCACTTTTGAGCAAAAGTTGATAAAAGGTAGTGTGAGAAGAACTCACACAAGTGACAACTGATATTTTTCAACATGCAGCGACCAACAATGGGTTAACATAGATATTCACCATTTCACGAATAGTAATGAAGACTACCAGGATGAGTTAAAAGTGCATCCTGTTTTTAGCTGTACATAATGTTGGGTCTCCATTCCTGTGTGAAATGTTTGCCAGCGTCAACTGGTACCACGATTACGTGGAACACATGAGGCTGATGACATGCATTTGGCACAGAGCTACATTGAGTTATCAGCTCAGGTGAGCTGATAACTCAATGTAGCTTTCTGCTCAGGTGAGCAGAAAATGGAGGTTGATGAACATGCTGTTCTTGTATATAACTCTTCATCAGTCTTGGTTATGGATGTCACAGTGAGCACTTCTAGGGAGAAAGAACAAGGTTAGAATGGGGGGGGTATGCCTGTGATTTAATTGGACTTTAAAAAATTAAATTATTAAAATAGGTAAATAAAATAAAAATAATATTTTTTGTTAAAATAAAACAATACTATAAACATGCCCCTTCCCCATCCCATAAATGAATAAATTTTAATTTAGTGGGCCAAGACTGCACTAGCAAAAAGTTCTCTGCACAAGAAGTAGAAAATGTAGGGTGTACCCAGAAGGTCTCAAATAAATATAGTGGGATAGCCTAAAACAAAGTAAAAAACCAATTTTGAGCAAGGGGGATTTAAATCCAAAAAAGAGTGGAAAAAAATATAGAATTCATTTTGAAAAAAAGGGGGAATCCTCGACGGGTAGGCACAGAAGCCACAGGCTAAGAGGAGACTAACGTCTCCTTGAGATGGAGCCAAGAATCGTCTTGAGTTTACCAGTTGTTCTAGGATCAAGCTCTTCATCTAATGAACAAGAAGGTGATCTCTATAAGATATCCTTTGAAATTCCTTGAAGCAGGACCTAGATGGGAAATAGATTAAATTTGGAAGCAGAGGGTATTACGAAGCACCTTTCTCCAGCTGCCTTGACACATCTCTGCATCACTATGGGATATTCAAGCAGCTTAGAGATCTATGGCACCTCAGGTGATTTCACATGGAGCATGAAAAATCCTGTGTGGTTGTGACCTACTGGATGTTTCGTACGATAGGCCTTTTGCAAGAAACCCCAAGATTCCTAATGGAATGAAGACACTCCTCATCTATTACCGATGAAGGAAGGCCTTTGAGGGTGAATTGCTGGTACCTGGAATTTCCAGCACCCTTTGAGGGAGGGATGGCCTTGACTTTATCCCAGGAGGTATGAGAAGAGGCAGCCCTTGGTTCTTCAGTAGGAATTATCTTTGGAGCTGCAGTAAGTGGCTGCTGTTTCTTCCTTGGATACTGGGGCTTGAGCTTAGGATCAACCAACAGTCATCTGGGGTCTGGTGACCTTGATGTGGAAGGAACTGATTATGGAGAAGGTGTGGTAGACTTGGCAACCTCAGTGTAGGTCCTTGGTTGGGATGAAGATGAGGATGTTGCAGGTGGAGATGATTTATTAACAAAACCAACAGCAAGTGCTGCTTGAACTTGTGACTGTACAATGTGTAGCAACATATGCTCGAATTTATACTGCCTTTCAATGAATTAAGGGCATTAAGCATAAGCCTGATAAAATTTCTGTTCACTGATTGGTAGAAAAACTTAGCTGCTGCTGGTCCACTGAGGTGGCAGAGGTAAGTTGAAAATAGAATTTGAGTTGGGAAACTTCAAATTCGTGAATCCAGGTTCTCATGCTTGTTGAAAGCTTATCCATTGGAACACTGAGGTCAACAGGGTGGGGAAATGAAAAGATGACCCTATTTGTAACGGGGGTCCATTACCCCAGGGCTGACAGCATAATGTGCCCATTCGACTTGTGAGTATTCAGTGGTTCAGAGCAATTCAACCTAGTTGGATCGATCCCGCTATGATCTCATTGGAAGGTGGTTGCTGTAATCACTAGGCCAACCATAGCCCTTAGTGGTGAGACTTTTAACAATATTTATACTTTGAAGTACACAAACCACTTCTAAAGTTTATATTTTCATAGAAAAATCTTTTTTTTTTTCTAATAATTTTTCTTGGCTTTACTCAGAGGAATTATATTGAATCTTAAAAATCAGTATAACAGTATTCTTTACCACACCAAGTGTATTATTTTTGAATTACTGCAGATGTTTATAGCCCCTTGCTGGTATTCAAGGCCTGTTGTCAACATGTTAATTAGAAACGGACATTCTTGAAAACTGTTTGCACATTATACTGCCAGATCCCACCCCTCAAAAACTTTTTTCTTTTGTTTTGAATAAAGCTCATGTTGAAAATTGGCTTTCTAGTTTGTTAAATGAAATACTTAATTGAACTTCTAATATAGTTTTTTTCTGCTATGAAAAATTTATTTTTAATTGCAAATTTCTAGAGAAAACCCTTCTTCATTGCTTGCCAAGTATCTGACCCCATGGTTGTTAATACCAAGTATAGTCTTTATTTTAATTATTGTAATACACAAATCTGTTGAAAAGTGGATAATTTTTTCTTTGGCTGATTTATTGTCTCTGCTTTCATGATGTGGAAACCTTTTTTTTTTTTTTTTTTTTAGCGAGTCTTTTGTTTAAAACTGCTTTGTAATCCAAGCTTTATACTTCTCATAAAGGATAGCAACCATATGATTTAGTATGTGCTGCAATAACACTGTTTTTATCTTCCTTTTGTTATGAGTCTTAATTTGTGCAAGTAAAATTTTTGATGAAAAACCCTTGGATTTTGTGAGCTTATTTTTTTAATGCATCCTTATTTGTATTCTTTGAACACTCAAAAATTTCATATCACATCTATATTTAGCATAATTAAATTTTGAATTTCTTACGTTTCAGGGTTTTCTTGCTCCCGGTGAGCTTGATCCTTTGAACAGAAGGCTAAGCTCAGAACAAAAGCCAGATGTTGTCGTCCAAGGTATGATTTTAAGAAAAATGTCTGCAGTAATTCATGTGAAGCTTGAATATACACTAGTTAAAGCACATGCGCTCTTCCACATGATAATGAATATACATATTTATTGAAATATACTTTTTCAGGCTTGTTGGCACATGTTTTTTTGTAGCATTTAATTTTAGTTACTGGAAACAGCATATGTACATCAGGATTCCCACGCAACCTGGAAAACAGAAAAACCCCGGAATTCTCAGGGAATTTGAAAGTGGTTCCAAAACTCAGGGAAAGGTACATTTTTTTTTCTTTATTTTGTCAAAAAACTTTTCTTTTTTCAGGTTTCCAGCCTTTGTTTGCAATTACTGCCTGCCTTCCTAGAATTTGATAGATCTTACTTTCAATATATTAAGGTATTTCTTAATTCCCTTAAGCAATTATTATCAAAACAAAATTGTCCATTATTAAGATTTTATTCACTTTCTGCAAAAAGTTTTTTTCATGTCATATAAGATGGAGCAGTTAGGCACAGTGGCCTGATACACTCCTGCTTGGAGAAACACATCTCAAGAGAACCAACCAATGGATAAAAGCCCTTTGTTGATTTGTTCTCTTGTGATATGTTTCTTTGAACAGGAGCCCATTTGGGCTTTAATCTTAGTTGTATCATGTAAAAAAAAAGAAAACTGAACCTTATCATTTGTCAGATTTTTTTTTCTTGCATATGTACAATTTCTATGGGAATGTATTAACAAATCATGTGAGGAATGAAGATGTGTTACAGTTGTGTAACGTGAAGCAAAATGTTAGCAAGGTGAAGACTAGTATTCTTAGGTGGTTTGGCCATGTTGAAAGAATGAGTGACGAGATGCTTACTAAGAAAAAATTTCAGCTCAAGTGGCAGAAAAAAAAAGGCAGAGGAAGGCCAAGGAAGTCATGGGAGGATCAGATTCAGGAGTGTCTGCATGAGAAAAAGATTATGAGTATGACGTTTAGAAGGTCTTCTGTACATCGTGTGATGGATGTCAGTGAAGCCCATGTTGTATGTCAAAATCGCTGGGAATCGAGAAGTTTGATACAGCAACAGTAAGTAAATAATTAGTTAAAAATTTATCTGGTGGTTTGTATTTCATTGTGGAGCTAACCTCTGAATCATATAGAGCAGCTTAATGGTTATGTATGTATGTATGTATGTATGTATAGTGCGTCGCATAAATATAGAGACAGAACAAATTCTCAAATAAAAAAGAAACAACAACGAGCTGAAATGTACACCTCATATTTATAGCAGAAATAGCATAGGACACGCAGCTGCCCAATAGTTTGACGGAAACATAACAATTCCAACGCCAAGTACAAGAAAAAAACAGAAATACACTATCTCAAAAATATAAAGACTTAGTAGTTATGAGCACCTCCGGTACAAATAGTGGAGCCGTTGTTCCGAATGACACTGAAAACCTGATTGGGCATGCTGTCCGCCAAGTGATGTAAGTGTTCTGGGCGGAGCGCATACCAGCTTTGTCCAATCTGCTCTTTCAATGCCACCACACTTGAGAACTGCCGTCCATTCGCATACACATCACGAGCTAGGATACCCCAAAGGTTCTCGATAGGGTTCTGATCTGGGCTGAGTGCTGGCCAATCCATTACAGTCACATGATGAGTGTTAAACCAGCTTTTCGTTGATGCAGACCGACGGATAGAGGCATTGTCTTGCTGGAACAGATAATCAACACCCGCTAGAGTTTCGGCAAACGGTAAGGTGGCTGCTGAGTATGTCCTGATATGTTTCAGAGTTTTGCCTGCCTTGCAGAAAAGCGATATCCGTTGTCCCATTAAACGCAAAAGCTCTCCAGACCATCACAGATCCCCCTCCTTTCTGTCTGCTGAAGAAGGTGCGTGGCTCGTGTTGTAAATCATGCCAATAGCAGTTCCAACCGTCAGGGTCGTCCAGGTTGAACTTTTTCTCATCGGAGAAAATAGTTGTGATCCACTCGTCCGTCCAGTGCATGTGACTGCTTGCCCATAACAATCTAGCTTCCTTGTGGTGCCGCGTGAAGTGTGGCAGACGGCGCATTTTACAGAGCACAATGTTGCGATTTTCCTTGATTCATCGATGAACTGTGTCCTTTGAGACGATGACACCAACAGTCCGAGAAACTTGACGTAGTGATAACCTTTGGGATGAAACTAAATGCATGATGGCACAATCATCTCGTTTGTTTGTTATTCGTGGCCTTCCAGGCCGTTTTCTGGCAGTTAATGCACTGCATTTCGATAGTCTTATAAATGACTGCCCTACTCCTCTCCATGGCTTTACAAATTTTTGCTACAAGCAATCCATTTGCTCTCAGCCTCCAAATCTTCTGCACCTTCTCACCAGAAAGTTGACTGTTGCGTGGCATTTCGGCAAATGAATGTCTGACGGCAGATCCACTGTCTTTTGTAAGCTGGATCGAATTACGGTCCATGTGCATGCGTACAACATGCTAATTTGTACATCTCATTTGCATGTGGCTACTGTACATAGTTGTCTTTATATTTATAAGACACCTAAAATTACACTATTTCACTTTGTGGTCTTTTCACACAATCCGGTCATCTCGACGGATCGAAACATTTGTTGTAGGGTTATGTCTAATTAGGTACCACTCAGCTTCCTACCTATATTCGCATTGCGTTCACGCCGCAAAGTCGACTGTCTCTATATTTATGCAACTCACCTTATTTTTGTATGTATGTATTAACAAATTCTACACTGGCAGTCAGTATACCGCTCAGGTTCATAAAGAATCATGGAATTATGGTATCAAAATAAATAATGTGCCTTGTGCACTTAGTTTTTACTAATGAAAAGCAGGTAACTGTATAGAGATCAGTTATTTATAAGTTGTCAGCCCTGTGCACTGAATAATTTTTATTTTTAAAATGACATATAACAGTTAAACTGCAAAACAATTGCGTTTTAAGAAACATAATAATATAGAAATTAGTTCAAAAAGAGAAAGAAAATTATTTTACCAATTTCTTGTCATTTGCTGCCTTTAAATTATGAATCTCATGCACTGAGTTTTGTTATTCTAACCAATTTGGCTACTTTGAAACTGAGCTACAGGAATTTTCTGTTTAATTCACAGTGTCGAGGTTAACAAATCGAGCAAACATTGTGTGAATGAATCCACTGGAGTATCAATAAGCACACCATCAGCATCGCATCAAGAATAAACAAAGACATCGCTCTTTCCACATTTTATCAACACATAGCAATAAAAAATTTTTTATCTGGTCACCACTGGGGATCCGAATCCCAGATCTCTCGATATAGCGGTGGTGATTGTTGGTCACCGTAGTGTAAGGCTAACGCACTCAGCTAGATATCGAGAGATCTGAAGTTCGACCCCAGTAGCAGGTCTAAAAACTCATTGAATGTTTTTCTGGCACACATTCTATGTAATGTTTATTCAGATGTAAAATTTTGTCTCCACAATGATTACTAGTGGACAGACATATGTAAAAAAGATAACTGATATTTAAAATTTTGTGACCAATGGAGGCACCTATATTTGTGGTATAATGAAATATAAAGTTTTAACTACACTGTAGTACACCCCCTCCAAAGACCATGATTTCCCATCTGAAATTGAGTCTTTGTACCTATAGGAGTCTAAGAATGAGCTCTACAGGTGTGCCAGAACCACATGGGGTTAACTAGTATTCCAGTTGATTAGGGTCGACATTTTCTTGGCCTAAGCTGACCTTGTAACAACTTCATTAATTCCTCATCTTTATCACCCAATATGGCACTTGCACCAGAAATTATATTAAACAAGTATACCAGAGAATGAAGAACTAAGGAAATCTGGAGCACACAACTTTCTACAACCAAACATATGTGGAAGCATGACTGTCTCGCTTTTTTATGGAAGTAGTCATTATCTTTTATGTAAGCAATCCATGTAAGTTACACCGAGTTTTGCAGAAATCCAAAAAGGGGTATTTCAAGTTCACACGAAAGGCATGAAAAGTCATAATTTTATGGCATAGAGATGCTGGAAATCAACTGTCATTCATGTTGCGAATTCTTAGGAAAGACAGAATAATATAGGAGTAAAAAGGGAGCCAAGATCTCTTGGTTTCTGCCCAAGGATTCTAGGATATCAAACAACTGAACCTTATGAGAATGAATCCTCAAAATAATAGTCACTGCTGGAACTACAAAAAAAGAAAAAGAAAAAGAAAAAAAAAGACCATTATTTGGAGGTATTTGTTGTTTAGAGATCAGGCATGAATTAAAATTGTTTGCCAGTTTCATTTATGTAAAAGCAAAATGATATGGAAAACTCATATGCATAAAAATTTGTTGAAATTCCTTTTCAAAATGCTGAATAAAACTCAGTTGAAATAAAGAGCATATTCTATTACAGATTACTATAATATGTATCTATTTTATACAAATTCGTTTGTTACATATATAATTCTTTTAGTGTTTGACTTTATTTAAAGTTTGACTCCTTTATAATAGATGTCAGCTTTTAATGGCTATGTTTGTTGGGTGCAGCATGAGAAACAGATCGGTTGATCACCACTAAAATTATTCCGATCTTCATATTCAGAAACTCTGTTCTTCAGAGTGCTTTTCCATGCCACTGCTGCTTGCTCTGAAATATCTGCAGATTTTCCACGTAATATGTGGAGAAAAATTCTACACTAATTGTGAATTCTCAACCCATCTGTTAGAAGCATTATAATTGGCAGTGTTCATTCACTGTGCAATATTTATAGCACTTTCTTTAATAATGGCCCAGGTACTGAAAATCCCAATTGATAATTAACAAAACATAATATTAGGTGTGCAACTTAATTCTAGGCCACAGGCACAGCATGTTGACAGCAAATTATAGCAAATAGAATACGTACTTAATCAGGGAAATAATCCCCGTCATGTTGGATACATTTGAGCCATTGGTCAGGGAACTGCCGAATGCCACTGTGGAAAAAAGAGGCCTGTTTTGAGTTGATAAAGTCATCAATACTTGTGTGGACCTCGACAGAAGTGAAGTGCATATCACTCAGGTGATGTTGCAAGGAGCGAAAGAGGTGATGATCTGACGGGGTGAAGTCCGGAGAATACGCCAGGTGGGACAAAATCTCCCATCCCAGGTCAGTGATCGTGTTTAAAGTCATTTTCATAGTGTGAGGACGTGCATTATCCTAAAGCAACAGGACTGACCTTCTACACTTGCCAGTGTATGGCCTTTTCGCCTCCAAGGCATCACTCACACGAATGAGTTGCTGACAATAACGTTCAGCATTGACCGTTTCACCAGGTTTGAGCAACTCATAGTGTACGACACCGCGCTGATCTCACCATGTGCACAGCAACAACTTCCTGGCATGGATATTCAGTTTGGCGGTACTGGTGGTAGGCTGACCTGGATAAGCCCATGATTTGCACCACTTAGGATTATCGTAGAGGATCCACTTCTCATCACAGGTAAAAATCTTGTGGGGGAAATCCTTCTTGAATCTGGAGAGCAAGGACACAGCAACATCGTAGCGCCTAGACTTGTTCGCAGCTGTTGAGTTGGTGGGGCACCCAACGGCCTTACTTGTGAATCTGTCCAAGCTTGTGCAGGCGCTTTGCAATGGCTTGTCGTGTTACTCCAAGTTCCTGGGCGAGCTCTGACTGTGTGCGCGGGGTCCGCATCCAACAGTTCTTTCATCGTCAACTTTCTGTGGCTGTCTGGACATTCTGTACCATGGAGATCAAAATTTCCATGCTTAAACCGCTGGAACCACTTCTTACACATACTGTAGGACACAGCAGCCTCACCCAAAGCAGCACAGATCATTTGCTGGCTTCCGCTGCACGTTTTTTCAGCTGAAACATAAACAGTAGACAGTGCCTCAGATGTTGCTTCTCGAACAATATTGCTTTCATCGTCAACTTTCGTCCCTTCTGCCACTACAGCTGTGAGCTGTTACGGTTGCTTGGAAAGCTGTTGGATGGCGCTGCAATCAGCCATTATCACACACACCTATTTGCATTTGCCGACGTTCTATGATCGCTTGCGGTTAGTGGCCGAGAATTAAGTAGTACACCTAATAATAACATCTCATTGATACTTTCATTTCCAATTTTATTCTTCAGAGGTTGCATTGTTCAAAGGTTAGCATCAATGTTAATCTTACGATAACTGTTCTGTACCAATCAAAACTTGCAATTATTTAGACCTTGCACTGTTGGGAGGTGTCTTTTAATGAAAGTTGTATGAGATCCACTTTTTTTTTTTTTTTTGTGCTGTAAGATAGTTAGTTTCCTGTCCTGTGTGAATGAAATATTATTTCATGGAATTCTGTGAAGTTATATATGAAAACCACGGATCTCAACCTGGAACTCTGCATAAGGGATGATACAAGAAGACACATACCTCAAATGGTGCATTCTAAAGGTTTGTTCAGGTTCTTATTTAGAATTCTGAAAGTTTGTCACGATTCCTGTTTACCATTTGGAAAATTTGTCCAGATTCCTATATAGTAGGCATCAGCGCCTAGAAAATGCATTGTTTTTCATGATGTAATGGCACCATGCTCAAACAGAAATGAGAGATGTGGGCTTGATTGATTTCTGCTCCAGGAAGGTGAACTTCTCAAGTTTTCTGAAGAGCTTGTCTCATGGTTGATATAGTTAATCTTATCATTTCTTTACCATGTAATGAATAAGAAACTTTTTGAATTTTTTGTGTAATGTTTAAAAATATATATATTGCTGCTTATCATGTACATACATTTGTTCAATGTGTGTCTGTATCTTTTTCATAAAAAAAGTTTTTTTTGTTTGATACAAATATTTTGTATGCAGTGGTGATTCTAGCTGAAGATTGCTACGTTCAAGAGAAGTTAAGAAACCATGATATCCATGTCCAAACAGTCTCTGAGGTTTCTCCCATTGAAGTGCAGCCTGCTCGTGTTCTCAGTCATATCTATTCATATCTAGGTAAGTATTGCACTATAATTTCTGTTATGTGTCTTTATTCATGTAAACGGTAATGTGTATTATAATGCATATTTAGATGAGTCTAAAATTTTCCTTTAATGGTGTAAACACAAATACTTAATATTCTCCAAGCTTTTGCTTTCCACTGGGAGGCTTTACCTGAGGTTATTTTTATGAGCTTAGAACAGTAACATGCAACACTGAAATTATTAAAAAAAAGTATGATACGTTGGAACAATCAGTTCCGTTCACATGGAAGCCCATGGTTGTCAGCACTCATTCCAACAATTGATTGTTCTAACTTTTGATGTTTTTTTTTAACTATTTTGGCATTGCCAACTACGGTTCTATACTGTGAAAAATAAGCCCTGACAAATCCTGCCAGCAGAATGAGATAGCTTGGTGAATATTAAGTATTTGTGTTTACACTATTAAAGGAAAATTTCAGATTCGTCTAAGCCTTGTGCTATACAAGGTGATGGAAAAGTTCCTGAACCCTAATTTGAACTATTTTTATTCACATTATACAGGTACATAAAGTTTCCTTACAGCTGTGATACATCTTCTACCGACTTTTGAGCAACTGATTTTGACCTAAAGAAGGTGCTGGAAATGACCTTCATGTTGCTGGAGGCAAATATCCATGCAGTGGTTCCTTTTTTTTTTCTCGTAACGCGTTTCAGCATAGATGGCGTTATTTCTGCTATAGCCTGAATAATGTTTGTTTTCAAGGACTGCAGGTAATGCGAGTTGTTTGCATAAACCAGATCTGCCAGGTTTTACCATTTGCCCGTAAAATTTACGAAAATGGGACTTGTTTTACGGTTAAGATGTTAATTTTACGGATTTAGCATTTCACCCAGAATTTCTTTTCTCTTGATGATTTTGCACCCCCACCATTAAAAAGTTTTTTTTATTTAACTTAATCCGTTTAAAACAAAGTGCGGATGTAAGTTAGGAATAAACTTATTTTCAGCTACATGTGCTTATGTGGAAAAACTTCGCCTATAGTTTTCCCACATTTTTTAAGTTATCGTTTTGCGTCATTACGAACCCTGAAGCTTACGCCATGCGTAAACTGAACTGTCCCAGCTTTGGGCTTGTATATATATCTTTTGCTATGTTTAACCCTCTCTCCCTTTTCAGGTAATGCATTGTTCGTCCCCCAAGTAGCAACTTCTCACAGGCTGGTGGGATATGTCCAGCATTGGAACACCGGTCTTTATTATCCCCAGTTCAAAATGCTATCTCAGAACATAGTTATCGTAGAAAAAAAAAATTCAAATGGGATTTTAAATCTGCTGAATTTTTCAGCACAAATTGATACCCCAGCATGATGAAGTTTCGGTATGCTGTTGAGGACGGGTAGTGGACTATTCCTATTGAAAATGGTTATCAGCACTCATGGGGGGCATTGTTTCGCACATGCGCGCGATTTGTTCGTCAGAATTTTTGCACAATAACTTCCGTGAAAATTGACCAGTTTGGGTGGAATTCTTAATTGTAAAATGGCGTGTGTGATAACTTTTTATTTTACAAATTAACACGCAAAAATAATAATGTTCTGTAGTAAAGCAACGATTGAAAGTTTACTTGATTTGTGTAACATATCGACTTTTAAAAAAATCGATGTGTTCGCTACATTTAATCAATATGGTAGATAAGATCAGATTTGGTCATATGTAGAGGATTTTAAGAAGGGAGTGTCTGACCCCACGTCTTAAACAACCCTTAGAAATAGGAAGCCAGGAGATTTGGGCTAGAGTGCCCGATAGGAAAGTGACACGGAAGCAAGGTATATTATAGATAGGCAATTCAATCGAAGGCATCGATTAAAATTTTCATCGAATATATCAATTTTTTTTTACGGATTTTGGTTTCTGAAAGGTGGCAGGTATGCATAAACACAATCCTTTAAATAACCCCACAGGAAAAAACAAGCAAACATTATTCAGAAAAGAAAACATTGTACAATAAGCCCTTGTTTATCAAGTGAATTTACGAAACCAATGGCAGTACAGCAGGTGCTTATGCGTATCAAGTGCCTTCAGTTCTTGGACAATTTTCACTATTTATGCATGAAGCTGCAATCTTTTAGTCACTTTCTGTACTGAGCTGTAAGAAAGTTTCACTTGCTGATAAGCGACAAAGCGATTTTGTAGGTGACTGTTGCAAACACTTTTCAACATTGTTTATCACTTTCGGCATTAATACTCTTGGCCGGCCATTTCTAGGCATATCACCAACACTTCCAGTTTTCTGAAATCGCATGAGTAAACTGTGTATCGTTGATTTACTTACCACAGTATGCTGCGGAAACTTTTTCCTGAACTCTTCTATACACTGTTTGTAAGACTGTGTTTGCAAATAAGCTTCGAGTAAACAAATTCTCTGCTCCCTCGTCAAACCCATACATACATATCACTAAGCTGTTCTCTGAGATTCAGAAGTTAGCTCCAAAAAGAAATACAAACTACCAGATATTTTTTACTTACTGTTGTCGTATCAAACTTCTCCATTTACAGCGATCTTGACATACAACTTGGGCTTCACTGATATCCATTACACGCCGTACACAAGATCTTTTATACTTCATACTCATAATCTTTTTCTCATGCAGACACTCCTGAATCTCATCCACCCATGTCTTCTTTGGCCTCCTTCCTCTGCCGCTCCTTCCTGCCACTTGGGCTTAAAAGATTTTCTTAGTAAGCATCTCATCACTCATTCTTTTAACATGGCCAAACCACCAAAGCATATTGGTCTCCACCTTGCTAACAACATTTTGCTTCACATCACACAACTGCAACACATCATCATTCCTCACACAATCAGACCGTGTCTCGCCACAAACCCCCGGTAAGTAACGCATTTCTCCAGCACACAAACAACTCCTATGTTTCTTCTGCAGTACCCAGATTTCACTGCCATACGTCAGAGTAGGAACAATTACACTTTCATACACAGCCATGCAGGACTCTCTAGAGAACTCATCATTCCTGTGAAAACCTCCCAAAGCAGCTATGACTTTCAATGAAGAATTCACTCTCCTGCTAATTTCACCATCTGATTTGTTCTCTCTGTCAAACATGCTTCCTAAATACACAAACTCACTCACCTGGTCAATCACAGTGCCATTTATACTTACATTACATTCAGTGCTACCAGTTCCTCTTCAAACACCATAACTTTGGTTTTTCCCTTATTTATACTCAGTTTGAATTTCATGCAAACTTCAGGCATCCAAGACTACATACACTGCAAATCACTTTTGCTCTCTGCCAACAGGACAGTGTCATCATCATACAGCAATCTGCACACACGGATATCACCAAGACATAAACCACTATTATCTATTTTGGCATCACGCATGCATGTGTCCATAAATATATTAAACAGCCATGGTGACATTACACAACCTTGCCTAACTCCTGCACCAATAGAAAATCATTTTGATTAAACACCATTCACTCTTACACAAGCTCTACTACCAGAATACATGGCTTTTACACTATTAAGTAGATTCCCAGTAACACCATATTCATTCAATACCTTCCACAAAAATGTCCTGTTTACTCGGTCGTAAGGTTTCTCTAAATCTATTAAGGCAGCAAAAACTTTCTTACCAACAGCCAGATACGTTTCAATCATCGTGCGTAATGCAAAAATCTGGTTAGTGCAGCCTTTACCAGGCATAAAACCACTCTGAGCATCCCACACCTTCTCTGATGTAAGACCCCATACCTTTTCAATAACAACCTTACCAAACACTTTCCCTGGCACACTTAGTAGGCTAATACCACGATAGTTCTTGCATTCAGTCTGATCACCTTTTCCCTTATACAAGGGAACAATAATAGCATCCTTCCAATCCTGAAGGACCATTCCTAACTCCCAGCACAAGTGGCAAATTTCAGTTAACCAGTCAATTACAGAGTCACCACCATATTTCAACATCTCGGCAGTTATGCCATCATCTCCCAGAGCCTTAACCATTCTGAAGAGATTTTAGAGCTTTACACACTTCTTCTCTCATCAAACCCATGCCTCTGTGCAAGTGGTGACGCTAAAGTGGACAAACTGCGTAGCACACATGGAACTGGTTTTTCATTTCTGGCACTCTGCCAATTTCCTTCAGGCATTCGACAAGCACAGTATTTGATCTCGACGTGTTGCTGACTCATGTTGCCACATCAATTGGTTGAACTTTTGCTTACAGCATATGCAATAATTTTTTTAATTCAGGATTCAGTAAATTTTACGATCACTCTGTACTATGTTGAATTGTTGATGGTGCAACATATTCAGTAGTTATCATGCATATGTGAAACTTCCCAGTTGTTTTTGAAATAGTTTCTTTGGAAAATTTTGTGTAAAAATAATTAATCTCATCCTATTTTTCAAATAGTCTTCAGCAAACCTGTATTTTTTTTTTTTTTTTTTTTTGTTGTTGTTCAGTTTGCAACTATGGATTATGCTTTCACTTTCAGATTCTTGCTGCTTTGCTTTCCTTGCTGAAAAGTGATGTGTATCTACACTAATTTGTATAAATATCAAATTATGGTGTGTGTATGTTTGTGACTATATTGTGTAGTAATTTTTTAGATCTTTAATAAGGGGTTGTACATTATTATATTAGCAAGCTATCAGTTCAAGAATCAAAGGCTCTACCATTCAAGATTTTTTATTAATGCGATTTGCTAATTACATTTGAAATGAAGTAATCAACACTGACAAGAAATTAGTATTATCAGAAAAATAATATGATGGGAAGTTCTTTCAGAAGAGGAGGTGTGCATTTCTTTAAAGAGCTTAGTTAGGGTGAATGCAGTTATCTGTAATGTTCTGTTCCATAATATGAGTTAATGATATGGTGTCAGTAAAAATTTGGGTTCCAGATAATTCCCATTATTGTAATAACCATTTTGAAGAAAATGCATTTGCTTGCATACAAAAAAAAAAAAAAAAGAAAAAAAAAATGTGAAGAAATATTGGACAAAGAAAAAAGTTTTTTTTTTGAGGTCACTCCCATGGATGCCTTTTCCCCTCATTTTCAATTCCTCCTCTTTTTCTCACTATCTGGCTTCTGCTAACACATTCTGTCACTGTTTGTCCTTCCTCTCTCTACATGACAAGGTGTCCGAATACTGACTGTGCACTGAAAGTACAAATTGCAGTAACGTAATAATAAAGAAATTTCTGATGGAATTACAGTAGAAGTGACCTGCCATGTGGAAGTGCTCTGTGTCTGGTAGCCTTCATATCTCCCCACCCCAAGGCACACCAGTGCTGAGCTGGGCTGAGCCCCAGCCCGAAAGCGAGCCCGGGCCCGAATCAGGCTTGTGCTGCATAATACTTACTGGAGTTCGGGCTCTAGCTCTGAGAGAGGGAGAGAATTCTCTTCCTATTTTTTTAATGTGATTTGTATCATTTAGCATACGAGACTTTTTCACACTTTCTAGTTGTTAAATTGAATTCTTCAGCAACTGTGCCTGGATGGGGAGAGAGAACTCAGCAGGGCTATTCATTCTGGGCTTAGGTAAAAAATACCATAGGCCATGAATTACTGAATTTCTGCAAAGGAAAAGTTCCTGTAAGAACTATAAATAGTAGATAAAATACTGACAAAATTTTGCTTCCTGCATCAACGGGGCAGCTCCCTGCTAATTCTATTGAGCAACGTATGATGTAGATTGTTATGCCTCCCGATTTTTCCTCATGCCTGGCCCCCGAAACATTTCAGAAAGAAATGAATAGTCAAAGAAACTATAGAAATAGACAGACATCCCTTCCCTAATCCGCAGTTGAGAAAGACGTCGGTTAATTGCATGGGGAGGAAAAAGTGGAAATCTGGAACATGAGTTTTTTATGCCGAAAAAGGATAATTACAGTTTTCGGGCTCGTTTGGGCCTGGGCTTTATCTTGAAATATAACATTCGGGCTCGGGCTGACATACTTCGGGCTTGGACGGGCTCGGGCTGACATACCTCGGGCTTGGATGGGCTCGGGCTCACAAAATTGTGCCCGAACTCAGCTCTGATGCACACACAGCTGTCATTCTGAGCAAAGGTCAGTCTTGAGCACTTGGTCGACAGAGGCATCGATTGATCACTCGTCTCGGAGCAAGGACAGTGATGTTGACGGCTGAACATAGAGTGTTTTTGGTGGAAGAATATGTTGACATATACACAGATGAAGTGCAAAAACAGTTCACTAGGAAATTTTGTGATGCAGACCTCCCCCCTCCCCTCCATAATGCAGTACATCAGCTCATAGCAAAGTTTTGGGAAATCGGCAGTGTTCAGAGGCCATCCACTGCAGACGAGGATACAGAGGATTCCACACAAGTCCATGAGGTGGCTGTCACAACAAGCTAATGTGCGAAAGAGCCCACGATATTCTGAAAACGAAGTTGTGTTTCCACCCTTACAAAGTGTCTGTCATGAATCAGCTGAAATAAACAGATCATGAGGCCCATGTTTGGTACTGCAGGTGGTTCCAAGAGTTCCTGTCTGAAGAAGGTGAGGACATTCAACACAGAGAGTTTGCAAATGCTTAATTTTTTGTGGTAGCTCCATCAGTTTAAATGTGATCACTGCCAGCACATTAATTTTCTGTAGCACAAATCAGACAAAGATCACACAGGTAGATATGAAGTAATACCTTGTATATCTTCCATGTACATATAAAATAGCCTATTTGTATGAATGTACATTTAATGGGCATGTTTTTTTATCATTTTTATGTGATGTAAGATTTTTGTAATTTATGTATGCTTAAACTATTGCCTTTCTTTTAGGGCGTAACAAAAAATTAGGGTTGTCTGGTCGCTATTCAAGGGAAGTAGGATTGCTGAGTACCAGCAAGCTATATACCCTTCAGGACAGGACATTTGCATTCACACCACAGGTAATTTGCATTTGTTTTATAGTATTGAAAGACTGTGCATTAATTTTTTCTTTTGACGAAGTTATTTGCAGGTAGTCAAAAATCTGGTGGTTCCACTCTTAAGGAATGGAGAACAACACAAAAGGTTTTTTATTGGGTAGTTTCAAGGGGTTTGTTGACCATTACCATTATATTAATTGTCATACACACTTGTTCGTTGTTACGGAAATTATGCTGATTGTTCTAACATGACTTGGGAAGGAAGAAAAGAGGAATCAGATGGTTATAGACCAAATATCTCATATGGATGTTTGTACAAAATCATCACATTTCTCTAAAAGCACAGAGAGAAGAGAGACAGAGCAGTGCCTTTATCTGTCCCCCTCCTTTTTTACACAAGTGATTCAGATATGCCTTTTCAGGTTATTTTTGTTTGTTGACAGATTCTACAAATGAAAAGTTTGTACTCCTGTTTTTCAGCATCATAGTAATGTCTTAATCATGAAGCAGTTAGCATTTTCTGTATGGCACAAAGGGGAGGGGGTGCTAAATGCCCATAAAATGATTTGATTAATACCACTAAAGTGTATCAACTAACACTTCTTGCTTATGTATTTGTTAAAAAAGAAATGACCTGTGAATAAACACACAACATGCCATTAACTGAGTTCATTAATGGAGCTCATATGGTTCATGTTCAAATGTGAAAAAATTTGCTGGTAAGTACTTTTGGTTCATGATGCATTGCATAAAGTGAACTTACTGTAAAGTGTATTTGTGTAGTCCTTACTATAGGTAGCTCTTCTGTTCTTTGATTATATGGATAATATAACCATTTAGTAAAGTCACTTGAAAGCAGTTGTTTGCAATGTAATCAAAATTAGAATTGCAATAGCCATGCAGCCAATCACATTGTTTACAATTTGTGGTAAAAAAAAAAAAATCATTTTGCCGATGGAAAAAAGTTTTGGTGAAAATATTGAAATATTGGCAATTACCTTTTTGTACTGTAATAACACTTTGAAAAAAAAACCAAAAAACAACTGAATTTGGCAAATGGATTGGCAAAAACTTTAATAAAAAAAGCCAGAGCAACCACTGAAAACATGTATCAAAAACCAAAAGATTTCCTGGAAACATTTAAGTATTAGGCTAGTCCCAGAACCTGTATTTTGATGTATTATGTGATCTTCCATCTCACTGAGAAACACATTAAAAAAAAAATGTGATGCATATATGATTCTATTGCTATTTTATTCACATGTGCAAAGAAAAAATTCTTTGATTAAATGAGAACATAGTTTCTTCTCTTTTTTTTTTTTACATGCCCAACTGTATGAGTAGCATTATCACAGTCTAATTTTAAAATGAATGAATTTGCCTTACATCACAAAATATAGGCTATATTTACACATTAAATTAGTTATTGGAATAACTGTTTTTACTCTGAGAATGATGTTCAAACAACCTGATAACTAAAGAATAACTTTGATGTCCTTTGTACCCAGAGTTAATTTTAATTTTCTGGTAGATATTTTATAACATTTTCAATTTTATTAGTGGAAAACCCTGATAAGCATCTAAAAGTCAGAAATCTATCCACATTGAGAACAAGCCTTGACTAAAATCAATAAGCCAGAAACGTCTGTAAAAATCCAAAAGAACTCAGAAGGAAGAAAGATTAAACAAAATTTCTTCAACTGGAACTAGAACCAAAAGAATATATCTGGGTAAAGCCTTGAGTAAGTGATTTAAATCTATGCAGGCGAATTAAATTAAATTGTAGCATTCTAACGAAGTGAAGTACTATTTTTCATTAACTTAATCATTATAAACTGGTATTGATTGTTAATAATAATTTTTATTATAGTTATAATTAAAAGAGACGTAATTACAATTCTATGTGAGAGCAAATCAGCAAGTTTTTGCCAACACTTTTTAACCAAGTTGTGCATCTTAGGGATTACACATGAAACATGGAAAAGTGAATCTGTAATTTTATATGTATATATAATATAACCATCATCCAAGGATTAATATAACCATATATACACTGAAGCGCCAAAAAAACTGGGATACCTAGAGCTCTAATATCATGTTGGTCCACCTGCAATCAGATAATGGCGGCAGAGCGACAGGGCATGGACTCCACGAGCTGTCTGTAGTACTGTGGAGACAATGCACACCATGCTTCCTGAAGAACATCCCACAATTCTATAATATTTGCTAGTGGAGAATTCCTGGCATTGACAACACATTGAACAGTATCCCAAATGTGTCCAATGGTGTTTAAATCCGGTGAACAGGGGGGCCAGGTCAGGATGCCAAACTCCGTGGAATGTTCCTCCAGCTATAATAGGGCTACTGTGGATGTGTGCAGTGGTGGATTGTTATGTTGAAAGAAGTCGCACCTGTCGGAATAGTTGCTTGACATGAATGGGTGCAAATGATCCCCAAGGATTGTTATGTAGCTGCTGCTAGTCATAGTGGTCTGCAGATGTATGATGAGTCCTAATGCCTGCCAGCTGAAAACACCCCACACCATAACAGAGCTACTGCCAGCCTGCCCTTGTAGGCATGTGGGATCCATTTCCTTGTGGGATTGTTGCCACACCTGGAGTTGGCCATCTGCTTGAAACAGTTGGTACCATGATTCGTCAAACCAGGTCACACATTTCCAATCTTAATCATCTTGCATCCAATGGTGGTGTTCCCGAGCACAGGCGAGGTTCACAGCCTTGTGTCGTTGGCTCCAGACCTCATAGAACACAGGTAACGTTGGGTGGGGTGGGCGGTCGGCTCCAGAACCCCATAGAACATAGGTAACGTTGCACTGTCTGAACACTGATGCTACTACTGCCCCCAGCATTGAATTGCACTGTGATTTGTGGTGATGTTGCGCACTAAGCAGATATTATGATGCATGCCACATGCCACTGTCCATGATCGTCCCAGGCTTTTCTACAGCCAAACTGGTGTCGCACTCTGGATTTCCCCCTAAGTTTGTGTAGTCCAGGTACACACTTGAAATTGTTGACCATGTAAATCAAAATTCATGGTAATTTCTGAGATGGAGTGACTCATCTCCCAGGCACCGACTATCATACCACGTTCGATATTGCTTACATCCTGATAAGCTGCATCTGAACTACGAATGGTACTAATTCAGCTTGTGGAGATATCTCCTCTCTATATATGTTGTTTGTGGATGATGCCATTTGCTGCATTTCCAGTTTTTTTTTGGTACCTCAGTGTATATAATATATATATAAATATATCCATCATCCAAAATTCTAGTGATTAATATAACCATTTGCCTCTTGTTACGCTGCACTTGCTGTTACAGAATTTCAAACATAATGCCTCTCATCTGTGTTCTTTGTGTAGTTCAGTATGGTATGTGATCCCAAAATATCTTACAAAGTGTCATTGAATGGTTACTTGGTGTGACATTCTGAGACCATAAAAATCACATAGCATGCCTTCTGTATTGGACAGGACAGTTGTTGTGCTTGGAATTGCTCAGCAGCAAGTTTGGTGTTTCATCTGTGGAAACAATTATTGAAACATATTACATAGATTCAGCATTCTTTTTTATATTTGAAAGGTTTATATACAATTATCTGGGAAATACATTTTAATGCACTCTTTTATTTTTTTGATAGCATTCCATTTGTTTATTGCTGAAATTTAATCATTGATTTCAGATCTCTTTTAAAGAATGGCTTAATTGATTTTCTGAAAAGCTAGTGTTTTAGTCATTCTGTAGCTAGAAAAACAAAATGTGAAAATGAAATATAATTTGAATCTTCTATATCTATTGACAACAAGCACCTTGCCAACATGAAATAGTGATCATTATACGCAGTTCTTTTTCAGGGATTTAACTCTGATCATGATGTCTTCCACTCTTGTCATTTTTCAGATCCACAAGTTCCTCTTCTTATCTCTCCTGGTTACACCAAGCATGCACCTCTCCATGCTTTTTTGAGTTGTCTGCAGCCTTTGTATGTCTCTTTTAGTTAAGGTCCACGTCTCTGCACCATACGTAAGCACTGGAAGAATGCATTGATCAAACACTTTTCTTTTAAGACATAATGGCATATTGCTCTTGAAAATTATGCTGTTTCTTCCAAAAGCTCTCCAGGCAAGTTTTGTATGCCGATTAATTTCTTCATCAATGTGACCCTCACTTGATATCTGCTGTCCAAGATAAACGTACGTGTCTGTTATCTCCAGCTTATCGCCATCAATCGATAAATCTTCACTTTTTGTAAAAGCATTGAACATAACTTTTGTCTTCTGAAAGTTCATTTTTAATCCCACTTCTTTACCCTTGTCAGCAAGTTCCTGGATCATATTCTGCAGCTCTGATGGGGTAGTTGCAAAAATGACTACGTCATCAGCAAAACGAAGGTGGGTTAGATAATCTCCATTAATCTTTATTCCTTTGTTTTCCCAGTTCAGTGCTTGAAAGACAGTTTCCAATGTGGCATTAAAGAGCTTCGGAGATATGGTGTCACCTTGTCTCACTCCCGTTCCAATTTTTATGTGTGTTGTATTTTCAAACAGCCGAATCTTTGCACTTGCATTTTCATAGATGTTATTAATAATATTAATGTATGCATCTTCAATACCACAGGATTTCAGAGCCATTGTAACTGCTGATGGTTTCACCGAATCAAAGGCTTTTTCATAATCGATAAAAGCCATGCACAATGGAAGTTCATATTCCCTTGCTCTTTCAATTAGTTCTCTCAATACGTGGATATGATCTATTGTGCTGTAGCCACTCCTGAATCCAGCTTGTTCTCTTGGTTGAGCCATGTCCAGTGTTACCTTCAAGCGGTGTGAAAGAACTTTAGTGAAGATTTTATAAACCACTGATAGGAGGCTGATAGGTCTGTAGTTTCTGAGATCCTGAATGTCACCTTTTTTATGTGGGCTGGACATACTGCCAGAAGGACAGGCCATCGATGGACAGCCGAAATTTTAGATTGGATTCCAAGGGACAGGAAAAGACCCAGAAAAAGACCACACGAGAGATGGGTGGATTAAATTCGAAAGTATGCGGGAGTGACATGGAGGAGACTGCCACAAGACAGACCGTTGTGGAGGAAACTTGGGGAGACCTTCGTCCAGCAGTGGATTGATAATGGTTGACGATGATGATGATGATGATACACAGTTTTTAATAAATACAATCCAGAACATGAAAAAGTTCTTCTACTTCTGTTACACACATCATAGTTAGCTTTGCGTTCAAAGAAGGAATTATAATGATCGAAATATAAGTTAAAACAGTTGAAGGTACAATTGAAAAGCAGCTCAAATGTTGAAATGCCAACCTGACCTCCTTGCTAAACGAATGCCAAGGTTTCATCCATGTCACTTTCGTTGATTCAAATGCTGAGCGACATCGATAAAAACAATGGTAGACAAGAATTATAAGGATACAAGTTGAAGAAATTAAGTTAAAATCCAAAGATTCGTAAAAAGAATTGTAGAATGTTAAAAACTCCAAAGGAACATCATCTCCGGGGAAGAAGACAGGAATTGCTTGTGTGCAGGAGAAATGCATTATTTATGGTGGGGTTGCGGCAAGATGCATTCTGATCACGTGTAAGGAATGAAGATGTGTTGCAAATGTGTAATGTGAAGCAAAATGTTATTAATAGAGTGGAGACAAATATTTTGAGGTGGATTGGCCATGTTGAGAAAATGAGCGATGAGGTGCTAAGGCTATATAATCAGCCCAAGTGGCAGGAAAGAAAGGTAGAGGGGAAGGCCAAGGAAAACATGGAGGGTTCAGATTCAGTAATGTCTGCATGAGAAAAAAATAATATGAAGTATGAAAGGTCTTATTATGAGATGTGTGATGGATATCAGTAAAGCTTGAGTTGTGTGCCAAGATTTCTGTTAATAGGAGCATTAATACATCAGCAATAAGTAAAATTTAATGCCATCAGTAACTTTAATTTGGCAGATGAGCTTTCTTCGAGGAGTTAAGTTCTGAATATCAGAGAACAGCGTAGTAATATGTATGTATGTATGTATGTATGTATGTATGTATGTATGTATGTATGTATGTATGTATGTATGTATGTATGTATGTATGTATGTATGTATGTATGTATGTATGTATGTATGTATGTATGTATGTATGTATGTATGTATGTATGTATGTATGTATGTATGTATGTATGTATGTATGTATGTATGTATGTATGTATGTATGTATGTATGTATGTATGTATGTATGTATGTATGTATGTATGTATGTATGTATGTATGTATGTATGTATGTATGTATGTATGTATGTATGTATGTATGTATGTATGTATGTATGTATGTATGTATGTATGTATGTATGTATGTATGTATGTATGTATGTATGTATGTATGTATGTATGTATGTATGTATGTATGTATGTATGTATGTATGTATGTATGTATGTATGTATGTATGTATGTATGTATGTATGTATGTATGTATGTATGTATGTATGTATGTATGTATGTATGTATGTATGTATGTATGTATGTATGTATGTATGTATGTATGTATGTATGTATGTATGTATGTATGTATGTATGTATGTATGTATGTATGTATGTATGTATGTATGTATGTATGTATGTATGTATGTATGTATGTATGTATGTATGTATGTATGTATGTATGTATGTATGTATTCAGTGCATGTTTTTTTTTCTTGTGCATACTTTTTTAGTATTTATTTTCTTATTTCATGTACATATTTTCCATCATGTCTGTGACTCTAAAAAAATAATATAGCATTATAGTACTTTAAGCATATTTAGTGTATCAGCAAGAACTCTGGAGTTACCACACTGCATTTGACTTCTAATTTGCCATTTTTGTTTTTTGCATTTTAAAATGAGTGAACTACTCTGTATGTATTAAAGAGAGAGAGAGAGAGACTGACTGACTGACTGACTGACTTATCAAAGTATTTATGGTTTCACACTTCTGAAACTTTCACCTTTTGAATTGTTCTGTACTCATTTTTATACTGCAGTAAAAGTCCGATATTATGAGTATGGTTTATGACAAAAATCCTGCTGTTACGAGAGATTGAAAATGCACTGTCAATTTGTTAATGTTGAAGGTAGGAAAAATCTTTGTGTATTACGAGTAGTAAATCTAAAGAGCTCCCACTGTAATGATAGGCTTTCATGGCCAATCCTTCTTCCCTCCAAGATTTCCAACAAATTCTTTCCCTGAAATTCCAGGAAGTGGTGGGGAGGTAAAATTGTACAGCTACATACAGAGATGAGTCACCAGTGATTAGTCTGCTTAGCTGTTTGGATGCTGTCCCCTCTGGCTTATTCCACTCGTCTCCACAGCAATGGGAAGTCAGAATATGTTTTACATGTTACGTCGTGTGTTTTCTTTCTCTAAATGGAGAATAAAAGGAAAAGTTTGACTTTGAAAATGAAGTTAAAAGTTTTTTGTGAATATGAGAAAAGTTTGAAGTTGAAAAGTGAGATCGCAAGAAAATTTGGTCTAGCATCATCAACACTATTTACAATTTTAAAGAACAAAGAGAAGATCAAGGAGGCGGCTTTGCAGAATAATGCACCAATGAATTCCATGAAGTTATGAAGTGATGAACATAAGGAATTAGAGGAAGCATTGTGTATGTGGTTTTGCTACAATCAAGCCAAAAACATTCCTGTTAGTGGACCGATGATAAAGCTAATGAACATGTTGAAATGAAGATGGAGAATTTTAGTTGTTCAGACTGTTGGCGAAAGTGATTTCAATTTTTTAAAATATTTGGAGAATCAGCTTCTGTTGGCACACAAGCAGTTCAGGACTAGTCCCCCTATCCTTTCAGAAATTCTAGCTCAATACAATGCAAAAGACTCAATGCAGATGAAGCACATTATTTTATAACTTGTTGACTGACGGGACTTCAGCAGTAAAAGGTGATTCATGTAAAGGAGGAAAACACAATAAAGAATGTTTAACTTTTCTATATTGTGCCAATATGGATGGTAGTCATAAATTAAAGTCATTGGTGAATGAAAAATCACCAAGACCGCTCTACTTTTGGGATACTTTGCTACTGTGCACATATGTAGCTAATTAGAAGGTGTGGATGATAATGCCATTATTTATCAAGTGGATGAAGGCTTTCGACCTTCAAGTTGGAATTGAAAACAAAAAAAATAGCTCTATTCGTCGAATGCACACCCAAGTCCCAAAGATGTTCAATTGGATAACATTGAACTGATATTATTGCCACCTAGATGTACTAGTGTGCTTCAGCCTCTTGATCTAGGAGTTATGAAACTGATAAAGAAAAAATATCGGATCATTCTGGTAAGTGATGTGATCGGGTGGACGTCATCAGATTATAAACCAGTGAAATGGAACGTCCTTGAGGCCATTAAAGCTGTTGCCATGACATGGAATGAACCAGGAAAGCACACTGAAGCATGCGTTTTAGACATACTGGCTTTGTTACCAAAAATGATCTGAATAAGAAAATCATTGCGGACAAACCTGCAGAACAGGAAGCAGATGGATGGAACATCGTTCCTAAAAAGATGGAATTGACATTTAGCTTTCAAGACTATGGCACTGCTGATGCAGATGTAGTACCCCGGAATGATGGGTCTGATATAGAAGTCATTAAATCAGGTAAAGGAAGCTCAGAAGAAGATCAGGATCATGAAGAAGATAGCAATCAAAGTGTACCATCTCAATCAGAACCCATGCAAGCTTCAAATACAATCGAACAGTTTTATAGTGCATCAAATGCACTTACTGAAGAAACAGCAATTTTCCGTAAAGTCGAGAGTTGCGTTTTATAGTCATGAGTGTCAAAGAGGTAACGAAAGACCCTCAATTTTGATTTTTTGTAAAAATCCCAATTTAATTAAAAACAAACATCAGGTATGCAATATGTATTGTTCTGATCACTTTTTTTATCATGTAGTACTGTTATTTTTATGTGTTATGTAGTGCATGTACATAGTACAATGAAGTTGCCAAAAGTTATGGGATGTGTACCTAGTATTGTGTAGGACCTCCTCTAGCCTGGCAAAGTGCAGCAACTTGATGTGGCATTGATTCCACAAGTGACCAGAAGACTTCTGGAGAGATGTTGAGCCATGCCATCTGAACACAGTTCCCTGATATTTGTAGGTGCAGGATCTTGGGTGCAAATGGAACTTTCTACCACGTCCCATAAGTGCTCTATTGGGTTCATGTCGGGCGAACATGGTGGCCACACCATCCGTCAGAACTATCCAGAATGCTCCTCAAACCCATTTTGGACAACTTGGGCCCCGATGACATGGTGCATTGTCTGCCTGCAAAATCTCATCGTTGTTAGGACACACAAAGTCTGCGAAGGGCTGCAAATAGTCACCCAGCAGAAGAACAAAGCAATTACTGGTTAATGACGTGCTTACAAGGTCCAGGGAACCCAAACCGTGCCACAAAAAGACACCCCACTCATGTATGGCACCACCAGTTTGCACACTGCCTTGTTGATAGCTTGGGTCCATGGACTCATGGTGTCTGCGCCACACCCGAACCGTACCATCAGCTTGTAACAACTGGTAGCGTGATTCATTGGACCATGCCACATGTTCCCAGTCTTCCAGGATCCAATTGCCATGTTCACGAGCCCAGGTGACGCGCTGTGTCCGATGTCGTGGTGTTAACAAAGGCACTCTGGTGGGTCTTCTGCTCTCATACCCCATAGATGCTAAATTTTGCAGCACTGACCTGGTACCTCCTGCACTGAATGTAGATGTTATTTGAACTAGTGTTGCTTGTCTGTTAGCATGGACAATCCTGGTCAGACACTGCTGGTCACAGTCATTCAGCACCCGTGGTTGACCACTGCATTGTCCACTGTGTGTTATAATGCCTTCCATGAGGCATTCTCGGTACACAAGTGACACCGTGGATCGAGGAATGTTGAGTGTTTGCTCAACTTCAAAAATCGAATGTCCCATCCGTCTGGCTCACACTACCATGCCTCGTTCAAACTTAGATAATTCACGTCGACTTGCCATAATCCTACTGCCGGTTGCTCAACCTGACTCACGAGATTACACCTCGTAACTGATAAAAATCGTGGCGTGCGTCGAAGCCTTTGTACGACGGCAGCACCAGCTAAAAATTTGCATACTGCTATCCCTTGACTTTTGGCACTTCAGTGTGTTTGTATGATTCAGCAATAACAAGAAGTCCATTATAACGATACTTTTTCCGATTTTTGTCAGGTCTTGTAATGTCAGACGTTTACTGTATATTTAACTTTAACCTTCTGAATTTTTGTTTTATACTGATTTCTGTAGTTAGCTTCTTATTTATATTTCTCTTCACTTGTGAGATCTGTAAGTAGGGATGTATTAATTATGAGTACTTTTCACCCATTGCAGCCATAGATACAACTTAACTGGTGCAAAACATGACAATTTAACATGCTTCAATTTGTTTGGTATTTTTAGTTTGTTGATCAGCAAAGGTTTTACCTTGCATCAGACACTGACCTTCTGATTGATACATGCAAGACTGAAATAGCATTCTTGAAGACGAGCTGGCACATGTTGGGTCGACCAACTGTTGTTTTGACTTTGCAGAAGTCTATAGTAGGTGGGTTGCAACCCTCCTGCATGGATTTGTTTCATGATGGAAATTTGAATGATTTGACATTTGCATGACCAATGTGCTCATATATTTTAAAAACTAGCATGCCTGCCTGAATACTGAGCACAAATCTATCTGTTTTGTTCATTGCAGTTAATATGGTGAACTGATATAAGGATTACTGAGATAAAACGATTTAATGCATGATGTGCCCACTTTCACTCTTGTGTTTATTGCTGTTAAGTTCAATACTGTGTTCCTGGTGCCATAGATGAAAAGTTGTTCTTCCCAGAAAATGCATTTAATTTACAAATTCAGTATTTTACCAGTGAAAAAGAGACATTATAGAAGTCTGAACAGAGTGCTGAGTGTTTCATTACAATAAAGTTCGGAACATAGCTTGTGATGCAGTATTTCTCCAGTTCTGAGATTAAAACAAAAATTCCAAATCTTTTAGGGAATTTATATAACAAAACCTTTGAAGATATTTTCAAAAGTTTTCATTTACAACCAATTAAATTTAAATCTGCAGATTCTTATCTTTAAAATGAACCGTTGTGGCTGTTGTAAGAGTAATAGCATATATTGTACAGAGGAAGTGAGCATAAATTTTAGCAAAAATGTGACTTTGAAACCAACTTCCAGAGTGTGTACCCTTAATTCCAATGACCAGATAGTTTACATTTTTGGATATATTATTCTTTCCACGTGTATAAATGCAATGTGAAATGTGAAAGAAGTTTGAGGACCTAAGCTTCACTCATTGTTGATTTGGCTTAGAATGATCTTATCATTATTTCATGAAATCTGTTATTTAACATAATTATGTTGCATACTTCATATGAAATAATCACATGTCTCTGTGAGTCAACCATGCTATCTAAAAGTAGTTGTTACAAGTTTTTACATAAAATACATCCATTCTTTGCTCAAGGAATGGAAAAAAAAAAGATTTTAAATGTATGCACACATACAGTACATACAGACTTTGTTTTAGTAACTCTACAGTGAAAAACTGGATGCTATTTACATATGTATAGGGTGTCCCACTTGCTACTTTACCCAAGTTTTTATTAATAACATCATGAATAATAACAGTAATTAAAAAATTGAATGATATTTGGTAAGAACATACCTTTGTCCATGAAAAACAGAACCACATCATAAGAGATGTTAAACGTGTCCACCCTGTGCATCAAGACAGGCTTGAAGATGAGACTCCATATTTCAAAAAGTTCATGCCTTTTGGCATGCTCGTTGTGACCTTGAACATTGCACATGTCAGGTTTGTGATTCTGCGGGGTTACTTCAGTTTTTTGTTTGTTGCAAGGCTGAGCATATATGCGTTAATGATGTCCTCCCGGTTAACCATACCTGAGCATGTTTCTTATGTGGCACGCATTGGGAGAGAAATTTTTCAAGCGTTCGTTAACGAACTGCACCCTGAAGAGCTGGCCACTTGATATTTTCAACAAGATTGGGAAACTTGCCATGCATTACTTGTGAATATGGCTGAAATTGAGTCATTCTTTGGAGATCGCATGATTTTTAAAGGAATGTTGCCACCTCGATCTCCTGACCTAACACCCCCAATTTCTTTCTCCGATGGTTATCTCAAACCAGTGATGTTTTAAAACAAGCCGACATTCCTTGAGGCATTGAAGAAGCAGTGCTATAGCTCATCTGGTGTGATTCCCATTGAAAAGTTTGCTCGTTCTCTTTTTCACCATAGTAACTGACTCAAAACGGGTCTTCTTGAGTACAAATTTGACTTTGGGAAAAAGAAAAAAGTTTACATGGGGCTAAATCTGGTGAGTAGGCAAGATGTTCAAGCATTTTGATGCATTTCTAGTCTAAACACTGCTTCACTGAGGGTGCTAAATGAGCTGGGGCATTGTCCTGTTGAAGGATGAAGATATTTTACCACAACTCTGGCCTCTTTCTTCTGACTTGCTCTCTCAAAGTTACCAGAACCTGTTTGTAGTAATGCTGACTCATTGCTGTTCCACCAGGAACCAACTGTGCCAAAATCACACCCTTAATGTCAAAGAAAACAGTTAACATGGTCTTGAACTTGGACTTGCATTGCCATGCTTTTTTCATCTTTGGTGACATTGGTGTTTTTCAGTGCATTGACTATTTTTTTCATGTTAGGGTTCTATTGAAAGATTCAGATTTCATCACAAATAATAAAATGAATAAAAACCATCTCTGTGTGTTCAAATAACTTTAGCCCTAACACACAAGACTTTAATTAAAATATTATATGCACTTTAAAAGCATTAGTACTTTCAGGCTACTATAGCCCATCTTCAGATGCAAGACAGATCTTTGGTTAGTAAAGCACATATACACTGAAGTGCCAAAAAAACTGGTACAGATGAGCTTATGTAAAATACATAGCAACGTCACCCATGTGCGTACTCGGTTGCTTCCGCCAGTGCGTATATAAAGCAATAGGCATCCTTGCCAGCTGGCAAAGCT
The DNA here is from genome assembly GCA_039090855.1 of Macrothele yani. Classification (NCBI taxonomy): domain Eukaryota; kingdom Metazoa; phylum Arthropoda; class Arachnida; order Araneae; family Macrothelidae; genus Macrothele; species Macrothele yani. The sequence continues at coordinate 14,938,229 of CM077028.1, forward strand.
GTTTTCGGCATGAGAATGACCAATAATAAAGATTTAAGTGCTTTTCAACGCGGTGTCATAGTTGGCGCTCGTGAGATGGGCCATAGTATTTCGGAGGTAGAAACGAAGTTTGGATTTTCACGGACGACCATTGCAAGGGTGTACTGTGACTACAAGAATTCTGGCAAAACCTCCAACCTACGATACCAATGTGGCCATAAAAAGACATTGGGTGAACGTGACCATCGTCGGCTGTCAAGAATTGTTTCACGCGATAGGCGTGCAACACTCTCGCAGGTATCATCTGAATTCAATGCTGGAACCTCAACAAGCATCAGCGTCCGGACTGTGCAATGTACCCTGCACGATATGGGCTTTGGAAGCCGACGCTCAACTCAAGTCCCCTTGATGGGTGCACGACACAGAGCTATGCACCTCGCTTGGGCACGGCAACACCGCCACTGGACACTTGATGACTGGAAACAAATAGCCTAGTCTGACGAGTCACATTTTCTACTGTATCGGGCAGATGGAAGAATTCGTGTTTGGCGCAAACCCCATGAAGCCATGGATCCCGCCTGTCAACAGGGAACTGTACCGGCTGGTGGGGGGTCCAGAATGGTATGGGGTGTGTTTAGTTGGACTTCACTGGGACCCCTGGTACGTCTGTGACCGGCCAACGCTATGTGCGCATCCTTTCTGACAAGGTACACCCATTCATGTCCTGCCTTCATGCTGATGGGTTGGGCCTGTACCAACAGAACAATGCACCTCCACACAAGTGCTGGGATGCCACATTATGGTTAGAGGAGCATTCATCTGAGTTTGTAGTGTTGCCATTCCCACCCAAGTCCCCAGATCTGAACGGGATAGAACACATTTGGGATGCCATGCAACGCCCTATCGAACACAGAAATCCGAGACCTCGGAATACACCCGAATTGTTGAACGCTCTGCAGGAAGTATGGTGTGCATTGCTTTCAGCTTATTTCCAGAAGATTAGTGGAATCCATGCCCCATCGTATTTCTGCAGTCCTGGCCTTCCGTGGGGGACCTACCGAGTATTAGACTGGTGTACCAGTTTTTCTGGCACTTCAGTGTTTACATACATTGGGAGGCAGTGCAAAGGACCATGGGGAAGGTGGCGGAGGCCATTTATTATCGCAGATACGGCGTTGACGTATCTGCGATAATAAATTAAATAGTGATCGATGTCAAAAACAATATGTTTCTTCTTTGGATTACAGTCCCCCTGGGTAATATTGGTAACCAATTCCAATTGGGCTTCGGACTGCGCTCCATTGCACTGTTTGCATTACTAAGGAAGGACAAGGAAAAACTGCCTGAGGAACAAAATGGGGCATATACCATATCCCCCTTCTGGAAATGGACAATGCGCCTCCAATTACATTGGATCCACGACCAAGAACTTAAGATGCAGATTGTGTGAACGTAAATATAATGCGCAGAATGGGCAGCAAAACACTGCCCTAGCCCAAAACACCTATAATGGAACTTTTAGACCTGACTGCGATAATGCAAAAATCATCATAACTCCAAGAAATAAGGCCACGTTGTTAATGACTGAAAGTTTGCTAATAACTCAACACCGCGGCACATGCTGTAATGACTATGTCCCCTGCGGTATACCCCCCATCTGGAGGGATACATTACTTTGGTAGCAGCCCTCTGTACAGGACCACGCCACTGTGGCCCCGCCCCCTTCCCATGATCCTTTGCGCTGCCTCTCTATGTATGTATATATGTGCTGCACCAACCAAAGATCTGTCTTGCATCTGAAGATGAGCTATAGTAGCCCAAAAGTACTAATGCTTTAAAAGTGTATATAATATTTTAATTAAAGTCTTGTGTATTAGGGCTAAAGTTATTTGAACGCACAGAGATGGTTTTTATTCATTTTATCATATATGACATGCATATTTGTAGTTTTAACTTCATCACAAGTGATAACACTTTTCAAAAGGTTGGGGCTTGCCTGAATTTTCCCCAGAATGTCAGCATAAATTTGTTTGTAATTTTCTTTTTGTTCAGGCATGAGAAGCCTCAGAACTATCTTGGCACAAACCTTTGTCATGTTGAAATTTTTCATGTAAAATTTTCCTAACAGTCTCTTTACTATCATTCTAATATGCAGTCGTCGAATAATTGCATAGATTTTGTCCACCTGGTTTCCTGTTTTTGAAGTATTTGGGCATTCCAGACACTTGTTGTCTTCAATGTCCTTCCGACCTTCACTGAACCACGTATATCATGCAAAAATGCAGGCACTTTGCATGCATTCTCCCCTGTCTGCCCCATTTAACATATGAAAAAAGTTAGTTGGTTTTTTCTTTAATTTCATTAAAAATTTCATGTTTATCCATCGCTCAATTGTTGAACACTGCATTTTTCTGACACACGACAAACAACACGTCTAATTTCATTGATGTGTGTCACTAAAATTAATGCAGATAGTGATTTGAACTTTGCATTTCAGGTTGCAGACAGCTTAAAGTCAATGACTTCTCACTTACTTTCAACTTGCATTGCACATTTCATTCTCCGCAGGCACATTCTTGTTATACCATAGCTGTATCCCGTATGACCATTATGTTTGCGCCGTTATTAAGAAAAACTATAAGTGGTCAAGAAAATTGAAACCCAATGCTACAAAATCTAAATTAGTTGTAGAAGTTGACTTGATCCTGTAGTCAATTCTGCCTGTAGTTAATCTAAATATTATTTTAATAATTTATTATGGTAATTTTTGACTATTTGCAAATTGACAAAGTGATGTATTTAAAAAATTTCTACCACATAATATGAAATTTCATCATCCAAATGCTTTCATTTCCATTTCATATAAATAAGTAAATTGGTTTTGTATGTAACAAAATTCTTCCTTGACACGATTGATATCACTTGGCTAGTGTTTTTTTACAAGAATTTGTAGTACTCGATAGAATGCCCCATAAGATAAAGAAATGACACTTGATAACTAATATAGAGAATGCAGTTTAAGTAATAGATTAGTCTATGAGTGTTGGTGATATTGTTCTCTAGGGTTAAATAATTGAGAGATGAGCATCACCAGTCACAAGAGCAAAAAATTCTGTACAACTTCATACAAGGGTAAATCAAGAAATCTTTGTTAGTGTGTGTGTCTATTTAGTATACTGCATGGAAGATTATCTTTAACAGATTTTAAACTTTTCTTTTTAACCAGTAATACTCTAGTTGCCTCTGTGACATTTTAAACATGACGCTGATCTTCCATGTACATATCAAATGAATAACAAAGTGACATGCAATTTCTACATTCTTAGGATGTCATAACAAGTGACATTTATTGAAAAGATACTTATTTCCTCTATACAATTTTTTAATCAGTATTCATCAACTGATGGCAGCTTAATCTAAACCAGTCACAATTTAGTTGAGTAATTTCTATACCAAGATGACCAGTTTCTTTCCAATAGGAAAAATCAATGTTCAATGGGGTAATCCAAATTCATCAAAATACCATTTTGTAGTGTGCTATTTTGCTGAATTTAGATTAAGTTTATCCCATTTCTTCTTTGTGCTGCAAAAATTTGGAAGATAATTGTCTATGTTTCCAAGATATGTCTCTGTGTTTCCAAGAAAGCATTGAAACTTTGTTTACCAAGAATTGCAACTTGGAGACCCCTCACCAAATCCCATTTATTTGGATCCCTTACTAAATTCTGGCAACAGTTCCTGCACCTCAAATTCATATTATGGTTCTGGCAACCAGTCCTCAGATTCAGTTGATCGTGGGTGATCAAGGCTATATAGCTACCTCTTAACAAACTTCATTACTATATGTGATTCTGTGTGTTTTTCATTCAGTTTCTATGTTTATAAGATAAATATCATTGCAGTGTATTTATTGTTTTGTTAATGAACCTGTTCATTTATTTTAACTTGGTTTCATTTCCATATTCCTTCTAATCTTATACCAAATTTCACTCCACCCACTTTAGATCCACTAATCACATCACTTTTGAAGAATGTATTCCGTTATCAAATGTAATGCTACATTACTGTAGTAGTTGAAGTTTGGAAGGTTTATTTTCCCCACACTTTAGCAGAGTTGTTTACCTTTTATGCCCTGTTAAAAATGACCATGATCTCCCAAAAAGGAGAAGAAAATTCCTGTTTAGGTATGTGTTTACCTGTTAGCCTCTCAATTAAACTGTAGTAATAAAGTTTAACTACAAACTTTTATTACTATAAATAAAACAGAAATTTAAACAATTTACCCAGAGTAAAACTTGCTACTAAAAAGAGCTCACACATTTTCTACAAGTATTAACAGAAAATTCCCTTTCAAGTGACAAATCAGAATTATAAGAAGAAAAATTTGTGAAGTACATTTTCTTATGTGACTTTGTAGTTTATGAAATATTCCCTGCCTGAGAAAAAGTTTTCTAATAGATACATTTTATTGCTTCAGACTCACACATCCCTTCATGTGAGTATTCATCCTTTGTAAGGAGAAGAGGATCGATTCCACCAATTGAAAACTTGAATGTTAGGTGACAATGTGTCTGTTGGTATAGATGACACATGCTGATATCAGAGTCCTTTTCAGGACAGTCAGGCATTGCTGGCTGTTGTGTTGCCCTAAGTAAAATATGTGTTCATGGCCAAACACGCTCCTTTTGTATTTCTGATATTGTGTTGTCTGTGCTGTTGAATTCTTGCTTACAAATATTGCGCCGGCAGAGAATGGTGGTAACAGGTTTGTGAGTTTTCAGAAAACTGTATGATAGTCTGAAATGTACTAACAACTGACTCGCTACTCTCTGCATACTTTGTTATGTTGTACTATTGGTCAGCCCACTATGTACAGTTACACATTGTTCCTATGTACAGTTACACATTGTTCCTGTGCTACCTTGTGCCACAGGTCCCTCCTGCTGTCCACAGAAATTGCATTGAAATGTACAAAACTTTCATGATGATTAATGCATTGTGAACCCGTGACTATATAGACATTAATTTGCATTAGGTTTACATCTTGCATATACAGTATCGAACCGATTATCCAGACTCCTGAAAACCGGACCTTTTTGTATAATTGGAATTTTTGCGATATTTCTTGACCTTGAGGTCCAGGTCTTCCATGCTGAAGCTCAGCCTCGTATTTCAGTCATCCCCAGCTGACCCTCTATAACCTTTAATCTCCCCATCGTATGTACATATACATAGTCAAAACAGCAATCTAGAACAATTCAAGATACATTTTCCTTTCCCACCGTTTGTGGCAGACATCCAACTTCACCCTCCTCCCTTCCTATCTTTCCCCCAAAGGAACAGTCAGCAGAAACCCAAAGCCTTTTTCCAGAATAACGGAGGCATTATTGTCCGTCAGTGCTTGCGTCAAGGTTCGGTTTCCTCAAGAGAAAAGAGAAGCGTTTCCCTTTTCAGCTGATGACGTCGCTATTCTCCCTTGCACTGGTGACTGCTTTTGGAAGAAAGCCAAAAAATCTTCACCACTCTATTCGTTGATCATTGGTGTGACGTCATTGGCTGGTTGGGAATACTCGCGACTTCCCTGTGAAGAGAGGAAGAAACAGTACGGAGACCCACTTCGTTTCGTAAAATTAAATCAATCACTTTGTTTCATTGGTTGGTGCTCTGTGGTTCATGTTTATTCTGTGATGCTGCAAAAATCTCACGTGTAATGTCAAAACGGCCAGGAGATCAGGACGCGTGAGTTCATCCTTGTACAATGCGCGATCGAAAGCGGGGTGGAGTCTGCTGCATATTTATGTGAACGATACAGTTTTTTCTATCGGAGAAATAATAGCGGCGAAGAAACCGGACTGCCGCTGTCCCGGACCTGTCCGAATAATCGGTTCGATACTGTATATCAAATCTTTTCAGGAATATCTATCTGCACAGAATCCAACAATATAACTGTACTTGAATTACAATCGTTCAGCAAAAGCTGCTACTACAACTATACTTACAAATCAAATATGGAACAACTTATGCATTTTTCTTTTTTTCAGTAAAATTGTACTGACCTACACTGCTGTCTATTCGAATTCTGCTAGTGCATTCTTATGATACCACATTGTGGTGTATTGGATTATATGATTTTCATGTACATGCAATCATTTTCATGTTTTTGAATATCCTTTTAAAGCCATCATAATGATACTTTTTCTTTTCCTTCCTTCAGTTTATTTGCTGTTTTCTTTTTCCTCTTTTTGTTTGAAAATATCATTGCAGGCTAGTGCAGAGGAAGACTAATACTGAAGAAGCTAGGAAACATAGCATGGAAGTTGAATGTAACTGTTGATCTGTTTTAGGCTGTGATAATTAATATTGTATTTAAACAGATGTTTTCCCCTAAGTCTGCATTTTTGCACAAAACTGACAGGTTATATTTAAAAGTACAACAAATTGCATCATTGAAATTATGTAAGTCTTCACGGAAAAAAAAAAAAAAAAAAATTAGCCAGGAAAACTGTTGGCACAGGATACGTAAAAAAAAAGAAGAGGAAAAGTTTTAAAAATGCAGTTATTTTTCCATTTGATGTAGTTTATGTTGCCTTTTAGGTAGAGGGTATGTTATAATTTACTTTCTGGCCATGTCATGTATATAACTACAGTGTGATATTTTAGCCAACATGGCTTCCACATATCTAAGAGAACTTCCAAATTGTTAATCTTTTATATATTTTTTATTCCATGTAGAACCTTGACAGAGAAGATTTCTATTTAGTCAATGATATTGAATTATTGGCCAGTACATTGCGCTCAGACATTGCTTTCTTGCGAACCAATTGGCACATGCTTGGACGCCCCATAATGTGTGTACGATTTCTTCATTACTATTTAGGTATGTCCTTTGCACCTTCATTTGTATAAATAAAAATTCTAAATGGCGGCTTTTGAATAATTTTTTTTGTGATTGTCACACTGTAGATAAACGTTTTCAGACTATTACAGCTTAGAAGTACAGTAATTACAGCACATGAATTCAGTAATGATTAACAAATTAGGAAGTTGGTCATTTCCTTTTTTCCCAAATGCTATTGTTTTACTGCAGATGTAGAGAAATAGCCCTGATACTAAATAAATGAATGCAATAAAAAAGCGTTAATTTTTTTCGTTTTTTAGAGTCCCTGTATACAGGTGTAATTAAAATTTTGTATTCAAAAGTTGTGAAATAATTTTTTTCTTAGTGTGGTTTTTAGAACAACATAGTGTAGCTGTTCTTGAGAGGATATTGTTAATACCTGCATGTTTTCCTACTTGACTGTCATATGTACTCACATATAAGCTGAGAAATTTTCGAAGAAACATTTAGAAAAAAAGGTTCGAAGTCATATTATACATGTGCCAGCTAAACAGCATGGTTACATGGTTATATTGGAAAAGAGTGGTTTTATGATTTTGTTAAGGAATTTCTGTTGTGAAGTTTTGTAGTGAAATACACTTTTTGCCATTCCTTGTGGCATATTTTTGCTATATCAGATGATGATTGTGCAATAAATAGTTGTTGAAGCATAATTTTTGTTGTTTCACAAATTCTACTCTCTTCTGAATGGTCAGCTTTAGGAAATTATCACATTTGTTCAGATTGTGATTCATTTTACAAAATAAACACCTACCTTTGACTTCAGAAACAAAAGTTGAAGCCTTTGGTTGAACAGGCTTTTTATGAGAGATCACCCTGTCCTTTTGTAATGTATGCACATGCCTCTGTATAAACTCCAACAGCTGATTTAGTTGAGGAATGTTGTCTGCTTCTAATGTTCTATCCCACCATCCACGAGTTGTCGAATCCAGCTTATTCTGCAAAATAAACAGCAGCAGAGTGTCGGCAACTTCGTCGCACTGCAACTCAAGGCTCTCTAAAACACAAACACGTTCAATAGTTCTCTCTACAATATTTAAAAGTTGAGCTGCAGACTCATTGTTGACTACTGGCAGCAAAACTAATTTCTGTATAATATTGAAAACCAACTCACATTTATTAGAATATCTCTTCTTCAACAAATCCCACGCAACCTCAAAATTAGCATCACACAATTACAATGATTGGACGATACGAAGAGTATCTCCTCTCAGACACCCCTTCAAATACTGAAGTCTCAGTGAATCAGATTGTTATTGAATAACACAGACACTGTAAACAAATCTTGGAAGGAGAGCCACTGAGTGGCATCCCCACTGCTAAAAAATTGGAATTCACAATTCTGGCAAGCGAAGCGGCACTGATTTTTCACTCGTTGTGATATTATTTGCTGGAACCAAGGGTCCAGACACTTTCCTCAGCAGTATCAAAGCCAAATAATAATAATTTCCTGTAACTCCTCCAATTCGGCTATAAATCTATCCACTTCTTCCGGAGCGCAGGACTCAAAAATTCCTTCAAAAACCTCTGCTTTCTTTGCCTCAATAGCGTCTAATCTCGTTTTACATAATAACAGCTCCGCACTAGCACTGTCAAATTGCTGAAATTCACCCGATTCAATTTTATCTCGAAGTTTTGTCAACGACGCCTTAAATACACTTTTTTTTTTTTTTTTTATCTTTAATGCATCCATAATTACAATGTCAGCAAAAGCACTCTAAATCACTATAGGTTGAAATCACAAATGTGAAAGTTGCCGCCATATCCAAGAGGGTCGAAGGTATTTCCTGCTCGGCGGACCAAAATGAAGAATACTTAACACGCACTACTAGAGGATTGTATGGTTTTGAAGCTCTACTTGAGCTCATTTAATAACACAACTTTATATCAATAAAGCACTTGAAACACTGTAAACATAAACAAACCTTGCCGTAAGCAACTCACACTCGTAAACAGAAACACATCAACTCACAACCACACCGCTACTTCTTAATTTTCCCTACAGCAAGAGAGCAAAACAGAGACGCAGCTCTGTGGCACCATCTATTGGTTACGATAACAACAAATGAAACTAAGTATTGTACAGAGGTTACTACTGTCTTTTGTGACCCATAAAATTGTCTTTACTCCAGAAAAACTGTGAATTGGTTATTTGGCATTTATCTTTAAGAAAGGGGACTGGTTTAAATGTGAAAACTACAGAGAAATCACAGTATCATCAACCCTAAAATAGATTACTGTGTATACCTGTGTATCAGCCTATCTCATGTACAAGTCTACTCCCTACTTCAAGAGCTAAAAATTTGTGAAAAACCTTGACCTGCATATAAGCCGACATTAAATTTCAAGAGTTTGGAAAATATATTTATTGAAATTAATTATGCAAATTTCTGAGATTATCTTCTGTAAAAACCTTCAAAGTACGATTCACTTATAGGAGTTTCCAAATAACTTCAGTAACATCCATTGCATTACTTATGTAGCATTTTTTGAGAGACTTTATAACCATTTCTGATGAAATTACATCTCGCATTTCTTTCACTCAAGAAGTAACAAGGCCAAGTCAGCCTTTTATTCAAGTTTTACCACCTTTCCTAAAGCACTGTATCTTTGCTGTTTGATAGTGGGATTGGCTTTCGCCAGCGCGGAGTGAAAGACATGCATGCTCACGCTTGCCATGAAAACTCGACGGAGAAGAGAGATGCCTGATTGACTGTGGCCCACTCCAACTGCTAAGCGATTTACATGGTGTCTGACTTACTGTGTTATGCAGTTGCATATGGGAAGTAATGAGGTATTATGTACCTTGATTTGAAGATAGAAATTTCACTTTCTCAATTTGAAACAGGATTAGGTTTTTTGATCATGTTAGTGGCATTTATTAACCTAGGAATAAAAGAGTGAACATTTTCCCCGGCATTTATTATCCTTAAAGGAGTGAACATTTTCCTCAGCATTTATTATCCCTTAAAGGAGTGAACATTTTCCCCGTAATCTCTGGGTGAAAAAATATTTCATAATTTTTATTTTTTTTGGAAGTATTTTTAATGAACATGCTGAAAGCCACAGTTGAAGATGGATTTGTTTACATTTTTGGCATGCAGAAAGCTGCTATCTAAAATGTAAACAAATCTGTCAGTAAATTCTGCAGGAGAATTCACGGAAGTCCAGCCCTATTTTTTACTGACCTGCATATAAGCCGAACCCCCAACTTTGAAAGCAGGATTTCTTCCAAAAACTTTTGGCTTATATGTAAGTTCATACGGTATATGGATGAATGTTAAGGAATTTAATAGAAGAGCAGTGCAAATTAAGGGAAACTGAGGGAAATTAATGGATTTAGACCAGAAAGATTGTGCATGGATAATAATTTCCCCCTTTTGAACAGATTATATTGAAAAGAAAAATGGCAGCAGGACAGGGAATGAATCAATTATTTTTAGACCTAACAAAAGAATAATGATAATGTTCCAAGATTAAGGAGTTATGTTGGGCATTGAGGGAAACAAATATTAATTTCACTGTTATTAAAGCAGCCCAAAAAAATTATGAAAGACAAAAATTAAAATAGGCCAAGGAACATCAAAAGGCTTTTAATTCTAATAATTAATGACTTCATGGCTTCCTTTAATTACTTTCAGTACCGTAAATTTGTAATGGGAGTTATAGAGGATAATTTTATTAAGGTACATTACCTCCCAAATTTTTGATCTATGCACTAGATCATCGTCAGGAATACTTGCGTCTTGCTACTTCCACAGGTCTGGTGGCTAAGCCTAATGTACTTTAATAAAATTAATTTTATTAAGATACATTAAGGTATTAAGATAATTTTATTAAGGTAATGTACCTTAATAAAATTGTCAATTCCCGTTAAGAATTTGCGGTACTGAAAGGCTTTTTAGTTGTCAATGGACTTAGATGAGATGATGATGTTGCATCTCTCACACATTGTGTAAAATTAAATTTATGTGGAACAAGTACTGCAAAAATGGAACATTAAATGTCAACGGATGTAAGTAAACCTTAATCATACATGAGATTCATTCACGGAATTCCGCTTTTTTGTCATCATTAAGGTTATTCTCGAGATAGATGCAAAACTGAAGAGAAATTTTGGAGGATTAGGCGGGGGGGGGGGGGGGGTCTTTTTTTTTTTTTTTTTTTTTTTTTTGTGGTGTGGAGATTGTATTTTGTTTTTTAAGACTTTCGAAAACGTAGGTTAAAGGAGTGAACATTTTCCCCATAATCTTGATTTCTTTTTCTCGCAAGATTTCTTCTGCGCAGTATTATTGTTAAATATAATTTTTTTCCATAAATATTTCTATTTCAGCTTGAAAAATGAAGAAAGATTCCGAAACGGAACTTCGAAGAATTCTGCCTTTTCCATCGTAATTTCGATGGTTCTCGAGATCGATGCAGAACATAACAGAAATTTGGGAGCTAATGGTGAAGGTAGTGGTGGTGGTGGGATGGTTTTCCGTCAGTGGGCGAATTCTGACTTTCAAAGCTTTCAGGAAAAGGAAGTTAGACGGAGTAAAGGTTTCTCCTGTAATTGTAATCCTTTTTTCATGGGGATGTTTCTTCTACCCAGTAGTGTTGTTAAATAAAATTCTATTCCATAAATACTTGTTTTGCAGCTGCAAAATGGAGGAAAACTTTCTTAAAATGGAAGTTGGACAGAGCGTAGATATCGCTGGTAATCGTAATTTTTTTCTCCGCGATGTTACATTTATCTTGTGTTGCTGTTAAGTGGGAAAAAAAAAAGAAAATTATATATTTTGAATACAGTGATGTGCTCCAGCTTAATATTTACATAATAAATTTGTGCACAATTTGATCTTGCTCACGCCGCGTTATATTCACGCTGTTTCACAGTACGTTCTTATTTTTCACCCGTGCGGTTAAAAAAGTTCAGCTTTTTATTTCCTTCAGCAGTCTCATGTATGCTTAATGGAACATTGATTTTTTACTTTGCGATGCACAGATGACCAGGTAATTACCCTTTTTTTTTTTAACCTAAGGGTAATTACTTGTTCATCTTCAAATCATAAAGTTAAAAGAAAAAAAAAATCAATATCCCATTAAGGTTTACTTTCATCCTTTGACATTTAATGTTCCATTTTTCCGTACTTGTTCCACATAAATCTAATTTTACATAATGTGTGAGAGATGCAACATCATCATCTAAGTCCTTTGTTGAGCTAACCTCTGAATCTCAGAGAACAGCTGAATGATATGTATGTAGTTGACCAGGTACTGTTGGCAGAAGAAAAATATTTGGAATGCATGGCAAAAGAAATAAAAGAGAGTGAAAGATGGGAATTATCTATGAATATAAATAAAGCAAATTATTTATGCATTAATGGTTATGAGACAAACCTACAGCTGGAAGATGATGAAAAAATAACATTATAATTATTTCGGAACAGAAATGGACTGAGAGGGCAGAAATTCATTATATGTGAGAAACAGAATTGTACAGCAAAGGAAATCTGCTAAAAGATTAAATGGAGTGTGGAGAAGTGAAGAAATAACTAGAAAAAGGATATGGAATATTTATAATGCAATTGAAAAGAGCATTTTGCTTTCTGCTGATGAGGTTTTTAGACTCAGAGAATTGGGGGAAAGCACTAGCAGTAGAGATAAATGCTTTGAGAAAATCATGTAGACAAGAAGTATCAAGAAAAGAAAGAATTTCAAATGAAAGAATTAAGGAGATTAAGAGTGAAATTACATTGGAGGATACAGAGAAGAGACAGTTGATTGGTGCATTTGTATGAGAAGAATGGCTGATGAAAGACTTCCCAAAATTGCTGTGTAATATACACCAAAAGAACGAAGAAAGAGAAGACGACCTAGAAGAACATAGTATGATGAGATTACAGAGAAACTGGATGGCATTATTCTTACGGAAGAGTGATGTTTGGATAGAAGAAAATTGAGGGAAGCACCAGGATCAGAAGGTGATGACAGACACCGTAAACTGAATGTGTGTGCGTGTGTGTGAAATAGCTTTCATGGTGGACAGGACATGCAGATTTTGAACTTCAATTTCACTTAAAAAAAGAGGTGATAAGGATGTTTGTTCTGTTAGTTAATATAGTAATAGCATATGACAAAGGGTAGGAAAGCACACATTTTAAAGAAAAATAAAGTTCAAATTGGTATTGTCAGTTCTCAGAGCTGTAGAAAACTTTTCTGCTCGTGAAGGAAGATTCCAAATTTAACATGAATGGGAAGTAAAGATTCTGGACTTTAACTTCCCTAAGAGTGTGGAAATTCTTATTCCTTTGATTGATATATAATGAAGAGACTTCAAGGAATTGGTAAACATGTATTTCTTTAGGAAAATTCATTTAAAATATATTAAGCTGCTGTTCTACACTCATACCTTTTCAATAAATGTCACATTTTCCAAACTCTAAATTTTGAGAGTCAACTTTTGTTCATGTCCTGCCTTTTTACCTTCTTATATATGAAATATGTACTGTAGCTTTTAATTTCTAAACTCATTTGCTATGTATTATATTAGAGGAGTATTTGTTACTAATAGTGTTATCGATTTTTCTTATGGCATTGTGTGGTATCAAAATGGTTTGATTAAAACTTGTTGCATGTGCTTTTGTACCAATTCTGCCTCATGGTGCAAGAAGCATTTTTGCTGTGTGGTTTGTTATGTGTCCAGTTTGGCTGTGCATGAATTTCGCCAGCTTCTGTATTTGTAGAGCACATTAATTTTTCTGTTTTAGCATGTCTTTTAGCATAGGTAATCAGTTTCACATATATGTTGCTATATCATAGAAACTGATATTTCTGTTTTTGCAAGCTGTGTTGAAAACATTCTTTGTTCAACTAAGCAATATAACTATGATCAAGATTGTCCAAATTTTCTTCCGACTTTCATGATGCATGCTGTTCTTACTGGATAGAATAAAAAATATTTGAATTTTACATGATATGTTTTCAGAAAACATTTTCGGAAAAAGGAAAAAGAATATGAAAACTGATCATGTTTCGACAGGGAGATACTGGAATTTACTTTCATCCATGCAGCCAGCTGTTTGGAAAGCTTCGAAAACACATTGTCTTGGCATGGGAAATAAACCCACTGCAGGTTTTCAAGTTTTCTGAAGAGTTGGTCACTTTGGATAAAAGTTAATTCCAAATCATTTCCTTTGCCTTTCACGTTAATTAGAAATTATTTCTTCGTAGATTTCTGCAGTGTTTTGACTTTTATTCTTCTTTGGGTTGAAAAGATGAATACCTGACTTAGATTTTGTTTTTGCTTGTTATTCATCTGGTGTGCAGTTTGTGGCATAAGTATGTTTATGTCCTAGTATCTCTTTCAGTGTTTCTAGCAAATGGGCTTTAACATTTCCTTTAACATGGTGGCGACAGACCTGGAAAATCAGGAAAAGTCAGGGAATTTCTTTCGATCGAGAAAAGTCATGGAAAGGTCAGGGAAATTTGCGGCAAATCAAACTAAGTCAGGCATTTTTATTTCTGTCATCCTAGCTCATCTTGCCAGCGATAAAGTAATAAAACATTGGATGTTGTTTTAGCAAAATATATTTGCGAGCTTTATGTCTGCAAACTGTTGCATTTTAAAATGATGTAGTTTTATCGTCAAAATAGCCATGCTTTCTTTGACTTAGGCTCCTCCTCCAACGCACCCTTGTTCAATCAATCCACAATTCCTCATCTGTCTCTAATGTCAGCACGATGTTTCTGGAATGGCTTCATGTTGTTGTAAATGTACACCATTCAGATTGAAGTATATGTGAGCACACAATAAAAAAAAATCGTGAAAAGATATTTAATGAGTTAAAATAAGGGAAGAAAACTATTTCGGAATCCAATTGTTTTTAATTCATATTTATAGGTATTGTTTTCTCTTTTATTATTTACGAAGTGTAATAGTATAAATTATTTACTTTATGTGCTTTAAAGTACCTTTTGCATCGGACGGATGCCCACTGTGTGCATTATTTCTTTTTCCTTCTCTTTGTTTGGGTGCAAAAGTTCGTTATCGAGGATCACAATATATGGCCGCCCCGGTGGCGCAGTGGTCTAAGCGATGGCCTCGGATCATTCGTCCAAACGGGGTCCGGGTTCGAATCCCGGTGAGGCATGGATGTTGTGTTTGTCTTACGGCACTGGTTCTCTCCCTTCCCTGGAACCAGTGACCCTAAATTAGGGACGGGCGACTGCTTATAGCCCATTGAGTTGCTCACGGTGGTCGTTAAACCTCCAATAAAAAAAAGAAATCACAATATATGTACGCTTCGCATTTGCTCTCGTTCGGTTTTAGGTGTGACCTTGAGGGGACATCTATTACACAAGACCAGCTGGGTTTTAGCAAATTTCGCACGCTTTGCCTTTTTAGCAGGTCTTTTGTAAAAAAAAAAAAAAGATTGTGCTTATGTTATCGGTTTGTCCATCCGTTCGCCTGTGGACACCATATCTCTGCAACTGTTAGTCCGATTTGAAAAATTCTTTTTTCATTGAGAAGCTTGAAATGTGTGAATGGTGACCTTTTATTTGATTTTTTTTTACAATGCACAATTTCGCCACTAGAGAGTGTAAATGCAGATGATATTGAATTCTTACGTTTTACTCCATATATTTGCTTCTAAACATCCAGTTCAAAAAATTATTTTACCTTTCGATTCCATTCATGTCTTAGATTACTTTAGGTATAGTCACTTTTTCAAATTACATATAGATTCTCCGCTAGGGGGCATAAAAGTAAATTGTGTTTGCCCTGATATCTCTGCTTCTAAAACTCTGATTTAAAAAATTCTTTCTGCAGCGGATGCAGCTCCTGGTGGGAAATTTTTTGCATATAATTTCTAATTTTTGGTATAAAATGGTTTGGCCACCAGAGGGCACAAGTGTTAATTTCTGCTTGTGATGTATTTGCAGCAAAACCTGAGTTTCTAAAATCTCGATTGAAAAAATTCTTTCGTGGACCGATACCACACATCTGTAAACCTTTTCAGAATATTTTCTTCTTAAAATAGTGTATGGTTTCTCTGCCATGGGGCGTTGATGTATATTTAATTTTTGTCAATATCTCTGCTTCTAAGAGTCCGATTTGAAAAAATTCTTCTTTGTTGGATAGTTTGAAGTGTGACATGTTTTACATATAATTTCAAACATTTTCAAGCTATTGACTTTCTGCTAGGGGGCATGAAGGTAAATTGCGTTTTCACCGATATCTCTGCTTCTAAAACTCCGATTTGAAAAATGTTTTCTGCACTGGATACAGCTCCTGATGGGAAATATTTTGCATATAATTTCTAATATTTGATAAAGAATGGTTTGGCCACCAGGGACGTAAGTGTTAATTTCTGCATCTGATGTACTTGCAGTAAAATATGAACTCCTGAAAACTCAATTGAGAAAATTTGTTTGCAGACCGATATTGCTTATGTCGATAAACCTTTTCGGGATATGTTCTTAAAATAATGCATGGTTTCTCCGCCAGGGGGCATAGATGTGTATTTTATTTTTTGTCAATACCTCTGCTTCTAAGAGTCAGATTTGAAAAATTCCTTTTGTTGGAGAGTGTTTCAGCTACTACACGTTTCTTATATAATTTCAAATTGTTCTTAACACACAAGTCTGCCACCAGAGGGCACGAGTTCCCATTTCCATGTTCAGCAATATCTGCGGGACTAAAAAGGGTCAAAATGGATAGACCCAATATCAATATATAAAGTTTCTAAGGGACTGGAAAGCACGTGTGAAAGATTGTGCCATGAATACCATAGTATTAGAGTTTGGATCTTGTGGTTTACATACCATACACTGTGCATTCAAAGCTACAATAAAGGAAGCAGGGTGGAGTATTATATTCAAGCTCTTTATAACGTATTGAAAGATGTTCCTGCTCATCAGGCTGATTTTACAAGGTTATCAGGTTCAAGCACTTTTCCATTAAAGTCCTGTAATGTTCAGTGGCTGGAAAATAGGAAGGTTGCTGAAAGAGCCTGAGTTGATTCCATCCATTGCAGAATATGTGAATGGAATTATTGAACAGAAAAAGCCTCCAAAATGTGGAAGTTTTAATACAGTTTCTCATTGCATTTAAAGGACATGTTGGTACCAGTGAAATTAGTATTTTATGTATGTCTGTCTTCAAATCTTGACCCTTTTCTAAGAGATTTTCAAAACAAATGCTCCATACTCACCATTTTTGTGCACATCCTTGGTCCAGATAATTGAAAGTATCATTAACAGGTATTAAATCACTTTCATTAACAGGTATTAAATCACTTACTCAAGGCTTTACCCAGATATTTTTATTAGGTTCTAGTTCCAATTGAAAACATTTTCATTTAATGTTTTTAAAATTTCGATGTCCTCTACTGGCTGACAGGAGTAAACAAAACATTTGATAATACTTCTATACATTAAGAACAGGTCTTGACTAAAATCAAGAGGCCAGAAATGTCTGTAAAAACCAAAGGAACTCAGAGGGAAGGAAGATTAAATGAAAATTTCTTCAACTGGAACTAGAACCAAATGAAAGTATCATGGAGTGCTTTGTCTGAGGTTATTAGGAAGTCATTAACCTACTTAGATACTGATGTTAGAAAAAAGGAGAACTTACTGTCAGCGAAAGACATTAAGATTGGTTTTGCTACAAATGCAGCAATTAAAAGGTGTCAGCCAGTAGCGGATATCAAAGTTTTAAAATTCAGAAATGAATACAGATCTGTGTACCAAAGTGTTGTTACCACATTATTGGATCAATCACCATTAACTTTTAAATTTACTAAGGCTCTATCCTCTTTTGATCCTAATGTTGCACACAATCAATATATTAGCTGCAAATGGTTTTCTAGTTTGCTGACTACTTTGGTTGAACACAACTGGATAGATTGTTCACAAGCTGATAGAGTATCAGTTAGTTTTAAGAAACTCACATCTACTCTTTCAGCTCTAGAAGAATGCCATAATTTTTCTCGATCACATGAACGCGTTGATCACTTCTGGGAAAAAATGTTTTTAAAGCATGAATATCAAGAACTGTATTCAGCTGTTAAAATTATCTTGTCTCATGGCAATGCTGATGTTGAAAGAGGTTTCTCTGTTAATTGTGAAAACCTTATTGATAACATGGAGGAGGCAACATTGGTTGCATATAGGACTGTGTATGATGCAACAACACAACACTAATTGGTGGTGTCCAAAACATAAGGATAACAAAACCTATATTACTGGCAACCCGGAAATTCTTGATCTAAAAATGCTGAAGTTGTGAAGGCTGCTCAAAGTGAAGATGATAAGAAAAAGAAAGCACAGAATGAAAAAAGGAAGGTTTCAATGATGGTAAAGCAGCTACAGGTCAAGAAAGCAAAAATTCAAGATGCAAAAGATAGTGTAAATGTTATTGGTGAAAAAAATGAAATTTCTAGCAAAAAATGAATCTTTGTAGCTTACATACTTTTTGAAAGTACAGTTAACTTTTCAAAAGTAAAATCCAAAGGGGAGTGAGAAAAAAATTCAAGTTGCCAACCGAAAGTTATGTGAAATCAATTACATATTTAACTATATCTTTAAACGTGCATTTTACACTTTTAACTGCATGTTTTTAAAGTGTAAATATTTTTAATGTATTCAAACTGTTGTTTAAGTGTAAATAACATCACAATGAAAATAGAATAAAAAAACAACTTAATATAATAAATTACCTGGCTACTGTTTGAAGAAATCTGTTAATAGAATTTTCCATTTTTATTGTCCTTTCATGTTCAATAGCAATTTCAAGTGTGCAGTTGCATTAAAAATTTCATCTCTTGTTTCAAGTGTGGCTTCAAAAAAGTTTTGCAAAGTGTTAGTTGCTGCTCGGGCTTTTTTCCCCCAACAGTAGAGGTTTGGGCACTCCTGCAACTCATCTTCATCGCCAGGTTGAGGATTTAATTGGGCTATGTCTTCATCGCCCACTCTTAAATCTACTCGGACCTCTATTTCAGTGTCGATATTTTCATATGCACAAAAATTTTCTTTTTATCTAATTTTAAATTTTGCAAAACTAGGTTTCATTCTTCATCAAGTTTATGTCCCACCAGATCTTCAAGTTTCTTCACCATTGTCTAATGGTTGCAATTTTGATGATGTATCAGCTGGTAAAAGTTGGATGTTTATGGATTGAATTTCAGAAATGCATTCATGCACAGTACAGTTATTAATGATGAGAAACTTTTACACATTTGCAGCACCATTTTTTATAGAGCATTTTTTGACAGTTTTGAAAGGTTCCGTTAGTTATTCGGGTGTCTTTATTTGATTTATTGTCAGTGAGTCAAAATTTTACTCCAGAAAAAGATCTAGGTTTTTTTAGATTTGGTTATCATTATTGGCTTAAGTTTCTTAGGTCCACTCACTCATGTTGGCTGCTAAAAGTAATAATACATTATCTTTGCTGTGCTTCTGACACTGTAAGTAGTTTCACCTTTCAAAGATACAGTATTGTCAGGCAGATACTTTAAAAAAAATCTCATTTTGTCATCATTTGAAACATCTTCGGTCATAATCTTTTAAAATAGTAGGCAGTTTTTTCAACCATTTGGAGCAGATCTCTTCATCCATGGTTACATTTTCACCACAAAGCTTATGATATCTGATATTATGACAATTTCTGAAACCTGAATGTTTTTTTTTTTTTTGAATGATGGTTTAATGACCACCGTGAGCAACTCAGTGGGCTATAAGCATTCACAAACTTGAAATCATTTTACCTAGTTGCTTTCCAAAGACTTAGCTTCCTCTCTCATGAAAATGAAAAAAACCATTAGAAAGTACCAATCACTCACCCTAAAGATCATGGTAACCTCCAATGACAACACACTTCCAACACGTCAATCATCGTGATGTAACTGGGCTTCCAAGGTTTACAGACATCTTGCTTACGCTTCTTACTTCCAGGTGTGAAACATCGTATTTTTTTTTTCCTTTGCCTTATGAGATGTTACTATAAAGCTTGTCAATTCCATAAAATCTCATAAGGCTAAGGAAAAAAAAAAAATATGACACACCCGGAAAGTAAGAAGCGTAAGCAAGATGTCTGTAAACCTTGGAAGCCCAGTTACATCACGATGATTGACGTGTTGGAAGTGTGTTGTCATTGGAGGTTACCATGATCTTTAGGGTGAGTGATTGGTACTTTCTAATGGTTTTTTCATTTATGAATTGCACGTAAACTATGCGCACTTTGCAAGAGGTTAATACCTTAAAAGTGCAAATATAATAATTCCTCTCTCATGATAGATTCTCCCAGTTGCATATTTTTATCTCTACACTGAATACTTCATTTCCATTAAGCATCCCTCAAATATTCCAATACTCTGCACATTTTTTTCTTTTCTTTTGTAAAAGAAAATTTATTTCTTTTCTTTTTTTTTTAGGAAGCCACTTCCTTAAAAAAAGAAAACGAAATTGCTTCTTTATTCTTTAGTTCTTCAGAATTGTAGACATTGTGCTCCTCTGTATTACAAATTGCTGTGCATTTTTTTTTCTTTTTGCTTCAACATCTTTAATAACTTTGACTTTTATCAGTGAAGGACAATGTGTTCAACTTGTGATTTGAAGCCACAAGTTTAGAAAAAGAAATTTTATGAAACAGAGCTTGAATTTGTTCAAAACAAGAGTATGCAACAGAAACTTAACAAAAAGTGCTACTGAACACCATCTGTTTATTAGGTCGAATGGTTAGAGACCAGTCTGAAACTCTTTTTGAATGTTAGTTAAAGACGACCATTTGATTACTTATTGGTGGAAATTAAATATGTGCTGCAGGGAGTGTAGTTGCAGTCTGTCTCTGGCTGAGTGGTGGCAGAATTAATTCAAGAGAAGGTCACTTTTCAAGGCTAAAGTGGTCAGCGTAGAATGTTTTGCTTTTGTTGTCTATTGTTATGAATTAATTGTGCATCAAATCCTTGTTGTTTGCATTTTATGGGCTATTTTTTATTTTTAAACAAGAATATTTTAAGTCATCATGTTGGTCACTAAAATTGTTTTTGGCTTATCAAGACCATAACTTCATTATGTGCCTAGGGCACTTGCAAGGAATTTTACTTTTTTTTTTTTTTTTTTTTTCTGAGTTATCAGAAATTTCATGTTATCAAAGTTAGAGTTGACTGTACTTATTTGTAAAAATTGAAGTAAAAAAAGGTTTTTTGTTATTTTCCTGTGTGTTCATTAACTCTTCTGGTTTGTATGCAGTGGTCAGGGGAAAAAATGTATTTTCACCTGGAAAACCTGGAAAAGTCAGGGAATTTTTTGTTCATGATTTTGTAGCCACCCTGTTTGAATAAGATAGATGTATTGATGTTAAACATTGCAAACATAGCACCTCCCTTCCCCATTTTTTTCTCACAGTTTCCCTGTTGGATAGTTGAGGCATAAAGTTATACTTGCTACAAAAGCTCTTATTCTAAGATGTTATAAGAAATTCTTTTCTAGCATTATTTACATTAGATAAAGATTATTCTGGTACGAGGGTCATTCAAAAAGTAAAGAACATTTGGTTATAAAAGCTATATACTTTTAAAATTCTCTAATATTTTTTTTACAATTTTTAACTCGTACCTTAGCCAGTTTTTCTACATAGGGACACCCTGACTACTCATCATCATGAAAGTTTGTTTTTCCATTTTTAAACATTGTGAACTGCTTTCTGACACTGGATTCATTTATAACACCTTCTTCATACACTTGAACAAGTCTCTGACGAATGTCAGTGGACTTAATGTTTTCAGCAGTCAGAAAAAGGATAACTGATTACGCCTTGTATTCTGCCTAATTTCAATGCATGTGTTCATTTCAAAAGATTGTAACTAACCACAAATGGGTAATACACGTCCAACAACAGTGCCTGAAGATAGCCAACACCGCACTGGGTCCATATGACCTTGATTGAATGCCGGCCAGGAACCTGTGTAAACGGTCTTTACTTTCTAAATGACCTATGTATTTTCTGTTTTTATGGCATGTAACTTTGCCTATATCATTTTTTATGTGGTGGTTAAAAAAATCATTATTGATATAACAGATGCAGTGATAATAGAGACTTTTTCTGTCAGTTTGAGGGGTGCCCATTTGGCACAAATCTTGTGCAAAACTTTAAGTACCCATGTTAAAAATAATTAATTGTTTCCACACTGCCAGTTGATATACCAACATCTGAATTTATTACTTAAATGGTGATGTGTGGGTTTTTTCCTTAGTGAGTTCACAAGCAGCAGTGATGGTTCTCTCATTAACTGCCTCCTTTGGTCTTTCTGTACAAAGGTGGTCTCTAAAACTTCACTGTCCTCAGAATTTGTGCATTCATCCCATAACAGTGCCATGTGAACAGGCATGATCTCCATATATTGGTGATAAATTGGCATCAATTTTTTTCAAATGTAAAATCTTTGTGTATTTATTCATAGTAAAAACACACAGAATTTGCAGACCAAACTTTAAACACCACTAGTGAAGAAAGAAATGTTGTTAATGCCTTTCCTTTTAACATGCAATGACAAGTTTAGACAAACTTAAGCTGTAGCTTTAACTTCAGAGGAATAAGAGCAAATCTAAAGAGATGCATGTGAAAAGCTTTTTGAGCGTGCTATGTAAACACGTACAGTGTCTTTTAATACTAAACATCAATCCTTACTGTGATCCATCTCTTTAAACCTTTAACCAATCAGAGTACTTGAACCACATGGTACCCAATTTTTTTTGCTCTTCTCAAACAGTTACATTGACATAGTGACAGAAGTTATGAAAGCTATGGCAAAACAATTTGTTTTTCCACCCTCTCATCTCAGCAGCACTGAAAATAAACGTGTCACAAGTGGTGTGCTCTCGCTTGTAGTCCTGCATTCCCTGTTCCGAGACTCAAGACATGATGGAGAAGGGATAGTCCTCCTGACACAAACATCATGTCACTGGGTAAAAATAAGTGACTCAAACATCTTCTTTGTACTTTCTTAGTTCAGTGCCATTGCTGTAGCTTTTTAAAAAACAGGTGATTTGTCTAAAAGGATTAGTGTCGATCACACCCCTAAATGACCACTCTGAATAACAATTATAAGGAGGAAAGCAATGCTTTTTGATTCTCTAATCTTTCAAGTCGCTCGTTCAAGTAGCATTCGGACCATTAAATATACCCTTAATGTATTCGTTCCAGTTGCATTTGGCCCACTTCATGGAAAGCAAACACAATTGTCGAGTTGATTTCAGCCCATTTTGGTAACTCCCATGTTCATTTGTTCATCCTGTTAAAGAGTTAATAGAGGTATCAAATACTGAAAACAGAGTAATTTAGAGAGGTTTATTCTGATTTTTCTAATACTTTAAACATTTTTGGAGTAGAGATGCAGTATAATATAGTGGAACCCATACATAATGAAATTGAAAGGAGAGTTCAAAACATTCAATGTACGCGAACTTCGTTATAACCCAACACATCAAAAGAAGCGCAATTTTAGGCATGTTATATTGTGTCAGTTTAAAACTAGTCAATCAGAAACTGCATATCAATTAATTGCAGGTAAATAATACTTCTTAATTAAAAACTATATTTAGCAATAAATACAGCAGAATTCATAATTATTGTTGGGGTTTCCATCGTCAATCTGTAACAGACCAAATAAAATTGCTTGCAGCATAAACAATTTCACCACGGAAAGTTTTATGTGGCAACACAATACCCGCTGAATTGATGTCATACTTCAAAATGGCAACTGTTCAAGAAAAAGCAATGTGCATACTCTGGTTCTTCAAAACAAAGTCAGTTATCACAAAACGCAATGTCATTACAGAACACAGTATGGCAGTGCTCCACCTTCCGATAATGCTATCCAACATTGGTTAAAGGAGTTTCAAAAGACTGGTGGTGTGCAGCATCAAAAAAGAGCTGGAAGACCGAGCACTTCGCAGGACGATGTTGATTGCGTCCAGGAAGCCTTTTCTCGAAGCCCTCAAAAGTCAAGGAGATGAGCTGCATCGCAGTTAGGTATGCCACAAACTACTGTTTGAAGGGTTTTTCATAACTGCCTGCAACTCTGTGCATACAAACTGCAGATTATACAGGTTTAACAGCAGAACGATAAATCCCGCTATTTCCAATTTGCCCAAGACATTTTGTCCAAAGTCAAAGCTGATGAACATTACCTGTGGACATTGATATTTAGTGGTGAAGCAACGTTTTTCGTCTCAGGGAGAATACATCGGCATAACTGCAGAGTATGGTGCTCTGAAAACCCCTGTGCCGTTCGAGAAGTCAAACGAGGTAGTCAAAGGTGAATGTCTGGTGCGCTTTGTCATGTTCGTAAGTATTGGGGCTCTTTTTCTTTGTGGAGAAAACAGTGACAGTGGTGACCTGTTTGGGCATGCTACAGCTGTATCTGTTGCTTCAGTTGAAAGATCGGCAGCCCAATGTGGTGTTCCAGCACGATGGCACACCGCCACATTCGGCTGTTATTGTCTGAAAATTTCTTGACCTGCAGTTTCCTGGGCACTGAGTTGGGTATGGTGGACCCATTCCATGGCCTCCTCTCTCATCCAATATTATGCCACTGATTTCTTCCTGCGGGGATGTGTGAAAAGAATCATTTACCAGACCCCTGTGACCTCCCTCGATGACCTGAAAACCAGAACTGGTGCTGCGATAACAACAGTAATGCTGCAAATGCTGGCGAACACTTGGCAGGAAATTGATTATTGTTTGGATATCTTACATGCCATGAAAGACATGCATGTTGAAGTGGCTTAGTAATCTGATATATCAATTCTACAGGTAATAAAACTTTTAGTTGACACCTGTCATATTTTGTTCTGCGGTTTTAGTTTATTGTTTCCCGTTTACCGATTATATGCCACTGAAACACCGACAATAATTATGAATCACACTGTATATGAAAGAGATCTGCAGTGAGGAAGACATCTAATTAATGTAAAAATTAAAGTAACTGCAAAACCCCATAAAAAAAAAAAAAGGGTAGCAGAACACTTAACAAGGAACAGATGAAAAGTAAAAAGAATTCTAAATAACATAATAGAAATCAATGCACGACAGTTATATGACAAATATTTAATAGATGAATGTTTCAGTAGCTTCGACCTTATCAGCCTAGCAGCGCATGAGGATGGCACAAAAGTGGTAAACACGTATTCAATCAGGTATTGCCAGATTTGAAAAAAATATTTTCAAGTTATGGTAATATCATAGGGTGAGTCTGAATTGTAAAGATTAACACACAAGAATATTTCTAAACTTTCGCAAACCCTGGGTAATTGGTGATTTGTGAAAGGGGCTATATGTTTTGTATTTTTGCCAATTGGGAATGATACGAGGATAGATCCAAAAAAAAAGGTTACAAGCAGCAGCATTGGAAAAGTAATTAGTGTGGAGGATACATTTGTTGCCCAGAGTGGAGACAGATGGCACTAGTTGTCTGACAGCGGTTGTTTGGGAAGTTAGTGCAAGTTCGCAGATGTGTGAGAGCAATTGAAATGGCAAGACGTTTAGAAAAGTGGTCCCGCTTGGAGGTGCGAGCCATAATTCGGTTCTTATGGGCAAAGAATGTGTCCGCATCTGCATTTCACAGTCAAATAGTGGAAGTTTATGGTGAAGAAGCAATCAGCCGACAACATGTAGCGAAATGGTGTCGCTCTTTTCAATCGGGCAGAGAGGATGTGGAAAACCGCAACAGGGCAGCGAGCGGCTGTCCAAGTTCGTCAACGACAGAAATCAACACGGCAAGAGTTGACGAAATGATTCAAAATGATTGACGAGTAACTGTGCATGCAATGGTGTCAGAGCTGGGACTCAGCTATGGTACCGTTCAGCGTATCGTTTCTGATGTTTTGGGATATTCCAAGGTTTGTGCCCGCTGGGTACCACGTGCGTTATCCGAGGAGCAGAAAGCCACACGAATGACGTGCAGCCTCACGTTTCTGCAGCGTTACCATGCCGACAGCCAGCAGTTCATTGATCACATCGTTACTGGGGACGAAACTTGGCTTCATCACTTCGTCACCACAACCAAAAGAGCCAGTATGGAGTGGAAACACGCTGGATCACCAACGAAAAAGAAGTTTAAGGTTACACCCTCTGCCGGTAAAGTTATAGCAACCATATTCTGGGATGCATGCGGTGTTATCCTTTTCAAGTATCTGGAACGTGGCCATACTGTTAATGCCGATCGTTATTGTGCCACTTTGACAAGGTTACATGAAGCCATCCGACGCAAACGGCCCGGCATGTTGAGTGATGGTGTCATCTTCCTGCATGACAATGCTAGGCCCCATACTGCACGCAAAACTCAAGAATTGCTGCAAAAGTTCAAGTGGGAAGTCTGGAGCCACCCCCATACAGCCCAGATTTGGCACCCAGTGACTACTTCCTTTTTCCGAAATTGAAGGAACACTTATCTGGAAGAAGGTTATCTTCCGACAGTGATGTGAAAACAGCTGCCGAGAACTGGATCAATGGGCAGGGCGTGGTTTCTACCGAGCCGGGTTAAACAAGTTGGTCATGCGTTCCGATAAATGCCTGAACAGATTTGGTGATTATGTGGAAAAGTGATTGGCAAGTATGCCTCATAATTCCCTTTTGAATTTTCTGTCTATTGTTAATCAATCATTTTTTATGACCCTTGTAACCTTTTTTCTTTTATCTATCCTCGTAGATGTGTCACTTAGGGTTAATAAAGATAACAAAGTGTCCATTGGTGCTTCATTCTTCTGGCAACATGTCTAGCCTATTGCCATTTCAGGGATTTTACTCTCATCATGATGTCTTCCACTCTTGTCATTTACCTTATCTATGAGTTCCTCTTCTTATCTCTCCTGGTTACACCAAGCATGCATCTCTCCATGCTTCTTTCAGTTGTACATCATTTTGTACATCATTTGTACATCATTTTAGTTAGGGTCCACGTCTCTGCTCCATACATAAGTACTGGAAGGATGCATTGATTAAACACTTTTCTTTTAAGTCATAATGACATATTGCTGTTAAAAATTGTACTGTTTCTTCCAAAAGCTCTCAAACCAAGTTTTATACATCGATTAATTTCTTCTTCAATGTGACCTTTGCTTGATATCTGCTGTCCAAGGTATCAGATATCTCCAGCTTTTCCCTGTTGATCAATAAATCTTCAATTCTTGTAAAAGCATTTTACATAAGTTTTGTCTTCTGAAAGTTCATTTTCAATCCCACTTCTTTACTCTTGTCAGCACGTTTGTGGATCATACTCTGCAGCTCTGATGGGACAGTTGCAAAAATGACTGTCATCAGCAAAACAAAGGTGAGTTAAATAATCTCTATCCCTTTGTTTTCCCAG
Source organism: Macrothele yani (assembly GCA_039090855.1). NCBI lineage: Eukaryota > Metazoa > Arthropoda > Arachnida > Araneae > Macrothelidae > Macrothele > Macrothele yani. The sequence continues at coordinate 14,965,457 of CM077028.1, forward strand.
TTCAGTGATTGAAAATCATTTTGCAATGTGGCATTAAAGAGTTTGGGAGATATGGTTATATATATATATCATCATCATCATCATTGTCAACCATTATCAATCCACTGGTGGACGAAGATCTCCCCAAGTTTCTTCCACAACGGTCTGTCTTGTGCCAGTCTCCTCCATGTTACTCCCGCATACTTTTGAATTTCATCTACCCATCTCCCACGTGGTCTTCTTCTGGGTCTTTTCCTGTCCCTTTGAATCCAATCTAAAATTTCGGCTTCCATCGATGGTCTGTCCTTCTGGCAGTATGTCCAGCCCATTGCCATTTCAGGGATTTAACTCTGATCATGATGTCTTCCACTCTTGTCATTTTTCAGATACACGAGTTCCTCTTCTTATCTCTCCTGGTTACACCAAGCATGCACCTCTCCATGCTTTTTTGAGTTGTCTGCAGCCTTTGTATGTCTCTTTTAGTTAAGATCCACATCTCTGCACCATACATAAGCACTGGAAGGATGCATTGATCAAACACTTTTCTTTTAAGACATAATGGCATATTGCTTTTGAAAATTATGCTGTTTCTTCCAAAAGCTCTCCAGGCAAGTTTTGTACGCCGATTAATTTCTTCATCAATGTGACCCTCACTTGATATTTGCTGTCCAAGATAAACGTACGTGTCTGTTATCTCCAGCTTTTCTCCATCAATCGATAAATCTTCATTTCTTATAAAAGCATTGAACATCACTTTTGTCTTCTGAAAGTTCATTTTTAATCCCACTTCTTTACTCTGGTCAGCAAGTTCCTGGATCTTACTCTGCAGCTCTGATGGGGTATTTGAAAAATGACTACTTCATCAGCAAAACGAAGGTGGGTTAGATAATCTCCATTATCTTTATCCCTTTGTTTTCATAGTTCAGTGATTGAAAGACATTTTCCAATGTGGCCTAATCATCACAAATTTTTTTTCGCCTGTACTTAATGGATTAAATGCTAGACCTGCTTCATTCATTAACCTTAGTCGCCTGTCTTCTGAAAGTTCATTTTTAATCCCACTTCTTTACTCTGGTCAGCAAGTTCCTGGATCTTACTCTGCAGCTCTGATGGGGTATTTGAAAAATGACTACTTCATCAGCAAAACGAAGGTGGGTTAGATAATCTCCATTATCTTTATCCCTTTGTTTTCACAGTTCAGTGATTGAAAGACATTTTCCAATGTGGCCTAATCATCACAAATTTTTTTTCGCCTGTACTTAATGGATTAAATGCTAGACCTGCTTCATTCATTAACCTTAGTTCTGTACAACTGACTGCCCCTCAAACCTCAGCACTAAATAAAGGGTTTAAATTTAGTTATCCTGTATCTCACATTAACCCGACTCGTCTTATTCCTCAACTAGAACAGATTGTCAAGACCCTCCCTGAGACGGAACGTGAACCCATTCATTATAACCTTGCCAAGATTTGTTCTTGACTATATACCATTTCTCCAAGGCTGAGGTACAATAGGAACCAATTAATAGAACTTTCTCGTAACCCTACTCTGTCTTTTCTTGGTGCTGATAAGGCCCAGCAACTCATCATTATGAATAGTCAAGACTACCAACAAAAAATGGAACAAGCTATCGCCCTGGTGCCTCACCATGTGGTCAAGACAGACCCTACTGCCATCACTATAGCTGAACTCAGCAAAATAAAAAATCACGGCCATCTTCCACTTTCTATTTCTAGCAAGATGAAACCACCGGTGGGACCAAAGGTCCCCGAGGCCTTTGGAAAACTTAAAACTCACAAGGCGGGACAGCCTATGAGGTTATTGGTTTCTGGCTATGCTAGCCATATTCGCCCCTTTGAAGCGGCTCTGGCCTCGTACTTCAAACCTCTCACTCAGAATTCTTCTATTTCTATCAACAGTACAACTCAGGCAATCGATCGTATTGCACCATTTACCCACCCTGGAACGAATTTTATAATGGCGTCATTGGACGTTGTTTCCCAGTGTCCCGTTGTCATCTGTGCATTCTATTATTTGTTCAAATCTTGCTCTTGATCCCTCTATTTCCCCTGTTGAAATTGAAGCTGTTTTGACTGCTCTTAGATTTATTGCAAAAAAGTCCTATTTTAAGTTCAATCATCAGATTTTTTCATCAAACCGAGGGTGCACCAATGGGGTCACCACTATCCCCGGTGTTGGCTGAAATTCTCTTGCAGTCCGTTGAAGAAACTGTTCTATCTTCTTTTTAGTACAACCACTACTAGTATTAAGGTATGTGGATGATATGTTGATTTTTTGGCCGCATTCAATATCCCTGCTTGATCAACTAACTCATAGGTTGTCTTCACAGTATCCTTCTATTCAGTTTACTCAAGAACAAGAGGTTGGGGATGTTTTGCCCTTCCTTGATATTCAATTAACCCGGAACCTAGTCAACAACCAAATTTCTTATTCTGTCTATTGAAAACCCACTTTTATACTCTGCCTCATTCCGTTTGAATCAGCTCATCCACCAGAACATAAATCCTCTGCTATTCGGTTTCTGATAAAAAGGGTGTTCACCCATTCTTCCTCTTGAAACCTCTGTGTTCAAGAACTCAAGTACATTCAATCTCTTGTACAGAATTTCGGTTTCTCCTCATTTCACTTTCACCGTTTACTTCGAGAGCATTCTAGACTCCGCTTTTCGTCATAAATATCTGCCAGACCTCCGACTAAATATGTAGGGAAACTGGACTACCTTCCTCCTCTGGTCAATATGTTGAAAGGGATATGCCATAAACACTCTCTCTCATTTGGCATAAACACTCGAAATGTCTTCTCCTTGGTTCGCCACGACCAAGATACCATCGAAGTCGGGAATAAGCCGAGAGTGTATTCCATACCTCTTCTCCACCAGGATCCTGCTTGCGAACCTAAGGTCTACATTGGCTCGACCCTGAGGACTTTGAGGATCCGTCTTAAAGAACATCAGTATGCACTGCGATTTGGGCAAATCTCCACGGCTTTAACCGAAGCAGTTATTAATAACGGCTTTGTACCAGATTGGACCAAATGCAAAAATCTTGAACTCCTCAATAAACAAATATTACATATTTCTGGCGTAAAGTCTCTACATCCAAAAATTTTGGGACACCTGTTGTAATACGGATTTTCCAGCCTTCATCCCAACCCCTTGGAGGCGACTCATGGGTCCCGCTCTGGATCAACAAGAAGCTGAGACCACTTGACCAACTTTAATCAATTTTGTGTTTTGTCCTGTTGCTACCTGGATATTGGACTTTAATTTTCTTTTTCAGAATGGCAACCTATGTATAAACTTGTGACGTGTAGTTGAGATAACGAACCTATGTTTATATATTCTTGCTGCTTCCGAGTGTTTCGGGGCTTTATTCAGTGACTTGATAATGAGGTCTTGAGACCTCAAAAGCGCTCGTCGGTGTTAACGTAAATGGGCTTTTAGAATTTTTAATAAATGTGATTTTATTGAGTGTTTTAGGGAACCTATTGTGGTTTTTATCGTGCTTTAAGACAGCAAGTGTATATATTAATTCAACAATCAGCACGTTGTATTTAATTTTGGTCTTCCAATGTAACATTAAAGAGCTTCGGAGATATTGTGTCACCTTGTCTCACTCCCTTTCCAATTTTTATGTGTGTTGTATTTCCAAACAGCCGAATCTTTGCACTTGCATTTTCATAGATGTTATTAATAATATTAATGTATGCATCTTCATACCGCAGGAATTTCAGAGCCATTGTAACTGCTGATGGTTTCACCGAATCAAAGGCTTTTTCATAATCGATAAAAGCCGTGCACAATGGAAGTTCATATTCCCTCGCTCTTTCAATTAGTTCTCTTAGTACGTGGATATGATCTATTGTGCTGTAGCCACTCCTGAATCCAGCTTATTCTCTTGGTTGAGCCATGTCCAGTGTTACCTTCAAGCGGTGTGAAAGAACTTTAGTGAAGATTTTATAAACCACTGATAGGAGGCTGATAGGTCTGTAGTTCCTGAGATCCTCAATGTCACCTTTTTTATGTAGCAGGATCATTGTAGCGTTGTTCCAATCCTCAGGAATCTTCCCTTCATTAAGGCATCAAGTGAAAATTTGGGCGAGTACAGTTTCGATTTCTCCACTTGCTTCTTGTATGATGTCTACAGTAATTCCATCTTCTCCTGGAGCTTTTCCCCGCTTCATGTTCTTGATTGCATGTGCAACTTCTGCTGGAAGGACTGGAGGAACTCTGGTACTGGTATCTTTCATGATGTCTGGAGTGCATGTATCATCCCTTTCATATAATTTGGAGTAGAAATCTTTCACTCTTGTCAAAATTTTGCCTCTATTTCTTGTTACAGAACCATCTTCTTTTCTCAGTGCCATAATCTGTTTTCTTCCCTTACTGAGATGTCCCTTTGCTATCTTTAGGCTTTGGTTGTTTTCAATTGCTTTCCTCACTAGTTCACAGTTGAATTTCCTTACGTTTTCAGTGATACTTTTTCGTACTGTCTTGCATAGCTCTATATGTTCCACTTTGGAAGTCACATCTTCTTTAGTTGTCCTCATCTCTCTTTTTTTTTGCATCAACATTTTGGGTTTTCCTGATAATTTGTTCACATGCAACTTGTTCTTAGACCCAGCTAATTTTGTTGCTGTTTCCATAAGAGCTTTGGTTACTTTTTTGTTAACTTCAGAAATATCCACTTCTTCCGATGTTAGGCCTTCTAAAGCAGAGAATCTGTTCTTCAGTTCCAACTTGAAGGTATCATGGGGTTTTTTAAGGTTGGTTATGTCAATACATTTTGTTTGTCTTATGAGCTTGCCACGTTCGAGTTTAGTGTTGAGGTGCATCTTACATCTCACCAATCTATGGTCACTACCTGTGTTGAACTTGTTTAGCACACTGCAGTCTTCTATGACGAATTTTTTTGTTACACATAATAAAATCAATTTCACTTGTCGTCCCATTTGGATGTCTCCATGTCCATTTTCTGTGTGGTTTTTCCTTGAAAAAGGAATATAAGATGAAAAACCCTTCTGCCTCTGCAAACCCAGCAAGAGTATTTCCACGCTGGTTTCTGTTGCCATGACCGAATTTACCTACTGAAGTTTCATTCTGTTGCCATTGCCCTATTTTTGCATTGAAATCTCCCATAATTATCTTCAAGTGCTGCTTACCTTTATTATTTAGATGACGAATTTCCTCATAAAATTCTTCAATTTCTTCTTCAGGATGACTTGTGGTGGGTGCATAAGTTTGAATAATCTGAGCCTTGTATCTTCTCGAGAGTTGGATAACGAGTCGTGCAGCTCTGTCAAAGGAACTTTCAACTTCTACAACTTTATCCTTCAGTTTCTTGTTTATTATAAATCCAACACCCTAGTTCTGCCAGTATCTGTCCCACGATAGTAGAAGAGATGTCCACTTTTCAGTTCAATGAGATCTTCTCCTTACCTCACTTAACCTGACGATGTCCCACTTGATCCTTATATATATATATATCAGAATAATATGACCACCCCAGAATCACAGTGTATGCATCCAAATGCTTCACAGAGTGCACATGACAAGGTCGACCATACGGGGATATAAGCGGCCAGCCAGGATAGATGTGCCATAGTGCGTCTCGTGAGCACAATGAGCAGAGGTAGTGATTTGATGGATGTTCAAAAAGGAATGATCATCAGGTATCTCGCCAAGGGTGGAAGCAACACAGGAACAGAAGACTTTGTGTGCTATTTGTGAGGGTGTACCAAAAATGGACCACTGGCACACCAAGTACCTCCTGACGTCAAAACCTTAGAGCCCCTAAGGCCATTGACCCCAGAGGAGAATGTTGGCTGGTAAAGGGCAATCAACACGCAACAGTGCAGCAATTGATCATGCAAATGAATGTTAGGGCACCCTGGTATGTGTTCCTGATAACGGTAGAGCTAACCCCATTATGCAAGGGTCTACGAAGTCGATGCAGTGTCAAGGTGCCCATGTTAACCCAGGTCCATTTGGCTACAACACTTGCAGTTTGCATGTGACTTCTGTCATTGGACAGTAGAAGAATGAAAAAGGGTTGCTTTCTCCAACGAATCGAGGTTTCTACTCCACAGAAGTGACGGGCGGTAACGGATATGGCATCAGACACATGAGAACCAACACGTGGACATGCTTGTCAATCAAGTACAGGCCAGTGGTGGCTGTGTGCATGTCTGGGGGATGTTTTCCTGGTGGGACCTGGGACCGCTGGTACCACTGGATAGATCCCTGAACATCAATAGCTACCTGTCCGTCCTCGCTGACATCCTTTCATGGTGGACGTTTACACTGGGAGTGATGGTGTACCTGTCCATCCTCGCTGACATCCTTTCATGGTGGACGTTTACCCTGGGAGTGATGGTGTCTACCAACAGGACAACGCGCCATGCTACATCGCTAAGGGTGTGTGTGACTGGTTCCAGGAACATGACAATGCACTGCGCCACATTGCTAAGAAGGTGCATGACTAGTTTCAGGAACATGACGGATATGCCTCCGTTCTCGCTTGGCAGGCGAAATCGCTTGACCTCAATACCACAGAGCACTTGTATGACTTTTTGGATTGACAGGTTTGACGTGCCGACCCACAGCCATGTCATCTCCGGGACCTCTGTTCTCTGCTGCAGTCTGAATGGGCACCTGTGCCTCCGGAAACCTTCCAGAGCCTCATTGTGTCCATGCCATGCCATCTTGCCACTGTCATCTGGGCCGAGGGTGGTTATTCTCATTATTAGGTAGGTGGTTATATTATTCTGATATGACTGTGTGTGTATATATATATATACACTGAAGTGCCAGAAAAACTGGTACACCAGTCTAATACTTGGTAGGTTCCCCACGGGAGCACAGGACTGCAGAAATACGACGGGGCATGGACTCCACTAGCTTCTGGAAATATGCTGTAGGCAATGCACACCATACTTCCTGCATAGCATTCCACAATTCGGGTGTATTCCAAGGTCTCGGATTCCTGTGTTCGATAGCGCGTTGCATAGCATCCCAAATGTGTTCTCTCACGTTCAGATCTGGGGACTTGGGTGGGAATGGCAACACCCCAAACTCATATGAATGCTCCTTTAACCATAATGTGGCGTCCCGACACTTGTGTGGAGGTGCATTGTCCTTTTAGAACAGGCCCGACCCATCAGCATGAATGCAGGACATGAACGGGTGTAGCTCGTTAGAACGGATGCGCACATAGCGTTGGCTAGTCACAGACGTTTGTAGACATACCAGGGATCCCAGTGAAGTCCAGCTAAACACACCCCATACCATTACGGACCCCCCCCCCCCCCACACACACACAAGCCGGTACAGTTCCCGGTTGGCAAGCGGGATCCATGGCTTCATGGGGTTCGCACCACACGCAAATCCTTCCATCTGCCCGATACAGTAGAAAACACGACTCATCGGACCAGGCTATTTGTTTCCAGTCATCAAGTGTCCAGTGGCGGTGTTGCCATGCCCAAGCGAGGCGCATAGCTCTGTGTCGTACACCCATCAAGGGGACTCGAGTTGGGCGTCGGCTCCCAAAGCCCTTATCGTGCAGGGAGGGTACGTTACACAGTCCGGACGCTGATGCTTGTTGAGGCTCCAGCATTGAATTCCGATGATACCTGCAAGGGTGTGGCACGCCTATCACGTGAAACGATTCTTGACAGCCGACGATGATCACGTTCACCCAATGTCTTTTTACGGCCACACTGGTATCGTAGGTTGGAGGTTTTGCCAGAATTCTTGTAGTCGCAGTAAACCCTTGCAATGGTCGTCCGTGAAAATCCGAACTTCGTTTCTACCTCCGAAATACTATGACCCATCTCACGAGCGCCAACTATGACACCGCGTTGAAAATCTCTTAAATCGTTATTACTTGTCATTCTCATGCCGAAAACAGCTCTGACAGCTGGCAAGGATGTCTATCACTTTATATGCGCACTGGCGGATACAACCGAGTACGTGCATAGGTGATGTTGCTATGTGTTTTGCATAAGCTCGTCTGTACCAGTTTTTCTGGCACTTCAGTGTATGTATATATACACTGTACATGTACTGATTTCATTGTACATTCAAAGTGTATTCCGTTCTTTAGTTGTAGTGAAAAAATCAGTGTCATCCAACAGTAAGTCTATGATAACTTCTCTAGCCAGATACAAGATGCTTTTAATAATTATCTTTTTTTATTGCATTCAAACCATTGACTCCTTTGTGAAGAATTATTATTGCATTCAAGCCATTGACTCCTTTGTGAAGAAAAAGTTCTGTTATTAAATGTTATCTTTCTAACTTTCATTTACAGAAAATGATAAAGTTCCCCTTGCAATGATTTCCACTATAAAGAAACTGAAAAGTGGCTACATTAATGGAACTAGGTAAGTTTCTATACTTAATTTTTTTCCCTCTGCAGAACTTTCATAATTGATGTAAGCAAATTGTAAGATCATCACTTTTGGCACTGAAATACTACACAGGGTTGTTGGCCTATTAAATCTCAGAAAGCCTAAAGTTTTTTGCTCTGGAGTGGAAATTGAATCCACATCTCCTTTTTTTTTTATCTAATCAGGCTAACACCTACACCTGGAAAACCTATTTCCAAGCAACTGAAGTATAGGAATCTGAACTGATTTTAGATTGTGCTAATTGAGACATCCACTGCATCTGTGTAGTAAGAACCATCACATGTCACGTAATGGATCCAGGCTAAGAATCACAAGTATTTTTGAGCTTTTCAAGGAATTGGCCTAATGTGGAAAATATTTAGTTGTGACATATCTATGCTGAAGTGATGAGCTTACATGCATGCCATGAATTTGAAGTATTCATGAAAGTTATTTTTTCATTGGTGTAATGATGAACTAGAGCTGTATCATAGATTTTATCCGTTTTTTCTATCTTTCTCAGTGTAATAATTAATGACAAACTTACTAAGATAGGAGACATCAGGTTGTATAATAAGAAGACTGATTTTGCAAGCAAAGAAAACAAAACACTTTTCATGGCCCCTTAAGTGGTAAAACTCAGAAAACGATTTTCAGCATAGTTTGCTGCACGCATTCACTTTGTTCTAAAAGTCTTTGATTAATGTAAAAAACAGTCGTTAGGTTTTTAAGATTTCAGACATGATTGAGTCTCATGGAATGACATCAGGTTACTGTGAGAAATATTTCAGCCTTCATATTTGTGCAAGAAAATCTGCTACTGGATAAATTTACTCAATTTTCATATAGAATGGATACTGAAATGACCAGTGACATTAAAAAAAAACTTGGTGGTTTTATTTCTTTTCTCTTCCTGTTTAGATGATTTGGTTTCCAAATTATAACCAAACAGTGCCAACACTCCAAATAAGAAAAATTTCCATCTGCCTTTGCAAATATTCAAATATTTGACCATAGTGATAAAACTTAATTAGACATCATTGGATGGAGTTTCTGCAAAGCCAATGGAATAGTCACAGTTGCATTTTACTGTTTAAGTTCCTTCTCACAATGCATGTCTTTTTTTTTTAATGTTGTAGAGACAATCTGTGTTATGATTTCACCATGTATTTTGGATTGCTGTGGGTCATTCATATCACTGGTGCCACCACCAGTTGAATTGCTGTCAGACAATTTGTTGAGGATTTCATGTATTGGATTTGTGAGACAGTACAGTGGATGACATCTGACAGCTTCTTTGTTCAGTTCATTTCAATTGTGAACTTTTGGACTTTTAATTTAATTAGTCGTACCTCCACATAATTTTAATTACTTCTGCCATTTTTAAATCAGCACTTAAAGCAGCTTCATAGCACAGTTGTCCATGTTCTGGGCACCTTTGTGTGTGTTTTTTTACACTGTTCCAATTTCATGGTCATTCTAAAAATGACCATGAAATTTCTCCTGAATGTTGTGAAGGTGCTTTTGTCTTCACAACAAGGACTTGTTTTATGAGGTCCTGAAGTCAGTAAGAAGACTGTTTGGTGTCATTTCACTGAATCTGTTGCCATCTTGTTTTTCTCCGTCCTCAAAGGAAGGCACATCAGTGTTCAAGGAGTGGATTCAGCTGCATGCTGACAGCAATCTGCAATTATGATAAGTAGTGGAACCACTTTGGAGGAAATTCTAATTATTTTGTAAGAATTAAGTGCAATTAGTATGAGCTAAAATTTTTGCACAAGTAGTTTGATATTTATAAATTCAAGATTTTATAAAATATTAAAAAAAGAACATCCAGAATGAAGAGACCACAAACTTAGGAAAAGTTTTTTTTAACATTTCTTGTAAATATAATAAACACAAATCTTCTGAATCTGCAACAGTATAAAGAAAAAACAATATTATTAACAAACTTCAGCCTGGAACATTTTGATACTGTGCAAGAATCAGAATAAAATATTGTGAATAATTTCTGTTTCTGGAAATAAAAACAACTTAATTAATTCAGAAAAATATATGAGTTTCTTGTTAATTCTAGTGATGCAAGTGTTGGGTGCAAATGGTGCTGAGAAAATGTGTATCATGTTTTGTTAAAGTGCATGGTTCAAATGAAGAAAATTTGCAATCATCAACGTGGAAAACTTTAAAATAGCATCATGAATCAATTTCACATAATTTAGTATTTGAAATAACAAAAGCTTCCAGAAAAAAATATTTCGTCAAAGTGTGTCAATGAAGTTCATGAAAAATATTTAAAAAGTACTACCAGAGTCTTTAAACTATCTGTTGTATAATTAAAAATAATTGACCATTTTCAGATATGAAATATTTAATGGAGCTCCCAGGAAAAGAATGTCTGTAGGCACATATCATTGCAATTTATATTTATGATCCCACTTTGTGCAAAACCTATCTACTGAAATGAGAAAACAACTTTAGGAGAAACTTATAACACAAGGAAGTAGAATTTCAGTCAGTACCAACAAAGTTTCAACTGTCTTACATAAAGGTGTTTTAATAATTTACGTAAAAGGTGAAATTCAAGAGTTTGAAGATAGTTTAATGTATTTTGTTAACCTGGAGCTGAAAAGAACAGCAGCTGAAATGATTTTTCAAACTTGATCTTCAATGCTCAAGATAAATGGTTTCAATTAGATGTATATTTACATGAAAGCCTTATTAAATTTTATGCAGAAAATTTTTGCCAGTGTGTTACTGAGGAGAAAGTCTGGATTAACTATTTCCATTCCCAGTTTCTATTTTTTTTCAAACTTTATTTTCAATGCTCAAGATAAATGGTTTCAATTTGATGTATATTTACATGAAAGCCTTATTAAATTTTATGTAGAAAATTTTTGCCAGTGTGTTGCTGAGGAGAAAGTCTGGATTTTCAGGCAACATTTTAGAAAATTTTCTGGATGTTTTAATTTGGCACTAAGTCACTGTATTCAATTACCCCTGGATGATATAATAAGATTTATAAATCAAGTAAATCACTTGAAATCTGTTCTTGATAAACTTTGTTTGTGTTACCATACATCAAATAAACATCAGAGAGAATTAAATATATCTGAAGAGCCACAAACTTAAACAATGAAAATCTATGGGCAGCCTGTAGTGCTAGAGCTGCAGAAGCAGTTAGGAAATTGTGTGAGCCTTGTATAGCTACTTTAATAGAAACTGGGAAATTGAAATAGTTAAATATTTGGAGAGGTTTTTTTTTTTTTGTTTTTTTTAATTTGTAAATTTATCTTTAATACACTGCTGGCCACCCAAAATGCAACACCAAGAAAGAAGCATCCGATTGGCCTGAAATTCGTAGCATGTGTCGCCCGCGAGAAGACATGCAAACGATTAGCATTGCAGGGCATATGCAAATCATGTGCGCCCGGCACGCCACCGAGAAGCACTATAAGAAGGGTGCACAGAAGGCTGGGTGTAAGTAGTGGAAGTGTTTTGTGCTGCCGGACCTGTGAGTGGGAAGCTTCCTGATGCCTCGTCGCAGAATACGGCAGTCATTCCAGCACGTTTCGGAGTTCGACAGAGGACGAATAGTGGCTAATCGCAACAGCGGTTTATCGTACAGAGACATCGGCGCCCGTGTGGGACGACATCCAGCCACAGTGAGGTGAGTATGGATTCGGTGGGTGCAGGAGGGACAGACGGACCAACGTGAGCAATTGCCACAGCAGTGGCACACCACCGAACGAGAGGACTGGCATGTTGTGCGGCGGGCATTGGCGGCTCACAACATGCCGGTCCTACCCAGTTCTGATAAACATGTAATAGATATACTTATGTGCAGAAATGGCAGATGCAAGATATCTAATTACATTGTCTTTTCAGAGTAGCTCTTGGTACATTGGAAGATTTTCAGAGTACGTCGTGCGTCACTAGCCTAAGCTTTCTACATAATCAAGAAGAAGGTGATCCCGAGAGTAAGTTAACTACATTATAAAATTCATTTTTGTTCTTTGAGTGTGTATATCACATAAATTAATTTGTTTATTAATTAGAAAAAGTACATCATAATCTTCTGTAACCATTTCAAGAAGGCAATTTGCAGTCATAAATGCAAGTTAGTAAATTTCCATAGAAAGCTGTATTGAATGATTTTGAATCTTGTGTTCCTGTACATATGGATTATTTGTTAATAACTGCATATCAATACACAAGACAATATTTTAAAATCTGGTGTAAATGAACTAAGGATATCATCATTTTTGGAATAGGAGTTTCATTTGCAGCTGCCATCTATGCACAAAGTCTTCAGAAAACTTGGAAATGTGGTTATGCTGTAGCTAGGATCTCCATCTAAATGTGTTACCATTACAGCAATGCTGTTCCAATTTTACATTTTAATCATGAAAAATTGTCCCAAACTCCAATTATCCAGTAAGTTTTCCATTAGCTCGTGGAGCAGCCCTTTTTTTCTGGCTGAATTGTGTTGTTATCGCCCACCTGTGTGATGATGTCGGAGTGAAAAGAAATGTGGTGCAGCTATGATGGTTTTCATTCCTTCAATCAGTTTAGCCCATTAGCAAGGAGATTGATCGATCAACACACCCATGCATGCATAATCAGTGAAGTTAAGCTGAAACTGAATTTTTTGTCTAGGCTATTAAACTGAAACTGCAAATGCTTTAAATATTAGATGTGCAACTTAATTCTTGGCCCGTAACCGCAAGTGATCGTAGAACCTCAGCAAACGCAAATAGCTGTGTGCAATAATGGCTGATTGCAGTGCCATCCAACAGCTTTCCAGGCAACTGTAACAGCTCACAGCTGTAGTGAGAGAAAGGACGAAAGTTGATGGTGAAAGCAATGTCATTCGAGAAGCAACATTTGAAGCATTGCCTCCTGTTCACGCTTCAGCTAAAAAAAGTTCTGCAGAAGCCCAGCAAATGATCTGTGCTGCTTTGGGTGATGCTGCTGTGTGCTACAGTACGTGTAAGAAGTGGTTCCAGCAGTTTAAGCAGGGAAATTTCGATCTCCGTGATGCAGAACATCCGGGACAGCCATTCAAAGTTGACAACGAGGAACTGGAACAACTGTTGGACGCGAATCCCTGTCGCACACAGTCAGAGCTCACTTAGGAACTCGGAGTAACACAGCAAGCCATTGCAAAGCACCTGCACAAGCTTGGACGGATTCACAAGGAGGGTCGTTGGGTGCCCCACCAACTCACAGCTGTGAAAAAGTCTAGGTGCTACGATGTTGCTGTGTCCTTGCTCTCCAGATTCAAGAAGAAGGATTTCCTCCTCAGGATTTTGACCTGTGATGAGAAGTGGATCCTTTACGATAATCCTAAGCGGCGCAAATCGTGGGTTTATCCAGGTCAACCTACCACCAGTACTGCCAAACCGAATATCCATGCCAGGAAGTTGTTGCTGTGTGTATGGTGGGATCAGCGTGGTGTCATACACTATGAGTTGCTCAAACCTGGTGAAACGGTCAATGCTGAGCGTTATTGTCAGCAACCCATTCGTGTGAGGGATGCACTGGAGGTGAAAAGGCCATACACCAGCAAGGGCAGAAGGTCGGTCCTGTTGCTTCAGGATAACGCGCGTCCTCACACGGCGAAAACGAATTTAAACATGATCACTGACCTGGGATGGGAAATTTTGTCCCACCCGGCGTATTCTCCAGACTTAGCCCCGTCGGATTATCACCTCTTTCGCTCCCTGCAACATCACCTGAGTGATACGCACTTCACTTCTGTTGAGGAGGTCCACACAAGTATTGATGACTTTATCAACTCGAAACAGCCCTTTTTTTCTGCAGTGGCATTCGGCAGCTCCCTGACCAATGGCTCAAATGTATCCAACGCAACGGGGATTATTTCCCTGATTAGGTATGTATTTGATTTGCTATAATTTGCTGTCAACATGTCAAGCCTGTGCATACCTGCCAGGTTTTACAATTTAGCCGTAAAATTTACGAAAACGTGACTTGTTTTGCGGTTTTACGGGCAAAATGTTATTTTTACGGATTTGGTGATTTCCCGAGATTTATTTTCCTTTTTCTGATGATTTTGCAACCCGCTATTAGAACTTTTTTTATTTAACTTAATCCATTCAAAGTAAAGCACCGATGTAAGTTACAAATAATTTTTCAGTTATTATAATAAGCTTATTCGTAATGCGTTTATGTGGGAACATTTGTCGCAGTTTTCCTACGTGTTAGGTTTTGCGTTGTTTCAAACACTAAAACTTTCACCGTGCGTATACTGATAAGGATAACAACCAGCTGGACTTGTTTAACCTTAGGCTTGGTTCTCTCTCTCTCTCTCACTGTTTCCCTCCTCCCCTTCTCCTTTTCAGGTAATGCATTGTTCGTCCTTCGTCCCCGGGGTCACAACTTCTCAGGAGGCCAAAGTGGGGTGTGACTTGCATTGGAGCACACACTTGGGAGCACGTGTCTTTACTACTCTCAGTTCAAAATGTGATCTCAGAACGTAGTTATCGTAGAAAAAAATTCAAATGGATTTTAAATCTGTGTAATTTTTAAGCCCAGATCGATACCCAATATGACGAAATTAATCAAAAGCTGTCAGTTTTGTGAAATTAAAAATGCATTGGGGCATGGTTTTGTAACTTCTTCTCTGGTAATAAATTTGAACTAATGAAAGAATGCTACTATAAGAGGAAGTTAAAAGGAAAAAAAAATAAGTCCAATGTTCATTCGTGCTAGTGCTTCTCCAGCAACGATTTATTTTGCTCGTCCGTTAGTAAGTTTGTACGCTTTCCAACCGTGCTTTATTCGTCACTCGATAATGTGCATAAAAATATCTTGACTTGATTCAACCAAATTAATATGTTGCGGTACTATTTTTTCCTCTGCAAATTGCATCTCTTTAAACTATTGCAGTTTTACTTGCATTTTTTTTTCAAGTGTCAATAAATTTAGTATTAGTGATTCGCTATGAGCAGCAATATAAAAGGGGGGGGGTACTATAAAACTTTCCGGGATGCGTATTCTGCGGAGTTTCTTGTGTATTACAAAATCTTCTTCAGAAAATGAAAAATATGCATTTTGCTTTACATGTCGATGTAATTTCAGCATTTTGCATGGTAAAAGGAATGATATTACTAATCATATAGCGCCAAGCATAAATCTAATATTGACTGCCTGGAGGGGAAAAAACAGAAACGAAATTAACTTCCTTTGTTAAAAGTTCTAATGAACTGGATGCAATTCGTGCAAAGTGTTTATTCACTTCGTTTTTAGTTGAGCATAATTTACCAATTAGTGTCCCTCAGTCACTCATTTATTTCATTTGACTGTCTCATCGTCCATCTCTCCGTAAGATAATCCTAGCATGAAAATGGTTCGTTTTTGAAAGCATTTTAGTTTGTTCTGTGACGGCATGGGATACGATCCTATTGGATTTGGGGGTCAAAGGGTGGAACATCCTTTCCTTGAGATGCAAACCTCCATAAAAATAAATTTTTATCTTTTTATAGATCATAATGATAGCATAGTAATGAGAAATTATGTATAGATTATATTTTAATCGAAATAAACGTGCCGATAAATTCAAACATCTGTAGTCATATCAATTAAAAGTTGATACTTGTTTAGGTAACATATCGTTTTTTAATTGATATGTTCAGTATTTTTAATCAATATGCACGACAAGTAATTTAATCAAATATATCGATTAAAATTTTCATCGAACATATCGATAATTTTTTTTACGAATTTCGGTTTCTGAAAGTTGGCAGGTATGCCTGTGACAGAGAATTAAGTTGCACACCTAATTTAGTGCAGATTGTACATGAGGGGTGTTCGAAAGTAATGCCTCAACTCAGGTATCATGCTCAAGAGGTATGACTTTGAAGTGAAGCCTTTCCTAACTTGTTCATTGTTCCATGAACTTCAGTTTCGAGTGTGGTGTGTTTGATAAACATAGTGCATAGTGTTCATTGTATTCAGGTCAAAGTGGATGACTCATTTTTAACCCAGTCAAAGTGCAATAAATAGTGAGCAGTTATTGAGTTTTTGATGTAACAAAGTCAAACTTCCATTGGAATTCACCAGCAACTATTGGCTTTTTATGGTGCAGATAAGTAGTACTGTATACTGTCCCTGAGAAATTTAAGGCATGGTGGTGGAAATTTGGATGTGAATCAGCTTCAGTTTTGAAGGCCTGTCACCACTACTCATGATTTAAACTGGCCAAAAGTCAACAAACTTATTCAACAAATTTTACGGATTAGTCCGAGAGCCATAATGGAAAAGTTGCACATTGATTTAGACAGTAGCAAAGAGTATTGCAGATCTGGATTACAAGAAAGTGTGTACTCCATGGTGCCACATCAGCATATGACCAAAATGCATAAAGCAAAACTGTTAATGATTTCTTACTTGCTATGAAAATGAAGGTTATGATTTTCTAAACAGCATTTTCACTGATGATGAGAGTTGGATGCATCACCTGGAAATGAAAAACCAGTCATTTGAATATTGTCACCTCAATTCTTCAAGACACAACCCACCACTGGAAAATGCATGCTCACCATTTTCTGGAACTACAGAGGCATCATGCACTAGGAGGACATGATCAAAGGTATGAAATTCAACTCTGCGACTTAGGTGAACACCTGAATAGGGTGGGACAAAGAATTAATCCTGCTTGTCCGGAAGAAAAAAAAAACCATGCTTCTTCGATGTCAATGCCAAACCCAACACCAGTGCTGCCCCTTCAGTGGCAATACAGAGTTTGCAGCACTCGAGGAACATCTCAAAGGAATTCATTTTACTTATGATGAAGAAGCTCAAGTTGCTAAAAGAAAATTGTTTCGAGAATAGCCTGAAGGATTCTGCAGAGATTAGAAAAGCTTGTTTAGTGTGCTGGCTGTGTTATATCAAATAAGAGAGAGACTACATGAAAAAATATTGTATAGAAACAAATTATGCATGCTGAGCAATATTTTGTTGTGTTTCATTTTGATACCTTGTCTGGGAGTAACGATACAAATGTGGAGGCATTGCTTTTCAAACACCCTGTGTATCGTGCATTAATCTGCCTAAGTGAGTGAGAGGGGGGGGGAGAGAGAGAGAGAGAGAGAGAGAGAGAGAGAGAGAGAGAGAGAGAGAGAGAGAGAGAGAAATGTAAAAAAAAAATATTAATGTTATAGGGCAAATAATTTTTTTCATGTATCTTTTGAGAACAGAAAAGGCCTCATACTTGTCTCTGGGCTGTTAGTAGCTGGGAACCAATGTTTGTTTTACAGAGGCACATTTTTTTTTGTAATGTGCAGTATTTTTTAATATGTCTGTAATTTCTAGCTCATAAGATAGATGGAATTGATATGTAGCCTTATGCATACATCAATTTTCTAAAAAAATAATTTGTTTTGTAATTAAACTATATTGAACCAAATAACAGAATACATCAAAGTTCTATCAGAATCTCTAAATTCTTTGGCTGCCAAAACAAGTTCAAGTTTACATCTTTGAGCAATACCAGACAGATACAAAGGTAATGGTTCCACGACACACTCCAAGCTTCCTGAAGCTATCATTATCAGATATGTCTTCAGAATGCTGCAACTCAGCTGTGCCACTAATGGTGTTGTAATGCAGATGAAGCAAAACTGCAGTGAATGGCCATCCTGAAAGGTGCCAGAAAAGAATTCTTGCTTGAAAGAGCACTTCATCCATTGGTAAAGTTGAAATCACTGCAGGACTGTAATTCCTAAATGGCTTGGGTGTGGC
Organism: Macrothele yani; assembly: GCA_039090855.1. Taxonomy (NCBI): domain Eukaryota; kingdom Metazoa; phylum Arthropoda; class Arachnida; order Araneae; family Macrothelidae; genus Macrothele; species Macrothele yani. The sequence continues at coordinate 14,983,608 of CM077028.1, forward strand.
CTCATATGGAATTTGCTATACCAGTTGTGAGCAGTGAAACAATTTAAAAGTGCCAACAAGCCCTTTTTGAATTTAAAGATAAGTTTTGTAAAATGCGCTGTAATTTATGTTGCCAAGCTTTTAGTGTAATCTTTACGGTATGTACCGGCGTATAAGTCGAGGTCATAAAACGGGAAAAGTATTTTAAAAAACGATGTCGACTTATACAGCAAGCATAAAATACCACCCAAAAAATTTTGTGCGAAAATTTTGGTACATCGATTTTTCATATTATTAACGCTCATTTTTATATAACATTAATGCGAAAAGTTCATATACAAATTACTTACGCACATTTAAAATCCAGAAAATTCCTCATCGCTCTCGCTTTCGAAAGGTTCTTTCAACAGATCGCGCGACTCAGTATCGGATTCACTGATATCGTATGGGTCCCACTCATTATCACTGTTCAAGTCAGTGTCACTATCGGATTGCCACAGATAGTCATCTTCCGTTCCATCCACATTGTTCGATATTCCACATTTTTTAAAGGACTTAATTATGGATTCGGGCTTTACCGCATCCCAAACTTTGATAATGAAGCTGCACAATGTTTCCAATGGCACAGCACAGATATTCCCCTTTTCCGCGACGTTTTTTTCGCCATTAATCATCCACTCAGTCGACTTGTTTCTAAGAGCATCTTTAAAATGTTTATTCAAGCTAACGTCTAGCGGTTACAGAACAGAAGTTAAGCCACCCAGAATAACAGCAATATCTGTGTCCATACATCTTAAACTCCTCTTGGTTGTGTCTGTTGTATGAGACCCAAACATATCCCAAACCAAAAGACTACGTGAATTTTTTTCATACGCAGGCTTCGCACATTTGCATCAAATATTTTTAAGCCATAAAGTGATTCCATTTTCATCAATCCAACCATTTTCATAAACGTACGTGAAAATTCCTGAGGGAAACTTCACTTTCGGCATGGTTTTCCTTTTGAAGATCACCATGGGCTTTAATTTTGTTCTGTCTGCCATACAGGCCAAAACAGTGAACCTTCTTTATCCGTTGCCTGTCATTTTTACCATGGCTGTTTTCTCTCCTTGCACAGCTACATCATTTCTTTTACACGGCATATTGAAATTTATGCGAGTTTCGTCCATATTGCCGATATTGTGCAAAGCATAATTGTTTTTTTCTTAGTTCAATAACGAATTTATGAAAATGCGTTTTTTTTTTTTTCCAGTTCATTGGGAAGTTTTTGTGCAATTTTAGTTTTAACACACAAACTTAGGGATTTGCGTTGCATAAACCGGCAACACCAGCTGTTGTTGCCTTAAAATCCTTGGCCTTTTAGGCATTTGATTGTACCCATTTCAAAGCTTGAATCCGTATGGAATTCATGGTCACAATATATCCATTTTGCCTCTGTTGCATCACCCACTCAAATATGGCATCTTCCAGCTCAGGCCAGCAAGTTTTTCCCGTTCTTAATGCACACTTTTTCTTTGGCATGCTTTGCAAAATCTGTTCAGCTGGTCTCCAATCGAGAACAGGTTTCTCAGAAACATCAAATTTCCTCCCTGCTGCAGAATTATTTGATTCTTTAGCAAACTGAACAAATTCGCAGTTTAAAACCGGCATCATATTTTTTCTCTTGTTAAACAGCGCCATTTCGATGTCAGCAGTTTACAGCGTGATTCACAATAGACTGAGCAGCGTCACAGGGGAATGCGAATGCGTTGAATGACCGGTTGACCTCACGATACCATGAGAAACAGCAGTGGAGGGGACGGGAAAGCGGAGTGACCAGTTTTTAGACGTGGCCTATCGCCTACCAGCTTCAAAACGTGTTTGGTGTGCCTGTACACCTTTCTATGTGTTTTTCCCTATCTTTTCCAAGGAGGATTTTGTTCGTGGCGGTGCGCACATGATTTTAATGAAGGGATATGTTTGGCGAAATGGGGAAGGAGGGTGGTCGACTTATACTACGAATATAGCTGAAATCCAACATTTTTGCTCTAAAAGTCCACATCGACTTATGTGTCGGTAAATACGGTAGTTCTCCTATAGTTTTTTTTTTTTTTTCCATTTAGCTTAGGTTTGATATGTGAACTGTTGTGCTTATTAATTCAAATTTTTATCCTATATACTGCTATTGTTACCAAGAATTTTATTATTTGAAAACTGAATGAAACATGTTCATCGTTTGGTGATCCAATTGTTTTGTAACATAAAATTCATTTTAACTTACGTTCATTTTAAAGAAATGCTAAGGATTTAAAATTAGCTTTCAATTAACGTACTATACTGCTAACTCCACTGATTTGATGTGATGCAGCAAGTAGATGCAACATGCCAGATGTGCGATGTGAGGCAGTTTTAGGCGGTTTACCTCAATTCTTAGCTATGAAGGTGTCAGCTTGTGATGCAAGAACTACGTATTGATAGCAATAATGAGTTTCCAGTCTTTATTCTAAAGAATAGCAGTTTTAATCAGCAAAAATATACAAAAGTAATTAAGTTAAAAGTAACAAACCAAAATGGTACTGTTGGAGCAGTGAAATACCAGGTGGAATTTAGACCCAAATGTGGGAAGTAATTTAGTAGGTACTGTACAAAGATTTTATATCAATATTTAGAAGTTCTTAAAGATTTTAATAACATCATAGTGTGTAATTTACTTATGGAGCTGGAGCAATGTCAGAAATCTGAGTGCTAGAAATACGTATTTTGTACTATTTTGTGATAAGTCTTTCATTATTTAAATTTCTATTTAATGTGCTTTTGATTTTAAAACTCAATTTATTTAAGCTTGAGTACTTTTATTTTAAGTACCTTATCTTAAATGTTTTCCTTTTTCCTCAGGTTTGAACTCTGGCGTGCGGGATTATCTTGAAAAAGAATTGAATAAGTGTTTCCTGAGACCAAATCTTCCATATGGAAGGATGTCAATGAAGAGGAAACAAAGTACAATGCGCACACGTCGCTCAGGTGTTAGTGGTATCATCAGAAGAACAAGGTCAATTCAAGTTGATAAATATGATCCAGGTAAATATTACTAGTGGGCAGGACAATACTTTATGTTGCTTTGTGAAAGTACCTCTTGTGCTGTTTTCAGAAGTTAATTTCAATGTAAGAATTTCTGGTAGATCTGTAAGTAATGTACTGTATCAAGTTCTATGTGAAGAGAAGTTGTGGCAGAAGAAAACTACTTGCAGCTGCTGTAACTGTTTTGTTTTTTTCTTCTTCTTTCTTTACCTGAGGCATCAAGAACTTGAGTGTTCAAGAGATCATCAGTTCCATCATTCTACTTCATTTCTAGTTGTTGTTGTTGTTTTTTATCTTTCAGGTATTTATTTATTGATTTGGAAAAAAAAAATTTTCTTTCCTTTAGTATGTCTAGTACACAAAAATGAAAATTCCTCACAAAATATGGTACCCACAGTGTAGCAGTTAGTTCTAGTGAAGAATAATTTTTTAGGTCTTTTACTTTTAAAAGAAACCTTAACAGTCCTTTGTAACACCACATTTTTAATGAGTCATCTTGTGTATTTCTGAAGGGCTTCATCCTTTGAACATGCATTTAGCCACTTGGAGATAAATTATTTGATAATCATCAGTTATATCTTCACAAGGAAATGTTTTTTTCAATGAAGTCTGATAATAAAGAAAATTCTTGGTAGTAGTTCTACACGAAATATTTATCTTTTTAACTTTTAGCACTTTAAGGCTTATTTTTATTTTTTTTCCATCTGTTAATCTGGACCTGTTCACCATGACATTTACCCTTCTAAACTGCAGAAGTGCCAGAGAAATATCTATTAATGTGCAAAGACCTCATATCAGTTAAAAAACAAAGAATATTAGTATCACATGTTCCCTGTGATAAAACTACACTGACGGAAAAAAATCCCAACACCACGAAAAAATAGTTGTAGAGGAATGAAATGGCGGCAATACATTTGTATAGGTAACATATTTAATAGATTAAGGTTTCAAGATCACAGCTTATTGTAAGCGTGAGAAGAGCCATTTTAAATGTGAAATGCTGGTACATTAATAATCAGTGTAACCACCAGAATATTGAATGGAAGCACGCAAGCATTCATGCATTGTGTCGTACAGGTGCTGGATGTCAGTTTGTGGGATGGAGTTCCATGCCTGTTGCACTTGGTCGGTCAATACAGGGACGGTTAATGCTGGTTGGGGGTGACGCTGGAGTTGTCGTCCAATGATGTCCCATACGTGCTCAATTGGTGAAAGATCTAGTGATCTAGCAGGCCACGGCAACATGTCGACACTCTGTAGAGCATGTTGGGTTACAACAGCGGTATGCGGGCGAGCGTTATCCTGTTGGAAAACACCCCCTGGAATGCTGTTCATGAATGGCAGCACAACAGGTTGAATCACCAGACCGACGTACAACTGTGCCGTCAGGGTGCGTGGGATAACCACGAGAGTGCTCCTGCTGTCATAGGAAACTGCTCCCCAGACCATAACTCCAGGTGTAGGACCAGTGTGTCTCGGCCGCAGGCAGGTTGGTTGCAGGCGCTCACCTGGCCTCCTTCTAACCAACACACGGGCATCACTGGCACCCAGGCAGAACCGGCTTTCATCAGAAAACACAACAGATCTCCACTCCGTCCTCCAATGAGCTCTAGCTTGACACCACTGACGTCGCAAACGGCAGTGGTTTGGAGTAAGTGGAATGCATGCTACAGGGCGTCTGGCTTGGAGCTGTCCTTCAAGTAACCGATTTGTAACAGTTCGTTGTGTCACTGTGGTGGCAACTGCAGCTGGAATTGCTGCCGCAGACGCTGTACGATGCGCCACGGCCATATGCCGTACACGGCGGTCTTCCCTCTCAGTAGTGCCACGTGGCCGGCCGGAACCCGGTCTTCTTGAGGCAGTACCTTCCCTTGACCACCGCTGCCAACAATCATGCACAGTGGCTACATTCCTGCCAAGTCATTCTGCAATATTGCGGAACGAAAATCCACCTTCTCGTAGCCCTATTACATGACCTCGTTCAAACTCCATGAGCTGTTGATAATGGCTTCTTCGTCTTCTTAAATGCATTCTTGACTAACATCAACACACTACGTCGAATCTCAACGATAACTAACGCTCACGAACGTTACAGCGCGTATTTACAGCAAACCTGCTTTGCATGTTCTGAGGGGCACTACTAGCGCCACACGTATGCACCAAGCGTGAAATTTGCATAGACATCATCTTACAGATGTACTCTCACCGCCTACTAACTGTCGTTTATCTAACACAACCCCTTCTTGGTGTTGGGATTTTTTTCTGTCAGTGTACTTAAAGTGTCTTGTAAATATTGCAGAAGGCATTTGATAAGGGAGAAATAGAGGTTGGGTTTAGAAAATTATAATTATGATGATGAACTTGAGCTTACTTCTTACTTAAATTCATAAATGAAAACTCACCTAAAAGGTTGTTGTTCCTTTTTCAATATTTACCGCGCATATATTTCGATTGACTCGTCATATTGCGTGATGGACTTTTCGTGGTCGTCGTATCTCTTCCCTGTGTCTTCATATATACTCTTGCCAGTTGTTTTTGAGCCAACAGTTCACTATCACATTCACATTTCTTCACATACACACAACTTTCATTATCTTCAACATACATTTAAAAATCTAAAACACTATACAAAACTTCCATTCTATGCATCAGAAACTTTAACTCTAACTCTCTTGATCGTTAGTTGCCGACAGTGTCCTAATATTTACAACATTTATACATACATTCATATTAAAAACGCTATCTATATACACTATTTGCAGAAGCTCTATTCTCTCAACTCAATTCATTTACACAATGTCTCAACCTTCCTCCTTCAATCCTACCAAGTTTTTCGGTGGAAAACACGATACGCTTTACCGCCGATATTGTAAGCCTCACTCCATTAGTTACCTGGAAAAACTTTCTTATTCTCACATTACAGCAACACAAAACAAAAAAGAAAAATACTAAGTTACTGCCAGGACCCCCACATTAGCTATGAAAACATCTATGCACAAGTTAAGTTGATACCCCTACTAGTGAAACAAAAAATAGTAGCATAGGCTATTGGAAGTGCCATAGAGGTCTTTTTCTACAGCATGAATTAAAATATGTTATGTTTAAAAAGAATAGAATAAAACTAGCTAAATTGGAAATACAAGAAGAATCTTTAGTTTGTTGTCGAGATTTAAAAATTATCCCGAAATATTTGAGAATTGGGAATAAATCTGTAAGTAAAAAAGATTACTATATTTTACAAAAATGTCAAGGAAAAAGGTTCAGCACAGAAATAATAAATAAGTGAAAAATAATTTTCAACTTACAGGCTAAATGTTACAATTTATGGAGTACAATATGCAATGGTACTTATGAGAATTTTAAGGGTTCTTTGAAGAATGGAATATTGGACAATACATTTACAGAAATAAATGAAATTATTGAAAGCGAAGAAAAATAATAATAAAAATTGCATATATTATTTGACAAAAAAAGATATTAAAGCAACCTATTAATGAGTATACTGTTTTTGTTAATAAATATGATAGGGAGTTAAGTTACTCTCAGCAAGCAAGTTTACAACGTGGGAAAAAAATATGCTTTTCCAGCAGACGTACCAGCTACAGAGGAACTAATTAAAACAAAAAACAAAACAAAAAAAAACGTTCCAGTAAATAAAAAAGAAGAAATAAGTGGAAAATTATATAGAATTTTGTTAAAAGAATTTAACTTTAAGAATGATAAAAATTTTCACATTAAGAAATTACAGTATGAAAAAGAACAAAGAACAGTTGATAAAACTAAGAAAAGACCATGATATTAAGTTCTGTGAAGCAGATAAATCAGGTCAAATTGTGATTCTTAATACAGAAGAGTACAGTCAAAAAATAAAAAGATCAATTGAGGAGATGAACTGTACAGAGGGATCCAACAGAGAACTAAATTAGATATTTGGCTAACATAAGAAACCTTAGCTCTCTACCACAGGAAATAAAAAAAGTATACTCACTTATTGGGGCAGGACTACCAAAACTGTTTGCTAAGATAAAAAACACATAAAATTGATACACCTATGAGGTTATTACTGTCCAAAAAAATTCACCACTTATTAATTTAGAAAAGAATATTTATAAGTTTCTGGCTCCGATGTTTATGAAAAATCAGTATACTGTTAAAAATATATATGAATTCATAGATATTATCAAAAAAAGCAGATTTTGATTTACTGAATATAATATGGCAAGCAGGGATGTGAAAGCATTATTTCCGAGCACCCCAGTAATAGAAGCAATTAATATAATAATCACAAAATTACAACAGCAAGAATATATGAATCAAACACAAGCTCAAGAGTTGAAAAATACTTTATTACACATCTATGAAAACAACATTTTTGCATTTGAAAAAACAATATATAAACAAAATTATGGAGGACCTATGGGTTCTCCATTGTCCTCCTTGTTTGCTGAAGTTATAATGAATGATATTGAAGAGAAGATAATCAAACAACAAGAGGTACAAGAACCATTTATTTATTGCAGATATGTCGATGACATTTTCATTCTTTCTAAATTAAATCCAACTCAACTAGAGGATTTGGCTGGACAGTACACAAAACTGTATCCTTTTATACAACTGAAAATGAAATAAAAAATACAATAGCTTTTCTGGATGTATAAATTGTAAGAGAGAAAAATAGCTTACAATACAGAGTACATTGAAAACCTTTGTATATTCCGGTGATGATACCATGTGACTCAGCACACCCATATGCACAAAAATGTAATAGTGTTGAGACATTAATAGAAAGAGCATTTACTCACAGTTCAACAGAATATTATAAAAGAAAATAATTGGAATATGTTAATAAAATTGCAGAAAGTTATGGGTATCCAAGGCAGTGTATTAAAAAATGGACATTCGAGGTTCAGAATAAAAATAGAAGTACAATGTCAAGAAAAAAAGGACAAATGAAATATATTGGTGCTTTCCCATGTATTAAAGGGGTGTCATCTGAAATCAATAGGATGTGCAATAAATATGATATTCAACTTGGATTTACAAGTAAATACAATCAAGAATTTGGTGTTAAAAAGTAATGAAAAAATGAGTTGAGTTGTTTGGGGCAAGCAGGAGTATATGCAATACCCATATCGAAGAATCCACTAGTTTCATGCATAGGTAGTACCAAAAACAAATTAAAACACAGATTAAGGCAAAATTTAAAAAACTGGCAAAAGAAAGAAACTAAAACGGCCTTAATTCAGTACTGCCTGGAAAACAAAGAATGTACAAAATTTGAAGACATCAGAATAATTAAAAAATGTAAAACAGAAAGACATTTGAGAATAGCTGAGTCAGTACTTATTGAAAAAATAGGAATAGATTATGTAATTATAACGACCCAAATATACTAAATTGATAATTGGAAGGCCCTGATAAAAATAGAAGGGGAAGAAAATGGAAAAAAAATTCCAGTATTAGATTTTGACCAAATTAAAAAACAGATGGTGTCACAAGCAAACATCGTGAGATACGGTGATGGAGCAGAGGACCGGAGATGAATGCATTACTAGCTCTGCGGCTGCAGAGAGAAATTGTAGTTTTTCAACAGGCCTCCTCATGACAGCCAAGGACTGGCAGAAAGTACTGGAGGCAGACGAAGTCATGGGGGTGAGGCTTACAATATCGGCGGTTAAGCGTATCGTGTTTCCCATCGAAAAACTAGGTAGGATTGAAGGAGGAAGGTTGAGCCATTGTGTAAATGAATTGAGTTGAGAGAATAGAGCTTCTGTAAATAGTGTATATATATAGCGTTTTTAATATGAATGTATGTATAAATGTTCTGAATATTAGGACACGGCCAGCAACTAACGACCAAGAGAGTTAGGGTTAAAGTTTCTGATGCATAGAATGGAAGTTTTGTATAGTGTTTTAGATTTTTAAATGTATGTTGAAGATAATGAAAGTTGTGTGTATGTGAAGAAATGTGAATGTAATAGTGAAATGTGGGCTCAAAAACAACTGCCAAGAGTATACAAGACACAGGGAAGAGATACGACGACCACGGAAAGTCCATCACGCAGTATGACGAGTCAGCCAAATATACTTGCAGTAAATGTTGAAAAAGGAACAACAACCTTTCAGGTGGGTTTCCATTTATGAATTTAAGTACAAATAGCACGTTAAATGGGAACATTTTTTGGGGAATATTTAGGTATTTCCGAGCTGTGTTCCTTCTTTTATTAATTCTTACTTTTCATTTATTACTTTGCATTAGCTGGTTTAACTGTTCAAAAAGTTTATTTTCAAAATTAGAAAAAAAAAAAAAGAAAAAAAAAAAAGAAAAAGGCTGGTGATCTATCTTAAAGTTTTAGGACAATTACGAAGTGCACCAAAAAAAAGCAACTACTCAAAATCTTAAGTTATTTTAATTTACTATTGTTTACCCCAACAACCCAAAAACAAAACAAAAATAAATAAATTAAAATTAACAGATTAACACCCAAGGCACGATCCTAGAAAACTCCCAGTAAAAGGAAGGTGATTCCACCCCCACCGACAAGAGAAATTCACATGGGACACAAAATGGCTTGCTCAAACATGTATTCCAGGTGCCTGAGGGTACACAAGGCACTTTGTGTACCCTCAGGCACTTTGAGAATACATGTTTGGTTTATTGTGTACCCTCAGGCACTTTGAGAAAACAACATTTGAGTTTACAATTGCGCCTCTTAGGTGCTGATTTTTCTTTAACTAGCTAGTGCAAAATAAAAAATAAATAAATAAAAGATATACATATTTTACCGGATATTGTCAAAGTATTTCGCACGTTGTTGCTATGTGAAGCATGTGCTACCGGCCTGAGAGGTCCCTTATGCTACGGACCTTTGGTTAGTTATAAAAAATTTTTATACAGAAATAAAACAGTTAGGTTATATATTTTCAGTTCCACATTCATTCACTTGCACAATCAAACGTTTAAAATTTACTATTAATTAAAAGATTTTAGTAAACAGAGTTATATTCATCGGGTCAGGAGACGTTTCACAAGGGGTTCGTTGTTACGGCGAGCGCTTTCACCGGTGCTTAACCGCCATCGTCAGGTCTTTACTTTTACACGAGGGTTCCTCGCGTGTGTGTAGTTTTGGAGTTGCATGTCGGGAATCGATGGGAAGGTTTGCTGCCTGTATGTGTTAGGTGATTTGTTTCTAATGTGTCGCCATCTATTGGATGAGTTGGTAGGTATCAGTCGTAAGTATAATTCTTTTGTGTAGATATTTTTGGGCTATTATTAGTTGTTTGTAGAAACAGGTGTGGTATTTTTTTTTTCTTTATTTATTGGTGTGATTTTTTGTAATGTTCTTTTTTTTATATATATATAAGTGATTTCCAGGCTGTGTCTTGTGTGGTGGGGTCTTGTAAATTGCATATTTTATCTTTTTTTTTTTTTGTTCAATTATAATGTTTTCAGAAATCCCTAATTCTTTTTTGTTTGTGTGGGTGGTTAGTAATTTAAGATTTTCAAAATCAGGATATTGTTTATGTTTAACGCAGTGTTGAATAAGTGCAGTTTTTTCTTCTTTTTGTTTCAGTTTTCTATATGTTGATGTAATCTTTTTATTAATCTATTTTTTGTGCTGCCAATGTATGAAATGTGGTCTTCAGAACTATGTGATACAATAGGAATTTCATATACATGATTGTAGTATATTATTGTTACTTTTTTTCTTTATAATTAAGTCACAAATATTCTGAACTGAATGACCAAAAATAATGTTGTGTTTCTTCATTAATCTTAAAATTTTTCCACTTAGTCCTCTTAATAAAAGGGAAAGAATCCGAAAATTTGTATTTCTTTTTTGCGATGTTTTGTCTAGACTCTTTTAATTTCTTCTTGTATTCAAAAATCTACTTTTTAACAGTTTTTGTGTCATATCCATATTGTTTGATTGTGTTAATAATCCATTGGATTTGTTCTTCCCTGTATTTTATATTTGAGGAATGTGTGAAGGTTTTTTTTTTCCCAATTCCTAATACCATTTACTTTATGAGTTTTTGGGTGTTCGGATTGATATGGGATCATTATAGGTACATAGGTTGGTTTTCTAAAAACTCTGTATTCAAAATTTAAGTCTTTTTTTATTATTTCTATATCTAAGAAGGAATTTTTTTCATTTTGTTCAAATTCTAAAGTTAATTCAATTTCTGGGTAACAAGTGGTAAATTTATTCTTCAATATTTCAAGTTCTCTTTTTAGATAAAATAAAAATGTCGTCGATGTATCTACAATAAATGATGGGTGGGTTTGGTAGTTTTTTAATAATTTTGTTTTCTATATCACTCATGATTATTTCTGAAAATAAAGAAGATAATGGGGGATCCCATTGGGGTTCCTACTTCTTGTCTATAGATTATTTTTGTCAAACTTAAAAGTAATTGTTATTAGAAATACAGGATAAAATAAATGTTAAATAACTCTTGTAATTGTGTATTATTAAAGTGAGATTTATTTTTTAACTCTTTAATGATAATATGGCTTTTGGTACAGGGGTACTTGGGAATAATGATTTAACGTCTAAACTTGCCATAAACATACCAGATAGTGGAACATTAATAGATTTCATTTTCTCAATGAACTCTAAACTGTTTTTTAAACAGTACAGTAATAATTATTCATGAAAAAGGGGGCCAGAAATTTGTATAATTTCCTTTCTAGATTTATTTGTGGGGACTTTGATTTTGGAACAATAACTCTAAATGGTCTATATTATTGTTCCAAAATCATGAACAAAAAATGAAAACAGATATACCACAACCATCGATGTTTTGCAGGTACGTGGATGACATCCTTATGGTATGGCAGCATGATGATAACCAGCTACAGATGTACATAGATGAATATAATAACTATTACGAACAAATTAATGTTACCGTGAAGCGTGAAAAGGATGGAGTCTTACCATACTTAGACATATTACTATCACATAAACAAAATAACATCGAATTCCAAGTATATCAAAAACTTGACAACATCATTAATATCATTCCTGAGAACTCTCACCACCCAGCATCTTACAAATTTGCAGCTTTCCGATCATATATCAATAGAGCGTTTACTCATACATCTAACGCTCAACTACTAAAAAATGAATTGAATTGGATAAAGAACATAGCAATAAACTTCGGTTATGATGTGAAGAAAATAAATAACCTTATTAATAGATGCAACCCTAGAAATAAACAACAAAGGAGTACACAGACTCAACAGGCAAAACAATTTTGTGGATCATTACCATATATACTGGAGATCACAACCATTATGAAGAAAACATGTAAAAAATTTGACTTAGATTTTGGTGTACGAACGAGAGATATAACGAAATCTCTTAGTAACTATCACAGAAAGACCCCAATCTTACAAAAAGCAGGTGTCTACTCTATACCAATAATAAATAATCAAAATAAAATCATCAACCAATATATAGGTAGTACAAAAAGAAATATTAAAATCAGATTGACCGAACACATGAAGAACTGGAGCAGAAGAGGGAATAAAACAGCACTTATTGACTTCTGTTTGGATAATCAATGTATACCCTATTGGGAAGGAATTACAATATTAAACCAACAGAATAATATGAAAACGATACAAATAGCAGAATCAGTAATAATAAATAAGACCAAACCATTTAACTGCAATAATAACAGTCCATACGACCTTTCGTACGCTTGGAGGAACCTGATCGAAACTGAGAAGAAATGGAATAGGGAGAGGAGAGAGAGGTAGAAAAAAGGGAAGGGTGAGAATGACATAGATGAAGATAAGTTGATATGACCTGACACTAGATGGCATTGGCAATAGGTTAAATGAGGAACATGCGCACTGTGGACACGAGACTTTCAGATAGCAGACTTTGACAGAAGGTGTGAAGTCTCCGTTGAAAACGCCAGGGTAGAGCCTAGGTGAAACGTGCGTCCGATGATTGAGACCATGGACGGTATGAGGTGGTGTAGTAACGATTTTAACTAGAATCTTTTAAAGCTTTTAAATTTTTTTTGAACCTGACCAAACTTGAAGATTTCCTCAGCAATTCCAAGAGAATGCAACATTGATGAGATAGCCCTAAAGGCCAAGTACGACGTGAAACTTCAAGTGGTATGTAAATAGTAATTCTTAAGAATCTTTTATTATTATCTGGAAACCTTTACCCGTTCAATATGATGTCGACACAGCCAGAACGGAGCTAACCATAACAACTGGACATATCCGAAGTAGGGTAAAGCTTATGACGATATGGCTCTCGAACTAACCCTAACGGCTGACCATATTGAAGTAGGATGCAACTTTGGACAAAGAAACTCAATACCTACTGACGTTGGACTGAACACGCACTTCCGTGAGTAACATTTTTAGGACTTTTAACCGATTTATATTTTAATTGAATGAGTTAATGCACCACCACAGACTGTATCCACTTTACAGAACGTGTAAAACAGAACTTACAGATGTCAAAGCGTCTTCCTGAAGAACCTTTTGGTCACGTAATTATATGTGAACTTTTATGATATAATCACATGATATATAAATAATTTTTAATGTTTTTTATAAGCATTTTCATAAAGGTTTTTATCATGGTGATGTTTTTGTACTTCATCTAAAATATAAGTTTTATATAAGGATAAACATATAACAGATAATACAATTGTTCTTCAGATCTGTGTCATCTTAGAGAGCGGTATGAAAAAATACACAGCCCTCCACCCATCTCTCCTGGACTTGAAGTCCTTTCAACTCATTCTGAGTCTCCATATTCTTCGCCAACAGAGTCGGGAGGGAGAAGTCCTTCGCCTTCAGGTGATGCAGATGAAGATGAAGGCTGGAATACCAGTTCTCGTGTTCGCACTACTTCTGACCGTCAGTACGATAACATTAATGATGAGGATCTGATCATGATGTTCAAGGAAACAGAGACACTTGAAGAACAGGGTGACATTCTGCATTATTTGGTGGGACATAGGTATCATATTTATTGTTGTCAGTAGTTCTGTCTTACAGTTTCTGTTTTAAAATTCATGAATTGCACTATCATATTTTTTGATTAAGTTACTGAAATGACTATTAATATTGTCATAATAAGTAGTGTAAGTTTAAAATTTTTTAATCCTTGTTGAATTTTTTATCCATTCTGTTCATCACTTTAATTGTTTTTGTGCCATAGGAATTACATGATTCACATTCTCAACTATGCCTTCAAAAGTATTTCTTTAAGAATGGTTAATATATTGCAACATACCTTTGTGAATTTTTGGCTGCTTTCTTCATTCCTCATACTTCTTTTTTAAGTTTTGAATAAAATATTTCATCCTCTAAAAAACTATTTTCAACATGCAGTTACCATGTTAAAAGCACAGTAATCTGAAAAGGATTGAGTAAAATTATTAAAGAAAGGTTTTACTCAATCGTTTCTTTAACTCTACTCAAAATATTCAAAGATTATTAATTTTTTTAATTATTCAAAAAAGAAATGTGACGAATGGAGAAAGAAGCCAAAAATTCATAAAGGTATGTTACAATCAATATATTAGCAATTCTTAAAGAAGTAATTCCTTTGGAAAGCACAGTTGAGAACGTGAATCGTGTAGCTCCTACGGCACAAAGAACAACAGTTAACATGATGAACAGAATGGATAGGAATTCAACTAATATTAAAAAAAAAAAATAGTAATTTCTGATGTTTTGACTGACAAAGTATATGTTTCTGATTTTTAAATAAATAGGTTTTGTACGAGGCATATTCTGAAAGTAAGTACTGTTTGCGAATTGTTTTTTACTGCAGCAGTGCGGTCTTGGTATTGCGCACGTGGACTGACTTCTCTCATTTGTGGGCAAGCCACAGATGCCATCATGAGAAAATTAGGTCATGCTTGCATGCTGTTCTATGCATTTAACATGTCTAAGAAGATCAAGCAACCCACCAACTGTGAGATAAGTTCTGTAATTTAATTTTTGAATGCAAAATGTGTGAAACTGGCTGACATTCACCATCAGATTTGTGAAGTCTACAGTCAAACTGCCACAATTGACGGAATGGTGAGGAAATGGGTCATACAGTTCAATGAAGGTCATGGCAATGTGCACAGCTGAGTGGCTGGCCATCTGTGGTCACAATGTTTGGTGCATGCGACCAATGCAAAAGTTCGTGAGGACCGACGTTTCACAATTTCTTGCATTTCACTTTTTGCTTTCTTTGCATTTCCCGCAAATTTCAAGGACTTTTCTCTAAAAAATTGTGACAGATTGTTTGGTGTTGTTCACACTGGGTGCCGAAGATGCTCTCAGAGGAGCACAAAAGCCAGCAGGGTAGCAGTACGTTGACCTTTCTCATTCAATATAGTGAGCAAGGCAAAGAGTTCTTGAGCTGTATTGTCACGTGACGAGACATGGTTGTCCCATGTGACTCCGGAATCGAAGAAGCAGGCCATGGTGTGGCAGCACGCCTCATCACTGAAAAGGAAGAAATTCAAGCAGACAATTTAAAGCCGCAAGTTCATGAGCAGAGTCTTTTGGGACAAGCAAGGAGTTTTGCTTGAATTCTTGCCTAAAGGTAGAGCAGTGAACTCATCAGCCTATTATGAGACCCTGGAGAAACTGCGTCACATGAAACAACATTCACTCACTGTGTTGTCTTGCTGCATGACAGTGCTCATCTTCATATTTCTGTACAGACTCAAACACTTGTCACATCATTTTGTTGGAAACAAATGGGTCACCTCCCCATGCAGCCTAAATCTAGTGACAAGTGGCTATCACTTGTTCTTGCATCAGAAGAAGTTCCTTGCTGGTTGGCGTTTCTTTGACGGTGATGAAGTCAAAAGAGCTGTACAGAAGTGACTTCTTCACAGGCAGCCTGCGTTTATGATGAGGGGATAAAAAACGGGTGCCCCGTTATGGTAAATGCTTCAGTAATGGTAGAAACTACACCAATGAGCCATTACATTTTGACCCGTACACAATAAGCTGTAGGACCCCCTTTCGCAAGCAAAACAGCGGCCACACAGCGAGGCATCAATTCAATGAGGTGGCGATAAATATACTGGGGTATCTGGTACCATAATGTCAACAGCAGGTCCTCCAGTTCCCGTACATTTTGGGGTGGTGGTGATTTAGCGCGAACCCGCTTTTCCAAGTTGAACCACAAATGTCCAATCGAGTTCATGTCAGGTGAATTTGGAGGCCTGGGCGTTAACAGAAAGTCACCAGCATGTTCTTCGAACCACTCCTTGACAATTCCGGCAGTGTGGCAAGGCGCATTATCCTGTTGTTAATGGCCATCACCAGCAGGGAACACAGTTGCCTTGAATGGATGAACTTGGTCTGCAACGATGTTCAGATACCTGACAGCTGTCAGGGATTGTGCTATTGGGATAATGGGGCCTAAAGTGTCCCAAGAAAACACCCACTACATAACACCACCACTGCCAGCCTGTTTCTGCCCAACAGTGCGTGCAGGTGCCATAGTAATCAGCGTATCCACGCTCAGCCGTCTGCGTGATGCACCAAGAATCTTTATTCTTCAGACCAGGCCACTTTCTTCCCATCATCCACAGTTCAATCTCAGTGATCTTGGGCCCATTTGATGCATTGTTGGCGATGATGTGCAGTGAGCAAGTGGACCCTGGCTGGGTCTTCATCTACGCAGACCCATGCGCAGAAAGCTGCGATGAACTGTGTGCTGTGACACATTGCCCTGATCATCACTGTTGTAGCTGCGGGTGATTTGTCGCACTGTGGCCTGCTGTCACTGTAAATAATGCGTGACAGTCTCCACTCCCCTCTGGCATCAGTGAGTTGCAGACAACACACGGCTGAATGATGGTTCGTCGTTTGGCCGTCTGTGCACCATTTTTGATACATACTCACTACAGCAGTACGTGAAGAACCCACAAACCGCGCCTAGTTACAAGGCGCCGTTCCATCACAATTTGTCCTTTATCAAACTCCGATAAATCGGCAGCTTTTCCTATTCTGACTCCAAACACTCTATGAACCAAAAGCACGTCCTTGGGTTGTATATATAATTACTCTGTGAACTTCACCTGTGCTACCGCTCGGTCTTCAGGCGCTTTCATTTCTCTAGGCTGGGGGTAGTCATAATGTAATGGCTCATTAATGTATATATTATATCGACAATGCAGTGTGTCCAAAAAAATAAAAATAAAAAAATAAATAAAAAAAAAATGAAAAGAAAAAAAGCTTTGACAATGATTTTTTTGATTTACCCTTCCTTGCATACACTTAGCAGAAGTAGCATTTTATAACTTTATGTGTTAAGCTTGTACATTTTGTCTTAAATTTTTGTCACATTTTAGGGGTGTGAATTGGAACACTGGATTAGGAGAACATGGTCAAAAAGTAACCATAAAAGATCTGTTAAAAGATTTATATGAAAAGGTAGGTTGGTATTTTTGAAGACTATTTTTTTTTTATTTGTTTTCTCATTTTTTTCCTGACCATTACTTGCCTTATATTTGTATTTCTCCTGTTCATACCCTTTGTGATGATGTATAAAACGTATACCAAAACAGTTATTACAGATCACTTCTTAGAATTTCTGGCAGTGTTACGATAATGAAGGAAGGAAAGCAGCCTACTTTTTATAATGGATGTGGAATTTTTGTTTCTTTACCTTGTTATTTTCCTTTTTGCCTTGAAATTTTTTCTGCAATATTATTCTTTGGGACTCAGATTTCTTTACAGTATTGCTCTCTGGAAATTTGAGGTGCAATTATTTTTGCTAGAAGCTTATCAGTGTAACTCTTTGTATCATATGTTCCCCCTCATATTGCATTCAGTATATTTAGAACTTTTTGACTGAGATCTGTACCTTTTCATTAATTGTAAATGCTGTGTTAAGTTTCTAGTTCAAGTAAGTGAGGTGTTGTTTTCAGGAAAAGTGTGTTTATGTGGGGAGGTAGTCTCAGAAAAGTTGTTAGGTGCGGTTATTAACATGGAATTCCTCTACAACTTAAAATCTGTTCTGCAGTGGAGCAATTTCTAATTTGTTAAAAGTTCCTGAATCATGCCTTTTTCAATTTATGTTACTATAAATTACTTTATATGGGAATTATTTTTTGTTTCAATGTGTTACTCGTAACTATATGCATCATCTTCACATTAGTGAAAAACTTAAAACCACTTTTGACACGATATATTCTGGATGGCCAAAGAAATTGTCTGCATTCCCAAAGAAATGCTATTGTACAATAAAAATAAAACTGTACTCACAAGTTATTGCCAATCCTATTTTCTTCCCGAAGTACATGCATTTAGTCACGAAAAAAGTTGTCAGAAGATTCTCTCTGTTGCTCATGACACATTATACATCCACTGGAGAATATGTAAATTTTTTCACAGGTGCACACATACTTGATTGCCGATCCACCTGAGGACTCGTATGTCACCAGGTAAGTAAGTAGGGATTTAAAAAATGACACATTGGTTTAAAATACAGCGAGGCACGGAAAGTCTAGAAAAATCCTGAAATGACGAATCTTTAAACCTGCAGCTTCAGGAGATTCGTCATTTCAGGATTTTTAGACTTTCCGTGCCTCGCTGTATTTTAAACCAATGTGTCATTTTTTAAATCCCTACTTACTTACCTGGTGACATACGAGTCCTCAGGTGGATCGGCAATCAAGAGTGTGTGCACAGAAATCAAGTATGTGTGCACCTGTGAAAAAATTTACATATTCTCCAGTGGATGTATAATGTGTCATGAGCAACAGAGAGAATCTTTGGACGCTTTTCGTGACTAAATGCATGTACTTCGAAAAGAGAATAGGACCGGCAGTAACTTGTGAGTACAGTTTTATTTGTATTGTACAATAGTATTTCTTTGAGAATGCAGACAATTTCTTCAGCTATCCAGAATATAACGTGTCAAAAGCAGTTTTAATGTGAAGATGGTGTATATAGCCTTTTTCAATGTCCGTCAAATATGTTAGCCATCAACACAACAATCAAGAAGTGATTCTTTTATAACCCTTATGCTTAATCTGCTTAGAAATGCATTACATTTGAATGGGAATTTCAAGATGATGGTTCGATTCTTACACTGTGACAGTACAATTTTCAGTATTTATGAGGTTCTAAAGGGAATGGCAGTTGCTGAAGATATTTCTAAAGTTAAAAAGTTGTGCATGTTTGAACACCTGGATAAAATGTGCTTAACGTACCAAGATAATCACTTGATTTTTTTTAATTTTTCTTTATGATTTTCAAGACTCGAGGGCAGATTGGAGGGCTCAGGTATGGGATATAGTGAACCTACCACATAAACATAAAAATCAAGCAAAAATACACAGAGTCATGTATGGTAAAAGGTTTGTTTAGCGGTAGCTTTCAGTCATCCTACGACTTTGATCACTCGTAATCAACTGGATGGGCTGGTTGCCAGAACTACAATTTGAAGTTGGGGTGTTGGGACTGTTGCCAGATTTTAGTAGAGAGATCCAAATAAATGGGATTTGGTGAAGGGGGTCTCTGAATTGCAGTTTTTGGTGAACAAAATTTCAATGCTTTCTTGGAAACACAGAGATGCTTTGTTGATGAATGGGGGCAACTTTTTTGTTTCTTTCTGAATGGGAACTGCAGAAGTGTTTTCAAGGGTTTGTGCAGATAAAGCTATCTTTGGAAGACCATTGGAAACATCTTTTTTTGTGTTGACCAAGTCTTGTATTGATGCTTTTGGTATGTGCTTCCAATATACACTGAGAGACCAGAGGATGTTGAAATGGGAATAGCATAAACTCCAGGGTTGTCCAGGGTGAGATAGGGATCCCAGTCTTCAAGCAGGCACATTATTGCAGAAAGGTTTGGTTTCACTGTGAGAGTGTAGCCCATAGCTTTGAAGATTTTACACATCTGATAAGAGAAGAACCCATGGAAAGGGATGGAACTAATGAATGGTGGTTTTTCCATTATTATTGGTGAGAGAGCAGACAGATTTTTCAAATGGGAATTTTGGAGGAATTTCTGAATTGTAGAAGGTGGGAACTGATGGGCTACAGCAATTTTCTTGATGGTGTCAATTTCTTCTTTGAAGGAAGATTCAGTGTTGCAGACAATCCTGGCACGATTAACATAAGTTTTTAAGGTGGCAAATTTGTGAGCAGTGGGGGAGTGGGATGAAAATGAGATTATGTTTGTTATTGCAGAGGGTTTTCTGTAGACAGATCTGTTGAGATGATTCCCTTGACTTGTCAGATGGACATCTAAGAAGTCAATGCCTTGCAGTGATTCTTCATTGATGGTGAAATTTATTAATGGGAACTTCAGGGAAATCTTTTCAAGAAGAGATTCAAAGTCAGTTCTGTTGTGTGACCAAATTACAAAAATATCATCAACATATCAAAGCCAAATGGAAGGTTGTAGATTGTATTCCAAGACTATGTTGTTTTTTTATATGCCGCATGAAAACTTCAGCCAGATGTGAGAGAGAGAGAGAGGAGAGAGTGGGACTCAACAAGAAACCCACTGTAAAAACCTTTCTTGGAGATTTTACACTACCACCATATTTCCGAACTCCTCTTATTCTTCCAGATCAAACTAAATAAAGCTGGTTTCCCTCTTTGACCACTCATGGAATATACTTCCTCTTCCACCCGTAAGCTTGAAAGGAGGATTGTGGAACAATGCAAACATCTCACCTCCAGCCATCCTTTGTCAATTTCCTCCACTAAAGAGTTCGTTAGAAAACTCCCTACTAGCATTGAACCCTCTGACAAAATGTTCACTCGGAATGTAGTCTCTCTCTTGCCTTTAGTCCCTCTCTTCCACTCTCACATGCTGTTAGTACAATAGCTCAAAGAAAACCAATCACTATCTGTCCCACTAACAAACGACCTGTATGACTGCCTTCAAACTCTGAGAGATCTTAATTGTTTCAAGTTCAACAACAAATACTACTGTCAGCAAGAAGGACTTCCGATTGGGTTCATCTCTCTCTCTCTCTCCACTTCTGGCTGAAATTTTCATTCAATGTATCGAAAAAAACATAGTCCTGCAAAACAATCTACAACCTTCCATTTGGCTTCAATATGTTGAGGATATTTTTGTAATTTGCCCACACAATGGAACTGACCTTGAATCTCTTCTTGAAAATATTTCCCTGAAGTTCCCATCAATAAATTTCACCATCAATGAAGAATCACTGCAAGGCATTGACTTCTTGGATGTCCATCTGACAAGGCAAGGGAATCATCTCAAAAGATCTGTCTACAGAAAACCCTCTGCAATAACAAACATAGTCCCATTTTCATCCCACTCTCCCACTTCTCACAAATTTGCCGCCTTAAAAAACTTATTTTAATCGTGCCAGGATTGTCTACAACACTGAATCGTCCTTCAATGAAGAAATTGACACCATAAAGAAAATTGCTGAAACCTATCAGTTTCCACCTTCTACAATTGAAAAATTCCTTCAAAATTCCCACTTGAAAAATCTGTCTGCTCTCTCACCAACACTAATCGAAAAACCACCATTCATTGGTTCCATCCCTTTCCATGGATCCTTCTCCTATAAGATGTGTAAGCTTTTCAAAACTATGGGCTACACTCTCACAGTGAAAACAAACCCTTCTGCAATAATGTGCCTGCTTAAAGACAGGAATCCTGTCTCACCCCTGGAGTTTATGCTATTCCCATTTCAACATCCTCTGGTCTCTCAGTGTATTTTGGAAGCACATACCGAAGCATCAATACAAGACTTGGTGAACACAAAAAAGATGTTTCCAATGGTCTTCCAAAGGCAGCTTTATCTGCACTAACCCTTGAAGACACTTCTGCAGTTCCCATTTGGGAAGAAATGAAAAAAGTTGCCCCATTCATCAACAAAGCATCTCTGTGTTTTCAAGAAAGCATTGAAATTTTGTTCACCAAAAACTGCAATTCAGAGACCCCTCACCAAATCCCATTTATTTGGATCTCTAGTACAATCTGGCAACAGTCCCAACACCCCAACTTCAAATTGTAGTTCTGGGAACCAGCCCATCCAGTCGATCACGGGTGATCAAACTTGTAAGCTGACCGAAAGCTACCGCTAAGCGAACCTTTTACTATATGTGACTCTGTGTGTTTTTGCTCGATGTCTATGTTTATGTGTTATCGTGGCGTGAAGCCTGAATTTTAAACCGTGAACTTACCACTTTTGAGAAGGCCGGTCCACCACTGAAACAACCTGGAAGAACTTCTATGACTCTAAGAACTTGACACAAATTTAGCTTTTGGGTAAATATGTTGAGGTGTCAGCTAGTTCTATGTGACATTGTAAAAAAAGGCTCCCATGCACTAACTTGTTAGTAGGCTTGAAGCAAATATTATGAGATGGTTTGGCAGTGTTGAAAGAATGAGTGATGAGATGCTAACTAAAAATTTATTCAGCCCAAGTGTCAAGGAAGGAAGGCTGTGTTAATCTTAAGTGGGAAAGATTCAGGGAACACCCATGAGAGAAAAAGAACCAGATCAGATCACATGTAGAGGATTTTAGGAAGGGAGTGTCTGACCCCAGGTCTTAAACAACCCTTAGAGGTAAGAAGCTAGGAAATATGGGCTAGAGTGCCCAATGGAAAAGTGACGTGGAAGCGACGTAGAAAGTAGAAGAAAGATGCCCTTATTTATTACCAGGTGTGTGTGTGGGGGGGGGGGGGTACCCGTGATCCGACAACTTAATGTGCACATCCGACACACGGTGAATGTTTCATGGTTTGGGCGTTCGTGCTTGCCCGGGATCGAACCTGAGGTTCCTCCATAGCGGTCATGAACGTTGATCACTAGGCCATCCGTGGCCCCACAAGAGAAAAAAGTAATGGGTACAAAGTACAAAAAATATTGTGTGAGACATATGATGGGTGTCTGTGAAGCTTGAATCATATGCCAAGGGGTTACTGTAAATGGAGATGTTTTATGCATCAGCTGTAAGTAAAATCTCGCACACCACAATAATTTCGACATGGCAGATAATCTGTGAATTCCCGAGAACAGTTCAGAGGTTTGAAAAGTTTAAATTTCATCATGATTTAATTTGCTGTTAAGAAGCACGCGTGCGTGTGTGTATCACAAATTTGTACTGCATCTTTGCTAAATTACTGATTCAAATATTTAAAATTTTTTTAGGCTTGTCAAGAAAAGAAATGGGCTCTGGTTCGACACATAGCTGGAATGCTGGGGAAGAAAGTGGAAGATTTGGCAAAGGTAAGTGTTCCACTAATTTTTCATTTAATTTAATTTTTTTATTTTTTGGCATGTGTAGGTATGGTAGTGAAAATTATCTTGCAATGCACTTTTTAAAATTTTCCTGTATCAGATGTAAAATTTTGTATTTATTATGTTGTAAGTGTCATGAATTTTTTTGTATGCTGTGTATCATTATTGCAGCAGAAATTGTACCATGCTGACAATTTTATTGTGAACTGCATTCATTGTAACCAGAGAGTATATATTTTTTTACTAAATAAGGGCAGTCTTTGGTTACAGTGTTTTAAAATCAGTATTTAAATAACACCGCTCCATTTAAATTCTAGACTTTTTTTTTTTTTTTCATTAACTTAAAAATATTAAAGTGTCAGATGATTTTTTCAACCTGTTATGTGAATACAACAATGTAACTTTGGTATGTCTTCAGGGTTGGGTTGCCAGCTGACTGGGAAACCAGGAAAAATCAGGGAATCCGAAAATAAGGCTAAAAATCAGGGAATAATAATTATTTTTGCAAATACCTGGAAAAGTCAGGGAAAATTAAACTGATAATTTTTTGCATAATGCATATGCAGTTACCAGGGATGGGAATTCTGCACCAGAGTGCGCCAAAACAAAAATCTTGTGCGCCAGAATCGCCATTCCCCATCATCATTGTCGGTACTTCGGCACACTACATTTTCCATGAGCACCGTTCCGTTTGACACTGAGTAAGACCATGCTGTATGGAAAAAGAATCAGCGATTCCAAGTACTAAGGGTTTTATGTAGTTACTATATAGAAATCGTCGGTCTTCTATGGGCACAGAAAACATCGAGCATGCTATGGAAATCGTCGGTCCGCTACGAACGACAGAAAACATCGAGTATGCTATGGGAATCGTCGGTTCGCTACTGATGACGGAAAATATCGAGTATGCTATAGAAATCAAAAATTTCAGCCAGCAATTAAAAAAAAAAGCCAACAATTAATTCAAGTATACAATGAAGCTTTTTAGCACGTAGTTTGTAAAAAAAGATTGTGCATTTATGTTATCAGTTTGTCTGTCCGTCCATCTGTAGACAGCATATCTCTGCAACTATGTCCGATTTGAAAAATTATTTTTGCATTAGAAAGCTTAAAATATGCAAATGATGATCCTTCATTTCGTTTTTTTTTTTTTTTTTTACAATGTACAATTTCGCCGCTACAGTAAAGGCAGATGATGTCAAATTCAAAATACATTTTATTTCATATATTTGCTTTTAAACATCCGAATGACAAAATTCTTATATCTTTTGATTCCATTTATGTCAAAAAGTATTTTAGGTATAGTTACTTTTTCAAGTTATGCATAGATTTTCCGGTTGGGTTGCGTAAAACTAAATTACATTTTCCCCAATATCTCTTCTAAAACTCCAATTTGAATTTTTTTCTTCAGCAGATACAGCTCCTGAAAAAAATTCATTTGTGGACCGATACTACTCACGGCAACAAACCTTCTAGGAATATTTCCTTTTAAATTAATGCATAGCTTCTACACCAGGGGACGTAGATGTATACCTTATTTTTGTCAATATCTCTACTTCTAGGAGTGCAATTTGAGAAATTCCTTCTTTGTTGGATGGTGTTTCTGATGCCAAAATGTTTTTCATATAAATTCAAAATTTTCAAGTAAATCATAGATTTTCTGCCAAGGGGCCCAAAGGTAAATTGCATTTCCTCCAATATTTCTGCTTCTAAAACTCTGATTTGAAAAAATATTCCTGTATCGCATACAGCTCCTGATGGAAAATGTTTTTCATATAATTTCTAATATTTGGTTAAGAATGGTTTGGTCACCTGGGAGCATCTAGATGTTAATTCTATAAGGTTTTTTACTATGAGTCCTATTTTGAGAGAACAGCTGAACATAAAGATATGGTTGAGGTATCAAAATAAAGGTCTTACCATGTAGATGTGCCAGTCTATGGGAGAAGCGTGCAGTTGATGCATGCGCTGTTGAAGGCGGAAGCATGGAGGGACTGAGATAGTCCAAAGTCCGAAGTTTTCTCTTTTCTGAGTGAACTGTTGTGCAAAGCAACACTAGCAGGCATTCGAATCAAAGTTCTTCTCATAAGAACAGCGAACACTCTCCAAGACCTGATTGCGTTATACCATTGGACTGTGTGATGTATATATACAATTTAATATTCATTTGATCCAGTTTATTCACGTAGGTAAGACATTTCCCATTATGTAAAGATGTAAATAAACATTCCGTTGACCATTGTTAGTGAAAATATTTAGATCCAAACTCTGACCAAAGGAGAACTAAATACATAATTTGAAAGCTTCCATGTAAAATATAACAGTTACATACCTTAAGCCTGTTCCTCTGTGTTCTTCACATCCTATTTTTCAGTTACATGTTGCTACCCAATTCTCTCACTATTTTCCCTATGTTATACTTCTTTTATTTAGGTGAATAATACAACTTGCTGAGGATATTTTAAACCATGGAATTTGTTGATACTTTTGTTTAAAATTATGGAGATTTTAAATAAAGATTTAGAACAGACTGGGGCAACTTTTAACAGAAATTATTTTTCCATCAGGTATGTCAGTAAAATTTCCATCATTTTCAGATTTTTAAGTTTTTTTATAAACTTGTTGCCAGTTACACTGGAATCCAGAAAGCATCTGAACATTCAGTGAGCAGAATTGTTAATACAGCAATCAATCAGACATCTTTGAATTGTCTGTATTTACTGTTCATCACATAACATTAACCACATCAGAAAATTTTAAAATTGCATGGCCCTAGAGTGGGAATCAAACCACATTTCCCGATTTCAAATGCTCAGTTTTTATTCAGTGAGCATTTTGAAGCTAATTAAATCCAAGAAAAAATAATTACTGTTATATGATTAATTATTAAGAATTATGGGTCACAAACTACCCAATAATTAGAAATCAAAATCTCTAAATTTTACTACTGATTTTAATTCCCATTAGATTGAACTACCTGTTACATGAGGAGAGCCCTGTTGTAATCAATCATTCAGTGCCGATGTTGCTGTAGACAGTGACAGTGTGTATTTTTTAAACTGATGATGCATATAGAATATGCGAAAAGCGTAAGTGCCAGATGTTTTTCGAGGGAGTTTTCAGCATGTTTTTTTAACAGTGTGTATGTGAGGTTATGTATACAGGTTTCTTTTAGCATGTAATTAGTTGGCATTTTAATCATATTTTAATTTGTAATGAAGTAACTTTTAATATTAATGTTCTTTTTAGTTTTGAATTAGGGTTGAATTATTCGAATTAGTAATTTTTAGTAATGGATTATAATAATAGTAACATAGTGAACAGTACATTATGTTGCTGAAACTCCCCTTAGATGGGTTACACCTTCAAATAATGTGGATATCACCAATGCTAATAAGGTACATCGTTTGTTCTATGATATCTTTATGGCATGACATGATGATACTTTTAAATAGTATGTTGCGTTAATGAATATGAGTTATTGAGTAACTCGATAACTCATATGAGCTGAATATGAGCTTATGAACTCATATAAGATAACTTAGATAAGCTGAATAAAAAAAAACATTATGAAACTGTTAAAGTAAGTTTGTTTTAGATAGAGTATTAATCAAATATACTAGGTAGACTTATGTGAATCTAGATTTACAGCAGTGGAATATCAGTAGCTTTCTTCTTTAAACAGTGGATTTTTCAGTATTATAATTATTTAACGAAAATTATCGAGGATAAAGTTATTAAAGGTACATTACCTCTCAAATTTTTGATCTAAACACTAGATCTTCGTCAGGAGTTCTTGCGTCTTACTACTTCCACAGGTCTGGCGACCAAGCCTGATGGATTTTCCATCCAACATGGTCATTGATGTTGACGAAGATCTAGTGTTTAGATCGAAAATTTGAGAGGTAATGTACCTTAATAAATTTATCCTCAATAATTCCCGTTAAATAATTATAATACTGAAAGTAATAAGAGGAAGCCATGAAGTCATTAATAAAATAATTAGTGGAATTTTAATGTTGATGCATATTTTTATGCTATTATTTACATAAAATTCCTGATCAAGTGGTGATATTGTTTGCATCACATAAAATGATGTGAAAGATCACTTGAATGGGTTACCCTCTCAAAAGTCTGATTTGTTTACAAAAAACTTTATTTCATGGATAAAAATTAATGTTTGCTTCATTACAGCCAGTGTACCAAATGTGTAGGGTATTTTTGGTTAGAAAGTCGACTTCTTGTTTTAAGCTGAAATCAAAATATAATAACCTTTTATGTAAACAAAATTTTGCTTATGTGAAGGTTTGTGCTAATTTTGTCAGTGTTGTATAATTCTCATGCATCAGTTATGATTGTTCTGTAAATTCATGCCTGAAATTGTGTTTAGAATTACAAGATGTTTTTATTTTTTATTCACTGTGTGTTGTAGGCTGTTACTGATTTACTTGTAAGGCAAAAACAAGTCACTATTGGAATGCCATCACTTTGTGAAGAAACTATTACTAGGTAAATTAGTACATGTTTTATTATCATACATTTACTTTATATACGAGAATGAATGCATATTACAGTTATATGTGTTAAAGATTAACAGTCTTTTTTTCTTCTCCAGTCCCTGTCAGGTTTGCCAAATAAGTTCATTAAAAATATTTTAAAGCAACATGATTTGCTAAAACACACTTTTAAATAATACAGATAAATTTTGTTAAATCATAATTTTTTTCTTTTTGTTTGAATTTGTACTGTTTTCTATAGGCTCCAGATTCCCAGCAATAAAATCACTATTTACACAGTCATATCAACATAGGCATAGCCATGTTGATATGACTGTGTGAATAGTGATTTTATTGCTGGGAATCTGGTCTGACCCCCCCTCGAGGGAAGATTTAGTATGAATTTAAAGCGATATATATGCATACATGGGGCTTTCACCAATGAACCAAACCCGTGGACCTCCCCCCTCCCAATAAATTTCTGGCTATGCCGCTGCATATCAATGAAATTTTGTTGTAAATACATACCTCAATCCTCTTGTAAAACTACCCTAAATACACTGTATTATCAAAAGTGTACATACATACACACATATGTATGTATGCACATGCATAAATGTGTGTATGTATGTATGTATGTATGTATATATCACTAAGCTGTTCTCTGAGATTCAGAAGTTAGCTCCACAAAGAAACACAAACTACCAGATAAATGTTTAACTGATTATTTACTTAATGTTGCGACACTACCAACTATTTGCATAAGTGCAAAGAATGGTTGTGCAGGAAGGTTTGATCTAAGTGGGGAGGTACATATTTAAGGCTGAGATGTTCTGTCGTGTTATCAGTTACTTTGAAGTGGATATGCCGCACAGACATGAAATGTCCAAGTTTCAGTGTGGGCTGGTCATAGGATGTCATTTGAGTAACATTTCAATATGGAGCATTGCAGCTGAACTAAACGTAACAAAATCTACGTGCGTGGTCTTGTAAAGAGATGAACCAGGACAGTGCAACTACAGCAAAAAAAAAAAAAATGCTCAGGAAGGCTGCACAAATTGATGAAACGTGACAGAAGAGAAATTGTAAGAAATGTTAAGAAATCCCATTCTTTCTCTGCCGTTTCCATTGCTGGTGAAATAGGAAATGCTTGTAATGGCTCATTTAGTATCATAACTATCTGCGGAGACTTGTACAGTGTGGGTTATTATGGTAGAACAGCAAGCAGTACACATCACTGCCATGAATGCAAAATGCTGTTTGGAGTGCTGTGTGTCCATCTTTCCTGGACTGTGGGCGACTGGAAAGCTGTTCTTTGAAGTGATGTCCTGCTTTTCACTCTTCCAATCTAATCGGCATGTATGGATTTGGCAACAGCCCGGTGAATGATTTTTGCCAGACTGTGTTCTTCCAACTGTTAAGTTTGGTGGAGGCTCCATCATGGTATGGAGTTGTTTTTCGTGGATGGGATTCAGCCCGTTGGTTATTATACCACAAACCATGAACTCTGAAGTGTACTTCAACATTCTGGATAAATATGTCCTACCACTGTGGCAGTATAGTGGAAAACATAACTGTTGTGTGTTCCAACATGATCGAGCTCCCTGCCACACTGCACAGCCTATGCAGGACTGGTTTCTTGAAAATGAGGTGGAAGTGTTAGACTGGCCTGCACAGAGTCTTGATCTTTATCCCATAGAACACCTCTGGAATGAACTGGAGCAATGGATATGAAATTGACCTCAACGACCGTCTTTGCTGTTCACTCCGGCAGCAGCTTTTTAGGACAAATGGCCTGTTCAGACCTACTGAAAATTGGTTGATAATATGCCTCAACATGCCGCTGCTGTCATAGAAGCAAAAGGTCGACCGACCAATTACTAATTGCGTTAATAAAACTTTTTTTTTTTTTTTTCTGAAACATTGTGGTGTCTGAATACTTTCGATAATATAAAGTACACCTGACTGCATTCAGCTTGTTGCATCAGGCCTTGGAACACTTTACTTGATGTGCCCATGATAGTTTGAGTTTCAATGTTGTGGCAAGGAACAATGAAACACAAGCAGCCCACATCAAGATAATATTTTCTTTCATGTGCTAGATTAACTCATTACATGTTATGTCAAATGAAGCAAATTTAATTGTGGAAGATATTTTCCGTCACAGCATATGTATACATGTGGTGTATAATACCACAATCAGTTTGTGTTTCTCATTTCTAAAACATTGAGCTTAGAAAATGATCACACCAAATTATTGCATGTTAAGATATAGTCTTTCAAAGATTTAAAAACCATGTAAAATCTTACAGTCACAAGTAAACTATAATCACTTAAAAAACATGCAAGTTTTACCAGTATGTTGCATGTCTGCTTTATATGTGGGAAAACACCCCAAGATTTTTAGGATTCAAACACCATTTTGCATAATAATTAGACACACACCATGTTTTGTTTCATCCATACCCCAAATAATTTTATGGGTATACCCATGATGACCACAAAGATTAATTAGTTTTGCAAAGTGTAAATGCCAGTTAGCTTTTTGAGATCCATTCCTGGGTAAGCCAGTGGCATATGAGGATCTTCTTGTGCTTGAAGCAACACAAGTTTAACAGTATAATGCATTGATATGAGCTTTTGAGCAGAGAAATCCATGTCAAATTGTAGAAACACTCTGTACTTATCGTCATAATTCATCAACAATATAATCCAAAGTTTTCCATGAATAACAGAAATGGTGTTGAAAAATTATTATGCAGATGAGGCATTTAGTAGCAGATCTTTAAATTTATTGTATCCTTCCTTTTCCTGTCTTAAAGGGTATCTTCATTAATTGCACATGGATTTTTTTCTTGCAATTGAACATAATGCATTTCATGACTTTTTTTTTTTTTTTTTTTTTTTTTTTTTTGTCATCCTGTTATTTCAGTCTTTTAAAAATCTTGAAATTGCATGTGCTTCAGTTTCATTAATGTATTTAAAGAACTAATATGCAACTAACCTCTTTTGTAGGCCAATACCATCAAAGGACTTGATTCAAATTATTCACAATGCCCATGGAAGTGATCAGAGCACTGCCATGCTTACTCAGGTAAAAAAAAAAAAAAAAAAAATTAGGTACTAATCAAAATCAGTATTCTGTAGTTGCGTCAAACTAAAATATCATTTTAACACTAATATCAGTTCAAAACATTATATTTAACTATTGAACGTTACTACGTGGCATATTATATTGCCTTAACTTCTTATTCAATAATCTAAAGCAACTTATGGGAATTTACTAGGAAATTTTTTTATTTATAGCAAATTTTCGGAGAAAACTCTTCTCCTTCTTCAGGCTCTCTTGTTGTTGTCACTTTTTGCTTGTCACTATCATGGTTACGGTTTACCTTGACAGTTACGGTTAACCTTGACGGTTTAGGTTATTTTTCAACAAATCCTGCCAGATGTTAGGCAGGGAAAATCCTTTGCAGTCATTGATGATGGAATTTTGATTTTTCTCAATCTCTATTCCTTCTTTCAGTTTTCTTTTTTGGAAATTGCTTTGGAAACTGATTACTTTAAGGGAATTCCAATCCATGCTGTGCCCAGTTTCTCTAACATGCCTATCTAATCCAGTCTTGTTGGAGCAATTTTTTATAGCTGCTTTATGCTCAGCTATACGAGTTTCTAGTCAGCGACCTGTTTCACCTATGTAAGATAGTCCACAACTACAATTTACTTCATAAACTACTCCTTGCATTTTTAAAATATCTTCTTCTCTTTGAACTATTTTAGGGAAAAATTTTTTAACTTTGTTCTCTAAACTTGGAGCTAGCTTATTCAATCTGGTGGTGTCATATTGAGGGTGAAAGGTATATTTATTTTAAAATATGAACTAAAAACACATAAATTATTTCTTAAAAGAAGAAGAATGAGATGGTTAAAATAATAGCATTGTTACCTCTTGGTCTGCAGTCTCCTTCTGATTAGTTGCTCCCGGTATACACTCAAGAACAAAAACTGCGTATTCAAAGTTCCATAAAATGAAAGTTCCCCGTAGGCAACAATGAAGTATTTATGATAGCTAAAACCCATAAAAGTCTTTTATCGAAAACACAAAACACAAAAAACTTGTCTTCAAAATAGAACTTGAAAGAAAATTAATCCAATGAAATAATAAAATCAAAATAAAATCCATTATTCCAACCTCAAATTCGACTGAGAACGATATGCAAAGCAGTCTTCACCGAAGAATCCAGATCCCGAAATTTCCGACGCGCGTGTTGGCACACTTTTTCGTGGCCATTCTCAAGGACATCTCGTCCTTGGCGCATGTAAATTACTATTGGCTAATAACTTACCATGCTTCCCACAATGCAATGATCTATATTATATATAGATTAAATGTATATCTAATTATTACATCTGAAGAAGAGGCAGCCGCTGCCTTGAAAGTGCTCATGGTTTTAATTGTATATATTTCTCATCTTTTAATCATTAAATCGTGCTAAAGATGGAAAACTTTCTTCGTTTCAGAAAAAGCTTCATGAATCATCTTGTAAGTGACATCTTGGACCAGATTGCCAAATTGATCTGTACTTCCAAGATGCTATTCCTTTTGTTGTGATTTTGCCTTCAAGTAAATGTGGAATAATTTGCCTTCTTTAATTAGTTGTCTGACATTTAGTGTGATTTTCTTATTAATCATTTTCTAGAAAGAAATCTATGTCCTTATTCGACAACATCTCATCTTTGAGTGGCAATGAAATTAGTTAATGCCCATAAGTGAGTTTGACTGAACTGCTGGATGAAATGATACAGGGATTTTAATGGGGGAAAAAATCAATGTCTGTAGGAAAGGGGAGTTTTGATTAGTGACAAGTGCACATGATGCACTCATTCACCTATAATCAGGGTTGTGGTGAAATCAGGGATTCTCCTGTCTCACCCTTATTTTATGTAGCCTCTGGTTATGAAGTAGCATGTAAGAATTCACATCAGCAGTTCCAGTCAGGTAAATTCTGTGGAAGAAATGTTCTTCTCACAACACATGGGAAATGCGTCACTATTATTAACACAGCAGTCAGACATCTCTGAATTGCCTGTATTTACTGTTTCTCATGTAACATTAATCACTTCAGAAAACTTGAAAATTACATCGCCCTGGAATAATTGTGAGGAAGAATATTTCTTTTACCTGAGTGCTGGAGATTTACTTAACAATGCTACAAGGAAACAGAATTTGCTTTGACCAGCAAGTGGTCAGAGAATATTCCAATACTTAACACTCAGATACTTGGGGCTTTGTCATCCTGGGTGATGTAATGGATAGCATGCTCGAATGGAAATCAGGAGATGCAGGTTTGATTCCTGCTCCAGGACAATGTAATCTTCAAGTTTTTTTAATGTGATTAATGTTACGTGAGGAACAGTAAATACAGGCAATTCAAAGATGTCTGATTGCTGTGTTACAGGGTGCGCACGGGTTCTTGAAAACCTGGAGAGTCCTTGAAAATCATGATTACGTTTTCAAGGCCTGAAATATCCTGGAATAATGGTGTTTTTTTAAAGTTGCCTTGAAAAGCCTTGAATTTTGAAATTAATGCTTAAAAATATATTTGAATT
This sequence comes from Macrothele yani, assembly GCA_039090855.1. Taxonomy (NCBI): domain Eukaryota; kingdom Metazoa; phylum Arthropoda; class Arachnida; order Araneae; family Macrothelidae; genus Macrothele; species Macrothele yani. The sequence continues at coordinate 15,016,995 of CM077028.1, forward strand.
TCTTTTGGGAAATCAGTGTTACCTCCTTTTTAGTACGCCTTTTGTAAAAAAGATCGTGCTTATGTTACCTACCGGTCTGTCATTCTGTCTGTGGACACCATATCTCTGCAACTATTAGTCCGATTCAAAAAATTATGATGCACAATTTTGCCACTAGAGGGCTTAAATGCAGAAGATATCGAATTAAAAATGAACTTTATTCCATATAGTTGCTTCCAAGCATTCGATTGAAAAAATTATTTTACCTTTCTATTCCATTTATGTCGAAAGACTGTTTTAGGTATAATCACTTTTTCAAGTTATGCATAAACTTTCTGCTAGGGGGTGTAAAAGTAAATTGTGTTTTCCCCAATATCTCTGCTTGTAAAACTCTGATTTGTAAAATTATTTCTGAACTGGATACAAAGGAAACATTTTGCGTATAATTTCTAATTTTTGGTAAAGAATGGTTTGGCCACCAGGGGCATAAGTGTTATTTTCTGCTTCTGATGTATTTGCAGCAAAATATGAGCTTCTAAACTCTCTATTAAAAAATTCTCTCATGGGCTGATACTACTCATGCCAATAAACATTTTTGAAATATTTTCTTCTTAAAATAATGTGAGGTTTCTCGACAAAGGGTTGTAAATGTATATCGTATTTTTGCCAATATCTCTGTTTCTAAGAATCGATTTGAAAAATTCCAGGTAGCATTTTGGGTGTAATTCTTCCTGTATGAGATACAGCTCCTGGTGGAAAATGTTTTGCATATAATTTCTAGTAGTTGGTAAAGAATGGTTTAGCCACCAGGGGCGTAAGTGTTTATTTCTGCTTCGATATATTTGCAGCAGAATCTAAGTTCCTGAAAACTCGACTGAAAAGATTCTTTCATGGTCCGATACCTCTCGCCTCAACCCCCCCTTTTTCTCTCTCTCTGTATCTCTGCTTCTGGGAGACATATTTGAAAAATTATTTTTCCTTAGCATAGCTTTTTCCAGGAAGAATATTTTCCAGCTATTTTCATCTTTTCCATTATTCTTAATTCTTCTGCTAACAAGCGTAGACGTATATTATGTTTCCTTCAATATTTCTTCGTTTTAACTGATTAGACATGTGCCCTCCCCATTTTAAATCTGGATCTTCCCTTAATAATAGACCGATAATCTCAATTGTTTTTAATAATAGACCGATCGATTACATGGAAGATAATGCAAAATAGTGATGCAACTAACATGACTGATTGAATTAATAATTTTCAGATTGAGGGAAAGAATTTTCCAGTAGGCCTTGTGGTAATTGCACCACAATGATTCAGTTTTGCATTATTGGATAATTCTCCATTAACAATGTTAAAAAGAAATGTAATGAGTAAAAATGCACACTCATCCATTTACATCTTTTATCATTTTTATTACTTAAAACCAAAATTACTTTTAAAAAAGTAATTTAACCATGGTACCATAAAGCATAATAATCATCCTGAAATTTTTTTGTGAATGTCCTGGAAAGTCCTTGAATTTTTTCCCACCAAAAGTGTACAAACCCTATGTGTTAACAATAGTGATGTATTTTCCACATATTGTGAAAATATTTCTTCTTCACAATTGAACTTTAAATGACTTAAGTTCTTTTTTTCCTAGTTGTAAATGCATTTATGGCACCTCTATTCATAGTGATTGTGGAATAACTTTTTTTACGGGTCTTTTAGAGGTTATTTTTAATGAAAGTTGGTTGTCAAATTTTCGAACTAAAGCCTAGTTCGTCATCAGGACTATGTCACTGGAGTAGTTGCTGCCACTCAATTGGAAGAGACCATCCGCAATTATCGTTAATTGTGGTACTTCTTCTTCTTGCTATTTCGATCCCTTCTTCTAGTTTTCTCTTTACTAAGTTTGACTGGTGGGCGATTATTTTCACTGAGTCCCAATTTATGGAGTGTCCACTTGCTTGTACATGTCTGTCTAGCCCTGTTTTGTTCCCAATGTTCCTAATAGCTGCTTGGTGTTCTTTCATTCGGACCTTAATACTTCTCCCTGTTTCTCCTATATAGCTGAGTCCGCAGTTACAGTCGATGCAGTAAATTACTCCTTCCTGCAATTGGATGTCCAATTCTTTCTGCTTTAAAGCTGGCAGGAATTTCTTTATTTTGTTATTAAGATCTGGAGCTAGCCTGATATTATATTTTGCTCCGATCCTTTTCAGTTTCTCGAAAAGTCCCTTGTGGTACGTAATTTTGCTGGTGAATTTGAAGTTGGTTTTTTCCTGCTTCTTTTTTGGCACTTGTTTAAATATTTTCTCAACATATGGGGAGGGTAATTGTTTTCTGCCAACATTTCCTTTAATTCTTCTTTGTGAAGATCTTTTTGAGAAGCTGAAGAGACCAGGATTTCAATTTTTTCCAAAAATTGTCTCGCTGTATTCGATTTAATATAATCAGGGTGGAATGAGCAGAAGTCTAACATCTTCCCTGTGTTGGTGGGTTTTCTAAAAAGCTGAGTGAATATTTTCCCTTCTCTTGAGGTCAAGGTTAAATCCAGGTAATTGATGCTATGGTCTTTTTCCTGTTCCAGGGTGTACTTCAAGGTATTCTCTAGTAAGTTAAATTCTTCCAGAATCTGAGAGGGTAGAGATTGGTCCACAGTATCTACTATAATTAGGACATCATCCATGTACCTTACATAGAGAGCAAACAAGGAGGGTTGTATAAGGATTTTTGCCTCTAGTTTACTTATATAATAATTTGCTAGCAGAGGTGCTAGTGGAGAACCCATTGCAAGTCCTGAAGTTTGCCTGTAATATTTCTTTCCAAACTGGAAGAAATTATTCTTGAAGGAAAATAGGAGCAGTTCATATATGCCAAGTAGTATTTCTCTATTGTGATTATGGAATACTATTTTTTCCGCAAGGTCATCTGCAATGAATTCCAGTAGGAGGTCCAGGTTAATGTTGGTATACATAGAGACTATATCCAGGCTTGCCATTACTGGACGAATTAATTCTGGCAAGTTGTCCAGTTTTCTTTTTAGCTGCATGGAATTTTTTAGTAGGTAGGGAGGAGAAGGAAATTATCTCTGAGGTGACCAAGCAAATAATAATTAATGTTGGAGAGTGGCGAATTTCTAGTGTCTATTATAGGTCTTATTGGATGGCCTTCTTTGTGAACTTTTATCGTACCATAGATCTGTGGAATTCTTGACTGGATTTTGGAGAAGTTTTGAAGAGCTCATTAAGCTGTTTTTTATTTCTTAAAGAGCTGATTAATTTCTTAAGATTTTTTACAGTTTGATCTATAGGATTACCATTGAGTTCTTCATAATAAGGCTTGCTCAATTCAGCTTCCATTTTATTGTAATACTTCTCTTTTTCTACCAATACCAAAACTTTGCTCTTATCTGCTCTCAGTGCTACTACTTTATCATTGGCTTTGAATTTTTTAAGGTCAGTAATGGCACTTCTATTAAAATTGTAATCAACTTTTACTGGCTTTTTTACAAATTTTGAGATGCAGTCTGAGAATTCTTTCCTTAAAGTAACTGCTGTATTTTCATCTTCTCTTTCTACCTTACTACAGATGCTTTCTAAATCAATCAGTATACGTTTTTTATCAAGTGTTGCGGAGGAAAGGTTGTAATTATATCCCTTATTGAGGAGATTAATCAGGTTTTCATCTACTCCTTCTTCCGTCAGATCCATGACATGTTTGTTAGTGGTGGATGGTATTAACTGTGGGCCAGGTGCTGTAGACATTAACTTTGGACTTAACCATTTATTTTCTTTAATTTTCAATTTTTTCCTTAAACTTTTGTTTTTATCTCTCACTGCTTTAGCTAACCAATTATCAATATTTTTCTTTTCTGCTTCCGGAATTTCACCTAATGAAGAGGTCCAAATACGAGCTTCTATTCGTTCGCATTGCTCAATAGTTTTGAATTTATTACGAATCGCGCCATTCACCGTTTTTAGTTCTATTTTTCTAATAAAATTTCTTGACAGATTTTCCGCGATGTTTTCGTGAGTCTCAAAGAAGGTGGAACAAAATTAGCTCTTTTACATTTCTTAAGAAAATACAGTTGTGACTTACATTTGTCGCTTTTGCACTTACTCCTTTCTATCTTTCTGATGTTTCGCCATATATCCAGCCCGTATGTGGTTTTAATCCTAGTTGTAAATGCATTTATGGCACCTCTATTCATAGTGATTGTGGAATAACTTTTTTTACGGGTCTTTTAGAGGTTATTTTTAATGAAAGTTGGTTGTCAAATTTTCGAACTAAAGCCTAGTTCGTCATCAGGACTATGTCACTGGAGTAGTTGCTGCCACTCAATTGGAAGAGACCATCCGCAATTATCGTTAATTGTGGTACTTCTTCTTCTTGCTATTTCGATCCCTTCTTCTAGTTTTCTCTTTACTAAGTTTGACTGGTGGGCGATTATTTTCACTGAGTCCCAATTTATGGAGTGTCCACTTGCTTGTACATGTCTGTCTAGCCCTGTTTTGTTCCCAATGTTCCTAATAGCTGCTTGGTGTTCTTTCATTCGGACCTTAATACTTCTCCCTGTTTCTCCTATATAGCTGAGTCCGCAGTTACAGTCGATGCAGTAAATTACTCCTTCCTGCAATTGGATGTCCAATTCTTTCTGCTTTAAAGCTGGCAGGAATTTCTTTATTTTGTTATTAAGATCTGGAGCTAGCCTGATATTATATTTTGCTCCGATCCTTTTCAGTTTCTCGAAAAGTCCCTTGTGGTACGTAATTTTGCTGGTGAATTTGAAGTTGGTTTTTTCCTGCTTCTTTTTTGGCACTTGTTTAAATATTTTCTCAACATATGGGGAGGGTAATTGTTTTCTGCCAACATTTCCTTTAATTCTTCTTTGTGAAGATCTTTTTGAGAAGCTGAAGAGACCAGGATTTCAATTTTTTCCAAAAATTGTCTCGCTGTATTCGATTTAATATAATCAGGGTGGAATGAGCAGAAGTCTAACATCTTCCCTGTGTTGGTGGGTTTTCTAAAAAGCTGAGTGAATATTTTCCCTTCTCTTGAGGTCAAGGTTAAATCCAGGTAATTGATGCTATGGTCTTTTTCCTGTTCCAGGGTGTACTTCAAGGTATTCTCTAGTAAGTTAAATTCTTCCAGAATCTGAGAGGGTAGAGATTGGTCCACAGTATCTACTATAATTAGGACATCATCCATGTACCTTACATAGAGAGCAAACAAGGAGGGTTGTATAAGGATTTTTGCCTCTAGTTTACTTATATAATAATTTGCTAGCAGAGGTGCTAGTGGAGAACCCATTGCAAGTCCTGAAGTTTGCCTGTAATATTTCTTTCCAAACTGGAAGAAATTATTCTTGAAGGAAAATAGGAGCAGTTCATATATGCCAAGTAGTATTTCTCTATTGTGATTATGGAATACTATTTTTTCCGCAAGGTCATCTGCAATGAATTCCAGTAGGAGGTCCAGGTTAATGTTGGTATACATAGAGACTATATCCAGGCTTGCCATTACTGGATGAATTAATTCTGGCAAGTTGTCCAGTTTTCTTTTTAGCTGCATGGAATTTTTTAGTAGGTAGGGAGGAGAAGGGAAAATATCTCTGAGGTGACCAAGCAAATAATAATTAATGTTGGAGAGTGGCGAATTTCTAGTGTCTATTATAGGTCTTATTGGATGGCCTTCTTTGTGAACTTTTATCGTACCATAGATCTGTGGAATTCTTGACTGGATTTTGGAGAAGTTTTTGAAGAGCTCATTAAGCTGTTTTTATTTCTTAAAGAGCTGATTAATTTCTTAAGATTTTTTACAGTTTGATCTATAGGATTACCATTGAGTTCTTCATAATAAGGCTTGCTCAATTCAGCTTCCATTTTATTGTAATACTTCTCTTTTTCTACCAATACCAAAACTTTGCTCTTATCTGCTCTCAGTGCTACTACTTTATCATTGGCTTTGAATTGTTTAAGGTCAGTAATGGCACTTCTATTAAAATTGTAATCAACTTTTACTGGCTTTTTTACAAATTTTGAGACGCAGTCTGAGAATTCTTTCCTTAAAGTAACTGCTGTATTTTCATCTTCTCTTTCTACCTTACTACAGATGCTTTCTAAATCAATCAGTATACGTTTTTATCAAGTGTTGCGGAGGAAAGGTTGTAATTATATCCCTTATTGAGGAGATTAATCAGGTTTTCATCTACTCCTTCTTCCGTCAGATCCATGACATGTTTGTTAGTGGTGGATGGTATTAACTGTGGGCCAGGTGCTGTAGACATTAACTTTGGACTTAACCATTTATTTTCTTTAATTTTCAATTTTTCCTTAAACTTTTTGTTTTTATCTCTCACTGCTTTAGCTAACCAATTATCAATATTTTTCTTTTCTGCTTCCGGAATTTCACCTAATGAAGAGGTCCAAATACGAGCTTCTATTCGTTCGCATTGCTCAATAGTTTTGAATTTATTACGAATCGCGCCATTCACCGTTTTTAGTTCTATTTTTCTAATAAAATTTCTTGACAGATTTTCCGCGATGTTTTTCGTGAGTCTCAAAGAAGGTGGAACAAAATTAGCTCTTTTACATTTCTTAAGAAAATACAGTTGTGACTTACATTTGTCGCTTTTGCACTTACTCCTTTCTATCTTTCTGATGTTTCGCCATATATCCAGCCCGTATGTGGTTTTAATCCTAGTTGTAAATGCATTTATGGCACCTCTATTCATAGTGATTGTGGAATAACTTTTTTTACGGGTCTTTTAGAGGTTATTTTTAATGAAAGTTGGTTGTCAAATTTTCGAACTAAAGCCTAGTTCGTCATCAGGACTATGTCACTGGAGTAGTTGCTGCCACTCAATTGGAAGAGACCATCCGCAATTATCGTTAATTGTGGTACTTCTTCTTCTTGCTATTTCGATCCCTTCTTCTAGTTTTCTCTTTACTAAGTTTGACTGGTGGGCGATTATTTTCACTGAGTCCCAATTTATGGAGTGTCCACTTGCTTGTACATGTCTGTCTAGCCCTGTTTTGTTCCCAATGTTCCTAATAGCTGCTTGGTGTTCTTTCATTCGGACCTTAATACTTCTCCCTGTTTCTCCTATATAGCTGAGTCCGCAGTTACAGTCGATGCAGTAAATTACTCCTTCCTGCAATTGGATGTCCAATTCTTTCTGCTTTAAAGCTGGCAGGAATTTCTTTATTTTGTTATTAAGATCTGGAGCTAGCCTGATATTATATTTTGCTCCGATCCTTTTCAGTTTCTCGAAAAGTCCCTTGTGGTACGTAATTTTGCTTCTTTTTTTTATTCTTTTAATATCTAAGGAATTATGTTTCATACTGATTTCTATAATAGTACCATTTTGAAAATTGAATTTAATCCCTGTCTAGTTTACAGATTAATATTATCATACCATATGATTTTTCATAAGTCAGAAAATAAACTGTTCTGACATGTAATTTCAAAATGTAATGTTATTAATCCCAGTATATTCTTTCATGCTACATTTTGTTAATCTATTTGAATTAAGGTGCATCACAATATTTTGTAACTTGCAGAGCCTTATAAAATAACTTATTTATATGTTAATAATTTCTTTTTGAAGGAGCTCCTCGTGTATTTAGCCATGTTTATTCGAACTGAGCCTCAACTTTTTCTAGAAATGCTAAGACTGAGAGTGGGACTGATTATTCAAGTAATGGCCTCTGAATTAGCACGTTCTCTCAAATGCTTAGGTATGCTATTAAATATAATGAATATTCTTCCTGTTATGGAAATTATTACTATTGTTTTTCTGTCCTTAGTTTTTTGAATTATTATAGTTTCTGTTATTCATATGCTGTGTGTATATCTGTGCCCAGTTATTAATTTCCTGTTTTTCCAATCTTCTTCTGCTTCATTTTACATTCTATACTAGATCAAAATTGTTTTATTGGCCTTTCAGGATATTGTCCTTGTTAATGATAAAGCATTTGTAATTTATTGTGACAGGACTAACTTATGTGCAGGGTAGAGGTGAAACGAAAAATGATGACTGATGTTCCAATGAGATCAAGCCTTGGCATACTAAACTGCATGGTTTGTACACATCCTGGAAATCCTGGAATTCCATTTTGTCCTGGAAATGTCCTAAAATTCTGTTACATGTCCAGGAATTTTATCCAGTCCTGCCTTTTTGTCCCTACACAATGTTTTGTAGTTCAGGATTTTTCTACTGACATAACTTATGTCTGACAAATTTCCCTCCCCACCCCCTGCAAAATGTTTGTGTGTGGGGGTGGGGGGCTTTGGTTTTCTTGTCTGTTAGGAGGACTGATGCTGCATTATCAGCATTTTTTATAAACATTCACATGTGAAAGAGTGGCCATTCGGAGCTATCACATGTGAAAGAGTGGCCATTCTTGTGCCTTATGGTGTTCCTGTGACAGCAGTCACTGTGTGTACGAATCTGCAAGTGGTGGCAGTGAGACTTTCTAAAGTTCACATTCTGCCCACTGTCTGCTCCATCTACTTACCACCAGATGAGGCAGTAAGCCTTTCCGACTTGGAAGATTTGGTTGACCAGCTGCGGCCTCCTTTTTTCCTTCTTGGAGATTTTAATACACATCATCCGCTGTGGGGAGACAACAGTTGGGACTTATGGGGCTGCGTTGTTGAGTCCCTCCTGTCTAACACGCCACTCCATCTCCATAACACGGGGTCCAGCACCTATTTTCATGCACCCAGCTGAATGTGTTCAGCAATTGATCTGTCGTTGAGTTCCCCATCCATATTCCCTGACTGGTCCTGGAGCGTGTCTGCTGATCTCCTTGGCAGTGATTATTTTCCAGTCTTTCTTTGCCTCGCAGGTAGGTGACTGATACTGCTCTCCCACCCATCCTGCTAGATGGATTCTTGATTGGGCCACGTGTGATGCTTTCACTGCTTCAGCAACTCTCACTGTTACTGTGGTGTCCACAGGTACAGTCAGCGGTGCTGTTGCGGCAGTTACGGATCGTATTGTGCATGCGGCAGAACTTTCCATTCCAAAAACGTCAACTAAACTTCGAGGTTGTCCGAAGCCTTGGTGGCATTCTGAGTGCAAAGCAGCTTGTCAGGCTCAGCATAAGGCTTGGGGTAGATTTCATCGGTACCCCACAGACGCCAACTTGGTTGCTTTTAAGAAGGCCAAGGCCTATACGCGCCTCGTTCGTCGTCACAAAAACCGGAAATCTTGGATCCAGTATGTCTCCAGGATCAACACGTCTACCAGCTCCAAGATTGATTGGGACAGGCTTCACAAGATTTGGGGAAAGTACCCATCTGGTGCAATCTCCATTCTTGTGAGTGGCGGAAGAACTGTTGCAGACACTCAGGCTAGTGCTGACTATCTTGGCGCAGTTTTTGCTTCAGTGTACAGCAGCAGCACTTATCCTCCTTCGTTCCAGACTCTTTAGATGTGGCTTGAGAGGAAAAGCATCCATTTTTCCTTGGAGGACTACAACAGCCTGTTGACAGCGGTGGAACTGAAGATCGCTTTCCATCAGTCCAGATGAACATCTGTTGGACCAGATAACATCCACTATGAAATACTAAAGCACCTTTCTCCATCATCTCTCGATTGTCTGCTAGCTAGTCCTGTTTAACAGGATTTGGCATGAGCACGTTTTCCCCGAGTCTTGGCGTACAGTTGTTGTCATACTGGTTCTCAAATTTGGCAAAGATCCGATGAACCCATTCAACTACCGGCCGATCGCTATGACCAGCTGCTTCTGCAAAGTTTTTCAACATCTCATCAATTTTCGTCTCATCTTTTTCCTGTAATTCCATCACCTTTTGCTACCTCACCAGAGCAGATACTGATACCTTCATTTTTGCTGTGCCACTGATCATCGCCTTCACCTTGAGACATCTGTCAAGGAAACATTTTTTCAATGTCAGCACGTGGTCTCCATGTTTTTTGACATGGAAAAGGCGTACAATTGCACTTGGAGGTACGGCGTTCTCCATGATCGCATAACTGCTGATTGCAGGGTAACTTACCAACTTTTATTACTGGTTTTCTCCAGAACCAAATGTTCCGTGCGTGCATCGGTTTGACCCTCTGTGTGCTGTACTCACAAGAGCAGGGTGTCAGCCACTCAGCAGGGTGTCGATCACTCTCTTCATCCTTTGAGTCAATCACATTTTCACCCTACTTCCTTTGATGGTTCGTGGGACAATTTATGTGGATGATCTTCAGGTTTCCTGTGCCTTCGTGAATATGTGTACGATTGAGAGGCAGTTGCAGTCTGCCATTACTAAAATCTCTTCCTGGGCTTTTCATAATGGTTTTAGCTTCTTGTCCCAAAAAACTGTTTTCTTTATGTGTATTTTTGCCGCAAATGAGATCTTCATCTGGACCCTCACCTTCCTCTGGGGAGCACTTCCATTCCTGTAGTGACAGAAGTTAAGTTCCTGGGACTGACCTTCGACAGTGTACTCACCTTCCAACCTCACATTCTATCCTTAAAGATGAAGTGCATGCGTTCGTTGCAGTGGCGGCGGAACCGCCAGGGCCCGGGCCCGGTCAATGATTTCAATAATTTTAGCCAAGATTTTTATTTTTATTTTTTTTATTTGGCATATGTGTGATTTTTGTTGTGATGTGCCTTAGAAAGTCCCTCTAGGTAAGTGGTCAGGTGGTCCTAATCCCTAATAAAGCACCTAATCCATTGTTTTCTTTCTGTTTGTTCCGGAAAGCGGAAAGATAGAGGGTGCACCACGATTCGAAATTTCGGGTCCGATCAACGGACTTTATTTTTCCACCGTCCCTGGTTTGTTGAGTATCCTGAAGGTCCTCTCCGGTATGTTGTGGGTGGCTGACCGGTGCTCAGTGCTTTGCATTTATCACTCTCTTGTCCGGTCAAGGTTGGACTATGGCTGTGTGATGTACAGATCTGCACAGAAACCTGTCTTAAAGCTTCTCAAGGCTTTCTATACATCTCCCGTGCATAGTTTTTATGCCTAGTCTAATGAACCGCCATTATGCCTTCGCCATCAGTAACTGTTTCTCAAGTTCTACACCAAGCTGGCATCTCTATCTGCTCACCCACTGCATGCTCCCATCTTCCAACCACAATGTATTCGCCTGTTTACCAATCGCTCTTCTTGTGTTCCCACTTTCGGGATCCGTCCGTCGAACATGATGTGCGATGCTGGCCTTGACCTGTCATTGATTGGTGTGACCAAGGCTTTTATTGATCCCCCTTGGCAGCTAGTTAGGCAATTGCTGATCTTTCTCTTTCTGTGTGGCCCAAGTCTTCCATGCCTGCGCAGGTGTTCCAGCAGCTTTTTGCCGAGCACGTTTCACTCCATTGGCTTTGTGCCTGTCTTCACTGATGGCTTAAAATCTGGTAATGTGGTAGGATCTGCATTTGTGTGTGGTGATGAGACCTATACTGAAAGGCTTCTGTGCCGCCTCGGTGGCGCAGTGGTCTAAGGCGCTGGCCTCTGATCATTCGTCCGTAAGGGGTTCGGGTTCGAATCCCGGTCAGGCATGGATGTTGTGTTTGTCTTACGGCACTGGCTCTCTCCCTTCCCTGGAACCAGTGGCCCTAAATTAGGGACGGGCGACTGCTTATAGCCCATTGAGTTGCTCACGGTGGTCGTTAAACCTCCAATCAAAAAAAAAAAAAAAAAAAAAGAAAGGCTTCTGCTGAAAGCCACAGTTTTCTCGGAAAAGATGCATGCAGTGCTCCTTGCCTTGCGTCACGTCCAGTCTGGACCCCATCTTCATGCCATGCTTTGCATTGACTCCCAGTCAGTCATCCAAGTTTTATCTTCTTCGGAGGGCACTGATTCTCCAGGCACCAGAGATGTTCGTCACCTTCTGCGGACTTTGACTGGTGCTGGATTCCTGATCTGTTTCTGTTGGGTTCCGGGCCATGTTGTGATTAGGGATAATGAGCTGACGGATGTTTCTGCCAGATTCGTATCCTCATTGTCAATCATTCGACTGCCAGTGTGTTTTAGAGATTTTCGTCTTGGCATCCTGGCATTCATCATGGCTGAGTGGCAGTCCCTCTGGTCTCAACAAGGCAGGAACAAACTTCTCTCTATCAAACCACAGATCAGACTATGGCCATCTGGTTTGCGAACAAACTGTCTTGAGGAAGTTATACTTTCATGTCTCCACATTGGGCATTGTTGTTTCACCCATCTCTTCTTGCTGTGTGGTGACACTGCCCCAATGTGTGAGACATGCGACTGCCAACTCACTGTCACTCATGTTTTATGTAGTTGTGTTTGTTTTTGTGATCATCGGTTTCATTATTTTCATTCTGATTTGTTAGACGATGGCGCAGCTACGCTGCAGAGGATCTGAGATGTCCACTGCAATGCATTAACAGTTTTTTCATTTTAAAAACAAATTGACTTTTTTAAACTTCTTTAGCTTTTACACTTTTCATCATTCTCGTTTTTTACTTTTACCGAATCAGCCTGCTTTTAACCATTATACCATGTTTTTAAAAATCTTTCTTTGATGGTCTTGTGTCAGGCACTCTTTGGCCAAATATGGCCTTTGTCTGTATGGTCTTCTGGATGTTTTCCTGTCCCTTGACATCCAGTGTAATATTTTAGTTGCCCAATGGTGGTTAGTTCTTCTGTCAATATGTCCAGCCCATTGCCACTTTGATGATGATATGTCATCCACTCTTGTAATTTTCCTGATCCCTGAGATCCTTTTCCTATCTTGGTTGCACCAAGCATGCATCATGCTTCTATACTGTGTGTTATAGTGAGAGTTAAAATTCGTATTTTTTGTAATAAAAAAATTGAAAAGTTAAATGTATCATTGCTATTTTTCTAACAGTCAGAAAGGAAATTTGAAGAGGTAGAAAGACAACAATTTACAGAGCACGTGTACTCTAGTAGGTGATTTTTCTTAGCCAGTTAACATCTCTTACTAAAGAGAATCCTGGCTGCAGTAGCAGCATTGTACTGCACATTACTTTGACATTTGGGATATATTTAGTAACAGTTGTAATATGAACATAAAATTTTTACGTTCTTTTGAGATACTTTCTTACTGCCATTGCAAGGGATGTATGGGAAGCAGGTGATTCCTGAAAAAGTTGCAAACATACAAATACATTAAATATATTTGTGGAGTTTTAATTTTTATACTTACAATTTTTTGTCTTTTGACATTTGGAAGAGGCATGCTATCCATTCCCTATGTTTTATGTGACATAAGAGCAAATTTCTAAAATTCCTTGCAATATGCTTAAAGTACATGGGGACCCATAATATGTATTTGTGGAAGATCCAAAGCTGTGGATCTAGCATTGGACCCAATTGGTAAAGTCACCTCAATACCACAGTTCAAGGAGGATGCAATGTTATAATGCAGTCACTGATTTTTTTAAGTGTTTCATGAATACATATGGCACAAGATGCATTGATTGTTAAAATCACTAAGTAGATTAACTGTGATAGAGGGGTATATGTTGTGTATTTAAATGAACAATTGAAGATGACAAAACCATTACCAAACCTTTCTTGAAGGTAGGACCACACTGAGAGAGAGTGTGGTGAGACCTGCACTCTCAGTGACTGAACTGAATTTGTGCTATGAGTAGAATGAAGAAAATTAGCCAAATCAGGATCAAAATTGTGTTACTGGAGTTTATTTTAATAACTTCAGTGCTACAGTGTTAACCTGTGAGTAAATTTTTAGGATGCATGACTTCTTATGATGGCACTCAAAAGTTTCAATCCCAGATGAAACCTAAGTGTTGTGGTTATTTTTAGGGTTTGGCACTCCTTCTGTTATGTTAGTATTCTGTAATAAGGATATACACTTAGTCTTAGATGTCTTAAATAAAAGTCGTGGTATCCAACATGATGGGAAGAAAAGTACTTTTAACTATTGGTACTAAAATCTTCATCCTCATCCTCACTCAGATTAAGGAATTTTTATAGTAAAATTTCTTTCATTTCTTGTTATAGCTTATTATCTCACTGGATTTTAGATTTAACTCACTGATGGTTGTATAGTAAATGTAGAAAGTCACTTAGTATTGCCTTGTCAAATGTACCTTGATTAGTTAATTTTGTGCATACAACACTGAAAAAAAAAAATCTCTATCTTTCTGTGCTTCTTTTATTAGCATATTTATGTATTCATCATACACTGGGTAAGTACAAACTTTGGTAACAGCTGTAAAATGTTGCAGCTCATGTTGAACTATATAAATTTGAAATTGAAGCATATATAATACATTGAAGTACATGAATGTAATTCTTTTTTTGGCATGTGCTCAATATGTGCTTTCTTAGTAACGCAGCATATTTTCTTGCAATAATCCACTTCATGTCATATCCTGTCCAGCACTGTCTCATCCACTTACAACATGGCTTCTGAAATCTGGGTCTTCAATTCAGCAATGTTTTGGGGCACCAGAGGCTCATAGATTATATCCTTAAGATAAGTCCATAAAGCAAAATCTTGAGGTGTTAATTCTGGGGACCTTGGTATCCATGGAATAGGACCCCTGTGGCCAATCTATTTTCCAGGGTAGTGGCTGTTGAGAACGTTGTAGATATCCTTCAAGAAATGTAGCCGTGGGCCATCTTGTTGGAACAATGTATCAACATACAATTGTAGAATAAGAAAGTTTTCCAACATATCCATATACACAATTCCTGTGACAGGTGATTCCTCGAAGAAAAGCTGTCCATACATTATTTTGTACCTCACTGCTATAAACATAATAACTTTTTCACTTCCACTCTCGTGTGTAAGCCCTTCCATTGGATTTTTTGTGCCCCAAATGCATTGTGTTTGTTATTGTTTTTACACACATGGAGGACAGCATAATGAGAGAAAATATTCAGTTGAATGATTGGTTGTCCATCTTGATTTGCTCAGACATGTTGCTGAAGTCATCCATTTTTCTTCCTCAACTAATGTGCTGTCACTTTGTGACATGCATATGAAACAGTCATACCCAAAGGAACTTAAAGATATAATGCATACATCAGTGTGGGCTTCGTAGCTTAGCTGGATGCTATGTAAAAAGAAAAAGAAAGAAAGATTGGTACCAAAGTTTGTAATTACCCTGTATATGAACATAAAGAAAGTGTGTTTCTTATATGGTTGTGACGTATTATATATATAGTTTCCTTGATTGCTGTTCACATTTTAATGTAAGCATACCTGTTGTTCTGAGTAAGATATATTATTTATAAATAATACATTTTAAATGGGTATTCATTGATCTTACAGGGTAGTTTTTAAAAGTAAGTAGACATGAAGCATAATTATTATAGCTACAAATGGTTTGTTTTAAACTAGATGTTAGTTTTGTGAATAACTGAGATTTCTTAAGACCAAGAATGTTTAACATAAACTTCCAGTTTGTTTTTGTCTGATTTTTTTCTTTAAATTTTGTGACAGGTGATGAAGCATCTGAGCATTTGCTAAATCTGAGTCCCTTTGACATGAAAATGCTGTTGCATCACATATTAAGTGGCAAAGAATTTGCTGTTAAAAGTGGTATGTAGCCTGTCAATTATCAGTGTTTCTGCTGTTTTTTCACTCTGTTTCAATTGTGATGAATAATGACATTTTTATATGTTTTTTGTTCTTGAAAACCATGTGCCCATTCATTAGCCCTACAAAAATTGTTTAAATGCTTATCTTATGGGACTGTCACTTTTATGACGTAGTTCTTCAACAAAGAGCAAAAAAAAAAAAAAAAAAAAACTTCTTTGAATAAAGCTCATGTTGAGAAATGGCTTCCTAGTTTAATTGAATTAATAATCTAAAGTAACTTATGGGATTTTACTAGGAAATTTTTTCTTCAATAGCAAATTTTCGGAGAAAACTCTTCTCCTTCTTCAGGCTGTCTTGTTGTTGTCACTTTTTCCTTGTCACTATCACGGTTACGGTTTACCTTGACGGTTATGGTTAACCTTGACGGTTTAGGTTATTTTTCAACAAATCCTGCCAGATGTTAGGCAGGGAAAATCCTTTGCAGTCATTGATGATGGAATTTTGATTTTTCTCAATCTCTATTCCTTCTTTCAGTTTTCTTTTTTGGAAATTGCTTTGGAAACTGATTACTTTAAGGGAATTCCAATCCATGCTGTGCCCAGTTTCTCTAACATGCCTATCTAATCCAGTCTTGTTGGAGCAATTTTTTATAGCTGCTTTAAAAAACTTGTTGAATTCCTGGTCCAGATCAGATTTTTTTTCATTTTTTTTTCCCATTGTTGCTTAAGATAATTTGAAGAAAGTTTTGTTAAAGTGTTGTTTCTTTTTCTTTCTCTCACATTTTTAGTGATAAGTACCAAACCAAACTTAATTTGCTTTCACAAAGAGGAAGAAAAGTCTTTAAAAAATTTGTCTTTCTGTCTGTACCATCTGTAGTTCTCCTCAGAATGTTTTTATACATTTTTATGTGTTATTATCTTAGTAAAAAAAATCATAAAGGATGAACCAAATTCTTTGGTTATGATCAGATGTTTTGACAAGGGTCTGAAACCTAGCTTGTTAAAGATATTTTAATATGCAGTCAATTGTTTTATAAAACCTGGAGATTTCCTGAGCAGCATATGAATCAACTTGATCGTGTTCCTTGTTAAATTTGTTAATATTATGATAAATGCATGTATATTATACATCTTTGCCACTGAAAGCAAATTTTTGCTTTGGAAAAAATAGGGAATGCAAAAAAAATTTTGGTGATAGATGCAACTGCATGGTGAATTTTGAATTCATATTCTTGAAACAAATATATATTGTCTAATACAAGAAGTACAAAAAGAACAGCATAGAAATATTTGGATAATGGTATTATCTGTTCAACAAAAAGGAGGATTTTTGCTGTGCAACATGAAGAGAAGATCCTATGCCAAATGAAAACATGCTGTTACTTCATGTAGGTTAGCAAGAAAATCAATCATTTATAAAAAAACTGAAAGATTACAAAAAATATTGCTAATGGTTATAGCTATCTAGTGACAAATTCATTTTCCAATTCAGGTTCTGCAAGTGCAGTCGTCTTGCACAATTAAGTATATACTGTATATGTGCTGGCTAACAGGGAAATTATTGCTTCAAGAAAGACTGAGAAATGAGTTTATAATCTTAACCGTAGTACCAACCTGCTGCAAAAAGATTTTTTCGAAGAGAGCCTTTGAGAAGTGAAGATATAGTGCCAAATAAAAAATACTGTGGGGTAAGGACTTAATCTTCCATATTATTATATCCTCCTTACCGAAACGTCCCAGTCTTAATTTTTACCTCAGGTTCGATCCTGGGCAGGTACGAACGCACGAATCCTTCCATCTATATGCCCCATGGATGTGAACAGGTGAAGTTCACAGATCAGCCCAACTCGGGTGAATGATCAAAAGCACGATGATTGAAAAGTATCTGGCTGTTGGGAAGAAAGCTTTTGCGTACTGGAACAAGTTGTTTCCAGTTGCTAGAGTACTCACGTCGGCCACTCTCAAGTTTTTGCTAGAGTATTTTCAGCAAATAAGCGAGCCGACGTCCGTACTGGGACGACTCGGGAGGAAGGGGAACATTAGTAAGAAATTCTTGAAGTAGATGCAGTTATTGCAGCATTTCCGGAAGACGATTCATCTTAGATTTAATGCGGAATCCTTGCTGGAAGCTGGTGACTGCTAAAATACTTTTCGACATAAATGAAATCGAAAGATGTGACATCACAGTCTCACCGAATTTTCGGGTGTGATGAGCACATCTTTTGAATACGTTCTGATGCAAATTAAAATTACGTAAACCTTCTGCGGCCACAAGTATAATGGTCTGAGAAACTGACTTCTGACCATTCTTCCGAGATGGTGACATTGAGTATCTCAGGAACTACATGCGGATGGCAGGATACGAGTGCAGCACAAACCGCATCCGTTGTTGCAGCATTCTTATCATGGGACACAAACTGCCATTTAGAAGGGAAATAGTCCATTTAAAATGCAGGTTTTCCCATTATAGTGATCACAGCTATAACGAGTATTCCAATGCAGCCTGTAAAAGCTGAGATACCATCAAGCTCAAAATCTGAATTTACAATCCCTGGCAGAAAAATTTTATTGTCCATAAAGCTGGAAAATGCTTCAAACATTTTGGTCATAATTACAGTTATTGAACACAAAATTGTTTTTCAAATCAGTCTTTTAGAGGCAAAGATGCTGTGCAAAATGAAGTATGTATTTATGATGCCTTCTGGAAATACACATTTATATAACTAAGTGGTAAACTAGGCAGCATGTGAAGTAATAAATAAAGTCGAACTTTGTTCACATGAACATCTCTGGGACCCAAAAGTTTGGTCATATTAAAAGCAGTTTGTGTTGTTGATATGTAATTAATTGAACAACTCAATACACACTGAAATAAGTAAAATTATACAGTACAATTAATGAAAGTAGTGCGTACATATATTTTGGATTTTAAAATATTGATTACACTACCTGTTTCCAAAAATATTGCATAATGAAGGCAAAATCATACACAGTCCTCCAGAACAAAGAAATCCATCCCATTATTGAGATTTCGATTTTTTTTTATTGTTATTTTTTTTTCACATTGCACGTATATTTCCTGGCAATTTCAAAGTGGCTGTAAGCACAACCTGCTTCAATTTTCTCTTGATTTTTTAGAAATGCTGACAATGTACTATTTGCAGTACTGCATTTCACCACAACTGCAGTGTTATTTAAAACACTGTTGTCTACTATGTATAAAATTCATACGAGATTCTTCCACGGATTTGCAGAATTCCGTTATTTAAGTAAAATTTCTTGGGGGGGGATTAAGTGGAGGGGTGGGGGTTCCATGTGTGTGGGGGAACAGTACTTACAGTACTTTGTCTTTCCAAAACTTTTGAAGAAAGTGAAATTGAATCAAGATTTTTTCCGTACTCATAATTTCTTTTTTTTTACGATGTTTCTTCTGCCCAGTATTTAGTTGCAGTATTTAGTTGTTAAATATTTTATTCCATAAATATTTGTATGAATTCAGCGTGAAACTGGAGGGAAAATTTCTGAAAACGGAAGCTAGACTGCATGAAAATGTCTGTATAATCTTCAGGCATTTGGGGGGGGGGGGATTGGCGATGAAGGGAAGGGAGGTCATTTCCATCTGAGGACAAAATTCTGACTTTGAAAACAATCGAAAACGGAAGTGAAGTGAGACACACTGAAGATTTCTCTCATAAGCATAATTGTTTTTCTCACAATTTTCCTTCTGCCCACTATTTCTATTAAGTATAATGTTACTCCATAAATATTTGTATTTCAGCATGAAAATAGAGAAGTTTCCGAAAATGGAAGTCAGACGTAGTGAAGATTTTGCCCTTAATTGAAATCCCCTCCTGCAATGTTCCCTCTAACTTGTGTTAAATATCATTTTCATCTGATAAATGTTTGCATTTCAGCTTGATAAGTGAGGGAAAAAATTTCCAAAAATGGAAGTGAGGGAGTTGGTAAATTTGGAAGAATTGATTCATGGTGTATAGTATTCATATTCTCAAAATTACAGCATTTATCCAAAATTGTAAAAGCTTTGATATCATGGCATCTATAGTACTGAGGCTGAAAGCTGTTTCTTCATGTTGGATAAAATTGTCATCTGAGGGCATAAAAAAACAGAGAAAGAAAAGCAACAATGAATGGAAGGGAAAGATATCAGCAGGGGGAAAAATTAAGCAGGGGATCCTGTGCACCTGCAGAGTCAATAAATCACATATATGGCTATGCAGCTTGCTGAGAAGAAAGTAAATCTTGCTTGTAAGAGGAAACTTTAGTCGATGTTCTAGTAAGAAAAAAGAAACTTTGAAGTAGTGTGTTTTAAAACCATTTTTTGTTTTGAATTCAGTAATTTTATATTGTTAATACAGAGATGTGCTCCAGTTTAATATTTACATAACTAAATTACAGTGAGCAATTTTGCCTTATTCGTGCTGCAGTATATTCACTCTGTTTTGCTGTGCTTTCTGATTTTTCACCTGGTTTAAAAGTTCAGCTTTGTATTTTCCTTGTCAGTCTCACGTATGAAAATATGCTATTTTTCCTCTAAGCTCAAAGATTTCTGAACTTTTCTACTCAGGTTAACAAAAACAGGATGTACTTAAAATGGGGATGAAATATAATGCTTGCAGCACAAAAGAAAGAATAAGAGTGTGCCTTAGTTAGACTTCTCTTTCTTTAATAGGGAGGAAATTCAGCCTTAGCAGATGAGAAGGATTGAAAGGAGATGAGAGATTCACCCTCTGCCAAAAGCCTCACCCTCCTAAAATTCCTTATTTCTTGTTGAAGTGGAAGAGGCCACCTGTCTCAGTGAAAATATTCTCCCCCATAATCCTGTTCACTGTGTCCTTTACACCATTTGAATAATGAGAACAAAAGATGAGCCAGGTGCACACCTGATCAGCACTATATATAGAAAACAGAGACAAAAGCAGTTTTAGGCACAAATAACACATCCATTTTTAGAGCTGTATGTCATTGAGATGTTTTCTTCCATTTTGCTTTTCACTTTCATGGCTTGGTCCATGTGTGTGCAGACCAAACTGCACACACAGATAGCCAAGTAGGTCCTGAACAAATGATTCGTCACATATACACTAGGCTCCAGTGGCCATATATACAGGATGATCAATAAGGAGTGCGGCCCCTCATTTTGGGCGATACAGGGTTGAATCCAACATGGCATTGAGACAATGAAAATCCGAATAGAGTCCTGAGGTATCGTGGACCATGTAGTGTTGATCCGAGTCAACAGTTCATCTTCATTTTGTGGGGGTGGGAGAGTACTCAATCAACGTCCAATCGTGTCCTACAGATGCTCAATGGGTGAGAGGTGGGGTGATCATGCTGGCCACATGAGCATCCGCACACCATGTAAAGCATTCAGGCTGATCTGAGTGGTATGCAGCCAGGCATTATCCGGTTGAAAAACGGTGATTGGGATGCTGTGCAGATACGGCAGTGCTACGGGGCACAGCACCTTGTCAACGTAGCGGCATGCCATCAATGTGCCCATAATGCATACCAGCAGCGAGCGGCTGTTGGCGCTGATAGCACCCCACACCATGATTCCATGTTGCCCGTCGTGTGGAATTCCACAATGGCAGAGGAATCCACCCGTTGACCACGTCACCTCCAGACTCTCACATGGCGATCATCCGTAGTGAGACAGAACCACGATTCATCGCTGAACACCACACTGCTTGATTTGGCACACCACGCAGCTCTGGAGTGACACTATGCCAAGCGATGACAATGGCTCGCTGTTAAGGGTAGCCTTAGCAACGGATAGCAAACCGGATGCAGCCAGTCGGGGCGACATTGCCTGCATCGATAGCGGAGCATCCAAACCTCCCCGTTCACTCTGCAAAATGTCACCCATTGTGGCCTGTAGGTCCACTGTGGCATGATGTCGGATGCTACAATTGGTGCACTCAGACGTCCATCTCCGTGCTGAGGTCCCCTACAACATTGCCCAGATCCTTCCTGGGACCACTGTCTCCAAATGTGACCAACAGTTGCGCCATCATGTTCCGTTTCTCCTACAATAGGACACAAGGACCATCCAGCAGTGCCACCTCGATGGCGCAGTGGTCTAAGCGATGGCCTCTGATCATTCGTCCATAAGGGGTCCGGGTTCGAATCCCGGTGAGGCATGGATGTTGTGTTTGTCTTACGGCACTGGCTCTTTCCCGTCCCTGGAACCAGTGACCCTAAATTAGGGATGGGTGACTGCTTATAGCCTATTGAGTTGCTCACGGTGGTCGTTAAACCTCCAATAAAAAAAAAAATCATCCAGCAGTAAGAAGGCTTATGATGACGCCTCTTGTGAACTCATCCATTTGACGGAATCTGAACGGCATTGGCACCCCTTGTTCATTCTACAGACACAGTTACAGCAGGACCACTCATTTCTCGCAGCCATGACTACATCTCGACTGATGGCCTCATGGGCTGGTTGTCCACTTTCATCCTGTGTGCCGTTCATGCGATTGGCCTGCAAATGCAATCGTTTGCATAACTTGTACGTGTGCACCCACCCTGCAATTTGCATGGCATTGCATTCATGTCTCTGTGGTGTGGCAGTTTCACTGTCAGGCAGTGTATTTGTTGGCTTCTTGTGTAACTTTGTGGTAAGATTTTTTTGCCTTCCCATTTTAAAGTAATATCAAGGTAATTTAGCTTGTTTTCTTTTTGTTTCTCTATTGTAAATTTCAGGGATTCATCTTAGAAACTTACATTAGAGGAACAAAAGGAAAATAAGCTAAATTACCTGAATTTTAATTTAAAATGAGAAGGCAAAAAAAAATCTTACCACAAAGTTACACAAGAAGCCAACTAATGAGATACTAATAAAATAGTGATTTATGAAGTAGGATCCAAAAGTTTGGGGACAACACCTACCTGTGACAACACAAGCATGTGGTTAAAGTTATGGCATCTGAAAAACATCCTGCCATCTACCCCTCTGTAGTCAGAATGGTTTTGGCCCATGGAAAGTGATTGGAATGCGCGCGCGTAGACGTTTGCGGTTGTGG
Source organism: Macrothele yani (assembly GCA_039090855.1). Classification (NCBI taxonomy): domain Eukaryota; kingdom Metazoa; phylum Arthropoda; class Arachnida; order Araneae; family Macrothelidae; genus Macrothele; species Macrothele yani. The sequence goes on from CM077028.1 coordinate 15,039,525, forward strand.
TTAGTCGTCTGTCTTCTGCGATGTGAGAAACATGACTTTGAAGAGCAACGTTGTAACATTAAGTTTTGTCAGTGTTTGGATAAGACAGCTGCAGAGACCTTAGAAATGCTTTTGAAGGTGTACAGTCACTCTACAATGGTGAGATCGGAGGTGTAAGGGTGGTTTCAGTGTTTCAAAGAAGGCTGAGAATCCATCGCGAATAATGAGTGCTGTGGTCAACTTGCGACTGCACGGAGTGAGGAAAACATTATGATGGTGGCGCAATGTGTTCATCAGGATCGTCGCCAAACCATTGAGGAAATCTCTAATGCAACTAACTTATCAGAGACAACATGCCAGCGCATTTTGACGGAGGATCTTAACATGCACCGTGTGTGTCAGCACATTGGCACTCTCCTTTTGACCTCCGAACAAAAGGATAAAAAGATGCAGATATCGGGCGAATTAATCAACAAAGCCAATAGTGATCCTACATTTTTGGATAGCATCATCACAGTTGATGAAACGTGGTGCTGTTTGTTTGATATTCAGCCAAAGCATGCTTCTTCAACATGGAAATCACCGTCTTCAACGCACTCAAAAGAAATTCAGGCAGGGTTGCAGCATAGGGAAAGTCATACTGGCAGTATTTTTTTTATTCTCACAGCATTTTCCATTTCGAATTTATTCCAGAGGGCACAACAGTTAACAAGGAATGTTATCTGGACATTTTACGTCGCTTATGGGAGTCAATCCATTGTAAGCGGCTAGAGATGTGGCGAAGTGGAGAGTGGTACCTTCTCCATGACAACGCGCCTGCACATTTGTCCCTACTCGTCACGAAGTTTCTTGCTAGAAATCGTACTAATGAGCTTCCACATCCTGCCTATTCACCTGACTCAGTCCCCTGTGATTTTTACCTCTTTCCATTGACAAAACAAAATCTACAGGGACGTTGTGTCAACAAACTAAGGTAAAAACAGCAACGCAGGAGGCATCACGAAGGGATGCAAAACTTGTTTTTCAGCAATGCTTTCAAAAGCTTTATGAGCGCTGGCAAAAGTGCATCGTCACCCAAGGGGATTGTTTTGAAGGTGGTTGTGCATCAGTGTTTTAAAATATTCAAGGTAAGGAACTATACACGCCAAATCCCCAAACTTTTGGATCCCATCTCGTATAACTCAGATCTCTCTATATATATCAAGAAAAATGTGGCATTTACAATTCAAATAAAAAATAAAAAAAGCTGAACTCATATTTGGAAGCTAAAGAGTAACATAAAAATAAATTAAAATACATCTTATTAAAAAATAATAACCTTTCAAAAGAAATGCATGAACATTCAAATTCGGTTGACATTAAATGTCTGTAAATACTGTTTCACACGTTATACAAGTTCAGCTATCGGGAGTTTGCAAAAAGACATTAACGTAGTATTGGCAATTGAAGTCAAGTATAATAATAATAAGTATCTATACTTACAATATTTATAGTGGCTGTAGGTGCTTCATATGTGCGTCATCCAAGAATGTGAATTCTTTCAATTGTGAAGTTAAAATTCATGATATTGTAATTCACATTCTTGGATGACGCACATATGAAGCACCTACAGCCACTATAAATATTGTAAGTATAGATACTTATTATTATTATACTTGACTTCAATTGCCAATACTACGTTAATGTCCTTTTGCAAACTCCCGATAGCTGAACTTGTATAACGTGTGAAACAGTATTTACAGACATTTAATGTCAACCGAATTTGAATATCGTAGCCACGTAAAAAGTATGTTCATCGCAACTTAGCGAAAATTGAACAACGATATATGAAATATATGAACTATTGGATGAGAATCATACTAGAAGAAGAGCAAGCAGTACTATAAAAAACAAAAGAAAAATAATTCAAATGTAATCGTTGGCACAAATGTGCCATATTTCCACTGTTTCCATGTAGCAACTCCTTCAGAAAATTTGAAAATTACATTGCCCGGAGCAGAAATAAAAATGTATAAAATAATTCAGAAATAAATGTATAAAAATAATTCAGTCATTTTTCTTGTTTTTATACTAGTGCTTATTCCTAAATAGTAAAAGGAAATCAGGCATTACTTATGTAGGCCTCTTGTACTTCATGTGGACTATTCATTTTAATCAATGACTGATGAATAATTCAGTTGTTGATCTGGTCATAGGCTGTAAGTAAAATTGAAATAGGCTGTTTTTGAAGTCAAACTAGGCTATTTTTTGTTTATTTGAAATGTAGGAGGTATATTACTATCTATTCATATAAGAATGTATGTTAGGTGTTATCATTTTATTTCTGTGGGTATTTTCTATATAAAAATTCATTCATCACATTTGTTGTGATATAATTGCTGTTGATGTGCTTGTATAACTACATAGCTATGTTCATTTTTCATTAAATGCTATCAGAATGGATTGGTAAGTAAAAATACTAATGCATTTTTGCAATGAAATGTTGTCATTTAGCTTTGTTGCATATTTTTAATACTTGTGTATTTACCATAAATTTGAAGTAATAATAAAAATACTGAAACGTTCCTTTTCAGCAACATTCACCATTTTCATTATATACCAGTATGTTCAAAAAGTTCCAGAACTTTTATATATTAAAAAAGAATGAGTACAGAAAATACCTGTTTATGCGGTGTTTCTTTCAAAGTAGTTGCCCTGTGCAACTATGAATTTTTGCCAGCGCTCATACAAAGATTTAAATGCAGATTGCAAGCCTTCTTTTGCCACATCCTCCATTGCCTCCGTCTCAGCTCGTTGCACTTCTTCGGAACTTTAGAAGCATCGCCCCTTAAGCAAATTCTTCATCCGGGGAAAAACGGGAAAAGTCACACGGGGCGAGATCAGAGGAATAAGCTGGTTGTGGAAGCACGAGAATGTGATGTTTGGACAGGTAATCAGACACCAGGGGGATCTGTGAGCCGGCGCATTATCGTGATGGAGCACCCACAAGTTGGTCTTCCAAAGATCGGGTCGCTTGCGTCTCACTGATTCTCTGAGACGTTTCAGGACATTGGCGTACTCTTCTTTAGTGACTGTACGACCATGTTGAAGGAATACCTTGTGTACAACCCCTTGCAATCAAAGAAAATTGTTAACAAGACCTTTCCTTTGGAGCCTTGAACTTTTTTGGTCGTGGTGACGACGGTGATTTCCACACTTTTGACTGTCGGTTGGATTGGGGGTTGTACAGAAAGCAAGCACCAAGTCTCATCTTCAGTGATCAATCGATTCAAGAGATCGGGATCTGAATCCACTGCATCGATGTTATCCCCGCAAACTTGCATGCGCTCATCCATTTTTCCTTGTGTCAAGTTTTTGGGAACAATTTGTTGGCACACGTGATGCATGCCCAGTTTCTCTGTTAAAAGGACATGGCAACTTCCAACTGAGATGCCGGCAACTTCTGCAATCGCTGCAACAGTTTTTCGATGTTCATTTTTCACAATTTTTTTTACAATGGCGATTTGTTCTTCCATTGTGGATGTTGAAGGTCATCCTGACCTCTCATCATCCTTGTTACTCTGACGCCCGTTTTCGAATCGTTGATGCCACTCATAAACTCTAGTCCGTTTAATAGCACTCTCACCGTATACTGACTTAATCATTTGAAAAGTCTCGGCGAAAGATTTACTGAGCAGAACACAAAATTTTACACTTGAACGCTGTTCAAAATTCAACATTGTTGTCCTCGCGACAGAAAGCCTCAAACGCCTGTTATCATGAACTACGCACATACGCTGTACGTGTTGGATCTGGATCCAACTGGTTCTGGCTGATCGGTCACATGATACTCTTCGCTTGCTCAGCGGGGAATGATGCAATTCACTGACATTTGGCAAATATTCAAAGAGTTTTGGAACTTTTCGAACATACTGGTATATAAAAAGTGAACTATAGCTGTCCATGTTAGAAGGCTGGCATAACTAACAACTGATAATACACAAGTGTGGTTAGGTGCAGCACTTAGTCCAAATTGCAGAAGTTGTCTTTATTGTACAAGGGTTGATCAGGAGAAAAGTTAACTGTTCTCATAAATCAAAGGCAGTATACATTGAACAATGAGAGTGTCATGGATACACTACTTTGCAACATAATCACCATGGCAATTGAGGGACTTGTAGCACTTGTCTTTGCAGTTTCAGCCACTTCATTGCTGGCATAAGATTCTTCCCAGATTTGCTGAATTCTGCTTTTTTATTCATCATCATTTGGGCCATTCTCAAGATTGATGTAAAACTGAAAAGAATTTTATTGGAGATTAGTGAGCAAGGGGTGGATCACTTTCTTTCTATGGATGGTATTTCAAGTCTTTTGAAGCCTTCAGAAACAAAATTTAGATGGAGTGGAGATTTCTTCCATAACTGTGTTTTTTTTTTTTTTTTCTACCCCTCCTCTCTCTCATTATGTTCCTTGTGTCAAGTATTGACGTTAGCATTGTTTCGTTGCATAAATATTCGCATTTCAGCTTGAATCTGTAAGCACAATTTCTGAAAACCAAAGTTAGGTGGAGTAAAAATTTACCTGTAGTCTTAAATTCTGTTTCTCACGATGTTCCATATGCCCAGTATTGTTAAAATCATTTTACTCCATAAATATTTGTATTTCAGCCTGAAAATGGAGGACATTTTTTGGAAAATGGAAGTTAGGCAAAGCAAAAACTGCACTTGTAATCGTCTTTTTTTTTTTTTTTTTTTTTTTAATGTTCCTAGAATCCTGTGTTAAATGTTTTTCTCCCCATTAATGTTTGCATTTAAACTTAGAAGGGAGGGGAAAATTTTCCAAAAATAAAGTTTGAAAATTTGTAAAAATTGATGCATGGTGTTGATAAGTATTCATATTCTTAAAATTGCACCATTTATCTAAAATGGTTAAGGCTTTGATATCACTCATTCATCAACCATCATGCTGAAAGCTGCATGATAGATGGAATCATAGTTATCTGATGACATAATGCATGAGAAAAAGATTATGAGTATGAAGTATAGTAGGTCTTGTGTATAGCGCGTGATGAATGAATGTCAGTGAAGCCTGAGTTGTATGTCAAGATTGCTGTAAGTGGAGAAGTTTGATACAGCAACAGTAAGTAAAAATTATCTGGTAGTTTCTTTGTGGAGCTAACCTCTGAATCTCAGAGAACAGCTTAGGGATATGTATGCATGTATGTATAAAAAAAGAAAGAAAAGCAGCAATTAAGAAATGGGAAAGGAAAGATATTGGCAGAAAGACAAATTTAAAAACTGGATGCTGTGCAGTTGCAAAGTTGGTAAAAGACAAAGGTGGCTGTGAAACTTACTGAGAAAAAAACAAGGCTTCTTTTCAAGAGGAAACAAGTTGATGTTCTGGCAAATACGACAAAACAAAACAAGAAAAAAAAACTATGTTTGAAGCAATGTCTTTTAAAACCATTTTATTTTGCTTTGAATTCAGTAATTTTGTGTTTTGAATACAGTGATGTGCACCAGTTTAATATTTATATAAATGAATTACAGTCAACAATTCTGTCTTGCTCATATGGTGTTATAGTCACAATTTTTCACAGCATGTTCTGATTTTTTTCACCAGATAAGCATTTCAGCTTTTTTTTTTCATCAGTCTCATGTATTTTCATGGCAGCCTGTTTGGCATCTTCAATGCACGTGAAACAATGTCCCAACAAGTGCTCCTTCAAGACTGGAAACAGATTAGAGAGGCCAAATTTGGACTGGAGATTGAATGGGCCAATAGTTTCCACAATGGAAATTTTGCAGCAAGTTACGTTTTTCCTGTGTTGTGTTTACTCATACATTGTCTTAGAGGAGCATCATACTGTTACCAAGAAGTCCATGGTGGGTTTTTCTGAGTGCCTCTTGCAATCTTTTCAACATGTCACAGTATCTATTGGAAACTCACAGTGCATTTATGCTGTAGGAAGTCCATCAATAACACAGCTGATGAGTCCCACAGGATGTTACTTTGCACTTTTTCTTCCTTGGTGAGATGAGCTGTCTCTACTCCTTGCCTGATCACTTAGTGGTTGGTGGGAGTGCAATGATGGAGCCAGGTTTCATAGCTAGTAACGACTCGACACACAAACTTATTCCCTCTACTACATAATGCTGTAGTAAACTCAAACATGCCTTCATTCTAGTGCCGATTTAAACAACAGGCCCAGGGTGCCAGATTTAAAGGGGTGGCAAGCTTTAAGAGTTTTTTTATGAATATTTGAGCATCACCCAAGAAAATTTTGAGCACACCATGGGATATGTACACTTTCATCATTGATAACAATCTTCAGAGTACATTTCCAAACTTAGAAATAGATGTAAGAATGTTTTTAACCTCATCAGTCACAAATTGTTCTGCTGAAAGATCAATTTCAGCAGTATCAAGAACAAAAAATGAAAACAGGACTTTATTGGAAGAGAAAATGTTTAACTCACTTGTGAAAATGTGTATAGAAAAGGACATAACTCAGGGTATAGACTACTCTTCAATAATTGACAATTTTGCCCATGCAAAAGCCTGTAAAATACTGATGATCATGCCATAATTATGGTGCAGTCAGACATTGGGTGGAAAAGTGGGAAATTACGTAAGTGTTAATCAAATTTTCATTTGCATCGTAAGTATTCATTAAGATTGTTTTAATATTTTCTTCTTTTCCCACATTATTGTGCTTTTTCTGGCATATTATATTATTTTATAATAATAAATGTCATAATCATAATGAGCCAGCACCGTTTAGCAAAAGAACAAATTTGGTGGGGTGGGAGCGCCATCTTGTCTTGTGCCCATGTCGTCAGAGACACATACTTCGTCCCAGCTTCATTCGTACTGCCCTGTCATTTTCTGTTAAACCATTGAGGCATCTATCATGAACAGACCTTCACATAATGTAACACATCCACCCTGATGTGCTGCCCAATGTTGTAGGATAATTCCAGATCAGATGTTGTACACCTTAAAGTTTTTCATTGGTCTTTTTGAACGTGTTCTTCAACACGTGCAGTGTTGACCTCTGTTATCAAGGAGTGCAGTTGGCCACTCGTACATTATGCCTTTTTTTATTCAAATGCATGGTACTGTTTGGTAACCTGTTGCATTGACATCACTTGGTTACTGCACACTTCGACAGGCTGTGAATGGATATCAGTTTCAGAAACTTTCTTTATGTACAAAAAACATATCATTTCTCTCACTTCGACATGGAACCAGTTTTGCAAGCTGGCTACTGTGTTCAACTGCTGCAGTTTAGCTTCTACTATGCATAGGTTTGACTCTTGTGTCACTGCACATTAGAGCCATCTACCAAATATATCAGAATAATACAACTAATATAGTTTATAGTTGAATAATACAACTTATAAACTTTTTTTATGATCAACCTATGTATGTATACACATGATTTTTTTTTTCATTGTATTTCCCCATCTAGACTATTTCATATGATGACGATGACCATCATCATCACATCACATTTATTTTTACATACCAAAAATGTTATTCAAGCTGACATGACATGTAACACAACATCAAAAAAAAAAAAAAAAAAAAAATTATAACAAATGCATAAAAGCAAATTACAACAAACTGAAAGATAAAGAAGAGAAACAGTGACAGTGCAACAAAAACTTCCTCTCCCATTCATATGAACCTTCTTGCAAGATCTTCATTATCTCTTGATTCTTTTGATGCTTTATGCTACCTCTGCCAAAATGATTACATGAAGGTCATTTTATTGTGGTCTAGATCCCACTTATGATCCAAAACTTACTGCCATTGAACATAATGCCTGTTTAAGGAATATTTCATCTCCCATATAGCACATATGACCAAGAAGCATTACTGCATTTCTACTATAAACTCTGCTTTTTTTTTAGTTTTTTTTTTAAATATATATTGCAGATTAAGTACCCAGTGCAAATGTAATGTATGTGCCTCTGAATTAATACATGTTCTCTCATTTTCAACTTTTAAGTCAGTCATTGCTAACCTCTTAAGTAGACCACTTATTTAATATCCAGTTCTTACTGTGATGAAGCAGTCAGTCTATAGTGAATACTGTATTTTTTTCTTTGTTAAAATTTATTCTTGCTAGAAATATTTTTTTACATGTCATAAGGACCTCCTTTTCCTTGTTGTCTCAATTTCCTACCAAGTTTCCCTGTTCTGTTAACAGTTAATTACTTCAAAAATTTAGATATGGGATTTGTTATCTTTACCATAACTGCACACTTAATATAAACATGAGGAAACGCAGCTTCACTTGAAGAATTCAATATTATGTTCTTCTTTGAGTTCACTTTCCAAACATGTTCTTTATACTTCTCCTTTGTACAGTGAAGTTTCTTCTTGACACAGAATGCCTTTCAAATTGCAAGTGAAGATCTATCAATTATACTCAAATACATTCTTTTGCAAATGAAAAAAATCTACATTGTACATTGTGAAGGCATTGAGCTTAGGCTTTTCAATCATCAAATGCTTAGAAATCTACACAAAAACTAAATAGTTCCATGAATTAGAGTGTACTAAATTCATCCAGCAAAAATTTACATTTGTTTCCAAGTAAAGCTAATTACAAAATACTGTATATTTGAAGCTAATAGATTTCAGGGTATAATTCAGACAATTGATTAAACTCTTCAACAGGTCTCCTCATTCTAGACATTTTATAGGTCTGACTCAAGTGATTGAAATTATGCAAAATGCTATTATCACTTGTAAAATCTAACAGTAAATAATTAGTATGCTTATAGAACCACCCACTGCAGCACTATATCTGAAATTCATTTCCTTAAGCAGCTTTTTCAATTTTAAATAAAAATAAACATAACTTATGCCCTTCTCATACCCAGGGGTAATTTCAAACTACAATTGTAATTTCTTTGACTGGGCTAGAGCTAAGAAATTCAATTTGTTAACCAAAATTTATTGCCAAATAAAAAAATTATTCACCATATTTTGAAAAAATAAAAACATAATTTTTTATGCACAAATATGAATTTTTTATGTGCAATTTTTATGCCACAAATATGTTAACCAATATTTTTGGCATAAAATTTGTAACATGAAAAATGTTGGTAAAATGAACTTTAAAATATGTTTTTTTATGTTTTTTAATAATAAATTACCTTTTCAGTAAGTGTGTGCTTTGTGTGTATTAAATGATGTAAAATTAATATGTCTGTTGAAGAAGTATCATTCATTATTCCCTTTTTTTTTTTCATGTGACCTTACAGCCCGAAGTGGAGTAGTTTCAATGGCAACTACAAAGACTAGCAGGGTTAGTATTCTCAGCCTTTCTCTTCATCATGTTATAATTTGTTCCACAAGTTTTTAAAAGTTGATTAAAATCTGATGTTTAGAAGCATTCATATGTAAGTTTCAGTGTTCTGTGCATATACTTGTGTAGTGGTAATTGGTGATGGACAGATTTAATGGTAACAGTAGTTATTAATTTTGCTCTTTGCTTATGTCCCCAAGCTTACTTCTAAATCAGCATTTTTTTTTTTTTTTTTAATTTGAACAAAGTGCTCTTGTGAAAGGTAAATGAGTTTTCTTCAATATTCAAGCCAGCCAGCCAGCCCCTCTCAAAAAAAAAAAAAAAAAAAAAGAGAGAGAGAGAGAGAGAGAGAGAGAGAGAGAGAGAGAGAGAGAGAGAGAGAGAGAGAGAGAGAAAGGAACTTACTACTGTAAAACTATTCTTATATAACAAAATTTTTTTTTTTTTAAGCATATGGTAAATGAAAACAGGTGATGGGTTCAACGAAAGCTGACATTAATGAAATAATCTGCTAACAGCCTATCAGCTTATATGTATTTACATGGTGGTCAGTCATTTTATCACTTAAATCTTCTTTTTAAGTTTATCACTTAGGTCCTTTGCTTAATTCATCAGTTAGATCTTTTGTGTTTACTTTATCACCTAAATCCTTTGCTTAGTTTATCACTTAGAACTTTTTATCACTTAGATTCTTTGTTTAGTTTATCAGTTAGATCTTTTGTTTAGTTTATCACTCAGATCCTTTGCTTAATTTAGCAGTTAGATCTTTTGTGTTTAGTTTATCACCTAAATCCTTTGCTTTAGTTTATTACTTAGATCTTTTGTTTAGTTTTGTTATCCATGAAATGCCGCTGCATTAGGAACAAATTGGCATGTGATGTGCGCTATCTCGTCGGATTGTAGGCTCTGTTTTTTTTGGTTTTTTTTTTCCATCACCGTGAACAGTGAGGTGTATGCAGACATTGTTATACTGTTCATTTCACTTCTGGAAGTGGATGAACATTACTGCTGGTTCCAGCAGGACAGTGCGACCTGTCACACGTCAACCAGCACCATGCATTTTTAAGTGATTTTTTCAGGGAACACCTCATTTCCAAGGCATTGTGGTCTCCTTGTTCCCTAGATTTGTCACTTTCCCTTTGGGGACATCTGAAAAGTGAGGTTTACAGAAATAATCCACACATGATCGCTGAGCTGAAGAGTAGCATCACAACGGTGATCTCACAAATCAATGCCCACATGCTTCATAGAGTCTCAAGCAATCTGGTAAAATGCTCATGCCTCTACGAACAAAGAGATAATTGTCAACAGTTATTGTAACAACCACAGTTTTCCTGCTAAAACAAAGTAGGTACCATTTCAACTCATATCTGTCACATGCTACTTTTGATTAAAATGTCTCGTACTGTTGAAGCATTAACATTTGCTTGTTGATGTGCGTGACTTTTGACTCATCCTATATTTCATGAAAACCTTACAAAAGATGCTGCTGTTCAAGTACTTTTGAATTAAATGTGTTCCTATAGTTTCAGATATTTCTTTTAACACACCTCTTGTTTGACTTTTTGAATTTTTCATTGTCAATAAATATCAGTTTTACCATGGAATATAGATTAATTATATAATATGACCTTTGTCAATATTCCCTTTTTTATAATTTCATATTAATTCTGTATATTTCCTTTATAAAAAGAAAGATAAATTATCTTGTAAAAATATGTGTTATTTTACAGAAGAGTGTAGTTGATGTCATGTTGGGAAAAGAAGTGTATATGGATGAAGTCAGTTATGAAAGTGACAGGCAAGGGCAGTGGCTGAGAAGGCGAAGGCTTGATGGGGCTTTGAACCGTGTACCTCGTGGATTTTATCCTAAAATTTGGTCGGTTTTAGAAAGGGTGAGTTGTTCAGTATTAAGAGAAATTTCTTTGTTTCTAGGTTTTTGATGTTTGAAATATTAAAATTTTTTCCTGGTGCAAATAAAAGCTATTCTTGTTTAACTATTTCACATAATATGTTTACCAAAAGCTTTTTACAGTTCTTAGAATTTTTAAAAATTTAGTTTTGCTATCGTAGATAACACTGTTACATTGAATGTCTTTCAAAAAATGTGCATGTCAGCAGGGATCGCATTCCTCCTAAAATTCCTAATATTTTGTGACCCTCCTTAAATTCCTAAAATTAGACCTAAAATTTGCTATTCATCCTAAAATTTTCGTAAGCTTATTTTTATTAAAAACACAACCGTTATTAACGCCAATAAATTTACCATTACGGTAAGGTAAAAAGACCTGTTATTGTAGAAACACAGCCTATATGCTGTGCTGCTGAAGGGAGGGAAAAATGACGCCATCGAGATGCACTTGCTTCGGGGCGGGCGTTCCATTTTTTTGCCTTCGAACAGTTTTCGAGAGTAACAAGAGATCTAAGGGAAAAGGGGAGGGGTCATTTTCACCCCTGGTTTGCGCTTTGCAGACGAACTCCGTGGCACGCAGAAGATCGTACTTTATTTTTGTACATGCCTTGTGGAACCTCCTCTTTCTGCTGATGTTTTGTTATTGTAAACCGCAGGTGGGTGGAAGCAAAGAGGAAACATGTGGTCTCCTTCCGTAACCTCCGGTAATGACGATGGGATGGTAGCTGAATATTATCTTGGCAGGCAGTAGAGCACGTGATCATTGACCTTCGATCATGCGTCGGCGACAGCGACCTTCGATGCGCAATATATCTCGGCTCCGACTCGCTTTGACTGAACTTGCGTGAGATGCGTATGATAGTTTCTGGTTTTACGTCTTTTATGGTGTTCTCTGTGCTGTGTGCAGGTTCAGTTCTCTAGTGGTGACCTGCTTTTTTTTTTTTTTTTCATATCTTCTGACATCCTCGCAGCCAAATTTCGGGAAGTTGTCTGGTTTTGCAATATTGGAACTTGTTTTTGTACTTCCCTTTCATTTTCTGGTTAGTAATACAAGTGTTTAAGATGCCTAAATCCAAAACGAAATTTCAAGATGCGTGGCTCACCAAAGAATTGGACGGAGTGAAGTTGAAAGAATGGTGTTCTGCAACTGAAACAATATTTTCTGCTAAGTGTATATTGTGTTCAGAAATTTTCAACATTTCTAATAGTGGCTTTTCACAAGTAAAAGCGCATCATAAAGGAAAAAAACATTTGCAGAAATTTCAAAGTAAATTTCAAAATAAGTCCATCCTGAAAGCCTTTGGAGGACGGGATCTTCAGCCCAAAACAAATATTAGTGAAGTACTGAGTCATGATTTACAGTTGGCTAAAGCCGAAGCATTATGGGCCATGAAAGTTGCTAAGGACAATATGTCTTTTGTTTCATGCACTGAAACAGTTGAACTTTTCAAAGAAATGTTTCCTGATTCTGCTATTGCAGCCAAAATGCAACTTAAAGAAAAAGTTGCTTATGTGATATCACATGGATTGTCAAAATATTTTGAAGAGGATTTGAAAAAGACATTGCATCTAGTAGCCCAGGAAAGGTTACTATAGCATTTGATGAAACTACAAATACACAAGTGAAACGGCAGTTGGATGTGTATCTCAGGTACTGGTCTTCAGAAATAAATTCAGTTTCTTGCCGATACCTAACAAGCGTTTTTCTGGGTCATGCAACAGCAGATATTTTGCTAAAAGAAATTCTTGATGTGTTATCATCCTTCAATATTTCGTTGAACAGAATTATTTGTGTATCCATGGACAGCCCAAATGTAAATAAGTGCTTTTTAAGCAAATTCAATGAAGTTGTAAAACAAGAAACAGGCCAGAAATCTTTGGAACTAGGTTTTTGCAACCTGCATGTTGTTAGTAATGCATTTAAATTTTTTTTGACAAGCTTAAATATAGATTTTGACGAATTTGCTACTGATATGCATTACTTTTTAAAGAGTAGTGCTGCAAGACGAGAGGATTATAAATCTGTCGAGGATATAACATTGGTCACTGCCAAATTTCTTTTGCGTCATGTCAGCAACAGATAGTTAACCGTTGGTTCTGTAGCCCAGAGGCTCTTGGATCAATGGCTAAATATTACAGAATATTTTTTAAACTTCTTGCCATCTCAAAAAATATTTAAAAAACAACTGCGCAATTCGGCAAGGTATAAAAGAATTCACTGTTTCCTGAAAAATGAGCTTACTCCTTGCTATTTAGCATTAATTTCATTTTCACACCAAAATTTTGAAAAGTTTTCATTATGTTATCAGAGTGAAGAACCAAAAATACACCAGTTATATTCTGATTTAAATACTTTAATGAGGAATGTTATGGCTCAGTTTATCCAAGATGATGTTATAGCAGGGAAATTTGGAGAAGACCTAAAGAATGTAGATTTTGAAAACAAAAATTCATGGAAAAAACTAGGGGAGTTAGAAGTTGGTATGAAGACAAAAAATCTCCTCAGGAATGTTCAGGAGACCAGGCAGAAATTATTTCTCTTAGATGTAAGATCATCACTAATTGCAACCACAAAATATTTAAAGGCAAATTTGCCATTCTGCAATCAAAAGCTAAGAGACATAGAAGTTTTAAAGGTAAAAGAACCAAAGAAAGAGTCAACTCAACTTTCAGTCACTGAAGGACTTTCGGAAATAACCAGAATTTCAAGTGTTTTGCATCTTTCTGAGGAACAAATTGATAGAGTAAGAGAAGAGTGGAAACTTTTAAATTGCGATAAGCCAACTCTAGATGAACTAGTGAAATTTTCAGAGGAAGGGCATATTCCAGTGCGGATTGATCATTACTGGCGTAATATATTTAGTATTAAAGACTCTAGCGGAAAAGAAAAATACTCAAATCTTGCTAAACTCATAAAGTCAATTTTAGTTTTACCTCATGGTAATGCTGATGCAGAAAGAGGATTTTCGGTTAACACTGCTCTGTTAAGGAAGGACAAGGCTAACTTAAAAGACTCAACTATAACATCATTAAGAATAGTTAAAGGGGCCATTAAACACTATGGATGTGTAAGTAAAGTTCCCATAACAAGAAATTTGTTAAATAGTGTTTGTGATTCACATAAATTTTATAAAGAGTATGTTGATAAGCTGAAGGAAGAAGAATCAAAAAAGGTAAAAGAAAGGAAGCAGAAAGAGAGGGAAAATAAGGAAAAGCAGCTAGAGAAAAAAGAAAAGCTGAGTTTGATGACAAAATAAAAGAAAATGATGCAGAAATAAATAGACTTAAAAACGATAAAGAAGCCTCCCTAGCAATAATTCAAGAGGGAACAGAAAGAATGAGAAAAGCTGTAGAAAAACAAAATACTGTTGAAATAGCAGTTGCCTCTAACTTGATCATACAAGGTTCAGCTGAAATAAAGAAAACTGAAAGTAAATTAGTTGTGGTAGAAGCAGAAAAAGATAGGCTAATCAGGAAAAGGTTAAAACAATAATATGAAAAAGTAATTCAGTGAACAATTGTACATAGTTCTTGGTTTTCAATTACCTTTTTAGGATATTATAATTTAATGTGAAACCTGAAAACTTTACTGTGAAAATCATGAATTGCTTCTGGTTCAACAGCATATTAATGTTCAAAGTGAAACTTGAATGTGGTAAATATACTTGAATATGATAATAACACGATCTGTTGACGTTTTTCCGATCTCTAAATTAATGGGCCAATATTTTTGGATCGGAAAACCCATCACCAGATCAACGCACTCTCAATGAGAGTGATAATTTTTTGTCATGAGATGATCTCAAATCCCTTTGGCAAGGAGGGAGTTAGAAAAAAAAAAGATTTAAGAGTCAAGAAAAATCAAGTAAATTCTTTTCATTTATTTTCTTTTCTTTCTGATTTCTCTGTGAAGTGTTGATCTCTGTGTATGTAGTTAAATTTATGTGAATAGGTCTAAGTAAGTTAGCCTTGTGATGTCTGTTGCTAGTTAAGGGAGGTGTAACTAGCTGGGAAGTAGATTTAAGGAAGTTTGACATCATGCTATATTGCTGGTTTTTTTGTTGTTCTTTCATGCAATGTTTTTTTCTTCCTTCCATTGCATTTTTTTAGTGCACTGTTTACTTTCAGGGAAGAGATATTAGTGAAGTTTGTTTTAGTGCAGTATATGATGTAGTGTATATGAATTGATTTGCCTTAGTTTCTTAAGTGTATAGTGCAGTTTAATATGTATAGTGTTAGATGCACGAGTTTAAAATTATCGGCGACGCCGCGGCGTTCGGCGTTATTGATCGTCGGGATAATGTAGCGATAAAAAGATAAATTGTAAGGTTGTAGTTCCGTATTTACCGTCGTTATCGCGATTTCTTTTATTGTATTATTATGTAAGCTTTAATAATGGAAAAGTAATTTGTAAACATGTAGTGTTTGAAGTATTTTATCTTATTGTAGTGGTATCTAATGAGAAAAAACGCGTGTTTATGCCATATGTCAGTAGCGTGTATTAAAATCGTCGTTGGGTGTATCGGGCTTAATTTAGTAACCTTTCGTAATTAAAATCTTGCTTAGTATTAATATTTAGTTGGTTTTAGTATGAATCTTACTTGGTATTAACTAGTGATAGTATAATTCAGCGACTGATAGAAAAAGCGGGTCGGCGATCGCTCAGTAACGAAGTGACTTTCGTAAATTAATTGCGCGTGCGCTATCGTCAATGATATTTAATAGTTATTTAGTAAAAGAATAAAATTGTGGCTTAATGCATCAGGGCAAAATAACACATCGTTGCGTTACGCTATTTTTTCGTAATTCCGATCGTCGTACCTGTAGCTAGAGAGAATTCGATTTTTATGCGTTACGAAGTTAATTGTAACGATGTTCGTTAATGTTAGTTAATTTGTTTAATGAATTTTTGTAAAGGTGGTCTCTAAAAGTCTTTGTTCAGAAAGAAAGAACGAAAATGGCTACAGTTTCTGGTGTCGCTTTTCTAAAAGCGATAAATTCGTAGAATGGCATCTGGGAGGACGTTTTCCCAGCTTTACCAGTGCAGAAAGTCCGATTTATTTATGCTCTTGTTTACTTCGAGAAGGCATTTTTCGCTTGGCACATGGAACACGTCAGGATTTGGGCGGAATTCTGCGAGGCTCACCGCAGCGCCCGTTTTCGTGGGTCAAAGTTCAAGCCAGCGATTTCTGGGAATTGCGTCTTTCTCTCCGCCTTCTGACTTAACTTCGGGCCAATTGCCTTCCGCCATTTCGGGCGCGTGCGCAAGGGATTCGGCGAGGAGCGGAGAATTTTTACGTGCTGCTGGACACTTCGATACCAGACTTCGTAAGGGAGAGTCCCACAATAAAAAAAATAAAAAAAAAAATCGAGTAAAGGAGGGGAGTCCAAACGACGGACATCCGGATGCCGAAACTGCCGTAACCTCCCAGCGTGCGGCCGCGATGGCCCAAGAACGGTAGGAACGATCCTTTTCTTTTCAAATTTTTCCATGGCTCAAAATTTACTCTGCTGCCGAGATGGCGCGAAAAAGTGCTTGACATCGTCCCGAGGCACTAGCGGGCATTACGCCTCGTAACTCGCTCGGTAACATCGCTGCCGCCTGTCGCCGTGTGTGAGAGAGAAAGTCTCCTCAAAGGCCAGCATCAGGAGTAAGTAAGAAAAAAAAAGAATAAAAGAAAGGAAGGAGAAGAGGGAAAATCCTACCATGTCATCATAAGTGCATCAGGCCCCGTTTCCACGGCGTGCCGGCTCTCGTAGCGACAGCACAAACACCAATTCCAATTCGGCATCAAAAGGAAAATTTAAGGAGGAGGAGAAACAAAGAGAAAAAAATTAGTACCACCTAAAATTGAAAAAAAAAAATTATGTGTCTTGATCAGAAATGGAATGATGTAAAAGGTTAAAATTCAGGGGTGAGAGAAAAAATGGGGGAAGGTGAAATTAAAATGGGAGGAAAATAGAGAAATGCAAATGTATGTTTGGAATTAATGGTCTGGCCAGAACCAAAAAAATGTAATATGTCATTGTGTAATTTTTTTTGTAAAAATGTCTAGTTAATGCCAGTGACCAAAGAAATGGATTGAAATATATTAATTTTGGTTTCCTGTTAGAACAGGGTTTTTTTTTTTTTTTTGTTAGCTCAAATGAGAGGAAAGTGACTTGACATTTTTGTTTGTTTGGTTTTCTGTACTGTAAAGTAAGAAAGAGATTTTTCCAGGTAACTGATCAAAATCAGTGTGTTGTGAAAAAAAAGAATAAAATGTCACTCTTAACCATCTAAATCTAAATTGTAAGGAGCATTTAGCTCAAGGTTCAACAGTTATCAGATATGCACATCGAGCATTAAGCTCTTATCACTCTTTGAGTGAATGATCACATTCTTTAAAGATTTTTTGTAAGGCAGGCTGGTAACTAAATTGTACCACTTACCTCCTTCATCCTCTAAACCACACAGGTGAAAACTACTTGGTTTGCAGACCAGGGTAACTGAGAGGATTATTTAGGACTGTCAACCTACTCTGGACTCTAAAATTCATAGCTAAATTCTTTTTTTATTTGGCCTAGCCACCTAAAGTTTTCCTTGTATCAAGTGTTTTTCCAACATGTGCCTGGGAGCACAAAATAAATTCTTAGTTAACCTGGAACATATGTTTAATCTAATTATTTTGTGTCGTATGTGAATTTCTCTTGTCGGTGGTGGTGGAATCACCTTCCATTTACTGGGAGTTTTTAAGGATCGTACCTGGGGTGTTAGTCGTTGATAAAAAAAAAAAAAAAATTCTTAATTGGGGTCCCTAGATTGATCACTGGCCATTTTCTTCTTTTTAAAAATAAAATTGGTAATATTTGCATTTTTTCAGAAGTAAGTTCATCATCGTAATAGAATAATATCTTAACAACCAAACCACGTCGTATCAACGTGAAAAGATAAGAACTGAACATTAGAAGTAAATCATACTTAAACTTTAGACATTAGACGTTATGCAAAAAATTTGGGTGTTAACTTCGACCATATATACTAATGGACTGCACATTGGCAATAGCTGCATCAAAGCCGCCATGGCTCAAACATTGGGCACGTCATCATCAGACTCCAAATTTCGTGTAAAAATGCTGTTATGATTACTAATTTACGCTGCAGAACTTCAGTGTTTTCGGTGTATTATGTGAATGCGCCTCATATATAATGAAAACTCTTCAGGTAAGTTTACTTATGAGCTATATACATGCATGATCGGGTTGTTTACATTTTGTGATTTATAATGTGATGAACATTTGCGAAGAATTTGGAACATGCATTCCATTTTTTTCTTAAGTTACTATATTTTTATATCAATAGCTGCAAGTTTCTGGTTAAGTAATTGAACTTTATTGACTTAGGTATTTAATTCGTTTCTTACCCATGAAAAATCATAGAACTTTCTTTACTATATCGCTCAGAGCAACCATAAGCACAGCAGGTGTAACCCATCTTTTTGACTGTTGTCATGTGATTTTATGTTGGAGCCAGAAATTTTGATGTCATGCGCAGTCTATCAGTATATATGGTTGAAGGGTGTGAAGCAAACTCTTTACAATGTATACAAAGTTGTTTTACTAGATGTATACAAATATACATCTAGTTTTTATTGAAATACACTCCTAAAATTTTCCTAAAAATTTTCTAAAAATTCCTAAAATTCCTACCTAAAATTTTCCAGAAGTATGCTATGATCCCTGTGTCAGTTAAAGGAACCAGTATAGTACACAATGTTTTATTCTTATGTGAAAATACCAAAATAAATAAATGACTTAAGTACTCATCTACAAAAACAAAACAGCTGGAAACCCCAAAAAGAATACTGCAGTGCTTTAGTTCTGTTTAGGTAATGACAAAGATCCTTTTTAAGTAGGAATATGGATTGTTGCTTATTGCACCATTAGAAGACAAAAGAAATTAGAACAGCAGAAGCAGTCTCAGTAGAAAAGTATTGTAACTCTGACCAAAATGACCTGATTACCCTATTGTTTTTCAGTTGTAGATGTATCACCAACATTTGGTAGAACACTACCATCCACCATCACTAACCAACAGAGAATCTATCCTTAAAAACTCGAAGATGTATAGTTGAAGATATAAGAACTATGTCCTGGAGATAAAGATGGTTTTAAAAGTGTTCAAGAAACATGTATGTTATAGAAAACAATAGGAACTGAAATACGTGCTTGAAGATGCTCACAGTCTTTGCTCAGTACATTATCAAAAGAAAAGGGGGGATACTTTTGGTGTAAAATTTTACTTTAGAGATAATTTCTCAATAGTTCTCAATTTTTTAGCTGAAAAAGATAAAGTTCATTTAAATATACTTAGTTTAGAGCTTATCATTATGAGACTGCAGACATTGAGGACATTAACTCTATATCCAAGGTCCACATTTATCAGTAAGGAGATACTTAGGTAATAAAAGTGTTAAGAATTAAATTTGCAGAATAAATTTGTAACCATTACCAGAATTTTTTTTAGGAAGGTACATTGAATCAATAAATTTTGGTATGTCTTCATGCAAAATTTGATGAGAAATGGAACAAATATGGAGAACAGAATCTGTTGCCACAAGCAAAATGTTCCCCAAAGTGAATGGTATCTGATGTAAAGAGAATTTTTCAAATCAGACTTTGATGGATTTAAAAGGTTCATTGCTAGAAACTTTTTTTTTCTTTTTTTTTTTTTTTTTGAAAAAGCTTGCTTCTTTTCTCTTGCTAAGAATGTTTCATAATCCAATATCTGTATGGCATTCCAGATGGTTCTGCCCAAGCACTCATTCAAGTGGTTCACAATTTGGATTACCCAGATCTCCCTTTTCAGCAGCAATTTTTGATTTCAATTTCTGAGATCTTTCTCATGCATAATGATTTTTACATGTCAGTGAAATCTTATAAACAATATTGCTTTTCCCCCATAATATTTTTCTTTCCTTTTGTCTTTATTAGCTATTTTGCTAATAAAGGCAAAAGGAAAGAAGTGGAATTTACAGTGATGGCAGTTTTAATTTTTGAATTTCTTAATTGTTTGTTAAGCTTATAATTGAGGTCTTCATGGCTTGCCAAAGGAACATATTTTATTTGTTAGCTTGTTGTGTTTTTCTATCTTCTTTGAGAAGTACTGCCACTCTTTAAATCCTTTGGAATTTGAACTGTTCTTTTTCTGCAGTTATTATCTAAAAGTCTTTTAGCTATTGTAATAATTAACTGTCATTGACACTGGGGTGAATAGAACGTGTATGCTGTTCTCAACATGCTTGGCTGCATAAATTTTCACCACTTTGGAGTGGTAAGAAGTATAATCCAGCATTGTGTTACATTTTTCTTTCTTTTTAGGGAAAAAAACAAAAAAAAAATTAAAAAAAGGTGTCCTAATTTTCTTATTGTTTCAATGTGTGGAAAAAAAAGTGTGTGCCTATTTCTTCCTGTTCCAAAGCAAACCTAATGTTACTCTCTTATTTTTTAAATTATTTAAGAATCTAATATTTCATGAGATCTATCTGTATTTGTGTCAGACTTGATCAGAATAGCATCCATGCAATACACATACAGAAGAAGAGTCCAATCAGTTTAATTAAAAACTACAAATATGAGACATAAAATTACACTAAATCTGGTGACAAAGCTTGACCAATTGAAAGTCATCTTCTCTGTTTCCACTGAACTTTATAAGGATAAGACTATAATAATGGTTTAGTAAGAACAAACATTCATTGCAGTCTTATATTTTGTCAAGCACAGATTTTTCTTTCATCAAAAAAATTAAGTTATTTCAAAAGTTTAGAAGAAAACATTTTTTCATATCTAGACTGCAAATCTGTGTGGATTGACTAATGTTAACAGTGGAAATTTTTTGAAATAATTCAGTAGAATCTTTCAAAGATAACTGTGCTAATGAGTTTTTTATTCTTCACCACAGTGAAATATAGTTTTCTAATTTCTGAGGAATTTTCATGTGAATGAACAGTTCTGACAGCATTGCTACTATTTAAAAACATTGTGCTGTTCTGATAGCATAATAGTATCTCAACTGAAAAAGAAAAAAAATTACAAAGTTTTTTTTTAATGTTGACTGTATTATATTATGCATAATGATAAAAATATATCAAGAAAATTTCTATGCCTAATGATTTACAATTAATAAAAGAGTGTGATGCCCCTTTTTAAGTTTTTCATGTGAAAAACTGCACACAGATTCCTGCAGTTGTTTGATACCTGTCCTATTAACAAGAAATATAATTTCTTCTGTCTGAAAGATAGTTAAAAGTTTCATGTTTATACAAAAAAAAAAAAAAAAACTTTTATGTGTAAAAACATATAAACACTTGTAATATCAGTACGTTAAAAAATTCCGGAACTTTTTATATTAAAAAAGAATGAGTACAGATAATACCTGTTTATGCGGTGTTTCCTTCAAAGTAGTTACCCTGTGCAACTATGCATTTTTGCCAGCACTCATAAAAAGATTTAAATGCAGATTGCAAGCCTTCTTTTGCCACATCCTCCAGTGTCTCCGTCTCAGCTTGTTGCACTTCTTCGGAACTTGAGAAGCATCGCCCCTTAAGCAAATTCTTCATCCGGGGAAAAAAGGAAAAAGACACACTGGGCGAGATCAGGAGAATAAGCTGGTTGTGGAAGAACGGGAATGTGATGTTTGGACAGGTAATCGAACACCAGGAGGGATCTGTAAGCTGGCACATTATCATGATGGAGGACCCACAAGTTGGTCTTCCAAAGATCGGGTGGGTCACTTGCGTCTCACTGATTCTCGGAGATGCTTCAGGACATTGGCGTACTCTTCTTTAGTGACTGTATGACCATGTTGAAAGAATTCCTCGTGTTCAACCCCTTGCACTAAAAGAAAACTGTTAATAAGACCTTTCCTTTGGAGCGGTCAGCCTTGAACTTTTTGGTCGTGGTGACGATGGTGATTTCCACACTTTTGACTGTCGGTTGGATTCGGGGTCATACAGAAAGCACCAAGTCTCATCGCCAGTGATCAATGGATTCAAGAGATCGGGATCTGAATCCACTGCATCGATGTTGTCTTCACAAACTTGCATGTGCTCATCCATTTTTTCTTGTGTCAGGATTTTGGGAAAAATTTGTTGACAAACGTGATGCATCCCCATTGTGCCTGGGGGCATGGAGCAGAGAACAAAGGACTACAAAGGAGTACTTAACACCTGTAACATGGTCAGTAGTGCAAAGATTAGAGGGGGAAGAAATTGTTTTGCCATAGTTCTTTTTTTTTTTTTTTTTTTTTTTTTTTTTTTAATTTATTTATTCATCAGCTATGTTATCTTGGGATTCTAGAAAATTTAGGGCATCATTTGATTTACGTACATCAGCCGCTTAAAGGGCTCGTAATTGCCATAGTCAGTGGCTGTTACATATGATGATGGCCAAGTGTTCTCTTTGCTTTCTTCACTCACAACAGGTGGGCTTTTCTACAGCATTCTTCCACTAGCAAACCAAGATTTCCTCACATTGTTGTAATTTCATCTGTATGCCATCATTTCTATTCCTCCACTCCAGGACAGTGTGCAGATTTTCTCTGCCTTGTTAAATATGAAATTTCAGTAAGTTTTATTTGTTAAAAGCAATCACCTTAGCTTTTCTCCCCCTTGTTAAATCTGAAGGTTTCATTACATTTTGTTCATTAAAAATGACCCAATCAGCTTTGAATTAATATACTGAACAAAAATTCATATTTTGCTCATTAAATCAGAAATCTTGCTAGATACAGGCTAGTTATAAGCAAGTTCAACTGTAACTTCTTTGGAAGATTACTCTTACTATCTGTATTAAATCATTGTATTAATAACTTTGTAATGTTTGTGCTGGACACATAGTAGTAAATTTTATTACAAATAATGATTTTTTACTTTATATATATTTGAATTCTGTATTTCCCTCCCTTAGTGTCAAGGCTTATCCATTGAAGGCAAAGTCTTAAGTCAACAGCTCACAAGAGAGGTAATATGTCTTCCATGAGAAATTTACGTCAAAAGTAGAAGTAACTAACTATTTTTGTGCAATGCTACAAGGAAAATTGTGATTCATAAAAGAAGCAATATCGTGCAAAGTTGTGATGTTGAATACATAAGTTTAATCCAACGAGATGACTTTATGCAAAATATAAAAGCTGTTAGTTAATTCTGTTCAGTGTTTACTATATTCTTCAGTTTGTTACATTTTGTATGAATCAAAATCATTGTGTTAAATATGCTCTGTTACAGTATAATTTATTTCCTTCATATAATCAGCAAATTATATGTAAAAAATTTATAAATTTAGGCTCTGCCGATAGTGTGCTATGTAAAAAAAAAAAAAAAAAACTTTGTTCAGGACTTTTGTTTTTAAAAAAATCTTTGTTGGAATTGTCAGTAATTGTCAAGAGAGGTTATACAGAGTTATTAAAAATGATGTAGACAGTTTCAGCATTTTATAAAACCAAAGCTATGTAAGATATTGACACTCATAATACACCTTTCTATCACCAATAGAAACAATTTTATTGTATAAAATCAATTGTATATAATCATGATAAAGATTATTAATTAAATATAATCTTTATCATGATTTAATATCATTAAATATCTGTACACATCAACATGAAACCAGAAACAGAACATAATTTGTTGCAATGTTTCCTCAGGTGGAATCGGCTAAAATGTACATAATCTGTTCTGTCCTAAACTCTGGAACTCATTACCAGATGACTTGCGATCTATTAACAATATAGATTTATTTAAAAAAAACTAAAACAGTACCTAATGGGAAAAAATTTAATTAAAACAGAAATATTGGATGATAAGATCAAAAATACTAAACAAAACATTACATGACTGTATACTAATAATTCATGATATTTTTAGTTGAGTATCTGGGCCTTGAGGGGTTGTTTTAATATATACAAGGATGGAGATCTCGAATTTGTGCCTTACTTTCCTGTATCATAAAATTGAAAACTATTGACAATTTGATTGTTTTGGCACCAAGAAATATAAAGGGGCGGCGAATGGTGGGGAGATGGACTATGGTAGGGTGGGCAATGTGGAGGGAGGAACTAATACTAACTTTATTTATATTTCACTGTTCATCACATGCTGGTTTGTCTTTGTCTTAATGTATTATAATCTTCCCTTCAGGGAGAAAAGGACATGTCAGGCCAAATTGCCTTTTCCCTTTTTCTTCCCAGTTGTCTCAGCAATCATCAATTGTTATGATAACATAAGTATAACATGTATTTTGATGTGACAACTAAAAATAAAAATGAAATGAAAGATGGCATCACTAAAAGATTGTGTTTTTCATCATTACATGACCACAGGCAAGGTAACCACAAATGCTGTGGAAAAAGCATTTTATGTGCTTGAATTAAGCAAAATGAATTCTGTTACTGTTGTGCTATGGGGTTTTAGAACATTTTTTAAAGAAATCACTGCTGAATAGAGAATCCATCTACGACTGGCACAAGAAATTTGAGACAACAGGATGTTTGTGTAAGGGTAAAAGTCAAGGGAGACCATGTGTATCTGATGAACACGTGGAGTGTGTTTGGGCCATATTTACCAGTGCAGCCCAAGGAAATCCAGAACAGTGGCAAGTCGGGAGTTACAAATTCCGCAACTGACTGACTGGGAAATTTCAAGAAAGTGGCTGAAAATGACTCCTTGCAAACTAGAGTTATTGCAAAGTCCAAGTGAAAATGACAGAACAGCACATCGCGATTTTTGTACAGAAATGCAGAAGCATTTTTAAGAAGATGGTTTTAGTGAGCATCTAATTTTCAGCAACGAATCAACATTTTATGTAAGTGGGAAAGTTAACAAACGTAACACTTGCATATGGGGGACTAAAAATCCTAGAGCAACAGTGAAACGTGTGGGATTCCTCAAATGGTTAATGCGTTCTGCGCTGTATCCCATAAAAAAGTGTATGTGCACAACAGGCGACAACATGTCCCTCACATGTTGGCCGCTACACAGTCCAGCTCTAACACCCTGTGACTTTTTTTGTGGGACTATGTCAAAGCAGTGGCGTAACACTACCACCCCCACAGCTGGGGGGGGGGGCACACTGCAGCTGTCAGTTATTTTGCTTTAAGAAATA
Organism: Macrothele yani; assembly: GCA_039090855.1. Taxonomy (NCBI): domain Eukaryota; kingdom Metazoa; phylum Arthropoda; class Arachnida; order Araneae; family Macrothelidae; genus Macrothele; species Macrothele yani. The sequence continues at coordinate 15,064,862 of CM077028.1, forward strand.
TTTAGCTTTGCCTAATAAAGAAATGCCTAGTTACACCTTTAAAACAGCGAATGTCTTACAGATTGAAAGTGTTCAGCTCTTTGACTTCAGGTTGCAACACGATTGCTCTCCAATTGCCTTCTCTTTGCGGTTCTGACGAAAGGCTTGAGGCTGCAGTGGGATTGCTCGTGGAGGATGTGGGAAAGCAGTCAGTTACCTAGGATTATGTGCACCACAGGCGTCAACATTTATTCACAGCAGACGCAGATCTGCCATGTGTAGGAGGGTGATTTCTTCAAGTGATTTATTTTAGTTTTGGACAAAGCAATTACACGTATTGTAAAATCTATTACTTAAAATGTTAAAATTACAGGGCTCTAGATACCACCATTACTTTTGCAGACACTCTCCCTGACTACCTAACCTCCCTTTCCCCCAACCACCATACACACACACTGCGAAAAATGAAAAATGCATCCTCCCTCATGATATCCCGAGAACATTACTGTGCTTAGGGGTGCAGAAGTAAATCTTATGGGGGGGGGTATGTTGTGCTAGTTACACCACTGTGTCGAAGACGAGGTCTTTGTCCCTCCCATTTGAAACAGCATATCACATCAGCTATTGCTGGAGTTGATGAACATATGTTAGTGCATGTATGACAATAATTCAGCTACTGTGTTGATATATGCCATTTGACTACTGTACATCAAACATCTGCAAGTTGCTGTAACAAATTTCAAGAGTTTTCCTACAAAATGGTGCAATGTGAATGTCAGCATCTTAAATAGTTTTGGTTTTATAAAATGAAGAAACTCTGTTTCATTTGTAATAACCTTGTATATTTGGAAAATAACTAAAAAATGCATTAACAGCAGAAAAATGTAATACAATACGAAGACAAAAGTCCAGAAACAGCTCTAAGGATTTTTTTTTCTTCCTTCTTATAAGCATTTTGAGAGAAAATACAATGCAGCAGAGGCAATATTATTTGCTCTTGCAGATGATCACATGCTGTGGAAAGCTTAGCATCACATACATTTGTGAGTGCTGCAGGTTTAACTATGAAACTGTATACAATGGAATCTAACCACAGTATAATGCTGGTGGAACTTGTAATTTCTATATGTACATAAGAATTTTATATGTATATATATTTTTTTGCTTGAAGGTAACACAAAATCACATAAAAATGACATTATTTTAATAAGATGATCACTTTTTCCTATTTCTTTGAACTGTTTGATCATCTTGCAAATTGTAACTTTTTGGTACTTTTCAGAAGGAAATTATGGTTAAGGATCATCATCACGTGCAAATTATACAAGCATGGTATTTTTTGTTTTCTTTCTGAATTTCATGGTCTGCACATTATGCTGTGCCACAGATTGTACAAAGGATCCTCCCTGAATTTCATGGTCTGCTGATTATGCGAAGGAAAATATGGTACTGTGGCATTTAAAGAGGTTTTCATGTATAAATTTAATTGCTAAAAAATCACTACAACAATTCATTTAGAAAAAAATTAAGTGTTTGGTGGTGAGTCACCATTGGAATCTCTGTTAAATTTTGAAAACACCTTGAGGCCAAAAATGTAAGTTACCTGCACAGAATTGTACATGAACCTAAAATTTGGCAGTACCATGATCTGACAATGTTTCAACTTTCGGGTTGAAATTAATAGAAAGATTAAAAAAGTTGTGTAACTAAATTTCTACGAAAAATGTTATTAATTCTGTTAGCACGTAAATTCTTATTTGACTGTGTTAACAAACATCAAGCTAAATGTGCATGCTGCCAATGCTTCTTGCCATAAACCCAGTGTAACAAACTTGCACTGCCTATAATATGTAAAAAAAATCAGCACATCTATTCAGAACCAAGAAACTTTCAGCACATCTGTGATGGCTAGCCTTTTTGGGTTTATCTCATAATTCTAAACATTGAATATGGACATTTATGATTTTTCTTAAAAAGATATTTTTTCTTTGTAGTAAAAGAATTTTCATGTGTTTATTTTTGGTGCTCAAATTTATTAGGATTTGCCGATAGTCATTATTTAGGTATTACTGTTCAGTAGTGCTCATCCATTTTTAAAAAGAATTTTAAAAAAAAAGTGCTTTTCCACTTTGTAAAAAAGTTTTATTTTTAGCAAACATAATTTATACTCTTTCATTGAGTGGGAAAGAAAGTAATGTCCAATGATGAGGTACCCAAAGTTGAAGCCCTGGCCACAGCACACATTAGCCACTGAGATTGCGCAGCACTTGCATGACCTCAGAATTTAGGTGGCTTAAGTCAGTGGCAGTTAGTTGTCAGAAGGCGAGGAGCGTAAGCGCTAGCCAACATTGAAATGGACAAGGAGCACATTCGCCATTGCATGCTGTATGAGTTTTGTCATGGTAGCACCACCGCAAGTGCTGTAAGGAACATTATCAGTGTGTACCCCAATGCTATATCCCATCACATCGTCAGTGCTGTCGTTGGTTGAAGTGGTGGAAATGTTGACCTATCAGACGGTCCAAAAAACAGAAGACCCGAAACAGTGGATATGGACATGCTGAAGACCTTAGTGGAGACCGACCCACATGTGACCATGCAGGAGTTGTCTGTACAGCTCGGGACTACCCATAACGAGCATTATCACACACCTGCATGAGCTTGGAAAAGTGCACAAGAGGAAGTTTGGGTATGCCATCAACTCTCCGTTGAGCGGAATGCAAATTGCATGAGCGCATGCATTCCCTGCTTGCACATGACCAAATTGAACCATTCTCGGACCGCGCTGTGACAGGTGATGAGAAGTGGGTCCTGTGTGACAATGCCAGTGCCCAGAAACAGTGGTTGGACCCAAAACAGAAGCCCATGCCGACCCCCAAAGCCAGATTACACCCACGTAAGGTCCTGCTGTCTGTTTGGTGGGACATGTGGGGTGTGTTTTTGAGCTGCTGCCGCGAAACAACGCCATCACTGCCGATGTGTACCACCATCAGCTTGATCTGCACACATTGCTCGTGTCAAGACGGCCAGCACTGCTGAATCGCAAGGGTATTCTGCAGCTGGATGGAGCGAGACCTCACACAGTACGGGTGACCTGTCACAAGATCAGGCACCTGGGCTGGGAGCTGTATCCAGCCTTTTCCGTAGACGTTGCCCCAAGCGACTACCATCTTTTCCGGTCGTTGCAGCATTTCCTGGACAGACAGCAGTTCACCAACTGGGATGATGTCGAACGTGCACTTACTCGCTTCTTTGCGTCCAGGTGGTACAATTCTACAGGGGCGGTATTCAACAGCTGCCCAGATGATGGGAGCAGGTCATGGCAAACAATGGTGACTACATTTTGGAGTGATTTGTACATGTGCATACGATAATTAGCACTTTTCTGTTGTCTTGCATTTACAGACATTACTTTCTTTCCAAACGAATATTATTACTCCCTGTTCTTTTTCCTAAGACACCACACATTTCACTGCAGGGGCTAGATTGATGCAGGTCAATTGTCACAAATCATTATTAAAAGTATGACAGTTCCCTTTCAGGAAAGTGAATTTAAACTTAAAAGATAAATCCACACTAACAACCACCTTACCATTGGGTGTATGCATAAGTTCTACCTGTTTTTGTAGGCTACAAAGAAAGGAGGATAACACAACAAATAACATACCTAGGATTTCACATAATTGCCATCATTCTGTATGACCTCTTGCCATCTGTCTGTGAGCAGGTGAATCCCACGCTGGAAAAGTTCCTGTGTTTTACAGAAAAAAAAATTACGTAATGCCGTTTTCACATCGTCCGCATCATCGAAGGTTTGGAGTGCGAAGGCGTTCTGTATTGAACGAAAAAGGTGGTAGTCCGTAGGTGCCAGGTCAGGGGAATATGCTGGGTCCAGTAATTTTGCTGTGTGTGCCAGGTCAGGGGAATATAACCAAAGTCCAGTAATTTTTGCCGTGTGATTAAATCACCATGAGGTCTGGCGTTATCACGATGAAGGATCACGCCTTTGCAATTGACAAGTGCCGACCGCTTCGATGTCAGTTGTTCTCGCAATCTGTCCAACTGTTGACAGTAAAGGTCAGCATTTATCATTTGGTTAGGTGCCAACACCTCCCAGTGGATTATTCCCCGGACATCCCACCAAACACTCAACAAAACCTTTTTAGGATGCTGTCCTCCTTTTGAGGTCAATAGAGCAAGCTTCGCACCTTGGCACACAGTCTGTCGATGCTTTACATTACTGTACAGTACCCATTTCTCATCCCCATAACAATTCATCCCAAAAACGGTTCATTTCTGTGACGAGAAAGCAAAGAAACACAGGTACGGATTCTCTCCTCTCGTTGATTTGCAGAAAGCTGGTGCGAAACCCAGTTATCGAACTTGGTGATGAACCAAGCGCATGCATCCATCTTTCGACTGTTGTTCTGTGTACCGACAATGTTTTCGCTAATTCTTGAACTGTTGGATGTGGGTCATTTGTTATGGCTTGGCCCACATCCTCGTCAGAAGCCACGGATTGATGTCCAGGACATGATTGATCTTTACAGCTTCTGTCTCTGTGCCAAAATTTCCAAAACAAAGGGTGACATGCTATCATCAACTGCATCCTCCTCACACACTTGATAGATGTTGAAGCAAGCCACAGCTGCAGTACTGCCTTTATCAAACTTATACAGTAAACAATGCCTGATGTGCTCCTTATAGCATGCCATGTTACACTGTCCCTGATTTTCGCTACAAATGACTTACTCGCACAAACCTAGTGCTTCTATATGCTCTACTGCTCCACGCTTTGTTGGCCAAAAATTCGGAATTGCAACATCATCTATGATGTAACTACTCTGATCGCGATTTGCATCTATTACAAAACTGGGTAGAACTTTTGCACACACCCAATAATTAGGAATTAATGTTTGCACGATGTGACATGTGATATGTAAATTTAAAGCATCAAAGGTGCTGCCTATGAAGCACTGGTCATTTCATCAGTTCCAAGGTGATTATACTACAGTTGAGAAGACAGTAGGTACAGATCAGAAACAAATTCGTGTAATTTTTGTATATGAGTTTAAACTTGAACACTGTGCATCAGAAACAGCTTGCAATGTCAATACAACTTTTGGGGAAGGCATCATGTTAGTGAATGCAAGACACAATGTTGGTATGCTAAATTCCAGTCTGGCAATATGAGCCTCAAAAGTGAAGCACTCTGTAGACCAGAAGAGGCTATTGATGATGCCGAGGTAGTGGCTTTGATTGATTCCGACCCCCGTCAAATGGTACAAGAACTGAATCATAAGGTACAAGAACTAATGAGAAATTTGGAGTACATGATGCAATCATTTCCCAGCATTTAGCGGTCTTAGCCTAAGTGAAGATGAATAAATGGGTCCCACAGGAGTTGTTTTGCAGACATGTCAGATGGTGAATTATGACCCAAACATTAAACCTTGTCATTTTTTATTATATACAGCAACATTATAGATTCTCTAAAATTGGATGGTAGTCAGATGGAATGATGCATGGACATAGCTGATTTTGGTTAACATGTTATTTATAATATGCACATTTGAAACTTTTGTTTTTAAAAGTATTCGTTTTAGATTGATTTTACACATAAGATCTACGAATGTAGCTGAAATGTACTTTCAAAGTTCCAAATTTTTCTTGAGCTTAAACTTATGTCTTTGATTTATGTTACAATACACATCTTTTGTTTTGTCAAAGAAATTTTTGAAAGAAGTGGGTAATAACTAAAAAAAGTTTCCAAATAATAATGCACTGCAGTGCCAAAAGTCATGGGATAGCAGTATACAAATGTTTAACTGGCGCTGCCATTGTATAAAGGCTTCGACACAAGCCACGATTTTTATCATTTGCAATGTGTAATCTTGTGAATCAGGTTAAACAACTGCCAGTAGGACTATAGCAAGCCGACGTGAATTATTGGAGTTTGAACGAGGCATGGTAGTGGGAGCCAGGCGGATGGGACATTCAATTTCCAAAGTTATGTGAATATTCAACATTCCTTGATTCACAGTATCACATGTGCACCAAGAATACCTTGTGGAAGGCATTACTACTTACCATGGACAGCGCAGTAGCCGACTATGGGTGCTGAATGACTGTGACCAGCAGTGTCTGACCAGAATTGTCCATGCTAACAGACAAGCAACGGTGGCTCAAATAACATCCACATTCAATGCAGGAGGTACCAAAGACATACCCATCAGGTCAGTGTAGCATAATTTAGTGCCCATTGGGTATGGGAGCAGAAGACCCACCAGAATGGCTTTGTTAGCACCATGACATCTGACATAGCGCCTCACCTTAGCACATGAACACGGTAATTGGACCCTGGAAGGTTGGCAACATGTGGTGTGGTCTGATGAGTGATGCTACCAGTTGTTACAAGCTGATGGTAGGGTTCGGGTGTGGCACAGACCCCATGAGGCCATGGACCCAAGCTGTCAACAAGGCACTGTGCAAGCTGGTGGTGGTTCCATACATGTGTGTGGTGATTTTACGTGGCACGGTTTGGGTCCTCTGGTCCTCGTAAGCACGACATTAACTGGTAATCACTTTGTTGCTCTGCTGGGTGACCATTTGCAGCCCTTCATGGACTTCATGTAACGATGGGATTTTCCAGGCGGACAACGCACCATGTCATCGAGCCCAAGTTGTCCAAAATTGGTTTGAGAAGCATTCTGGATAGTTCCGATGGACGGTGTGGCCACCACATTTGCCCAACATGAACACAATAGAGCACTTGTGGGACGTGGTAGAAAGGTCCATTCGCACCCAAGATCCTGCACCTACAAATACCAGGGAACTGTGGGTGGCTATTCAGATGGCATGGCTCAACATCTCTCCAACAGTCTTCCGGCCACTTGTGGAATCAAAGCAACGTAGAGTTGCTGCATTTTGCTGGACTAGAGGAGTTCCTACACGATACTAGGTATGTATCCCATGACTTTAGGCACTTCAGTGTATAAAGTAGTACCTAGTACTGACTGTTTTTGCATGTATGGTAAAACAAAGGTTATTCAAACTGTGTTGACTGTATGGACTTATGTTCAGATCATTGCTGCAATATTTCTTGCAGCTATTTATTTTATTATTATTTTATTGTGCAGATTACCCTTGATCTAGGTTATTCTGGATAATCACTGCTGCACTGTGTATTATAACATTTAGAAATGGAAGTATCTTGACTGTGGTAAAACTGTTTTAGTTTTGTCTATGAGGTGTGACCAAAAAGTATCCAGACTGGCTGCATAAGTTTCGAATCTCACACCACCACAGGAAGCAGTTTGGCGCAGGTTGGTCTTGGAACCTACTACACATGTGCAGTGAGTCACGTCAACCCTGCTTATCCGGCATTTTTGCAGTAGTGCTTTGTTCTTATGTGTGCAGACCTGCCAACTGTTACGATTTTATCATATTTAGTATGATCAATCATGCTGCAGTACGATAATATGATTTTGCCACCAAAAATACGATTTTTTAAAAAAGTCATGTTTTCCCCTTTTTAGACAGAAGTAGAGAAAAATTTATGTGTAATCTGTTTTTTCTCCTTCAAAAGGTTTTTTGTCTCGAATATTATACGAAACCAATGGACAAATCCCAACTCGTTTCATATAATATTCGAGACTGATTCGTATTTGTGACTTTTCGTCACACTTGAAGCTGCTGACTGGTCGGCGCTGGAATGTGAACGAGTGTCCGTTTATTCGAAGCAACCTCCCTCCCCTTACACCTGCAGCCATCAAGAATGTATATGTATAACTACACCTTACACCATCGATAATTCATATAGCTGAAATAGGCTTCAAAAGTTAACAGCATGCGTCATGTTATGATTTTTCTATTTGAGTGTTATGTTTTTTGGTTCTGAGAGGTTGGCAGGTCTGCATGTGTGAAGCTGTTTGTTACATTTGTCATGTAAAAAAAAAATGATCAACGAATTTGCATCAGATTTTGTCAAAAACTTGGTGAAACTTGCAAAGACACATACTTAAAATTACAGAATGTCAATGGGGAGGACTGTAGTATGAGGCATGCACAGATTTATAAATATTTTAGAGATAATCATGAAAGTGTTGAAAGTATCTGGTAGGCCCGCAGCAAGCAAAAGTAAAAACAGTGTCGAACTTGTGCACACAACTGGGGGGGGGTGTCGCCAAATCACTATTCGTGAGTTATTTGAAGCCTTCAGCATTTGCTTCAGTTCACTTTAGTCGATTCTTATGAATCAAATGTGTCTTATACCATTTGGGTATGAGACACATCTCAGCCAAATTTGTGTCAAAATTGCTTTCAGCTCAGCAAAAACGGACCCATGTTTCAGCTGCTCGTGAACTACTTGAGTGTGTTGAAAATGATGAAAACTTTTTTAAAAACTATCATTACCAGACATGCCGGCCTTCAAAATCTGAAAATCAGGAGAATTTTACTGCTCATAAAAACACACAAGCTCTATTTTTAATCTACATTTTCCAGACATAGGAAGAATTTTCCAGAAGTAGTAGTATTGGTAAAAAAAAAAAAAAAAACCGCAAAAATTAACACCCCCTTTCCCTTCTATTAAAATTTGTTTTCAGGTCGTCGATTCCGCAAGATAATGAAAACATAAGATGGCTCGCTTGCAGTTGTTTTTTATGAATAAAATGGCACCCAACTGTTTTTCATTTCTTCTTTAGGCTGTGCGCAAAGGTGAAGATGACAAAAAGCATTGTACTAACGTCACCTTTTGTTACATGATGAGGCCAACTGTAACTACTCCCTTTAGTTTTAAGCGAATTCACCCTAACTCAACTGTTTATCATCATTTAGAATGCGCGTGGCTTTGTTGAGGCAAGGGTTTGAAAGACTGAACTGCAAGGAGAAGGCAGAGCAGCTCCCATCTTTCAATTAATTACTGACCCTTCCCTCATTCTAGTGCCAGAGTGGGTGAGCTCTTTGCTGAAGGCGTCATATGACAATAGGACTGGGAGAAAAAAATTTAATAAATTTTTGTGACCCATCTCGGATGATCGGTCAGAAGCCAGTGTTTAGACCACTGGCCCACCGCGCCGCTTTCTTTTTGCAGATAAGAGAGGGAAAATACAAAACTGATTATTGTAATGCCGCCTTGCATCAATACAGAAAGAAAAATATTTCACAGGCAGTTCAAAATCATGGTGGTTGATAGAATTTTGATCATCCTAACAGCTAATTCTCAGTGAAAATCAGAAGAATTTGACATTCATAAGGAGGGCGGGAGGAAGGGCTGAAAATCCAGAGAGTTGGCAGATCTGCATTACTAGTGGTGAATTGTGGGTTTATGGGTATGACCTCGAAATTAAGGCCCAGTCTTCACAGACAGATCTCAAACCCTCTAGTCAGCATCATTTTGACATTGCTGCGGCTCTGTTCAGAACTGTTCAGAGCCACAGCAATGTCAAGATGATGCTGACTGTTTTTTCAATCATGAGGGAATTGTGCATCATGAAAACACTCCATCAGGCCAGAAAATCGACAAATACTACTGTCAGATTTTGCGATGCTTGAAGGACGCAGTTCTCACAAAAGGCTGGCATTGTATGAGAGTGGTGACTGGCAACTCCACCATGACAATGCACCTGCCCATTCATTGCAACTTGTGACGCAGTTTCTTGGTAAGCACCACACTGCACAGGTCTGACAGCCACCTTATTTGCCAGAGCTCACTCCCTGTGACTTTTTTTTTTTATCTTCCCAAAAATCAAATACCACCAGAAAAGAAAAAGATTTCAAGATACTGACAACAGAATGCAACGAAGCAGCCAGCCGTTGGGCTAAGTGTGTGGCTTTGGAAGGCAATTAAGTTTCAAATCTGTAAGTCTTGTACTTTTTTTCTTACTAAATCCAGTCTAGATACTTTTTGATCACACCGTGTAAACACATTCCATTTGGCTGTTTATGTTACTGAGTTATTTTTCTATACATTTTGTAACAGATGACTCCAGGAGAACTGAAATTTGCTCTTGAAGTGGAAACTGTTTTAAACAGTATCCCACAACCAGAATATCGCCAGCTAATGGTAGAGGCATTAATGGTGCTAACATTGTTGGTAGAGCATGATGCTGTAAAAACTCTTGGCAATATAATAAATGTTGAACACCTTGTACATAAAGCAAACCACATATTCCTAGAAGATCAAGTAAGTGTACTGTATTGGAGCTATTATTCAGTATTTGTTGTCTTATTATACTGTTGTTTTTTTTGACAGTTTTTTAGCATTTTTATAAAATAAGTAAAATGAAGCAGCCAAAGCAAACTTCATAACATATTCATGTAACTTAAATATGACTTGTACAGTGATATAGTAAACACAGGAACCACGTATACCACAGCAATCAGCATTCAAATCGGTGTACCAGATTTATGTAAATTAAACTTGGTTTTGGTTGTTTCATAAGTTTAACATAATGTCCATCATTTTTCATTCATTGTCCATTACTGGGTAAAAGTCTGTTTGCAAAAATACAGGAACAGAAACCTGTAGACCAGTCAAAATATGAGAATTGTAGACACAAGGATGTCTGCATTTCTTTATTGTAATGTTTTTTTAACTTTTCCCTCTTTCCTATGCAATGGTATCACTTATGTGTTTAAAAAAAAAAATATATATATATATATATATACTCATATATGAGCAAAAGCAAATAATGTGAAACAACAAAAACCAATGAACAGATTTGAAATTCATTAGCGCTTATGAGTATATATATATCACCAACCATTATCAATCTACTGCTGGATGAAGGTCTCCCCAAGTTTCTTCTACAACGATCTATCTTGCGCCAGTCTCCTCCATGTCACTCCAGCATTCTTTCAATTTTCATCCACCCATCTCTCATGTGGTCTTCTTCTGGGTCTTTTCCTGTCCCTTGGAATCCAGTCTAGAATTTTGCTTGTCCATCGGCGGTCCATTCTTTTGGCAACATGTACAGCCCATTGCCATTTTCAGAGGATTTTACTTTGATCATGATGTCTTCCACTCTTGTCACTTTCCTTATCCATGAGTTCCTTTTATTCACCCTCCTGGTTACACCAAGCCTGCATCTCTTCAGGCTTCTTTGTTGTCTGCAGTCTTTGTATGTCTTTTATAGTTAAGTTCCACATCTCTGCTCCTTATGCAAGCACTGGAAGGATACATTGATTAAACACTTTTCTTTTAAGACATAAATGGCATTTTGCTCTTAAAAATTGTACTGTTTCTTCCAAAAGCTGTCCAGCCAAGTTTTATATATCGATTAATTTCTTCATCAATGTGACCTGTACTTGATATCTGCTGTCCAAGGTAAATGTAGGATATCGGTTATCTCCGGGAGGAGGGGGGGATAATAAATTATGCTTTAGTGTCAGCACTTTTTTTATAGTGTTTTTTATTATCCCTAGTTAGGGAGAGTAAAACGTGGATCTTATTTTCTTTTTTTCAGTCTTGCACTTAGTACTGTCAGTGCGACCATAACTCGAAAAATCCTGTGCGCTGTTACTATCACATGTGAAATCAGATGGTGTCTCCCTCGTGCTAAGAACATAAACCACTGCAGGTGTTGGTCATGGGCTGAATGACATTCACCTCCCATCATATGGTGTTAATAACAAATGCCTCACTGTGAAAAATGATCTTTCACACCTCTCCTGTAAATAGAAAGTATTTTACCCATTAGGAGAAAGAGTTACAAAGCACAGCAATGAAAATTGCCATTTAGTGCATAATTTTCTGTGCATCTAGAGCATGTTCACCTTCGATGTTATTTGATGTGAGTTGCACGGGTGATGCAAAGTGTATTAATAAATAGTTTTCTTAACAAATTCCATCATCGCAGCCTTTTTTTTACGATTTTCCCAGTTACGGTCTAACTGACAGTTTATAGTAGCTGCATGTGATGTTTACATCACGTGCAGCTACTATAAATTGTGTGCACCTATTTCTTTGCGTGTAATCAGTAAATGTTTACCAGTAATGAGGAGATGTGGTGGCTTAAGGCAATTTGACCGCTGCCAGATAATTTGAGCCCAGAGGGCAGGTGCCAGTATTTTGGAAACAGCCACACTTGTTGTCTGTTCCAGTACTACTGTGTCAAGAGTGTACCAGGACTGGATTAACCACACACAGACATCAAGCAGAAGGGCTCACATGGGTCAGCCATGCATGGTTAATCCTAGAGGTGAGCACTTGGTGTCATGATTGGTATTCTCAGCAATGACGTGCAACATAAACCCACGAGTGCCGCTCGGCCCATTTCCACATGCATCGTGCGCTGTACCTTGCTTTGCCTGGGGTTCCGCAGCTAGAGACCAACAAGGGTACCCATGACGATGCCCAGCCATTGCGAATGCCTCGCATGGGCCAAGAAACACATGCAATGGACCCATGACAGATGGAAGGTCACCTGGAGTGATCAGTCCCGTTCCCTACTGCACCATGCTGATGGCCGGGTTCACGTATGGCGTAAACAGCATGGGGCCGTATCCCCTTGTTGTGCAGTTGGGGTTCAACTGGCCTGTGGAGATGGTGTTCTGGTCTGGGAAGCATATTCCTGGCAAGCCTTACGTCCTTTGGTTATCATCCCACAAACACAATGGTGGATGCTAGAGGGACCTACTAGCCTAGCCAACCATCTCCATCCATATCTGCAGGCGGTTTACCCAGACCACAGTGCCATCTTTTGATTGGACGATACACCGTGTCATCGACCTTGTATAACTACTGGATGTATGGGGGAACAAGAAAACGAATGTGCCACATTGCTTTGGCCTCTGAACTCCCCTGACTGTAACCCAATTAAACATTTCTGGGATATGTTAGAATGGAGTGTGAGAACTGCTGATCCTCCTCCATGGAGTGAGCGCGAATTGACAAAGCTGCCGCAGTGGATATGGGTCAAGTTGCGCATGGAGAATGTTCGACACTGTAGAAGCTAGGCATCTTCGAGCTGTGATTGCATAGAAAGGTGGACCAACGTGTTATTAGGTAGGTGTTCCTAATGTGAAGCTAACTCACTGTATATAAAGATTATTATTTGAAATTTTACAAAAAAACTTAAACTTTTCAATTTAATATTAAAAGCAAAACATCTAAGGCTGGAGACCCTGAAATTTTTCAACTCTTTGGGGCCTCAACAGGTATTAACATGCCACTGCCCATTTTGAAAATGTGAAAAGGGAGGAAAGAGTTCTCGGAGATATGCCAGCATAACAGCAACATACGATGACATCCTAAATATCCAGGTAGCGATCACCACAACTAAATTTTTGCCACCATTGTAAACACCACAGCATGAGGTGGTGGTGTTTACAATGGTGTACTGTAAATGAGTTAAAGCATTATTTTGGTAATATGTAGAATTGATTTTAACATTCTTTTCAACTTTTCTTAACTTGAATTTCCCACTGTATGAGAAACCATCAATAATCATGAATCCTTTACTGAAACTTTCTTTGGATTCTTGGAACCAAGTTTGTAAGTCTTTTTCTGCTCTTTTGTAAATCGACCTTTTTTCTTACAGTCGTTTAAGTAGATCCATGCTTCATAATAGTCACAATAAATTTCCATCTGTCTCCGGCAAAGTGATTTTTATAAAGAAGTCTACACTGTGTTCTGCGTTCAGCCATGTGCCTAGGCAAAAGGCGGTAAAAATTACATTTTTATTTTTTGTTTCAGATTAAAATCCTTGTTTACAGTTGATACAGAGATTTTTAATGACTTAGCAATTGCTCTTTGGGTCGGTAGATTTTCTTTTAAGACCTGAGACCTTACTTTTGAAATAGTTGTCAAAGTATGTACCTTTGTTGTTTTCTTTTTCTTGTTAAAACCAATGCTTGATTATTTTTCCCAATATTATTAGTGATAGTGCTTATTTTACATTTAGAAATGCTAATTGCATGATTTTCATGGGTTTTTTAATCGCAGAATACGAATATTTCTTTTTGTAAAGAGCAAAAACATAATCTTCTATCCACAGCTTGTTTATGTGTGCCATTTTCTCAGCAGTTGGTATTTAACTGCAGCAGATGTTTCTTTTGTGTTCATTTAACATGCTGTTGCCAGTTTCAATTCTTTGAACTTCTTTTATTTTCTGTAATTTCTTACCAAAAATGTTCTAAAAATGTGTGAACATCCACTGTTACATATGCTGCACCCTCCCTCTATATATGGTCTTTTATTCTTTTGCATTATATAGTGTGTGTGTTTATATACTGTATATGTAGTAGTGAAAATGTTCTTCAAATGGGCTCTGGATAATGTGAATTTATTACTTGTGAACTTACGTATGATAATTTTCACAGTCATATATAGTATAAAGATCGTTCAAATGAAAAAACGATTCATGAGGTTGGTGGTGCCACTTGTATATGAATGCTCCACAGCAGGTGGTCAATTGCTGTAACACAGCTGTGGAGTGCAACAGGCCACTACAACATGGATACACCCAAGCAAGTACAAATGCACTGTAATCCAGTTTCTGACTGAAGTTAAGCTCAAAACCTTTCAGCACATGCAGGTAGTATACAGAGGAGAGTCTGCTTAGTAGGCAGTATGGTATTGAAGTGGTGGAAAGAATTTCAAGAACAATGTCAAAGGACAAGAGAACTTCCACAACCTGGGAAGTGCCATCATACCATCACATTGGAAACCAATACAGTAGTAGACAATGTGATGAGGGAAAACTTCAAAGTAACCTTTTGAGAACTACAAGGGGATCCATGATCATGAGTATTGATGGTGTGTATACTGTAGATTTCAAAGCACCTATCAATAGAACAGAAGTCACAGCATACAAGTAATGCATTAGAAGGACTTCCATGCTAACAGGAAACAAGTTTCAGTAACCAGCAATGAAGTACACAGTGGAAGGACGCTGCACCACTGCCACCAAGGAAAGGCAAGTTCATGCTCACCTTTTTCATTTATCAACAAAATAAATTTAAGGAGGACTTCAAGGGAAAATCTATCCTATAAGTGCAGTGTTAATTCATTCTATACACATTTTTTCAAAGATTATTCCATTCTGGTCTTCAAACTTTTGAACACAAATAAATAAATCCTTAGCTAACATTTCTTCAGTTACAATTTCAAAAATGTGTCAGAATTTTTTTTTTTAATTTAATTTATCTCAATTGGTGCCAAATCAAAATACTTCCCGAACAGCAGATTGAATTTCAAAACATTGACAATTTTTTTGAAATCATGGCTGGGTATAATATTAGCTAAGAACTTTATTTATGTTTGCACTCAAAATTGTGAAAACTAGAATGCAACAAACAGGGTCATTCCATGTTAAATCAACAAGGTACACAATCTTTACCTCTTTTGATTTCCTTGAAATCTGGTGTGATTTTTAGGCATGTAAACTTATGCATAAATCCAGAATTTAGCTCTGTCTACCCACAGGGTTTCAAATTACATGATCTCTGAACAATCTTCGAGTGCTTGTATCTCGTTACTTAATTGGGCTAGAAGGTTGCAGTTTGTGTCTTTTCGTAGCATTTTATGAGCTTTTAACTCATGTACTGATAAAAACAACAACTTAAATTGACCTTTACAAGGTCACAAAAATAACATTTTACCTTGAATATTTTAAAACACTAATTTTGAAGAAAAAAAAAAACTACATTGCATCCTTAGAGTTTTGTTAACTTGTATGTGCCAGCTTTCAAGATGGGACTGCAATGGGATCATTATTTATAAAATATTAAAATGAAATACATCCTCACCAAAAATGGTCTCAAAATGACAATGTTGAAAGTGTTTTAGGGTTAAATAGTCCAATCATATGCTAACTAGTAAGCCTTTAATAACTAAAAATTATATGAAAAAAGAAAGAAAAATATAACGGTGCATTTAGTCTTAAAAGAAAAAAACAACAACAACCCCCACCCAACTCTTTTGTTGATTTTGTCAGTCTCAAGAGATGTTTGGTTAATAGATACCCACTGCTTAAA
Source organism: Macrothele yani (assembly GCA_039090855.1). Classification (NCBI taxonomy): domain Eukaryota; kingdom Metazoa; phylum Arthropoda; class Arachnida; order Araneae; family Macrothelidae; genus Macrothele; species Macrothele yani. Next base: position 15,080,822 of record CM077028.1, read on the forward strand.
TGTCACAGAATTTATATCATTTTTTTACACAAGATCAATAATGAAACTTTTCAGTAAATCTTATCCTTGAGCAATATTTACTGAAGTAGCATGCAGAAAGTAAAGGATTACATATACAGTAACTCTTGCAATGCAGTTTTGACTATTAATGGGGAGTTTATCTTCAAATCTGCCACCCTAAAAACATGACTTTAACATTTTGATGAATTGTGATGCACATATACTACATGTACCACTTGTTCCAGCAATGATATTTTGGGATGCAGTTCTGCAAACTTTGAGAAGCCAATTTTTACCTTTGGGTATGCAGTCTTAAACAGTTTGTAAATATCTTTCAGATTGTTTAACAAGAAGCTTTTTTTTTTTTTTTTTTTTTTTTCTTTCCAGGCATTGGCCTGCTAACATAATCATGGCAATAAAAATCTTGCACCAGATCAGCTGTCTCCTGTTTTAATAACTTTCCTGACTTTAGGTTTGGAGTTGATAAAATCCCCATTTCCTCTGAACTCTTTCTCTCTTTACAAGTGGTTTTTTTACCTTTCTTGCCATGTAATTTGGAATACTAAATTCAACCTGCAAGTTTTGCAAACATTTTTTTGGGGGGGGGGGGGGCAATACAGTAAGAATTTTCAGCTTTTAAGCTCTTCACTTTGCTTTCTTTAAGCTGAACAATAGTTTCTGTTTTCAGGTCAGACGTTGGAGCAGCATCAGGAAAAGATTAACATAACTTTCTGTAAAAAACTTGTAATTTTTCTTTTTTCAAATTTGCATGAGGATGTAGTTTTTGTAGGGGTTTTTTTTTTCTTGTTTACAGGAGTTTAACCAACTAACTATAAAGATACATTCAAAATTTCTATTGCACTTTCAGAAATTCCCTTTCTTAGTTCATCTTCACTAACACTCTGGCTTATGATAGGTTAAGTATCAGCTTCATCAACATGTGAGCATGACTGTCTGTCTGTCATTAGTTCTAAGTTCACAGGCATATTTAGTCTTGAAAGTTTTTTTTCATAAGTTGTCAGATTTTTGTGAATAGGATGTTCAACCATTGACTGTGAGGAATAGGACATATTTTTTTTTCACATTATAATGTCCCTTTTTCTTAAAAATGGTTACAACAAAGGTCTTAAATCTGTAATATTTTAACACTTTTAAAGAGAAAGAAAAATTCAGTAACAGGTTCCCCAGAAAAATACCAGTTTTTTTTTTTTTTTTTTTAAACAGAAACTACTTCTTTGGTGTAATTACCTTTAAAGACCAGAAAAGAAGCATAACAGCTTAGAGCATAATATATTAAAGACTCCCTCTAACAAGTAACAGAATGAAACCAGAAGTGTGAGATGGCTGCAGCTGACTGATGAAAGTAAACAAAGCTGTGATTAGATAATGAAAGTCAAAAGAAACTGAAAACTAAACCTGCTATTGGTCAAACCTTAAGGTGTTTCTGGTTTAGAAAAGATAGCAGGGTTTTTATGCCATCCTATAAAAGCAGCAAAATATAAGGGGGCAAACTTGGTGACAAAAAATTAAAAAATCACCAAAACCTCAGAGGAAAACAAATGATTTCACAAAAGCCAGGAAAAATCAAGCAGTCTCTCCCCCCACACAACACCTCCAATGAAGGATGCATTTATTGCATCATAGGGTGGGTAAACTTTTCATTTTATAAATATATCACGTTAAACTTGTTGATTGTTAAACACTCACAAAATGTCATTTCATCACTTTTGGAAAATTTTTGGTTAAGATTCACTTCAGTTAAATGTTTTATAAATAATGATCCCATTGTGGTCCCAACTTAAAAGGGAACTAATGGTGCCATATAATTTTTTTTTTTTCAAAATTTTAAAATATTCAAGGTCAAAGATTATTTCTGTAATCTTGAAAAGGTCAACATAATTTTATTTTTCCGCACGACACAAAAGCTCATGTAAACTGCTATAAAAAGACAAATTTCAACCTTCTAGCCCAATTAGGTAACAAGATACAACTACTTGAAGACTGTCAGGTCATCATTTTCTAATTTTCAAGGTCATGTCATTTAAAACAAAGCTAAAATTTGGGATTTATGCATAAGTTTACATGCCTAACAATCACACCAAATTTCCAGGAAATCAAAAGGGGTCAGGTTGAAAAGAATGACCCCAATAGTCTTTGCCATGTGTGTAGAAAAAATTAGCATCGTACATACAGGATAGATATTCCAGAAGAGGAGTCCACTGCATCACCTCGTGGTGAAGCCTAATAAGTCAACATCGAAATGCAGGCTCAATCCATGGCTATTAATCCCCCACCACCGATTCAGTTAGTAGGATTTACACGCTCCTTAGCCTTTTGAGTCTACCTCGAAATTCAGGCTCAATCCATGGCTATTAATCCCCCACCACAGATTCAGTTAGTAGGATTTACACGCTCCTTAGCCTTTTGAGTCTACCACTCACGGATGGGTCCAGGTCTGAATCCCGGAGACAGTATGGATGTCTTTCTGCACTGGCCATCTCCCTTCCCTGGAACCAGTGACCCTAAATTAAGGACAGGTGACTGCTGATAGCCCATTGAGTTGTTAAACCTCAAAATACACACCTCTTGGGAGGGGGTAATCAGGAGATATATGATATCCAAATACACTAGCAATTGGGCAGGTACCTTTATTTTTAATGGGGACTTCAGCTTTACCCTGGTGGCTTAATGTGCCAATCTGATACAAGGTGGATATTTTGTGGTTCAGCACATCACAACCTACCTGGGATAGAACCGGAGACCCTTCGGTTGGTAGGCGGGTGTGTTAACCACAAGGCCATCCACTGCCCCTTAGTCTATGTGTGAACAACCTATATGTATATAGTTACAAATTGAATTGTGAAGTACTCATTAGTTTGCAAAAGTATAATCAGATTATCTTTTTTTTTTCAATTACATTTGTGTTTCAGAAAAAATTAAATGGAGATGCTACCCTATGCTGTTGTGCACCAGCGTCTATGGTAAAACCATGTGGTGGGGCTGCAGGAATTTGTCAGCATTTTTACGACAGTGCTCCCAGTGGTTGCTTTGGCACAATGACCTACCTTATCAGAGCTGTTTCTGCTACACTGGATTGTCTACCAAGACATGAACTGGACTGCACTATCAGTTGAATAAAAATTGCAGATAGCAATTTGTTAAATTTATTAAATAATTTAAAACTATTGTTAATATTTTTCTTGACATCCTCTCCATTTTGAAGGCTCAAAGCTCATTTTTTGTCCACAGTTATAAATTTATTCATGTTTGTGTATTTAATCAAGTCCACTCAAATGGACAGAAATACCATTATATCAAGCTAACAGGAATGAAATTTGTTTTCTGTGATTATGTATAAATAAAATAAAGTGCTCAAATTATCTCAGTTCAGTGTGTATTTGTTTTACATTCAATATTTATTTATTTCTGGGAGAAAATAAAAATGTCAAATTTATTTTCTTATGACATGAAATGTTGCATTACAGAATGCACAAATAGGGGGGGGGAGAGACAACAACTAAAGCACTTACTCAGATTTAGAAGAATAAAAGCAGTTATCACACAAAGAATTCTAAGAGGGTTTTTTTTCTGGTTTTCAGATAGTTCTGCTGTCTTGATGATTGCAAAGGGATGTTTTCAATGCATAGAATCCAGAAAAGTAAGTTCCTGGTTAGTTGTCCAAGGTGGATTTGGGCCCTGGATGAGGCACTCACTTCACTAGAACCAGTTACCCTAAATTAAGGATGAGCGACTTCTTATAGCCTTCAGAGTCTGCATAGTGCTTGTTATAAACATGAAACAAATGGGGGCTCAGAAGATAATAGCTCAAAATTTACATAAGAACTTGTTTTCAATAATTACTCTGTGTACTGTCAGATGGTAACCCCGTACTTGATAGCACAACAGTTTAAACATAATCACACAAGAGATCCTTCTTTGGAATTCTGCTTTTTTTTTTTTTTTTTTTGTCATCCTCTGGGTCAATGCAGAACTGAAGCGAAATATGGGGGTTGTTTTCCATTTGGGGACAACATTTCAAAACTTTCGAAAACTGAAGTTAAACCAAGTGAAGATGTTTTCTGTAATTGCAATTTCTTTTTCTCACGCTGTTGCCTGTGTCAAGTATTGTTAAATATCATTTTATTGCATAAATGTTTGTATTTCTGCATGAAATGGTGGGCAATTATTTCCAAAAACGGAAGTTAAGATGGAACAAAAATTTCCCCGTAGTCTTTTCAGGCAAGAGATTCTTCCGTGGATTCGAAGAATTCCGCCATTTCCATTATCATTTTGGGCATTCTCGAAACCAATACACAACTGAACAAAAATTTATTGGGCAAATGGTGGGGTAGAAAGGGATTTGTATTTTCGTTTGATGACGAATTTCCGTCCTTCAAAACTTTCGTAAGCGTAAGTTAGATGCAGTGAAGATTTCTCCAGTAATCATATTTTTTTCTCGTGCGAAGTTTCTTCAGCCCAGTATTGATCTTAAATAACCTTTTATTTCAGAAAATAATTTTTTTTAAATTCTGCATTTTAGCTAAAAAAAATGCAAGAAAAAGTTTCTAAAAACAGAATTTGGTCGAAACAAAGATTTCTCCCATAATCATATTCAGGGTCCAAAACTTTTTCAGGACTAAAGTACTTACATACATGCACATCACTAAGCTGTTCTCCAAGATTCAGAGGTTGGCTCCACAAAGAAATACAAAGTACCAGATAATTTTTACTTACTGTTGCCGTACCAACTTCTTCCATTTACAGCAATCTTGACATACAACTCGGGCTTCACTGACATCCATCACACGCCGTACATAAGATCTTCATACTCATTATCTTTTTCTCATGCAGACACTCCTGAATCTGATTCTCCCATGACTTAATTGGCCTTCCTCTGCCTTTCCTTCCTGCCACTTGGGATAAAAAGATTTTCTCAGTAAGCATCTCATCATTCATTTTTTTTTTTTTTTTTTGATTGGAGGTTTAACGACCACCGTGAGCAACTCAATGGGCTATAAGCAGTCGCCCGTCCCTAATTTAGGGTCACTGGTTGCAGGGAAGGGAGAGAGCCAGTGCCGTAAGACAAACACAACATCCATGCCTGACCGGGATTCGAACCCGGACCCCTTATGGACGAATGATCAGAGGCCATCATTCATTCTTTCAACATGGCCAAACCACCAAAGCATATTAGTCTCCACCTTGCTAACAAAATTTTGCTTCACATTACATAACTGCAACACATCCTCATTCCTCACACAATCAGAACATGTCTTACCACAAACCCCCTGTAACGCATTTCTCCAGCACAAAATGACTCCTATGCGGCAAGCTTCCGTTGGATGCAGTGCACTGATTGGCTGTCGCACTGTGACCATGGTAACAAACGCCTGCGGCCGTAGGAAACCTGGCCACTCTCCAACAGCTTTATCACCTGTATTTTGCTATAAAAGTCCAAGAAAGTGCTTACGTGAATGGGTGCTCTGCGTAACTGAATAATGCTGTATTTTACAGCATTACATTTTTGTATTTTGGCTTAAATGTAAATCATTGGGGGGGGGGGGGCTCCTAACCGGCTGTTCATGCATCATAGACCTGTATTTCATTGGCATTGAGAGGGGGTCATGCAGAGGCATTAAATAATCTGCCGAGGACATCCCACATGTGCCCTGCTGGGGAGAAATTTGGGGATTGTGCTGCCGAGAGCAGCACCTGGACACTTTGTAGGCACTGTTCTGTACATATCATTAAGCTGTTCTCTGATATTCAGAGGTTAGCTCCTCAAAGAAAAACCAACTGATAAATATTTAACTGATAATACATATCCCTAATGTGTTCTTTGAGATTAGCTCCACAAATCCACAAAGAAATACCAACCACCAGATAAATTTTTGACTGATTATTTACTTACTGTTGCTGTATAAAACTTCTCCATTTACAGCAATCTTGACACACAACACAGGCTTCGGTGAAATCCATCACATGACATACACAAGACCTTCTGTACTTCATACTCATAATCTTTTTCTCATTCAGACACTCCTAAATCTGATCCTCCCAGGACTTCCTTGGCCTTCCTCTGCCACTTGGGCCAAAAAAATTTCTTAGTAAGCATCTCGTCACTCATTCTTTCAACATGGCCAAACCAACTAAGAATATTAGTCTGCACCTTGCTAACAACATTTTGCTTCACATTACACAACTGAAACATATCTTCATTCCTCACATGATCAGAATGTGCCCTTCCCTAAGTAACACATTTCTCCAGCACACAAAACTTTTATGTCTCTTCTGTAGTGTCCAGGTTTCACTGCCATACATCAGACTAGGAACAATTACACTTTCATACACAGCCATTCGGGACTCTCTTGAGAATCCATCATTCCTGTGAAAACCTCCTAAAGCAGCTATGACTTTCAACAAAGAATTCACTTGCCTACTAATTTTGCCATCTAATCTGTCCCTTCTGTCAAACAAGCTTCCCAAATATACAAACTCATTTACCTGGTCAATCACTGTGCCATTTAGACTTACCCTACATTCAGTACTAACAGTTCCTCATTCAAAAACCATAACTTTGGTTTTTCCCTTATTTATACTCAGTTTGAATTTCATACAAACTACGTACATCCAGTCCTGTTGGCAGAGAGCAAAAGTGAGTTTGAGGACAACATGCCCTCAAACTCACTTTTGCTCTCTACCAACAGGACTGTGTCATCAGTATACAGCAATCTGCACACACGGGTATTACGAAGATATAAACCAGTGGTATCCATCTTGGCATCATGCATGCATGCATCCATAAATATATTAAACAGCCACGGTGATATTACACAACCTTGCCTGACACCTGCACTAATGAAAAATCATTTTGATACGGCACCATTCACTCGTACACAAGCTCTACTGCCAGCATACATGGCTTTCACACTATTAAGTAGATTCCCAGTAACACCATATTCATTCAACACCATCCACAGAAATATCCTATTTACTCGGTCATATGCTTTCTCTAAATCTATGAAGGCAGTAAAAACTTTCTTACCAACAGCCAGATAACTTTTCAATCATCAAGCATAATGCAAAAATTTGGTTAGTTGCAGCCTTTACCAGGCATAAAAAACCACTCTGAACATCCCACACTTTCTCTGATGAAAGACCTCGTCGTACCTTTTCAATACTGACCTTACCAAACACTTTCCCTGGCACACTTAATAAGCTAATACCACGATAGTTCTTTCAGTCAGTCTGATCACCTTTTCCCTTATACAAGGGAACATGATAGCATTCCTCCAATCCCGAGGTACCATTCCTAACACCGAGCACAACTGACAGATTTCAGTTAACCAGTCAATTACAAATCACCACCATATTTCAACATCTCATCAGTTATGCCATCAACTCCTGGAGCCTTACCATTCTCAAGAGATTTCAGAGCTTTACACACCTCTTCTCTAGAGATCCCTCCTGTGCATCCATCTCTCACTGTGACATCTGCTTCTGCCTCAGAATTACCATTGATTTCTTGCCCTAATAACTAACAGAAGTATTCACTCCATCTTTCACTTAATTCATTGGGCTCCCATATCATTTCCCCGATCCTATTCTTCACACAACTTGCAACATTGTTTCCCCTATTTCTCTTGTGTCTCATATATGTACTTCCAGAAATTTTTTCTAGCTTTCCAAAAAGCCAGTTCATGCCTTTCCACCTCCTTCCTATCTTTTGCCTTACTCTGGCAAACCAGCTTCATGCTTCTTACAGCGATATTCATCCTCAGAAACTCTACCTTGCAACATCCTCAAATATGCTTCCTTCTTCCTCTTTACTGCCTCTTCAATCTCACTATTTCACCAAGTATCACCTTTAGTTCTACCCATCATTTTGGTGCCACAGACCTCTTCAGTGGCAGTGACAACACAGTTCTTAAAACAAGTCCACTTCTTTTCTGCATCCCTCTCACATGGCTTCAGTAGGTCAAGGCACTGTTCTGGCACGCATTATTTATTAAAACTGGGTGACAAGGATATATGGCAGCACCTTCATTAACAGATTGTGACATTATCATTGAACCCACTATGTATGCGAGTGGCAAACAGCTACTGGACCTAACAGCACTTTAAACCGTAACACCAGGCTTAAGTGTATATGATGACACAGACAGCAACAAAATCAGCCCGGTGACTATGTCATATTGGCTATCAATCGGTGATTGTCTGCACTGAGATACAATGACACTCATTGCAGAATATAGCATGGTTCCATTAATACTGCCACACATCTGGTATGGCACCACTGCAAAGTTGCGCAATGATGTGCTGCAGTGAGCAGAAGTCATTGCAATGGCTGGTGAGAGCGCAAACCTGCCTTGGCCAATGTGTAATTCAGATATATCAATATGGGGTTGTCTAGAGCTGTCTGTACACCTTTGTTGTGAGCTGTGGATTGTAGGGCTACTACAGCCTGCTGCAAAATGCAGTAATTCAGATGTTTAAATGTCCACCTATGCACACCAAGCTCACTATGATGATGCATGTTATCTTCCTCCAACCACCGATGCCACATTCAGCTAACAGTTGCTTCATCTGATGCGTCGCAGAGACCAGCCAATTATGCATATCCCTATGAAAAAGCTAATGGTAAAAGTATCTGTATGATGGCAGGATTCCCGACGACATCACCCAGGCATTATCACAACCAAGTTCCCTTCAATGCGGTGGTTCACACATCCTGGGGTAAGGATGACCAAACTTAGCTACCCAGGCTGTTTTGTCCTTTTATCTCCAAATACCATACTGTTTCACAACAAATAAAGGTAACTTGATTACGCTAGTTACGTTACAAGAAAGTTCGTAAGTTGGGAGCTTTTGACTTTATCTTAGCATCACACCAATGGAGGACTAAGATTGTTTCCAGATTCTACATTTGAATTTTTCTATTTTTATTGCCAGATCTTAGAATTGATCTCCAGATCATCGGGATGTAGAGAGGAAATTCGGAATTGCAAAAGTCATTGGGTTGAAAATAATTTTCAGGCTTTCACGGTAACAGAGGGCAAAAACGATTGTCAAAAGAAGCAATTCGTTCCAGCAGGGAATTGCAGATGTGTCTTCCATTGTCCAAATAGACAAGACTTTATTAGGGTTGGCTTTCAAAACATTTGTTTTATTTTAAGAGATAGGAATGCAGTAAACTCCTGAGAGGTCCAGATTTTCAACTTTGTCCCTATTACTTTGTAGAAGTTTCAAGATGTTTGGGGGGATTTAATGGCAAGATGGTAACCAAAACTTCTAAAAGAATCTGTAACTTATAAGCATAGGAAGGATGGTAAGGAACAGAACCAGAGAATTTCAGGTTTTCTTTCTTTTGAGAATGGAGGCGTTCAATTTTCGATTTGTTTTCATATTTCTTTAAGAGGATTCTCTTCCAGAAGAATACTTCAAAATTTCTACAATAGCCCTCTCTCATGATTTCCCTGCTCTTACAGTCAACTCCCTCTTAAAGAAATATGAAAACAAATCAAAAATTGAATGCCTCATTTATTTAAGAGGGAGTTGACTGTATGTAAGAGCAGGGAAACCATGAGAGAGGGCTATTGTAGAAATTTTGAAGTATTCTTCTGGAAGAGAATCCTCTTAAAGAAATATGAAAACAAATGGAAAATTGAATGCCTCCATCCTCAAAAGAAAGAAACCCTGAAATTCTCTGGTTCTGTTCCTTACCATCCTTCCTATGCTTATAAGTTACAGATTCTTTTAGAAGTTTTGGTTACTATCTTGCCATTAAATCCCCCCAAACATCTTGAAACTTCTACAAAGTGATAGGGACAAAGTTGAAAATCTGGATCTCCCAGGAGTTTACTGCATTCCTATCTCTTCTTCAACAGGTGATAACTTATACATTGGAAGCACATACAGGAGCATTAACCGCATAATTTTAGAACATAAAACAGATGTTTGGAAAGCCAACCCTAATACAGCCTTGTCTATTTTGAAAATGAAAGACATCTGCAATTCCCTGCTGGAACGAATTGCTTCTTTTGACAATAGTTTTGCCCTCCGTTACTGTGAAAGCCTGGAAATTATTTTCAACCGAATGACTTGCAATTCCGAATCTCCTCTCTACATCCCGATGATCTGGAGATCAATTCTAAGATCTGGCAACAAAAATAGAAAAAATTCAAATGTAGAATCTGGAAACAATCTTAGCCATTAGCGTGATGAAGACCCAAGATATGGTCGAAAGCTCCCAACTTGCAAACTTTCTTGTAAAAGTTCTTTTCTTGTAATGTAACTAGTGTGATCAAGTTACCTTTATTTATTATTTTTACGTGTATTGCCCATCATCGTCATGTTCCACAACTGTGATCATTTATACCCAACTGTTGACACATACTCTTTGACTCATATGGCACTCCGACAAATACTTGCAGGAGTGGCATTTTCTATGTCGAGCTGTGTATATAATAAATTATTAGAATGAACATATCAATTACACTGGTAAACACAGATTTTGGCACATGAAAGGTTTATTATGTTTCTAACATAGCCTTCTACGCTGAATTCAAATATGCAATCAGAATTTTTCTATTACCCTCAGTTTTTGTACAGTGAGGTTTTATTATTGCTTTTTCGGAAATTTAGGTATTTTTCCGGTGATAACTAATGTACGTATATAATAATATTTTAACTGATTTCTAACATAGGGTGGCCGCAAACAATTTAACATTATGAAGGCTCTAGCTCTATGTGCACCGGAAACCAGAAGCGAATGAGCGAGATAATTCATGCATCGCTGCGTTGTGAGGTGGGGCCAGACAGCAGTCTGCAGAATCAATTCATGAACACATCAGTATTGCACAGCCATTGTCTTTGTGCACACCCAGTGAGGTTGTATTCTGTTGTGTCAAGTGATTTAAAGCTACTGTGTAATTGTGGTGTTTTATATAGTAAGTAAATATATATGCCAAGGAAGTGTGTAAAGCATCCCAATAACTTCTGTTATGTTTGTGGGAATTTGACATTTAAAGATCAACGACTAAGTTTTACTCCACTAGTTAAAAAATGTTATGAACTATATATTTTGGTCGTAAGGTGGGGGATCAAAATAAGAGCTTGTCCCCTCATATCTGCTGTGCGAAACATCTGACAGATTGGGCTAAGGGGATTCGGCACGAGCTTTGCGATACCCATGGTGTGGTGTGAACCACAAAATCTTTAATCAGACTTATTTATGTATTACAAAGATAAAAGGAATTAGTACTAAATCCAAACACACAGAGCAGCACCCAAATTTGCCATCTGCTATGAAGCCAATTCCGCACAGTGAGGACTTGCCTGTACCACATCCTCCTACACGTTATAGTAGAAACTCAATCGGAACATGACTCAGCTACCAAAGTTCAAAATGAGGAGCAAGATGACCCCACTTTTGAAACAAGTACCTCTTTATGTGCTCCTCATCTGTTAACTCAAGGTGAATTAAACTACCTTGTTCGGAATGTGAAATTGTCTAAAAATAGAGGCCGAACTCTTAGGTTCTAGGCTGAAATCTGCTTTAGAATGACACAAAAGTGTGTTTTTATCGTAACCGGCAAGAAGAGTTTCAAGATTTCTATTCTGCATAAAATGAGTTAGTGTACTGCAACAATATTGCACTGTGAAGGATGTCCTTGATTATGAACATAAAACAAGGTGGAGACTGTTCACCGACTCTTTGAAACGTAGTTTGAAGGCTGTCCTTTTCCACAATGGGAACCAATTTCCTTCTGTGCCATTAGCTTATGCAACTAACATGAGGGAAACATATGAAAATATTTAAATCCTGTTGGAAAAAATTTAGTATAAGTATTGTTGGACCATATGTTGCGATTTAGAAGTCATTGCGTTGTTAATGGGTTTGCAGCTCGGCTATACTAAATTTTGTTGTTTCTAGGGCAAATGGGACAGCAGGGACAAGAAAAATCATTACATCAAGAAGGAATGGCCAAAGCATGAATCACTGATGCCTGGACAGAGAAATGTTATAAGTCTCCCACTAGTCAGAGTTGACTAGTGGGAGACGTATTACATTTCGTATAAAGTTAGGGCTTTTCAAAAACTTTGTGAAGGTAACTGATAAAAATGGTGTTAGGTTTCTTTATCTGGAGGAAAAATTTTGTCGCATAAGTGATGCTAAAAATCAAGAAAGGAATTTTTGTGGGCCCCTAAGCAAGAGCTTTGATTGCAGATAAAGAATTCAAAGATCTGTTAAGTCAAGTTGAAAAATCGGCGTGGAAGTCATTAAAAAGTATTGTGCAAAATTTGTTTACGAAATTTTAAAGCCCTGAAATAACATGAGATTGTGGGTAAACTTTTACAGTCATATAAAGATACTGGCTGTAATATGTCCCTCAAAATGCATTTCTTGGACTCCCACCTGGATTTCTTACCTGACAATCTGAGTGCCATTAGTGATGAACATCTGGAGCGATTCCACCAAGACGTCTCTGCTATGGAAAAGAGGTACCAGAGACAATGGAGTGCAATAATGCTTGCTGATTACTGTTGGATGCTGAAGAAGGATGTTCCAAATGTCAAACACAGAAGGAAATTAACAACTGTCACATTTTAGGTTAAGTTCAATAACGTCCTGAATGTATGTAAATAAACACATTTCTTTCACACTTAACAGGGGTGTCACAACAAAACCATGGGTGATGGAGAAAGCATACCTACATTTTTGAATTCAGCGTGCAATATTCTATTAGGATCACATATTTTCTCTAGTGTGCCAAGAAAAAAGTTTAAATTCTGTTTACCAGTTTCAATTCCCAGTTTATGTTTCCACAGGTTTTCATTTTGGTTCTCTGAAAAACAGGAACACTTCTGTTAAAGCCACTGAGAACTAAATTCTTCTTTTGAAAGTGCCGTCAAAAAAAAAAAAAAAATAAATAAATAAAATAAAAAAAAAAGTATGTACTGTGCATTAAACATTAAAATTCTGTAAATAAATGAATCTTTTTATTATTTAATTGAAATGTACACTGCATTGTATAAAATCCTACACTGTTAAACAACAAAAAATGTACAGTCCTTTATGAGCCTAAAAAAAATAACATGCTTGGAGAATCATTAACATGACTAGGTCATAAGGAACCACCAGCCTTCTTCACAGCAGCAGCTGCAGCCTCTGTTGTCAGCATCTGAAATTCCTGAAACCTCTGTGATATTCTCTGATTCATTTTCATATACTTTTCCATGCAATTCAGTGCACATCTATCCTGAGAAGTAACAGAAAATAAGACATTTGAGATCTCTATCTACACAATATATATCAAAACACTTAAAAGAACATACATTTTGACATAGTACATTTTACAACAGCATCATTTTTACAGTGACCCAACAAAACGGCTCGGTCATCACAGCCAATGCACAAAACAGTACCTATCAAAACAATAATATGCGTAGGCACAATTACTAAATTGCCAACTGAAATAAAAAGCAAAGAGTTTAAAAAACTTTTAGCAAAAAATAAAAGAACTTAAACAATTTTAGTAAAAGAATGTTTCCAAACAAATTAAACTGTTGTGTTGTGAGAAATTCCAAATAGACATACGAAAATAGTGGTAGCATAATAATTCTGCACAGTTTTTAAACAAAGTTTTAGTAAAAAATGATTTTAAACAAGTTATATTATCAAGTTATAAAAAATTCTTTGCAGATAGTCCCAAATATTGGTGTCATTATCATTTTGCAGAACTGTTTCAAGTCACTGATTTAACTGCACGTACTTTTGCTTTGATGCTTCTGGTAGCCTAAATAAACCCTGCTTGAAAATGGGCTAAATCATGTTCAACCAGATTCTGTTCTTTTAGAAACTGACGTATAAGTTTGTACACTGATGGCAATCTATGGTCTGTTGAAAACAATGATGCCACCCTTCAATTAAGTCATAAACTGTGTAAGGAAGATTGAGAATTCTACCATACACGCTCCCTATGGAAATTATAATAAAATTTGCAAAGGAAATGGATTACAACTTAATAGCATTTCATGGCGTCCAAGCTGCGCATGGAAGAAATATTCTAACAGGTAATTTCTTCCATGTGCTATTTCTTCCAGACACAATATGGATATCATGAAATACAATTAAGTTGTAATCCATTTCTTTTACAAATTATGTCAAACAAGAGACAGAGAATGGTGTAGCCATATGGCTCTTTTGATAGGGTCTATTTTGTGCATTAGCTGTGATGTTGGGAACTCATATTTCCAAATATTAACCAGTTAATGTGGTGTAATGATGTATATGTTCTATAAAATCTACCCTTAACTGTTTCTGAATTAGTTACCCTCTACAGCTGAAGCTTAAAATGTTCAGCTTCTTTTGCTCACTAACTTTATTAGCACTATTATAAAGTTCAAACATGCATGTATCTGAGCATTTTTCTTCACTGGAACACTTCATTAAAATCACATAGCATTGCACTGAAAAAATCCCAAAAAAAAAAAACTTTAAAAGTGGAAAGCATATTACAGTTTGGGATCTCATATCCAGAAACCCTTGGGACTTGTTTTATGGATATAGGGTTTTCCGTAATTTGGAGCACAATGCCTAAAAATCTGATAAAAATATTGGAAAAAAACAAAACAACTGTCATCCCTTTAAACTAAAGGCATGTTTCGTTAGCTAACATGAATTACAAGTCATATTTAATATTAATTACATAGGGCATGCATTCCTTAGTACACTTTTCAAAGTTCTAAGTGCAAAGTAAGATCTTTTGACTTATGTTGAAATACCAACATTTATAGAATAAAATAATATTTAACAACAGTGCACGACAGAGGAAATATCGCGAGGGGAAAACTACTATTTCAGGATAAATTATTGCTCCGTTGTCTGAAACTTTTGTCCCCATTTTCAAGTTGAAACACAAAGATTTATGGAATAAAATTATATTTAAAAATAATACAGGTTAGAGAAAACATTGTGCAGAAGAGAGAGAAATGATTGAGATAAATCTTTGCTCTGTCAACTTAAGTTTTCCAAAAAATGTCTTCATTGTTTTCTATTTTAAACACAAATGTTAATGCAATTAAATGGTATTTAACAAAGATGTAAGACATGCAGAACACCACGAAACAGTAAATAAAAAAAGAAATTACAATAACAGAGAAATCTTTGCTCTCTTTAGCTTCTGTTGTTGGAAATTTTAGCCTCCATTTTTAAGAACAGAAACTAATATTTTTGTAACAATATTTGGACAGAGGGAACATTGTGGAAAAACAAATTGCTATTGCAAGCAGGCCATGATTTTGTTTTTCTTTAATAGCAACATTTGCTAGAGGCCTTATTTTTTACCAGCAAATTGCATTATCTACTAGTGAAAGTTTAACATTATACAAAAGAAACTTTAACATGTCTCCCTCCATTATATATTTTATTAGTCAATCATGACAAATTTTGATTTCACCTCTGTAACTGTCACATTGTAATGCTGAAAAGACAACAGATATTTAGATATAACTCACCTTTTCATGACCTGACAGATTAATTCTAACAATTTAATTTGAATACAAATATTTAAAAAACATTTTTTTTTAATTTAACTTTATTCACAAAATTCAAGAACACTTCAAAAACTTAAGTTATTTTCCGTATGGGTTACGATCTGGGTTTCAGGTCTTTTCATCATACCACTTTAAGACAGCAGGCCGGGGGTGGGGGGGGTGTCAAACTTGTCTTCGGACGGACCTTCAACCTCAATACTCACGAAAGCATTCAATGTTTGTAAGTTTAAACTGCCCCTCCAATCCACCCTGGATTCTCTTCATGAAAGTGAACCCAACCTCACGTGCAGAAGTAGATAAGGAAAATATACTGGATATTTCTACTAGTGCCACAACGTTTTTATAATGTTTGTACTTTTCAAGAAACATTCGTTTCCATAAAGCAGTTGTTCCTTTTTGTATGTCAGATTGGTGATTATCTTTAGCATCACTTTTCAGTTCAATGAATTCAAGCACATTTTCCAGTTCAACCTTGCCCAGTGTTAAAAAGCATCTGAAAATTCTCTATCAAGGATTCAACATCTTGAATCCCGCAATTTTGAAACTTGCCCGCATCAGCATTTCATGGTCAGTTCGTGACTTCAAAAATTGCTGCACATTTTGCAATGGGATCGTTAATTAGTGTTTCAAAATGCAAGTCAATATTGCTGATACGTAAATCTATTATATTTGACTTATCAAATGAACACACTGCATCTCCTCTAGCTTTTTAATTTAGATTGCTCAGTTGCACTCTCTAGCTAGATCTTGTTTGTGAAATCCTCCAGGTTTGATCCGTCATTACATTTCATGTCTATTAAGTTTTTTTTCACACTACTGATATGATTCGTTACAATTTGCAAGTTAACATGTTCCTGTAGACATAAAGAACACCAAGACAATTCTCCTAAAACATCGGTGAAAAAAACAAATTCAGAAGAAAATTACTCCAGATTGGTATTTAAAACACAAACTGTACCTCACCAAGTTTTCTATGAAAACGTGAGAAATTTTCGTCAACACCATAAATCGCAAATAGGAATGGGCCATCTAACTTTTGCATGAATTGGTTAAAAACTAGCCACAATTTTTTTAGGCTTCCTTATGTGATTGGCATACACAGAATTCCAAATACAAAATTTCATTGCAAATTTAATATCTTTTTTACCGATTCATTTGAAATTTTTGGAGTTACTTTCAACTATGGTGTATGTAAAAAAATTTTTAGCTAGTTTTGTGAAGAAATCGCAAAGACAGTTGACTTATCCACAGTCTTGATATACGCTAAACAAAAAGCATGGCAATGAAGGTGGTGCTGCTGCTTTGTTTCTTTTTTTCACGTGGAGATAAGGGAACAGCAGAACATTGATCTATTTGTGTCCTAGCTTTGAACGTAGGTTACAATTTTAACATTCTTCTCAGTTCTTGTGAGCACACTTATTTTTCTTTGCTCTGTTATTAGTTGTTGTTTTTTAAGTTTATTTTAACATTCATTATTTTCCAGCCAATAATCTTTAGCCATGTCTCATCAGCAGACTATTAGTTCATATTTTACAAACAAAATTTAGAATTTCCGATTTCTCTCCCACAAATAATGAAGAAAGTCTCGAGATTATCGAGCCAACACCCGCCAAGAAATACAAATTGAATGCAGACGATGTGGATGTGAAGATACTGCAAACAACTGAGATGTCCACAGGTCTTGAAGAAAAATTCAGCAACACTGGTTTACCAAATACATTTGGCTAAAACACATTCGTGAAAAAAGTTCTGTTGTGCACAGGGCACACGAACATTTTCACAACAGGTAAAGCAAGCAATTTTTCAAAAGCTGATGATCTCAAATGGCACGAAAAAACAGGTGATCACAAATTTGCTGTGGAGGCAAGAAATGCAACATTTGCCAAAAAAAAAAAATACCAAATGCAACTAGCAAAGCATGTGCTGAGATAAAAGAGACAATTATTGCAACTTTAAAAAATGTTTCTGTGCAAAGAAATGCAGACAAAGGATAAACTGCCGGTGTTACAATAACTAACCATAAATCAAGGATGCCAGTCAATATCAGTGTCAAATAAGGAGGATAACATGTGCTAGTCACCAGGAAAATGGGAATGAATATAGGGACCAGGAAATGGAAAATAGGAATTATTGATGCCATAAAAGCTGTGATTGAAGGTGATTTGTTAAAAAAAAGGTAAAATCTGCCAAGTTTTATAGCTTGGAACTGGTGAATCCACTGAAGTCAGTAGCAGTCAAAACTTGATAGTATAGGCCTATATTTGTGCTGTTATTGAAGATAAAGCACAGTCATTTTTTACATCTGCAACAATTAGAGGATGGTTGTACTGCTGAATGAATACCTAGTCTTACCATAAATACTGTTACAAAGTATTCAATGAAATAACAAAAGAAATTTTCCAGCTTCTGAAAAAGAGACTGGCCATCTCATTTTCGGAAAGGAAAATAGGCTCCCATCACACATCTCGATTCCCTTCGGGACAAGATGGAAAAAAGGAAAAGAATGATGTGCGGTTCTTTTTTTTTTTTTTTTTTAACCATCGACCACTGAAAATTTTAGTAAGGTACTTGAATCAATTTTCTATATCTTCTGAAGTTTTCAGTTCATTTTCCTGGGAAGTCAAGAAAAAAGTTATGAAATTCCTTAATTTCCATTCAATCTTCGAATTCTTTTTTTCTCCTAACCTTTCCTAAATTCCTTTTTGAGTGCTAGAATATTTTTGCTATGTGTGTGTGTGTGTGTGTTGAGTGAAATGTGGGAATGATATGTACATGTATGTTCTTTGGTTTGTTGTTCTGGGATCGAACGTTATTTTTGGGTGTGCCGAAATTTAAAAGAAAGCTTTAGTGTGATTTGCTGCATATTGTTTTAAATGTTGTCAATCCTAGTGGGGAGTGGTTTGTTCATTTGTTTCATTTGGGGAATAATTGCTCAAATAAAGGTTTCAGAGTTGTGGTCCTGATTGAGAAAAAAAAAAAAAAAATCATTTTGTCTTCAAATTTGTCAACAATCTTGTTCCGTGGTAGTATTCGCATGCATATCTTTATATATTTTTCTCTTTCCTTTTTGTACACCACACAAAATGAGCTCAGCTTGTGATACAAGAAGAGGTAATTTTCATTTGTATATATGAGGGCATAAAAATAAAGCTAAAAGTGCGACTTGTGCAATAACTCTTTCAGCAGTAAAGCAACTTCAAAATATAAAAAAAAACCCAAATAATTTCATAATACTATTTTGTCTCTGTTTCGATCCATTTCTACTTTAAATGCTGATTTTGTAAGATGATATTTTCATCTATCTTCCTGTGTATATATATTCTAAAATCTGTAAAGTTTATAAGATCAGCCTTTGAAAGTCTAAGGAAAGGAAAAGTTCATTGTTGAATAAAATGACATTTCTTTTTTTTCCTTCACTTTCTCCTCTGGCTAAAGAATCGTTTCAGGAGAGAAATCTCTGATTCCAAGAATTCTAATTTTAGAGTAACCTCAACCAGCAGAGGTTACTTTGTGTGGAAAGGTCACGGCAACGTATTTTGCTGACCTCAGTGAGTTCCCAGAATTTTAGGTGGACGTGAGGTCAAGCGCGAGTTCCATGATCTTCTATTAGACAGGCCGTGTTGCTGAGCGAATACTTTCGTCCAATCACAGCCTTGGAACTAGCAGCACAGGAGTTGAGCACGTGACTCCACATAGCATTGAAGTCTGGGTTACTAGGCCAGTCAGACTCTCTCGTCAAACTTCTCACTTGCAAAACGTTTTTCCGCCGATAACTCAGCATTCTTGCACGAAAAGAGAGCGGCTGGCCTCGTTGGCGAGGGGCGCCTTCGGTGTCCCCGTCAGCTGGGTTGGCTAGCCCCTTTGTAAAAAAGAAATGTAGCAAAGTAAAGAAAAATGGGCCTGCTGATCCCCTTTTTGAACCTACTGACGTTTTGTGAGATCTGAGGGTTAAGCCGGAAACAATAAGCTCGACAAATTTTGCGTTGGTGTTTTGCTAGCTGACAAAGATGGCCATTACAAAAATATCTGCTGTCCGGAGGTCGAGTGAACCGGATTAGTTCTGCCAACCGATTTGTTGCATCGGAGGAAAAGGTCGCCCAAATTCCTGAAACACAGCCATTGAGGGGAGTATGTATGAAATTAGGGAAGTTCCCCACTTGGAGAATCATGAATGCCACTGTCCAGCCAAGCGACGAGGAAAAAGAATAAGATGAAAAAAATCCTTTCCATTGAAACTACTGAAGTAATGGTTAATCTAGGCCCGGATCCAGGAACTTTAGCTGTGTGACCATTAGAGACACTGAGTGACTGCTAGAAACAGACTGTCATCCCTTCACCCCAAAAATGAACTTAATTCTTTTTGCACTTTATGACGAGTTGTTTCTCGCCGTGCTGTCGAGGTAAGCCATCTTGAATTTTTCCTCCGCCACATGGGTCGTCTATAAGTGAAAGAATTTTCGAACTTGAAAGTTTGGATTGCTTGTTTGAAATTTAATAATGCCCTTTCAAAATTTACTCTGTTATCTGTGCAAATTAGTGGAAAATACGCTAGTTATTTAAATTTCAGTTGAGAATTATTAACCTATTTAAATACTTATTTTTAAATGAAAAATTATTTCCTTGGTAACCAAATTTCATGAAGGTTTCAAATGTTGACAAATGGAGTAACAGAAATGAATTAGCAATAAAGTGATTCTAGTTGGGAGCTTATTGAGCTGAACACTCTTTCAAACTATGTTGGGTTTTTTTTTTCTTCCTCAAGTTCTGAATTAATTAGTAAGTTAATACAGCGTTTTTTTTTTTTTTTTTTTTTTTTTTTTATGAGTGGCTAGTAACTAAATAATAATGCATTGCAATCTTTCTTTGAGGTAGTATTCTTAGGCAAATATACTTTATAAGTGTACTTCATAAGCTATGCAGTAATTTCTCTCAGTAAGCTAAGTTCCAATGTCAATCGTGCGGGAGTGTTGTTTAACTCAAAAAGTGATATAATTTCTTCGAGTAACGATTCTTCGTGTAGTGATATGATTTCAAAGTAATGATTCTTTGTGTAGCGATATGATTTCTTCGAGTAATGATTCTTCGTGTAGTGGTAGGATTTCTGGGGATAATGAGTGTACATGACGATATGTCAACCAAGAAAACAAATACATCCAGTCGTGCGTAGGCGGGAAAAGCCTGCGATAGGTTTTATTTTCTCCGATTCCTTTAGCCTTTCTCTTGGGAACTGCTGGGTTTTTTTTTTTTTTTGTAGTGAAATTGCAATCTTATGTGTCATGGTCTGATTATATGAGATGAGTCGTCTGAGTTATTCTGCATTTTAAAAGTACTTTAGTGACGTCTGTACTTTGTCAGAGAAGTTCAAAAAGCCTAAGTGATTGAGTGATAATTATGGTGATTGTTAGTAGGAACTGATTTAGCTTCAAGTAGTTGTTTAGGAGATGCTTTTGAATATTTTTATTTGGTAATGTCAGTATAAGGTTTCATGAAGTTTAATTTATTGCAAGTGTACTGGTTTTAGACTATTGTGAAACGAGTAAATATGGATAATTAATTACTTGAGTTGTTTAGTGAGTGTTCTTAAGAAAAGTGTTGACAGTGTTTTTAATTGAAGTAAATTTAAGGTAACTAGTTGTATTTGAAGCGAGTGTTTTCTTCTTTGAGTCCTTAGCAGTTGTTATTTTAACTTAGTGGGTTCTAATGCATAATGTCTGAATGATTTGCAGCAAGATTTGACAGTATAAAGTTATGTCGCAGTTTTGGTATAAATTTTGGGTATTCGTAGTTGTCGCCAAAGTAACTTGTCATTTTTAAGGAGGAAGGACTGGTTTTGAAAGAGATATTTGCATTCTGTTTTCGTTTTGTTATTTTACCTAAATGGTCTAGAAAGATAAATCAATGCTTAGTTGGCGTCAGTTCTTACACATTGAGTCTGGTTAGTTCATAGTATACCTGTAAATAGTGTTGGTTCATGACATGTTGACATGGTGAATATTTAAGTGTTGAACTGTGATATATATATAAATGTGAAAGTGTGTAAATATTTAACCAAGGAGTAGGGAGTGATAGGATAGTACCAATATGTATTAATGAAACTTACCATGTGCTTTGAATCCCAGTGCCTTTTGAAATTGTCAGTTAAGCCAAATTGGTACCTAGAAAGTTTTTTTTTTTTTTAATGGCTTGGTCTTATATCCTAAATTTTGCCAAAGATGTTGAAGTAGTGAAATAAGTATTCTTGATATCCTGATTTTTAGTTTTGCTAGCTTAGAAAAATTTGTTCTGCCAAATTATGATTTCAGTAACATCTAAGAAATTTTGTTGATATTATTTTGGCAGCTTGTGTATTTGTGTAATGTTTACATAACACCACTGATATTCACAGTGCTTTTGTGAAAAGCCAAAACATTAATGGTTGGAAAGAATTTTTGAGTATAATTTGTGCAATAAGCTTTATTCAAGCTAGTCTGAATATATATATATATATATATATATATATATATATATATATATATATATATATATATATATTCTATAAAGAAGATACCTAAGCAAAAAAATACATATATAATTTTGACTCACACCTAGTACAACATAGAAAGGTTATGTATCTACCTGTGTGATCAAAAGGAAAAAAGATAAAAAAAATAAAATAAAACAACTGAATGTAGAAGGTGTCGAGAATACTGAGCCTTGGCTTTTGTCATGACCAGCAAAAACTCTGCATTTTCTCACTTCCACAAAGACCTAGTTGGAAATGGGTTTCTGCAAGGCCATAGATGCAAGTAACATTCCCACCTAAAATAGTTTAAAAAATATATATATAAGTCATGTCCTCCTTAGAGTTGCATGACCTAGCACTAGTTAACAATTTCGCTTGCATCCATTAACCTTCCTGGCACCCATACTCTTCATCTGTTACTATTAAACAGAGAGAAGAAGATAAAAGAACTCAAGCTGTGAGAGTGACATAATAATTAGAAATGATTTTCAGCCATAACGAAAATTCCAAGTTCGTTTGAGAGAGAATTTAAACCTGAAAAACAATGCAAAAGAAATCCAAATTTTACATTGCAATTAAAAAGGAAATGTTAATTTATAACGAACAGATTTTTGAAAGAAAACTTGAGTCTAAAACCCCCTACTCTACAACTTATGACAGCACGAAAACGCAGAATAAGTTAAAGATAATAATTAACTAAAGAAAACTTTGTGAAAGTTATATACCTTAAACAGTTAGTTGCAATATGTACAAAGTATTTCAGCAGTGCTTTAAGTGCATAATTAATTAGTTATTAAGAACTTAACTACTTTGAAAAAACAGCGCATAGACAGCGCATAGAAAGGAACAAGCTGAGCCATCTTCTGTTCCTAGGTACCCCAAAAGACGCTCAAAGTTACAAAGAAAGAAAGAGTTAAAACCCTGCAAAAATGTTAACAGACAAACCAATGCCTAAAAGCTGAAAAGCTAAAAAACGACAGAGAAAAGGTACATGAAGTACAAACATTGAACTTATAAAACCTAGAACCCAAAAACAAGGAAGAGACCTTACCTCTTGTGTTACAAAAACTTTTCTCCTCACAAGAGAAAAACATGGCTGACCTCTTCCGCCACTCCTAGACGCTGGGGGCAGTGAGGGTGGGGCTGATGGCCTCCTCATACAGCAAGAAACCAACGCGCGGAGATTTTAACCAGAGAAAAAAAAAATTAGATA
Source organism: Macrothele yani (assembly GCA_039090855.1). Classification (NCBI taxonomy): domain Eukaryota; kingdom Metazoa; phylum Arthropoda; class Arachnida; order Araneae; family Macrothelidae; genus Macrothele; species Macrothele yani. The sequence continues at coordinate 15,104,095 of CM077028.1, forward strand.
AACTTAAGACTGCGGATCTGTATGATCAGAAAGAGCTGAATTAACTCTCCAGAATACATGAGAAATATTATAAAATACACGAGCAGTTTATTTAATAATCTTTGCATGTATTAAATCACTTAGTGAGCTTCTATAGATTAATCAGAATCTTATTAATTTTAATGTTGGTTTTACTATTTTTAGTATAGCTATTCCTAGTGATGAATAACTAGTTTTCTTTTTTATTTGTTTTTATTTTCTTTTATAAACAGATTTTTAAGCTTTTTTGTGATTTTGTTTATATTATTTAATTTTTTGTTTTAATAGGACCGTCATATCCATAGCACTAAGGTTCCTTTTTAGGTAGTTAATAGGCATCCTCTAGCCAACTTCCTTACGGCTTTGATTGGTCAGAATCATATTATTAATGTGTCGAAAATTAAAGCAGATCTGCCAACCTTACTCTATTATTCAGAATAATTTTCTTAAAGTTCTTTTGATGAAAGAAGAAGGAATTTCGTTCTCTAGAAAACTTTCTAATAGTATATTAATGTGGTAATTGAAGTCCAAATTGTTGCTGCAAATTCTTGAAATTCTTAGGACCTGAGAAATTAGTACATTCTCAATTACTTGGTTGAAATGTTATTATTCCAGTGTAGATATTTAATTACTTTGAAAGGAAAATTAACTCTTTTATCATAGAGGCTAATAGATGGGTTACCTCTGTTGAGCTTAATGCTTAAGTCTAGGAACTCAAGTTCCTGATTACTGTGGTTGGTTTTACATAAGTTAAGAGAGCTAGGATAGATATTATCAAAATCACTCTCTATAACTTCTGAATTATTGATACACAGCAGATCATCAATATATCTAAAAGTGTAAAGGTAGTTATCTGAGCAGGTGGGGTGATTTTTAATGAATTTATATTCCTTTAAAGAACAGGAATAGATTAGCGATATGCGTGGACGTTGATGTTCCCATTGGAATACCGTTCACTTGCTTATAGAGAGTATTATTATATAAGATATGGTTATTTATTATGCAGCAATTGAGATAAGAGTTCCAAGTTCTACATCAACAAATTGGTTAAGTTTAAATTCTGCATACAGCTCTTTAAAGGTAGTGATTATATCTGATAGAGGCAGATTAGTATATAGGTTTTCAAAATCATAACTATTAATATCTAGGGGACAAACTTTGAGTATAGTAGAAATTACTTCTGCATTATTATTAATTATCCAAAAATCTCTGTACATCAAGTTAGAACAGTTTCTAATGTGTTTCAAAACCTTCTTTAAGACATCTTCAAAAGCAAGATCTATTTTCTTTATGACTCCTTACTCCACTAGCAACGGTTAAGTTTCATAGGGATCCTGTGAAGTTCAGGTTCATAGCTAGTGGAGTAAGGAGTCATAAAAGAAAATAGATCTTGCTTTTGAAGATGTCTTAAAGAAGGTTTTGAAACACATTAGAAACTGTTCTAACTTGATGTACAGAGATTTTGGATAATTAATAATAATGCAGAAGTAATTTCTACTATACTCAAAGTTTGTCCCCTAGATATTAATAGTTATGATTTTGAAAACCTATATACTAATCTGCCTCTATCAGATATAATCACTACCTTTAAAGAGCTGTATGCAGAATTTAAACTTAACCAATTTGTTGATGTAGGAACTTGGAACTCTTATCTCAATTGCTGCATAATAAATAACCATATCTTATATAATAATACTCTCTATAAGCAAGTGAACGGTATTCCAATGGGAACATCAACGTCCACGCATATCGCTAATCTATTCCTGTTCTTTAAGGAATATAAATTCATTAAAATCACCCCACCTGCTCAGATAACTACCTTTACACTTTTAGATATATTGATGATCTGCTGTATCAATAATTCAGAAGTTATAGAGAGTGATTTTGATAATATCTATCCTAGCTCTCTTAACTTATGTAAACCAACCACAGTAATCAGGAACTTGAGTTCCTAGACTTAAGCATTAAGCTCAACAGAGGTAACCCATCTATTAGCCTCTATGATAAAAGAGTTAATTTTCCTTTCAAAGTAATTAAATATCTACACTGGAATAATAACATTTCAACCAAAGTAATTGAGAATGTACTAATTTCTCAGGTCCTAAGAATTTCAGAATTTGCAGCAACAATTTGGACTTCAATTACCACATTAATATACTATTAGAAAGTTTTCTAGAGAACGAAATTCCTTCTTCTTTCATCAAAAGAACTTAAGAAAAATTATTCTGAATAATAGAGTAAGGTTGGCAGATCTGCTTTAATTTTCGACACAGTTAATAATATGATTCTGACCAATCAAAGCCGTAAGGAAGTTGGCTAGAGGATGCCTATTAACTACCTAAAGGAACCTTAGTGCTATGGATATGACGGTCCTATTAAAACAAAAAATTAAATAATATAAACAAAATCACAAAAAGCTTAAAAATCTGTTTATAAAAGAAAATAAAAACAAATAAAAAAGAAAACTAGTTATTCATCACTAGGATAGCTATACTAAAAATAGTAAAACCAACATTAAAATTAATAAGATTCTGATTAATCTATAGAAGTCACTAAGGTGATTTAATACATGCAAAGATTATTAAATAAACTGCTCGTGTATTTTATAATATTTCTCATGTATTCTGGAGAGTTAATTCAGCTCTTTCTGATCATACAGATCCGCAGTCTTAAGTTTATCTAATTTTTTTTTTCTCTGGTTAAAATCTCCGCGTTGGTTTCTTGCTGTGTATGAGGAGGCCATCAGCCCCACCCTCACTGCCCTCCAGCGTCTAGGAGTGGCGGAAGAGGTCAGCCATGTTCTTCTCTTGTGAGGAGAAAAGTTTTTGTAACACAAGAGGCAAGGTCTCTTCCTTGTTTTTGGGTTCTAGGTTTTATAAGTTCAATGTTTGTACTTCATGTACCTTTTCTGTCGTTTTTTAGCTTTTCAGCTTTTAGGCATTGGTTTGTCTGTTAACATTTTTGCGGGTTTTAACTCTCTTTCTTTGTAACTTTGAGCGTCTTTGGGGTACCTAGGAACAGAAGATGGCTCAGCTTGTTCCTTTTCTATGCGCTGTTTTTTCAAAGTAGTTAAGTTCTTAATAACTAATTAATTATGCACTTAAAGCACTGCTGAAATACTTTGTACATATTGCAACTAACTGTTTAAGGTATATAACTTTCACAAAGTTTTCTTTAGTTAATTATTATCTTTAACTTATTCTCGTTTTGATATGTCATAAGTTGTAGAGTAGGGGGTTTTAGACTCAAGTTTTCTTTCAAAAATCTGTTCGTTATAAATTAACATTTCCTTTTTTAATTGCAATGTAAAATTTGGATTTCTTTTGCATTGTTTTTCAGGTTTAAATTCTCTCTCAAACGAACTTGGAATTTCGTTATGGCTGAAAATCATTTCTAATTATTATGTCACTCTCACAGCTTGAGTTCTTTTATCTTCTTCTCTGTTTAATAGTAACAGATTGAAGAGTAAGGGTCGGGCCAGAAAGGTTAATGGATGCAAGCGAAATTGTTAACTAGTGCTAGGTCATGCAACTCTAAGGAGGACATGACTTATATATATATTTTTTTAAACTATTTTAGGTGGGAATGTTACTTGCATCTATGGCCTTGCAGAAACCCATTTCCAACTAGGTCTTTGTGGAAGTGAGAAAATGCAGAGTTTTTGCTGGTCCTTGATAAAGCCAAGGCCTGTATTCTACACCTTCTACATTCAGTTGTTTTATTTTATTTTTATATTTTTCCTTTTGATCACACAGGTAGATACATAACCTTTTCTATGTTGTACTAGGTGTGAGTCAAAATTATATATGTATTTTTTTGCTTAGGTATCTTCTTTATAGAATGTGAATTCTGAATTTTCAAAACTGCTGCGTTGCGCGTTTTGATTTTCAGGTTATTTTGCACCCTTCGTTTTAAATTCTAAAATTTTTCCTTAGTCTTCAGTTTTGCTCTTTAGTATATATATATATATATATATATATAAAAGATACACCACCTTATGTGATTTACCAGCAAGGGCTGATATTTTCCATTAAAATTTGTTGAACTCTAACCTAAATTTCATATCAGCCACAGGAAAGTGTTACACCAAATTTGTTATTGAAATTCAGTAATCCTTGAGCCTATCATTTCCACTTGTAAATAAAGGTGAACCCCAATGGGTTCTTCAAAAAAAAAAAAAAAAAAAAACCCTAAAATTTGAGTGGCAGTAAGCTTATTGAGTAAAAGAGTTGTTTCTAAAGCTGTTTCTCTAGAACTTGTATCCAACTCAGCCTAGCTTGAGGGTTGAAACGATCCCGGTTCTTATTGTGGCATAATTGCTGTGTCCTGAGATCACCGCCAGAATGAGTACAAGGTCACTTTAATTATTTTGTGATGCAAATTTCTTACACATGTGACAATAACACCTTTTAGCACTTTCAGATTGTCGATTCTGCAATCACAAGCAACACAAACAATAAATAAGCATTGAAGAAATTTCCTTTTTTGATGTCTTTCCTTAAAATTATTTTCAGGTGTTACCAAATGCATCATCTACCCATCTCCCAAATTTGAAAATAGTCAATAATATCTATTACTTCACAAGTTATAGTGTAAGAAAATAACTATAAATCATTTGGTGCCGCTGTGCCCAGAGTATTCTTTATGTTTAAAAATCATTGATGAAATAACCAATAAAACAGCACACTTGTGAATACATGGCACCAATCACTTTTCAAAATAGCATCCTCTTGCCTTCTCACAACAGTCTTTCAAGTCTCTGTGGCCATTCATCAATAGCTTTACACAGGGTCTCCACAGGAAAAGATGCTATTGGCCGCACCAAAGAGCATTTGAGACTGTCAATACTGGGGTGTCTCTCTCCACGCCATGTGCTCCAGTGTGGCCCACAACTTATAGTCCGATGGGTTGAGGTCTGGGCTGCTTGAAGACCAATCAGCTGGAGAAATGAAGTCTGGCAAATTCGATTGAAGCTACTCTGGATTGACTTGGCCTTGTGGGCAGGTGCGGAATCCTGCTGAAAGCTCCACTTCAGTTTTGGAAGAGGGTGTGACTCACATTTTTGACCACTGGCCCCAAAACCCTGTCCTGGTAGATTTTGGCGGATGTTTTCACTCCTTTCTCACAGAAATGGAGCTCTGTGGTACCCTAGTAGGAGACTCCCCACCAAACCATGACAGAAGCAGGATGATGGTCCCTCATTATCCTTGGGGCTTCTCGTGAGGTTGGCGCACACACCCTGTCAATTTGGCGGTTGAAAGCCTCTTCAATAGTGAAACTTTTTTCCATCAGAGAAAAGGATCTGTCTGTGGTGACTGACTGCGTAACAATGCAGCGAACGTTTCGCTTTTAGCACCCTCTGCTGCTTCAGTTGTGGGGTGAGGAAGTGCCCTGTACGCCGCCGGTCACTCCGCAGCACGCGTGACATCGACATTCTTGAAATGTTCAGCTCACGGGCCATCACCGATTGTTTCCCCGACAGGATTTTGTTGAATACGGACTGCCACTGCTTTCACCAGGTGAGCAGTCACCACAGTACGCGGCTGACCCTTTCTGGGGTGGTCAGCGACAGTCCCAGTCTTAAGGAACCTTTTTATGTTCCCGTAGACAAAAATTTGGCTCATTTTCAGCTTCTTCAGCATGTTGAAAATGTGGGAAGCTTATTTTCCAACTTTGTGCAACGCGTTTCTCACGATCGCCCCACTTCGTGGCAAGTAGCTCACGAAACATGTTATCTCCTCTGTGACTGGACGCACGACGATTCAACAGCTGCTTCATGCCTCCTGAATGGTCGGTGATGTTGCACACAGCTTGCATTTCATCTGTTGAATGTTTGCAACAGTATTTATGCTGATACTTCTATAGATGGCTTTCTTTTCATGAAAGTGTTACAACTATAGTGTTCTCCTTAGATGTATTTTACAGCTGGCTTGCCAGAAATTTTAGCTGGATGGTACTTTTAACAACCCCCTTCCCCAATCGAGAAGAAAAGGATGTTGTTTTGCTTAGCATTCATTATACTTATTAATAATCTTTAGTGGTGTGGTGGGCATTCGTGTAACATATGATAAACATTAGAAAATCGTACATAAATGCTAAAATAATTAGTACTTAACTAATAAATCATATTTGACACAGAGTTTAGCCACTTTTCATCAATATTTATGGTGTATGTGGGAATAAGTTTCCCACTCTTACTATTACATATGTGCGTTGTGAAAAAGTTCATTAAAGGAAATTTAGCTGGGCGACGGAAAATTACCTGGGGCAGCCGCCCAATAAAAAGGCTCCAGGGAGAACGCAAACTATTCCCAAATCTATTGACCCTATATTAACTGCTTTGCAGTTAGATGAAGATACCTGTAAAAACAATGCTCAGGCATCAGGATTGAAAGCAAATATGGCAAAGTTTCTTTTTGTTGCTACAATGCATTTTTTGGTAGATGCTCTAGGTGTACTTCACAGCATATGTTTAGTGCTACAGAGTTCCAATCTATTATTTGCAAACGTTGTAGACAATCTAGAAGCTCGTAAATGTGTGTTGACGAGCATGATCGATGGTGAGCATTTGAATCTGCAAAACTTTGACAATTTTAAGTTTTTAAATGGTCTCCCAACCAAGTCTTGACACTCAGCAATCTGTGAAATTTAAAGGTCATAATGTAGACATTTCCTCAAAGCAAGTTACAACATTTTTTAAAACTGCAGATCACTTTCTGAAAAACCTCACTGAAAAACATCAGACACAGATATTCTTCAGACAGGATGTGTTGAATCCAAACATATTGCCCACGGAAATATCTGAATTACCTAATTACGGAAATGACTTAATTTGTGAATTGTCGGAAATCTTAGGAAGTGACTAAGTAACTGCAAATAAAACCAGCCATTCTGCATTAATCAACTCTAGTAAACTCAAAACAGAATGGCTGACACTGAAATATTTCATGTACAAACATAAAAAAAGACTTATCCTTGAAAGATTTTTGGAGCTTGGCAATAAAAATATGACAATGAAAGCATTATCAAACAAGCAAAAATTGTATTAACTTGATATGACCACAACAAACATGGAACACGGTTTTAGTAAACAGAACTTGATTAAAACAGAATTACAAAATTGCATGAAAGTTACAAATGTTAGTGACATGATTTTTATTAACACTGAAGGAACAAATATGAGAAATTTTAATATCAATTTCAATGCAGCATTTGATTACTGTAAAAACAGGCAACTTAGCCTGCCCAACTTATGAAATGAAATTTTGTACACAGCTTCCATGTGTTTTATTTTACACATTTCTGACATGCCATTTTCTTGTAACAATTTTTACACTGCCAATATTGGCTAAGATTTTCAAAATATGGCTGATGACTTTTTAACTTGGCCAAAACTTTGGCAAATACTTCAAATTTCTTAGCACTAGCACTGAAATTACTGTGCCTTTCTTATAAAGGTTATGTATGGTCTGTTGTAAGTGCAGGCTGGGGTACTAAGATGTCCCAGTATTTAACTACTCAAATATAAGCAGCCTCTCTCTTTTTTGAAAATCATCTTTTACAACTTTTTCAACTTCAATAATGCACATAAACAGTATCTCTAAATATTTTTATGTAAAACAAATGTGGACAATGAAGAGCATAACTACTACTAAATTATTAGTATTACTTTGCATTATAAAAACTAATTTGTAAAATTAGTTTTTATAATGCATTTTTATATGAGAATTTGAAACATTTTAGTAATCACTTTGTGTATTAACAATTCATGGAAATAAAATAGAACACATCTGATCCATACTGATTACTCTCTTCTCTCCTAATATTCCTGCATAAACTACAAGCGATATTTTCACTAATGAAGGGTGAGAAGCACACAACACTAATTTCTATGAAAACTTTTAAACTGCATCTTACATACCTCTTTATCTCTTACATGTCTTACAGTGAAGTCATGAACACAATCCATAAAGCACAGCTCTGACAGTTTGTTGTAAGAGATCAAAAAATCTTTGAACTGCAAGAAAAATAATCCTTACAATAAAAACAAAAAGGAATACTAACTGTTTAATAATAAACAAACGTTTCACAATTTTTTTAGCAGAAATTAATGGGAAAATAACTGAACTATTGATGGTACACATTAAAAAAAGATAACAATTTACTAATTTAACAAATTGGGTTTTGAAAATTTGACAAGTGAAAAAATCATATTCCTATGAAAACCCCATATTTAAAATTTATAGAATAATAACCTCTAGGAATGGCCGGGCTATCAATTGTTACTAAAATTATACTTGTCAAGGACTCTTCAATCTTGCATTTTACCTGTTTCCAGATTCCTGAAACACAAAATTTCTACAAAATATCAATGTTTCTAGTTATGCAACTATATATATTGAGAAAAATTAAGACACAGAAGTGATAAATGTTGCGAATGATAGTTTGGAGTGCAAATCTAATTTTTACTAAATACAACGAATTTAGCATGGAGACCATGTGTAACTCTCAGAATTCATCTAACTTGGAATTCTGCTCTTACCATACGTGCTTCAAATTTCCTGAGCAACAAACAACTCAAACAGTGATTAAAATGAGATGGACATACAATATTTTTCAGAATAGGATAGACATGCTGACACATTGATGGGACTTGCATACACACAAAACTTCTGACATATAGGCAGAGGACAAAAGTAAGGTATACATCTACAGATTCTAGTGGGAAAACTATGCATTATTTTAAGAAGAAAGTATTTTGAAAAAGTTTTCTGAGTTGAACGGCATCATTCCACGAAATAATTTTTTCAATCAAAATTTCAGAAACTTAAGATTTTGCTGCAAATGCATCAAAGCAGAAGTAGACACTTACACCCCCTGATGGCCAAACCATTCTTTATCAAAAATTAGAAATTATATGCAAAACATTTTCCAACAGAAGCTGTATTCGATGAAGGAAGAATTTTTAAAATCAGTCTTAGAAGCAGAAAATCTATGCATTACTTGAAAAACTTTAAATTGTATGCGAAACATTTTTTTGCAGCAGAACTGCTCTCCAACAAAAATAAGAATTTTACAAATTGGGCCCTTAGAAGCAGAGATATAGACAAAAATAAGATAATCTACACCCCCTATAAAGATTAAAATTAGCAGTCACCACTTACCACACGGCAACGGGATAAAACAAAATGGACAGCAGAAAAGTTGCTTTAGTCGCCACACCCCAAAATTTGCCTGTCCGCATGGAATTGTGGCTGGCCAAATTATTTTTTCATTGCTAAAGAATTTATTTACATTTTTTAAAACACTTCTGTTAATTAGGAAATGCATTTTCAAATCATCCAATCCACGCACGGTGAAAAACCTCCCTTACCTCTGCAAATAAGTGGGTGCGGCTATTTATATTGATTCACTCTTCAAGAAAGTGGGCAGCTATTTTTTTCCCCCATTTAAGTTGGGGAATCAAGCAGTCATATCGAGAATCGACACCTGTGGCTTTAGAAAGCTGTGACGTCACAAGCAGTCTTCAACAGCTTATTTTTTGAAGTTTAGCTTCTCTGAAAATGCATAGTTTTTCATTGCTTAGGTACTTCTTGCTTATCAACAAACAAAAAGGGCAAAGCATTTTCCCTTTTGTTTACAAAAAGAAATAAAAGTTAAAAATCAGGACTTCGCTTTCCGTCGCAGTCTTTCATTCTACGTAGCATTGTGTTTCCTCTGCACATGTGCACACAGTAGCTTTTTGAAACATTTTCGCCTTAAACAAAATTTAAAAAATACTTGCTATACCTCTTAATATAGCAAAATGTTACTAAGCAATGGGGAAACAAGTTTTTGACTGAAATTAAATATCAAAAATTGGTACTACATTGTTCACTCTGCCAGTATAATTTTATGGGTCACGGAAATGGCTGATTCTGGATCAGGGGCACATTAAGCACTGATTTTAAAATTTAACGTCGCTTTAAAAAAGCCAAAGGCGAAAAAAAATATGTTCTGTATCGACTGGTTTTGAAGAACAGACTGTTAAAAATACCAAAAACTGCACTTTGCTAGAAAAAATTCTTAAAATATGAAGTTGCTCATTTTCACTATTACTGAAGATACGTATTAAGAATGAGGAACATAACCAGAAAAATATAAAAAAATAAAAATATAACAAGAAAAGGGGGGGGTGCATCTTGGAGCAAGAAAAATTCGAAATTTAGAAAATAACGGAACATTTTTTTCATCTGTGCTAAGCAATCATTTTTGGTCAGCAGACAATATGAAGACACCAAATAATATCAAACAAGACGATTATGGGCAAAACACGTAACAATATTAACAAATAAAGGTAACTTGATCATGCTAGTTACGTTAACTGAAACTTTTATAAAAAGTTCGACCTAAGATAAGGTCGAAAGCTTCTATAAAAAGTTGAAGACCTAAGATAAGGTCGAAAGCTTCCAACTTACGAACTTTTTATAAAAGTTTCAGTTAACGTAACTAGTGTGATCAAGTTACCTTTATTTGTATATCAAACAAATTTACGATGTTAAAAACATCTAATAAACAATCCCCAAAATGTTTGATAAATTTTAGATTCTTGAAAACATGAAAATAAACTTTGTATAAATGTTGAATAACATTATTTCACAGACATTTTCTATTTTCATTGTATATTCACAATGCTTCCCGTTATCTGTAGCAGATAGACGATTCCCATAGTGTCTACGGAGAATTTGTACCACTTGGAGTGTCTGATGGTAGCAAACAGAAAAAAACTGACAAATCATTAAAATTCTACCCAAACTAGACATTTTCTGAAAGAAAAAAGAAGAAGAATCTAGACACTGAGTTCGAAAACCAGACATAATCCAATTAAATCAGAACATTTGGCAACTCTGCATGTGTGCTTATTTGTCACTACTATCTTTTCAACACCCAGGAAGGTTTATCAATGTTTCTAACATAATATTTACTAGAACAGCACTAGAAATTACTGAACTTTTTTTTTTTTTTTTTTTTTTTTTTGTGGTTAGGAATCGTTGCAAGTCTGTTAAAAAAGGTGACCAGGTTGGTAACCCATTTTCTCCCAGTCTGAGCCATGGTAGATGTATTCAGTACTGGCAACCACACAGTACCACACAGTACCACACGATGATTTTGCCATGAGATATTGCAAGTCTGTTAAAAAAGGTGACCAGGTTGGTAACCCATTTTCTCCCAGTCTGAGCCATGGTAGATGTATTCAGTACTGGCAACCACACAGTACCACACGATGATTTTGCCATGAGATATGAAATTCATTTTTGAAAGCTATACAGCCTTTTCTTATTTTGGCACCAGGAACAACCTAACCAAAAATAAAAGGAATGAAAAGAAAAATTCAGCAGAATGGAAGAAGCTTCGAAACAATGTTTGAACATTTTTTGCCATCAATAACTCACCAGAAACTGCTAGGAAACTGAAAACAAGCAATTTTTAGTACACGAAGGTCATAGCACAAATTGTTGAAATACTGCTGACCATTATGCCAAGCAATGCAGAAGGTAAGAGAATATAAGCATCATGGGCAATATTCTTCATGACAAGACAATGTTCATGGGGGAAAATGACTTTAGAAAATAGGCAGCAAATAAAGCAAGCCAAAGTATTGCTTGAAAATTTTGATCCATCAACTGCTACCAATTTATGGTGAAGAGATTTTATTCAAGAACATAGAGACAAAATAAAAAATGATTAAATTATTTTTTCAATAAAAATTACTTGTCTAGAAAATTTGGTTGATGTTTTGTTGAAGAAAAGTATTACTTTTAAGATTATATTTGTGCATTTAATTGCACTGGGCAATAGACAGTGGGGCCCTTGTAACTATTAAGTTAAAATTTACGTATGCTTAAATATATGAAAGGTATACAGTGCAGTGATAAAATGTGTACACAGCACGAAACAGCCATAAATTGGCCACTAGATTTTGACCATCCACTAGCCAATGGCCATTTGAAAAAAATCTCCAATTTTAATCTTTAGCACTCTAACAGAAAAGCTATGCAATATTTTAAGCAAGAGGTATTCTCAAAAAGTTTCATAAGGAGAGCGGCATCCGTTCACAAAATAATTTTTTCAATCGAATTTTTGGAAGCTTATACTTTGCTGCAAATATTGGGTTGTCGGAAAAGTCATGACTTATTTTGGCACCCGATGGCGTCTGTTATTGCTATGGCATTCAACAGGTGCCAGTTCTAGCTGCAGTCTAAAAGAAATAGTGAGTGATTTGGTTGATTTACAGAGATTTGACATCAAGTTGAAGATGGAAGACCAAACTGTGCATTTTAGTCATATTTTATCGTTTCACTTCCGTAAAGGGAAGAACGCGCATCAAGCTTGTGAAAAGTTGTGCAAAGTGTACGGTGATAATGCTCTACAAGAACGTTAATGCCAGCGGTGGTTTGCAAAATTCTGTGCTGGTGATTTTGACCTCAACAATGCCCCTTGGTCCAGGAGGTCCACCGAGGTTGATGACGACCAAATCAAGGCTTTGATCGAGTCAAACCCACGTTACACAACACGAGAGATTGCAGACACATTGCACATCCATCATTCAGGCATTCACGACCACCTGAAGAAGCTGGAATACGTAAGCAAGCTCAATGTGTGGGTTCCTCATGAACTCAAAGAAGCTCAATTGAGGGCGCGTATAAACATCTGCGATATGCTCATTAAACGTGAGGAAAACGATCCTTTTTGAAGCGACTGATAACTGGTGACGAAAAGCGGATTGTGTACAACAATGTGCTGCGCAAACAGTCTTGGTCCCGACATGCTGCTTCGCCTCAAACGACATCCAAAGCAGACATTCATCAGCGGAAGGTTCTGGTCTCAGTGTGGTGGAATTTTAAAGGTGTCGAGTTTTTCAAACTCCTACCACGGAACCAAACAATCAATTCGAATGTGTACTGTTAGCAATTGGACAGTTTGAACGAATCCATCATCCAGAAACGTCCAGAGCTCGTTCATCATAAAGGTGTTGTTTTCCATCACGACAACGCGAGACCACACACAAGTTTGATCACCCGCCAAAAATTATTGGAGCTTGGGTGGGATGTGTTGCCACACTCAGCATACTTGCCTGACCTTGCGCCATCAGACTTCTACTTGCTTCGCTCTCTTCAACAGTCTTTGCGTGGTTCTATTCAGATGAGGCTGTAAATCAGCACCTTACACAGTTTTTCGCCACGAAAGACAGGTCCTTCTATGAACGAGGCATTCTGCACTTCACTGAAAGATGGCAAAAGGTTTTCGAACAAAATGGGCATTATATCATCGATTGATCTTTGTTCTTTCTATCAATAAATGACCTTTGCAAAACATGGCTAAAATACGTCAGAGGCAGAAATAAACATTTATGCCCCTGGTGGCCAAACCATTCTGTACCAAAATTTGGAAATTATGTGTAAAACATTTTCTATCAGGAGCTGTAAACAATGAAGGAAGAATTTTTCAAATCGGAGTTTTAGAAGCAGAGATATTGGGGGAAACGCAATTTACCTCTAAATCTATGCATTACTTGAAACAGAGATTGTGCCTTGATATAAATGGCATTGACAGGGAAAAAAATTTTCAGTCAGATAGCAAATTCTGAAGAGCATATTGCTTTCTTCTGAAATTCTCTGTTTCACACGTTAGAATTTACGTCTGTGACCTTGGAAGGTCGTGTGCGAATTTGTGTGTGGGGGCCTCCCTAGAAAACTTTACATAACAATAATAAAATTGAAATGTTACATAATTCTTACCTTCAGTTTTTCTTGGACTTCGCTAAGGTGTTCACTGTTCATGCAGTAAATATTGCTAATTCGATTACATTGACGTAAACTGGACAAATTTATATCCTATATTCGATGAAACGGTATGAAACCAACAAAGAAATGAAAATACTTTAAAATTCTAATATAATTCAGAATACAAGTCGAACTCCATCAGAATAAAATCTGAATAAAACCATGTTAAAATATTGAACCATAAAAAAGCAGTGACAAATCTTCTAAAAAGGACCCTCAAATATGCACATGTTGTTCACACACACACACTCCTACAGCCACGTTTCAACTACCGAAGTCGTAGTCTTTGTCAGTGGTCGACAATGTTTTTGCCCTAACTGCCTAGTCATCTATGCCACGTTGATTTCTTGCCAAGACGCCCTACTTCCACATCAGCATTGTTATTGCGCATGTCGTGTTGCGCGCCATCTGTTGGTGTTCTTACGTATGAATCCACCTGGTTTTCCCTACCATTTTAGTTTCCCACAGTATTTTAATTCTTCATTCTGAGCTTTGGTTTTTTTTTATAATTGCTCTTCGGTACTTTGCATTCTTAGTATAGCCTGTCTATGAGTTTTGTGTCATAACCAAACTCCACTGCAGTGCCTTTAGTCCAGTCTAATTCTTTCTTTTCTGCATATTGACTTGAAGAATGTGCAATTGCTCTTTGTATGTAATACATAAATGTGGATATTTTATACCTCCAAGGGTGATGTGACTCTTTTTGAATGATAGCTGGTATGAAGGTAGGTTTTCTGTAAACTTCATATTCTATAGTGGACATGTATTTTAATAAAATGTCTAAGAACGGGAGTTGTTTACAATTTTCATATTCAGCTGTCAGTCAATCTTCATATTTTGCATCCAAATATCCAGTTGGATATTTGGATGCAAATACGTGGAACAGAATGTATTTTGAATTTGATATCATCTGTATTTATGTCCTCTAGTGGCAAATTTGTTCATCAGAAAAAAAAAAAAACAGAATTCAAGGATTATTCTCACATTTCAAGCTTCCCAAGGCAAAAATAATTTTTCAAATCGGTTTAATAGTAGCACAGATATGGTGTCCACAAACAGATAAAGTGATAACATTAGCACAATCTTTTTTAGCACGTCTTTTGTAAAAAAAGATCGTGCTTCTGTTATCGGTATGTCCGTCCGTCCGTCTGTACCAACGATATCTCAGCAACTATTAGTCCGACTTGAAAAATTCTTTTTGCATTGGGAAGCTTGAAATATGCAAATGTTGATCTTTTATTTAGTTTTTTTTTTTTTTTTACGATGTACAATTTCGCCGGTAGAGGGCACAAATGCAGATGATGTCTAATTCAAAAATATGTTTTATTCCACATATTTGCTTCTAAACATCCGATTGAAAAAAATTTATATCTTTTGATTCCATTTATGTCGAAGAGACTTTTAGATAGTTACTTTTTCAAATTACGCATAGATTTTCCGCTAGGGGGCGTAAAAGTAAATTACATTTTCCTGATAACTCTTCTTCTAAAACTCCGATTTGAAAAATTTTTTCTTCAGCAGATATATCTCTTGATGGAAAATCTTTTGCATATAATTTCAAATTTTTGGTAATGAATACTTTGGCCACCAGGGGCGTAAGTGTTAATTTTTGCTTCTGATGTATTTGCAATAAAATCGTAGCTTCTAAAAGATCGATTAAAAAATTCTTTCGTGGACTGATGCCACTCACTTCGATAAACCTTTTCGGAATATTTTCTTCTTAAAATATTCTACAGCTTCTCCGCCAGGGGGCGTAGATGTACATCTTATTTTTGTCAATATCTACTTCTAGGAGTCCGATTTGAAAAATTCCTTTGTTTGAATAGTGTTTACCGTGTGACATGTTTTTCATATAATTTCAAAATTTTTAAGTAATTCATTAAATTTCCGCTAGGGCGTAGCGGTAAATTGCGTTTCCCCCTATATCTCTACTTCTAAATCTCAGATTTGAAAAATTCTTTCTGTACCGGATATAACTCCTGATGGGAAATCGTTTGCACATAATTTCTAATTTTTGTAAAAAAATAGTTTGGCCACCAGGGGCGTAAATCTTAATTTCCGCTTCTGTTGTATTTGCAGCAAAATATGAGCTTCTAAATTTTCTATTGAAAAAAACGTCGTTTGTTGACCAATACTACTCATGCCGACAAACCTTTTAGGAAAATTTTCTTCTTGAAAAAATGCATGGTTTCTGCCCCAGGGGGCGTAGATGTATATCTTATTTTTGTCAATATCTCTACTTCTAAGAGTACGATTTGAAAAAATTCCTTCTTTGTTGGATAGTGTTTCCGATGCGAAATGTTTTTCTATAAATTCAAAATTTTCAAGGTCGCCCCGGTGGCCTCTGATCATTCGTCCGAACTGGGTCCGGTTTCGAATCCCGGTGAGGCATGGCTGTTGTGTTTGTCTTACGGCACTGGCTCTCTCCCTTCCCTGGAACCAGTGACCCTAAATTAGGGACGGGCGACTGCTTATAGCCCATTGAGTTGCTCACGGTGGTCGTTAAACCTGCAATTAAAAAAAAAAAATTCAAGTAAATAATACACTTTCCGCCAAGGGGCAGAAAGGTAAATTGTGTTTTCTGCGTTATTCCTGCTCCCAAAGCTCCGATTTGAAAAATTCTTCCTGTATCGCATACAAGACCTGATGGAAAATATTTTTCACATAATTTCATATGTTTGGTAAGAATGGTTTAGCCAACTTGGATCATATATGTTAATTTCTGCTTCTGAATTATTTGTTGCAAAATCTAGGCTCCTGAAAACTCGACTAATTTTTTTTTTTCTTTGACCGATACCACTTATATGGATAAACCTTTTGAGAATACTTTCTTTCAAAAATAATGCATGGTTTTCCCACCAGGGGACGTAAAGTCACATCTTATTTTTGTCGATATCTCTGTTTCTAAGAGTTCATAAGCTCACGATTCCGTTTACAGCAATATCTGAGGGATTAAAAACCCAATTGAAAATCTTCTTTCTTTGGTCAGATCTATTGTTTTCCATACCGGTTCCATTGACCTTGAATAGCTTTGATAAATTTAATTTGCGTCAGAACGGATTCAAAAGACGTGCTTTTTACACCCGAAAATTCGGTGTCAACTTTTTTCTTTCTACAAAAGACATGCCAAAAATACTAAAATACTATGTATTTCAAAAAAGCAAAAGGAAATCCTTAATTAAATAATTTTAACTGACAACAATGGTTGAAAAACTATTCTCTAAAGATGCTGATATCATGAAAAAAAATGGATATTAAACATCTGATAAAATACCTGTTTTATTTGATCTGCTTCAGTGGGAACAAGGTCAGGAACAGACATTTCTTATAACTACCTGTCAAAAAGAAAAAAAATATATAAACAAACAAATTTTCCATTTTGCTCTAAACTAATCAACGGTGCATTAGATTAGCCATATATGTCTTAATAGCACAGAAAATACGGGTGCACTTTAGACTTTGGCCCCTGTCGTCTACTCCAACCAATGCATGAATGGAATCACGGGAAATGGCACGTGTAGCAATAGGTGGTGCTGCCACTGCTCGCTTGTACTGTGTTCGCTCCCGCGCTGTGTGTATTATGTAATCGCTCTTTGCTCAGTGCGTGAGCCCCATTTGACTTACTAACAAGTAAGTCAATGGGGCTCACGCACTGAGCAAAGAGCCACCTATCGCTTAAAACAGGGGTAACAACCCCTGTTTTAAGCGATAGGTGGCTTGTGTTTTTTCCAGCGGTGTTGTAGCTGTGTCATCGTGATGTGGAACTGGAGGCGTTTCTTCAACGAAGTTGGGAAGGATGAAGAAACATGTATTGCATGGTGTGAGCAGAAAGGATTGCTTCCAACCGAAAGAAGATGTTCTGCAGGTCATCCAATGAGTTTGTGAATTAATATGTGTCATTGTTTAGGACAATTCAGGTGTAGGAAGAATCACGTTACAGGGAAAAGTGAGCAGTGTTCCCGTTTACTTGGGACGTGGTTTGAAGCTGCTTGTATTCCTCTTGATAACGTGATGACTAGGGCCCGGACTTTGATGCCCAAAAAATGAAAAAAAGTCCTTAAAATTTTAAAAAGAAAACCTACCTAAAACAGTTCTTGCAGTAAATTTTGCCAAAAAAGGTTTGTATTGTCTTAAAATAATTGATAAATTATATCTTTTCTTTAAAATAAATATTAATCGTAAAAAAATAATAATTAGTAACTCCATAAGAAAAAGAAAGCGGTACATACCAATCCCATATGAATTTTATATGCTTGTACATTTAAAAAGCCTTTCTTCAAGTGCATCATAATTGCATTGAATTATAAGGTGTATCTTAATGTTTTCAAAGGTAAATGAACATCTATTATCTGCAAGTAGGTTTTTATATCTCAAGAAGCTTCTGTTGACATCAACGGATGTGACAGGGGCATACTTGAAAAAAAAAACAGTTTCACTTACAGCTAGTTCTATTTCAAAACTGTGTATTTCTCCAGTTAATATATGTGAGATTTTCTTCAAAGTCTGGAATCCAATGTTTTTTTCCAGAACATTGTTTAATTTGGCAAAGATAGATTGTCCAACCTTGCCTTTGGCTCCTTTAAGAACTTGGCTTGCTTTTTCAACGTAACTGATTGCATCGATGAGTTCCATACCCTGTTTTTCTAAACACGTAATCGTTGAGGCCAAAATGCCAAAGTTTGATTTAATATATGCAAGATTTTCTTCAGTTTTATCTTCCGGGAACATGTGTTGCACAATTTGAATTGAAGCGGCATTACCAGTTTGAAAACCATTTACTATAAACTTCACAGGCTGGAAATTGTCACTGTAATATATGCATTCATTCAGCCATGTCCCTCAACGTGTTATTACTGGCTGTGGTGGTAAGGCTAGGCTAGGAGCTCGAGATTTGAAACATTGTATGCGATATGGTGCTTTTAGGAATATTGTTTTACATTGGATAAGAGTATCAATATTAGGATAATTTGCACTGATTTCTTTGGCAGTGCGATGTAAAGCATGGGCAAGGCAAGTGACATGCACCAACACGGGATAAAATCCTTTAATTGATTTTCCCGCTTTAACCATATATGGGGTAGCATCAGACTAAAACAGAAAAATATTGTCATGTTGTATACCACCAGGCCACAAAAGAAATAAGGATTTATCAAATAATTGACAGATCGCTGAGTGATTCACTTTCTCTATGATCTCCGTATTCAGCAAAAATATTTTGCCAGGGCAATCTGGCTCAAGTGTCCCAATTATGATGTTGGCAACAGGACGACCCTGAGCATCATTTGTTTCATCAATAGACACAAACATTTTTTTCCCTTTTACACTGTCCCTAATTTTGTCCATTGTTTTTGTGTAACACTTACGTACGTAGTTCTTCCGTAGTGTAAACTTGTCAGGTATGACATGACCAGTGTGTTTTTCCAAAAACTGGTGAAATTTAGGATGATTTAACTTTTCCAGTGGAATATTCGCAGAAATGAAAACTTCACACAACTCTTTATAAAATGGCGACTTCTTGGATGGTGTCAATGAACAGCTTTCCATAAGTAAACGTTGAGATGCCTGCGACTTTTTCTTTGCAAGTTGAACAGCTCGAATATGCTTTTCTCTTCCAATATGCTACACGATGGTAAATCGCTTTTGTGCTGCAACTTTTGTTTCACATAGTTTGCAAAATAGAATTACTCCATCAGCAGAAAAAACATTCATTTTCTCGGAACTCCGAAACAAACTTGCGTAAATAGCAAGATTGAGAAGGTTTGCATTTAGGCATTTTTGGAAATAAACTGCTACTTTTCCTTTCAGACTGGAAATAATGACTGGAGTACGTACTAACAACTTCCATACAATTCCAGATGCTTTAAGTGTAACTCCTCAACCACTCATAACAGGTTCTGCCTGGTACCAGAAGGTTGGGGGGGCAATGGAAAAACATCCTACCTAACCCTTTCACGAACAGTGTCCAAAGATCTTAGGCACAAATATTTCTATTCCATTTCCTTCCCTTCTGAAGACCCAACAAAATGAGGATTGCTCTCAAATGTCCCTGCGAAGAGTGACACCTAATCCCACCCAAGTAATGCTTCATATAATTTGAGCTACCTGTTTCTTGGGGGAAATATTTTCACTTCCTGAGGGAGAAAGTTGAGTATGAGTGGGAGAGGGGTGCGAGCGTTGCTTCAGGGACTAAAGACCTCCTAAGGTACACAGGCCAAATTGCTCACATCCATGCGCCGATCAGTTCTCTCTCTCTCCCATTTTTGCAACTCAGGGGTTGTCGGGAGCGTGTCCAAAGCCAGTGGCTCTTTTGAGGAGGTCAGACATCTGTTTTCTTTTGATTAGGACACGCGGCTTTGGAGTCTTATCAGCACAATCAACTATGTATGACCTTCAAGTCTCAAGGGGTGAAGAAATATGCAACCGTTTGATTGAAGGGTCGTGTCGGCCGTTTTTGGACTGAACATAAAAAAAAATGCAGAAAAGTGATAAAAAATGCGCTAAATTGCAAAAATCCTCCCAAAATGCCAAAAGAATTTCGGAAAAGGCTGCAAAATGCCCTAAAAATGCAAAAAAAAATAATAAAAAAATAAAAGCAAAATCATCAAAGTCCGGGCCCTAGTGATGACTCATATATTGTTTTACAAACCATTGTCCGACGATGATGCAATTGAGGAATCTTCCCAGGGTGGGGTTTCCACATCCTCAGCGACTATTATCAGTCTTGTAGAGAACTAGTTGCATTATCAGTCTTGCAGAGAACTAGTTGGTAGCCTACAAACAAGACGAAGGACAGCTTGGAGGAGGCCCTGGTATAATCGTAGAAGTGGATGAGGCGAAGGTTGGAAAGCGGAAGTATAATTGTGGTTGTCTCATTGAGTGCACCTGGATCCTTGGCATCTTTGAACGAGATTCTAAACGATTCAGGGTAGAGATCTGCCCGGAGAATAACCGCTCCGCTCAGACATTGCTGCCGCTCAATCCAGAAACGTGTTCAACCTGGAAGTACTGTAATTACGGATCAATGGGCTGCGTACCGCAACCACCCATCCTGTGGCTTCCAACATCTATCAGTCAACCACTCGCTCAATTTTGTTGATCCGACTACTGGGGCACATACTCAAGGTGTTGAGAGCAATTGGCGGCCCCTCAAACGCACACTATTTAATGGAATTCACAAAGACCACTTGGCAGACCACATTCTGGAATATTTATTCCAACGAAATTGTAGTCTTTCCTCTGAACACTTTTTTGAGGCAGTGATGATTGGTATCATCAAACAGTTCTTCCCTAGTACGTAATGTTTTTCCAGTTAAATATTCATACTAGATAGTCAGGTTCTCAATGAGGAGGAAACAATTCTTTTCCATCGTTATAAATATTTAACAACACCTGAACTACTCACATTCCATAAAGGCCCTTTTCAGGGCCAGCCATATTACCAAATAAACCCATTCCTTTAAAAATACCCACACTGCATATTTCGCGTCCTTACCACTCGTCCCCTGCACAAGCCACACACCGATTATGTAATGCACACAGCAAAGGAGCAAACAACGGCAGCAATGCTGCAGCGCCACCTTTCGCGAAACGTTTCTCTCGTGATTCCATCCGTGCACTGGTTGAAGCAGACGACAGGGGCCGAACTCCAAAGTGCATCCGAAAATACTATGGTAAATAATAATAAAAGGAAATCAGTAATTAAACAGAACCTATATAGAGGAAATTCATTTACAACATTTTTCATAAGAGATCTGATAAAATAAACATTGAAATCTGATTTTTGTTGGTTATATCTTACAGCATAAAATTCAAACTGAATGAAAGAAAAACCAAAGTTATGGTTACAGAGAATAAATTAGATGGCAAAATTAGTAGGCAAATGAGATCTTCATTGAAAGTCATAGCTGCTTTAGGAGGATTTCACAGGAATGATGGGTTCCCAAGGAAGTCCCAAATGGTCGTGTATGAAAGTGTAGTTGTTTCTTATCTGATGTATGGCAGTGAAAGCTGAGTACTGCAGAAAAGACAATGAGTCCTTTGTGTGCTGGGGAGATGAGTTACAGGAGGTTTGTGGTATGATACGCTTTAATCATGTGAGGAATGAAGATGAGTAATGTGAGGAAAAATGCTGTTAGTAAGGTGGTGACTAATATGCTTAGGTGGTTTGGCCATGTTTAAAGAATGAGTGATGAGGTGCTGACCAAGAGAATTTTTTCAGCATCCAAGTGGCAAAAAGAAAGGTAGAAGAAGGCCAAGGAAATTATGGGAGAACCAGATTTAGGAATATCTGCTTAAAAAAAAGATTATGAGTATGAAGTACCAAAGGTCTTGTGTACGGCATGTGATGGATGTTAATGAAGCTCGAGCTGTGTGCCGAGATCATTATAAATGGAGACATTTGATACAACAGTAAATTCTAGTTCTTCCAGTTAAATGTTTACTTGGCAGATGGTCTTTCTTTGGCAAGCTAACCTCTAAATCTCAGAGAACAGTAATATGTATGTATATCTTACAGTATTGTCAACTTAACAGAAAAAAATTATTGCATATAAATGTAATCCCACTGGATTAGTTTTACAGGAAGTTCCACTGGATTAGTTTTACAGGAAGTTCAACTGGATTAGTTTCACAGGGAGTTCCACTGGATTAGTTTCACAGGAAATTCCACTGGATTAGTTTCACAGGAAATTCCACTGGATTAGTTTCACAGGAAATTCCACTGGATTAGTTTCACAAGCAGGTCCACTGGATTAGTTTCACAGGAAGCAATGCTAAAGAATGAATCAAAAATTTTTGTTTCACCTCTTGAAGAATATGGTAATTTTATTCTTGCATGAACTCAAAACTTTTGCTGTAATTAAGATGCCTCATAGCTTAGTGAAGTACAAATGCAGTGAATGATGAGCGAATGCTGGCTTCAAAAAATAAATAAAAAGTTAATTATTTTTTTCATCTTAGAGCCAACAGCTGTTACTTGCATATTTCCACAAAGTAAAACATTACAATTTGCAAAAATGTGCACTTATTTTGGAGAAAAAAAAAAAGCCTACATACTCCTTCCTCCTAACACTGGAAACCATATAATAAACTTAAATATTTAACCCAGTAAAAATTGCACTGAGAAATTAGGCCTTGGTACCTGACTTTTTTTGTACTTCAAATTCTGAAATTTGCAGTAAATACCATAATTCCCATTATCTAGTTCATAGTTTGCCCTTTAAAAAGTTATAAATTTAGGTTCTGTAAATAACACACAACTTAAAAAAAAAAAAAAAAAAAAAATTATTTTGCAGCCGAAAATTATGTAACACCAAAGATGTAATACAGTACTAAGCTACAGGACCACAAAGAGATAAATATCATTTTTATTACTTATGAGTACTTTGACAGAAAATGTGATGCAATGACGGCTTGCACTCACAAAAGAACATATATGCTGTGGAAGCTCACTAAGCTATTCTCCACAACAGATTTAGGAATATCTGCTTAAAAAAATATACTAAGCTATTCCACAACACATAATTACTGCCGTTCTGCAAATACTTCGCAAACTGCTAGTTTTGCTGCACCAATTGCATTAGTTAAGGCGTTTTGCTTTATGTTCTGACATCAGTTGAAACCTTTTCAGAAATGCCTAATACTATGAACTGTCTGATTTTTAGGTCTAACCAATGAACTATGGTGATGCTAAAAGAACAAAAGATTTTAATTCTTTATTAACTTGAAAATAGCACAAAAAAAGGCAGTTCCTTCTTTTTAAATAAGAAGAAAGTTTCTCACTCATTTCTTTGGACTTCTGGATCATCCTGTAAATTGTGACCTTTATGTAAGTAATGATAGTTCGGGATCAACATTACAAGTGCAAATTTTCTTCCTAAATTTCATAGTTTACAGATTACACAAAAGAAAGTACAGAACTTTGAGTTTATATTATTTGTGCAATATTTAACTTCAGCAAACTGTGTTTTAATAAAATTAAAATAATACTTTAAGTTTTTGAGAGCAGAGGTTGGAAGAACGAGAAAAGACAATTACGGACCAAATCGGAATTTTACAAGGTGTTTTAATAAGACATCTGGGTAAAAATAAATTGGCAGCAAATACATTACATTTTGTTCCAGCATTATCACCTCACAGTTTATTTTTGCATTTGTCTTTAAAATTTGAATCCGTTTTGGCTAGCTTTTTTTTATTGGAGGTTTAACGACCACTGTGAGCAACTCAATGGGCTATAAACAGTCGCCCGTCCCTAACTTAGGGTCACTGGCTTCATGGAAGCATACATGAGACCGGCCGATGACAAAAAAAAGCTGAACTTTTTAACTGGGTGGAAAATTGGGACACGCGTACGCGCGGTGAGCAAATTCAGATACAGCATATATACAATATTTAAGAGTATGCTAGCCATATGGAATTATTTTCTGTAAATTATGTAAGTAAATATTAAAGTGAAGCACATTATTATATTCACAATAGAAAAGTAGGGATTTAAGAACAAAATAAAATGAAATATTTTAATAATAAATCAGATTTAAAACTTACATGTGAATCTTTACTAGCTAAATCCTGAGGTGAAAAGTATTTGTTTAGGAAAGTTTGTGAATTTAGTCAAGCAATTAGAAACTTGCAAGAATTAGAAACATATATCCACAGCTTAGTTTTTAGTCATTGAAGAAGTCAATAAAGTATTTCTCAATGTAACCTTATAAAATGGCTTGCAAAATTTTTTGCTTGCATTGTGAATATGGTGACATGAATCTCCATCAACGTCAAGCAAGTGGGGAGATTTTCTCTGCCGAATTCTTGATTTTCACCCTGTTTTTGAGCCTTCCATGACACATTCTTTCCACTTAGCTTTCAAACAAGCAAAACAAATTCCTTCTTAGAAAGAAAGAATAAAATAAAATGCAAAAAAAAAAAAAAAAGGAAAGCTGCGTCACGAACTTTTTAGAGGCTTCGGCCCGACGTAATAACGGCCCGAAGCCGTGCCCCCCCCCCCCCCCCCACTTAGCTTTCAAACATGCAAAAAAAAAAACATTCTCCCTTAGAAAAAAAAAGAAAGGTAAGAAACAGAGTTGCGTCACGAACTTTGTTCAGCGGCTTCGGGCCGACGTTATCCTAGCCGGGCGCCGTGCTTTCTTTCCACTAAGTTTTCAAACAAGCAGAACACATTCCTCCTCCTTAGAAAAAAAAACAAAAAGGTTCGTCACGAACATGGTTCAGAGGCATCGGGCAGACGCAATTCTGGGCAACAGCGAAAGCACGTCCGAACCAACGTAATTCCGGATCACGGCAAAAGAAGCCCGCCAGGCCTCATAATTCCGGCGTGGCGCAATTCTTCCTTTCCACTTAGCTTTCAAACAAGCAAAACAAATTCTTTCTCTTCGGGGGGTAGAACGAATTTAAGAAAAGAAAGCTGCTTCACGAACTTTATTCAGATGCTTCAGGTCGACGTAATCCTGAGCCACAGCGAAAGAAGCACGACGGGCATTTTTTTTTGTTCACACTTTGAAACAAGCAAAACAAATTCCACCACCTGAGAAGAAGAAAAAAAAAAAGACAAAGGGCTGTGTTACGAACTTTGTTCAGAGGCTTTTACGTCGATTATTTACAAAATCAGTAAAACTTTCTTAATAACAGCGAAAATCTGAATATCCATAATTTTTTTGTTAGTCACCCGTAATCCCGGGGGAAATCCGTAATAATTACGGAGATTCCGTATTTTTTGGCATACTCCGTTGGAAGAGGATTCACGAGTGCTTCGATTCTCGAACGATCTCAGAAAAGCGGGAACGCATTCGGGTACATTTGCAAATTACAAGAGAGAGTTTCTGGCGATGACGTCACGGATAGAATTAAGCAGATAGTTTGGCCCTGATAGAATGCAGAGTGGCGATTTCCCGCAAGACACGGAAAGGGCTGCGGTAGTTTCCCTTAACGCACGAAGTAGGCGGAGCTTCCACCCTTTGCGCTGCGATGCTCAAGTGACTGACATCCCATCCATTGTTGACAGCAGTAAACGAATTGAGCTCCTGACTCCACCCTCCAACATTTCTTCTTGCCCCCGCGTCTGCTCCAAAAACAACGCTTTAAGCTAGAAAGTGCTTATTTCTTTTACTCCACAAAAAAGCGGAATCGCGGAATTCCGCTTTTTTTTTTATTTTCCTATAGAACGACGACCCCCCCCCCCTAAAAAATCCTGAAAAATTTCTCTTCATTTTTGCAATGACCTCGAGAATGACCAAAATGATGCCGAAAAAAGCGGAATTCCGCGAATTCGCGGAAGAATCTCATGTATGTGGAAGGGAGAGAGCCAGCACCATAAGACAAACACAACATCCATGCCTCACCGGGATTTGAACCCCTTTTGGACGAATTTTGGCGAGCCTTCTAATTGTCAGCCTATCTAGTAGTTACGTACATTTCATGGAAATTTTTGTTTGAATTTTAACGCTAGCAAATAAACAGAATTCTGTACAGAATAATATGATTTGTTTTATAGAAATGAAATGTTGAATAATGTGTTCACTTCTAGTTTCTATGGCTCGTTAACAGAACTACTTTGGGGGGGGGGGGGTAACTACTATGAGTAACTCAACGGACTACAAAAATTATATAGCACCAAAGATGTAATACAGTACGAAGATACAGGGCCACAAAGAGATGGATAGAATTTTTATTACTTACGAGAATTTTGCCCATCCCTAATTTAGAGCCACTGATTTCAGGGAAGGGAGAGCCAGTGCCATAAGACAAACACAACATCCATGCCACTCACTCAGATTTGAACCCAGACCCATCACCAACAAATGGTCAGAAGCCAGAGAACTACTGTGCTATAGGGATGGCAGAACTTATTGATATGTTGATAATTTCTGTATATATCCTGCAAATTTTTGTTTGAATTAGAATGTTATTAAGATTTGTTTTGCAGAAATCAAATGTTGAACAATAAATATATAATCTACTTTTCAGGTTTCTTTACCCCATTAACAGAACTACTAGATGAGCTGATAATCGGAAGGCTAGCCTTCGTTTCCACTGGCTTCAAAATTTTGTGAGCTAGCTCCTAGATTACCAATATTCCAACTTTTGAAAGTTGGAATATACTGGAAATCAATCTAAATCACAACGAAATGTTTTTTTTTATTTTTTTTAAATTAGCTCTTTAAAATATTTGGTAAACCTTCCAAATGTGGCCCAGAAATAGCTTTCTGAAACGACGATAGATGGCGACACGTTATCGCTACAACGTAAAGCGTTGTGTTACGTTGTGAAAGTGGCAAAGGAAGTGAATAATCTGGGTTAAAGGTGGCCCTTAAAAGGACCTTTATGAATGCAGATTGTGGCATATGTGTGAAATATTTATTATGACGGAAGAATAAGTTTTCCTCATGAATATGAAACTGTCTACCTAGCAGAATGAAAGCAAGAAAAGTTTTATCTGCCAGGGAAGAACTGCCTGATTGCATGAATTAGAACTTAAAAGCAATGTTCTGTGGAAAGACGGCAATTCCGTCGGAATAAATATTCCATAATATGGTCTGCCAAGTACATTTTGTGGTTGCCCTGTGTTGATTCATGTTTCAGGGGACGCCAATTGCTCTCGACTCCTTGTTTATGCGCCCTATGATAGGATCAATGAAGTTGAGGGAGTGGTTGACAGTTAAATGATCGTAGCCATAGCTTGGCAGATTCTGATATGCAGCATAAAAAACAAAGTACCAGTTCTACGGGAAGAGTACTCCTCATTCCCTGAAGCGTGCTTCTTCCGACTCCTGAATTGTCCTAACACAACATGAAATAGAGGTGAAGTGCAACCGTGGCGCCATCTACAAGCGGGCCACTTTTGGATGGTAAGCCAAATATTTAAAGTTAAAGATTATTTCTGTGACCTTAAAAATGTCAACAATTTTTTTTATTTTGTTTTTCAGAATGATATAAAAGTTCATATAAAATGCAATAAAAACAAATTTCAACCTTCTAGCCCGGTTGGGAAATGAAATATAACAACTCTAAGATCGCAAAAAGGTCATGATTTACACGTTTCAAAGTCATGTAATTTGAAACCCTGTGGGTAGACAGAGCTAAAATCTGAGATTTCTGCACAAGTCCACATGCCTAACAACCCCACCGAATTTCAAGGAAACCAAGAGGTCAGGTTGTGAGCATTGTTGATTTGATGATTTGTCAGTACTTGTACTCAACACAAAAAAATATATATATGCGCAGATACTAGCGAGTACCAAAAATTACAGACTTTGCCCATCACTATTGTCAACTACTTTTCCAGAAACAGGGTGGAGGTGCGAAAACCGAGATAGGGAGTAAGGAGTACCAATTCATTGTACTTTAACGATTACAGATGTACCGACCTCATCACTAGGCCACCTCCGAGGTATGGCAGTAACTTTCCTGAGTCCAGCCCTACTTCGTTATACATTTTGATGGCAAGTCAACAAATGGATTATAAATGCCTCAATGCAACATGAGGATATTAAATTCTTTAGATTTTTTTGTTTGGAGGTTTAACCACCACCACAAGCAACTGGATGGGCTGCGAGCAGTTGCCCATTCCTAATTTAGGGCCACTGGTTACAGGGAAAAGAGAGAGCCAGTCCTGTTAATACAGCACAACATCCATGCCTCACTGGAATTCTAACCCAAATGGCCAGAAGCAGGTGCTTAAATCACTGCACCACAGGGGAAGCCTAAGAATTTAAAAGGGTGGTCTTTACACTCAAGTTAGTAAGGACCAGTGTTTTCACTGTTCCCTTTTGGATAGTGTAACCATGTAGTCCATCCTTAATTTCCAGTTATTGGTGAATTCCGGGCGATAACGACTAATACACAACATCCACACCTCTGGATTCCAACAGAATCCACCAGCAACACGATGGGCTTTAAGCTAGCGTTACAACCACTCGAAACTGTCTAAACCACAATAGTTGCACACAATACCATTTCACCATTCATGAAAAATGAAAGCTTTAGTTTCGTAAACTTGGAATTAATATTTTTAAAACAGCATTGCGGTAGAGCCAGAAATTATACGTCCTTCACCAGAAAAATGCCTTAGATAAATTCATAACAAAACGAATCAGTTACAGCGAAATAGCATGTTTACATACATACGTTTCTTACCTAAAAAAGCTTCAGTTTCACAACACAAAATCTGCACAGTGAACACTACCATTCATGCAAAACGACTGAATTACTTCTCAATCACAGCCCGTGTACAAAAATAATACACACCGACACCTCCATGCGATCTTAGTGTTGCCAAATTATTGATATTGTGCTATTTTTCAGAAATTTCCCCGTTGCTCTTGTGACGTCATCAGAGCGTCACAAATCACCTTATCTTTGCACTGTATGATATGGCACCGGCTTCTGGGTGACAGCGCTGACTGCTGAGACGGGCCGAGCCGAAAGCACAAGTCGAGCCCGGGCCCGAACCGGGCTCGGGCGGGCTCAGGCTTCATAATGCATACTAGAGTTCGAACTCGGGCTCTAAGAGACGGAGAGAATTTTCTTCCATTTTTTAAAATGTGATTTTGTATGATTTTAGCACATGAGACTTTTTTGCACTTTCTAGTTGTTAAATTAAGCTGACCAGAAGTCCCCAATTCTTGAGGACAGTCCTCGAATTTAGTTTACTGTCCCCAAAAACGTCTGATGCCTTTGGGGCCGCAAATTGTCTTCAACTTTTGATGTGTGTCCTCTAATTTACACTTCCTCATTAGCTCGTTAGATTTCTAATGAGAAATGTTCTTAAAAGTAATTTTTGTTGTACTCGTTTTCCTACATGCTTCTTCTGAAAAAATTTTTTGTCTATTTTTGTTTTTCTTCTTTCGGAGTTTAACTCAGAGGACTATCAGCAGTCACCGGTCTCTAATTTAGACATTCGTTCTTTTTTCTTTTTTTTTTTGATTGGAGGTTTAACGACCACCTTGAGCAACGCAATGGGCTATAAGCAGTCGCCCGTCCCTAATTTAGGTCACTGGTTCCAGGGAAGGGAGAGAGCCAGTGCCGTAAGACAAACACAACATCCATGCCTCACCGAGATTCGAACCCGGACCCCGTTCGGACGAATGATTGATGATGATGATTGATGATTGGAGGTTTAACGACCACCGTGAGCAACTCAATGGGCTATAAGCAGTCGCCCGTCCCTAATTTAGGGTCACTGGTTCCAGGGAAGGGAGAAAGCCAGTGCCGTAAGACAAACACAACATCCATGCCTCACCGGGATTCGAACCCGGACCCCTTCCGGACGAATGATCAGAAGCCATCGCTTAGACCACTGCGCCACCGGGGCGGCAGACATTCGTTCTAGGAAAGGAAGTGTTGTAAGACAAACACACCACCCATGCCTCATTCGGGACTCGAACCTGTGCCAACTTGCACGAATCATTGCCAGTGACCAGCATTAAGACACTGCACCACTGGCACAGTCAAATTTCGACTGCCCTTGTTTTGAGTTCCTCCAAGAACTTTGGCAAAACGAAAATTTTTTTAATTCGGCTCATATATCTAAGGTAAAGCATTTTACTTTTGCCAATACGTTCTCGTCATCATAGTTCTACTTTATTAATAAAAATTACCAACATTCTACAAGATATATCCTTTTAAGACCCAAATTTTCATATGCAACTCACACTTATTGAAGCAATGCAGTTTTGTGACAAAAAGATCTGCATATTTATATTGAATACATATGTGTCCCCAAATGAACTGCTGATTTGGGGATGCCACGCCCTTTTGTCCTCAAATCAGTGTTCCAATATCTGGTCACCTTATGTTAAATAGAATTCTTCGACAACTGGTTCAACATGAGGAGTGGGAACTCTGCAGGGTTATTCCTTCCGGGCTTGGGTAACAGATACCATTGGCCATGAATTACTGAATTACTGCGAAAGAAAAGTTTCTCTAAGAACTATAGATAGCAAGCTCACAAAATTTTCCCTCGTAGCTCAAAGGGGCAGTTCCCTGCTAATTCGATTGAGCAACGTACGACGTAGATTGTTGTGCCTCCCTATTTTTCCTCATGCCCGTCGCCTGAAACATTTCAGGAAGAAATGAATTGCCAAAGAAACTATAGAAATAGATACATATCCCTTCCTCACTCCGCAGTTGAGAAAGACATCGGTTAATTGCACAGGGGTAAAGCGTGGAAGTCTCGGAGCCCGAACTCAACTCTGGCTAGGTGACCAGCTATTGGAACACTGATTTGAGAACAAAATGGCGTGGTGTCCCCAAATCAGCAGATTATTTGGGGACATATACATACTCAAACTAAATATGCTATTTTTTGTCACAAAATGGTTTTGTTTTCAAAAATGTGATATTACATATGAAAATGTATGTTTTAAAAGGATATATCTTGTAGGCTTTGGTAATTTGTACTGACAAAGCAGAGCTATGATGGTGAGAACATGTTAGCAAAAGGTTCCCTTAGGCATATTTGCTGAATTAAAATCAAGATGCACTCTAATGAACGAATTACATGCGGAATTTTTTACTTTGCCAAAGTTTTTGCAGGAACTCGGAACAAGTACAGTTGAAATTTGCCCTCACCAGTGGTGCAGTGCTCTTAGTGCTAGCCACTGACCATTTGTACAAGTTGGTACGGGCAGGGCCGTAACCAGCCAAGAAGGCCAGAGGGGGCTTCGAAACACGCAGGGGAGCTCAAAAAAAAAGTCCAATGTGCTGAAGTTAAGATCATGTCCTGTTATTCTCGTAAAACAAGGAATAAAATTTTCATTGTGCAAATTATTGCATTTAAAACAGCAAACGACCCTCCCTCCTCCACCCACCCACCCCCTGCGGTACTCATTTTGGTCTTTTGAATGTTTTCATATCCAACCAGTGGTTGAAGCGCCGTAAGGGGCTAGTCCCCCAGTAAAATTGCTATCGAGACAAGTCGAAACGATTGTTTCATTTTTCTTTTTCTGCAATTTAAAGATGTTAAAAAATGTAATGGTGTTAAAATTTTGAGACTAACAAAACTTTTGTGATTTAATAAAACTTATCACGCAACTAGTCGTATCTCAAATAGCAAATGATTTTTTATTTGAATTGTTTATTTTCCCTTTATTTCATTTTATCATGCATTACTTCCAAGGCTACGTCAAACGCGCCAAAATAATCGCCAAATGTAGAGTTTTGTATCTATCTCTAGAACTATGTGTCGTAGCTCAAAGAAATTAGTTTCATTCGATTCAAAATGCAAAATTACATATAAAATCATACACTGTTGGCCATCTTCCCTAAATTTTTTTTTTTTTTTTGGTGAATTTTGAAGCATTTTGGGGTCTCATTTGGGAGCCTTATTATAGACCGATTTTATTGGTTAACAAAATGCTAGGGATTACGAAAACTGATTTTTGTACCAAAAATCAACTCAATCGGTACATAATTGTGGATGCTATCATGTTGACAGGCTAATAGATATACATATAGGATACATAAACTTTTGAGATATTGTTCAGATTCATATTCTCCACCCTTTGAAACGTGTAGAAAACACCATTTGAGTTCAAACTCACGTTGCAGGACCAATTGTAATCTCTTGTCCTATTCTTTTTTTTTAATAGAGGACAAGCTAAAAAAATTAATCATTACACAAAGGTAGTCGAGCTTTAACGATTTTGCCAAAGCATTTTATGCAAATTTTAACATAGAATAATTAAAAATACAGCCAAATTTTTGATCATGGACATTTGAGTTTTCAAAATCTTATGAATTGTTTTATTCAGTTTCAAAACAGCATTAAAATTACTAACTGATGCTAATTTTCACATTAGAACAAGCAAGAATTGCAAGGCGCGGAGCTTTGTTGAAAATCCATACATTATAGACAGTGGATTAAGAGATTTTTATGCCTGATGAATTTCAGCACAGTTACATTACGCTCAAAGTTGAAGCTGAATTAACTTAATCAGCAAAATGCTACAATAATCTGATTTAGCTCAAAGGCACAATTTTTCAGATCAAATGTTTAAATATTTTTTTCGAGATTAGACTAGATATGATATTTGGGTAAATGGAATCAAGATCGATGTATATTTTTAGAAAATGAACACACTCATGTTGTTGGCCACGTTTGCTTTTGTAGCCACATGGTTGGCTTCTTTTTTGGCTCCGATACACAGACTGAAATTTATTTGGAAAAAATATAAAAAAAGGGAAAGAAACAGAAAGATCAGAAAATTACAAGAGTCTTGCCCTTTAAAGGGTTAAAGTAAAAACTGATAGCTTTTTTCAATTTAGAATAGTTGCAATTTCCTGTCAGCCATATCATTGAATTTCTTCAAAAAATTGAGGAGTCCAAATTTTTTGTTATATTTTTTTCAAAGCTTAATAGCACTAAATCTGCCTGTCTTTGACAAGACATGTTTTGCCCCTGGGGCCTGTCGATATTTGTAAGGGCCGAAACAGTACTTTCACAAATTGCAGTGCTACATGCAGAAACCCTACAAGTTGCCACCAGGTCATACACATAAAGAAAAGCTTTTTGCATTTCATAGAGTTTTTCTATCAAGTCCTCCGTTCTTTTTTTTTTTTTTTTTTTTTTTTTGATTGGAGGTTTAACGACCACCGTGAGCAACTCAGCAGTCGCCCGTCCCTAATTTAGGGTCACTGGTTCCAGGGAAGGGAGAGAGCCAGTGCCGTAAGACAAACACAACATCCATGCCTGACCGGGATTCGAACCCGGACCCCTTACGGACGAATGATCAGAGTCCAGTGCCTTAGACCACTGCGCCACCGGGGCGGCCCTCCGTTCTTGTTTCAGATTTAATATAATTTTTTGCAACTACTATTTCTTCTCTTTGGGGAATATTAATTCCGAGTTCTTTCAGGGCATCATACTTTTTTTCTAAATCCTCATTCAGTTCCTCAACAGCAGTTATTGCAGCAATCAAATCCTGGTTGTTGCAAAATCTCTTATCAAGTTCTTGTAGAACAGAATCAATAATATAATTGTAGATACACTGCAGTTTATTACTACGATGACTGACTGCTGAAGGCTCATTTATGAATTCATAAACTATAAAGTTATCCATCATTGAATTTTTTTACGAATTCTATGCTTTTTCATTTCATCTTCCAAATTTTTAAAGAACGAATTACTCTTCTCCAGTGTTGCATCAAAATTAGGAATGTTTCGAAGGTCAACAAGTGTGTGGTACACAGAATTTATAATTTTATTTGATGTTTCCAGGCTTGCAGCACGACTTTGTAAAATTTTATCTCCTAGATGTAAAATTCCAAGTATTTTTTTCATCAATACCAAACAAAAGCAAAATGTGCCATTGGTCATTGTATGTAATAATCCAGTGCTGATTGCAACATCTTCTCCATCGAACTTTTTCTTTTCAATAAACTGAATTTCTATAGGGGATTTGACAATGTCATTGAAATTTCCAACCATTAATTTAACGACTTCAAAATGGCCTGACCACCTATGTTGTAAAAGTGAAACAAGTTTTTTGCCTTCATATATGTTATGGATATTTCCTTTCTTGAAAAAATTAAAAAAGGCTGTGCTCTGGCTGAAAAAGTACTGAATTTCATTTATCATTGCTACTTTCATTACAACTAAATGTAATCTATGGTTGTAGCAATGAACATAGGGGATCTTCCGATTTAATTTAATTTGCAAGATAGCCTGGACGCCACCTTTTCCACTAGACATGACACTGGCTCCGTCATAGCATTGACTAAGTAAATAATTGGTATCTATTTTGCAGGCTTCTAATAAATCGAGTGCCATCTTAGCCAATGATTTTGCATCACTGCTGTTCACCATCTCAACTGATAACGTTTTTTCTAAAACTTTTCCATTTCGAACAAATCTGATTCCAAAAGCTATTATTTCTTCCATTTTTTTTGTTACGGCTTCCATCCATAAATAATGTGTACCAAGGAACATCTGCATTTAAAACATTTGTAGCAATATCATTTTTCACCATATCAGCCATAACATGAATCATATCATTCTGCATCTTAGGGGATAAATAGGATGCATTTTGGGGGATTGTTTTAGAAATATCTAAAAGTTTTTGGTCCTTTTTAAGTGTATATTCAAAGGTTTTTATAAATAATCCATCTTCTGAATTTTCTTCAATATTAAGTACCTCTTAAGGGCAGTTGATCAGTGGTAAGAAATTATATCATTTCCGTGATGGATGAAACATAATAACGGTTCTCTTCTAGAACTTTATCATTTACTAAACACGAAACTGACTGATTACGCCACTCTCTTACTTTTCTTTCTTCCCACTTTGCAACAGCAACTAAATGATTTTTCGTCAATTCATGAGCTGGAAATCCTTTCTTCTTGTCAAGTGCTTTTTCTCAACAATCGAATCCCGTAGTTATATAGGCTGTCTCTTTTTGTCCCAGTAGGTTGATAATACTTGCAAGCGTTACAAAATACCTTGTCCAATTCTTCTGAATATTCCAGCCATTCAACATATTTGCCTAACCAGTCACCTTCAAAACTTCTGTCATATTATTTTTTTAATATTGCCCCGTCTTCATTTGTTTACTGTCGGGTAGCTTTATCATATTAAACTCAATAAGTGAATCATTATCCTGCATAGTATCAGGGGTTTTACTAAAAGCAACTTTTTCTTGTTCTTTACTGCTGTTCTCATTCTCGGCACTTTTTCTTGTTCTTTACTGCTGTTCTCATTCTCGGCACTTTTTCTTTTAAAGTATTTTAATAAAGACATTTTATACAACAGGACTGAACTTTCTGCATACTTCAAACAGATTTCAATTTTCAAACAATGATTAGATAAACACTCAAAATGTTTTCTAAACAAAAGAAACCATAAGCAAACCGAGGAACAAAATTCGTAGATAAAAACATGAAAACCAGACCAGGGAGTACTGACTCTTTTCAGAACTCTACAATAGATAGTCGGGGAATTTTTTTTTCAATCTCCACACCAGCCTAACTGATCATGTGCTCCCTTAAATTAACTCATTAGAGAAGTTGGCCTGGTTCTTAAATAAACGTTTCTTCAGAGGGGTTGGTTGCTAAATAGGGCGTTGGGGGAAGGTTTTAGTTGAACATGCAGCAGGATGATTTCCTTGAAGAAAAAAAAAAGAGGGAGTGCAGTTAAGATAAGTTTAAGCTTTAAACTGTCACTCCGTTTTTCAGCTTTGTAGGAAGTGTGGAACCTGGGTATTTGTTTTTCTTTAGGTAATGTTACTACAACTGCCTGTCATCCTCAAGAACTCCTGCGCCCCCGCCCCCACTCACTTCCAGGGAGGATGAAGCTTTGTAGCCATTTAAAGTGACCTCTACATACTTCTGCAGATTTGTATTATTTCATGGGTTCAGGGCACGGTGTATGATAAGTCAGGTGATACAACTCTCCGT
Organism: Macrothele yani; assembly: GCA_039090855.1. Taxonomy (NCBI): domain Eukaryota; kingdom Metazoa; phylum Arthropoda; class Arachnida; order Araneae; family Macrothelidae; genus Macrothele; species Macrothele yani. The sequence continues at coordinate 15,140,335 of CM077028.1, forward strand.
ACTGCTAACAGTTTGAAAACGGACTGTTAATGTCACAGGTCACCAGGGGGCGTTAAGGAGTTGTGGGCCGATAGTTCATGCTAACCGTCGTAGGATTACATGGTAGTTAACATTTCATCAATGCTAAATTGGTGTTTATCTTAGATATTTTTAATTTATTACTTTGTGCAATTATATTGCATGAAGTTCCAGAAACGAAGTTTCTGCACAGGAGGTAAAGTACGTCAACCTTCTTTTTTTTTTTTTTTACTTAAGCGGGAGATAAATTTATAGTGCAACTAAATGTCAGACTAGAATCTATTCAACATTTAGGTTTTTGATATGGGGAGAAAGTGTTTTGTGTCGAACTGTCGGACAGGTTATGCTACATGTAAAGAACACGTGTCAACCTTTAAAGCCCCAACAGATGAAAAGCTGTTGGAAAAATGGCGGCAAGCAATCCCACGTAAGGATCAAGAACTGCAAAGCAGTGATTGTGTTTGCCAAAAACACTTCTTGCCTTCAAACATTATTACTCGTAAGATGGGGACTTCGAATGGGAAAATTTTGTGTGATGTGCCAGTAAGAATTAGGTTGTCACCCAAGGCAGTTCCATCCATTTTTCCAGGCTGTCCAGCGTATTTGTCAAAATCAATCAAAAGCCCACGAAAGGCCCCATCTCACCGGGAGCAAGGAATGTCGAGAAGCACAATTTTAGAGGAAGTTCCAATGCTGGAGACTAATTCTGCTGTATCAGCTGCTGAAAATATTAAATTTGAAAATCTCATTGAGGAATTGAAAATGTTTCCCATAATTCATGTGGGAATCGGTGTTAGCACGAAAATATAAAGACACCTGGTAGAAAAATGGATACCTGTTCAGTTCTGCTTTAATCCCTCCCAGCAACAGGGTTCAGCTTGTTGAAATTATATCGAAGTAGTGGGCGAAATAATATGATCCAAATATCATGATTCAAACGAATTCGTAATGTACGAAAATTTCCCCCAATTGCAGATGTGTAAAAAAAGAAAAATCTGTAATGTTTTCAACAAATTTGAGGATGGACTAGGAAACGACTATACGTTTTGCACACTCCTAAAAAAATAGAAAGAAATAGAATTTTTTTTTCACAAGGCAGTTTCTTATAAATTTTGCTGAGCTATCTGAAAAAAAAGAAAAAATTAGAACTCTGCCAATTCTTCAAGCATCCTGCATAATTCTGCGGCCCCTTGAAAATACGGGGCCCGGGGCTGCAGACCCTCTAGCCCCCCCCTCCTCTTAAATGGGCTCTGATCGTACTACAATATATGCACGCAGGTCTGAGAAAGCTCCGCCGGGAAAAATTGACCATTTCACCGCGATGCACTTTCTCTGCCGCATCGCCAGCACAGATGAAGACCCTTATTCATTAGTATGATTAGGTACAAAAATAGCACACATGCAAAAGACATCTTGAATATTAATAAATGAAAACATCATTAGTGAATGATTTTTCGAGGGGAAGGAGTAATAAAAACTATTTTTTTGCGAAAAATTCGGTGTTTCAAAACGAATAATTTCCGTAATGATGCTCCAATGAGTGCAGCGTAAAAAAACAAAACTTATAATGGAAAAATTAACATTCCATGTGAATAATTGCTCCTCCAAATATACAGTGCCATCTCATTTTACAAGAAATGCACGTTTTTCTTATGATAAAAGGTTTATTCCCTATTGCCTCAGAAAAAAAACTCAGCATCGTCTGCTCAGAAATCTACACGTTCGAGTACTCATTTCGTGGCTAAAAATTATATATATATATGGCTTATTTGATATATTTCCACGTGATAAGGACAAAAGTACATGTCTGCGAAGCGTTGCAGATCGTTTTTTTTTAATTCCAAGCAAAATAGCATTCGTAAAAAACGACTGTTTCTGTTGCTTCCTCCCATAAGAAAGCATAGGTTGTTTGAAATCATTGGCCCACACGTTCCTTGCGCCATCTAGTGACAAGTGACATTAACTGACGATTTTTTTCCCAGGAGTCGTATCACCCGACTATTTTTTTTTTGATTGGAGGTTTAACGACCACCGTTAGCAACTCTATAGGCTATAAGCAGTCGCCCGTCCCTAATTTAGGGTCACTGGTTCCAGGGAAGGGAGAGAGCCAGTGCCGTAAGACAAACACAACATCCATGCCTCACCGGGATTCGAACCCTGACCCCGTTCGGACGAATGATCAGAGGCCATCGCTTAGACCACTGCGCCACCGGGCACACCTGACTATCATACACCGTGGTCCAGGGTAGTAAGAAAATTTTCAGTGGGAATGGTAATTCGGATAAAGAATTTTTTCTGCAGTGGTCCTTGAGCAAAGATGGTCGTTAAGAGGAGGACTGTCTTTTAATAGGGGGAAGCCGGATTCTCAATAATTTTAGCTATGCGGAAACATTGGAGGTGTAAGAGATACTTTAAAATTTATGGAAGTCTGGGAATCGCTAGGAGGGGGGGGCTCTGAGAACCGCTAGAGGGGCTCAGCCCCTCTTGCCCCCCTCTGGTTACGGGCCTGTGTACGGGTTCGAATCCCGAACAAGGCATGGGTGGTGTCCTTGTCTTACAGCACTTGCTCTCTTCCTCCTCTAGAACGAATATTCCCAAATTAGGGGCAGGTGACAATGCTTATAGTCTTTAGAGTTGCTCAGTGCCGCCCCGGTGGCGCAGTGGTCTAAGGCGCTGGCCTCTGATCATTCGTCCGTAAGGGGTCCGGGTTCGAATCCCGGTGAGGCATGGATGTTGTGTTTGTCTTACGGCACTGGCTCTCTCCCTTCCCTGGAACCAGTGACCCTAAATTAGGGACGGGCGACTGCTTATAGCCCATTGAGTTGCTCACGGTGGTCGTTAAACCTCCAACCCAAAAAAAAAAAAAAAAAAAAAAAAAAAAAGAGTTGCTCAGTGTGTTCATAAACTCGGAAAAAGGGAAAAAACAAGATTTATTTTCATAAAGAGTCTGTTGAAAAATTATTACGACAAAAACTATTTTTAAGAACGTTTTTTATTAGAAATTTAACGAGTGATGGGGAAGTGTAAATTCGAGGATACTTGAGGACAAATATCAAAATTTGAGCACATTTTGCATCTCTAAAGGCATCAGGCGTTTTGGGGGACAGTGAACTTAATTCGAGGACTGTCCTCAAGAATTCGAGACTTCTGGTCAGCTTACTGTAGGAAATAGATGATTGGCCACGCTAGTTTCGTTAACTGCAAGAAATGAAGACCTAGTAAAAATCAAAACATGTTTTCCCATAGGAACGAATGTAAAGTAAGCGGGGCATGTTATCTCGCAGCTTTTGTTGCATATTTTTAGTTTTAAACATATGAATTTTAAGAACATAAAAATAAATGAACAACAGAAGTTAATGCAAAAGTATTTTTTAATTATTCAATATACTGCTTAAAAAATGAAACCAAACAGTAAAATTAAAATAGTAAATATTTTCTATCGTTTTCGTTATTCTCGCAGGGCGATACTACAATTTTGCGAACATAAGAATATATCTGCATTAATGCTGATGTGTATTATTTTCTCCAATACGTTACACAGTGCTTACTCCTAAACTGACGTCATTGTACATCATGGCTGTGCTATTTCTTCTTCTTTTTTACTTTTTTTTTGTTTGGAGGTTTAAGGTGGTTCCACTTGGTAAAATTTCTTTACATATTTTCTTCGCAATTAATGTATTCACAAGGATGAAAATTTGCACATCGATAAAACTAACTTTGCGTTATAGAATGGGATACTTAATACTTGCTAAAACATAGTCATAATTATATTAAAAATCAATAATTTTTCTTTGAGTAATGTACAGACCTGTTAGTAGATGGCGCGACCTGGATATTGATGACGTCAGTAGACAAACAAATGTTGGATTACTTAATTATGGTTACGTTTTAGCAAGTATTAAATATCCCATGCTATAACTTAAAGTTAGTTTTATCGATGTGTAAATTTTCATCTCAGGAATACATTAATTGCGAAGAAAATATGTAAAGAAATTTTACCATTGGAAACATAAGGCAGAGATTTTAGGTGGAACCACCTTAACGACCACTGTAAGCAACTCAATGGGCTTCAGGGAGCTGTGTAAGTAGACGCCCGTCCCTGATTTAGGGCCACTGGTTCCAGGGAAAGGAGAGAGCCAGTGCCGTAAGACAACACAACGTCCATGCCTAATCAGGATTCGAACCCGGACTAATGATCAGAAGCCATCGCTTAGACTACTGCGCCACCAGGGCGGACACATCCATCTTCTGTTCCAAAATTAATTATTTTTGACTCGCACCAGGACCGCCACTTAATGAACGCTATGATGGGATGACACTGTTTTGTCAAACAAAATTGATAACATCGAACGTAAAATAACACCGCAGTGGTCTAAGCGCTGGCTTATGACCATTCGTCCGAGTTGTGTCCAGGCTCGAATCCCTGGTGAAGAATGTATGTTCTGTTTATCTTACGCGCTGGCTCTCTTCCTTCCCTGGAACCAGTGGCCCTAAATTAGGGACGGGCGTCTGCTTATAGTCCATTGAGTTGCTCACGGTGGTCGTTAAATGTTTAATGAATAAAAAAATAAATAAATAAATAACACCACAATAACCACCAAATCATTTGGAGAAGTTCCGACGTCCATTCATCAATGTACTGACAAAAGATGGGGGATATTTCTGTTCATCGAATTTTTTGAAAACTTGTAAGCTTCATGTTATTTTGTATGAGGTGTCTTTCTTTTCATTTTTGGAAGTGTTCCCCAATCGTTACTGAAAAAAAAAGAACGAAAATTTCTGCTTGTCGGCTGCAGCAAAGTGGCGCCATCATGTGTTAACAACAAAAACCAGTTTGTAATTTGCTCGGCCCAATAGCTTTGAGACTAGCTTTTTTTTTTTCTTAATATTCAGAAATTTTCATTATACCAAATTTTGCGATAAAGTGATACTTTACATAATATTTTATAAATTTATATCACACTATTTGGAATTCAGATAAAATACTGCAAAAAAAAAAAAAAAACCCCAAGGATTCTAATCCCCTTGGAATGGAATAACCCTAAAGGATTGAAGGCGCTGTTGTTTTAGATGTACGTCGAATACCATCTAAGTTTTCGAATAGTGCATGAAGATATCTTTTAGAACTAATTGTGCATATTATGATTTTCTAAAAGTCAAATAAAAAACAAACCCTGTTTTTTTATATTAAGATTAGCTTGTTAATTTACTACAAACGTATAGGTAGCACGTTTTGGCATCTTACAAGGCTGGTCTGGCGTGGGAAATAGTGGCTTGGTTTCGTGGAGTGGAAAAAGCGCTTGGTGCCTAGTCATGGCGTAGTGCGTCTCACCTTTTGAAAATGTGTGGGAGCTGAGGTAATGTCCTAAGCCATGAATGGGCAAACTTACTTATAGGAGGGTCACATAAAAAGAAGCAAATGTTCGGGAGGGCCAAAGACATTTATCATTAATTTTTTTCAAAGTTCATTTTAAAAAATGATAAGCACAAGTAATAGACCGGCATGAATAAATACACTGAGAATGCAAAACAAAAAGAATGCAAACTGCATTCTCTTATTATTGTTTCTGTCCTAGCGAAACCTGAAGAACGTCCCTCCGTCACTGCCACCAAACTTTCTATCTCTGCATCGGAATGCCGATGAAACGGAACAATCACCTCAACAAGTTGGCGAGGCTCCAGCAACCAAGTCCAAACAAGGAAAAGATCAGATCAGATCATATGTATAGGATTTTAGGAAGGGAGTGTCTGACCCCAGGCCTTAAACAACCCTTAGAAATAGGAAGCTAGATTTGGGCTACAGTGCCCGATATGAAAGTGACACGGAAGCGAAGTAGAAAGGGTACGAAGACGCCCTTATTTTTTACCGGGGGCCATCAACCTAAGTCCGACGGCTTAACGTGCCCATCCGAAGCACTGCGGGTATTTAGTGGTTCGAACGTTCGATCGTACCTGCCCAGGATCGAACCTGAGGTTATCTCCATGGCAGTCACAAAAGCTGACCACTAGGCCACCCACGGCCTTAACCAAACAAGGAAAAATATTTTACACGTGCATACATCCTCACCGCTGTTAATCGTTCGCGATGTCGGAGTTACAACACCTGCATCCCCCAGGCATCAGTGGACATCTCATTCAACGTGGTTGGTGCCTTTTTGGAGATTAAAATAAAGAGGGTATGCAGCACGTGTTGTAAGCGAATTGGAAAGGGCACTTTCGAAAGGTGAAAGGGATCCTATCTTAAAACTGTACTCAGAAATTAATGAGGAACGTTTCAGAATAGAACAAGTAATAATTAAATTATGTCATGCTTAAGGTGACGGATATTGGAACATTGATTTTAGAACAAAATGGCGTGGTGAACCCAAATCAGTAGGTCATTTGGAGACACATACATACTCAAAATAAATATGCAAATCTTTTTGTCACAAACTGTATTTTTTCTATAAGTGTGATATTACATACGAAAATTTATGTCTTAAAAGGATATATCTTGTAGAATGTTTGTAATTTGTACTGACAAAGCAGAGTTATGATACGGCGAGAACATATTAGCAAATGCGAAATGCTTTACCTCGGGTGTATGTGCTGAATTAAAATCAAGCTGCACACTAATGAACGAATTGCATGGCGAATTTTTCATTCTGCCAAAGTTTTTGAAGGAACTCAGAACAAGCACAATCGAAATTTGGCCGCCCCAGTGGTGCAGTGCTCTTATTGTTGGCCATTGATCACTCGTACAAGTTGGTACGGGATCGAATCCCGAGTGACGCATGGGTGGTGGTGTGTTTGTCTTACCGCATTTGCTCTCTCCCTTTCCTAGAATGAATGCCCCAAATTAGGGACAGGTGACTGCTTATTGCTTATAGTCTTTAGAGTTGCTCATGGTGGTCGCTAAATCGAAAAATGAAAAAAAAAACCCAGTGAAAATCTGTTTTCACAAGAAGCATGTTGGAAAATTAGTACAAAGAAAACTATTTTTAAGAACATTCTTTATTTGAAATCTAAAGAGCTAATGAGAGTCTAATATTGAGGACACTTGAGGAAAAACATCAAAATTTGAGGACAATTTGCGTCTCCAAAGTCATCAGACGTTTTGGCCTTTTGGGGGGACAGTGAACTAAATTCGAAGACTGTCCTCAAGAACTCGGGATTTCTGGTCAGCTTAGACTCATGCCTAAGAGAATCAACAGTTTTAAATTATTTATCCCGCGGGTCGGATTGAACACACCGACATTCCCTAGTTTGACCATCCTTGTCATAAGCATAGCCCGACTCAGTCACAGGGTTGTAGCAACCGAAGACGCAGGGAGGGGAGGGGTCTGTCGCCCTCCCTGGATGGTTTTACTAAGGGGCAAATATTCATGCTCTGAGGGGTGTAAAATTAGAAGCATGCGACCAGTGAACAAATTTACTGAGAATTTTAAGTGGAAAAGAAAGTTATACACTTCACTATTTTTTATATTTTACCCCTTTAGTTAGTCGGGTACAGTATTGCGCGAAGTTAACTAGGAAATAGAATAACTTCCTTTGTGAGGTGCAGACTCCTCATACGTATGAAACGAGTTGTCCAAAACAGCGGAAAGTGGCATATGAACAATGTGAAGACATGCCTTACCTCCGTGACATTTCCGAATACGCTGTAGGGATGAAGAGCTAATTTGTCATCTGTGCTCTGTCCCAGAAAGCCCCTCAGAAAATGTTATGTATTCTGGAACGGAATTTTTCCAAGCTGTATCTAGAGTTCTGAAATCATCTTCCTATTGCTACTCTTGTCGTTTTGTGCTGATTCGTTTTTATTTTGCACTTTACTGAGCAGAGCCCATTTAAGAGGGGGGCTGCAACCCCAGGCCCCGAATTTTCAAGGACCCCCAGAATTATGCAGGATGCTTGAAGAATGGACAGAGTTCTAGTTTTTTTATTGCAGATAGCACAGCAAAAACTATAAAAAACTGCCTTGTGAAAAAAAAATTCTATTTCTTTCCGCTTTTTTAGGAAGATTCCGTTGGTAGATAGTGTACTTACATGCCACAAAAGGCGCGAATGTCGAAGTGGTTTAGTAATCTGATGTATCGATTGTACAGGTAATACAACTTTTAGTTGTCATCTCTGTCATATTCTGTTTGCAGTTTTAGTTTGTTGTTTCCTTTTTTCCTGTTATATGCCACTGAAACCCCGACAATAATTATGAATCACCATGTACAAGACGTAAAAACATCCTTTCTGCAACTTCTAAAAAAAAAATTCTTCTGGCATTTCTGTAGCGTATGTTGTTCGTAATCCAAAACAAGTCTTAAAAATCACTCAAATTTTTCTTCTCCTCTCGGTTTTATTTTTACAATCCTTATCTTTCAAGACTCGTTGTTTTCTTGCCCTCCTCACATGCGGATTTCTACAGTCTTCCTCTTCTTCCCTCAGGGGTCCATTCCAGAATCATTTTAGGCAATCTTCCCCCTTTCTTCCGTACCTTCTCAGTTGCTTCGCGATAATTTCAATGAAAGTTTTATCGACTTCCATTAGAGCTGCGACGTCCTCATTTCTTACTTTTGTTAACCTTAATTTCCTTGTCTCTCGTCTCGAAAAGTCAGTCTCTATAGCAAGCAATTTGTTTTCTTGGCGCTTCTTGATTGCCTTTGTCTCCGCTACATAATGTATACTGCTCTTCAAAATAGCCTCGTTTTTCTTTTCTTTTTTCAATGATGGTTTTACTCCAAAAACTGGATCCAGCGTTCAAACGGCTTCCTTCCTTTCAATTCTTCGTCTTTCTCTTTTCCCTTTCACATAACCCGTCTCTTTTCGCAATCGATCACAGCAGCGGTCGCGTTTTGTGCAAATTTGAAACAGTGCTATATATGAATGATATTACACTGAAGAGCAATTGAATTAGAGACAGCTGCCGTTATGCAAATGTGGCGCTGTGGGCGGCCATGTAAACGGAAACAGCATGACGTATGCAGAGATCCAACAATATAAGGAGTGATGCGACGGGAATCAGTAAGAGTCGGACGCAGTATGGGTACGACGAAGGATCTAAGCGCATTTGATCGTGGGCAAATTGTCGGGGACCAACGAATGGGTCACTCCATCTCAGAAGTCGTGCAGGCACTGGGATTTTCACGAGCCACTGTGTCACGGGTGCACCGTGAGTACATCGAATCCGGTAAAACCATCCCTGCAGGGGCCAACTGCCGTGGACAACAGTGTGTGGATGAGCGGGGTCATCGTCGGCTAGCTCGCATTTTAACAGCGGATAGACGGGCCACAGTGCAAGAAATCACTCGGCAATTTAACGCTGGTGCACAAAAACGTGTAAGCAGCCACACCATCCAGAACCATCTCCTCGCTATGGGGTACAGAAGCCATCGTCCCACGAGGGTACCGCTGCTGACCGCACATCACAGAATGCAAAGATTAACATGGGCGCGGGAACATCGCCACTAGACCCTAGACATGTGGGAAAATGTTGCCTGGACTGATGAGTCGAGATTCACGTTGGTACACGCGGATGGCAGGATATGAGTATGGCGCAAACCACATGAAGCGATGGATCCTTCTTTCCAGAAGGGTACTCTTCAAGCTGGTGGGGGTGGTATTCTCGTCTGGGGACTGTTTACGTGGACTGATATGGGACCCCTGGTACGTGTGACATCGTCCCTCACAGGTCAACGTTACCGGGATATCCTGGACAACCATTTGCTCCCGTTTGTGCGTCTTCAACATCCCACTAGGGACCTCATCCTGCAACAAGACAATGCACCGTGCCATCGCGCCCGAATTGTATCCGAATGGTTGGATGAACACTCCACCGACGTGACCCCGCTTTCTTGGCCAGCTAGGTCACCTGACCTCAATCCCATCGAGCACATCTGGGATGCCATCGAGAGAGATGTTCGATGCTCTGACCCCCTCCATCAAATCTTCGTGAACCGTGGGAGCTTGTTCAGGGGTCGTGGATCCGTAAGGCTTCCCAACGCTTCCGGTGTCTTGTGGAGTCCATGCCGAGACGAATCGCAGCCGTCATCAGGACGAAAGGTGGTGCTACACGTTACTAGACAGATATCTCTAATTCAATTGCTCCTCAGTGTAAGAACGTCTCACTTTATGCGCAAAATTTGGGGTAACGCGTAATCTCCCACTGAAGAATCACATGATTTCAAAGCTGGTGGGTCGAGTCAATGGTTAACTATGTTTCGACGACTGCACATAGTAGTTAGCTAAATATTATACATCACAGGATATGATATGAATTCACCCAATGCGGAAGAATATCGTATCGTGTGAACTACGTTGATGTATGCGAATCAGAACTTCTGATAGGGATGACCAAGGAGGTTAGAAGAAGAGGAGGTGAAAGGACCTGTTTTGAGAGAAGCCAAAACAGATAAGCTGTTTCTATCCTCTCTCTGAGGTGGTGGGATGTCTGCGGGAGTTCGGAAACGTGACGTCACCATAGGCGCCGACGATAGGGGTCATGATAAATCTTGCCTCTCCAATAATTTTATTGGGGGGGTCTTTAATTAAATAATCGCTTTAGCCTCATAAGGTGGACCAAGCCCCATGTTAAGAGGCCAAGGCGATTTGTTTCCAAAACATTTATAAATGACAAAATAAATCAAAACTTTTTTCCCATTCTCCGCATTGCTCATTTCATAAGAAACTGAATTCCCAGCCCCGTACTGTCTTTGACATGTTCTCGTGATATGTGGTAAATGACTAAATCAATTATCAAAAATAAAATAAATAAAAATACAGAAACGTGTAATCTCTATCGCCTTTATTTATCTTTTTTTTTTTTTTTTGCGCAATTCGTTCTTTGAGTAACCGCGCTAATTTCTCATATTTTTTTAAAACGTTTGGAAATAAAATCTCTCTGGATATTTTTATAAAATAACAGGCTGTATTTTATTTAGAAGTATTAATATTCAGCACAAGAATATTTCTTTCCTTGTTCATTTGCTAACGAACAATTACAGTTACGTTTCGAAATATACGTCGAATCGCATAATTTATCTTTTTGTTCCCTTTTTTACGCTTTCCAACCGTACGTTGAAGAAGCATGTATGCTCCAGCTTTATCCGTCTGTCTGTCCGTCCGCACGATAACTCGTGTAAAAATGGTTCGATTTTGATGAAATTTTAGTACGTGGTAGGGGACCACCTGGGGACGAACCCTATTAAAAATTGGCGAAATGGGGTCAAATGTCAGGACATAGGAGCGGGATCAATTCCATTGCCCTTATGCGTTACAACTTACCTAAAAATGGTTCGATTGCGACAAAACTTTATCATGTTGTTCCGGAAGTATATTGAACCAATTCTGTTGAATATCACCGAAATGGAATCAAAGGTCAGGGCACAGGAGCGAGATTTATTCCACAGCCATTATCCTCATAACTTGACTAAAAATGCTTCTATTGCGACAAAACTTTAGTATGTTGTTCCGCAAGTATGCTGAACCAATTCTGTTGAATATCATTGAAATGGAATCAAAGGTCAGGACACAGGAGTGTGATTTATTCCACAGCCATTATCCTCATAACTTGAGTAATTAATAACTTGAATAATGATTTCTGGTATTACTAGTGATTCGAATTTCTTGGCGTAGAATATGAATCAAAGTTTCCAAGCTTTCGCACTCAACCAGATGGCTTTTTCAAGGAAAGTAAACAGCTAACTGCAAATGATTTCTGGTATGTTAGAAAGCATATAATAATCCATGCATTGCATGATTTTACTAACTTGTTTTCTTCCTCTTGACAATGGAAGTGACGTGCTCCTCCCAAGTCGGATCTCTTAACGCCAGCCCCCCCCCCCCCCGGCGTCCATAGTACCACAATAGTCGGCGCCCATAGACGTCACTTCCTGTGCCTGAAGCAGTTTTGCTTAGCGCATGCAAACCAAGGATGCAAAGAAGGAATATTTCTAACTTCGTATTTCTCAACATTAGGGTGTTTTGGTTATATTTTAAACATGGTTACTTGCACATGCGCAGTATGCACTTCCGCTCAAAAAAATCATTATTTTGTTCAGTTTTTAAAAGAAATACCAACACATATTTTCCTATGGTTTCTGGAATTTTTTAATTATGCTAATGAATATTTCAGCCTCAATTTTTTCATGACTATATGGGTAGAGTAAAGGTCTGGAAAACTCATTCAAAATCGCGATTTTCCCACAGGAGATTCTCGGGTTGGGCTCATTGGCGTAGTCAGCTGATAAAAAGTGCCGTCACGCCAGAAGTACACGGAGAGGGGCTGTTGCCATCTCCCCCTCTTCTGAACTCCTTAGGGACGAGCGTATCATTGTAAGGGGGTTGTTCTCAAGGAGGTTATATTACTGGAGACACCACTGGGTCTGCCGCCATAGGTCACAGCTAATCTGCGGTGTGACGTCACAAGCAGGCAAAAACGAACTAAATTATACCGTTGATAAAAAAGTAAGCTTGTGTATCATTGATAAAGATTATTGAATTACTCATTTTATCTGTTTATTCGCTTAGAAGCTTTTGTTCCATTGGTTTCAAAGCAGCTTCTCTTCTACGGCTGCGTCGTGCCAGCCCATGACGTCATTTGCAGCACGGACGGTGACTTATGGCGGCCAATGCTACGAGGATAGGAGTGGTGTCTCCAGTAATATAACCTCCTCGGTTGTTCTTATGGACATCACTGGGTCCCCCGGTGAGTACACCGTCACCGCCGATCCTATGGAGGCGTCCATTCAGATGGGTCAAATATTGCCCGACATGGTTGGTGACAGTGTATTCGGATATCCATAGAATCTTCCAGAAAGATAACAACATGTGTCACAAAGCCGTCGTTGTGCAGACATAGCTCAAAGACGGGTCTGGTGCGATTCGTCCAACGAAGATTGGTCCAATGCCGATTCGTCCAAAGGGATGATTCGTCCAATGGACAATTGGTCCAAAGGTACGATTCGTCCAATGGTACGATTGGTCCAATGCCGATTCGTCCAATGGGCGATTGGTCCAATTCCGTCCTATCTATCCAAAGTGCTACTCGTGTTATAAAAATCTCAGCTGTTGTGATTTTATCTCCGATGTTATACGAAAGTGCCGGTAGTACAAAGAATGTAAAAAAATGTTACATTTCATGCGTAATAAATATTGTGGTTACAGATTTTTTTTTTTTTTTTCAGAATCGCGTTTTTTTTATACTGTTCTTGCTGCCGTATGAAATTACTGATGTACGAGCCGTTCAATCAACTTCAATGTTTCTCTTTTGCATGAAATAATATAAAATAATAGTTTTCCGTTTCTGTTTGTAGCATGCAGTGGGGTTACGCCAACTGGCCAATGGAAACGTTCTGGTCGGATACGGACAGAGGCCTTTTCAACAGTTTTTATTCTAGCGATGTCATATTCATAACGTTTACATATCAAATCAAATTAATATTGCGCTTTTACTTAAGCACGAAATATTAATTCATTGGCCATAAGCCTAGGCCTTTTTAGCACTTTTTATTTTACCGATGTCATATTCATAACGTTTACATATTAAATCAAGTTAATAATATTGGGCTTTTACTTAAACACGAAATATTAATTCATAAGCCATAGGCCTAGGCCTTCTTAACAGTTTATATTTTATCGATGTCATATTCATAACGTTTACATATTAAATCAAGTTAATAATATTGCGCTTTTACTTAAGCACGAAATATTAATTTCTAATGCCTAGGCCTAGGCCTAGGTCTTTTCAACAGTTTTTATTCTACCGATGTCAGATGAGCAATGTTTACATATTAAATCAAGTTAACAATATTGTGATTTTACTTAAACATGAAATATTAATTCATAGGCCCTAGGCCTAGACCTTTTTAACATTTTTTATTCTACCGATGTCATATTAATAACGTTTTCCTATCAAAGCAAGTTAATATTGCGTTTTTACTTAAGCACGAAATATTAATTCACAGGCCCTAGACCTATGCATTTTTGACAGTTTTTATCCTACCGACGTCAGATTCATAACATTTGCCTTTCAAGAAAACTTACTAATGTTATGCTAGTATTTTTAACTTTACTTAATATGTAAACGTTAGAATATGACATCAGTAGAATAAAAAGTGTTAAAAAGCCTAGGCCTAGGTTTTTGAATTAATATTTAGTGCCTAAATAAAAGAGCAATGCTATTAACTTGATTTGATGTGCAAACTTTATGAATATTAAAAAGGCCTAGTAAAAATATTAAAAAGGCATAGGCCTTAGGAATTAATATTTCGTTCTTAAGTGCATCTACGTTGTAACTTAAAATATTCTAAAAAGGCCTACGGCCTAGGTGCCTTGGAAGGACATGAGAAATGATACGATGAGTGCCTTTTGTAAGGTTTTATAAAATGTTTACAAATACCAAATATCTAGGTTGTAACTCAAAATCTTCTAAAAAGGCCCGCGGCCTAGGTGCCTTGTAAAGACCTGAGAAATGATACGATGAGTGCCTTTTATAAGGTTTTATAAAAAGCTTACAAATGCCAAATATCTAGGTTGTAACTCAAAATCGTCTAAAAAAGGCCCGCTGCCTATAGGTGCCTTGTAAAGACCTGAGAAATGACACGATGAGTGCCTTTTATAAGGTTTTATAAAAGGTTTACAAATACCAAATATCTAGGTTGTAACTTAAAATATTCTAAGAAGGCCCGCGCCTAGGTGCTTTGCAAACAGCTGAGAAATGCTCCATTGAGTGCCTTTTACCAGGTTTATGTAAAATGTTTACAATTACCAAATATACGGAAATGATCTTAGATCTTTCAAAAGGATATAATGAGCAGAATAATTTAAATCATTATTCCTTTCTGGAAAATAAAACAGTTTACCGTTGGTAAGATGATACCATTGGACGAATCGGCGTTGGACCAATCGAACCATTGGACGAATCGGCATTGGATCAATCGTACCATTGGACGAATTGGCATTGGACGAATCGGAGGTTGGACCAATCGGCATTGGACCAATTATCCCTTTGGACGATTCGGCATTGGACCAATCGTCGCTGGACGAATCGTCCGGGACGGCTCAAGGACAATATTTGTTTTGTTCTTCTGGCAGCCAAATTCTCCCGTCCTGAATCCCATCTACCATTTATGGGATGCAGTGGATAAAAAACGTGACCTTTTCCTGTCTACGTCTCTCTCCGTCGCCAAATTCCAGAAGTCATTTATTTCAACTGATTCAGAACTCGATGCCTCACCAGATGCAAGTGGTTATCGCGGCGAAATGGTCCCGAACACACACTAAGGTATGCGATTATAATTTTATGGCTCATGAGTGTATGTGTGGTCTTAGATAAGAACATATTTAAGGCAAAATTAAATTTTGTTTGGATATCGACAAAATCCATCTTAGCAGCAAAGGCCCTCTGTAAAGAGTGACAAATCTATGGAACGCGAAAAAAAAAATATTGTTGTAACGCAGAATACAGTGCAGTCTTCTGATTCTTTAAACTACACCAATACTAAATGCACAAATATATTGTACACTCAGCAGACAAAACGTTAGACACAGGGGTGATGGGCAGTTGACATGGGCATCCCCCGCGCAGGGAGGAACAGACCTTAACCATAGAATATCTAACGAGAAGAAGTTAAGGCTCAGCAAGACGTAACTAGCGAAGCCAGGGAAAACATGCAGTGCACAGAAGCCAGCATACAGGCTGATCGGCTGATGCCGGAGCAGACTGCGCATGCGTATTTCTGTTGACTTCAATTCTTTGGGTAAAGAACAGTCAGCCGAGCTACTCACAGCACGTGATTGTAACCTTCTCGGTAGCATAATCACTTCGGAAATCAGATATGTTTGTTTTGTTACGCCAACCGGGTTAGTTAAGGCTTTTGTTTGTTCTTCAGTTTTTCAGAAATATTTTCAGTAATGCCAAATACTAGGGAATGTCTGCATTTTGTACGGATCCTTAGGCCTAACTGTAATATTTGCTGAAATTTAATTTAAATAGTAATACTAATGTTATTGCATATTTTTCTCACCAAAATAAGGGATGGGCGAGATATCAAAAAACAGCAACAACAACAACAAAAAAAAAAAAAACTGCTCCAAGCAAATAGTCATCAGATCGAAGGATACCATCGTGGATCAAAGAAAAACTTCACTGCTGTAGTCCCCCCCTAATGTGTTTTGCTCCTGAATGTTAACTTTCCCGCACAGCATATTACCTCTTAAGATGTGGTGGAGCTGTTGCCGCCTGTTTTATGTTATCTGTATGAGAGTTGACCTTCTTTAAGCGTTTGATATCCTTTGTCCTAACTGAGAAGAAGTTACGGCTAGGCGTCAGCGGCAAGACGTAACTAGCGCCGACATATCCTAAGATACAAGATACAGTACACAGAAACCAACATACAGGCTGATGCCGGAGAAGACTGCGCATACATATTTCTGTTGACTTCAATTTTGGCAAAGAACAGTCAGCCGAGCTATTCACATCACGTGATTGTTACCTTTTCGGTAGTATAATCACTTCGCAAATTGGATATGTTAGTTTTGTTACGACAATCGGGTTAGTTAAGGCTTTTGTTTGTTCTTCGGTTTTTCAGAAACATTTTCAGTAATGCCAAATGCTAGGGATTGTCTGTATTTTGTACGAATCCTTAGGCCTAACTAAAATATTTGCTAAAATTTAATTTAAATAGTAATATGAATGCTATTGCATATTTATTTCATCAAAATAAGGGACGGGCGGGATATCAGAAAACAACAACAGCAACAAAAGAAGAAAAAAATGGCTCTAAGCAAATAGTCATCAGATCGAAGAAAACCATTGTGGATCAAAGAAAGCTTTACTGCCGTACTCCCCTAACGTGTTTTGCTCCTGAATGTTTGCTTCCTGGCAGCGCACATAATTTCTTAGCTTGTGGTGGCGCTGTTGTCGTCTGTTTTACGTTATCTCTACGAGAGTTGACGTTCTTCACGCGGAGCTTTATATTCTTTGCCCAAACCGAACGTAGGAATAAATAGCCTGGCAGCAGGGCTTCCCAACAGTGCATAGCAATCGACGAACATGGGCAAACGTGATGATCTGAGCTACTTTGATTGTGGAAGCATTGTCGGCGCAAGACAGATGGGTCATTCTATCGCCCAAGTGTTAAGAACCCTAGGATTTCCGAGGGGCAACCCTATCAGTATACCATCGTCGGACGTACCAGCGCCCAGAGAGCAAGCGGTAGCTGATCATACGACATTGACAACCGGGGTAGACGTAGACTACACAAGCTCGTAAAGACCGAACGCTTGCCAACGGCTGCGCAAATGGCGTCCAGGTTAAATGTCGGAGTCCCAAGCAGCGTTAACGAGGGAACGGTACGGCTCACGGGAGCCGGCGCCCTACGGATGAACCACTGCTGACTGCTCGTTATCGGACATCACGTCTCACCTGGTGTTGGGGAACATCAAAACTGGATCTTTACAGATGGGGCCTCATCTTGTTGTCAGATGAATTCCGTTTTCAGCTGTACCAAGCTGACGGGAGGCTGCGGGTGTGGCGTCGACAGCATGAGGCCACGGCCCTGTCGTGCCAGATCGGCTCTGTTCAAGGCCGTGGTCTCTCTGTGATGGTTTTGGGAGCCTTCTCATGGGACACAGGAGGTTCTTTAATGTGTATGGAGTGTCCCTTAATGTGTATGAGAAGTTCTTAAGGCTGCGCGCTTCCAGCATGTACTGGCTGATCATTTACACGCTTTCATGGCCTTCACGCATCCGGAGGCCAATGTTCTGTTCCAGAAGGATAATGCGCCACCCTACCGAGCCACAACCACCCAGGTATGGCTCGAGGAACACTCATCTGAGTTTGGAATTATCCATTGGCCACCAAGGTCCCCGGATATAAACCCTGTGGAACCTCTCTGGAATGCCGTGAAGCGGAACATCAGATACACGCATTCCGGACCAACGTGTCGGACGGAGTTGTGAACAATGCTGCAACAGGCATGACTCGCATTACATCCGGAAACCCTCCGTCATCTGGTGGAGCCGATGCCTTGGCGTGTACATTCGCGCTACAGGAAATCCAGCACGCTGTTAGGTAGGTACCTCTAATGTTTTATCCATTGAGTATACGCCAAATGAAAAAGCTGTTACTATAAGGTATATTTTTGAATTTTGAATGCTTACAGAATTTCAATAAGGGCTGAGGAAAGGGATTTGTTTCAGCTTAACGAGTCTTCAGAGGGAAATCCCAATCAGACAGCGAAAAGATACCAGTTCGTTGGGTTTGTGAGGAGAGCTAATGAATTCTCTCTGGCCGTAACTCGAAGGGATATTAGTGAGCAAGGGAGGATAGGAAGTTACAATGGCCACCGTAGTACACCCAGTCACCTCTTTTCTGACCAGGAGAAAGGAGAACCTGTTATTTTCTCCTTGCCCTTTTTGAGCGCTGATGAAAACAGTAAGCAGTGTTCACGGAGACCGTTTGCTCCCACCCTTCGTGATGGGGTCGAAATAGTGGACTCATGTTTCATCGGCAGTTATTACTGTGCTTAGAAAGTTTGGATCTTTTGCAATTTGTTTCCACTCATGACACACCTAAACTCTGGCTAACAATTGTTCTCTCGTCAGGTGATGAGGTACCCATCTGGAACACACACGATGCAGCAGTAATTTGTCGCGTAGAATGCGGGATGTTGACGTTTTTGAAATATTAGTTAACGTCGCTATGTCTTCACACGTCATTCGTCGATCTTCTTGCAGGATTTCCCAAACAGCGTTAACAACACGCTCCGTATTAACACTTTCAGGTCGGCCAGGTGTTATAGGGCTTAGTGCTGAGTTCTATTACAGCGCCCTGTGTGGAGGGTTCGTTTGATGCTTCCTTTGCAGTAAGTTCTGTATCGGGGGTTTAACCCGTAATTCTCCCGACTGGAGCAGATAAATAAAATACCTAGTATGTAAAAGAGAATCGACTGAAGCTGAATTTTTGCAGTAAAGAAGACTCTTATTCAGATGTTGCAGGGAATGTCTTTAAGCTTTGTCCCGATTCCTTTTGTCTATTATCATCAACCTCATTGCTTATTCCCTCTCTCCGTCATTTTCACTCTTTCTTTATTATATTAACACGTCGGTGTTCTTCTCCTCTAATCGTCAACACGCCGAATTCCGTTTCTTTTTCCGGCCGGTCTTATTCCTCCTACTTCAGTCGTTTGGAAGAACCCGCGAGGCATTTTCACCTCGCTAAAAATCCTCCTTCTTCCTCGGTTTCTGCCAGCCGAGTCCCTTCTACTCTTGCCCGGAGAACCCCTAAAACTCTCCCCTGCCGAAGAAGTCCGACCTATTCCTAGAAAGCGCGGCCACGCCTTCACTCTCAAAACGCAAGATTCATTAATTGCTTCGTTGTCCTCCTCTTCTTACTCGCTTCGCCGCTTTGCTTGGGACAGCTGAAAAGCAATAATGTCCAGTTCCATTCTTCTCACATCGACGAAACTATAAATCTAACACCCCCACTGCTGCGACGCGTAAAAAAAGAAGTACATTGACGTTTGCTTTCCAACTCATCAAAATGGCGGGAAATGAAGGAAAATGATTACAATTCACTATCACTAATAATGGCTACTGAACTTCATAACTATGGAATCCCGGTTGCACAGGCCTAGGAGAGAGTTTTGCCGACAAACGGCCTTTTTTGAAATCATGGTGCAACCTAAAAATCGTTGACTCACCCAAACATTTATTTTTGTAAGCTTTTTTCATTAAATCAACTGTTTCTGGAGTCGTTTTACCCAAACGATAGCAAACTTTTATCGCACAAGACATTTCACTTCTTAACTCTGAATCACTCACTTCCATAGCTGTATGGCGAAATGCAGATATACCTTAAACAATTGCGCAATAACAAAACCAGAATCGTCTGCCACGGCTAGTAACTGTTGTTACAGATACTTCCTTAATTCACTTAGTCATCTGCATGGTTATTTTCCCCCTTGGCACTGTTGCCGACACAAAAAAAATACTCTCAGTTTTTATGGAGCGGCCTCTGTAATACCGTATATACTGGATGGACAAATTGTTGTACATACCCCAGTAACAACATACAAAGCAGAAGTAGGGCGTCCAGTCACGTGAGACGCTGAAACTGGCAATGCTTATAAATAGAGCACTTGCTGGAAATCAACTACGCATAGGAAACGAGTCAAGGAAAAGTAATCACGGATACAGGGAGCTAAGTGACTTTGACCGTGGGATGATAGAAACTGCGAGGAAGGCTGGCTGTTCAATCACCACAATTGCTGAACTGTTGGAATTTCCACTTCATACGGTTGCGCGTGTATTCCAAGACTACGTGAAACACGGCAAATCTTCGAACAAACGGGAGAAATGTGGATGTTCAACTGACTCTCGCGGTGAGCGCAGATTGTCCCGCATCGTTAGAAAGAAACTCAGGGCTACCGCTGAGCAGATAACGCCAGGGTAACCGCTGAGCAGTCGTCGCACAAGCTTGTACACAAAGACTACTCGTCGTACCATAGGATATGGCAGTCAACGTCCATATCACGTCTCCTTGGTGACTGCAAAACACAGACAGATTAAGCAGTAGGCCGACAGATTGGCGCGGTGGTTTAAGCGATGGATTATGACCATTCGTCCGAGAAGGGTCCAGGTTCGAATCCCGGCGAGGCATGGATGTTGTGTTTGTCTTACGGCACTGGCTCTCTCCCTTCCCTGGAGTCAGTGGCCCTAAATTAGGGACGGGCGACTGCTTATAGCCCAATGAGTTGCTCACGGTGGTCGTTAAACCTCCAATCAAAAAAATAATTAAGCAGCAGCTTGTAAAGCCTATTGCAACTGGAGTGACGTACCAGTCTGGTCTGACTGGTACGTCACTCTGACTGGTACATCATCTGGTCTGACGTACCAGTCGAAAACTACGTCATCGGCACAAGGTATGTCAACATCCTCGCCGACCATCTGGACCTGTTCGTAACGATTCCCTTTCCGCTTCATGACGCCATCTTTCAACAGGATGACGCCACACCGCATACATCCCGGGTGGCAGCCAATTGGCTCCAGTAGCATTCAAGACGACGTGCAGAAGCTTGTATCTCGTTGGCAAAAGAGTGTTGCTTCTGGTGGTAATTATTTTGATTAATAAAGTTTATTTTGCACGGTATTTCTGTGTGTTTGAAATTTCCAACAGCATTCCGACATTTCATCTGATAAGCCCTTGATTATCTCTATTTATTTGGTTTGTGCTCAAAAATTTTGTTTTATTAATGTTATCGGACAAGCCTTCGATGCGTTACTTTCCGAAAAAGATAGTTTGCATCCTAACAGACTTGATGAATGATTACCTAGCGGTCAGGTAACAGCAGGTAGTTCAAATAATGTTTTTTTCTGAACAGGTTAACCCGTTGGATTAGCATTTTCCTGACCAAACATCTATAACGCCTATCAAGGTAGATCTTAAAAGGATTTCATGATATGCATCCTTGAAGCAAATCTATTGTGTGAAAAAAAATCTCTCAGTAGATAAACGCGAACTTTGATAAAAAAAAATATTTAATATGTACACCGAAGAGCCGAAACATTATGACCAACCTGCCTAATATGACGTTGGTCCTCCACGTGCTGCCAGAACAGCTTGTGACGTATGTTCTAATTTAACTTTCATTTTTAGTTCTTTTTCCTATGTAAATTTGAGTTTGTTTTCTTTTGCACTTTCCAAACTTAACGTGATATCTTCTCTCTCACATAAATGATGTTGGCAACACTTTTAAGGTTAGAGAGAGTGACGTATGAATGTGTGATAAGAACGTTAGATAAAAAGACGGTACAGCAGTTGCTTAGTGTGTGTGTGTGTGTGTGTGGAGATGTTCGAGCGTTGTTAAGATAGATTATACGACAGGTAATTAAGGTATTGTGTGTGAAGAGTAAAACTCTCAGTGCTATATTTTGGATTTCATCTACTGTGTTGGACCAATAAAAGGTTATCGTAAGTTTGACTTCTGTATATGTTTCGTCTGGCCGTAAAAAGCCTAATTTGAACTATCCTGTGCAACTATTGCATCGTATTCTCATTTAGTTCAACATTTCCTTAATCATGGTTTTAGACATAGTGTAACATCAATCTCGCCCTCGAAAAAGGGTTACGTTATAAGCTCTTACCTGGCAAGGTGTGGACGCTACAGATTTCTAAAGGTGTCTTGTGGTTCCTGGTACAAACACATTACCAGCAGATCCTTTAACTCTTGCAAGTTACGTGACATCAATCCAATCCGGCACTAATCCGCCACAGATCGGATTTGCTGTTCCAACACAAACCACAGATGATGGATTGGATTGATGTCTGGAGAATCTGAAGGCGAGGGCAATACCTGGAAGTCTTCAATTCTGTTAATTTAGCTGTTACATTAAAACCAAAAATACAAAGTAATATAACAACAGTGTAGGTAATGGTAGTAGCAAGGGAGATCTGGGAAAAGGCCACAAAAGTCCTGACAAAGCCCTGATCTCCCTGTTCAAATATAGGCAAGTCAGAGGTACACCTGAAAGCATCGCGCACAACTTTCAAAGATAGTAGTAGAAATAAGTGTTGGTAAAGTTGTTCCCTCTCCCCCTTTTCTCCACCCCCTCCCAACCTTCCCCACTTTCCCATTTTTTACGCTTTCCAACCATAGGTTGAAGAAACGTATATGCTCCAGCTTTGTCCGTCTGTCTGTCCGTCCGTGCGCACGATAATTCGCCTAAAAATGGTTCGATTTTGATGAAATTTTAGTATGTGGTAGGGGACCACTGGGGACGAACCCTATTGAAAATGGGTGAAATAAGGTCAAAGGTTAGGACATAGGAGCGTGGATCCATTCCATTACCCTTGTGCGTCATAACTTAGGTAAAAATGCTTCGATTGCGACAAAACTTTATCATGTTGTTCCGGAGATACACTGAACTGGTTCTGTTGAATTTCATCGAAATGGAGTCAAAGGTTAGGACACAGGAGCGAGATTTATTCCACAGCCATTATCCTCATAACTTTACTAAAAATGCTTCTATTGCGACACAACTTTAGTATGTTGCTCTGGAGGTATACTGAACCAATTCTGTTTAATATCAACGAAATGGGGTCATAGGTCAGGACATAGGAGCGAGATTTATTCCACAGCCATTATCCTCATCATCATCATCATCATCATTGTCAACCATTATCAATCCACTGCTGGACGAAGGTCTCCCCAAGTTTCCTCCACAACGGTCTGTCTTGTGCCAGTCTCCTCCATGTCACTCCCGCATATTTACGAATTTCATCCACCCATCTCCCATGTGGTCTTTTTCTGGGTCTTTTCCTGTCCCTTGGAATCCAATCTAAAATTTCGGCTGTCCATCTATGGTCTGTCCTTCTGGCAGTATGTCCAGCCCATTGCCATTTCAGGGATTTAACTCTGATCATGATGTCTTCCACTCTCGTCATTTTTCGGATCCACGAGTTCCTCTTCTTATCTCTCCTGGTTATACCAAGCATGCACCTCTCCATGCTGCTTTGAGTTGTCTGCAGCCTTTGTATGTCTCTTTTAGTTAAGGTCCACGTCTCTGCACCATACGTAAGCACTGGAAGGATGCATTGATCAAACACTTTTCTTTTAAGACATAATGGCATATTGCTCTTGAAAATTATGCTGTTTCTTCCAAAAGCTCTCCAGGCAAGTTTTGTACGCCGATTAATTTCTTCATCAATGTGACCCTCACTTGATATCTGCTGTCCAAGATAAACATACGTATCTGTTATCTCCAGTTTTTCTCCATCAATAGATAAATCTTCATTTCTTGTAAAAGCATTGAACATCACTTTTGTCTTCTGAAAGTTCATTTTTAATCCCACTTCTTTACTCTTGTCAGCAAGTTCCTGGATCATACTCTGCAGCTCTGATGGGGTAGTTGCAAAAATGACTACGTCATCAGCAAAACGAAGGTGGGTTAGATAATCTCCATTAATCTTTATCCCTTTGTTTTCCCAGTTCAGTGATTGAAAGACATTTTCCAATGTGGCATTAAAGAGCTTCGGAGATATGGTATCACCTTGTCTCACTCCTTTTCCAATTTTTATGTGTGTTGTATTTTCAAACAGCCGAATCTTTGCACTTGCATTTTCACAGATGTTATTAATAATATTAATGTATGCATCTTCAATACCGCAGGATTTCAGAGCCATTGTAACTGCTGATGGTTTCACCGAATCAAAGGCTTTTTCATAATCGATAAAAGCCATGCACAATGGAAGTTCATATTCCCTCGCTCTTTCAATTAGTTCTCTCAGTACGTGGATATGATCTATTGTGCTGTAGCCACTCCTGAATCCAGCTTGTTCTCTCGGTTGAGCCATGTCCAGTGTTACCTTCAAGCGGTGTGAAAGAACTTTAGTGAAGATTTTATAAACCACTGATAGGAGGCTGATAGGTCTGTAGTTCCTGAGATCCTCAATGTCACCTTTTTTATGTAGCAGGATCATTGTAGCATTGTTCCAATCCTCAGGAATCTTCCCTTCATTAAGGCATCGAGTGAAAATTTGGGCGAGTACTGTTTCAATTTCTCCACTTGCTTCTTGTATGATGTCTATAGTAATTCCATCTTCTCCTGGAGCTTTCCCCCGCTTCATGTTCTTGATTGCATGAGCAACTTCTGCTGGGAGGACTGGAAGAACTCTGGTACCTTTCATGATGTCTGGAGTACATGTATCATCCCTTTCATATAATTTGGAGTAGAAATCTTTCACTCTTGTCAAAATTTCGCCTCTATTTCTTGTTACAGAACCATCTTCTTTTCTCAGAGCCATAATCTGTTTTCTTCCCTTACTGAGATGTCCCTTTGCTATCTTTAGGCTTTGGTTGTTTTCAATTGCTTTCCTCACTAGCTCACAGTTGAATTTCCTTACGTCTTCAGTGATACTTTTTCGTGTTGTCTTGCATAGCTCTATATATTCCACTTTGGAAGTCACATCTTCTTTAGTTGTCCTCATCTCTCTTCTTTTTTGCATCAACATTTTGGTTTTTCCTGATAATTTGTTCACATGCAACTTGTTCTTAGACCCAGCTAATTTTGTTGCTGTTTCCATTAGAGCTTTGGTTACTTTTCTGTTAACTTCCGAAATATCCACTTCTTCCGATGTTAGGCCTTCTAAAGCAGAGAATCTGTTCTTCAGTTCCAACTTGAAAGTATTATGGTGTTTTTTAAGGTTGGTTATGTCAATACATTTTGTTTGTCTTATGAGCTTGCCACGTTCCAGTTTAGTGTTGAGGTGCATCTTACATCTCACCAATCTATGGTCACTACCTGTGTTGAACTTGTTCAGCACACTGCAGTCTTCGATGACGAATTTTTTGTTACACATAATAAAATCAATTTCACTTGTCGTCCCAATTGGATGTCTCCATGTCCATTTCCTGTGTGGCTTTTTCTTGAAAAAGGAGTTCAAGATGAAAAATCCTTCTGCCTCTGCAAACTCAACGAGAGTATTTCCACGCTGGTTTCTGTTGCCGTGACCGAATTTACCTACTGAAGTTTCATTTTGTTGCCGTTGCCCTATTTTTGCATTGAAATCTCCCATAATTATCTTCAAGTGCTGCTTACCTTTATTATTTAGATGACGAATTTCCTCATAAAATTCTTCAATTTCTTCTTCAGGATGACTTGTGGTGGGTGCATAAGTTTGAATAATCTGAGCCTGGTATCTTCTCGATAGTTGGATAACGAGTCGTGCAGCTCTGTCAGAGGAACTTTCAACTTCTACCACTTTATCCTTCAGTTTCTTGTTTATTATAAATCCAACACCACTAGTTCTGCCAGTATCTGTCCCACGATAATAGAAGAGATGTCCACTTTTCAGTTCAATGAGATCTTCTCCTTTTCTCCTTACCTCACTTAGCCCGACGATGTCCCACTTGATCCTTTGTAGTTCCTCTTCCAATTCAAGAAGCCTTGAATCAGAAGATAGGGAGCGTCCATTGTACGTAGCCAAGGTCAGCATCAGATGGCAGCCTAGTCCGGTCCTCCGGGGATTCTTAGCACCCTCTGCCTTCATGTCGCACTGGCCGCTGCCTTGGCCAGGTACATTCCAGCTGCCGGAGACTGAGGGCCAAGATTTAAGTTGTAGAGTCATTTTGGAGGTGTTTGGCCATAACTCACCACGCTGGCCAAGCGGGTTGGTGAGTGTGGGATAGCATTTCCTCTGATCCCGATGGTATAGTTATACCGCTATTGGCGGTCGTCAGAGCCCCTTTAGTGGGAACAGGATGTACCACGAGAAGGCGGGGTTGACATTTGTCAAGGAGAGGCTGTGATGTTACGCATCACCTGACCTTACATCCCATTATCCTCATAACGAGTAATAACTTGAGTAATGATTTCTGGTTTGTTGGAAAGCGTATCATAATCAATGCATTGCATTATTTAACGAACTTGCTTCTTTTCTTTCTCATGTTCTGCGAATCGTTCTCGAACAATCTGTGAAGTGGAGCACGGCGCATTATGCTGCTGAAAGAAAGCACTACGAGAAGGGAATACCGTTGACATAAAACGATATACCTGGTCTGTGATGTTTAAATAGTAGACCATATTTTCCAGGACATTAATGACTGTACCCAGGGTTTACCTGCAGAACATTGCCCAAAGCATTACACTTCCTCCACCGGCTTGTTTTCGTCCCACGATGCATCTTGGTGCCAACACTTCCCCAAGTAAACGACGCACATGCTCCCGGCCATCCACATGGTGCAACAGGAAATGAGATTCATCTGATGACATTTTTAAAGTTTTTTAACCGTAGGTTAAAAGAGCGTATATGCTCCAGCTTTGACCGTCTGTCTGTATGTCTGTCCGCAAGATAACTCGCCTAAAAATAGTTCGATTTCGATGAAATTTTAGTATGTCGTAGGGAACAACCTGGGGACGAACCTTATTGAAAATGGACGAAATGGGGTCAAAGGTCAGGACATAGAAGAGGGATCCATTCCATCGCCCTTATGCGTCATAACTTACGTGAAAATGTAAAACTTTATCATGTTGTTCCGGAGGTATACTGAACCGGTTCTGTTGAATATCATCGAAATGGGGTCAAAGGTCAGAGCACAGGAGCGAGATTTATTCCACAGCCATTATCCTCATAACTTGACTAAAAGTGCTGCGATTGCGACAAAACTTTAGAATGTTGTTCCAAAGTTATACTGAGCTGGTTTTGTTGAATATAATCGAAATGAGATCAAAGGTTAGGGCACAGGAACGAGATTTATTCCACAGCCATTATCCCCTTAACTTGGCTAAAAATGCTTCTATGCTTCTATTGCGACAACACTTTAGTATGTTGTTCCGGAGGTATACTGAACCAATTCTGTTTAATATAATCGAAATGGGGTCAAAGGTCAGGGCACAGGAGTGAGATTTATTCCATAGCCATTATCATCATAACTTGAGTAATGATTTCTGGTATTTTGGAAAGCGTATCATAATCAATGCATTGCATGATTTTTCTAACTTGTTGAAATGCTTCGACCCAGTTGTCTGGTTGTTACAATTTGGCCTTTGTCAAACTCGCTCAATCCCGCTGCCTTTCCCATCTGAAGAACAAGAATAAGACAGATTAACAGAGCCCCAGTTGTTATTTTTACCTTTTCATGAACTGCACACGCGCAGTCGTTTACCTGTAGTTGCCTCGATTTACATAAGGACGCGCTGGTCATAATGTTTTGCTGTATGTAATGTTTAGTGATGTTGGAACTTGGACTTAGCAGAGGTATCCCAGTTGCTGGCCATTCTTTATTGTTAGTGGGTGACGCAAGAACCGTAACCACGGAATGTTGATGGTTTTGGTTCTGGTTGATCCAAAGACTTTTAAGATATATAGACTGGAAAACCGTAAGTTAATCGTGCGACATTTGCAGCGTTGTACGGCAAGAATCTGTCACATCTCGTTGTTTACTAAAGGCGCGTGTTTATATCAATTGCATCCATTTTTTTATATGTATAATCAGTAAGATTTATTATTTTTTGTTTTTATAAATAGTATGTATATATTGTAAAGTATTTCAGAAAATAATATAGCCATATTTAATGAGCTAAACAAATTTTCAATTAAACAAAACTTTTTAATGAGCTTTAAACAATTCTCTTTTCTGAGACTTTTAATCCCCGAGATTTGAAATTGTCTAAACTCTAAATTATGTGAAGAAGGCATTTCTTTTTATCATATTAATTTTATGTATTTTTTCTTCCGTTGAGTAGCTATTACGAACTCAGAATACTGCGTGAAAAACCTCCAATTAAAGGTTTTGTTCTCTGCAACTTCTCTTAAGAATAAACAAATGGCCACATTAAAACGATTTTTGATATTACTCAGAGTGTGAAATACGAATTTCATGCAACTAGATCACGCAGTTTGCAAGCAGCTGTAGCCAGAATATACATGTATTTTATACGTAGGACAAACGACGTTTCCCTTCAGTTATTTCATATCCCCCAAAATTACGATAATGATGTTTTATTTAATCGTAAGTTAAAAGCTACAACGCCAAAATTATCCTCCATTGGAAAAAAACTTAATACGCCGGTATTATAACAACGTGAAATTCCTTCTTTCACTCAGGTAAAAGAGCTTAATTAACGTTGTTCACATAGGAAACATGCCGTTTTGCCGTACAAGCTCTAAGATCAAAATGTCGCCAGCTGCTGCCACTCATTTACACAAGAACCGGCTGCTGCCACTCATTTACACATGAACTTCCAGTCTATTTATCTTAAAGGTCTTTGGGTTGAGCCCAGTGTTGCCAGGTCGTGCTATTTTATAGTAAAAATTCTTTTTTTTTTTTTCGCTCTAGCGATATATTATTTTTCTGAATGCTAGTTGCTATTTTTTTTGCTGATATTTCTTTTTCTTTAAATCCAACTTGTATGCCAACAATTTTTTGGCACTTTGTTGGCAACTTGGCTACACAAAGTTAAAATGCAGAGCTTGTTGTGTTAGTTAACCGTAACTTGTCGGAATTTAGTTTCCAGAACCACCTTGAGTGGCTCAGTATATTTTTTTCCCTCATTTGATTTTTAATATTGTCAGATTTCTTTCTACTTACGTAATCCACATTCCTTCATCCATCCTACAAAGTTGGTCGGTTTATTTCCGTTCGCTATCTGTACTGTCGAGCACTTCGAATGATGACTGGGTGCAATTACACAAAAGGATTGTAAATAATTTTGATTATTCGAAATTTCTAGCAAATTACCTATCGTAAACCAAAGATCCAGTGACTAATCTTCTTCTTCATTTAAAGACGAAAGTACTCAAGTATCAAAATTGAAAGCAGAATACAGGAATTTTCTGTTTGTGGATTGGATCTCGTTAAAGGTAGCATACCAACAAATCCAATTTAATTTTGGGGGGCATATTAGACTGTACCTGTAAGAGGCAATCCATTTACAATACTTTCAGATACTGTTTTAGCTGCACTTTCTGCACCCATGAGCAATGTTTAGAGAATATTTTTCAAAATGAATTTGCTGAAAAATGTAACTTAAAATTGCATGAAAGTTCAAATAATCCAGGCTCTACTGAGAATCCTGTGCCATTTGAATTTTGGAACAAAATGTTGCAAAAATACTCCAATTACTAGCAAAATGCTAAAAAAATTTGAAAACTCAATGTAAAAGAATGATAAATACTTGTACTGTAAGGACAGTAATAATGAGGATGATGATAGTATTGGAATTATTGAAGAGTTTAATGTTACAACAAATGCTTAATTATAATCCATTAAAACAAGCACCTTGCTTTCATAGACATGATTTGCTTCATTTACTCTTAAGGTTCCGTGTTTTGTGCCATTGCACCCTTAAATTATGTCCCCATTTGTGATTACTTTTATAGAAAAATGTGATACTCTGATGAGTTATTTGCTTTTTAAAATTGAATGAATGCTATACAAAGTTTTTGTACAGCTGTAGTACTAAAGTATGAGAAATGCAGAAAACTTCTTGAAGTGCTGTCTTGTTTCTCTCTCTCTTGAAACGCTATTTTTTAAGCTCTATTGGAACTCTGATGTCACGTTTTTGCTATTTTTGCTATTTTTCATGGCAAACCTTGCTATTTTTCAAAATCTGACCTGGCAGCACTGGTAGAGCCTAGATGAGCTAGAAGCAGACGAAGTGCGAACATGGAAAAATGCGTAATTGCAAATTGAGAATTGAATAAGAAGTTTGTGATTGATTTGTACTAACGTGTGTGTCTTCGTTTGTATGTGTATTTGTGCATATAAATGGATTAGCGATCTCAGCCTCGTCGCCTATTATTTTGTCGGAGTGACTCGTCAAAAAGGTAAGATTTTCATTTGCAGATAGAAATTCGAAGCAAGTGATATTGTCCATGATCTCCAAAGCCTTCTACAAGGCAGCTTCCTTTTAAAAATAACTGGCCTTTTGGCCATTGATAATCATCCCAATTTTCACTGCTTGATGTTGTAACACTCTTTCAGGATTTTTTAAAGTAAATATATTTAAGGTTTCTTTTTTCAAGCTCATCTGTGTGGAATTGTTTAGTTTGTCTAGACTTTTAAAAAAAAAAAGCATGAATAAATAAATAAGATAAGGATGAATGGATAGATAGAGGAGGTTTAACGACCACCGTGAGCAACTTAAGAACAGAAGTAGCAGATGGATAGATAGAATGCAGTTTCGGAGGCTTGGGTCTTCGTTTATGCTCTGCTAAACACAGTGAAAGCTGTTTTTAATACCAACACGATGCTGAGTATGTAAACGGGAAGGTCAGTTAAGAACAAAGCAGATGCTTGTGTTTGCAACGGTGTATTTCAGTCCGTGAAGGCGGGAACTAAACAAACGTCTCAGTCGAGTGACCCAATTGATTGCTGCTTTCGTGGTCTTGCGAATACTCTTCGAAGTGAGATGGACACGAACCTTGAAAGAAATTCGTAGCTATTCGAAGCAATTTCTGAGGAGACTTGGATGACATTGTGTGAGGGGGTCAGCCAAACGATCGCGCGTCGTGAAGGAATGCAGGCAGACGATCTCATTGCCACGTGTTTCATCATCCTTCACGTCATCATCCTCGAAATATTTCAGCGTAAGACATAAAATCAGTTTCATGAATGAAAGAAGCATTCTACAAATCAGTCACAGTAGGTTTGACACTATAAGTTTTCTACTTTCTTCCTTCCCTTATAGTTGTTTTTTATTCGCAGCCGGAATAATTTCATTATTAACAGATGTTTAGCAGTACTGCAGTTTTCTGGACTCACAAATTCAAGTAATTAGTAAAAGATGTTTCTTGTAATCTTTAAAGTAAGCCGTTACTTTTCGGTTTGTAGAACTGATTACGTTAAGTTTCCTGCAACTTCACCTTACAGTGATGTGCAAAAGTATTTCATCACATGCAAAAAGCGTGAATTTTTAACTCTTTTTTCAACAAACTAATTTTCATAATTATTTCATTGTCTACATGTCATTAGATGCGAAATTTAATGGAGATTTCAAAAATGTCTTAGTTTTTCCTGTAGCTACTTCTGTTCTTAAGATACATTACAAAAAGTTAGTAAAATCATGCAATGCATTGATTATAATACGCTTTCCAACATACCAGAAATCATTACTCAAGTTATGAGGATAATGGCTGTGGAATAAATCTCGGTCCTGTGCACTGACCTTTGATCCCATTTCGACGATATTCAACAGAACCGGTTCAGTATACAAGCGAAATAACATGATAAAGTTTTGTCGCAATCTCAGCATTTTTTGCGTAAGTTATGATGCATAAGGGCTATGGAATAGATCCCGCTCCTGTGTCCTAACCTTTGATCCCATTTCACACACTTTCAATAGGATTCGTCCCCACGCAGGCTCCTACAACATACTAACATTTCATCCAAATCGAAACATTTTTACATAAGTTATGACGCATAATGGCGATGGAAGTGATTTCGCTCCTATGTCCTGACCTTTGACCCCATTTCGCCCATTTTCAAAAGGGTTTGTCCTCAGGTGGTCCCCTACCACATAATAAAATTTCATTAAAATCGAACCTTTTTTACGTTAGTTATAACGCATAATAGCAGTGGAATGGATACCGCTCCTATGTTCTGACCTTTAACCCCATTTCGTTCACTTTCAATAAGGTTCCTTCCCAGATGTTCCCCTACCACATACTAAAATTTCATCGAAATCTAACGATTTTTACGCGAGTTATCGGGCGGACGGACATACGCACACAACGCGTGACGTAATGAGGCAGATGGGAATCGCGACAATCTGCTTGCAAGAGTGTGACGTCATAAAACTTTAATAGGATCCACACACAACGCATGACGTAATGAGTCAGATGGCGTGACCGCGTGCCAACATCTCAGTCGCGAGATTGTGATGTCAAAGGATTTCTAAGCATGGGTAACATTAATGGAACGACGCCATGACACTAAAAACGTGGTAATTCGGGGTGGTTATTTAACGCACTAAACCAATTTTCCTAAAGTCGAGATCAAGCTAAATCAATTTCTAGTACCAGAAAACAGTAGGTAAACGACTTTCATCAAAATCCTTAGAGCCGTTTTCAAAATAAAATTTACATAGATACAAGAATTGCTCCTTTAAGGTGGACGTCAAGTAATTTTGCTTCTTATACTTCCAATGGAAAAACTTCTGTACACTTTTCTTCACAATTAATGCGTTCCCAAGGATGAAAATTTGAACATCGATTAAAATAGCTTCATTTTATAACTTGGAATACTTAATATTTTCTAAAACATAACCATAATTATGCAATCCAACACTTATTTGTCTACTGACGTTATCAAAGTACAGGTCGCGCCATCTTTTTTCTGGTTTCAACACCACCAAAGGAAACGTTATTGTTTTTTAAGCTTTCCAACCGTAGGTTGAAGAAGCGTATATGCTCCAGCTTTGTCCGTCCGTCCGTCTGTCTGTCGGCACGATAACTCGCGTAAAAATGGTTCGATTTCGATGAAATTTTAGTATGTGGTAGACCACCTGGGGACGAACCCTACTGAAAATGGACGAAATGGGGTCAAAAGTCATGGCATAGGAGCGGGATCCATTCCATTGCCCTTATGCGTCATGACTTGCGTAAATACGGTTCGATGTGGATGAAATTTTAGCTTATTGTAGGGGACCACCTGGGGATCAACCCTATTGAAAATGGGTGAAGTGGGGTCAAAAGTCACAGCATAGGAGCGGGATCCATTCTATTGCCCTTATGCGTCATAACTTGCGTAAATATGGTTCCATGTCGATGAAATTTTAGTATATTGCAGGGGACCACCTGGGAATGAACCCTATTGAAAATGGGTGAAGTGGGGTCAAAGGTCAGGACATAGGAGCGGAATGCATTTCATTGCCGTTATGCGTCATAACGTGCGTAAAAATGGTTTGATTTCAATGAAATTTTATTATGTGGTAGGGGACCACCTGGGGACGATCTTATGACATCATTATCTCGCGCTTGAGATGTTGGCGCGCGGTCACGCCATGTGTCTCATTGCGTCACTTATTGTGTGTGGATCATATTAAAGTTTTATGACGTCACACTCTTGTGAGCAAATGGTCGCGATTCCCATCTGCCTCATTACGTCACACGTTGTGTGCGTATGTCCGTCCGCACGATAACTCGCGTAAAAATTGTTCGATTTCGATGAACTTTTAGTATGTGGAAGGGGATCACCTGGGTAGGAACCCTATTGAAAGTGAACGAAATGGGGTCAAAGGTTAGGACATAGGAGCGGGATCCATTCCACTGCTCTTATGCATTATAACTAACGTAAAAAAGGTTCGATTTCGATTAAATTTTAGTATGTGGTAGGGGACCACTTGGGGACAAACCCTATTGAAAATGGGCGAAATGGGGTCAAAGATCAGGACATAGGAGCGGAATTACTTCCATCGCCATTATGCGTCATAACTTACGTAAAAATTGTTCGATTTGGATGAAATGTTAGTATGTTGTAGGGCCTGCGTGGGGACGAATCCTATTAAAAATGGGCGAAATGTGGTCAAAGGTTAGGACACAGGAGCGGAATCTATTCCACAGCTTTTATGCATAACTTACGTAAAAATGCTTCCATTGCGACATAACTTTATGATGTTATTTCGGAGGTATACTAAACCGGTTCTGTTAAATATAATCGAAATGGGATCAAAGGTCAGGGCACAGGACGAAGATTTATTCCACAGCCATTATCCTCATAACTTGAGTAATGATTTCTGGTATGTTGGAAAGCGTATTATAATCAATGCATTGCATGATTTTACTAACTTGTTTAATATAATTATGGTTATGTTTTGGAAAATGTTAAGTATTCCAAGCTATAATATGAAGTTATTTAAATCGATGTTAAAATTTCCATCCTTGAGAACACACTAATTGTGAAGGAAATGTGTACAAAAGTTTTTACATTGGAAGTATAGGAAGCAAAATTGCTTGACGTCCACCTTAATAGCATGGGATAAGGGCGATGGAATGGGTCCCGATCATATGTCCTGACCTTTGACCCCATTTGCCCCATTTTCTATAGGGTTCGTTCACATGTGGTCCCCTACCACATGTTAAAATTTCATCAAAATCGAACCATTTTTATGCACGTTATGACGCATGAGGGCAATGGAATGCATCCCACTCCTATGTTCTGACCTCTGACCCCACTTCACCCATTTTCAATAGGGTTCATTCCCAGGTGGTCCCCTACAATATATTAAAATTTCATCAACATCGAACCATATTTACGCAAGTTATAACGCATAAGGGCAATGGAATGGATCCCGCTCTTATGCCGTACCTTTGACCCCATTTCGTCCATTTTCAATAGGGTTTGTTCCCAGGTAGTCCCCTACCACATACTGAAATTTTATCGAAATGTAACCGTTTTTACGCGAGTTATCGTGCCGGCAGACAGACGGACGGACAAAGCTGGAGCATATACGCTTCTTCAACCTACGGTTGGAAAGCGTAAAAAAGGAAGACTAAGCGCGTTCAGAATCTCATTTTCTCTGAACTAGTAAGCGGGAACACTACAAAAGTCAATCCCTATACAGATTAGGCATAGGAGAAACAATCGATGTCGTCCCACTCTCTCATGCAAACACACGCACACACCCCGACCCCACTGGAGACACTCCTCGTTCTCCACTCTACACAACACACACACTCTCTCGGGGTCGAATCTTTTTGTTGTCAACAAGCCCCAAAATGGTTTTTCCATCTTAATACCTACAGATTGCCAAAAACACTGTGAGTGCCTCTCCTTGCTTCTCTAATTACGGCCCAGGCTATGTCATGGAAATAAGTAAAGCCAGCGAAACAGTTAAACACACCAGGAAATCGGG
This sequence comes from Macrothele yani, assembly GCA_039090855.1. Lineage (NCBI taxonomy): Eukaryota > Metazoa > Arthropoda > Arachnida > Araneae > Macrothelidae > Macrothele > Macrothele yani. The sequence continues at coordinate 15,175,678 of CM077028.1, forward strand.
AAAGAAAACCATTTTTTTTTATTTACCATTGCGATCAAAAGAATGGGTCGTCTTGGCCCGACACGGTCTGGCCCTGTCGTAAGTGTCTGGAAAAAAGCCCGCCCTGCCCTGTCCTTTGCTTCGTTCTCTAAACTAAAAAAAAAAAAAAAAAAAAGACTAGACGCTGCCCGCTGGCCGCTGGCCAGACCGGGCCAAGCTCGGGCATGGCGGGCCAGCCCGGCCCGTGAGACCACGAGTACACGGTGTGAAAACACATCGGCTTCTAGATTTAGTCAGCATTCAAGGATCTTAAATTAGCAAGAAAATCACAGGTCCCAAAGAAGCGATTAAATGAATTTGGATTAAATTTGAATCGGGATATTGTCGATGTTACATCGAATGGGCCTTCTGTTATGATCAAATTTGGTAAAGAAAATGGATTAATTCATCAAGTCTCTGCGATATTTTGTACGAACAGAATCAAATTCAAGAGGATACGGAAGAAGAAACTTCTACGAAGAAGGAAGAAGAAAATATCATTGAAGTTTGGGACGATTGTAATACACATTTATGCATAGCCTTTGAGTCGGCTGAAAGAGATGATGATCATATCAGTGTTCCAGATATTCAAGGAAGTTGTCATGAGATAATTTCAAAAGTCAGAAAAATTTGCAAAATGTTTAGAAAATTCCCATTGAAAAATGATTATCTAAAGGAAATTATTAAGACTGATTCGAAGGGAAAAGAGCTGAAACTCGTGCCAGATACCCCGACCAGATGGAACAGCATGAATTGCAATGATTTCGAGATTCATACAACCGAATAATTGATATTCTTTGTGCTCTGAGAGGTTGTGGAGTTGCTGAAGTGATATCCGACGACGAATGGAGATCTTTGGATGCTCTCTTACATGTACTTCATCCCGTTGAAATAGCTATTAAAGGACTTTCCTCATAGAACGCTTCATTGTTGAAAGGAGAAAATTGTATGAAACTCATTTTAAAAGAACTGGAGAATCACAATTCTCTCTTGGCTACTAAACTGAAGAAAAAACTGATTGAACGATACTCTTCACAAAGGACGAAAGACGTTTGGACTAATAAGTTATCTCGAAGATCTTGAAGTATTGAAAAGGGTAGATTTCAAAGAACTCTTCTCCTAAAGATTTCAAAACATTTTTTAAAGATTTTTAAAGATGTTAAGAAAATAGAGATTTCAAAGAAGATTTTTTAAGAACTCCTCTAGTAGTCTCGAAAGGTTTCTGCCAAGTCATAAAGCCATAAGGAGACTACTAGAAAAATATTCAAAAGTCTACTTCTATCAGATGAAGAGACAGAAAGACAAGAAGAAGGAAGTGGTGAAGATGACATTTCAGTTTCAGATTCTGTAGGTCCAATGCTTCAGAGATACATATCTGACTGAGGTAGCAAGCAAGAATAAGAACCCTAAAGTTTCTTCTTCTGCTGCCTTTGATTTAGCCAAGGAATTGAAGTTATATGAAGCAATAAGGAAGTGGATTGATCGTTTGGAACAAATTTACAAGAGCTTTTCAACAATAAGAGCAACAAGAGTTGAATCTGAAAGGGCATTTTCGTTTGCACGCTACTTTGTTTCAAAGATTCGCTCTCGATTGCCATTAAAAACATCAGATGTTTTATACATAGATTGTGGGACACTAACACCAGAAAACTAATTATAAATATAATGATCCGATTTATTGGTGTCAAAGTAAGAAATCACACGAATGTCACTCCGCAAGCTTTCCCCGTCAACGGACGGCTTCATCAGGCGGTTACATAGAGAATACAGAATCAAAATTGTAAACAGAACGTAAATTCTAATATGACAAATGAAATCATGTGTGAAGACCCCGCGCGTAAATAACCACTAAACGTGGTGAATACAACATCTTAAAAGTTAATGCAAAGAATGTAAACTTTAGGGAGAAACTAGAATCATGAAGTCCATCTTGAGGTGCCTAGCAGATGGTTCCAGGCTACCGGTAGTTAGAAAGAGACACCTGTGTTGCATACATCATGTCGCGTTAATATTTCAACTGTTTTCCTTATGGCAGCTGTTCTTGCGTCTCCATATGGTGCGATCATCAAGATATTCTGCCATTGGGGTTGAGCCTTATGGTTGGCTACTTCTTTGGCAAGGGATGTAGAAAGTGACTTTTGTGCAACGTCCCTCTTGTGCTCATTCATTCTCTCTTCAAATGACCTTTTCGTGAGACCTGCGTTAAATTTAGTACAGGAGTCTGGGTATAACAATGGGATGCAATAGATGCCCGCATTTGAGAGCTTTAAAGTGCCATTACCTCTTGCTGTCATCAGTAGTGAAACAGCCGTCGTAGCACGATGTGTGATAGTGAAATCTAAAACCATATGATGTTTAAAACTTTAATGAAAGTTATAAAACAGCACATAGGTGATACATAAAACATAAGATCTTTCGGGGTCGCCTGCGACTCCCATCATCAGATGAATGACCAACGGAGCGAGGAAACTTACAGGGTTATATAGTAAGACTAAGTGACGTAAGGACAAATAATTGCTCATGCGCAGGTCCAGTGAAAAAAGGAGATGGATTTTTTAGCGTACACATAGGAAACAATAAACAAAATTAAATTAAGTTAATATATCACGCTCAATGAGCATTTTCCAAGGGTAGGGAACATGGTACGGAAAATCATCATTACAAGCACTCTTTTTGTGTTTTAATATATACAGGCTTTCAGTAATTAAAGTCAAGAACCTGTTAGTTGGTGAAGCAAGGATAGTGACAGTGTCCCAATCAGGGCTATATCCACCTTTGTGAACAAGTCTGGCTAAAGATGTGTTTTGTGAACACATCTTTATATTATATTTATGTTAATCAAGCCGAGTAGCCAAGGTACGCACCGTGGATCCAATGTAAACTCGTTGTTCACTGTTCACATCCACAGGGTTCAACGGTACGCAATAAATACGATTTTTATTAGTGATGTCAATGGGGTCTCTGTCATTTTTAAGCAGTCATTTTTTACTCATTCAAGGAGCTAAGGACTCTGTGTTCGGAAGGAATGGCATAAGAAAAGTTGCTAGGGCTTTCTCAAGGTGTGCTGATGGTGCTTTCTTCCTTGAAACGATCAGCCTGATTGGGTTGCCCTCTTTATAGTGCTTTAATCTCCCGAATAATTTGGGTATGGATGCTCCAGGAGGAAGTTTCGCTACTCGCTTGATGGCGTCTGGAAGGGCTTTCAAATTAGCAGCTTTCCTGACTCTTGCTTTCCATCTGTTGAGAGGGTTTGTTGTCTGCATGACGGCATTCGAATCAATGAAAGAACGAAGTGTTATGTCGTAGTCTTGCTCGTCCATTATGGCGATCTGCCCCGACTTATCAGTTAGTAGGAAAGCAATGTCTCCGTCATCTTTGAGCCTCTTTAATTCAAGAGGGTGCTTCTGAATGTCATTTCTCCTCCGTGTCTTCGTGATCCTTGTAAGCATGGCTGCGCACTTGTATCTGATAAGGTCAAGATCAGCAACGGGAAAATGCCGTAAGGACACTTTCGATTTGTGGTATCACTTCTTTGTATCTAAGTGGTCTCTCAAATGTAAATTTTGGGCCTTTCTGTAGGATCTCAAGTTCTGAATGGGTAAGTGTCTTAGAAGAAACATTAATGACTGGAACTATGAAATCTTAATGCTGAGGGTACATAAGACTCAACCCCAATGGCAGAATATCTTGAAGATCGCACCATATGGAGACGCAAGAACAGCTGCCATAAGGGAAACAGTTGAAATATTAACGCGACAGACAACACAGAAGTCTCTTTCGAACTAGCCTGGAACCATCTGCTAGGCACCGCAAGATGGACTTCATGATTCTAATTTCTCCCTAAAGTTTACATTCTTTGCATTAACTTTTAAGATATTGTATTCACCACGTTCCGTGGTTATTTATGCTCGTGGTCTTCACGCATGATTTCATTTGTCATATTAGAATGTACGTTCTGTTTACAATTTTGATTTTGTATTCTCTATGTAACCGACTGATGAAGCCGTTCGTTGACGGGGAAAGTTTACGGAGTGAAATTCGTGTGATTTCTTACTTTGACACCAATAAATCGGATCATCATATTTATAATTATATTTTTTATGTTTTATAAGATCATGCTTCTCGAGTTCCACTGCCAACTTACCAAGAAGTGAATAAAAATGTCTTCAGAGTTCAAAGCAGTATTTGTCTACCTGAACCATGAATACGTGATCATGGGTGGTGTGTGTTTTTTTTCTATTAAACATAAACAACTACTAAGTATTGATATTATTTTATATTATCCCCTTACAATTCGTTTTAATTTTTTTCCATTGCCTGTAAGAGCAGTACAGTACTAGTACGCGATGTAGGCCCTATAAACACGTTCTCTCAGAACCTCCCGCTAAAGAAAAAAAACTAGAACTAAGAATTGGTGGAAACTGATATTGAGAATTTCCTTCGGTAATTTACTGATACTAAGGATGTCATTAATTTCCGAACCCTAATCTGCATTCGTGGAAAAATGCTGTTCGTAGTTGAACACCAAGCCCCCTTCGGTTCTGGGACCTAGTTACGGCCTTTTGTTATTATCAACCATTATCAATCCAATGCTGGATGAAGGTAGAGGTGCCGCCCCGGTGGCACAGTGGTCTAAGGCGCTGGCCTCTGATCATTCGTCCGTAAGGGGTCCGGGTTCGAATCCCGGCGAGGCATGGATGTTGTGTTTGTCTTACGGCACTGGCTCTCTCCCTTCCCTGGAACCAGTGACCCTAAATTAGGGACGGGCGACTGCTTATAGCCCATCGAGTTGCTCACGGTGGTCGTTAAACCTCCAATCAAAAAAAAAAAAAAAAAAGAAGGTAGAGGTCTGCACGGCCTCTGGCCGGGACGGGCCTTTGCTGATTTCTAAGTTGGGAAAACGGGCCGGGCCTTCAATATTTAATGTAAAACAAACACGGGCCGAGCAGGGATTTTTTTTTCTCTTTTCTTTTATGAGTAAAACAATCGCTGTACGGTGCCTTTCTCGTTTGGAAAACTCGCAACATACAGCAGCAGGATAAGATTGAATAATTTCCGCTGAAGGGAAAAATAGAAGTTTTACGACATCCTCCCTTCCTACAAAACAATTGGAGTGTGTCAGCTCCCTTCTTTTTTTAATGTGAATGTGGTCTCTCCTCTCATGCTTCAGGGCAGGTTATTAACTGCAGCATTTCTAAACCGAGACACCCACTCGCAGACGATCTTTTTAATTGTCCTGGTCTGCGGCACTTTGTTCTCTAGATGTGTGAAAAGCTTTTAAGTTGTCTTAAACGGCACGGGAGAAATGGGCTGGGAGAAACTTACTTCTGTGTATAAATCTGTGCCGTATTTTCCCCATATGCACTCTCAGGCAGCCGTTTTCAAAACTTCTGTGACACTGGTTAGCTGGGCAGTCTGTCGTTGTTTTCCCTTAGCATATACTCAGTTCAGTGTTGCTGATAAATACTCTTCCATACCTTTCATGGAGTTTAAGAAAGCGGAAGATTTTGCGAAAAAAACCGCTTCCGGAGAATATGTGCCTGTAGACAACGTAAAGGGGAAAAGCGATATTTGGAAATGTTTTAAATTACTGTCCCGTTCTGAAACTAGTCGGCCGGAAAACGTTGTGCAGTGCACAAAATGCAAAAACCTTTTGAGTTACGATAGATAGCACAAAATCTGGAACATCGCATCTTAAGCGGCACAAATGTATCCCCCCCCCTACACGCACACGCACACGCACACGAGAGACATATTTTGTTCCAGCGATATGATATGCCAGTAGAGATAGGTGCAGTTCATAAAGCCATAAAAATCTTCTCCCAGTAAAACGATCAAACTCATAATTCTGGATATTTCGTACTTTTCGAATTAACCCCCCCCCCCCCCCGTCCTTATCCCCAAGGATATTTCCGGGCCCGGCGGTAGGGAATGATCATTTGAAAACCCAGAAAATTTAAAAGGCATGGAAATTGTCCTTTTCAAGCAATATTTTTGAGTATACGAGCACCACCACCCCCTCCTCCTCGGACGTCACGTGACTTATACAGAGTCTCAGAAATATTCTGAATTGACATTTATTGCAATAGAATACGTGTAGCAATTAAGAAAACGAAAACTCTTCAAGAGTCGAATGACCGAGTGCACCAAGTGTCAAATTCGAGTTTTGGTAATTGTTAAATTTTACGGGCTAGGCCAGACCGGGCTTTAATTAAAAATTTTGAAACGGGCCGGGCTTTCCAAATTAAGGCCCGTGCACTCCTCTAGAAGGTCTTCCCAAGTTTCTTCCAAAATGTCTGTCTTGAGCCAACCTCCTCCACCTCCATCTCGCATGCTTTCGAATTTCATCCACCCATTCCCCTCGTAATCTTCTGTTGGTTCTTTTCCTGTCCCTTGGAATGCGGTCTAAAATTTCGGTTGTCCATCGGTGGTCCGTTCTCCTCGCAATATACCCAGCCTATTGCCATTCCAGAAATTTTACTCTGATCATGATGTCTTCTACTCTTGTCACTTTCCTCATCTACGAGTTCCTCTTCTTATCTCTCCGGGTTACACCAAGCATGCATCTCTCTGTGCCTCTTCCAGTTGTCTGCAGTCTTTGTATGTCCTTTTTAGTTGAAATTCATGTCTCCGCTCCATATGTAAGCACTAGAAGGATGCGTTGATTAAACACTTTCCTTTTAAGACATAGTGGTAATATATGGACATTAAGCCATAATGTGCTAATGCACACTATTAAATTAGCACAATATGTATGAGATCGAAAGACAGATGGGGGGAGGGATAAATATTGGTTTGCCCATGGTGCAGAAATGACAAGTTAAGCCTCTGAATGTAATTAAGCTATATACAGTAGCGCACCCAGAAATTTCCCATGGGGGGGGGGCGCATAGAATTTTCCCAAGATGGGGGTGACCCTCCTAAATTTACCTGGAAAAATAGTCGGGTGCCATAATAATTAAGAAGGAGGTTGACTTTAGTACATTTATTCTTATCGATTTACTAGTAATGTTACACTACGAGACAGTTAAATGATTAGAAGAAGCAGTAGATGAAATTCTTTTTCTGCTTAGATTTTTCTAACTTTATTTAACAGAACTACTCCCTTATAGTTATTGTATGTTATAATTATCGTGATTTTTGTTTCAAACTTTGACGTAATAATATTCCGATCTGTCAGCCGGGGTGGGGTGGGGGTGCATCGGCCCTCCCGTTGGGTGCGCCAATTTTTCCCCCTGAGGATCTTATGTGCTTTCAGAGGACTGGTTAAATTTCATTTTTCCATGTCCACCAGGGAAGATTAGATTTATTTAGGTTTTTCGAGCTCCGGATGGGGGACAGACTACCTCATCCATTCGCCCAACGAGGCTTGAGACGTTAAAAAATCCACCTGCAATCAATCTGTCACGTCTGCAGTGCAGCAAATCCCCGTCACACATAAAGGATATTTTTATTCATCTGTTTTCAAGGGTTTGCGCTCGTTCAATGAGCGTTTTCGAAGGAGCGAGCGCTCTCTTTAAATTACAGGTCAGTCGAGGGACTGGTGACTGCTCGCAGTCGGAAAGTCCAAGCGCATCTTGTGCAGAGCACCAGGGGATTTCACCGGGCTGCTTTCACCCGGTGGTGGGGAGAACACAACCAATGGCCGCCTCGAATGCTGTAACGGTTCTTTCATCGTCTGCTGCTGCAGGGCAACACGGAACAGAGATTCATCGATTGACAAAGCGAGCAAGAGCCCCGTCGTTGGCCGTGTGAAACGCATTGGGGCGTGCGTGCGTGCGTGCGTGTGTGTGTGCGGCAAGCACAGCAGGGCTTGCCATGCCCTTATGATATCAGCGACGGTATCTCTTAGGGACCGATGCATAGATGCATCTCTGCAAAGGGATCTGTTTCGAGAGGGATAAAGCCTCCCACTGGAGGAAAAAGCTTGTGAAATTAGGAGACCTCAAGTGGGACTGGTATCAATGCGAGCGGAAGATCAGTAAGAGGTCAACAGAGGTCGACGTGCTTTCCCCAGAGATCGGATTTTGGAAATGAGGTACGTACTATTTTCTGCTGGTACTTTTTATCTGTCAGACTAATTTAAAAAAGTACTTGAATTGCGAGCATGTGAATTGTAGAACGCTCCTCGATAAACACAACAGTACTTTTACAAGGAGTCAAAGCTGGGTAATGCATAAAGACAGAGGCTACTCCAGCTCCTTTGTTTATTCATGATGAAGTTCCATTCATTTCGCATCCATTTTTCAGGCAAACATGTGATCGGGTTTTGGCGCAATTCCTCGTTCTTATTAAATATAAGGGTCAAATTTTTAAAAACAAGACCCACATTGTTTGAGCAACAGGGAACCAAATTTATACTAATTCCGGTTACATGAAATGAAAGTTCTCATTTCTTTTTCTGTTAATATAATCCTCTAAAGAAGAGAGCTGATTTTTTCCATGATGTTTATTCGCAAGGTTCAAAATGGTAGCACAAAACTGTCATGTATATCAGGGCCAGATAAAGGGTAGGGTCTAATGGGTCTATTGCGTAGGGCCCAGGAGACATACCGCTACACCGCAAATAATATACAGCTTATATATTTATATATAGAGAGAAGTAAAATCAAGACAGTAGAAAGTTTTTCTTATCTGGGAGAGCGAGAGTTGAAATTACGCCCCTTCGATTTCAAAATTATGTACCTTCGAGCTGTACTCAAATATAGATACTCCCTACTCTCGCAAGCACCGACATTATGGGAAAGTTCGTTCAAAAATCGAACTTCAGGTTTTTGATATAATTTTATAAAAAATATAAAAACTACATAAATACTCAAGAACCACAGGCTGTTCTTAGGATAAATATCAAGTAAAGTAAAACTTTATGTGAAAGCCGACAACACAACACTCGACAGAAATGAAGAACGGAAAACAAACCAGGGCAGAACGAATGAGTATCGGATGAAAACGTAACAACAGGAAGAAGCTTTAGGGTTTGGGCTTGGAAAAATTCCGTTCAAGGTCAAACGCTCAGAAAACTTTCCGCGACAGACTACAAATGACTAATTAGCTCTTCAACCCAATAACATGTCTGGAAAGGTCTTGGAGGTTAGGGATATATGCATATTGTTTTCTATGCCTCCATTCCCTGTTTTCGAACATTTCCTTCATGGATATGAGATATTCAAGCATTATAGCAATGTTATAAACAGAAACAAATTTTCTACGGGCCCAGCGGACCACGGGAATTTGCAAATCACTGGTCCGCCAAAATGCGTGAATATCACATATCCATGAAGGAAATTTTCCAAAAGAAAAACGTACACATTTTCAGAATACGTAAAAAAATGTATAATTTTTCGAGCTGCACATCACAAATTTAGAGCAACAGAATATATACATGTATGCATGCAAATAATAAATAAAACGCAAGCAGTTATAGAAATTAGAAAACAACAGCAAAAAAAAAAAAAAAAAAAAAAAAGGGCTTTTCAGCATAGCAGTTTATACCAAAAAGTGGTAAACTCATTTTTAGTGGTCCAGAAATAGCACAAATACTAGTACATTTAATATGCATATTATATTTATATCGAGAACAGTGCACTGAAGAGTAATATGTAGTTAATTACAAATTAATGTTTTTAGTACAAATATAACGAAATATTTTGATTCGGACCTTGGTTTGCTACAACGTAAAGTTTTCATAAAACTGATGTATAGTTTGCAATTCCGATATTCAGTTTTTGAGCAAGAAATATCTGAATTTCGAAACATCGGAAAACTACCATAGCCAAACCTGCATATTTTAAAATCTGGTTCAGTATAAACTTGTAAATTCCAAAACAAACGAAAAAAAAAATTACTGACCACTCGGGCCAGTAACATAAACATTTCACTGGCTCGATGGAATCTTTACTGGCCAATGGCCAGCGGACCACCAAGTAATTCGAAAGCTGTTATAGTGTATTTTATTCTGTACGCTCGTTGACTGCATGGGATACTCTGTGAGACTAAAGTCTTTGAAAAGAAATTACTGAAGAGTGTAATTTTTATTTTTTTTTATTTTTTTTGGTTACGATTTGTTTTTTACATCTCCCAGAGCACGAATTTGCCCCCTGGAATGATCATCACTGTCTTCCGGTTGCTACGACCCTGAGTAAAATAGTTTTACTTTTGTCTCGTATAATTTCCACTCTATCTCAAACACAGGCTAGACGACGAACAGTGACTTACTAAGGGTAAACGTTTCATGTCACTGTGTACAACATTCCCGAAACAGTTTCAGCTTTTCCACTACCATCCATCCACACCTTCCTGCCTGCACTTGGAACCGTTTATGGGCAAAATCCACAATAACTTCGCATTTCATAGCAAAAAACATGCAGCAAGAAAGCATGCAATGCTAAAGTATTAAAAATTACAAAACAAATTCTCGGAATGTTAAGCTTTTAACTCATGTTTTTGTGAGAACAGTGGAAAATACTGTGACTTTTAATGAAACTCTGCAGGTAATTTGTAGTTGAAGAATTCACTACGTATTAATTATCACAAGCATATTGCTAGAGCAGGGCCGGTTTCATGGGTGTGCGACCTGTGCGGTCGCACAGGGCCCCGCGCCCTCGTTTGTGTGATGTTTTTTAATTTTTTTTCTTTATTATAAATACACTGGTGTGCAAAAATTAAGGACGAAGAGGAGAAATTAGCATAACAGAAGAATTAGCAGGCAGAACGGATGGAAAGACCACCTAGGAGATAGACTAAAGGGTTCGGTACGGTAGGGCATGCGCATATTTGCAGCATGACGTAGGGGGTATCGGAAGGGTATAAAGCACACGGGAGGTGTACGCTCAGCAATTCGGTGAAAGCTATTGCAAGGTGTACATCGGTTTGAACGACGTCGAGTTGCTGCCACCGTGTGATATGACCAACAGGCAATCCAGTAGACGACATCTGGATGACTTTACCCGAGGTCGCGTCATTGGGAAGTTGGAAGAAGGTCGAAGTGTGGCTAGTGTGGCCGAGGAGTTCGGGATCGCTCACAGCATCGTTTCACGAGCTTGGAGAGCATTTCATATGGCAGGAACAGCTGTCCGAGAGTTTAGCAGTGGTCGTCCACGAGCAACCACGGCGGCGGACGACCGGCATATTGTCCTACAGGCGAGAAGAGACAGACGGCAGACAGTTGGAAAAATGGCAAGGCACATGCAACAGACACTGGACGTCCGTTATCGCGTTTTACCGTGCCCAGGAGGCGGCACAAAGGTGGTCTATTTGCACGACGACCAGTACGGTGTGTGCCATTAACGCCTGCTCATCGGAGACGGCGGTTTCTGTGGTGCCAGGAACACAAAAACTGGACACATCAGCAATGGGGTCGAGTTCTCTTTGCGGATGAGAGCCGATTTAGTCTGATGACGAGCAATTCTGGACGTATACACATCTGGAGAGAGCAGGGAACACGCAATTACACCTTCAACATCATCGAAAGGGTCCGGTTTGGAGGTGGCGGAGTTCTCATTTGGGGCGGTATCATGCTTGGTAGCCGTACTGACCTCCACATCTTCCAAGGAGGTTCAGTCACTGGTGTCCGCTATTGTACTGAGGTTCTCCTGCCTCACGTGCGTCTGTTTAGAGGGGCTGTGGGTCCTGAGTTCCTTTTCATGGACGACAACGCTACACCTCATCGTACAGTGGCTGTCGCAGAGCTGCTGGAGAGTGAAGATATTCAACGCATGGATTGTCCCGCAAGGTCCCCGGATCTAAATCCAAGCGAACACGTGTGGTACCTTCTCGGGAGACGCTTGTCAGCAAGTCACCAGCCGCCAGCAACGATTTCGCTGCTGCGATTGGAGCTAGAAGAGGAATGGGCCGCGATGCCTCAACAGCTCCTTGACAACCCCGTCCTCAGCATAGACAGACGTTGTAAATCCTGCAACGCAGTCAGGGATGAGCATATCTTCTACTAAAGACTGAATTTTTCTTCGCAGCCGCCTGTCACATGGACGTTTCTGTCTTCTGTCCAGTTGTGCTCGAAGCTACCTTTTCAATAAAGTGCCTTTGTATCCTTTGGATTCCTTGTTTGGACGGTTTTGCTCACTTGTCCCATATTCTTACATCTTGGTGATCTTATGGTATGATTTCAGTCGATGTGGAGCACTTCTGCACGACGTTATATTCGAAAAACCGTCTCGTCCTTAATTTTTGCACGCCAGTGTAAATGGAACTTAACTATGTAAAAATGGAATTTTTAAAATGTTTATATCATTACACTTTATTACGTTAGTGAACAGAATTCAAGTATCTTGGGTCCATTCGGATGACTCACCGTATCACCGAGAGAGAATTTGTGTTAATGACATAATATATATAATCACCCAGATCTCTCTGGAACGCTGACGTCACAGCAACGTCACAGCTACGTCTGCATTCTGCCGCAATCACACGCGGCCAGTTTGGTTTTTCGCGGGAGTGGGCGGCGAATCTCTGGTAGATGGTGTATCAATAAAGAAAGTGAAAAGCCTATCTTTCTTATGAAACTGGGTGAAATTTTAATTACAACACTATAACTGACAGATTGATTGTGCCTGACGACAACGAGTGACGGCGAATTGATAAATTGCTATTTAAGCCGATTCGGGATTATCAGGACACTAGGCCACTGTCACTGGTTCCCAGAGACTCTTACAAGCAAACCGTGGAGCAGTAAAATTTCACACATTGCTTCGCGGACCGACCGGCACGAAGTTGCTCTTACGCACAAGGACGTTTGTGCAGATCTGTTTTTACTGGTCAAATTCGGAAATCTCTACCATTTCTCAAGTTCTTCTCCATTTCCGTGGACCGGCAGAAACCTCGTGACGGACCGGTGGTGTTTGGGAAACACGGCACTAGACTGCTATCGCACTCACCTCATTTGAGCTACAAAGCACCCACTAAAACAAATTACAATGAACTGTAGAACGTGGCCAGCAAAATAATCTTTCTTTCTGAAAGTAAAGTGACAGAGTGATAAGGTAAGAGTTTTCTGAAATTTGCATTACTCATTTAGTATTGAACGGACGGGGCATCTTTAGAACCTCAATATTTCAACCATGAATCATTGAAAATGACATTTCCTATGATACTATCTTATTTGTTTAAACGATAGCTATTCTTTTTTTAACTTTGGATAAATTACATTATCATCAGCACGCATTTCAACGAGGTGCGGGAATTATATTTTGTCTCTTCTATTCAATCAACTTATTTGATCTGACAATGTAAATTAATATAGCGTAATTTGAAATGTCTCTATTTTTTAATTAGTAATAATAACAGCTTGTTATAACTCATGAATAAATAATTATATTTCTTAGTACCACCATGCTTTATTAAGCTTCATGAGAAAATGAAAAAATGTGGTTTCTCTACCTTGTCCCGTACCAGGAGATGTGACGTACCTGCCAGAAGGACGCACACGACATAGAGGCAGATAGTAGTCAGAACAAACGTCCGCGTAGTTCAATTGGTAGAGCACCGTATTCCGGAATGAGGGGACCCGGGTTCGAATCCTGGCGCGGACAGAAATGACGGAGAAATTTACTTCGTTATAATGGCTCCCGAACTATCCGAATGACCCGACCGTTCAAAATCTCGCATTGGTGTGATGTTATTTCCACACCGCGAGATAGGAAAAATAAGAGAATCCCTTCTCCAGCATTTCGAAAAAAAAAAAAAAAAAAAAAGAAAAAAATAAGGGGGAGATGATGTGACGTACCTGCCAGAAGGACGCACACGACATAGAGGCAGATACTAGTCAGAACAAACGTCCGCGTAGCTCAATTGGTAGAGTGACTTATTCCGGAATGAGGGGATCCGGGTTCGAATCCTGGCGTGGACAGAAATGACGGAGAAATATACTTCGTTATAACCTGACCCGCCTTTCTTTCAAAAACGTTACAACGTCCAAGCCCATTTAGTAGTTGTAGAACTCGCTGGGAAAAGGGCCCCGTATTTTCGTTTTGCACTGGGCCCCGCAAATTATGCAGCCGGCCCTGTGCTAGAGTTTTGTGTTTTAACGGACTTTATAATGATTTCCCATTATAAGTACTTTGGGGGCCTACTCAGATGTCTCAGCCTTGGGGTCCACGCAAATACCGTAGCCTAGGGGCCCCATTAAGGTCTTAATCCGGCCCTGATGTATAAGGTTCGTTTCGTATAATGCCAGTGATTGGAAAACCAATTTTTAAACATAGCTAGCTTCCGCCACGGACGCCCATAGCTTAGTTTTCAGAGGGGGCAAACAGAAATTACAACTACAGAGAACATACACAAGCGCCACATGCCAAGTTCTACGTTGCTTTGTGATACAACCGTTTTTACTACACGCACTACACATAAATTTAACTGTAAGCCAGAAAACCCAAAAACTACATAAAAGTGAGGGCAAAATGAAATTTGACAGCCCCGGTGGCGCAGTGGTTTAAGCGATGGCCTCTGATCCTTCGTCCGAAAGGGGTCCGGGTTCGAATCCCGTGAGGTATGGATGTTGTGTTTGTTTTACGGCACTGACTCTCTCCCTTCCCTAGAGCCAGTGACCCTAAATTAGGGACGGGCGACTGCTTATAGCCCATTGAGTTGCTCACGGTGGTCGTCCAACCTCCAATCAAAAAAAAAAAAAAGAAAGAAATTTGACAGCTAATTAGGGCCATAAAAAAAATTTCTTGTTACTTTGTGTGTTTTGGGCATTTGTGTACGTCCGATACGCTACGAAACCCCTGTGATCATTCAATGTCATCCAGAGTGAAAAAATACCCTCAATGCAAAATTCTGAGATCTTTGTCAAGCAGTAAATTGCAGCTGCAGAGGATGATAATTACATTTTTCATTTCTCCGTATTTCATGACTTTCCATACTGTACGTATGTACACTGTGTTCTAACATTCAGTGTAAAAATTCAACGTTATTACTTTCTATTTTAAATTTCGTCTTTCTCTACTGTAAAACCCGAACTTTTTCTGATTTTAAATGCATGCACACGCATCCAGCAGTTCAACAGAAAAAATGACAATCAGAATTTTGATTATCCAGAAAATCTTTGCAGCACCTTCGAAGAACAGAATGGCATAGTCACATTTCCAGGATAGGACAACTGCTCTCCTATATGGGCTCCCTTGACTACTGCTACAACTACATTCTTGAAAAAGTAGGTTGCTACAGCTGCAATTACTATTTTTAGAAAGTAGCAACTTTCTCTACTTTTTAACTACACTTTTAAGTTTAGGTTTGAGTTAAAAGTAAAAATTCTGATTATCATTTTTTTTAATGTAAATTCTTACATGTGGTTAGGGGTGAATTTCCAGGTAAGCTAATGAAGCCCAGACGCGGGGGCGCGCGGAGCTGAAGAGCCTCAAAAATAATGATTTATATATAAATATTTTTTTTAATTTCGCTTCTAAAAATAGAAGAAAAGACAGAGCGAGGAATGAATTCGCTGTTCTGGGTTTGGGAAGTTTGGGTGCATAATTCCACCCGAAATCGAAGTACGGCATCTACGAGTATGAAATTACTAGCTTAAATGCAGGCTCACTAAATATTGTTTTCCGGGTAATATTACTAAATACTATTACAAGTGAGCTTAGAAATTGGGGTGTTATTTCTGAATTATTATTTATGAATATGATGGATATTTAGCTCTTTAGTTCGGTGTTTTATATGACTATCTTTCCCTTAAAATTGCTCCCCCCCATTAAGTTTAGTTTAAGAAGTAATCACAAGACTGTTATCGTACGAGTAAAATGACATTGAAAAACTTAAATGTAAATAGACAAAGTTATAATGAATTAGCTTTATTTACTTTCCGCTAAGCTAATTATTATGAATGATTCTCTTCCTACCAGCTAGCTAATGATATACTTGTACTAAGCTTCAAAATAATGAATTCAAAAGGGTGTTGTTACTAGTTAATTACGAACTTAAACAAAGTCTCAACGCTGGTTATTTATAGGAATCAAATAAATGTTATAAACCTAACAGCCAGACAGAGGTCTGACAAAAACTATGAATTGAGAAAGACTGACTTACTGAAAACTTCTTTATTTCAACGACTCTTGGTCAACTAAGGCACACACAACACTTGTAGAACAATAATGAATAATCTCTCCTCGTTTTTGTTTGTTTGTTTGTTTGTTTGTTTGGAGGTTTAACGACCACCGTGAGCAACTCAATGGGCTATAAGCAGTCGCCCGTCCCTAATTTAGGGTCACTAGTTCCAGGGAAGGGAGAGAGCCAGTGCCGAAAGACAAACACAACACCCATGCCTCAACGGGATTCGAACCCGGACCCCTTCGGACGAATGATCAGAGGCCATCGCTTAGACCACTGCGCCACCGGGGCGGCCTCTCCTCGTTTTATACACGCTCTCTCTTAACGACCACAAGCTCTCCTCATAACAACACCAAAGCTCCCCTAAGTCTCGATGAACGCGCCTATATACTAGCTACCACCACGTCATGACTTACACTCATTGCCAGATCTCATTCAGCGGGTGAAATAATATTTCGTTCAGTAGGAAGATAATTTACATAGTAAAATAAAATAACCAGAGATAGTAAAATCAAAAGGAAAGTGAATATAGAGTATACGTTACATCATCTCCCCTTAATTTTTTTTTTTTTTTCTTTTTTCTCTTTTTTTTGTTTCCGAAAAACCTATCAATTTTGGAGTGTAAGTCTTACATTTCGTTGGTTGACGTTTCTCGATCTCTTTTTCGGTTTGTGGTTTGGTGGTAGCCGTATTTACATTATCAAACTTGGCATGACAATTTACGAAATCTGTATTCGACTGTGAAATTTGTATTGTTGAACAAAACAAACCTGCATCGGCATACTTTCCTTTTATTCTGCCTAGCAGGAATCACTTTTTTAATTTCAAATGACGTTCTCATTATTCGGTGAATACATACCAACTGTATCAGCAGCGAAGATTACCTGGAGCTGCCTAACAGTAACAATTTTATTATTTTCATTTCAAATTACGTTCGCATTATTCGTTGAAATACATACCAACTGTATCAGCAGCGAAATTTACCTGGAGCTGCCTAACAGTAACAATTTTATTATTTTACCCCTAAGCACATAGATATATATAAAAAAAGTGGATTAGTAGATGGACATAGAAGAAATATATATAAAAAAACACACATATATACACAAAAAAGAATGCATAGGCCCACACGAAAAAAAGAAATTCTGTCACGCCAACTGGTCGTGCAGGAAAAACAACAAACTGAGAAAAGAACCTGTCCACGAGAACTTACTTATCTCGAGGACGCATAAAAAACTCTAGTGCGATAACGTTTTCCAGGCCTAATTGGACTGGTAAAATCAGGTGGCTTGGATCTCTTCAGGGACTGGAATGGAACTGGAACATCGGTCTGCTGTCGGTCAGGAAGTCCCGGCGGCTGACGGGAACGGTCAGGAATGGCGGAAATCCTTCGGTCCGAAACGGCTGAAGTCTGTGGGTCCAGAAATCCCTGCGGCTGAGAAGAACGGTCAGGAGTCTGGTGGTCTGGAAATCCTTGCGGATGATAGGAACGGGCTCCCCCAGGCTTTAGATATGAAGTCCCTTTGTGTCCTTCCAGTATCTTTTTGGACGGACGTGTCTCCGGCCACATCGTTTGCTTTCGCTTACGCCCACGTGGCATGAGAGTAGCAGCAGGCATCGGCCCTGTTTGCCCTGAACGTAGGTTCCAGGGGCGAAACCCGGGCGGATGCACAGATTTCTGCCTTCGTCGCTGTTGCGGCGAAGCAGATTGGGGAGACAAGTCACGTTTGCGCCCAGCCTTTGGGGGTGCTGGACGGTTTGGAACATAAAATTTAGGATTCATAACTGATAAGTCAGAAATGTCCGAAGCCTCTGAGTCGCTGCTGTAATGCAGTGGTCGTGCAGGGAGATGTTTAGATTTGCCTATAGGAATACTTTCGGACGAGGTATTCAAAGAAGAAGTAGCCCGCATTGGTGCAGAGTTATCCGGAAACGGCGCAGCAATAGTCTTGGCAATGGTTGGAGGGAAAGGAACGATACTAGTATTCGACGAACTCGATTCGAGCCTTGGTCTCATGGGAGAATCAGGTTGCGTGTGTAGAAACCCGTCTGGAGGAGGGGAGGGTGAAGGAAAAATCACTGGAGATTCTTCAAAAATGTTTGTTGGTTCGTCCAAAATTTCTGGCGGTTGAACACGAGATATAGATTCTTGAGTCTGTGGAACAGAAGGTTGAGTAGGATTGATAATGAAATCGATATTCCGTTCATGATACTTGCGACACTGATCAACATGAACATATTGAAAATGGTTGTCAGGTTTCTCCAGAACAATATTATTTTCAAAGACATTTGCCACCCGATATGGACCTTCGTAGCTGGGTGCAAATTTCTTCACTAAAGTATGCGAAACAGAAGACTGGAAGTGCGTTTCCACGAGAGTGAGATCTCCAACGACAAGATCTGGTTCCCTACTCCTAGAATTATAATATCTTGCTTGAGCCGCTTGTGCTCCTAGCATTGCAACACGAGCTTTTTCTGCCATGATTCGTACTGATTGCGGAGTTGGTCGCTGGTTTAGTTCGTCGATAATCCCCGTTAAATTTTCAAAAGGGGTTTTAATTTTGCGACCCAGAAAAAGTTCTGCAGGAGTAATTTTAGTAGACTCGTGGACAGACGAGCGGAGGGCGAACGCAAAAGCTCTAAATGGTCATCCCATCTTTCATGATGATCCATTACAAAAGTCGCAATCATTTTCACTAGCGTTCGGTTAACGCGTTCCGCAGGATTACTCTGGGGATGATATGGGGAAATGAATTTATGTTTAATGTGTAGTCTCGCACACATTCTTTCAAAAATGTCAGAAATAAATTGAGGACCATTATCCGAAACTACTTTATTAGGTGCACCATATCTAGAAAATACTTCATTAACTAAGACATTACAAATAACTTCAGCCGTAGCGGCTTTAATGGGAAAAACTTCAACCCATTTAGAAAAATTATCAGTTAGTACTAAAACGTAACGAGCTTTATTTTTAACAGATAATGGATAAGGTCCCAATAAATCTATGGAAATAATATCAAACACATGAGAACTTGAACTAGATTTCAAGTGACCGGCCGGTCTTACATTACGGTAATTATTAATCTGACACAAGTGACATGATTGAACGTATGCGAGCACACTTTGGTACATGCCAGGCCAATAGGCAACATCCCGCAATTTACAACGGGTCTTGCGAATACCTAAATGGCCTGCAAGAGGTTTGTCATGAAATTCATTTAAAAGAGCCATTCTAAGGGTTCGCGGAATACATGGGCGAAACTCTGCCCTAGTAGTCCGAGATTTTGTATAATAAAGAAGACCCTCTATTACTTCAAAATGTTGTGACCTTCCAGCCAGAGAAGGATCACTTGGTAGGGGCGAACCCGCAAGCAAAAAATTATAGATATCCCCAAAATCTGGATCATTTATTAATTCTGCCATTATCTGCTCTCTGGATGTTATATCAGCTATTAGAAGTAAAGGCTGACATCCAGGAGTAGTTTCTGTGGGGACCCCACTAATCGGAACGCGAGATAATGCGTCCGGTAATTGATTCTTATGACCTGGCTGATACGAAATTTTGATATTGCTCTCTTGTAACTTCAGAGCCCACTTCATAAGTCTTTGAGATAGGTGCTTAGCAGAATTCAAATACTGAAGGGCAGAATGATCCGTAATTATGTTAACTGTCAATTCGTTAAGATAACATTGAAATTTATTCAGCGCATACACAACAGCAAGACATTCACGTTCCGTAGCTGAATAATTGCGTTCAGCTTTGGCTAAAGTACGAGACGCAAAAGCTATTGGATGCCCAGCTTGTGACAAAACGCAACCAAGACCAACTCCGGATGCATCAGTATAAATATCAAATTCCTTAGTATGATCCGGGAAAGCCAACACCGGAGGCTGAGTCAATGCAGACTTCAGTGTTTCGAATGCAGCTTTAGCCTCAGGTGTCCAAATAAACTTCTTGTATTTACGTTTTAAAGCATACAATGGCTCACATATTGTAGCATAAGCGGGGACGAACTGCTGATACCATCCGGTCATTCCCAGAAAGCGGGATAGTTCTTTTGCTGTTTTAGGCCGAGGAAAGTCAACAATAGGCCTAATTTTTTCATTATCAGTAAATAAACCGTGGGGAGTGATTTTCAACCCCAGATATACAATCTCGTCCCTCGCTATCTGGCATTTACTAGGTTTTAACGTCAAGCCAGCATTGTAGATGAGTTGGAACACCTGTTTGAGCAGAGAAAGGTGCTCGTCAAAAGTCTCTGATGTGATAATAATGTCATCCAAATAGACATGCACATGGGGACCCAGGACAGGTCTGAGAACCGTGTCCATAAGCTTTTGGAAAGTAGCAGGTGCAGAAGCTAGTCCAAAAGGCATACGTAAATATTCATAGGCCCCAAAAGGAGTCACAAAGCCAGTTTTATCGACAGAGTCCGGATGTACTGCCACCTGCCAATATCCACTCGCCAAATCCAAAGTTGACATCCATTTGGTTGACGACAAGTCATTTAAAATATGAGACATGACAGGTAGTGGATAATTGATAGTTTTTGTGACTTGGTTGAGCTTGCGAAAATCTGTCACGAAACGAAATTCATTGGGTTGTTTGTTTGGAACCAAAAAGGCAGGAGCAGCCCAGGCGCTTGTGGATTCCCTGATTATGCCCTGCTTAATCATTTCAGCAATTTGACGTTGCATTTCCTGTTTTTTATGTGGAGCACAAGGGTAAGGTTTCGTCGCAATTGGTTTCGAACCATCAGTGTCAATAACATGATAAACCACCTGTGTGAAACCAGGTTGATCCGAAAATAAACCAGGGCTTTCCTGTAAAAGGAGAGAAAGCTGGTCTCGTTGCCCCTCATTCAATTGGTTACTCAATAATAAACCCGTGATATCTACAGGAACCGTAGGAATCATTTCGACAGGTTCCGGAAAGGAAATCACGTGTTGTACAAAATTCAAAGTTATTTGAAACTTGTTTATAAAGTCCATTCCCATTAGACATTTCACAGGTAGCTCGTCTATAAGCAGGAAAGAATGTGTAAAACGAGCTTTTCCCAGCCCTAAAGATAATGTGACAGTTCCTGAGATACTGAAGATTTCATTATTTGCACCTCGCAAATACTGCGTTGCAGGCTGAACGTGTATTGCAGAAAAAGTGTCAGTGCAAAACTTTGTATTTAGGGCTGATATTTCAGACCCAGTGTCGAACTTTGTCTCGACAATAATGTCTTCAAGTGTCAAGAATACATCAGGCAACTGAGGAGTTTGAACAGTCACTAATACTGTTTTAGGGTCAGAATGTTTGGTATCAGGAAGCAGGACCGACCCTTCGTCTACTTCCTGTGGAAGTTTAAAGGAATCCTGGTGGGGTTATCATGTGGTCGGAAACCTCGACCCTGCCGGGTATCGGGAAAATTTTCACGATGAGGAAAACTGGGTGAAAACTGCGTCGGGAACTCCGCGTGTCTGTTGACATTTTCATATCCGTTACGTCTGCCCTCAGCACGGACAGAAAAATTATCATTGCCCGGAGCATGATAACGTTCCAAATGCTGCTGAGTGAAACGGGGTCGAGCATACTGTGCAGTATTACGATATTCTGAAGCTTGTGCAGAAACTCGCTGTTGGTTTGCCACTCTTCTGTGTGGTGGAACGTATGAAGCTTATGTGGGCACTTGTGTATGCTCGCGCTGAAAGTTATGTCTATTATGCCGCTGAGGGTTTTCGTAATAAGCCTCGCGGGGTGCCCGAGCATGGTGAGTTGAACCATGTTTGCCATGTCGCTCTTCATACGTGCGTATGAGGCGAAGGCATTCATGAATGGTGGCAGGGTGTCGAACCTCCAGAAAATCTTGTAAGAATGGGTCGAGCTGCTGCACGAGGGTATCCAACATGTCAACATGACTGGCATGTGGATCCCATAGGTTATATAGGCGTGTAGTTTCCAACGCAAATGCAACAGGGCTATCATTGGGACCTTGCTGACGTGAAAAAAGCTGTTGAGCAAGGCTAGCTCGACTGAGGCCGAAAGGAAAGACCTCCAAGAATTCTGCACGGAAATTCTCATAATGAGAATCCGGGTTCGACCCTCTCCACTGCCGATACCAGGTCTTAGCGGTATCCCTCAAGCAAGTGCCGGCAATTTGGACTTTGCAGTCTTCAGGAATATTATATAGATCAAAATGATCTTCCAGATCTTCGAGGAACTTTAAGGACCCCTCCAAACCATTGAAATGAATTGTTCCTGCATGCGGCACGAAATGGGCCAGCATTCTGCTTCGCTGAGAGGATTGCACTCCCTCAGGTACGACCCGCGACTCAGAGTAATAAGAAGCTGGTGCTTTACGAAATGGTGAAGAATGCCTAGGTGCGTGTAGATCATTCATATCAAAGTCAGAGCCACAGGCTTCGTGCAAATTGTCCAAAAAAACACCATTACCCTCGAGACTTGCCGGAGGGTGGAAATTTGATGTTGTCTCAGGTAAGGAAGACATGGATAATAATCGTCAGGATCTCTTGTTCGAGAAAAGTTCGGGCGCCAATTATAATGAATTAGCTTTATTTACTTTCCGCTAAGCTAATTATTATGAATGATTCTCTTCCTACCAGCTAGCTAATGATATACTTGTACTAAGCTTCAAAATAATGAATTCAAAAGGGTGTTGTTACTAGTTAATTACGAACTTAAACAAAGTCTCAACGCTGGTTATTTATAGGAATCAAATAAATGTTATAAACCTAACAGCCAGACAGAGGTCTGACAAAAACTATGAATTGAGAAAGACTGACTTACTGAAAACTTCTTTATTTCAACGACTCTTGGTCAACTAAGGCACACACAACACTTGTAGAACAATAATGAATAATCTCTCTTCGTTTTATACACGCTCTCTCTTAACGACCACAAGCTCTCCTCATAAAAACACCAAAGCTCCCCTAAGTCTCGATGAACGCGCCTATATACTAGCTACCACCACGTCATGACTTACACTCATTGCCAGATCTCATTCAGCGGGTGAAATAATATTTCGTTCAGTAGGAAGATAATTTACATAGTAAAATAAAATAACCAGAGATAGTAAAATCAAAAGGAAAGTGAATATAGAGTATACGTTACAAAGTCATCGCTCTTTCCATGTTTTCTTTAATTAACACACAGCAACCGAAAAATTGCTATCCGGACACCGCTGGAATCGAACCCCTGATCTTTCGATAACTAGCCGAGTGCGCTCGTCTTACACTACGGTGGCCAACAATGTTTTCGATTGAAAAACTTGTTTTGCGAAGCACAGGACTAGATTGCATCCATGTTCGGACTGTCTGCAAGGTAACAGCTGTCAGTGGGTGGAATCTGATGATATGCGACAGCAGATCCCATACTACGTACAACATTCACTGAAGTTCCAGAAAAACTGGTACACCAGTCTAATACTTGGTAGGTCCCTCACGGGAGCGCAGAACTGCAGAAATACGACGAAGCATGGGCCCTACTAGCTTCTGGAAATATGCTGTAGGCAATGCTTCCTGCAGAGCGTTCCACAATTCGGGTGTATTCCGAGGTCTCGGATTCCTGTGTTCGATAGCGTGTTACATGGCATCCCAAATGTGTTCTATCACGTTCAGATCTGGGGACTTGGATAGGAATGGCAACACCATAAACTCAGATGACTGCTCCTCTAATCATAATGTGGCATCCCGACACTTGTGTGGAGGTGCATCGTCTGTTGGAGCAGGCTCAACCATCGGCATGAATGCAGGACGTGAACGGGTGTACCTCGTCGAAAGTATGCGCACATAGCGTTGGCCGGTCATAGACGTTTGTAGATGTACCAGGGGTCCCAGTGAAGTCCAGCTAAACACACCCCATACCATTACGGACCCCCCACCAGCTAGTACACTTCTCTGTTGACAGGCTGGATCCATGGCTTCATGGGGTTTGCGCCACACACGAATCCTTCCATCTGCCTGATACAGTTGGAAACGCGACTCGTCAGACCAGGCTACTTGTTTGCAGTCATCAAGTGTCCATTAGCGGTGTTGCCGTGCCCAAGTGAGGCGCATAGCTCTGTGTCGTGCACTCATCAAGGGGACTCGAGTTGGGTGTCGGCTCCCAAAGCCCATATCGTGCAGGGTCCGGACGCTGATGCTTGTTGAGGCTCCAGCATTGAATTCCGATGAATCCTGCGAGAGTGTTGCACGCCTATCGCGTGAAAGAATTCTTGACAGCCGACGATGGTCACGTTCACCAAATGTCTTTTTCCGGCCACACTGGTATCGTAGGTTGGAGGTTTTGCCGGAATTCTTGTAGTCACGGTACAATCTTGCAATGGTCGTCCGTGAAAATCCGAACTTCGTTTCTACCTTCGAAATACTATGGCCCATCTCACGAGCGCCAGCTATGACACCGCGTTGAAAATCGCTTAAATCGTTATTAATTGTCATTCTCATGCCGAAAACAGGTCTAACAGCTGGCAACGATGTCTATCGCTTTATATACGCACTGGCGGACGCAAGCGAGTACGCGCATAGGTGACGTTGCTATGTATTTGGCATAAGCTCGTCTGTACCAGTTTTTCTGGCACTTCAGTGTAAATGCTAATTAAAGCAGTAAACGATCTCACGTAACATGTTACGGTAAAGTGGTTCAATGGTCATCTTTAAAAAAATTTCGATTTTTCTTCTCTAACAAAATGCTTTCTACTTTTACCTTCAGCCATTTCTTTTCCATCAAGATATCACAAAAGCCTTCAGTATTAAATTTCGTCTTGATAGCAATAATAGTTTTTTCAGTTATGGCGACAACAAACTACACATACAGACATAGAGACACCACCATGTAAATAATCAAATCATGTTCCGGAGAGGCCAAAATGGGTATTTCTGTTTAAATCTGGAAGTCAATTTGTTTTTGCGATTACAATACCTTTCGTACATTAGTGGAAGAAAGCAAAAATGCACGGGTTGTATTTTAAGGATGCCCAGCAAGGTGAGGAGGCCCCAAAACCGACGCTATATGCAGGGCCCCCTGTAATTCTAAATCCGCCACTGTATGTGGCTTTCAGGAAATAAATACTAAAGCAATTTATTTTTGTATTTACCTCTTACTTTTGATCATTATATATAACACATTTAAACATTTATCCCCAAACTACAATTTTCTGAGGGTTAAAATATGTAAAACTACTAACAGAAAGCTGTGTCTTTTGAATATTAGATGTTACGTGGTCCATCCTGTGTTTTTTACAGATTTTCTGTACATACACATGCGTTTTTGTTCGCAACGCAGTTCCCGTGGCCGAGTGGTCCGAGACACGACCAGTCGTCCGGCTAGAGTTCCAGATGAGGTATGGCTGGTGTTAGGGGGCGTATTTAGACGGGGAGCCAAGGGAGCCTTGCCCCCACACCCCGCAAAGCGTTTCATTTCTTTATTAAAATGCGACTTACATTAGAAAAAATTCTTTAATTTAATAAAAATGCATCAATTTACAATAGAAAATAATGCTCGAATTTTTTCTTCTATTTTTCGTTAACGTTTATTTCGTCCTGATGGATTTCAGAAACTTCCATTTTTGGTCTCCCCCTCGAAAAAATTCTATACACGCCCCTGGCTGGTGTGTTTGTCTGATGACGCTGGCTCTCTCCTATTCCCGGAACCCATAGCCCTAAATTAGGGATAGAAGACTGCTTGTAGCTCTTAGAGTAGCTTATGGTAACCACGAACAAAAACGCTGCACCTGCTCAATGCATTTTTAGAAGGATGTTGCACTTCAAAGCGCAGTACGCGCTAGATACATATTTCTGAACAAAATGGAAAAGAGAAAGAAAATCATTTTCTTCATTCTCTTTGCAAGCGGTATAAAGCAACAGTACACGCTGACGCGTTAATACACTGCTTGTAAGTGGAAGGAAAATTTACTTAAAATAGTAGAATTATATTAGTAATCGGAATTTTTTGGCGTAAAATGGAATTCAAAGTTTCCAAGCGTTCGCACATCAACCAGATAGCTGAGATCGCTGTCTATCTTCCTTGAAAAAGCCACCTGGTTGACGTGCGAAAACTTCGAATTCTAGTTACGCCAATAAATTTGGGTGACTAGCATGGCTGGATTAAAGAGGGGGCCTAACGTGGCTATAGCCTTTGGGCCCACCATTACCAAGGGCCCAGGAGGCATGCCGCTGCACCACAAATAATACGCATCTTATGTATTCATAAATAGAAAGCAGTATAATAGTTTTACTTTTGTTTTGTACGATTTCCACTCGATCACAAACAGTGGCTACAAGACGAACAGATTTCAAGGCAGTCACTCACTAGGGGTAAACGCTTCTTGTCGCTGTATATAGCACGATCGGCGAGACAGTTTCAGCTTTTTCACTACCATCCACCCATACCTCCCTGTTTGCACTTGGAACCGTTAACGGGAGAAATCTACCGTGACTTCACAATGCATAACAAAAAATATGCACCAAGAGTAAACAATACTAGATTATTATAAATTTCAAGACAAAATGCTAGAGTTGTACCGAAAATAACGCAAAAGTGGGCATAACTTTTTTATTAACTGACAGAGGTCATTCAAATTGCACATGTTGGTAGAGTAACTCTTCCTCTATACTAACCCTTCTTCTTCATTGCAGGTAAATACGAGGGTTGTACCGAAAGTAATGCAAAAGTGGGCATAGCGTTTTTATTAACTGACAGAGGTCGTTCAAATTGGACATGTTGGTAGAGTAACTCTTCCTCTATACTAACCCTTCTTCTTCATTGCAGGTAAATACGAGGGTTGTGCCGAAAGTAATGCAAAAGTGGGCATAGCGTTTTTATTAACTGACAGAGGTCATTCAAATTGCACATGTTGGTAGAGTAACTCTTCCTCTATACTAACCCTTCTTCTTCATTGCAGGTAAATACGAGGGTTGTACCGAAAGTAATGCAAAAGTGGGCATAGCGTTTTTATTAACTGACAGAGGTCGTTCAAATTGGACATGTTGGTAGAGTAACTCTTCCTCTATACTAACCCTTCTTCTTCATTGCAGGTAAATACAAGGGTTGTGCCGAAAGTAATGCAAAAGTGGGCATAGCGTTTTTATTAACTGACAGAGGTCATTCAAATTGCACATGTTGGTAGAGTAACTCTTCCTCTATACTAACCCTTCTTCTTCATTGCAGGTAAATACGAGGGTTGTACCGAAAGTAATGCAAAAATGGGCATAACTTTTTATTGACTGACAGAGGTCATTCAAATTGCACATGCTGGTAGAGTAACCCTTCCTCTATCGTAACCCTCCTTCTTCATTGCAGGTAAATACGAGGGTTGTGCCGAAAGTAATGCAAAAGTGGGCATAACTTTTTATTAACTGCCAGAGGTCGTTCAAATTGCACATGTTGGTAGAGTAACTCTTCCTCTATACTAACCCTTCTTCTTCATTGCAGGTAAATACGAGGGTTGTGCCGAAAGTAATGCAAAAGTGGGCATAGCGTTTTTATTGACTGACAGAGGTCATTCAAATTGCACATGTTGGTAGAGTAACTCTTCCTCTATACTAACCCTTCTTCTTCATTGCAGGTAAATACGAGGGTTGTACCGAAAGTAATGCAAAAATGGGCATAACTTTTTATTGACTGACAGAGGTCATTCAAATTGCACATGTTGGTAGAGTAACTCTTCCTTTGTAGTAACCCTTCTTCTTCATTGCAGGTAAATACGAGGGTTGTGCCGAAAGTAATGCAAAAGTGGGCATAGCGTTTTTATTAACTGACAGAGGTCGTTCAAATTGGACATGTTGGTAGAGTAACTCTTCCTCTATACTAACCCTTCTTCTTCATTGCAGGTAAATACGAGGGTTGTGCCGAAAGTAATGCAAAAGTGGGCATAGCGTTTTTATTAACTGACATAGGTCGTTCAAATTGGACATGTTGGTAGAGTAACTCTTCCTATATACTGTAGTAACCCTTCGTCTTCATTGCAGGTAAATACGGGGGTTGTACCGCAAGTAACGCAAAAGTGGGCATAACGTATTTTATTAACTGACAGAGGTCGTTCAAATTGGCCTTTTTTGTTGAGTAACTCTTCCTCCATAGTAACCCTTCTTCTTCATTGCATGTGAATACGAGGGTTGTACCGAAAGTAATGCAAAGGTGGGCACGACTTTTTTATTAACTGTGAGAGGTCGTTGAAATTGCACATGTTGGTAGAGTAACTCTTCCTCTAAACAAAAGTACTACTGAACATAGTCTCCATCACAAGTGATGCATTTGCGCTATCGTTGAACTGCACTCTCGAATCCTTTTTGAAAAAAATCTGGTGTGAACTGTTGTACCCGCATCTTCACAGCCACTTTCAGCTGTTCTGTGCCACCAAATCCTTGTCCTCGGACCCTGTCCTTCATTTAACTGAATAGGCGGAGGACGGAGAGCGCCAGATCTGGGCTGTACGGTGGATGGGGGATCACAGACCTGCCTAATTCACTGATTGTCTGATACGTATGGTCTCGCATTGTCATGATGAATGTGGATCCTTTTCAGGTCCTTGATCGGTCTTTTCCTTCTTATGGCTTCTCTAAGCTTCTTGGGTGTCTCAATGTACCGCCCGCCCATTCGTAACGGTACGGCCACGTTCCAGAAAATCAAGGAGAATGACACCCCTGTCATCCCAAAAAACAGTCACCATGACTTTGTGTGCTGATCGCTGGATCTTGAACTTCTTAGGTCTTGGTGTGTCACGCCATTGCATGGATTGATTCTTCATTTCCGGATCGTAAAGAAACGCCCACGTTTCATCCCCTATCCCCAAATTGAAAAAAACATGTCTTCATTGGCTTCAAACACTTCCAGAAGATCAGAACAGACTTCTACCCTTCTCAACTGCCAAGGTTCCCACTTTGCACACACATTCCGATACCCTAAATCTTCCACTATCTTCTGTATGGCATTGTGACCACAGTCCAGTAGTACAGTGCCTAGAAGAATTAGTGTGTCGTGCTCGCAGAAAAACTTGCTACCCGCAATCATGAAAGCGGTAGATGGCGCTGCCATCGGATGTCACGTCGCTTTTCAGGGAGGAAGGACGACGAAAACGCACATCTTTCTATGACACACACCCAGCTCGTCAGTATTATGTGTACTCCTTGAACGATATTTTATAAGCAGATAACTTAAGTATATACGAAAAAATCGACACACCTCCTTTCACACACACAACCCCCCCCCCCCCAAAAGAACGAACGGGGTGCTCAAGATTCATTAATAAGGGTACCGTAGTTTAAGTTAAGCTTTGCATTGTGCTAACGTCAACATTAATGTTAGATATTTCGAAAGTTTTAGAGTCATACATGCGTTACATTATGCAAAAACACTGGAGACCAATATGCAGTTTACAATCACTGAAATATCAACTTACAGTATAAAGTAAAAATTAAAAAAAAAAGAAAATGTTTTGCCCCTCAAAACCTTACTGGAAAAAAAGGGGGAAATATTTTCTCAATGAGACATGAGCTTAATAATTTGCATTCCAATGTCTTAAAATTCAGTAACCTAAAAACTTTATAAATTATTCAATAATGTACTTCATTTTTCTGCAATGGGTTCAAAATAAATATTGAAAAATAGCTTTTTAATTAGTTGAAAAAAGAATACAAAAACGCGATTACTATTTTTAAAATTGGTCTATTTTGTAATAATATACTAACTGTAATCCATTTATAAAAATCATTCCTAAAAAACCTTTGCATGTGATACGATAAACAAAATGAATCATACTGGACAGAAGTAAATATACAAAAAATGAATGTATATGATGACATTCTTTTAAAGAAAAGTAATTATAACATTTTTCTTTACTTTTCTTCACCTTATAATAATTATGTGATTAAATTTGCTATTCACATGGGTTTGCAGAAGAGAGGAAAATTCTTTTGCACCTTAAGCAAAAAGTTTAATAAGGTAAAAATTAAGAAGTGGGTGTTCATGGAGTCTGTCTAAATTGGAAAATTCTATGCAGTTCCTGTAAACTATTTTTACCCTTAAAATAAGGAAATTATTAATGTAGCATGTTATTATTTATTTTATCAGAATTATTATTTTTTGTCTCTTTCTTTTGAGCTTTTTTTCATTCTACATACACACAGGCGCAACGCATACAGGCGTAACGTGGGGAAGGCATAGTAGGGCATCCCCCCCCTTAAAAATTGGAAAAACTAATTAGTCGTTCGCCTTTTAAATTTGGGAAAATAGTTTGTATGGCGTCAGGCTTGGAGTAATGGTTTGTCTCGGCATGTTAGAACTTCCTTACCTTGAATAGTGGAACGATAATGCATCTCCACGAATTTAGATTCAAAGTGCAAGGCAATATACAACACAACTTTCATCAAGTTTCTTATCAGCTCTGGGAATTGATTATCCCATTTGCTCAACATATCAGAAATTTTGGGGACAGCAAAGAGGGATATTTTATTTTTGCAGGATTTATAGCCAGTATTACATCCTGGCACAAAACATCTGCTTTGCCTTTTCCGTATTCTATGTTTCTTATTATTTGCTAATGCAGAATTACCCAGTCCTTTCATAGCTGACATTATTTCCCCATGATCTTATAACTGTTGCAGTCGATTTCAGTACTGCACTAAGTTTAACCACACAGTAGGTTTTACGCGTGACAGCCAATACTTGATCAACTTCTACATCTTCACGAATGAAAAGTTACTAATTTCGGAAATAAATTTCGTTATAAACAATCCACAGGTGAATAAAACTAGCACATTAACACCCGAATAAGCCTATTGCGTTTCAGTGATCAACTGTTGAATTATCTAGTGTATTACTGTTATGATCGAGCTCCAACGAATTAGCAAAGATACTGCCTAAAAGATTTCCCTCCACTAACCTTTGTTTTGTGAAAATTTGAAGTTTCGTAAGGCAGCAAATCATTGGCAAACAAACTTCCCACCATTGAATAGCATGAAGCCGATGAAGCATCCTAACGTAACTTCCGATGCCAGCGCCCTCTGTCATTTCATGACGATTGGTCACAAAACCGTGAGGGACATCTTATGGAGCACGTCACACTAATTCTTCTAGGCACTGTACCAGTAGTGCAACAAGCTCACGGAGTGTGACTCGTATCTCCGCGTGAACCGATTGATCCAAGCGCTGACGATTCGTGTCAGTGGTCGCAGATGATGGTCTCCCACTGCCTGGTTTGTCTTTAGTGCTGGCTGTCCCTTCTTTAAACTTCTTCATCCATCTGTGCATATTGCTCTTGTCAACGGTGTCATCTCCGTAAAACATTCTGTAGTCTTCTGTGGATGTCAGACAGCCTGCACCCTTCCTCCGTCAAGAACTCAATGACGGCAAGTTGCTTGTGCTTGGAATCCATTATTTACCTGCAATGAAGAAGGGTTACTATAGAGGAAGAGTTACTCTACCAACATGTACAACTGAACGACCTCAATCAGTTAATAAAAGAGTTATGCCCACTTTTGTATCACTTTTGTCACAATCCTCGTATATGAATTTTAAGCTTTTAACTCATGTTATTGTACATCTTTTCCGTGTTGTCAGGATCCTGAATACACGGAAAAGATATGTATTGGAATAACAAAGCGATCCTTGGACACTACATCTAAAGAACACGTGCAAAGTATCAACCAGGACATGCAGAATACAGCCCTCGCCAGAGAAGTAATGCATTCACCGGCCGCTCTTCTATGGAATTGTATTAAAAGAATTGCCCCATACATGCACTTTAAAGAGACTGCCATCAGGGAAACGGTCGAAATCCTATCTAGCGAACTAGCGTGCAATGATATAGTTTCTACTGAACTACCAAGAGCTTGGTATGCGTTATTAAAAGATGGAAACACATCGCGACACACCGTATAATTGCGTGATAAAAATTCGTGTAATATGCTCGTGATGTCACCTGCATTATTAAAACAAAAATTCAAACTTTATTTGATTGAGAAATTCATTCAACCACTTCAGTAAAGGCAATAAGTCCAGGTTCGTGATTTAGCAGTCGCCCGTAATATTTTCACTAACAATGGTCAACGGAATGTTTATTTACATCTTTACATAATGGGAAACGTCTTACCTACGTGAATAAACTGAATCGAATGAATATTAAATGGTATATATACATCACACAGTCCAACGGTATAACGCAACCAGCTCTTGGAGAGTGTTCGTTGTTCCGATGAGAAGAACTTTGATACGAATGCCCGCTAGTGTTGCTTTGCGGAACGGTTCGCTCGGAAAAGATAAGACTTCGGACTTTGGACTATCTCAGTCCCTCCATGCTTCCGCTTTCAACAGCGCGTGAGTCAACCGCAGGTGATCAAATGTCAATCGCACGCTTCTCCCATAGACTTTACATGGGTAATTTGCCGCCCCACAACGAACGAACCGTTGCCCCAATCTCATTTTTCTCTTCGACTGGCACATCTACATGGCAAGACCTTTATTTTGATACCTCAACCATATCTTTACGTTCAGCCGCTCTCTCAAAACAAAGAAACTCACAGTAAAACCTTATAGAATTAATATATAGATTACTAGGAGTGTCCGAAGGGTCAGAGGCGCCTGCTGCTGACTATTTAGCCGAGTTGGGTCGGGGTCCCAATTGATGCATGGGCGTTGTGTTTGTCTTACGGCGCTGGTGCACTCTTCCTTCCCTGGAACCAATACCCCCTCCCCCCAATTAAGGACGTGCGGCAGCAAATACAGCCCTCAGAGTTGCTCATGGCGGTCGTTAAACCCCGAACAAACAAACAAAATAAGACTTCGAATGACGTACATCAAATGCAGTTTATTTAATTGGTTTCTGTTTCACTCTGTGCTCTATCAAACAAGAGCTGCTTACGAGCTCAATTAAATCACAGAAACGTATCGTGCCTACTTAGTTGCATTTCTGCGCCGAAAATATCTCGTACCTGATAAAAATCTTCAACGCCATAGATAATGATGTGAAATTTCTCACCCAGCTTGGCATGTTTATGAAATCAGCTGGGCGAAAAAAAGGCACTTGCCCGGCTAAATCGTAGGGAATGAAATGCGAACGGAGATCGCGGTATAAATAACGAGCAAGTTATGTCATCGTATTTAGATCCCAAACCGCAGCTCCCAAAGCAAATATCTTCACCAATCCCCATTTGCATTCTTTCCATCCGCGTGGGAGAATTCAAGGAAGCCGTGAATGAAGTCTTTTCTTTTTTCTTTCTTTTCCCCCTTTTTTTAAAGGTCACAGCAAGAAAAGCTGACGACTATTCGGAGAGAAAATTGCTTTTCCTTTTCCTGGTGTCCCCTAAAGCAGCAGGAGACATTCTCCGAACCCAATTAGCGCAAGTACTCCACAGAGTCACAGATGTGTCTTGTATAATGAATACATCTTTTGACACAGGCAAAAAAGAAAAATGGAAAAATCTGAAATTTAGATTGTTGCACAATATTTCAAAATCACATGGAATCTTGTAGAACAGGTTCTCAGCTTGTAGCACATTTGCTTGAATTTATCATTAAGGATTTATAAAATGGTAAGACTAATATATATTTTTATCCTGGTAATGGATTTATTACGGAAAATAATTTAAGATTGCAACCCGAGATCATTTTGGATATCAAACATTTCGAAATGCCTTTCATGACTAAGAAAGCTGGGAGCACTGAACTCTCTTTCATTTCTTGGAGGCTTTTATTACTGAACATGACTTAAGGTTACATCGAAAATGATTTTTGGATGTCAAACAATTAGAAATATACAAGATTTGTAAAGTGATTGCACTGACATACCTTTCCATGGCGCGTTTAAGGTTTCATTGCGGAAATTAATTTAAAATTGAAAATGATTTTGGATGCTCAAACATTTGAATATGGTAACACTGATGCATTTTCATTTTTGAAGACTTTATTGGTGGGAGTTACTTAGGATTGAATTCGTAATTAGTTTGGGCATCGCAAAGATGTACACTAGTGTCCAAAATTAATGTATCGAAGTCATTCGCAGGAATAAAAAGGAAAACACGTAACAGCATGTAAAGAGACACAATCATAAGGGTAAAATGCATTTTATAACAGACAAATATGTACACATTTTGCGTGTACAGGATCACATCCATAAATATCACAAAGGTGAGATGTAAGAATGTAATCTAAAAATGTTTTAATGAAAAATGTGATCACCCCGTACGAACAGACAGCTCTCACAACGACGATACATACCCATCACCAGGTTGTTTGGTTGGCCAGCAGTGTATATTATGTGTTGTATATCAGAACATGGTTCAAACTGCTGCATTTGCGTGTCTGAGCTTGTGCTCATATTTCTTTGCAATTATCGATGTCATTTTCTTGTGTGTTGAGTATATAGTCCCTTTATTCAAAGTTTATATATATATATAAAGCAAATACCCTGCCGCCCCAGTGGCGCAGTGGACCATTCGTCGGTGAAGGGATCTGGATGGATGTTCTGTTTGTCTTACGGCCCTGGCTCTCTCCATTCCCTGGAAACAGTGGCCCGAAATTAGGAACGGGTGACTTCTTTTAGCCCATCGAGTTGCTCACGGTGGTCGTTAAACCTTTAGTAAAAACAAAAATACCCAAGTAAAATAAAAGCTGACCGTGAATTGTTCATACCATTTCAGAAACAGACGCATCAAAATTATGTAGAATGAAGCAGAATTGATATTCATATCAGGTTTGCATGTTTAGAGTTTTGTTTAAATTATCGTTCACTGAAAAAAACTGAAATGGATAGTAAGCTGTGTAGTGTTTCAATATTTTGTTCAGTTGTGGTTAGTTAGTTAATTAATCACTTTAGCGAATTATTCGTTGAACGCATAACATAACCAAAACTAGATCTGACTAATTTAAAATAATGGTAAGGAGTCAAAAGAATCAGCAGCTAACGGAAAACTTTAACTGGTTTGTCCTCCAAACGGTAGTAGTCACGAACATAAAGCAGTAATCACCAATGCGCTTAATCTTTGCGCAGCTGTAGTTGACAATCGAATCGCACATCATGATCTTATCGTAACAGCAAACTCATATGCTTTTAACAAACATGACAATATCTACAATCTCTGCTCTTTACACGTTTGTCATCTCTCCACATTATTTCTATCTCTTTACACATATATACAACAACCTTTTCGTTTCTCACTCTCTCTCTCTCTCTCTCTCTCTCTCTCTCTCTCTCTCTCCACACACACACACACACACACACACACACACACACACACAATCGTCTTTCTTTTTTTTTATCATTTGACTCACTGTCAGTTTGCCAAAGAATACAAATTGTTCAGGGAAATAATGTGCCGTTCAGTAATAAAATCTTTAATCGAAAAATAACGAAATTGACATATGAGAGAAACTCAAAAGGAAGGTTAAATTAGAGGTACATATCATAGCTATTTCATTACCTCACATGTTTAAATTCTTTTGCTTCCTATAGTCATCAAGTAGACCGCGAATAATTCTGTTCTTGGAAACATTTAATTACTTGATTCTTACACATACTCTAAAAACAGCTCAGCCTCCCTTGCCGAGTGGTCTGAGGCACGGGATTCGAATCAGTCGCTCGTGATAGGCCCAAGTTCGGATCTCGGATGAGACATCGCCTGTGCGGCTGTCAGATGGCGCTGGCTTTGTCCCTTCCCTCGAACCAGTAGCCCCAAATTAGGGACGCGACTGTTTGTAGTACTTGGAGCTGCTCATGGAAGTTGGTAAACCCTGAAAAGAAAACAAACAAGAAAGATGACACCGAATTTTCGGGTGTAATAAGCACGTCTTTTGAATCCGTTCTGACGCAAATTAAATTTATCAAAGCTATTCAAAGGCAATGGAACCGGTATGGAAAACAATAGTATCTGACGGAAGAAAGAAGTTTTTTAATCGGGTCTTTTTTCCCTCAGATACTGGTGTAAACGGAATCTTGAGCTTTCGAACTCTTAGAAACGGAGTTATCGACAAAAATAAGATGTGACTTTACGTCCCCTGGTGGGAAAACCATGCATTATTTTAGGAAGAAAGTATTCTCAAAAGGTTTATCCATATGAGCGGTATCGGTCCAAGAAAAAAATTTAGTCGAGTTTTCAGGAGCCCAGATTTTGCTGCAAATACATCAGAAGCAGAAACTAACACTTATGATCCCTGGTGGCTAAACCATTCTTTACAAAAACATTAGAAATTATGTGAAAAATATTTTCCATCAGGTCTTTTATGCGGTACAGGAAGAAATTTTCAAATCGGAGTTTTAGGAGCAGAAAACGCAATTTACCTATATGCGCCCTAGCGGAAAGTCTTAAATGATTTACGTGAAAATTTTGAATTTATAGGAAGAACATTTCGCATCGGAAACACTATCCAACAACGAAGGAATTTTTCAAATTGGAATTTTAGAAGTAGAGTTATTGACAAAAATAAGATATACATCTACGCCCCCTGGCACAGAGACCATGCACTATTTTAAAAAGAAGAAAATGTTTCTAAAAGGTTTGTCGACACGAGTAGTATCGGTCTACAAACGACGTTTTTTTCAATCGAGAATTTAGAAGCTCATATTTTGCTGCATTTTAGATTAGATTACAAGGGGCAGGAAAAGACCCAGAAGAAGACCACATGGAAGATGGGTGGATGAAACTCGAAAGTATGCGGGAGTGACATGGAGGAGACTGGCACAAGACAGACCGTTGAGGAGGAAACTTGGGGAGACCTTCGTCCAGCAGTGGATTTATAATGGTTGACAATGATGATGATGATTTTGCTGCAAATACATCAGAAGTGGAAATTAAAGTTTACGCCCCCTGGTGGCCAAACCATTTTTTTTTTTACAAAAATTAGAAATTATGTGCAAACGATTTCCCATCAGGAGCTGTATCCGGGCAGAAAGAATTTTTCAAATCGGAGATTTAGAAGCCGAGATATAAAGAGAAACGCAATTTAGCTTTACGCCCCCTAGCGGAAAGTCTATGAATTACTTGAAAATTTTGAAATTATATGAAAAACATGTCACACGGAAAACACTATCCAACAAAGAAGGAATTTTTCAAATTGGACTCCTAAAAGTAGAGATATTGACAAAAATAAGATATACACCTACGCCCCTGGCGGAGAAACTGTGGGATATTTTAGGAAAAAAATTTCCGAAAAGGTTTATCGATGTGAGTGGCATCAGTCCACGACAGAATTTTTTCAATGGATATTTTAGAAGCTCAGATTTTATGGCAAATACATCAGAAGCAAAAATTAACACTTACGCCCCCTGGTGGCCAAAGCATTTTTTACCAAAAATTCGAAATTATATGCAAAAGATTTTCCATTAGGAGATGTATCCGCTGAAAAAAGATTTTTCAAATCGGAGTTTTAGGAGAAGAGTTATCGGGAAAAACGTAATTTACTTTTATGCCCCTAGCGGAAAATCTATGCGTAATTTGAAAAAGAAACTATATCTAAAACACTCTTCGACATAAATGGAATCGAAAGATAAAATAATTTTTTTCAATCGGATGCTTAGAAGCAAATATGTGGATTAAAACGTAATTTTGAATTCGACATCATCTGCATTTACGCCCCCTAGCGGCAAAATTGTACATCGTAAAAAAAAAAAACGAAATGAAGGATCATCATTCGCATATTTCAGGCTTCCGAACGCAATAAGAATTTTTAAATCGGACTAATAGTTGCAGAGATACCGTGGGTACAGACGGACGGACGGACGGACAAACTGATAACAGAGGCACGATCTTTTTTTACAAAAGACGTGCTTAAAAAAAGTATCTCTTGTTTGATTATATGGAAGAAACGAAACTTTGAATCTTTCTTGTTAAAAGGATAATTTTTTCACCCGCTAGTTTGAATCACTTTGCGTATATATTCAAAGCACAAATACTTGAATCCTTTTTGTTGAAATACAATTGATTTTGAACTTAAATTGCTTTACTATTGATTGCTTAAGTTAAAAAAAAAAGTTAGGTTATTTTCAGCTAAAAGAAGTTTCTTTACTGGCAGTACGATGTCATGTCTCTTGTTTCCTCGTGTTTAAGCGAAACTGGAAATACTTTGTTGAAAAGCGATTTTCTCCACTAGCAGTATGATGTCACGACTTCTTTCCTTTTATTTAAGCTAAAATTTGAATATCTTCTGTTGAAAGGCAATTTTCTCCACTGCAAATATGATGTCATGACTCTTTTCTTCCTTGTATTTTGGTTAAACTTTGAATATCTTCTGTTGAATGACGATTCTCTCCACTGACAAAATGACGTCATGACCCATATTTCCCTGTATTTAAGCTAAACATTGAATATTTTTTTGTTGAAAGAAGAGTTTATATACTGCCAGTATGAAGCTATGACTCTTGCTTCCTTGAATTCAAGAAAAATTCTGAATAACTTATGTTAAAAGATAAACTCATGACACAGCCAATTTCACTGGCGCAGCTTTTATTTGTTTATATTTATGGACGAAAGCTCAAAGTTTCTCCATTATTCTTCAGAATCTGCTCAACCCAGGAAGTTATACGTTCATCAGAGGTAAATTTTTAAAGAGGAAATAAGTCAAATAAGTTCTCCAGTTTTTGGAAGATCCGACCTTATATCTTCGATAAATAAATAAAAAAAAACTTAGGAAACTCCTCATATACTTTGCATAAAAAACAACAACGGGGTTTGCCCCCGAAAGCAGCTGCCATTTTGCTCCCAATATGGCTGTCAGACATGACTGTCTTCTTTTGTGTGTGGCTCCATCAAATAACGAGCTGATTTCCAAAACCCGAGTAATAAATTCCACGTCAGAGGCCATTCATGCATCGACAGAGTAGTCTCGATGACAAAATCAATATTTTCCTGACTCCAGAGGAAGTTTGAGATGCGACCTTAATGTCTTCTGCAAACCTCGGTCGTTGTAAAGTATATATATATATATATAATAAATGCGTGAGCTTGGCACTTTATCTGATCTCATTCCTAAGCCTACATCGTTAAGGGAAGACAAAGCTATGTCGAAGACCCAAGTTAAAAAGGATCTGGGCATTTTTA
The DNA here is from genome assembly GCA_039090855.1 of Macrothele yani. Lineage (NCBI taxonomy): Eukaryota > Metazoa > Arthropoda > Arachnida > Araneae > Macrothelidae > Macrothele > Macrothele yani. Next base: position 15,214,795 of record CM077028.1, read on the forward strand.
GCACGTGCAAGATAATACCAGCGAGACTTTTAGGAGCTCGTATAGAATTTACGTCAAGCGAAAAAGATTTTCTTCCTACTTGGCAGTTTTGTTAGAGATAGTCATCTGATTTATTTATTAGCTGTGTAAAAAAAAAAAAAAAAAAAAAACAGTAACGCATATATGGCAGACAATAAACTGGATACTACAGGAAGGCTAAAGTTGTTTGAAAAGCGCGGAAATCCGTTTCCATGTCCTCAAGCAGCTCAGCCTACGCATTTATCACAAGAATACCTATATGCGAACACCGTACTGAAAATAACTTCAAGAAGCTCGGCACAAAGAAAGTTTTTTATCGTACCTGCGAATCATCTTTCTTTAGCGGAGTCGCAGCCCCATTAGGATTATAAGCCGGGAACACCAGATTGAGTGATCAGCCCAATTCTGGGGAAGGTACAAATCATAAGATCAACCGCCAGAAACCAGAAACCTCTTCAGCTTTGCCCGTAGCAGCTCATTGTAAGGATGACTTCTAACTATTGAGTCCTTTTTTTGACAAAGTTTCAGTATTGGCTCTTCTGACCCCCCCCCGCCACCCCCTTCCGAAAAAAAAAACGTTTTTTTTTTGTATATTGTGATCCCAGATGTTTTCGTTTCAAATTACAACGGTGGTGCAGTAGTCTAAGCGATGGCCTCTGATCATTTGTCCAAAAGGGGTCCGGGTTTGAATCCCGATGAAGCATGGATGATGTGTTTGTCTTACGGCACTGCCTCTCTCCCTTCCCTGCAGTCAGTGGCCCTAAATTACTAAATAAGGGACGGGCGACTGCTTATAGCCCATTGAGTTGCTCACGGTGGTCCTTAAACCTACAAAAAAAAAAAAAAAATTCCGACGTTTGCTCTTCGACTCGTAATGGTAGATCTTTTGCGCCTAATTCGACTCATAACGAAGATCTTTTTTTTTTTTTTTTTTTTTGATTGGACGTTCAACGACCACCGTGACCGTGAGCAACTCAATGGGCTATAAGCAGTCGCCCGTCCCTAATTTAGGGTCGCTGGTTCCAGGGAAGGGAGAAAGCCAGTGCCGTAAGACAAACACAACATCCATGCCTCACCGGGATTCGAACCCGGACCCCTTTTGGACGAATGATCAGAGGCCATCGCTTAGACCACTGCGGCACCGGGGCGGCAACGATGATCTTACGAGTAGAAGATCTACCAACTCGCTATGGTAGATCTTCGACTCCAAATGGTCAATCTTCGACTCCAAATGGTCAATCTTCGACTCCAAATGGTCAATCTTCGACTCCAAATGGTCAATCTTCGACTCTTAATGGTCGATATTCGACGCGTAATGGTAGATCTTTTCAAACAGAGGTCACCATCGTTATCATAGCTATCCAAAAGACGCTGAAAGATATATACAGGGTTCTTAGGAAAGTCTGCTTACCCCCTCTAACTTTTAAACTGGGTATCGTACTCCACGAAAGTAGCGTGTACCTATAAGAAAGTAGCCATGCGCAATCGATTGGACGTGCTTGTAGCGCCCCTAGTGGTGAATTACGAAACTTAGCAAAACTAACTCAGAAACCAAGAGAGATACGCAAAAATGTCCAATTACAAAATGAAAGAGCGGTGTTCAATAAGTATAAAACGGCACTTGGTTCAACAGAAACACTCACGGAAAAAGACAAGAAAACGCGAACAAAGCGTCAGATGTTCGGCTGCTAGCACGCGACAGCAACAGAAAAGTGGTTACGTGATATAACACGTAGTTATGCTAATTTCAAGTTTGACGTAAAATGACGTCACGCAGCCGAGCAGCTATAAATGATGAGTGGGAATTGAGAGTGAATCAGAATACAAGGTCGGCAGGTAGATGGTTATCTTCACGAATGACGGTCTTGCTGTACGGCGAATGTCAGCAGAATGCAAAAAAGGCTGCGGGGTTGTATAGAGTACGGTATACCTCTACTGGTGCAGTTTCTGGATCGTCTGGTGTGCAACGTGTGGTCTCACATTATCATGGAGAAGTATGTGCCTATGGCGATTGACTACTGCTGCTTTGTGGACAGTTTTCCACGCATAACGTTAAATTATTACAAAACGTTAACTCACCTCAAAGTGTCGTTCGTTTGGTTGCAAATAAACGGAGAAGAACTGAAGTCAAATCTTCATGTTTTGTGTTGTTCCTTCTCCTCATGTTGGACCTATTTATCCATCTTCTTCACTATAGTCGCTAAACACCGGGAAAGTTTCAATAGCATACACAAAGTTTCTCATTAAGTTCTGGTATCGCTTAACGTATACCGGATCCAATCAATGTCTCCAACTCTGCATCACCGATAGCTCCTTCTCGTCTACCGCGTGTTTCATTTTCGAGGCTCATATCGCCGGATCTGAATTCAGCAAACTAACTTTGTCTCGTGCGTTCACTAACGGTGCCTTCCACAAATGCTGTATTGAGGTTGAGAGCTGTCTCCGATGCTGGACCAAATTCATGTAAGAAAATGACACGAATTTGCTCATGATCTATCGTCTTCTTCACTGTAGCACAATCCCATTACGACTGATGCCACTGAAGAAGTGACAAGTGCTTTGAAGGCGCTTTCACTTTACATATTGTGACGTATATTCTAAATTAGCTTTCATTTTTAGTTCCTTTTCCTATGTCAATTTGAGTTTATTCTCCTATACTTCCAAACTTAACGTGATATCTTCTCTCTCAAACGAGAATAAGGATGGGAACACAATTGAAGTCAGAGTGAAAGTGACGTATGAATGTATGAGATAAAAACGATAGATAAAAGGACGAGATAACAGTTGCTGTGGTAGATAAGTGGCGGAGGTGAATTACGTTATTATTTTCGAAGTGCGATCTGTTCTATTGATATAATGGTGGAATAAAGAATCAATTATAGTAAGTTGACTTCTATCTTATGTTTTGTCTCGCCGTAAAGTTTTAATTAGGAACTATTGCATCGTATTCTTATTTAATAGTTTAGACATAACGCAAGAACCAATATCTCTGCACGAAAAAGAGAATTACGTTATAATATCGCAAGTTTCAACGAGCGATATGTTAATCCCAAAATTACGTGCTAACTGAGCGAGTCTGCAAAATCTAACATTTCATGTGAAACAATTTAATGTAATAATAAAATAATTTTTTAGTTGGACTTCTGGCAGGAACGTCGCCAGACTTCGAAATCAGGATGGACGACGGTTGGGCGAGCCTTATTTTTGGTGGGGCTAGCTTGACAGCCTTTTTTTTTTTTTTTTTTAATTGAAGGTTTAACGACTATCGTGAGCAACTCACTGGGCTAGCCGCCCGTCCCTAATTTAAGATCATTGGTTCCAGGGTAGGGAGACTGCCCATCCCGTAAGACAAACACAACATCCATGCCTCATCAGGGTTCGAACCCTTCTCGGATGAAAGGACATAAGCCAGCGCTTACATCACTGCACCACCGGGGTGGTTTCAATGCTTTTCACTACCGGCTACAAAGGAATTCGTGCAATCCTCAGCCCCTCCACCTGGACACAAATACATTCACGAGTCTGACTAATTACACCATTGGTGTAAGATACAAGTGTTGGTAGAATATCGTCTTCAACTTTTTTTTTTTTTTTTTTTGCTCTAATTGTTTTGTCTTAAATTGCTTTTCAAAACTTTGCATTTTTGCTTACGAAAATAATACTGTACTTGAACAATTTGTTTAAAAGTAAATATCGTTTTTTTTACCTAAATCAAATTTTAACGTCCTGCCACGAAGATACAATACACCCCACCCCCTCCTTAACTTCCTTGCTTTCAGCCAGCGACTTTGCTTTGCACTCCTCTCCTACAAAGTAGTCGTCAGCCACTTCCTCACTGTCCCGGAGCAGTCTTAAATGCGCTACTGTAGCTTTAGACTCCACTTTCCGTGTTGGAATCTCATATTTTGTAAAGAAAACAACAGAGTAATTAATAGTGACACCCTCAATGAATTCATATTCACCGTCTTCAGTAGCGCCTTGGCCGTAAGAACATGAAAAAGAGACTTAAACTAAGGAATTGGAAGAGTGGAGATCAACTGAATTTGCATGGTGAAAATTCCCCAAATAATCAGTGAATAAACAAAGACATCGCTCTTTCCACGTTTTAGCAACACACAGCAACCGAAACATTGTTATTCGGTCACCGCCGGGGAACTGAATTCCGGATCTCTCGATATCTAGCCGAGTGCGTTAGCCTTACACCACTCTCTGCGCATGCTGTTTTGATATGGCTCAACGCATGCTATTTTGATAATCTTTTTGGAGACCTAAAGAACGCACTTCCTAGGGAAAAAATACTACTTGAAATAAAACACAATATTTATTACTTGGCAAAGTGCAGATTATATTTTAAAGTCAAATATACTGAAAAAAAATGGCGCATTTTGAACTGGGTAGGAGGCAGGGTGGGCTTCAACCCATCCTCGCGTCCCCTTCGCGACGTCGCTGACTTCTGGTACGCATACTGATGCATATTTTGCCATTAACGTAGAAAGTTTTGATGCAAGATAAAATCCAAAAACATTTTAATCGGCCTTAAACCTATAATGATGCAAAAGAAAGAAATTTCCCGCGCGTCTCATCTACAAACAGAAGTATTGTAACTAACGCTAATTTAAGTTTGCGCCTCCTGACGGGAAAACTATGCGCCAAAGAAAGCTAGGAAAATTTCCTGTCAATCTTACATTAATCAGAAAAGAAAAGGGGATTTTTTTTTTTAGTGAGCGACTCAATGGGCCATAAGCTGTCGTCCGTCCCTGACTTAGAGCCACTAGTTCCAGAGAATGGGGGAAAGAGGGAGCCAGTATCATAAGATAAACATAACATTCATGCCTCACTGGGATTTAAACGCGGAACACTTCTCTGAAGAAAACGGACAGTGATCTTCGCCATAAGACAGTTAAAAACATGAACGTTCAGGAAAAAATCGACGAATTTTTGTCGCAAAGATTTCGTTTATCTCTTTGGATGAAAATAGAGTGTTTTTTGTCCTCCCGATCCCCTTTACAAAAACTACTGGTCTGTGGTGTTAGTATGGCCGATCTTTTCTTAGAAGTGGGAAAAACAGCTTCTTTCAAACAAAACGGGTATTCGTTGTCAATCCAGAAGAAAAGGATTTAAACATCATTTCCGAACTAATTAGGCATCTCAACAGTGAAGGAAATGCAAAAGATTTCATTGTGGTCGATGTGTATATCTGCATTGAAGAGGCAGCGAACAATGTGTGCGAATTCGTTGGTTTGAAAAACATCTGAAGAAAATGATTTGATTGAGGAAGAAACTGATGCAGTTGGAGCAAAGGTGTGCGATTTTTTTAAAGACGCTGTAAAATGTAGTGAAAAGTTACAGAAGCTTAAAAAAACGGCCGTAACTGAGAGTAATCACATAAAATGTAGAAATACAGGTACAGCAAAATATATGTTATTCTTTCTCAAAGTATCTTTCCTCTGATGACATGCAACGGTCACATCGTTCAGTCCACTTTTCAAAGCTTGTGGCGAAGGCATTTTGTGGAAGCTGCGTTAGCGACTCCTGTACAGCTTGAATAACTTCAGTATCTGTGTTGAATGTTGCGCCACGGAACTTCTCCTTCATTGTTGGAAACAACCAAAAATCGCACAGGGCGAGGTCGGGACTGTAGGCAGGCTGTGGCATGATTTCAATACTGCATTTCGTAAGAAAATGATGAACACAAGCAGCCACATGTGTGCGGGCGTTATCATGGTGTCGGGTCCACTTGCCTACCAGTTCCAGTCGCTTAATCGATATGTGTCGTCACAGACGCTTCAAGACTGAAATGTAATACTCAGCAGTGACAGTAATTTGTGTAGGAACGGTATGCTGGTATACTACACCTTTATAATCAAAGAAAATTATTATCCTCACCTTCCCAGCTGATTTGGTTTGGCGGACTTTTTTCGGAGGAGGCGAGCCTGGGTGTTTCCAGAACTCCTTGTGCGCTTCGTGAGGGGGTCGAAATAGTGGACCCATGTTTCATCGGCAGTTATTACTGTGTTTAGAAAGTTTGGATCCTTTGTAATAATTCGTTTTCCACTCATGACACACCTGAACTCTGACTAACAATTGTTCTCTCATCAGGTGATGAGGTACCCATCTGGAACACACACGGTGCAGCAGTAATTTGTTACGTAGAATGCAGAATGCCGATGTTTTTGAAATATTAGTTGACGCCGCTATGTCTTCACACGTCATTCGCGGATCTTCTTGCAGGCCCAAACAGTGTTAACAATACGCTCTGCAGCAACACTTTCAGGTCGACCAGACCTAGGAGCCAGTTCTGCCGACAAACGCCCTTTTTTGAAATCATGGTGCCATCTAAAAATCGTTGACTCACCCAAACATTTATCTTTGTAAGCTTTTTTCATTAAATCAACTGTTTCTGGAGACGTTTTACCCAAACGATAGCAAAATTTTATCGCACAACGCATTTCACTTCTTAACTCTAAATCAATCACCTCCAATAGCTGTATGGCGAAAGAAATACAGACGTTCCTTAAACAACTGCGCAATAACAAAATCGTCTGCCACGGCTAATAACTGTTGCCATAGATACTTCCTTAATTCAGTTAGTCGTCTGTGTGATTATTTTCCCCCTTTGCCCTATTGCAAACTCGGAAAAAAATTACTCTCAGTTTTTATGGAACGGCCTTTGGAAGTAATGAGGCAATTAAATAATGAGACTGATTTTTTTGAAATCCCGGTAAAACACACGGATCGGGAAAGCATGGTGTTTTGATGAGTCATTTATCAGCCATGCAATGGCAACAGTGTTTACATGAGAATTACGCAGATAATTATTTTTGTTGTGAATGACGTCATTCGGTGGGAAAACATTGTCACAGCTCTGCCATGAAACAGAGAGCAAATACCCGGTTCTATTTGAAAATCGGTAAAACTCTATCTGAGACAGTTAAATTGTTGCGTGATGGGTACTGGGCTAATTTGCCTATCTCGAGAGCAAATATTCCGATGGTATGTATGTCACAAGGATTGGGGAGGGCGGAAGATTTGGAAAATGACGAAAGACCTGGACGCCCAATTTCAGTGCGCACGTCTATAAACTCATTGAGAAAGTTCGCGAAAGAATGAAAAGTGATCGTTGTGTGACATTGAGGATACTGGAATGTGGATTAAGTGTTAATAAGGAGACGATTCATAAAATTTTAATAAGGAGACGATTCATAAAATTTTAGTGGAAGATGGGGAGTGAAGGGGGGGGTGTTTGTACTCGTTTTGGTCGGCATGCTTTGTCAGATGACCACAAACATGCACGAGTGGAGTATGCAAAAGAAGTTCTCGAGATTGCAGAAACAATATCAAACTTTCTCCAAAACATTGTGGCAGGTGAGGAGACATGGCGTTTTCGTTATGATCCTGAAACCAAGCGTCAGAGTGTTCGGTGGAAGTCGCCACAGTCACACAGAAGAAAGAACATCAGGTTACATAAGTTCAAAATCAAGACAATGTTTGTGTGCTTTTACGACAGCAAGGAAATTCTGCATCACGGGTTCATTCCTGAAGGTACAACTGCCACTGGAAATGCTTACACATCCATTCTGGAACGAATGTGGAAAAGAATTTTTCGTGTCAGGCCTGTGTACAAAAACGGGTAATGGTTCTTTCTTCGCAATGACACATTCCCATACAGAGCAGGCAGTGCACAGCAATTTCTGGCACGAAAACTAGTGTGTGTGTAGTTAACTGTCCCCCTATGCCCCAGATTTTTCCCCGTGTGACTACTTTCTATTCGCTAAATGGTTCCTTTTTCACAATAACATACCCGCACACAGAGCAGTCAGTGCACTGTGTGCGGGTATGTTATTCAATTTCTGGCACGAAAATTAGTGTGTGCACTGTGCAGACAGCTATCCCCCTATTCTCCAGATATGTCACCGTGTGACTGCTTTCTATTCCCTAAATGATTCCTTTTTCACAATAACATACCCGCACACAGAGCAGTCAATGCACAGCAATTTCTGGCACGAAAACTAGTGTGTGCACTGTGCAGACAACTATCCCACTATGCTCCAGGATTTGTCACCGTGTGACTGCTTTCTATTCCCTAAATGGTTCCTTTTTAACAATAACATGCCCGCACACAGAGCAGTCGGTGCATAGCGATTTCTGGCACGAAAACTAGTGTGTGCACTGTGCAGACAACTATCCCACTATGCTCCAGGATTTGTCACCGTGTGACTGCTTTCTATTCCCTAAATGGTTCCTTTTTAACAATAACATGCCCGCACACAGAGCAGTCGGTGCACAGCGATTTCTGGCACGAAAACTAGTGTGTGCACTGTGCAGACAGCTATCCGCCTCTATGCTCCAGATTTATCATCGTGTGACTGCTTTCTATTCCCTAAATGGTTCCTTTTTAACAATAACATGCCCGCACACAGAGCAGTCGGTGCACAGCGATTTCTGGCACGAAAACTAGTGTGTGCACTGTGCAGACAACTATCCCACTATGCTCCAGGATTTGTCACCGTGTGACTGATTTCTATTCCCTAAATGGTTCCTTTTTAACATCAACATGCCCGCACACAGAGCAGTGTGCACAGCGATTTCTGGCACGAAAACTAGTGTGTGCACTGTGCAGACAACTATCCCACTATGCTCCAGGATTTGTCACCGTGTGACTGCTTTCTATTCCCTAAATGGTTCCTTTTTAACAATAACATGCTCGCACACAGAGCAGTTGGTGCACAGCGATTTCTGGCACGAAAACTAGTGTGTGCACTGTGCAGACAGCTATCCCCCTCTATGCTCCAGATTTATCATCGTGTGACTGCTTTCTATTCCCTAAATGATTCCTTTTTCACAATAACATACCCGCACACAGAGCAGTCAGTACACAACAATTTCTGGCACGAAAACTAGTGTGTACACTGTGCAGACAGCTATCACCCCTATGCTCCAGATTTGTCACCGTATGAGTGCTTTCTATTCCCTAAATGATTCCTTTTTCACAATTTCTGCTACGAAAACTAGTGTGTATATCAAACAGAAGTCATCGCTCTTTCCACGTTTATAAGTGAGTCACGGAAAAATTCTCATTGGCCACCACCGGGAATCGAACCCAGGGTCTTCCAGTTAAGCGCCGGATATGCTTCCACTACACCACAGCGGCCTTGAATTACACCAGACTCACATACACTAACTGCCAAGCCAATTTGGTAGGTTGCTTCTTGGAGCCCAGCACAATGCTGGGGATTCACCAAAGATGGTAAGTAGCAACTGAATAAATAATCAGAAGGCGAATGAATAATAATACAAACATTTGACGTGGACCAGGAACATCAAACAGAAGTCATCGCTCTTTCCACGTTTATAAGTGAGTCACGGAAAAATTCTCATTGGCCGCCATCGGGAATCAAACCCAGGGTCTTCCAGTTACGCGCCGGATATGCTTCCACTACACCACAGCGGCTCGAATTCCTCCAGACGCACCCACACTAACTGCCAAGCCTGGGTTCGATTCCCGGTGGCGGCCAATGAGAATTTTTCCGTGACTCACTTATAAACGTGGAAAGAGCGATGACTTCTGTTTGATGTTCCTGGTCCATGTCAAATGTCTGTATTATAACTAGTGTGTAGTCAGCTATTCTCCCCAGGCTCCAGATTTGTCACCGTGTGACTACTTTCTATTCCCTAAATGGCTCCGTTTTCACAATAACACACCCACATACAAAGCAGTCAGTGTACAGCAATTTCTGGCACGAAAACTAGTGTGTGTGTGGTCAACCATTTCCCCTATGCTCCAGATTTATCACCATATGACAACTTTTAATTCTGTAAATTAAAGCTGCCTTTAATGTGGACGTCAAGTAATTTTGCTTCCTATACTTCCAATGTAAAAACTTTTGTACACATTTCCTTCACAATTAGTGTGTTCCAAGGATGATAATTTGAACATCGATTGAAATAACTTCATATTGTAACTTGGAATACTTAATATTTTCTAAAACATAACCATAATTATATTAAAAATCAACAACTTTTCCTTTGTTGGTGTTGAAACCAGAAAAAAGATGGCGCGACCTGTACTTTGATGACGTCAGTAGACAAACAAATGTTGGATTGCATAATTATGGTTATGTCCTAGAAAATATTAAGCATTCCAAGTTATAAAATGAAGCTATTTTAATCGATGTTCAAATTTTCATTCTTGGGAACGCATTAATTGTGAAGAAAATGTGTACAGAAGTTTTTCCATTGGAAGTATAGGAAGCAACATTACTTGACGTCCACCTTAAAGTGAAAAGTTTTTCATGACATTGAAGACACACAAAGAACTGTGACATCAGATCTTCACTCGACACTAAACGATGACCTCTGCTAGTTCTTCTTTTCGTCACTTTTTGTATTTACGCAGCAGGAATGTACTTCGAATAAATATGAAGACATAGAAAGAACTGTGACATCAGCTCTTCACTCCATACCAAAAGTTGACCTCGGCAAGTCCTTCCTTTCGTTGGCTGATGGTGCCACTTCTTGTATTAACACAGGAGGAATGTACTTCGAATAAATATGAAGACATACAAATAACTCTGACCTCAGCTCTTCACTTCATACCAACAGATAACCTCTGCAAGTCTTTCTTTTCGTTGGCTGATCGTGCCACTTCTTGTATTAACACAGGAGGAATGTACTTCGAATAAATATGAAGACATACAAAGAACTGTGACATCAGCTCTTCACTACATACCAACAGATGACCTCTGCAAGTCCTTCCTTTCGTTGGCTAATCGTTCCTCTTCTTGTATTAACACAGGAGGAATGTACTTCGAATAAATAGGAAGACATACAAAGAACTGTGGCATCAGCTCTTCACTCCATACCAAAAGAGGACCTCTGCAAGTCCTTCTTTTCGTTGGCTAATCGTTCCTCTTCTTGTATTAACACAGGAGAAATGCACTTCGAATAAATATGAAGACATACAAAGAACTGTGGCATCAGCTTTTCACTCCACACCAACAGATGACCTCTGCAAGTCTTTCCTTTCGTTGGCTAATCTTTCTTCTTCTTGTATTAACACAGGAGGAATGTACTTCGAATAAATATGAAGACATACAAATAACTGTGACATCATCTCTTCACTCCATACCAAAAGATGACCTCTGCAAGTCCTTCCTTTCGTTGGCTGATTGCGCCACTTCTTGTATTTACGCAGGAGGAATGTACTTCGAATGAAATATATTCTCCTAAGTTTATCTGCTCTCTTCTACTTTCTTTTTAAAAAATTCAGTCTCATCACTTAATTGCTGCCCTGTGCATTCATTCAAAAATATTTCTGTTTTGCATACTAACTCGCGACAAGAAACAGAAAATTTTAAAATACGACTTTTAGAAACGAAGACATCGTGCCCATACGTTGGAGAATGAATTCATTTTTTTACAAGCGTATGGTATGGGAAAAATGATTGCGCAAAATAGGATATGTTAAAACTCTGACTTGCTTGATCTATCATCTCTCTCGCTCAGGTTACATTTCCGGAGATGAAGGGACATGGGGTGAATACTGAGAGTTAAAGCAGCGTTTTCATACGGTTTCAATATTGATCGGCTCTCCGGAATGAGAGGCAATCGATATTTCTTGCGCTTACTACAAACAAACACGGCCCAGAGAGCAACGAACTACCATGGTCATCGATAAATCACTCATTAATCTTATTAACTGCTGCCGCGCACTCAGAAATTTCCATTGATCGTTTGGCGCGGACAGCAGCTCAGGGAAAAAATCCAAAGCAATTACTTAATCCGCAACAGTTATGCACAAATGAAGAGGTGAGTCACTTTTGGGAGGGGCAGCATTTTGGTCTGGAAGTGTAAGGTTAACAGAAATTCAAGCAATCTTTGTAGGATTTTTCGCAGCTAAGAGTTATCAAATGACTTCATTCTGGTGAATATAGTGTTTGCAGTTTTCCTTTGCTTTCCTTGTGAAGACTGATTCAAGACTGCTTTTAACATCAGCGAGGTTTTATCAATACTCGCTTAACATTTCGCTTTTTTTATTGATTCTCGATACTATCTTGGAGCTTCGTCCAAGGAACAGTTTGTTCTAGCGACGCAATTTCAGCTACAGCTTCATTATTTTTGCTAGCAAAGCGTTCATCACGGTTTTTGATCTCTTCGGTGATATCAAAGTTATTTTACGCCTTTGTTGTTTACAAAGACGAACACTTATGAAGTTGTTCAAATATTCTCCTGGACAATCTTCTAAGATTTGCATCTGTTGCCATTTACTTCAAAGAAACAAACTCTGAGTGATAGGATCTCAGAAACTCTATCAAGTAAGGGACATCGATGGGTTTGGTATTGGTTGACCAACATTCTAGGTCGCTTGAGTGCGTATGTTTGTCGTCACTCACGGACAAGGGCACATACGAGGTGCTATTAGAAATCTTCGAACGTACCAGAATTATCGAAGTGATTGGAAATATTGGAACTAGCCTTTATGTCGCCACGGTGGCGCTTTGATATAAGCGATGGCTTCTGATCATTCATCCGAAAGGGGTCCGGGTTCGAATCCCGGTGAGGCATGGATGTTGTGTTTGTCTTACGGCAATGGCTCTCTCCCTTCCCTCGAACCAGTGGCTCTAAATTAAGGACGGACAACTGCTTATAACCCATTGAGTTGCTCATGGTGGTCGTTAAATGTCCAATCAAAAAAAAAAAACATTATTACAAACCTAACAGAAAAATAATAAGTTCCAACAGAAAATAAAATGACTAAATCTCTCACGTTAATGACAAAAAAATTAATTTTATCGTTGCGGAATTCGTTTTACGTTGTACGTAAGTCCGATTGCCGAGCGTTTGTGGTTCACTTGTTAAAGGCGCGAGTTACCTGCTGAGCCACCTCCAACAACGGGGGTTCGATCGTGACCTCAGAGGAAGGGTTATCTGGGGTAGCCTAAGTGCTGAAAAGTACAGGGTCGTCGATTTTGCGGAATTTCAGTTTAAATACGGGAAAACCTGAAATGAACTTTTCTGAAATAGACAGAATTTCTGTCTATGAAAAATCTGTTAAAATAAACTAGCACTTTTAAAAACGGAATTTTCTGAAAAAGACGGATACCTACCGGCTACTTTGCTGCACGTTATTTTTAGAAATTTTCCGTGAATTCACACCACTTATGTTTTACAGTGTACCAATAGCATAATGCGCCATGCCACACTACCAGAATCGTCAAGGAATGGTTTGAGGAACATGCTGGTGATTTTCTGTTAATGCCCTGGCCTCCAAATTCACCTGACATGAACCCAATCGAACATTCGACTTGGAAAAGCGGGTTCGATACAAATACAACGAGACTAATCTAATCTAGGTTGCGCAGTTTGCGGCATACTCAAGGGATCAGTAAAATAACAGGAAGCACTGATAACAGGAAAATGAAAAACACATAAGTTTCGATAGAATGCTCAAAAAAATGCGAAATACACAAAGTATAAACGAATAGAAAAAAACAATGTTCAAAAAATGGCGAGTGGTTCTGATAACTAGAAAGTCTAAAAATCCAGAAATCCAGATAAAATACTATAGATTTAAAAAATGTACAAATTGTAAAATACGAGTTGTAAAATGACAAACGAAAACCAGGCTGCCTTCTTCAGGAAAGCATCAACCTGGGCGAGTGGTTTTTCTAGTGTCAGTAAACGAGAGGGAATACCCAATGTCGACTGATAATGCTCCCGAAGCCACTATAACCAAGCACAAGCGATATAAAGCTTGCTTAAAGTACGAACCATACTAACAAGTAAAAACTTGTAGTAAAGGTAAAAGCCGGTGGCGCAGTGGTCTAAGCGATGGCTTCTGATCATTCGGAAGGGGTCCGGGTTCGAATCCCGGTGAGGCATGGATGTTGTGTTTGTCTTACGGCACTGGCTCTCTCCCTTCCCTGGAACCAGTGGCCCTAAATTAGGGACGGGCGACTGCTTATAGCCCATTGAGTTGCTCACGGTGGTCGTTAAACCTCCAATCAAAAAAAAAAAAAAAAAAAAAAAAGGTAAAAACTTACCAAACAACGACTGGATCATACGTAAGGAATAAGTCAGTCGGAATAACACCTAAGTTAAAAGTTGGACTCTAATTGAATGAAGTCCAAACGGTAGAAAGACAAATATAAAGCAACGAAATGGTGCGGTTAAGTGAGATAAACAAATATAAGTGACCTAACTGGCCGAAAAAGGTGCGAGTGCCGCCCCGGTGGCGCAGTGGTCTAAGCGATGGCCTCTGATCATTCGTCCAAGAGGGATCCGGGTTGGAATTCCGGTGAGGCATGGATGTTGTGTTTGTCTTACGGCACTGGCTCTCTCCCTTCCCTGGAACCAGTAACCCTAAATTAGGGACGGGCGACTGCTTATAGCCCATTGAGTTGCTCACGGTGGTCGTTAAACCAACAATCAAAAAAAAAGAAAAAAGGTAAAATCTTACCAAACAACGACTGGATCATACGTAAGGAATAAGTCAGTCGGAATAACACCTATGTTAAAAGTTGGACTCTAATTGAATGAAGTCCAAACGGTAGAAAGACAAATATAAAGCAACGAAATGGTGCGGTTAAGTGAGATAAACAAATATAAGTGACCTAACTGGCCGAAAAAGGTGCGAGTGCCGCCCCGGTGGCGCAGTGGTCTAAGCGATGGCCTCTGATCATTCGTCCAAGAGGGATCCGGGCTGGAATTCCGGTGAGGCATGGATGTTGTGTTTGTCTTACGGCACTGGCTCTCTCCCTTCCCTGGAACCAGTGACCCTAAATTAGGGACGGGCGACTGCTTATAGCTCATTGAGTTGCTCACGGTGGTCGTTAAACCTACAATCAAAAAAAAAAAAAAAAAAAAAGGTGCGAGTAGTGCTAGATGCAAGACTGTGTATGTAAATGTCTTCAGCTACTAGGGACCTACCAAGTATAGCACTTGGTGTAACCTAAGGGTCTTCAAATTGTAAGGTCATAGGTTAGTCAAGAGTGTTGATATGTAATTTAAGGCTCAGGTGAATTTGAATTAAAATTAGTGATTAGTTGCTTAAAGTAACGTCGTAGGAAATGGGTTGGGAATTTATTAAACTTAAATTTATTGATAAGAATTTTGAGATTCTTAATGATATTTTGAGTGAAACAAATTTTAACGATACTGTGATATTTCGGCGTATTTCTATGGAAACGTTAAAAGACCAATGAGTGAAATAGTTGATTTCAAATTTGAAATTTTGCCTTTTGTCATACAAGTCAACCTCAAACCCCCGCGCGCCCCCTTTTTTTGTTTTTTTTGTTTTGTTGATTTTGATCTTTAGGTCCAGGTAGTTCACACAGACTGATGTGCAGTTGATTTTTTTTCCAAAGAAAGGTCTTCCGGATATAAATTAGCACTCATTCGTAGAAAACTAGATTTGTTGAAGGCAATGATGTCATCAATGTATCTCGGAACAATACCAAATTCGGAAGAAGGATTAGCGACACATGATTTGTGTGACGCAGTTTTTTTTTTTTTTTTTTTTAAACGAAATCAGTAATAAAAGCGCAAAGAAATTTTCGCACACGTTTCCACCAGAATCATCCTGATGCTAAAAGGTTAAGAATTTTTTTTTGATTGGAGGTTTAACGACCACCGTGAGCAACTCAATGGGCTATAAGCAGTCGCCCGTCCCTAATTTAGGGTCACTGATTCCAGGAAAGGGAGAGAGCCAGTGCCGTAAGACAAACACAACAACCATGCTTCACGGGATTCGAACCCGGACCTCTTTCGGACGAATGATCAGAGGCCATCGCTTAGACCACTGCGCCACGGCATTAAGAATTTGGAAGACAAATTTCTAGAAACCGGAAGTATGTTGGACAAGCCAAGAAGTGGATGTCCAAGTGTTTCTTTTTTGTTCCTGGAAAAATCTGTCAACGCAAATGCATGGGCGTACAGATTGCCCCGGTAACCCCCGCACTGCGGGGGTGGGGGCCCACAACTAAGAATGTCTCTAGCCTCAAGCAGAAGAATTTTCCAAAATTTTTGCGGAAACTTCATATGAAACTGGTTAAAGAAACAGTCGGGAGTTTTTGACGGCAGCTTTGAATGAAGTACAGTACAGCGTCAAAACTTTGAAGTAATTGGGACCACTGGTTGTTAGAATTTTCGATGGGCTGGGATTTATTGAACATGTAAAACATACAAATACGCTAACGTTTCTCCATTATATTAACCAAATACATGTACCAAAAATGAGCAACGGTATAAAAAAAATTACATAAGACAAAGTTTTTTTTTGTTATTATGCAATACGAAACAAGTTTGTCATTTTTTGAACAAAAAGTAGAAATTCCAAAACTTATCATTACAAGCTCGTTCCGATTGCCAAGGGGTGAGCTTTATGCTGAGTGCAAGGGGAATGACTTTCCTCCTGGCTCACAGTGAACAATGAGGCTGAGGGATGAGACAAAGGGTGGTACTTCCGTGGTAAAGGGTCGTAAAATCTTAGCCCCACAGGGAACAAGTGACTGGGGAAGTTTTCGCCTTTAGTCTCTCGGTATCAGAAGTCACCTCCACCTTCAACACGCTGCGCCACCCCAAAATTAGGCAATTCCATTATTATCAAGCGCCAAGTTAAAATGAACGGACTACACTTAAACTTTCCACAACGAAAAAAAAAAAAGTGGAGGAGGGGAGCTTGTTCGAATTTTATTTTCAGCGTTCTACTGTATTAAAAAGAAAACAATTTTTGGTACTTTCTTTTTCAGTAAATAAGTAAAATCTTTAAGAAATCATTTTTGCTTTAGTTTATAAAAACTGGGTGACGAGAAAACTGCTATTCCAGAGAACTGGAGGCCCCTTTTCACGGCTATAGCAAGAGATCCAATACATGTATATTAACAAGAAAATGTGATTGAAATATCAGTTGAATAAATGAAATTTGTATACCAATGAGAATAAGGCGTTATATATTACACTTGCTTGCACATAACTACGCATCCTTCAGAATATAATGAGCTAAAAGGTGTTCATCGCGGGAACGAAAAAACAGAGACCTGTGTCATTTTTTTTATAACAGAGTCAAATGAAAAGACTTTTACTATGTGCAAAAACATTGTAATGTTATGCATATTAACATTGAAACCGTCTTAGCACGATTCAAACTTGCGTTAGATATCTTAAAGTTAAGAAATAACAACAACAAGTTAGAAGTATATAAATAAATTTTTAGATCTTTCGGATTACACAGTGAATCCATCTTCAGGAAACATTAACTGTATAAAAAGAAACGTTACAATTTTAAAATAAACATAAACATTGTACTGACAATAACATACAACGCGCAATGCACGTGTTACATTGACGCACGCAAATTACAGCTTTTCTGAGTTGGGTGAAAAGTTTGGATATTATACAGATAAATTATTCTTAAGTAATACCTTCCAAGGTTAAAGAATGCTTACTGGGCCGTCTTCATTACAGCATCTGTTTGCCTATTTGTGGATAAAAATACTTTCTGATACTAGCAATCTTGATTTTAAAGAATTAGTGGCAAGAATTATTGCTTCGTCCCATTTTGGGAAATGGGTACCTCCATGAACTAGACGAGATAGAGCTGTGGTCATAACACCATTTTTAACATTATATTTATGTTCAGTTAATCTTGTTTTTAATGTCCGAGCCGTTGATCCAATATAACATGTATTTGCATGTTCCGGGTGTACTGCTTTTAAGGGAATACTGTATATTCCGTATTTATTCTGGTCGTACTAGATGGGGTGAGACCCGTAGCCAGACAGAGAAGTTGGGAGGGGGCGACAGATGATTGAGGTAGGGATAAAGACGGATCAGACGTTATATATATTGTTATATTGTGACAAATCAGAAGAGACATTATATACAGGGTTACAAGGAAAGTCCTTGATCAGGAAAATATCTCACGAACTATGGAAGTTAGCGATTTACTTCTTGCGCAGTTGTATAGGAAACCCCCTATGGCGCACACAGTACGTAACACCACGAGAGATCCCCTTGCCCCCTTTTGGGGGGTGGGTGGGTGAGGGAGCTATCGCGCGCCCCTTTGCAGTTAGGGCAAAAAAAGTCAATTACAAACTTGTTCAGCGAGGCAAAAATAATAAATACATATTTTTGTCCCATAACAAAAGATGGAAGGGGATTCTCCAAATGCGAAAGGAGGGAAAGCTTTCTGAGTCCCTGCGTCCGGGTAGTGTCAGCCACCGCTCACGTACAGGCCGGCCAAAGCGAGACGATACGGATATTCTGGCATATGTATTTGCATATCCCAACAGCAGCGCAAATGAAGTTGCCCGGGAAAGTGGATTAAGCCAACATCGTGTACTACAAATTTTTCACAGGAAACATATGCATCCATATTTGTTTCATTCGCAGCAGGCACTGTGGCCTGGAGATGTAGAGAAAAAGACTTGATTTTTGTGATGTCATATTGAATGCTTTAGAAGAGGATCCAGAGTTTCTGTCAAACATTTTATGGACAGATGAGTCACGCTTCACACGAGATGGCGTTGTGAATACTCATAATGTACACTACTGGTCACAGGAAAATCCCTATTGGACGAGAGACACACACCATCAAGTGAGGTGGTTCACTTATGTTTGATGTGGTATTTGGGGGGACAAACTTGTAGGAACTGTTTTTATTTTTTTATTTTCAACGCAACTCTGAATGGTGAACGATATTTACATCTCTTTCAAACGGATTTCTTGGACAATACTATGCCATTACAACCTTTATTGAACGTGTGATACCAGCACGACGGGGTACCACCACATAGGAGTGCACACGTATCAAGATGGCTAAACGATGTGTGTGACCGGAGATGGATAGGACCAGGAGGTCCCATAGCATGGCCTCCACGCTCACCAGACCTCATGCCTCTGGACTTTTTCCTTTGGGGTCCATCTTAAATCACAGGTGTATGCAACACCACCGCTAAATGTAGCAGATCTGCAACAGCGTATAACATCCGCCTGTGCCTCTGCTGATGGGGATATGCTGCAACGCATGCACGGTCAGCCCGTAGAACGCTTGCCGGCGTGCATCGTTGTTGAAGAGCAACATTTTGAGTATGCAAACATGTAAATTGTATTTTCTAAACTAATAAAATCCCTACAGTATTATACATTCACATCGTGTAGCTCTGTCTAAATACTCGATTATTGTTTCCGGATGTTGTGATTTTCTTGGGGCCACATTCCCGGTCCCCTTTCATCTTTTGTTATGGGACAAAAACATTTATGTACTATTTTGGCCTAGCTGAATAAATTTGTAATTGACTTTTTTGCCCTATCTGCAAAGGGGGCGTGGTAGCCCCATCACCCCCTAAAAGGGGGTCAAGGGGATCCCTCGTGGTGTTATTGTGAGCGTCATAGGGGGTTTCCTATACAACTGCACAAGAAGTAAATCGCTAACTGCCATAGTTCGTGAGATATTGGTCTGATGAAGGACTTTCCTTGTAACATTGTATATATTGTTACATTATGACAGAACAGATGAGATGTTATGTATTTATTCAGACGACAAGACAGATCATATATCATCATCATCATCATCATCATCGTCAACCATTATCAATCCACTGCTGGACGAAGGTCTCCCCAAGTTTCCTCCACAACGGTCTGTCTTGTGCCAGTCTCCTCCATGTCACTCCTACATACTTTCGAATTTCATCCACCCATCTCCCATGTGGTCTCCTTCTGGGTCTTTTCCTGTCCCTTGGAATCCAATCTAAAATTTCGGCTGTCCATCGATGGTCTGTCCTTCTGGCATTATGTCCAGCCCATTGCCATTTCAGGGATTTAACTCTGATCATGATGTCTTCCACTCTTGTCATTTTTTGGATCCACGAGTTCCTCTTCTTATCTCTCCTGGTTACACCAAGCATGCACCTCTCCATGCTGCTTTGAGTTGTCTGCAGCCTTTGCACGTCTCTTTTAGTTAAGGTCCACGTCTCTGCACCATACGTAAGCGCTGGAAGGATGCATTGATCAAACACTTTTCTTTTAAGATATAATGGCATATTGCTCTTGAAAATTATGCTGTTTCTTCCAAAAGCTCTCCAGGCAAGTTTTGTACGCCGATTAATTTCTTCATCAATGTGACCCTCACTTGATATCTGCTGTCCGAGATAAACGTACGTGCCTGTTATCTCCAGCTTTTCTCCATCAATCGATAAATCTTCATTTCCTGTAAAAGCATTGAACATCAATTTTGTCTTCTGAAAGTTCATTTTTAATCCCACTTCTTTACTCTTGTCAGCAAGTTCCTGGATCACACTCTGCAGCTCTGATGGGGTAGTTGCAAAAATGACTATGTCATCAGCAAAACGAAGGTGGGTTAGATAATCTCCATTAATCTTTATCCCCCTGTTTTCCCAGCTCAGCGACTGAAAGACACCCTCCAATGTGGCATTAAAGAGCTTCGGAGATATGGTGTCACCTTGTCTGACTCCCTTTCCAATTTTTATGTGTGTTGTATTTTCAAACAGTCGAATCTTTGCACTTGCATTTTCATAGATGTTATTAATAATATTAATGTATGCATCTTCAATACCGCAGGTTTTCAGAGCCATTGTAACTGCTGATGGTTTCACGGAATCAAAGGCTTTTTCATAATCGATAAAAGCCATGCATAATGGAAGTTCATATTCCCTCGCTCTTTCAATTAGTTCTCTCAGTACGTGGATATGAACTATTGTGCTGTAGCCACTCCTGAATCCAGCTTGTTCTCTTGGTTGAGCCATGTCCAGCGTTACCTTCAAACGGTGTGAAAGAACTTTAGTGAAGATTTTATAAACCACTGATAGGAGGCTGATAGGTCTGTAGTTCCCGAGATCCTCAATGTCACCTTTTTTATGTAGCAGGATCATTGTAGCGGTGTTCCAATCCTCAGGAATCTTCCCTTCATTAAGGCATCGAGTGAAAATTTGGGCGAGTACTGTTTCAATTTCTCCACTTGCTTCTTGTATGATGTCTACAGTAATTCCATCTTCTCCTGGAACTTTTCCCCGCTTCATACTCTTTATTGCATGTGCAACTTCTGCTGGTAGGACTGGAGGAACTCTAGTACTGGTACCTTTCATGATGTCTGGAGTACATGTATCATCCCTTTCATATAATTTGGAGTAGAAATCTTTCACTCTTGTCAAAATTTCGCCTCTATTTCTTGTTATTGAACCATCTTCTTTTCTCAGTGCCATAATCTGTTTTCTTCCCTTACTGAGATGTCCCTTTGCTATCTTTAGGCTTTGGTTGTTTTCAATTGCTTTCCTCACTAGTTCACAGTTGAATTTTCTTACGTCTTCAGTGATACTTTTCCTTACTGTCTTGCATAGCTCTATATATTCCACTTTGGAAGTCACATTTTCTTTAATTGTCCTCATCTCTCTTCTTTTTGCATCAACATTTTGGTTTTTCCTGATAATTTGTTTACATGCAACTTGTTCTTAGACCCAGCTAATTTTGTTGCTGTTTCCATAAGAGCTTTGGTTACTTTTCTGTTAACTTCAGAAATATCCACTTCTTCTGATGTTAGGCCTTTTAAAGCAGAGAATCTGTTCTTCAGTTCCAACTTGAAGGTAGTATGGTGTTTTTTAAGGTTGGTTATGTCAACAGATTTTGTTTGTCGTATGAGCTTGCCACGTTCAAGTTTAGTGTTGAGGTGCATCTTACATCTCACCAATCTATGGTCACTACCTGTGTTGAACTTGTTTAGCACACTGCAGTCTTCTATGACGAATTTTTTGTTAAACATAATAAAATCAATTTCACTTGTCGTCCCATTTGGATGTCTCCATGTCCATTTCCTGTGTGGCTTTTTCTTGAAAACGTAGTTCAAGATGAAAAACCCTTCTGCCTCTGCAAACTCAACGAGAGTATTTCCACGCTGGTTTCTGTTGCCGTTACCGAATTTACCTACTGAAGTTTCATTCTGTTGCCGTTGCCCTATTTTTGCATTGAAATCTCCCATAACTATCTTCAAGTGCTGCTTACCTTTATTATTCAGATGACGAATTTCCTCCTAAAATTCTTCAATTTCTTCTTCAGGATGACTTGTGGTGGGTGCATAAGTTTGAATAATCTGAGCCTGGTATCTTCTCGAGAGTTGGATAACGAGTCGTGCAGCTCTGTAAGAGGAACTTTCAACTTCTACAACTTTATCCTTCAGTTTCTTGTTTATTATAAATCCAACACCACTAGTTCTGCCAGTATCTGTCCCACGATAGTAGAAGAGATGTCCACTTTTCAGTTCAATGAGATCTTCTCCTTTTCTCCTTATTTCACTTAGCCCGACGATGTCCCACTTGATCCTTTGTAGTTCCTCTTCCAATTCAAGAAGCCTTGAATCAGAAGATAGGGAACGTCCGTTACACGTAGCCAAGGTCAGCATCAGATGGCAGCCTAGTCCGGTCCTCCGGGGATTCTTAGCACCCTCTGCCTTCATGTCGCACTGGTCGCTGCCTTGGCCAGGTACATTCCAGCTGTCGGAGACTGAGGGCCAAGATTTAAGTTGTGGAATCATTTTGGAGGTGTTTGGCCATAACTCACCACGCTAGCCAAGCGGGTTGGTGAGTATGGGATAGAATTTCCTCTAATCCCGATGGTATAGTTATACCACTATTGGCGGTCGTCAGAGCCCCTTTTTAGTGGGAACAGAATGCACCACGAGACGGCGGGGTGGACATTTGTCAAGGAGAGGCTGTGATTTTACGCATCACCTGACCTTACTTCCCAGATCACACACACACACACACACACACACACACATATATATATATATATATATATATATACAATAATATGCATATAAGGACCTGGGCTGCCCACAAGGGCTACCTTTCTGTTCTTCTGATCCGTCGCTATCATTAGGACCGTAGCAAGCTTTTCTTATCTGGGATGGCGAGATTAGAAATTACACCCCTTGGAGTTAAATAATACGCCCCTTCGATTTAAAAATTACGCCCCTTCAAGTTCCACTTAAATTACACTTGTTTTTTTAGTTTCTCACATACCACCGTTATAGGAAAATGTTATGATCGTTCAAAAATTGCACTTCATGCTTTTTGACGCAATCTTATGAAAAATGTAAACACTAGGTAAATACCCGAGAATCACAAGTTGTAAATACCAAGTAAAGCATAAACGTTATGTGAACGCCGACAACACAACAATCCACAGAAATGAAGAACGGAAAACAAACCACGGCAGAACGAATGAGAATCGGATAAAAACTTAACAGCAGGAAGAAGCTTTAGGGTTAGGGCTTGAAAAAATTCCTTTCAAGGTCAAAAACGCAGATAACTTTGTACGACAGACCACAAATTAATGATAAATTAGCTCTTCATCCCAATGACATATTCGGAAAGGTCATGGAAGTTGGGCATATCAGCATATTGTTTTCTACGCCTCCATTCACTGTTTTGGAAAATTCCCTTAATGGGTATTAGATGTTCATACCTCTCTTTACTCTCGTTAACTGTATGGAATACTGTATGAAACTAACTAAATTCGCTAAAAAGAAAATTCTGAAGGGTATAACTATCTTTTTCAGTTACATATTCTATTTTTTACATCCCCCAGAGCATGAATTTATGCCCCTGGAATGACCATTCTCAGAGGGCAACACCGCCCTCCCTGCGGCTACAGCTCTGAGTACCAACTGCCATACCTTCACACACATACACTTCTGGTACAGGAATCAATAACCATCTATTACATTACAGAAACTCGCGATGAGTAATAACTCCAGAGACCCGCTTGAGACTCTAACTGCCTCCGCGCCATAGATACTATTTAATACACAGTAGCGTAATTGACCGTCTGTCCATCATTCATACATAGTAATCTGCTTTTGAGTTCCTGAGATTTTTCTAGGTCAAACAAGTCTTCGAAGGTCTGTTAGTTAACGACAAACTGAACTGGAATGCTATTTGAAAAATAAACAACCAATCGAACTTCTTTCAATGTATTGTGTCGCCATCTGTCGAGGTTTGTTAATAACTTTCTGCTCACGAAGAACACCTGGAGAAAATAACAGTAATTTTTAACAATATATTAGCTGCATTTAAAAAAATTGTTTTAGCATATTTGCAAAATGGTGGGAACGTAACTGTTCTGCGTAAAATGTTGCTCTCACGTATTAAAATTTTTCATGAACAGAGATTTTGCTCTAATAATTTCCTCAAATGGCACCGAGAAAGTCCCAACTTTTAGCTAAATAACTATTCACCCAGTCGCCAGCAGGAGTGTTAAACTTGAACTGCTCTTGTAAAACTCTTTATACACTATTTCCTCAGGAGAAAAAAATTTCTAAAAGCTTCCTTTGTTTAACACCCATATGCAGAATTGGCCAAATTAACCCTCCGACTGGCTGGTGAATAGGGAAAAGTGTACAGTTATTTTAACTTCCTTTCTACTCTTAGCCCATAACATTGAATTGGTCGTAATTGAAGGTAAATAAGTAAATATGTGTGCAACGTAAGTAGTTGATTGCAAATAATAAAGCACAAAGACGTCAACAAGGTGGTGCGAGGGTGGGTTATAGCCCACCGTGAAAATTGTTTTGCCCACCCTGCCACCCACTCAGTTCAAGATGTTCCATATTTTAATTTTTTTTCACTTTAAAATATAATCTGGACTTTGTCAAGGAATAATGACTCCCGTGTTTTTCGTCGAGTAGCCGTACGTATTTCCCCCTAGAAAGTGCGTTCCTCCTTCTCCGTAGAATTGTTATCAACTTAGCATCCGCAGAGCCATGAAAAATCAATTGTTCTCCACTCGTCCAAATTCTCAATTTAAGCCTTTTCTCAAGTTTTACGATCAGAGGCGAATGAATACGGTAAATAGGAAATCAATTATTCATTAGTAATTCCTCTACTGTTTATTTGTGCTACTATAAGCAAGGCATTCCAACACGGAAAGTGGAGAGTAAGGCTATACCAGCGTTCTTAAGCCTGCCCTAGGGTAATGAGGGAGCAGGTCGTAGCTGACGACTACTTTGGAAAAGATGAGTGCAAGACAAGGTTCATGGCTTGAAGGAAGGGGGTTAAGGAGAGGAAGGTATTGTTTGCGTGTTGAAATCATATACTAACTTGTACTGTTGAGGGGAAATGTGCAAGTTAACATACTAACTTGAATATTTCCCCTCAATCCTAATCAACGAAAACATTTGCTTTAAGATCTTTCTCCTAGGCATGAAATTTCTTTTTAATCAGGGCGTTTTAGGGGTGCTGGCGGCAGTGTGTCATGTTTATTATACGGGTGTGTAACTCTTTAGGTTTTACTAATTCTACTAAAATTGGATGGACGGAACATTAGCAAAATATAATTCCAAACTTCAGATTGTTTTGTATTCCAAAAAGTGCTAAAATTTCAAAACAGCTCCAAAATTAATGGGTATTGCGAATACCTTTGCAGCCTGTAGAAAAAAAAACATTCTTTCTTTCAGTATTTTGTAAATGAAGTAGCTATCAAACTTGCCCCAGTAAAATTAATAATCGCCTACCTGTCGCACATCCTGATTTCGAAGTCGAGAGACGTCCCTGGTAAAGCATAACTTTTGTTTAATGTATGGTAACATTGGCGAGCATGAGCTCCAAGAGTGAAGGAATTTGCATATTTAGGAAGCGTGTTTTTGGCAGAGAAAAAAAGACATGAGATGGTAAAATTAGTAGGCGAGTGAAATCATCTTTGAGATGCTGTAAGAGGATTTCACAGGAACGATGGATTTTCAAAAATGTCCCGCGAATGTCTGTGTATGAAAGTGTAATTGCTCCTACTTTGATGTACGACAGTGAAACCTGGGTACTGCAAAAGAGACATAGAAGCCGTTTGTGTGCTGGAGAGATGACTTAAGGGGGGGGGGGGATTAAGACCAGTGCCGTCTTAACACTTTTAGGGGGCCCTGGACCGTCATATTTTCCGGCCCCCCTGATCTTATATATACAGAACCAGTGGTGGTTCCCCGGCCCCTCCCAAATACTGTATAACCGGTTTTTTGGGAGAATTATATATTAATTTTCATTAATTAAGGGAACATGCAGGAACGGTGCCCCTCCCCTCCCCCTCACCATTTTTTTTTGTCTAGAACCGCCACTGTAACAGAACATATACAAACAACATATGGTATTATTACAATATGTGTTATTTTTTTGTTAACAAATGGCATTATTACATTATATACAACGTATGAGAATTATTATATACACCACCATCAACCATGTTATCCCTATGAGAAGAAACATTCAATATCCAGTAACTTTTTAAATACCACTTGAATGAAAAATGGTACATGACAGAAATTGTAGAACTCCATGAAGTGTAGGAAATGCACTCACATTTTGTTACTTAGCAAATTACAAGAAAATGGGTGCTGAAAGATATAATGTTTCTCCCCCATTCTACAAATTATTCAACGAAAATTAAATTAAAACGGAAGAAAGAAATAAACCAACCAGCGCCGTTTCCAGACAATATGACGCACCGGACAGAAATGACGATATGTGGTTCCCGTCATTGTTATTTGTTTAAACAGCGACGATTGAAAGAATTTATGTATAAGTAGCCCAGGAGGGTAAACCCCACTGATAAACATACGTGCACTTTTTCGTGTGGACAACACAAATAACTGTTTAAAAGGGAAAAATGAGATTTGTGCGTGGCCCTCATGACCCTAGAGGCTTAAGCCTCACTCACATCCTGGATCCGGAGGGAGGTTGGCTTTCTTTGTTTCTTATTTTGTCACAAATAAAAAACCTTAACACCTAACTTTCCTCCTGCCTCCTCTAAAAATCAAAGCTACGAACAAGTTAAAAAAAAAAAAGGGCAAGAGAACTTCCAACTTTCTTTATTGGTGTTTTTTTCTTTTCTGTAAAAAAAAACAAACCCTGTTGGTGAGTGGTCAAAGAGTTTACTTTTTGTAAACCCATAAGACTCACTCTTGGGGCGTTGGGGGCTTCCAGTTCAGGTGGAGGCCCTGGGCAGTGGCCCCATTGGCCCACCCCTTAAGATGGCCATGGTTAAGACGCGTTCTGATCATGTGAGAAACGAAGATGTGTTGCAGATGCGCAATGTGAAGCAAAATGTTGTGATTAAGGAGGAGACAAATATTCTTAGGTGGTTTGGCCATGTTGAAAGAATAAGTAGTGAGATGCTTACTAAGGTAATTTATTCACCCCATGTGGCAGGAAAGAAAGACAGCGGAGGACCAAGTAAGTCATAGAGGGACCAAGATTCAGGAATGGGTGCATGAGAAAAAAGCATAGCTTTTCGTTACACAAAAGTTGTTTATGTTGATTTTTTACTGTTTCTGATACAATTCTAGGCATTGATTCCAAATGTGGTCTTACTTTTTGTATCGTCAAAACCAGTGCTTTTTTTCTGGCGGTACCCAGTACCGTCACTTTTTTCTTAAGTTTTTAAAAAAATTGCGATTTATTGACAGCAAAATGTATTATAAATATTCCGGTAGATGGTACTGTGTTCACGAATTGATTCTAATGCAAGACAAGTTTTCTAGTGTTATTTTCTGGCATTGTGCTAGCCATCTCCTTGAATTGTCTGTTAGTGACACACTGAACAATGTGGCAGGAGTGAATTGCTTTAAGAGTTTCATGGACAAACTTTATGTGACTTATTATGCTTCACCTAAGAATGCAAGGGAATTACAGGAATGTGCAGCTACTCTACAACTTCAATTTCTTAAAATTGGCAGAATTTTAAGCACTCGCTGGATTGCATCTAGCTTTCGCACTGTTTCTGCAGTGTGGCAAGACTTTGAAGACCTTGTCCATCACTTTCAGGAGGCAAAAGAAGACAGCAAAAGAAGCAAAACAGACCGCTGTCTTTATGAAGGTCTTTTAAGAAAAATAACGTCATACGAGTTTGTTCTTGATTTGGACCTTATGTGTATTGATCTCCAAGAACTTAGTGAACTATGTCTAGAGTTTCAAGAGAGAAATATTGACTTGTACAAAGCAGACAGGAACTGAAAATCCTGGTCCGTACTACAGTATATCTCTTCAAAGTCAGAAGAGCATGAAGTTCAAAGAGATTCAGCTCCACACAAATGAAAGACACAGTTCTGCAATAAGTTCATCTGCTTTTTATAACAATATGAAAGAGGCTGTTGGAAAGCGTTTGCTGGAAGAAGATGATGCTGATTTGCCTGAATGTGCCAAGATCTTAGATACCAAGTATTTGCCAGAAAATCTTGGGAAGCATCTAGCATTTGGTGAAGCTGAAATTAAAAAGTTAGCACGCAAATTCCGCTTAAATGAAAGAGAAGCAGTTCGTAGTTTCCGTGAATATCTTCAAGTTAATAAAGTCCCGGACATACTATTTCATCTAAAGCACACTTTGAGCACAATTGCAATATCTTCCAGTGAATGTGAAAGGGGTTTCTCCCAGATGAATCTTATAGTAACTTCATCTGGGTCATTTCTGTTTGTACGGACAACTTCTGCACTGATGTTCATCAGGATAGTAGGACCTCGTCTCACTCAGTTCAACCCTAGCAAATATGTGGACTCATGGCTGCTCCGAGGTCGTCATTCTGCAGTTCATACCAAAAGCAAGAAGCGATCTAGAGACGACGAGGGTATATCGGAGGATATGTTAAAAGTGTGGAAGTTGCTGTAATAACACTTTCATGGTGAGTACCGGCACCTTTTTTTCCAGAAAAAAAGCACTGGTCAAAACTCTTTTAGTGATCTTAAATTTTGTGTTTTTATTAATACATTGTCATTCGCCTTTGTTACAGGGTAAACATGGCCACAACAAGAGGTTGTAAGCCCTCACCGGACTTCGGTTATGTTTGTGAGTACTATACAGTATTAGTCCTAAGCAAGTCAAGAACAAAATTACCAGAGAGGCCAAGTTTTTCATAGCATATCAAGCTTACTTCGGAATGCTTATGGGAGACAAAGACAAGATTTTTTGCTGTGGTAGTTGCAGTTCAACTTTGGAAGGTTGGCTTCATAGTACAAGGAAAGCAATGCCATTTGCATTCCTCGAATTTGGATAGAATCAAAGAGTCATCTTGATGACTGTTTCTTTTGTATGGTGGATATTTGCAAAATTCAAGGAGCCGAGAGACCGGAACTCCATTACACATCCTAACATACCATAATCTACTGCATCAGCTCCACACAGCCATAAGCTTCCCATTCCACAACCACCAAAAAGTGTATAGGCAGTAGAAGAAGATGTCCATCTGATGGTGATTGTGAGGACGATAAAGATATGGACTTCCAAGGTACATCTTGCAGTGCTTAGCGAAATTATCCCAATCAACTAGAACTAGATGATTTAATAAGAGCCTTAGGACTAACAAAATCAAATGCGGAACTTTTGACTTCTCGTTTGAAAGTGTGGGATTTATTAGATCCCAGCTGCAAATCGACCACATACAGAAAAAGACATGAAACATATGAATAATATTATGTTGTGACTGATGTTCTTTGCCATTGGTGCGATATAAATGGGCTATTTGAGAAAATTGACATTCCTCACATGCCGGAAGAATGGAGACCCGTTATAGACAGTTCGGTTAGAAGTCTGAAGGCAGTGCTATTGCACAATGGAAATCTATACCCTTCAATCCCAGTAGCGATATAAATGGGCTCTTTGAGAAAATTGACATTCCTCACATGCCGGAAGAATGGAGACCCGTTATAGACAATTCGGTTAGAAGTCTGAAGGCAGTGCTATTGCACAATGGAAATCTATACCCTTCAATCCCAGTAGCGATATAAATGGGCTCTTTCAGAAAATTGGCATTCCTCACATACCGGAAGAATGGAGACCCGTTATAGACAGTTCGGTTAGAAGGCTGAAGACAGTGCTATTGCACAATGGAAATCTATACCCTTCAATCCCAGTAGCGATATAAATGGGCTCTTTGAGAAAATGGCATTCCTCACATACCGGAAGAATTGAGACCCGTTATAGACAGTTCGGTTAGAAACCTGAAGGCAATTCTATTGCACAATGAAAATCTATACCCTTTAATCCCAGTAGCACACTCCATGCACACGAAAGAAGACTACACCATTGTCAAGCTTTTTCTAGAAAAAAAAATAATATGAATATATAATAAATAAATACATCTCTCTTTCCACGTTCCAGAAACACACAGCTGTGTGTTTCTGGAACGTGGAAAGAGCGATGTATTTATTTATTAACTGTCGCCACGTATTTGGAGTATTTTAACATGAATATAATTGGGATGTCCTGATTTTGCGATGATTGGGTTCCTTTTGGGCCTGCAACCTGGCTTTGCGGAGTATCCTTGTTTCCTTTGCTTGCGGGACAGCAGAGCAGTTAGCGAACATTACAAAACAAAATAATATCCTCCAAGAGCCGAGTTGCAAGCTGGTACACAGAATTCCATACACAACGCCCTCGTTCCAGTATAGAAAATCTTATTACCGTCTCTGCATTTCAAGTTGGGACTAGCGAAGCAGTTTGTGAAAGCATTGAATCCTGATGGACAAATATTCAAGTTCATTCGCTCAATGTTCCCGAATCTCTCGGATGCCAAAGTAAAAGGTGGTACATTTGTAGGGCCACAGGTAAAGACCATGCTGATTTCAGAAGAACTAAAGAGTAAAACGACTGGCTGATGTTGAAAAGGATGCCTGGAAGTCCACCTTGTTGTGACTGAATTTCTTGAAGAGACTTCATTACTTGCACTCACATCTTGAGCTTTTCTGATAAAATTTGGGAGCAGTGCACTGAGAAAAAAGTTTGTTTGAAACAAGAAAATAGCTGTTTTGTGGATTTATTTTGTTGCCTTAGCCAAACTCCATCGGAATTGTTTTGTTGGCAACACAAAATTCTTTCGTTGGCTATATTTTGTTAATTCAATTATATGGAGGTGGCATCGACCTTACGCCAAATCGCACGTGATTACTAGCTACTCCATACGGGCACTACCAAACTACCACTGACCAGAAGAATCTCGTTTGCGCTTAAGATTTCGTTTTGAATTATGGCTGACTGCGAAGTGAGTGCATTGTTAGAAGACTAGGAGCTGTCAACTCTGATAGAGACATTCAGAGGTAAGAATTTCTAATATATCTTAATAATTCGGACGTATTTTTATGCTAGTATTTATTGTGTTATTTTGGTTGGATTCAGTGAATTTCAGTGATGATTTGGCCTTACTTTGTAGACTCATAATTACAATGAACACGATAGAATCCGCGTCTTATTAGATGCACATTTAAACCCAGATTTCTGATAAAACAATAATACATTTCTTATGACGGCAAGCGATTTCTGATCGCTAATAAAAATTTGCACATGAGGTAATGATAAGAGTTGTAATTTATGTATAGAGCTTGATTTCATGTATTTGCACAACACCATACAGTGCGTTTCAAAATTCGTGCGGCAACCAAAGATTGCATGGTGATAGTACCCTGGAACATATAGAACGTTAAGATAAATATGATTTTTTTTGTCTAACCAAAAATGTCAATAATTTGTTTCATCAAAAAACTAAGGAAAACATTTAAAAAGAAATCGGATTTAGAAACATGTTACACACGCACCAAAATAGTGTCAATACGCCGATATGTCAAGTACAAAGATAATTTTAACTATTTGAGAAAATATGCTGATAACCACCTTTTTTTCAAATATGTTATAGAATGTGTTAAACATCAATATAAAAAAAATGTCTCCCTCATGCCAGAGCAATACTCTACAGAAACTTCCGTAGAATGTCTAAATTTTGCTGTAATTTTTCACTTCACCACTAGGTGGCACTTATTTAACTGGTGTTTCAAGTAAAATGAAGTGTTTTCAATATCTAGAGACCCTTTTCCATGTGATTCCAAAGTTTCATTGTCCTAAATTCAGTAGCACATAAACTACAGTATGTTATGTAAAAAGTGATATGCTACAGCATAGCTGCAAAAGTGGGTGTTCGGCTAAATTTTGGAGCACTGTATTTTAAAAACTATGAATACTGAAACTT
This sequence comes from Macrothele yani, assembly GCA_039090855.1. Classification (NCBI taxonomy): domain Eukaryota; kingdom Metazoa; phylum Arthropoda; class Arachnida; order Araneae; family Macrothelidae; genus Macrothele; species Macrothele yani. The sequence continues at coordinate 15,246,815 of CM077028.1, forward strand.
AAAATTTTCCCAAATCTTTATCAGGAATATATCTACCTGCCAAGTTTCATTAAAATCCGAGTCGGTGGGTGACATGGCCTCGGTGATCTGACATGGAATGAGCCTGTTGTATTTTTATTCAAACTCCTATGCCAAACAACGCCCTCTAATCAGGAGAGCGTCGTCACATCATTGAACCTAATCACCGCGCTTACATTCTGAGACCATGTTTCCAAGTGGATCGTCATTTTTACTTGAACCTGTTCTCTAGCATGTTGTATTTTTATTCAAACTCCTGTGCCGAACAATGCCCTGTAGTCAGGAGAGCGTCGTCACATCATTCAACCTAATCACCGCGCTTACATCCTGAGGCCGTGTTTCCAGGTGGGTCGTCATTTTCACTTGAACATGTTCTCCAGCATGTTGTATTTTTATTTAAATTCCCGTGCCGAACAATGCCCTGTAGTCAGGAGAGCGTTCTGCCTAACAACACCCTCTTGTCAGGAGAGCGTCGTCACATCATTCAACCTAATCACCGTGCGTACATCCTAGGGAGACCATATTTCCAGGCGCGTTGTCATTTTTGCTTGAATCTTTACCAAACACGTTGCCTTTTTATTCAAACTCCTGCGTCAAACAACGCCCTCTAGTTAGGTAAGTGTAATAACGTTGGGAGATTCCGATGTGCATATCCCTAATCCGCCCCGAAGGGTGATTGGGTGCTTCTTATTGATCGGCCTATGTAATTATCTGAAGCCTCTGTCCCTGGAGGACGGAACAGAAAAATAATTTTGGTTTGCAAAAAGGTAAGAATAACGAAGGTTTACCAATTTTTCGTTTTCCCTGTAATAGAATTATACTCCTCAGTCAAGGTAGCGTATGCATAACGTAGATAAAACCCACACACGCTCACATATTATTTTTCTCTGTTGCCTTGTAATTGTTTGAAAGCTGCTCACGTGACTGTATAATATTGACACGTTTTTTTTTTGTTTTTTTTTTTTGGTCTACGAAAGACATTCTTGGTACATTCTGACTTCTGTGTGGCGTAATTTTCTTGCTGGATGTTTGCTCATCGTTCCTTCAGCGGAAACATCTCTTTTGCTCCTGTGCAATAACAGTTAGCTGAACAATCAACAACCGTATGCACGAGAAAAAAAAAAGAAGCCCAGAACAATTAACTTGTCATTAGGAGCAAGTTCCAAGGTCCCTTATTATAAGGTGAAGGACGAAATCTGTGCTATTGCGCAGGTAAAATGATGCTATTGATCCTGTTCATGTGACACTCGCAATCTTTTTATTTCTGGCTGGAAAGAGACAGTGATCTTTCGTCTGTGGACAAAATTATATCCTTTCCTTGATAACTTTGATGTTCACTGGTCGACATAAAAAATGCCATACCATGAAATTAGACGAAACTTACCCCACATGTAGACAAGCAAGTGGGAAAAAAATATTTTTAATTTCTCGGGGATTACAGTGAATGTTGTGGGCGAGGAGGCTACTTATCGGAGTCAGTAGGTCGTATGGCAGCCATACTGGACTATACATTTGGCAACATCGAGTGCAGAAGTCCCCGGATCGTGTTCTAAGATATCGCTGACCATGCGTCGTTGACTTGTGTCCGGAATCATATTTCGAGGGAATCGTACAGGAGACTTCTGCCAAAGACGTCCCACACGTTCTATACTGGGTATAAATCTGGGGGATTGCGCTGGCCAGGGCAGCATCTGGACACCTTGTACGCACTGTTTGCTGATGTCGGCAGTGTACGGAAGGGCGTTGTCTTGTTGAAACCGAGCTTCAGGGATACCATGTAGATATAGCAACAAAACGGGCTGCAGCAGCTCATTGACGTATCGTCGTGCTGACATTGCACCCGCTATGCGTACAAGCGGTGAACGTTTGTTGAAACTGATAGCGTACCAAGTCATGACATCAGGATGAGAATCCGTATGCCGCTCACTGATGCAAACAAGGTATTACCGGTCTTCAGATTCTCATTTGGCGATCGACAGCGATGATACAAAAGCGATACTCGTCGCTGAACGCGACACGGTTCCATTCGTCCGTGTCTGGTACAGCACGACTGCAACCTTGCGCGACGATGCGCTGCGGTGAGTGGAAGTCGCGGCAATGGCTGGCGAGAGCGCAAACTGCCTCAGCCAATCGGCGATTCACAGTCTGTGCCGATACAGGAATGTCTACAGATGCCTACACACCTCGTCAAACGTCGTCCGCTATGGGTTGTAGGAGATGCTGTAGCTTGCCTTCGAATGCTGTTTGATTGATGATAGTACAGTGAAAAACTATGTATTTCAGTCTCTCACGAAGAATCCAGAATAAGAGCAATGCTAAATACAGCATTTCGCAATGATTTATAATCAGTTGTAAATAATAATTATGCAATGATAGAATGGTCAACTCCAAACGATACTCTTAGACTCCTAAGAGAAAACTACTGCGGGGCCATCTTCTATTTCTTAAAAACATTAACGGGAAAAAGGAAATGATTCTAACTTACAAATGGATATTAATGTTGCTCTGAATCAAAAGCTGAGAACCTCGGCGTAACATTTTTTCTTATTTCGGGGGAGAGAAACTGCTAACCACGGTAAGCATTTAAGGCTGTAAACCGTCACCTGTTTCTAATTTGACGTCATTGGCTCCAGGGAAACGAGAGAGACAGCGCCGTAGGACAAACACTCCATCTATTCCTCACCCGGGCTCAGCTCGTACAATTAGCTAGATGCCCACGCAGAGATGGAAATGGGTCACCGGGTTGACAATTTCTTGTGGGTCAAAAAGGTAGGGTCAAGGTTGTTCCTCACCCGATTTCGACCGGGTTGTATTTCCGTTTTATTTTTGAATAGAAAAAAAAATATCTCCAAGAACCCTTTACAGGTCTTTGAAACAATGCTTCAAAGCTGCAAAGTATGATCCAGGAACTTCCTGAGAAAAGTAAAGAAATTGGATTAAAAATAAACTTTCAGAAGACAAAACTGCTGTGCAATGCTTTTACAAGGAATAAAGATTTATCAATTGACGGAAAAGCTGGAGATGGCCAATAGCTGCATTTACCTTGGGCAACAGATAACAAGCGTGGGTCACATTGATACAGAAATTAATTGGCGTATAAAACTTGGTTGGAGAGCTTTTCGAAGAAACGAAATGGTCCACTTTTTAAGAGCAATATGCCTTTATATCTTAAAAGAAAAGTGTTTAATCAATGCATCCTTCCAGTGCTTACATACGGAGCAGAGACGTGGACTTTAATTAAAAAAGGTATACAAAGAATGCAAACAGCTGAAAGAAGCATGGAGAAATGCATGCTTGGTGAAACCAAGAAAGATGAAAAGAGGAACTCATGGATAAGGAAAATGACAAGAGTGGAAGACAACATGAACAGAGTAAAATCCTTGAAATGGCAATGGGCTGGACATATTGCCAGGAGAACGGACCACCGATGGACAACCGCAATTCTAGACTGGATTCTAAGGAACAGGATGAGACTCAGAAGACGACCACGTGAAAGACGGGTGGATGGAAGTCATTGGCCCAAGACAGTCCCTTGTGGAAGAAACTTCAGGAGACCTTCATACAGCAATGGATTGATAATGATTGACAGCGATGATGCATTCGAATTTATACCTCAAAGCAGATTAGTCCGGGTCAGGCACGAGTTGGGTCCGGGTCGGGTCCAATTATGTGACTGCCGGATCCAAAGTTTTTGACCCATTTCCAAACTCTGGTCCGCGCCTCTGACCCCAAGGCCACCGAGAGCGTAACAAGCACTTCAGCTCAACTGGTTTAAGCATTATACAAAAGCATGAAGTGAACGCGCGTTCGAACACCACGTGACAACCCGGAATGGCTCGAGAAATAAATCAACGTTAATATTACGTAATTCCAAATATGGCTTCTCTTCTCTTCATGTCGATGACGTAGGAACAAGAATATACATTATTATTTTTGAGGCTCAAAACTGTAATACGAAGCGGTATTTATGTAGATGTGCGATTCATTATCCCTGGTGTCTCGATAAATGCCATTTTCTGTAAAGTTCTGAAGTCACAATTTCACAAAAGTAGCTCTTTCCTCTGGCGTCGATGCGGATAAGGCAGAATTAATGTCTGGTGCAAAGAGTAATAGAAACTGCGTACAGAAAATTAATCAGCTGCATATTTCAAATCGTTCCTAACAACGCATCATAAATAGAGGCAAACACTTTCTGATTTACAAAACGTATACAAAATTTTATATTGAAGTTCACCAAAAGGCAGAAGGAGTTTAAAATTCTTGCCAGTATGAAAACCATATCCTGTACTAAAATTCATTCGGTTCCAAATGATTGAATATAATCTTGTCAGTTTCTTAACTCATAATCTCATAAAAATGAAGTTCTATTTCGATTCACGAAAATTAGAACAAGTGTCCCTATCGAGATACTTAAAGACACGTTTACCATGCTCAATTCGAAGGTAGAAAAGAAAGGGAATCGTTGGATAATAGCGCATCTAATGTGATAACCAAGAGAATATGCCGCTGTATGTGTGAATGCTTAGGGAAAGGGAAGAAGGATGCTGAGCGGATCTTGATGGGATCTTTATCCGCCAACAAAAGACCAACTTGGAGCGACGTGCTACTGATCTGCGAACAGACATGCCGTTTGACGCCACAGACACGAGTAAACTACATAATGGCTGCTTTGCAACTCTGCTCCATTCCTGAATCTTGTCATGTCCGCTGGGGCATTTCCGAGGAACGGGCTGAAGAGCAAGCAGCATGACAGACAAATTTCTTAAAGGGAAAAGTCATAGGCTCTGTATCCCCACGAAAGAGAGAACATTATCCCCTTGCAATCCGTTATGAACGAAATCTTTCATGCACAGTACCATGGACTTATTTTTTTCTTCTGGTTTCTGGATTTAAGTGTAGAATTGTCACTGATTTCAGGATGGTGGTTCCAGAAAAGGGACCGGACCGGATGGAGCTTCAACGGAGCCCCGATCAAAATTTCATTGCGGGCTCTAGAAAAAAATCTCATATTTCAACAAAGTCGTTACGTGAAAAAATGACTTCCATAAAACAGACGCACGAAAAATAAGTAAACTAAAAAATGATTGTCTCAAATTGCTGTTAGCTTAAAAAAATATATATATATAATAACATGGATTGAAAGTTCGGATCGGAGAGTGAAATAGAGAATAAAAGCATATACGATTTTCTTTCTGGTGAGAAGGGTGTTGAGGTTGAATTGTTATTCTTATAAAAACTTTCTCGCAAAATGAAAAAAAAATAACTTCAACTAATCTGCGTAGCGAAAATGAGGATCCCTCTAAAATCATCATCAACAACTATTACAATCCGCCGCTGGATGAAGGTCCCCCCAAGTTTCTTCCACAACTGTCTGCCTTGAGCCAGTCTCCTCCATGTTACTCCGGCATGCTTTCGAATTTCATCCATCCATCTCCTATGTGGTCTTCTTCCGGGTCTTTTTCTGTCCCTTGGTATCCAGTCTAAAATTTCGGTTGTCCATCGGTGGTCCGTTCTTCTGGCAACACGTCCAGCCCATTGACATTTCAGGGATTTACTCTGATCATGATCTCTTCCACTCGCGTCATTTTTCTTATCCACGAGTTCCTCGTCTTACCTTTCGTGTTTACACCAAGCATGCATTTCTCCATTCTTCTTTCAGTTGTCTGCAGCCTTTGTACGCCCTCTAAAATACATTCGTTTAAATAACTTTTTCCTCTGATACATGTTCTAGAGATTGATTTTTGATGCAAAGTGGGATAACCGACAAATTAATGACTTTTTTTATTTTTTAAACGAGCTCATGTATGAAAATTGCCTTTTTTAAATTTTAATGCTCTTTTAAAAACCACTGAACAGTTGACCTCCATATATAGTTCCAAAATAACTTTTGATGATTATTTTTAATTATTTTAAATTTAAGTACCTGGTTGATAGACAAAGGTAATATTTGTTTATGTCTTGGTAATATCCGTGATGACAGATTGCTGTATGATGATGACACAGTCCTGTTGGCAGAGAGCAAAAGGGAGTTGCAGAGCATGTTGTCTTGGATGTATGAAGTTTGCATGAAATTCAAACTGTGTATAAATAAGGGAAAAACCAAAGTTATGATTTTTGAGAGAGGAACTGCTAGTACTGAATGTAATATAAGTCTAAATGGCACAGTGATTGACCAGGTGAATGAGTTTGTGTATTTAAAAAGCATGTTTGACAGAGAGAACAAATTGGAAGGTGAAATAAAGCCCCCGGTGGCGCAGTGGTCTAAGCGACGGCCTCTGATCATTCGTCCGAACGGATTCCGGGTTCGAATCCCGGTGAGGCATAGATGTTGTGTTTGTCTTACGGCACTGGCTCTCTCCCTTCCCTGGAACCAGTGACCCTAAATTAGGGACGGGCGACTGCTTATAGCCCATTGAGTTGCTCACGGTGGTCATTAAACCTCCAATCAAAAAACAAAAAAAAAAAGTAGGCGAGTGAATTCTTCATTGAAAGTCATGGCTGCTTTGGGAGGTTTTCACAGGAATAATGGGTTCTCAAGAGAGTCCCGTATGGCTGTGCATGAACGTGTAATTGTTCCTACTCTGATGTATGACAGTGAAACCTGGGTACTACAGAAGAAACATAGGAGTTGTTTGTGTGCTGGAGAAATGCGTTACTTACGGGGTTTGTGGCAAGACACGGTCTGATTGTGTGAGGAATGAAGATGTCTTGCAGTTGTGTAATGTGAAGCAAAATGTTGTTAGCAAGGTGGAGACTAATATGCTTCGGTGGTTTGGCCATGCTGAAAGGATGAGTGATGAGATGCTTACTAAGAAAATCTTTTTAGCCCAAGTGGCAGGAAGGAAAGGCAGAGGAAGCCATGAGAGGATCAGGTTCCGGAGTGTCTGCATGAGAAAAAGATTATGAGTATGAAGTATAGAAGATATTGTGTATGGCGTGTGATGGATGTCAGTGAAGCCCGAGTTGTATGACAAGATCGCTGTAAATGGAGAAGTTTGATACGGCAACAATAAGTAAAAATTATCTGGTAGTTCGTATTTCTTTGTGGAGCTAACCTCTGAAACTCAGAGAACAGCTTATTGGTGATTATGATGATGATGCTTATACACAAATTGTTGAATATATAAAAGTGGGGCTACACAAAATGATGAACTTTCATTTTCTATTTCATGAATCTGGAAAAGTTTAAGGTAATAATAATCATTTAAAATCTGAAAACTTCATTGTCTGTACGACGAACGGCGGTAACCAATTTAAAAGTGGTGGGGGATTGAAAACTAAAAAAAAAAAAAAAATATTAACAATAATAAATATAAAGAATTCTACTGGAAATCATATTGTTTTTACTTCCTAACCCGTTAAGGCGCGCTGCCCGGGACGACCGTCCCGATTGCCCCTCTGGTCCAGCAGGTCTTAAAACCAGCACTATCGGACAGCCGCAGAACCGATACCTTTTCCGAGGTTCTGAGCAAGGCCGTCTAGAAAACACAAGGCTACAACATTAGTGAGATGAGTTCCCTCCATTTGTGACGTCACTTTCAGTTACACGGACTGATACGTCGGTGTCGTGTCTGACGTCACACACGACGAGTTGGAAATCAGTCGTACGCCTTGCTTTCCGCGTGACGTCACTAAAAGAGGGAACTCTTCTATCTAATATCATGCTCTTGCAGAAGTTCATGGGAATCATGGCACTGAAAATAATGTGCGCATTTAGTTGTCATTAAATGAAAATCAGGTAATTTTATAAAGGCAGAGTACTTAAAGAATTTGCAAATGTGTGCTTGCGTGAAAAAATGCATGAATGGAACAAAATATAACAATTCATCGCGACATGATAGAGGTCGCCACTCCGGGGAAACTGTAAAAACCACCTGGAGAACCTGGAAAATTCTAGGAATTTGTTTATTACTTTTGAGTGGGAACCCTGTTAATGAAATTCCCGGATTTAACGTGGAAGAGAAAAGCTAAGATGATAACTTTTAACAAGCGAAGTAACAAAATTTTATGAAATTCCACTTTTAATGAGGCAGAAAAGATCTGCTGCACATTGTCCTGGAACGAAGGAATAGAAATGGTGGCATACAGACGAAATTGTAACAACTCAGGAGAATCCTGATGTGCTAGTGGAAAAATGTTGATAGAAAAGCAATAGAAAAGGCGTACACCAAACGCTGAACAAGTGAGTTATGCAAGACAGTCTCCGACACCCACTCGAAGGGGTTGTGCTATGCCTTGGGAGTGTCGCGTCAGCAGAGTTGAAAACAGGCGCCTTACTCGTAGGCAAAAAGAGGGTGGGTAGGGTTCACGCACATGTAGTGAGTGGATTTATGGGCGACGATTGAGGAGAGGAATAGAAGAGTGATGGAATGGGGATGTGGCCTGAGGGGGAATAAGAGGTAAGAATTCCTGGAATTGTGCCCATTTCGCCTTTCACCCTCCAAGTGAACGTTGCATTGGAAAGATCTGTGCTGCTTTTGCTTCTTGTGCAGTAAAAGTCTAGGATTTTCTAATAACTGTTTTCTCATAGACATTTTGTGTCGTAAAACAGCGGTCAACTCACGTAGCCGTCAAGCGGAAAATCCTAGGTGATAAAATGTGTACGTATGTGAAAATAGTTATTCGTAAACGATAGAGTATCCATATTTAGAGAGCTAGAAAAAGGTGGGAAAATGTTGCCATATGTTATGATATACAGGGGTTGTCCACAATAATGAAAACATCTTGAAACAATAGGTGATACGCACCTAATATGGTGTGGGAGCAAACTTGGAATTTAAAACTGCTTGAATCCTCCTTGGAATGGACGCATGCAAGTCCTGGTTGGTGGTAAGTGGTATGTTGTACCATTCTTCCTGCAGAAACTCCTCCAATTCCTTGAGAGACGCCGGAGGAGGATAACGGGATCGCACTCTGTTTTCCAACACAGACCACAGGGGCTCAATGATGTTTAAGTCCGGGGATTGTGCAGGCCAGGGAAGGTGTGTCAATTCATCCTCATGTTCCACAAACCATGATTGAACAACTCAACTTCTATGAATCGGGGCATTATCATCTTGAAAGGTGCAATCCCCTGACGGAAACAATGTTTGCGCCATTGAATGCACATGGTCGGCCAAAAGAGTGACGTAGTCACCGCTAGTGATCCGTCCGTGTAAGGTGATAATGGGACCTGCTGCAAACCAGGAGATCATGGCCCAAACCATTACGGAACCGCCCCCATGCTTCACTGTAGGAAGGGGACAGACTGGGTTGTAGGCTTCTGCGGGAGTTCTCCACACGTTAACCAATCCTGTGATGGGGAATAGTGAGAAACTTGATTCATCGGAAAACAAGACATGTTTCCATTGATCCGCAGTCCACGTTTTATGTTCCTGGAACCACCGTGGTCTCCGTTTCATATTCACCTGTGACACCAGGGGTTTTGTAATCGAAGCTCTGCCGTAAATATTGTGCTTATGCAATTCCCTTCGCAAGGTATGGGTCGACACTGCATTTTGGAGATGTGCATTAACCCCAGAAGTTACTTTCGTCGCCGTGGTCTTCCTCCTTGAGGTCACAATCCTCTTTAATGTCCTCTTATCTATCGCAGTGAGTTTAGTTTTCCTTCCACAGTTGTATCTCGCAGATGATGTTGTGCCGTGAACATTGTATGCTGTCAAGACCTTCGACACGGTACCTCTCGATACCCCCAATACCTGTGCCACTGTAATTACTGACGCGCCAACCACACAGGCTCCTACAATCTGCCCTCTTTGGAACTCCGACAGGTCACTCATTGTGCCTTCACCTGGAGCGAAGTTATGCAAACACCGATTTACAATGCAATCACACAGACCCTTGAGACTATAAGCAACACTTTTTTACAAAAATAATTGAAGCTACATGTTCGTTTTACTCAAAAAGCAGCACATACCAAAGTCACTGTTTTCAGCAAGGTGTTTCCATTACTTTGGACAACTCCTGTATGTGGATATATTACACAAATGTACATATGTACAAAATATCAGGTACGTACATTTTTACATGGTGTGATTTTTCGCCCGAAAACGGATTTAACTAGAATTTCCGTCCGCCCAGAGCTCCTCGTTATAAGCCAGCTCTACTGTGTGTATATACAGGGGTTAGACAAAATAATGCGAGATTCACATAGCTTTGGATAGTCTCCAGTGGATTGTTGTGATATCTGTCGATCAGAACATCAGACAGTTGTTTCAAAGATGTTGGAGAAGGGAATCTGCTTCTCACTCTGCTCTCCAAGACTGCCCACAGTGGTTCGTTGACATTGAAGTCAGGTGATTGAGCTGGCCAGTTCAGATATTGAAGTTGATCTTGGTGATCCTCAAAATAAGACTGAAATGTTCTGGCGGTGTGTATGGAAGCTTTGCCATCTTGAAAAATGGCACTGTTGTTGGGAAACAACATTTGGATCATAGGATGCACTTGATCACCTAGAATGTCGAAATACTCGCTGGAAGTAACTCGAACATCTAGGGTAATGATGGGGCCAGCCAAATATCAAGATATGGCCACCCAAATCATCAGAGAACCACCTTATGTTTGACAGCTGGAACCAGATATTCCGAATTGTATGCTTCCTTGGGGGTTCTCTATACATAAAATCGACCTACTATTGGGAGTATTGTAAATGAGGACTCATTTGACAATATCACACGTTTCCTGTCATCAACTGTCCAGGTTTTACGCTCATTACACTAACTTTTTGGCATTGTAGCCTTGGTTTCTGTGATTAAAGGTTTCCAGTCATCAACTGCCCAGGTTTTACGCTCATTACACTATCTTTTTGGCATTGTAGCGTTGATTTCTGTGATTAAAGGTTTCCAGTCATTACACGATCTTTTTGGCATTGTAGGGTTGGTTTCTGTGATTAAAGGTTTCCAGTCATTACACGATCTTTTTGGCATTGTAGCGTTGATTTCTGTGATTAAAGGTTTCCAGTCATCAGCTGCCCAGGTTTTACGCTCATTACACTATCATTTTGGCATTGTAGTGTTGGGTTCTGTGATTAAAGATTACCAGTCATCAACTGTCCAGGTTTTAAGCTCATTACACAATCTTTTTGGCATTGTAGCGTTGGTTTCTGTGATTAAAGGTTTCCAGTCATCAACTTTCCAGGTTTTACGCTCATTACACTATCTTTTTCGCATTGTGGCGTTGATTATTGTGATTAAATGTTTCCAGTCATCAACTGACCATGTTTAACGCTCATTACGCAATCTTTTTGGCATTGTAGCATTGGTTTCTGTGATTAAAGATTTCCAGTCATCAACTGTCCAGGTTTTACGCTCATTACACTATGTTTTTTGCATTGTAGGGTTGGTTTGTGCGATTAAAGGTTTAGTAATTGCAGCTCTTTGATGGATGTTGGCTTTGTGAAGTTCTGTGCGGATTGTTTTTGTGGAAACAGGGTCGTCTTCCAGTTGGATATTGGGTTGTGCTGTTATCTTTGCTGCAGTAGTTCTGTGTTGTTTGGACACAATCACTGTAAGTGTTCGACAGACCCTCTCGTTTAGTCTCCGTTTTCGCCCACTATTCTTCTTCGCCGATGAAGTCTTGCTGTGCTTTGTGTACGCAGTCATAACAATGAAGACTGTTTCTCTTGAAACACCAAAGAATTTGGCTGTTATGTCCACAGACGCTCCTACTAAATGGGCTTCCACGATTTGTCTTCTTTGAAAGTCTGACAAGTCGCCCATTTCACCGACCGCTGGAACGAACCTCTACTGTCAGTGTTGCCATTCTATCGATTCATCAGCAGATCTACTGTTTTTGACTCATGTCTACTGATAAGAATTTCGTAATCTACTGATTTTTCTGTTTTGAGACCACCTACACACTCAGCTACATGCTGCTAAGAATGTCTGCATTCTTTCAGTACTCACCATCTACTAATCCAATGGACAAGACTTACCTCACAATCAGTCTTAAACCTTTAACCGGCTGGAATGAATTAGCTCGGGGTTGGCAAAATGGACTGAAATCAACTCGAATGAATATATTAGCTGTCTGAGAAGTGCGCTGAACGTGGCTGGAACGAGTGCTGAACCTGCGCATCAGAAGGCGTTGCTTTCCCGTTAGTTTTGTTATTCACTGTGGTCATTTAGGGGATGACCGACACTAATCTTTTTTGACTGATTACCTGCTAAACCTAAGAAAGGAGAGAGAAGACGTTCGAGTCGCTAGTTTCTTACCTAGTGCCATGATGTTCGTGCCAGGGGCACTACCCTTTCCCCATCATTCCTCGGTGTCAGGGGGACTAACCCATCCCCATCATGGATTGGAAGTGTTGTGGAGCAAAGAATAGCTTATCACATGTGACAGGTTTATGGCCGGTACTGCTGAGATGGGAAAGTGATGAAGTATCCTATTTGGCTCAAGTGCATCGGCCGCTTAAAGGGTTAAAAGAGAAAGCTGACAAACACTAAAACTAATTAACACCTGCTACCTATTATTTTTTAAAATACAAATACTGGTTGTTATGAAATATTTTTTAATTCTAGATAATTAGACTGTTATACAGAAATGTTCCCTAGTTTTGTTTAAAAACGCAGAATATCAGGAAAACTTCTATAGTACGATATTTGTATTAATGATAATTTTTAGAGTATAGCTTTTATTTCATGTACTTTGGGAACATCTGGGTATCTTTGAGTACGAAGTGTATAACTCTGTTTTTAGGAAGACAAGTGGGACAGATCCAGCTGTGTCTACATTAAAAGGCAAATGCGATGAATATTTACGCCCACATTAATTTTAATGATGAGAATTATTGTATGAAATTGATCATTAACAATGTCTAATAAAAAAAGTGACTCAGGAGTGTACTGTTTGAATTTTCATTCCACGGGCAGCGGATGGCCTAGTGGTCAACGTTCGTGACTGCAACGGAGGAGCCTCAGGTTTGATGCCGGGCAAATTTGAACGCTTGAATCACTAAATATGCGCCGTGCGTCAGAAAAAGCACGTTAAGCCGTCGGATCTCGGGTACAGTTATAAATAAGGGCGTCTTCCTCCCCCTTTCTACCTCACTTCCGTGTCACTTTCCTATCGAGCAGTCTAACCCAAATCTCCTAGCTTTCTATTTCTAAGGGTTGTTTAAGACCTGGGGTCAGACACTCCCTTCCTAAAATCCTATATGATCTGATCTGATCTCTTAATTTTATTAGCAGTTTGTGGAATACTGGTAATATCTGATATAACAAAACAAGTGTTCGTTCATGTTAAGATTAATACATCCAATAATACATTGCATTTGTGAGGTGGTGCATATTTCAAGCAGAAATATCTGATCTACTGATTTCTACTGATTTTTTGAGCTCTGGTCTACCAATTTCAGGTAAAAGTATCTGGAAACATTAACGTATGTGAAAACATACTTAAACATCATGTACCACACTCAGTGATGTAGTTCTAAGAAAAAAAAGGGCGTAAACATCATGTACCACACTCAGTGATGTAGTTCTAAGAAAAAAAAAGACTTAAACATCATGTACCACACTCAGTGATGTAGTTCTAAGAAAAAAAAAAGACTTAAACATCATGTACCACACTCAGTGATGTAGTTTTAAGAAAGAAAAAGACTTAAACATCATGTACCACACTCAGTGATGCAGTTCTAAGAAAAAAAGACTTAAACATCATGTACCACACTCAGTGATGTAGTTCTAAGAAAAAAAAAAGACTTAAACATCATGTACCACACTCAGTGATGCAGTTCTAAGAAAAAAAAAGTGCCCTAGAGGTGAACGGGTTAGGGGGAAACAAACCCAGAAAGAAGAGCCTTAAAATTTTTCAGAAGCAATTTAAAATACGATTTATTGTTTTTATCAGTTAGTGTTTTGTTTTTTATTACTATTTATTTTAATAAACTTTTATTAAAAATTGCTTAATTGGAGCAATTTTAAATAAAAAGATAAAAGTTACGTGGAAGTCAGATGTAAGAATATTAAGTTTTCCTTTAAATACTGTTCTGTCATTCTGTACGATTCCAAATATTCAGTGTGAATAATATAATCCAGTTACACTGAATACATGTAACTTATTTTCCGGTTAAGATTATGGGGTGGGAGTGGCGGATTTTCTTTACGTTGTTTTTTTGTTTCTTCCAAGGCATAATGATTACCGCGACAAGAGCGCCGACTTGACCAAATTATTGGGGGAAGGGGAGGAGGGCGGCGTGAAGGGATCACACTTGGGAGAATCACCTCTCTTCCACTGTCAGAAGGAAAATTAAAAAAAAAAAAAAAAGGGCAAAAAGATACACTACGAGATCTGACATATATTTTAAAACGCAATTGTAATTATTGCTCATCAGCAAATGAAAAAGGAAATAAACATTTTTCTGAATATTAATATTTTTCAAACTAAAATTCAGCCTGCAATTTTTTAAAAATATCCAGAGAGATTTTATTTCCAAGCGTTTATAAAAAATCACAAATTATCTTGGATTACTTAAACAAAGAACAAGAAGCGCAAGAAAGAAATAGATAAATAAAGACGCTAGAGATTATACGTTATGACGAAGTAAATTTCTCTATCATTCTTAAGCCAGGGGCGGGATTCGAACCCCGAACGCTCGACTCCAGAGCTCCGAGTGCTATCCACTATACTACACTGGCATGTGCTTTCACTGCTATCTGCCTTTATCTCATATGCGACCTGCGGGGTAAGCACGTCACATTTGACGGACGTTCAAAAAGTAATGATCATCGGCTACAGCGCCAAGGGTGGAAGCATCTCAGAAATAGCAGACTTCGTGGGATGTTCTCGAGGTGCTGTAGTAAGGGTGTACCCAGAATGTACCGCTGGTACACCGAGTACCTCATGACGTCATAACTGTGGAGCTCCAAAGACCATCGACCCCAGAGGAGAAAGTCACTTCCGTCGACTGGTAAAGGGCAATCGACGCGCAACAATGCAGCAGTTGACCACGCAAATGAACGCTGGGGCACCCAGGTACGTGTCCCTGATAACAGTTGAGCGAACCCTGTTACGCATGGGTCTCCGGAGTCAAGGCTACGTCAAGGCGCTCATGTTAACCCAGGTCCTTCCGCAACGACTCCTGCAGTTCGCATGGGACTACCCTCATTGTACAGTGGAAGAGTGGAAAAGGTTCCCTGCTCGAGTGGAAAAAGGTCAAGGCGTTCATGTTAACCCAGGTCCTTCCGCAACGACTCCTGTAGTTCGCATGGGACTACCCTCACTGTACAGTGGAAGAGTGGAAAAGGTTCCCTGCTCGAGTGGAAAAAGGTCAAGGCGCTCATGTTAACCCAGGTCCTTCCGCAACAAATCCGCATAGGGCTACCATCATTAGACAGTGGAAGAGGTTCCCTTCTCGAGTGGAAAAAGGTCAAGGCGCTCATGTTAACCAAGGCCCTTCCGCAACGACTCTTGCAGTTCGCATAGGACTACCATCATTAGACAGTGGAAGAGTGGGGAAAGGTTGCCTTCTCCGACGAATCGAGGTTTCTACTCTACAGAAATGACGGGCGGTGGCGGATGCGGCGTCAGACACACGAAAACCAACACCAGGACATGCTTGTCGGTCATGGACAGTCTGGCGGAGACAGTGTGTATGTCCAAGGAATGTTTTTCTGGTATGACCTGGACCGCTGGTACCACTGGATGATTTCCTAACGCCTGTCCATCCTCTCTGACGACATGCATCCCTTTATGTTGGACGTTTACCCTGGTGGTGATGGTGTTTACCAACAAGGCACCGTGCCACGTCACTAGGGGGGGGAGGGGAGTGACTGGTTCCAGGAACACGACAGTGATTTCTCCGTTCTCCCTTGGCCGGCGAAATCGCCCGCCATCAATCCCATAAAGCACTTATGGAACTATTTCGATCAACAGGTTCGACGTGCCGAGCCATCTCCGAGACCTCTATGCTCTGCTGCAGTCCGAATGGGCACGTGTGCGTCCGGCAACCTTCGAGGGCCTCATTGCGTCCATGCCACGCCGTTTCGCCGCTGTCATGCTGGCCAAGGGTGGTTATTCCCATTATTATGTAGGTGATCATATTATTCTATGATACGACCGGGTATATATATAATACATACGAACTTGCATACGTAAGCTTACAATATTTGATAGAAGCGCAGGCCACTCCTGAAATGGAATCCTGGCTCACTGTTGTTAACTGGTTTTAATAAGCTGGATTTGCTTTATTGCGCATATACTGTATAACCACGTCGTGATATATTACATTTATTTTTTTATTATTACTTTTTTTTTTATTTTACAGTGTGTCATTCGTTCGAGGTTTTGTTGAAGGTCCATTAGTCCGTTCTCCTCTCATTCAGTACAGGGTTGGCATACTGGCAACTTTTTCATCGCTTTGATGTTCTTCTGCCTTGTTTTGATATGCTGAATTTGCTTTTCTTGTTTGTTTATAACTCCCGTCGAGCACTTATTTTCGGGGTCTATTAACCCGACGCATTCTTTTCATGGGCTATCAGTCCATCGCGGTGCTTTACGTTGAGTATGTGCATGTGTTGGGATTAAGTTTCGTTTAAAAACCAGTTTCCCTTTGACGTGGGTTCAGTGCTTGTGTTTTTTGTTACTACAGCCTGCGATCAAATCTGTAAAAAAATCGCTCGCGTAACAGTACTGCTCGTGGCTAAAACGTTCATTCTTTCTGTGAACCTGCTTGACGAAGGAAGGAATTTTCTCTCTCTCTCTCTCTCTCTCTCTGCGGTGGTTCTTGTCTCTACCATTAAGAGAGGACAAAGCACCTTGTAAGTTAACATTCCGCGGCTGTCCAAAAGATCCCTTCCGTCCGATTCGTTTTCACATTTTGACTCGGAGCCCAGTTGTCATTAAAGAATCCTCATTTAGCAGAAACACATTATCCGTTCCATCAATGTTACCAAAGCCAGCAATTACTTCAGTCGCCTCTTGAATAAATGGATAGACAACGATCGCTTCGACAGTGATTAAGCGTTAATTGAGGCAAGACGTTACCCCTAGTGACATTGGGAAATGTATCACAATGTCCACCGTCCCCTGCTGCAACTTTTTCGCCGCGAAACTTTGCGTTTCCGAGAAAACGCTCACTGTTAGGTATCCCAACAGGTAGTTAGTTCGCAAGCGTTAGTTAGATCCCACCAGAAAAATTCGATAACTTCATTTCTAAATGTTTCTGAAGAAGAAGAAGTAGATTTAAAGAACTTAAACTTCTAACGCTCTGCGCCTACGGCTGATGGAAAACCTTACTGACACTAGAAAATCATCTTATTATGTAACTTTTTGCACTGACTTAAAAACATCTTTATAGCATTTAAAAGATTCCATGGGAGGAGAACTGGTTTCAAGACAGTGTTGGCTGTTTTGCACGTTTGGTACCTAATTTCAGTAATTTCTATACTATAAAAAATAAGTGGTGCGAATTCACGGAAAATTCCTGAAAATAAAGTATACCAAAGTATTGGCCTTTTTTTTCCGTTTTGAAGTTCCGTTTCTTCACACTACTGTAGCCGCCCCGGTGACGCAGTGGTCTAAGCGATGGCTTCTGATCATTCGTCCGTAAGGGATCCGGGTTCGAATTACGGTGAGGCATGGATGTTGTGTTTGTCTTACGGCACTGGCTCTCTCCCTTCCCTGGAACCAGTGACTCAAAATTAGGGACGGGCTACTGCTTATAGCCCATTGAGTTGCTCACGGTGGTCGTTAAACCTCCAATCAATCACACTACCGTATTTTCACAGATTTTCGGTAGTCAGTGATTCCGTTTTATTTCAGGAAAGTCCGTTTCGGGGTCTTCCGTATTTATACAGAAATTCTGCAAAATCTGAGATCCTGAATTTTGCAGCCCTCACACCACAGAATACTTTTGCCGCGCTGAGATTCAATATGAAGTCGTTCGGGTTGGATCAACAGAAAGCGCGCGTCGTAACCACTGAGTCAGAACCACTCAGAAGTCACACTCATGTTCAAGGTAAACCTATAATCGCGCGATGATGATTTTTCTTTCATTAATACGAGTGACACCAAACATAAATCATCGCTCTTTCCGCGTTTATAAGTGAGTCTTGGAAAATTTTTTATCGGCCACCACCGGAATCGAACCCAGGTCTTCCAGTTACGCGCCGGACATGCTGCCACTGCACCACAGCGGCCTCGAATTCTCCAGACGCACATGATTAACTCATGTGATTTGTTCCATTTTTTACTTTTTTATTTTGAATTTGTAGTTTGGCAGTTAATCACATATGAGTCTGGAGAATTCGAGGCCGCTGTGGTGCTGTGGCAGCATGTCCGGCGCGTAACTGGAAGACCCTGGGTTCGATTCCCGGTGGCGGCTGATGAAACATTTTCCACGACTCACTTATTAACGCGGAAAAGAGCGATGATTTCTGTTTGGTGTTCCTGATCCACGTCGAGTGTTTGAATTAATTAATACGAGTGAATCAGTCGTTTTATTTTCTGTTGTAGCTTATTATTTTTTGAATAGGTTTGTAATAATTTGATTTTTTCCATAGGAGGATTACTACCAATTAAGTACTTTTTACCGTCGCGTTTTTTCGAAGCAACAGAATGCTTTGAAACTTGAGATTTATTAAACTGACAATGATTTCAAATCTAATATATACACTGGCGGAAAGTGAAAAGAGAACACCAAGAAGGAATTGGCGGACGATCGTGAATTTACATATGTTAATGGGGTCGAGTTTACGTAGGTGTGATGTTAATTTCGGGACCAACCGGTGAGCGCTTACGCCACAGCACGGCATAATATGCAAATTATCGTCGGTGGTATTTAAGGAGTACGGCGAAGTGAATGTAATCAGTCGTCGGCGTACGGACACGTGCGAAGACCCTGAAGAAGCTGCAATGCCTGGACATGGAAGACATGTACGATTTCAGCAGTTATCGGACTTTGAGCGAGGTCGTCTAGTCGGACTCCGCGAGGACGGGTGGTCGTATCGTCGTATTGCGGAGCAAATTGGACGGGAAGTATCGGTGGGGGTACGATGGTGGCGTAGATGGTCCGAGGAACATTCCCACACGAGAAGACGTGGAACCAGGAGTTACAGACGGACTGATGAGCGGACCTATCGACGCATAAGAAGAGCGGCGTTGTCAAGCAGAACATCCACTGCGACGCAAATCCGAGCTGCCGTTGCACCTGAGGTGACTGTGCAAACAATCCGCAACCGTCTACTGGATGCAGGACTACGTGCACGTGTTCCTCTGGCATGTGTACCTCTGACTCCAGCCCACCGTCAGGAACGGCTGCAGTGGTGTCGCCAACGTCTGCACTGGAGAACGCAATGGCGATCTGTCGTGTTCAGCGATGAAAGCAGATTCTGCTTGGGAGCCTCCGATGGCCGTATGCGTGTTCGCAGACACACAGGGGAGCGTCTCCACCCTTCTTGCATCCGCCAGCGACACACAGGGCCTACACCTGGTCTCCTGGTGTGGGGAGCGATCAGCTATCACTCCCGTACACAGCTAGTGTTTGTACCGGGTACGTTAAACAGCACCTCCTACATCAACAACATCATTCAGCCCGTTGTTGTGCCATTTGTAAGGTCGCTCCATCGTGGTGTTTTCCAGCAAGATAACACACGCCCACCCACGGCACGTGCAACGCAACATGTACTTCAGGGTGTGAGACAACTTCCATGGCCTGCACGTTCATCGGATTTGTCCCCCATTGAGCACGTGTGGGATTTTATGGGACAACGACTTATCCGGTCTCCACGGCCAGCCACGACCATCCCCGATTTACGCGTCCAGGTTGAGGATGCTTGGAACTGAATACCACAAACTTACATCCAACATCTGTACGACAGACTCCATGCCAGAATTGCACAGTGTGACGCAGTTCATGGCAGTTCAACCTCGTACTAACCATGTTACATGGAAATGTTATTTTTCAGTTTACCAGCAAATACAGCTGTATTTTACCATAATGTTTTGATCACGTTATCCTCTGTATTTCGTTATTATGCTGTATAAATTTCGTTGGTGTCAGACGTCTCCTTCTTGGTGCTCTTTTTTCACTTTCCGCCAGTGTATATATAAAGTCGGATGTTTGTTTGTTTGTCCGCTATGCAAATGTACAGTTTTCAATTTAGAACCACCAAATTTGGTATACTATGTTATGGTACACTAACTTGGACCGTAGACAGTGTTTGGAAGGTTTCAGAACTCGGGATCAAGCGCCCCCAAAATACAATATTTTCGTAAAAAGTTCCATTTTTTACTTTTTTACTTTTTTATTTTGAATTAGTATACTGCCTCATGGTATTCTAACTTACCCCGTAGACGGTTTTTGGAATTAGTAGGAGCTCGTGGTCAAAGGACCCCCATACAAAATTTTCGTAAAAAGTTCCATTGTTTACTTATTTATTTTGAATTCGAATGTAATACTTTTTGTTGAGAAAAGTGCAAGAATCTTTTTTTTTTTTCTGTGACAAGTGCTTTCCGGTGAAGAACTGTAACACAATTCAGCATCGGAACTGAAGGGAAGTAAACAACAAAAATCAAACGGAAAAACTAAAAATACTGTATGTCTAAAGACTCTACAGAGAACAAAATTCAAATTCAATAAAGAAATAAAATACAGTATTAGGTACGGCTCATACCGTAAAAAAATAATCGTTTTAATTTGATTTGTACAATCTTTAGGCAGTGAATTATCACTAAATACTCCCGAGCAACGGAGGGTAATTCAGCTGGTTATCTTTAAAAAAAGGAGGTGAAATGTACTGTTTTATAGTATTATTTCGCAAAACTCCTGACTATAAAATTTACTCCTGATAGCTATAATAGCTTTTGTCTTAAGGGGTCCACAGTGATGCATAGACATCGTACAACCACCTGTACAATAATTTAAGTACCCGGTTTCTTACGGTAGCACAATATACAATAGCTGGAGCCAGTGCCGTAATCATGTTTCAAAATCTGGGGGGGGGGGGGGAGTCCGATCACACATACACAGTGATCCCATAAAAATTGGAAAGGCAGTGAGACAAGGTGACACTATATCTCCCAAACTCTTTAATGCCACATTGGAAAATGTCTTTCAAACACTGAACTGGGAAAACAAAGGTATAAAGATTAATGGAGATTATCTAACTCACCTTCGTTTTGCTGATGACATAGTCATTTTTGCAACTACCCCATCAGAACTGCAGAGTATGATCCAGAAACTTGCTGACAAGAGTAAAGAAGTGGGATTAAAAATGAACTTTCAGAAGGCAAAAGTGATGTACAATGCTTTTACAAGAAATGAAGATTTATCGATTGATGGGGAAAAGAGAAAGACAACCAATACCTATATTTATCTTGGACAGCAGATATCAAGTGAGGATCACATTGATGAAGAAATTAACCGGTGTATAAAACTTTCTTAGAGAGCTTTTGGAAGAAACAGTATAATTTTCAAGAGCAATATGCCATTATGCCTTAAAAAAAAGTGTTTAATCAATGCATCCTTCCAGTGCTTACGTATGGTGCAGAGACGTGGACCTTAACTAAAAGAGACATACAAAGACTGCAGACAACTCAAAGAGGCATGGAGAGATGCATGCTTGGTGTAACCATGAGAGATAAGAGGAAGAACTCGTGGATCCGAAAAATGACAAGAGTGGAAGACGTCATGACCAGAGTAAAATCCCTGAAATGGCAATGGGCTGGACATATTGCCAGAAGGACAGACCGTCGATGGACAGCTGAAATTTTAGACTGCATTCCAAGGGACAGGAAAAGACCCAGAAGAAGACCACATGGGAGATGGGCGGATGGAATTCGAAAGTATGCGCAAGTAACATGGAAGAGACTGGCACAAGACAGACCGTTGTGGAAGAAACTTGGGTAGACATTCGTCCAGCAGTGGATTGATAATGGTTGACAATGATGATATGTATATATATATATATATATATATATATAAGTGACACCATATCTCCCAAGCTGTTTAACGCCACATTGCAAAATGTCTTTCAATCATTGAACTGGGGAAACAAAGGGATAAAGATTAATGGAGATTACTTAACTCACCTTCGTTTTGCTGATGACGTAGTCATCTTTGCAACTACCCTTTCAGAGCTGCAGAATATGATCCAAGAACTTGCTGACAAGAGTAAAGAAGTGGGATTGAAGATGAACTTTCATAAGACAAAAGTAATGTACTATGCTTTTACAAGAAATGAAGATTTGGCGATTGATGGAGAAAAGCTTGAGACAACCGATTCGCACATTTATCTTGGGCAGCAGATATCGAGTGAGGGTCACATTGATGAAGAAATTAATCGGCGTATAAAACTTGGATGGAGAGCTTTTGGAAGGAACAGTACAATTTTTAAGAGCAGTATGCCTGTATGTCTCAAAAGAAAAGTGTTTAATCAACGCATCCTGCCAGTGCTGCTTACGTATGGAGCCGAGACATGGACCTCAACTAAAAAAGACATACAAAGACTGCAGACAACTCAAAGCAGCATAGAGAGATGCATGCTTGGTGTGACCAGGAAAGATAAGAAGAGGAACTTGTGGATAAGGAAAATGATAGGAGTGGACGACATCATGACCAGAGTGAAATCAGTGAAATGGCAATGGGCTGGACATGCTGCCAGAAGAACGGACCACCGATGGACAACCGACATTTTAGACTGGATTCCGAGGGACAGGAAGCGATCCAGAAGAAAACCCAATGTGAGATGGAAGGATGTAATTCGAAAGTATGCTGGAGTGACGTGGAGGAGACAGGCCCAAGACAGACAATTGTGGAAGAAATTTGGGGAGACCTTCATCCAGCAGTGGATTGATAATGGTTGATGATGATATATGTAGAACTCGTGGCGTCTAGGAGAATTCAATCTTGCACTACGACAACAATCAGCCATCATATTCTGAACACTTTATTCGAACACACAAGTAACACAAGAAAATAATTAACAACTTAAACGGATTCATTCTGCACAACGAACAAAAACCATCTCCCCTCTTCAATTCCTCTCTTCTGCTCTGAGCGTCGTCTCTTCTATGTAGCTAGTGTGTAGAGGTACTGTGCCGGCATCTGTGAGACAGAATTGTCATTACAAGTAGTTAGTCCATTTCAATAAGCGGAAATCTTACATACTCGGCCTTCGTGGAGGTCACTTCCTCCAAGGACATGTCGCGTGAGAAATTAACTATATATATATATATATATTTAGGCCCACAAATCACAAAACACATTACACAGCACGAAAACGCAAAATGAACATCAGAGGTGACCATACCATGCCGTATTGCATGATTCCACATTACAAAAAGAAGTATTGCGCAAAATTTAAATTCAATAAGGAGGATTGAACAAGTGCACAGGAATGCACTATGAATAATGAAAACATTTCGTAATATGAAAAAAAAAATCACATTAAACTGTTACGTTTTTATAAAAGGATTTCATTAGATCAGCGAAGGTGGTGGTCGCATTAGGACCTGAGTGATCACCGACCTTTTCAACCTCATATCTGTCTCTGGGATTCATTCTGGTCACCTTATACGGATCGAGAAACTTTGGTCTTAACTTCAGACCGGCGCCCAATTGAATTCTTTGGATGGCTACTAAGTCATCAACTTGATATTTGGGTGTCTTCTTCTTTTTCGTGTTGTAAGTCTTCTTGTTCTCAGCTTGATTCCTTTGAATATTCTTCTTTGCCTCTTGCCTGATAAAACTTCTTTGGTCTTGAAACTGTTCTATCATCTCTTCTGCTAGGAGATTCCTGAGGGTGATGTCCTCTTTGTTCCTCATTTTCACACCAATCTAAAGTTCAAATAGTGTCCACCTTGTACTACGATTCGTCGTACTATTAAGAATTCTCTGCAGTTCATCTACATGTCTGAACAACTTCGTCGCATCGTCGAGAGTTAACTTGGTCAGGACTGGTATAAGAGTACGGTGGACTCTTTCATGCAATTCTTCGGGATTCCCATTCGGTTTTTCTTCAACCACTTTCGCCACTTCAGCTAAAGATTCTGAATGCTCTGCTTCAATCTGTGGAAGCATACTGACATTAGATGATGGAGGTAAATCTGTGAGACAGCCTGGAATTGTAAGTTCAATTGATGTTCTTACACTCCCTGCTATGTTAGCCTAATCTGAGTCACTCATAGAAGCATTCGTAGATTTATTACTTTCTGTTTCATTCTGTTTGCAAGAATTGTCCTTCTGATCGGATTTGTTCACACTACTTTGAACACTTAATTCACAATTTAAAGCATCAGCAGCACCTTCAGATACAGAGTTATGACCTCCAGTTGTCTCTGCTGATAAATTCATCTCAGCACAGTCAGTACTGCATGAGAGATTATCTATAGCACTGTTTACTCCCGAAGTACTATTTTCAAACTCCGAAGCATCGATTATTGAAGATGATGTCACGAAACTGTAAGCAGAATCACTTGGGTATTTATAATAAATATTAACACTTTCATCTGTTTCCTTTAAACTACTTTCCACATGAACTGCCTCATTTTCGGTTCTTAGACTTTTACTCACTGACTGCGGCAGGGCGTTTTCCTGAGGTTCACTAACTACAGAGGCTAAAGCCTTATTTTTGTCATTAGCAGCAACCATAATTATTTCTTCCGATATGTTTGAAGCATATTCTTCACTTATGACTTCACTGACTGAAGACACTGTTGATTCCTCACTGAAGTTACTTACTATGATTGCTTTTATTTATGGAATATAAATCACCTACTTCTATATTAAAGTTACCTTAAACTGAGTTATTAATTGTGGAATTTTTCATACTTTCTAATGGCACTATATCATCAAGAATTTTAGAATTTTGTTTTACGTGTGAACTATTTGAAGTAACACCAAACTACTAAATTTCGAGTAGGTAGTATGATATTACTATCAACTGAAGTGAAACGTTTCTTTAATGAAGTATCTGATGCTGTATGGGGTGTCATATGAATTATGCCATGCATGTTCTCTCCACCACTGACAGAATTACTTTGAATTTCACATGATGTCATTCCTAAAGGCAAAAGTGATTGATCTTTCACTATAGTTTTCTTGAACACAGAAAACTCCCTTGAACAATCCTTTGACACATTTTCAAGATTTGCTTTGTCAATGACTTCCAAAGAAACTTCACGTGGCCCTTTCTCTTCAACTTCCAATGCCCCGTTATTCAACCTTCTCACCTTCTGCCTTCCTGGAGACGTGTGTCTGTTTGCACATTGAGTTTAGATGTCTCCTCTTGTAGCTTTCTAGCTCGAGGGACATAAAGTGGCATATCTGGTCCTTTCTTCATCACCTGTGTGTCACGAATGTGACTCAGTTCGATTTCATCCTCTTGGGTCAATTCGGATATTTGCATTAGCCACGTCTTCGCCTCGTACTTACAAAATTTAGTGTGACTCTTGCTGAAATTTATCGAAGCTCGGTCCAGAATGTTGGCACCAATTACCGTCTGGAAATTTAGCTGCGGTGTGGGCACAACATGCCACGTAAGTGAAAAAAGATGTCCATCTATGGCAACTTCCCACTCAAAAGATCCCATAGTCCAAACCTGCGACGCTCCAATTCCGGATAAAAGCAAGGGTTTGTTCGGCAGCTTCGGAAGGCCAGCAACTTGTTTATATACATCTTCACCTAGAAGGGATACTGAACTACCTGTGTCGACAAGTGCAACAACAGTCAAATTATTCAATGCCATCTCTTTGGTTCGAAACTTCTCATTTACAATCGCGTTACGCGCTCGTGTAATGTGGGCGTCCAATGCCTTTTTCTTCTCACTGCAGGGCCACGGGTGGCCTAATGGGAAACGTTCGTGACTACCACGGAAAGGACCTCAGGTTCGATCCCAGGCAGGTACGAACGCTCGATCCAATAAATATCCACCGTGCGTCGGATGGGCACGTTAAGCCGTCACACCCCGGGTACTGGCCCCCTGGTAATAAATAAGGGCGTCTCCCTTTCTACTTCGCTTCCGTGTCACTTTCCTATCGAGCACTCTAGCCCAAATCTCCTAGCTTCCTATTTCTAAGGGTTGTTTTAGACCTGGGGTCAGATACTCCCTTCCTAAAATCCTCTACATATGATCACATGATCACATCTTCTCACTGCCTCTGTTCGCTGACGGACCATTGTCTTTTCTGATGAGTTCAGGGCATTGGGGCCTCAAAAATGCCTGCTGTTCCCACACTCATAACATCTTATTGGACCTCGCCTCTGGAACTTCTCAGCCTGTCTGCCTCCAGACATCCCTCTTCCAACAACTTTGCTTTTCATATATTTGTTTTTTAGGAAACCATGAAAGGGCGGCCTTGGGAACTTTGGTCGTTCATGCTCGACGCCAAGTGCTGCTTTCGCGGGCCTTTTAACACTTTCAAAATCATCGAGCTTTTCGGATAATTCTACGGAAGAGACAATGTTGCACCATTTGTCCAAATAATATTGTCTAAAATCCACTGGAGTTCGTTTTTTAATTTGATCAGTGATGATCAAATCCCTCAATTTTTCAAAAGTTGTTATTTTTAAGGCCGAAATTCAACCATCGAAATACGTAAATAATTCATGATAAAAGTCCCGCCAGGTACCGGTCTGTTTCTTCTGATGCGAAGCAAATGAATGACGAAACCTTTCATGAGTTAACTAGAACCACTTTAGCAACAACTCTTTCACGTGGTAATAACTCCTGACCTTTTCCTCTAGCTCACGAGCAATCAGCTGATTTATTTCGTGGAGGAGGAGTCCCAAAAGAGGAGTGACCCATTCCTTCTGCTGTAACGACACATGATGGGCTTGCCGCTCAAAAGGCACTACGTAAGGCTTATATAGTCTCCCATATTAAATTTCTAAATTCAGTTTTTAAACTCTTCACTTGGAGTTCTGGTATTTTCAACCTGAACAGTCCCATTTTGTCTAGATTCAGCCTCGACTGCAGGGCCGGATTAAGGTGGGGGCTAACGGACCTATAGCTTAGAGGGCCACTATTACAAAGGGCCAATGTGGCACACTGCTAAACACACACACACACACACATTGGGTGTGTGCATAAGTTCTACCAGCTTTGGTAGGCTACAAAGAAAGGAGGATAACACAACAAATAACATACCTAGGATTTCACATAATTGCCATCATTCTGTTTGACCTCTTGCTATCTGTCTATGAGTAGGCGAATCCCACGCCGGAAAAACTCCTGTGTTTTAGAGTCAAAGAAGTCATGTAATGCCGTTTTAACATCGTCCACATCCTCGAAGGTTTGGAGAGCAAAGGCGTTCTGTAACGATCGAGAAAAATGGTAGTTCGTAGGTCCCAGTTAAGGGCAATACGCCGGGTCAGGTAACACTTCCCAACCAAAACCCAGTAATTTTTGCCGAGTGATTAAAGCATCATGAGGCCTGGCGTTACCATGATGAAGGATCACGCCTTTGCGACAGACGAGAGTTGGCGGCTTCGATGTCAGTTGTTCTCGCAATCTGTCGAATTGTTGGCAGTAGAGGTCAGTATTTATCGTTCGGTTAGGTACCAACACCTCCCATAGGATTATTCCCTGGACATCCCACCAAACACTCAACAAAACCTTTTTGGGATGCAGTCCTTTTGAGGTCGATGGAGCAGGCTCCGCACCTCAGAACACAGTTCGTCGACGCTTTACATTTCGGTACAGTACCCATTTCTCATCACCCGTAACAATTCATCCCAAAAACGGTTCATATCTGTGACGAGAAAGCAAAGAAACACAGGTGCGGATTCTCTCCTCTCGTTTCTTTGCAGAAAGTTGGTGCGAAACCCAGTTATCGAACTTGGTGATGAACTCAAGAGCATGCATCCGTCTTTCGATTGTTGTTCTGTGTACCGACGTTTTCGCTAATTCCTGAACGGTTGGATGTGGGTCATTTGGTCCACATCCTTGTCAGAAACCACGTATGGACGTCTATGACGTGGTTGATTTTGCAGCTTCTGTCTCCGTTCCGGAATTTCCAAAACAAACGGCAACATGTGCTATCGTCAACTGCATCCTCTCCATACACTTAACAGATGTTGCGGCAAGCCGCGGCCGCAGCACTGCCGTTATCGAACTCGTACAATAAACAATGTCTAATGTGCTTCTTATCGCATGCCATGTTACATCGTCCGTGATTTCCGTTACGAATGACTTACTCGGGCGAACCTAGTGCCTCTATATGCTCTACTGCTCCAAGCTTTATTGGCCGAAAATGTGGTATCGCAGCTTCAACTGTTTTGTAACTACTCCGATCGCAATTTGCATCTATTACAAAAACGGGTAGAACTTTTGCACCCACCCAATATTTATCACAAATCCAATGCATATTGCTAGAGTTTCCTATTTTACAGGATTTCATATTGATTCTACATCATCAGCTTTTGAGGGCCCATTCAGACGTCTTAGCCAACTAAAGCTTTAATCCGGCCCTGCTAGACTCTTATTTTCGCAAGTTCAAGTTCCATTTTGCCTCTCCTTCGCTTTTCTTCAACGGCATCTTTCCTTTTACTTATGATCGTGTTCAACATCTCCCTGCAAAACTCATTATAATTTTCCCTTTCAAGAATGGCTCTCTTAAAATCTATAATTCTGCAATCTGGTGGTGTTTCTAACCCAAACTCATAAGCCAGTAATTTAAAGTCTTCTTTAAGAGCTTTTGCTAAATACGCCATCCTCAGTTATGCACTAAGTCTACAAATCACCGGACTGGAAAATGCATATATTCGAATATACCACATACAAAAGTGCAGCGTAGGGCGTATTAAGTTAATTAGGCACTTTCACACATGGATTCTTACACCAACATTGCGAAACAGATAATTTAGCGAGAAAAAATTATTAAACACTTTGTCATTCGTTAAAATCAAAATGCGCTAATTAATTTTCATAACCAGATATTCAGCGCAAACGAATTATTAAATAATTCGCCATTCGTTAAAGTCAAAATTCACAAATTAATTTTCACTTCAACTAACCTGAAATCCCCTTCATAGTACAATTAAAACGTATCCACAAGAAAATTTCAATAAAAATAAAGAAATCGAAAGTTATTTTCACCATTGTTAATTAAAAAAACTTACGGTCTTGAACGAAAATCGAAAGTATCCACGCATAACACTAGCGTTACGGGCAGATTGCCCCACCAAAACTTGAATTTCTCGGGCAAAACTGCCCCACTGAAATATTATGTTTGCACTCGAACAGGACGCTCGTTATAACCGTCGAGCCTGGGTGACTTCTCCGAAAACAGGAACGAATTCACACGTGCCAAAGTGACACTCAGAAAGACTGTCGAGCCGAGAAGACTCCTCAAAAAACAGGAACAAATCGATATATTTACACTCGAACAGGACGCTCGATATAACCGTCGATCCTGGGTGACTCCTCGGAAAACAGGAACGAATTCACACGTGCCAGGGTGACACTCAGCAAAACTGCCGAGCCGGGAAGATTCCTCAGAAAACAGGAACAAATCGAGATATTTACACTCGAACAGGATGCTCGATATAACCGTCGAGCCTGGGTGACTCCTCGGAAAACAGGAACGAATTCACACGTGCCAGGGAGACACTCAGCAAGACTGCCGAGCCGGGAAGATTCCTCAGAAAACAGGAACAAATCGAGATATTTACACTCGAACAGGATGCTCGATATAACCGTCGAGCTTGGGTGACTCCTCGGAAAACAGGAACGAATTCACACGTGCCAGGGAGACACTCAGCAAGACTGCCGAGCCGGGAAGATTCCTCAGAAAACAGGAACAAATCGAGATATTTACACTCGAACAGGATGCTCGATATAACCGTCGAGCCTGGGTGACTCCTCGGAAAACAGGAACGAATTCACACGTGCCAGGGAGACACTCAGCAAGACTGCCGAGCCGGGAAAACTCCTCAAAAAACAGGAACAAATCGAGATATTTACACTCGAACAGGACGCTCGATATAACCGTCGATCCTGGGTGACTCCTCGGAAAACAGGAACGAATTCACACGTGCCAGGGTGACACTCAGCAAAACTGCCGAGCCGGGAAGATTCCTCAGAAAACAGGAACAAATCGAGATATTTACACTCGAACAGGACGCTCGATATAACCGTCGAGCTTGGGTGACTGCTCGGAAAACAGGAACGAATTCACACGTGCCAGGGAGACACTCAGCAAGACTGCCGAGCCGGGAAAACTCCTCAAAAAACAGGAACAAATCGAAATATTTACACTCGAACAGGATGCTCGATATAACCGTCGAGCCTGGGTGACTCCTCGGAAAACCGGAACGAATTCACACGTGCCAGGATGACACGCAGCAACACTGACGAGCCAGGAAGACCTCAAAAAACAGGAACAAATCGAAATATTTACACTCGAACAGGACACTCGATATAACCGTCGAGCCTGGGTGACTCCTCGGAAAACAGGAACGAATTCACACGTGCCAGGGTGACACTCAGCAAAACTGCCGAGCCGGGAAGACTCCTCAGAAAACAGGAACAAATCGAGATATTTACACTCGAACAGGACGCTCGATATAACCGTCGAGCCTGGGTGACTCCTCGGAAAACAGGAACGAATTCACACGTGCCAGGGAGACACTCAGCAAGACTGCCGAGCCGGGAAAACTTCTCAAAAAACAGGAACAAATCGAAATATTTACACTCGAACAGGATGCTCGATATAACCGTCGAGCCTGGGTGACTCCTCGGAAAACAGGAACGAATTCACACGTGCCAGGGTGACACTCAGCAATACTGTCGAGTCATAATGACTCTCAAAAAATAGAAACAAATCCGTATGTGCTAGGGCGACACTGAGCAGCATGGCCGACATAGAACTCCGTACGTGTCAGGGCGACACAGAACAACATGGCTAACTTATAACTTTTTGTTTCGCCTTGGAATCAAAGCCAGAGGGGTCCCCGCTTTCTTGCAGAACTCGTGGCGTCTAGGGGAATTCAATCTTGCACTACTACAATGAACAGCCATCATATTCTTAACACTTTATTCGAACACACAACACAAGTAACGCAAGATAATAATAATTAACAACTTAAACTGATTAATTCTCCGCAACGAAGAACTACGACCATTTCTCCTCTTCACTTCTCTTCTGCTGGACGTTTTCTTCATCTGTGAAGCTCTCGTGTAGACGGTACTGTGCCGCCATCTGTGAGACAGAATTGTCATTGCAAGTAGTTAGTCCATTTGAATAAGCAGAAATCCTACATATATATAACATGTATATATGCATATGTACGAGAGTTGTACCAAAAGTAATGCAATAGTGGGCATAACTTTTTTATTAACTGACAAAGGGCATTAAAATTGCACATGTTGGTGGAGTAACTCTTTCTCTATACAAATGTGCTGCTCAACATAGTCTCCATCACAAGCGATGCATTTGCGCCATCATTGAACTCAAATCTAATCCTGTTTGAAAAAATCAGGTGTGGACTGCTGTACCCACTTCTTCACAGCCACTTTCACCTCGTGTCTGTGCCATCAAATCCTTGTCCCAGGAGACTGTCTTTCATTGGACCGAACAGGAGGAAGACTGAGGGCGCCAGATCTGGGCTGCACGGTGGATGGGAGACCACTGACCAGCCTAATTTACTGATCGGTTGATTTGTTGCCAAAGATGTGTGTGGTCTGGCATTGTCATGGTGAATGTGGATCCTTTTCAGATTCCTGTTCGGTCTTTTCCTCCTTATGGCTTCTCTAAGCTTCTTTAGTGCCTCAATGTACCGCTTGCTGGTCACGGTACCGGCATGTTCCAGAAAATGAAGGGGAATGACACCCCTGTCATCCCAAAAAACAGTCACCATGACTTTTTCTGCTGATCGCAGGCTCTTGAACTTCTTAGGTCTGAACCAAATGGCGCCCAAAATTTTCTGCGCTGTCCAAACAAAAATGCTCACATAGCGGCCGGGTTACACGAAAGCTTTACGGCAAAACAATTCCTTTCACCCCACTCATTTCAGCAGTACCAATCATAAATATGTCGCTGGTGATAAGTTCACTCCTCTCTTATAGTCCTTTATCCTTTTAGTCTACAGTCTGATTCCCTTGTAGTCCTTTATTCTTTGCTCCAAGGAATGATTAGGAAGTACCAGTCCCTCTGACACGGATATCATGCCATTGGGTAGAAACAAGTGACTCAAACATCTGTTCTTTCTTACTTTAGGTTCGTCGCCATTTTTATAGTCTAAAAAGCTGAAAGATAATCAGATAGAAAGGATTAATGACAATCAACCACCCAAAATGGTCACTTCGAATGACAAACTAAACAAACGCTTTCTGATGCTCACAGTTAACTCATTTCAATCGCGTTCGGCACAATTCTTAGACAGCAAATACATTCGTTCGAGTTGGTTTCAGCCCGTTTCGCTCACCTCGAGCTTATTCGTTCCAGCCGGGTAAAGGGTTAAGTGAATTTCTGGGAGAATTACTGCTGGGAATAGGAGAGTAATGGAATGGGGAGAAAGCAGATAACTCGTGGAATTGTGTCGATTGCTCCTTTCACCCTCCAAGTGAACGTTGCAGTGGGAAGACCGGTGCTGCTTTTGCTTCATGTGTGTCCTTAAACAGTCGTCAAGTAGGAAATCCTAAACTTTTATAAGTGACAAAACGTCTAAGAGAAACCCGTTATCCGTAAAAATTAAAGTAGTCATTACCGCAGAGCTAGAAAATAGTGAAAAATGTTGCCATATGTTATGATATACTACTACGTTCAAAAAGTTCCGGAACTTTTTGAATATTTGCCAAATGTCAGTGAATTACATCATTCCCCGCTCAGCAAACGAACAACATCATGTGACTGACCAGCCAAAACCGGTTTGATCCAGATCTAACACGTACAGCGTATGTGCGTAGTTCATGATTATAGGCATTCGAGGCTCTCCGTTGCGAGGACAACGATGTCGAATTTTGAACAGCGTTCAAGGGTAAAATTTTGTGTTCTGCTTGGAAAATCTTTCGCTGAGACTTTTCAAATGATTAAGTCAGCGTACGATGGCAGTGCAATGAGTCGAACTAGAGTTTATCAGTGGCATCGACGATACGAAAACGGGCGACAGAGTATCGAGGATGATGAGAGTTCAAGACGACCTTCAACATCCACAACGGATGAACAAATCGCCATTGTCAAAGAAATTGTGAAAAATGACCGTCAAAAAACTGTTGCAGCGATTACAGAAGTTGCAACAGTTGGAAGTTGCCATGCCATTTTAACAGAGAAACTGGGCATGCATCACGTGTGCCAACAAATTGTTCCCAAAATCCTGATACAAGAAAAAATGGATGAGCGCATGCAAGTTTGCGGGGATAACATCGATGCAGTGGATTCAGATCCCGATCTCGTGAATCGATTGATCACTGACGATGATACTTGGTGCTTTCTGTACGAGCTCCAATTCAACCGAGAGTCAAAAGTGTGGAAATCACCGTCGTCACCACGACCAAAACAGTTCAAGGCTGACTGCTCCAAAGGAAAGGTCTTGTTAATAGTTTTCTTCGATTGCAAGGGGTCGTGCACAAGAAATTCCTTCAGCATGGTCGTACGATCACTAAAGAAGAGTACGTCAACGTCCTGAAACGTCTCCCAGGATCAGTGAGACGCAAGCGACCCGATCTTTGGAAGACCAACTCGTGGGTGCTCCATCACGATAATGCGCCGGTTCACAAATCCCTCCTGGTGTCCGATTACCTGTCCAAACATTACATTCCCGTTCTTCCACAACCAGCTTATTCCCCTGACCCAGCCCCGTGTGACTTTTTCTTTTTTCTCCGGATGAAGAATTTGCTTAAGGGGCGACGCTTCTCAAGTTCCGAAGAAGTGCAACGAGCTGCGACGGTGGCACTGGAGGATGTGGCAAAAGAAGGCTTGCAATCTGCATTTAAATCTTTGTGTGAGCGCTGGCAAAAATGCATAGTTGCACAGGATAATTACTTCGAAAGAAACACCTCATAAGCAGGTATTATATGTACTCCTTCTTTTTTAATATAAAAACTTCCGGAACTTTTTGAACATACTAATATGTGAGAATATAATATTAATATATGCATATATACGTATGCATATTTTTACATGATGGGATTTTTTCACCTGAAAATGGATTTAAAAAGGATTTCAGTTGGTCCCGAACTCCTCGTTATAAGCGGGTTCTACTGTATATATAAAAATATGTATGGTCAGGTCAGATCATAGATTTGACAGAAGGGAACTTTGGTAACCGTTTTGAGTGTGGTGAGTTTGAACCATCTCCCCTTTGCTTAGTGCTTATTTGGAGACGGTCCCTCACCCCCGATTTTTGTGAAGCTGCATAAATGGACAGGACACTCTCTTTCGCTTCTTTGTTTTTCCATACGAAGAAATAGCCGAGTTCGATTTTATGACTTCACTTTGCTGCGAGGGGGTAAATCCACAATGATCTTTGTGGGAAGCATCAAGAAATTCTCACATCTTACGGAGAGAGTTTTCATGGTGGGTCGAAGTGCTGCTGATAGGTCAGGGAGTTTAGCAGCAGACAGAAGGCACTTAAAAGTTAATTCTCGCGCCTTTTTGCGAGGAGTTGTCATTATGAGAAGGAACAACGAAGGGGATTCTGATCGTGGCTGGGAGAGAGAGCGGTGGAAGATTTTCTTCCGGGTCATGAAGATGGGGGAAGAAGGAAAGGAGGGGAAATATGCCGAAAAGTGATACCGAACCGAAACGAAACGAAAACTTAGCAGCGAGATAACTGAAGAAAAGCCTAACAGAGTAGTAATAAGCCAAACCGGACCCTCGAGTTAATAAAACAAAGAAATCAGGACAATGCTTGAAAGATAACTTTGGAAAAGATAAGTTTTCATAACTTCATGGAATAAACATATTCTTCCCTGCAAAAGAAAGAATCTTAATTTTAACTGGCATTTTATCTATTTATTTCACCACTTGGGAAAAATACAGGTAAAATCCCGAAACTTCGAAATTCTGTGCAAGCGAAGGTCCAACGGAACCTTCACACAGGGCAGTGAAACATAATTCAGTAAACAGCCCTGTAACAACAGACACATCCTGCTCATATCTTCTACTGTTCAGTTTTCCCTTTTTTTTTTATTTGAAGTCTATGTAAATAACTGTCAAATGTTTCTTTTTAGTTTTCCTTGCGTTTAGCATGCATAAGATTTAAAACACCAAGATCTGATGTTTCAGTAGTCCATGTTAATGCTTAGCTATTTTTGCTTTGTTTAGGGAAGCATTTAAACATGAGAGATAAAAAACAGCAGCACATAAACGGAATAACCATGTGTAGGTTTGAAAAAAAAAATTCCCAGTTTTAGTTTCTCTTTACTATGAAATATTCGACAATCCTCCAATTTTGAAGCTTTCCCCGTTTTTAATCTTAGGTTAAAAGTCTAAATATTTCAGTATAGTGATTTTCCACCTCCTCCTCCTCCTTTTTTTTTTTTTTTTTTTTTTGACGTAGGACTACGTTTAACTCCGCGGATAGTATGGGGAGACATACGGACGACCGCCTGTTACAAAACTAGGTCCCACCTGAAATATTTATAACGTTAAAAATACCCGCATACTAATCGTAAGCATATTCGTAAACAGCATGGAGTCCAATTCGCGTACTGCGCAATACATCGTGCGCGCGACGCTCCCCTCGCTCCCTGTGCGCATGGGAGATGATGCAATATTTCTGGGTGTGCAGCCGCATTTGACTCGATCTATCTCGGCAACCGTGAGCGCAACAGGACTGTGCGTGGTATCGCTTTAAAGCTCGCGACGAGATCTATTCAAATATATAAAGAACATATCACAGTGGTTTAAACTAAAATGAAAAAAATGTTTTCATGTGAACAGGTTAACATTTTCGACAATGCCACGGAATTCGCAGAATGAACGCAAGCAAAAGTGGAGAAAATCAAAACGTGAGGACAGAGCAAGCGACGAGGAATGTAAGAAGCCCAAGAAGACAGAGCACCACGTTGGGTAATTCGTGTATCGATCTGCTTTGGGTTCGCAATGTATCCATCATTATTTGTAAAAATCATGTAAGCTACTTTTCATATCATAGACCTGTGTTGGCTATAGCAAATTAAATAAACGCTTTGAAACCATACTCGACTAGCTCATTTCAACTCTCCGATCTGCAAGTCGTAGTCCTGCGTTCTAAATTGACGCCTCAATCAGTACTGAGCGTAACTGTGCTTTTGTTTGTTTGTTTGTTTGAAGGTTTAACATCCACCGTGAGCAACTCAATAGGCTACAAGCAGTCTTCCATGCCTAAATTGGGGCTACTGCTTCCAGAGAACGGGGTGAGCCAATGCCGTAAGAGAGACAAAGTAACATCAATGCCTCGCCGGGATTCGAACCCTGACACATCTCCGACGATAAGTCATAAGCCATGGCTCAGACCACTGCTCCACCGGGGCGTCATGTTCAACCTTCGAAAAATTTACTTTCATTCACACCCCTCAAACTTTGAGCCCACCCCCAATTTTAAATTCCCGGATAAACTTCTGTTAACGAGAGTACACTGTATCTTTATCATGAGGTCAGAAAAGAAGAACTCTGACGGACTTTTTTTAAACAACCTGATCATTATTGTCACAACTAGTATTTTGCATGGAACACTTTCAGTCCACTTTATTTATTCCTCATCCGCTTTCCCAGCGAAATTCGTGATAGCATACAGGTACCTTAAAAAAGAAAAGAAATTCTTGATTCTACTCATGTGGGAAAAAAGTCGCGCCGAGAGCAAAAGTGAAACAATGTATAAAAGTGGTTTGGCATGGCTGTAAAGAGAGATTTGGCAAACCGATAGCAGAAAGAATGGATTACAGCTCAAGCCGGCGTCTAAATGGCTTTAGGGTAAAGACCAACTGCTTTCCAGCAAGAAGAGACCGAGTATCATCGTCATAATCGTCATCGCCGTCGTCGTCATGGTGCAGTGAGGAGCGTGTTGACATTGGTGGTTTATGGACCTCGTCGCCTGCCGATAAGCGGACACACGTGCCTATACATGTGACCTCTGTTGCACTCCATCACCCTTTGCTTTCACTCGGAAGATGATGAAAAAGAGGAGAGCTAAAAAAAAAAAATTAAGAAATAAGAAAAACCAGTTTGCTCGACCAAAGTCAAGGTCAAACAAGGCCCGGCAACAGAAGTATGGTAGTAATGTCTAAAATATGTAGAGCGAAGTTAGAGAGAGTCACTTCCCCGAGATGTTCGTACATAAAAATTTTTTGGTTTTTCCTTTTTAGTTCCTTTATTAAACTTTTATTTTTACGCGGAACTGAAAGTTGGAACGCAACTCGTACGTTAACCTGTAACAAACGCCGAGAGAAAGTGCTGATATTATACATACATTCCCAGCTAACGTTTTTTTTGTTTTGTTCTTTTATATACATGCACTGTTTATCAAGATCCGGTTATAGCACTACTTTCTTGTGAAGAATAAAACTGTGTAAGAACACAAAAATGTATATTACAAATTTTGAAGCTGTGAATCCGTTTATTAGTGTAAATATGACATGAATGGTAAGTCAGATAATATCCGAAAACTTAAAGATTTCGTCGTTCTGGAGCGGGAATCGAACCTGCGTCTCCTGGCTAGCGCCCGAGTACGCTAGAAGACGACGAAATTTTAAGTTTTCGTCGTCCTCTCAGTAATTTTATCGGCGAGGAAATTTTCAAGTTTTCGGATATTATCAGACTTGCCATTCATGTTATACAGTATTTACACCAATAAACAGATTCACAACTTCAAAATTTGTATCATACAATGGTGTAATCCCGTAATTCATTCACTGATAAAATATATTTATTAGCAAAGCCTTTAAACGAAAAATCGGTGTTTAGTAAATTGGAGCATTTGGTTTACGTAAAACTGGCAAATCTACGCACGGAACATCTTCAAACAGAATTAGGCTTATGGACTTGTTAATTATAAATGAGTGAAGACAACTGGGTTCGAATACACCACTCTAAATTAAATACAAGTAAAAACTCAAAAATCCGTTACTGGGCCTAAAAACTTTACCTTAACAAAATGCAAGCTTTCACTTCTAACGGGAAGCTTCATCAGGCAGCGGAAAATATAAATAGATAAAACAGAATCAGAGCTCGAATACAATTCAAATATAACAAATAATCAAACAGGAGCTCGAGCTCATCAATGGCCATGTTGCTCAAGACTGAGGGCCAACATGCGCAGATCAGACCAAATGGATACTATTTGGTCTGATCTGCGCATGTTAGCCCCTTACAATGGTCCAAAACCGGGCGCCTTAGCTGTATGCCGAGAATTTTGTTCCAAATAGGAGAGAGTTCCATCGGGATGTCAGTGGTGCAGGATTCATGGTGGGTAAGAACTTCAATAGTTTCCCGCACAGACGTAGGTTTTGGTCCATTGTAAGGGGCTAACATTTGCAGATCAGACCAAACAGTATCCATTTGGTCTGATCTGCGCATGTTGGCCCCCAGTACCCATTTGGTCTGATCTCCGCATGTTAGCCCCCAGTACCCATTTGGTCTCTTTGGTCTCATTATTATATAATTCTAAAAATAATGGGCTTTTGAAGTCTAAAAAAAAATGGAGGCTCAACTTTTTGGCTTTAGTTTGTCACCAAAAATACGACACCTTCCTAGATTTTTCGACTTCAAAAGCCCATCATTTTTAGAATTTAAATTAAAATTCAGAATAATTGAGTATCACATATTTCTAATAACAAAAGCACTGTCGTGAGGTGTTTATTATTTTTTTTTTTTGTCTTCATACAAATGTGTGTAATGTAATTGTACGGGAACGGGGGTTTGCTGGATAACACGGGTGTGTAAGGCATGGTGGGAGCTCAAAACCAACAGTACGTCTTCCAGAATTGCACCCTTCCTAATCCTCTTCGCTTGCTCCGGATGTCTTATGCAATCAGCAGACCCAGAGAAATTCTGTTTTATTGCATGTCATCCAACTATCCCCTTTGTTCGATGATCTTTTCACAGTGAGAATGATCGCAGGCCGCAGCGGTCATGTTCACTTTCCCTAGTGGTGGTGGTGGTAATGTTTCAAGTGTAGACTTCTTACTTTCGCCGTGTCTCTCACTTTACGGCATGTCAGTAATTCGATGGCATCTCGGTTCTCTGGTCTTCAGATCGATAGTTGAAAATTTGCATCATAGTTATTTACACTGAGATGCAAAAAAAAAAAACTGGGAAGGGTGCTACCATTTCCATTACATGCCACCGTACCTATGTGGTAAATGGTATCGCCCGCTAACGACTTGTGCACTCACGGACATTGAAATTTGCGCACCAAGAAGGAAGCATCGGATTCAACTGAAATTTTATGAACGTAATGGTATAGATGAATGATACACATGATGGGAAAAACAGAACTGCAGGACAATTACAAAGGGGTCTGTGGCACGCAGTCCGGTCATCTTCAATAGTGCGTTGCACCTCCTCGTGCAGCAATTCATGCTGCAATAC
The DNA here is from genome assembly GCA_039090855.1 of Macrothele yani. NCBI lineage: Eukaryota > Metazoa > Arthropoda > Arachnida > Araneae > Macrothelidae > Macrothele > Macrothele yani. Next base: position 15,286,286 of record CM077028.1, read on the forward strand.
GGTCCGGCATGGAGGCGAACAGAGGCCTGATCTTATCCTGCGGCAGACTGGCCCACACGTTTTGGACGATGTGTACGAAATCCCGGATAGTGCGGCACGGCGGCAGACGGCGTTTCAACTCGTCCCAAACATGTTCCATAGCGGACATGTCCGGAGAGTGGGCAGGACATGGAAGTGTCTGGACATGACGTAGGCAGTCTTGGGCAACCCGAGCCGTGTGCGGGCGGGCATTTTCCTGCTGGTATAGCGCGTCTGGAATCCCGGCCAGGAATGGGAGCACATGGGGCCGCAGGATCTCATCCACATACCGCTGGCCCGCCAATGATCCACGTACCACTACTATATAGAGATGATCGGTTATCGAAGGCAATGGCTCCCCAGACCATAATGCCTGCAGTGGAGGAGGTGTGGCGCTCGAAAGCGAGGTTGGGATTGTTCCGTTGACCCGTTGACCTCCACACCCTGACACGATGATCATCTGTCCTCAAAACGAAGCGGCACCCATTGCTAAACACCACACGTCACTACCACTCTGTGGCGTTCCACGTCGCTCTGGTCTGGCACCACTGCACGCGGAGCCGGCGATGTTCTGGTGTTAATGGCAGCACACGTAAGGGACGTTGGGATCGCAGATTCGCTTCCGCCAGGAGTCGGGAAATGGTTCGTGGGCACACAGGAGCCGTTTCATCTGCCTGTATAGTGGACCTGGTGCCCGTGGGATCCGTTCGTGCCTGACGCACAATCCGTCGATCCTCTCTATCGGTGGTCCTCCTGGTCCTTTCAGAGGCGCTCCGCCATGTGGCAGTGCCGTCGCGTGTCTACTGCTCCCAACATATTCGGACGGCATGGCCAAAACGATCCACGTGTCGGGCTATACGGCGCGACGACCACCCTGCGGTTCTCAGCCCGATGATCAGGCGGAGCTCAAAGTCCGTAAGTCGCGTAAATCGACGTCTCTGTCGCCTGCCTGTACTCTTGCTTGCGTCGGACGGTGCTTTTCGCTTTCACGGGGCATCGACTACACGCCGGTTTATAAGGCTGCCGGTTCGTGCTTACAGCGCCACTACAGGGTGTGCCGTCCTGCGCACTCACACCAAACGTTGATCATTTGGATACCAGCACGCACTCTACTTATTTTAAAAGTTTCGCGGTTGTAGCATGTTTTCTTCCAGGTGCGCAAATTTAATTGTCCGTGAGTGTATATAGAAGCAGATAACTCCGCATGCTCAAACAGTATAGCATTCGCAGTTCAGATGGCAGCTTATCAGGATTTAAGTGATTTCGAACGTGGTATGATAGTCGGCGCCCGGGAGATGGGTCACTCCATCTTGGAAATTACCACGAAATCTGGATTTCCACGGTTAGCAATTTCAGGTGTACCTGGACAACATATACTCAGGAAAAAAAAAAAGAGTGTGAGACAGGTGTAACTATAGGTAATCCCTGAACGATTGTGAACAGCGGCGTCTGGCAAGCATCGTAACGTCCGTCCGGCGTGCAACATTGCCGCAAATTCCAGAGCAATTTAATGCTGAGGCCAGTAGTAGCATCAGTGTTCGGGCAGTTCAACGTTCCATGTGTTCTATGTGGTTCCGGAACAGACGGCCCACCCGAGTGCTATTGTTGACCCGCCGACACAAAGCTGTGGGCCTCACCTGGGCTCGGGGCACCGCCCTTGGACACAAGTTGAAAGGAAACGTGTAGCCTGATCCGTCGAATCGCGGCACCAACTGTTTCGGGAAGATGGGAGACTCCGTGTGTGGCGACGACCCCACGTTGTAATGGATCTCATATGCCTACAAGGGATAGTGCAGCAGGGCGGTGGCTCTGCTATCGTGTGGGGTGTTTTCATCTGGTACGCATTAGGACCCCCATACGCCTGCAGACAGCTCTGTCTGGTGGACGCTATATAACCAATATGACGAAGTAGTTTTGCATCATCTTTGTCCACGCCGGACATCAAATCAGTGTCCCCTCACTCCGGAGTAAGTCGCTCTCCCAACTGAGCTACGCGGACATATGCTCTCGCTACCATCTGCCTTTATCTCATGTGCGTCCTGCGGTGCAGGCACGTCACAACTCTCCCCCGGACCGAAAGAGGGCCGGGGGCATGTCCCACGGGTCAGCCGGGACCATGTGTCGCTGTAGGCCGTCATCCCACGAAAAACGTGCATTTGAGAAATCCCAGTCAATTTGGTGTGAGGAACGTAACATCACACACATTTACTTTTCGAAGCGCTGAAGAAGGGATTCTCATTTTTCCTGTCTCGCCGTGTGGAAAGAACATCACAACATTGTGAGGAATCTAACAGCCAGGTCATCCGGGAATTTCGGGCGCCAATATGACGAAGTTAATTTCTCCATCATCTTTTTCCACGCGGGGGTATCAAAGACGGGTCCCCTCACACCGGAGTAAGTCACCAGGGGCGGTGTTGCCGTGTCCAAGCGAGGCGCATAGCTCTGTGTCGGGCCCCCCTCACGGGGACTCGAGTTGGGCGTCGGCTCCCAAAGCCCACATGGTGCAGGGTACGTTGCACAGTCTGGACGCTGATGCTTGTTGAGGCTCCAGCATTGAATTCCAAGGATACCTGCGAGAGTGTTGTTGCACACCTATCGCGTGAAACGATTCTTGACAGCCGACGATGGTCACATTCACCCAATGTCTTTTTACGGCCACACTGGTATCGTTGGTTGGAGGTTTTGCCGGAATTCTTGTAGTCACGGTACACCCTTGCAATGGTCGTCCATGAAAATCCGAACTTCGTTTCTACCTCCTAAATACTTTACTATGGCCCATCTCACGAGCGCCAACTATGACACCACGTTGAAAATCGCTTAAATCGTTATTACTTGTCATTCTCATGCCGAAAACAGCTCTGACAGCTGGCATGATCATAATGATCATATGTAAAGGATTTTAGGAAGGGAGTGTCTGACCCCAGGTCTTAAACAACCCTTAGAAATAGGAAGCTAGGAGATTTGGGCTAGAGTGTCCGATAGGAAAGTGACACGGAAACAAAATAGAAAGGGGAGGAAGACGCCTTTATTTATTACCGGGGGGCAGTGCCCGGGGTCCGACGGCTTAACGTGCCCATCCGACGCACGGCGGATATTTATTGGATCGAGTGTTCGTACCTGCCTGGGATCGAACCTGAGGTCCTTTCCGTGGCAGTAACGAACGTTGCCCACTCGGTCACCCGCGGCCCTGACAGCTGGCAAGGATGTCTATCGCTTTATTACGCACTGGCGGACGCAACCGAGTACGCGCATAGGTGACGTTGCTATGTCTTTTGCATAAGCTTGTCAGTTCCAGTTCTTCTGGCACCTCAGTGTATATATACACTCACGGACAATGAAATTTGCGCACCAAGAAGGAAGCATCGGATTGAACTGAAATTTTATGGATGAAATGTTACAGATGAATGATACACATAATGACAAAAACAGAGCTGCAGGACAATTGCAGAGGGATCTCTGTCACGCAGTCCTGTCATCTTCAAATGCATGTTGCACCGCTTCGTGCGGCGATACATGCTGCAATACGGTCTGCCATGGAGGCGAACAGACGCCTGATGTTTTCCTGCGGCATACTGGCCAACACGTGTCGGACGGTGTGCTCCAAATCCGGGATAGTGCGGCACGGTGGCAGCTGGCATTTCAACTGGTCCCACACATGCTCGATAGAGGACATGTCCGGAGAGCAGGTAGGCCATGGAAGTGTCTGAACGTGAGAAGGGAAGTCCTGCGCAACCCGAGCCCTGTGCGGCCGGACATTATCCTGCTGGTATAGCGCACCTGGAATCCTGGCCAGGATTGGGGGCACTTGTACCCGTAGGATCTTATCCACATCGGGCTCGTCAATTATCAACGTATACTAGAGCTGATCGGCTATCGTAGGCAATGGCTCTCCAGCCCATAATGCCTGCAGTGGAGGTGGTGTGGCGCTCGATGGCAAGGACGGGATTGTTCCGTTGACTCGGTGACCTCCCCACCCAGACACCATGATCATCTGTCCCCAAAACGAAGTGGCACCCATTGCTAAACACCACACGTCACCACCACTCTGTGGCGTTAGACGTCGCTCTGGTCTGGCACCACTGCACACAGAGCCGGCGATGTTTTGGTGTTAATGACAGCACACGTAAGTGACGTTGGGATCGGAGATTAGCTTCCGCCAGACGTCGGGAAATGGTTCGTAGGTACACAGGAGCCGCTACATCTGCCTGTATAGTGGACCGGGTGCCCATGGGATCCGTTCGTGCCTGACGCACAATCCTTCGATCCTCTCTACTGGTGGTCCTCCTCGTCCTTTCGGAGGCGCTCCGCCATGTGGCAGTACCGTCACGTGTCTACTGCTCCCAACATATTCCATGAAACGGAATATGACCTGAAACTATACACGTGGCGGGCTATACGGCGCGACGACCACCCTGCGGTTTTCAGCCCGATGATCCGGTGTGACAGCGCTCAGACTCGAGCGCTGGACTTTTAGGTCGCAAATCCATTCCCTAGTTTATTTATTTATTTATTTAATTATTATTTTATTTATTCATTTATTTATTTATTCATTCATTTTTTATTAATTCGTGTATTTTTTGAAGAAAGAGTACGTTTTATTTTGCCATATACTTTCGGGTGATTCTTTTCTTTTTTTTTTTCATCTCCGACCCCATCTCCCAGCGTTGGCGTCACCATGGACGGACCGGCATTGTAAGAAAACTCTGGCGACCGCCATCGGCGAGCTGACTTTGTAGTATGTTTTATTGGGGGCAATAGAAGTGTCCACCGTGTCTAGCTTCCACAATGCGTGTTGGGTAGACCGTAGACTTTTTGGAACCGGAGCTAACATTTTAATTGTGGTAAGGATTTACGGCCGGTGGTAGTATCATGCGGCAAACATAACTCGAGGGGTTCTCAGAATTTTCACTGGAACGGGTTGGAATCTTGACCCCCTAACGAATGGAAGAACAAAATGTTAATTCTCTGACCAGTAAGATTTACACTGGGGAATTTAATTCAGGGAGGCTTGCGTTTGCCAGCTGGTGATTGGATTATGGGATGTTTTGAGGCCGTGTGGGTCTTCTTGGGGGTCGTCGAAATTTTTACAAGGGAAGAGAAGAACTTCGTCACTTTACTTTACTTTTACGTTCAACACGGGTGACTTTACGTTAACAGTTTTTACACGAGTCACTTTTACCTTTGGTGGTTTCGCGGCGTGCATCGCAGGCACTGTCCTCCATGACTGTCACCTAGGAGGCTGCATACAATTTTCCAAGCTGCTGATGTAAGATCGCAACCGAGGTTTCCGGATGAACGGACCTCCACTAAGGACTATTAGGGCCCATACGACGGTCGCAGCTGCGGATGGAAGTTAATACTCACCGGACGAGAATTCTCCCGGATCAGGAGTGGTCAGCAACGCGATATCTAGGCCAGATTCGGATGTTAAGGTAGGAAATCCATCCTATTCTTTCTTTGGTGTCCCCTCATAAAATCTTTATCGGATCAGTCCACACATAGAGTTAATATTATTATAAGCAAATAGTTAATTGAGTACAGAGAGTTGGAAATCACATTTTTTGCTAGTATCATGAGCGTTTATTTATTATTATGCCAAATCATAACCAATAAATTGTTTTTGTTTGCTAATTTTGTCTAAGTTCTATGATGAGTGTGTCGTTAACTACAATATGTGTGCTCAACCCTAGATTATTTGGAGAATATATATAACTTTTGGAACCGGAACTTAGCAAATCTGTTCATTTATGCTTTTTATTTTAAATCTAGACGTTCACAAAAATATTGCGGCACACAGCGGACCCTTTGACTCCCAAAGGAAAATCTGCTGTGTGAAACACAACGCCCCGTCAGTGGATCCTGAAGCTGCGTCAGCCCTAAATCAGGAAATCGCAGAATCACAATCCACTCGACACCCCCTTGGCTCCCAATATCACGCCGGGTGAACCCAATTCGGAACCCGAGCGATAATACCGGCTTCTCTCAAAGTCCTTACGTTGCGTAAATCGACGTCTCTGGCGTTTACTCGGCATTCTTGTCACTCTGTACTCTTGCTTGCGTCGGACGGTGCTTTTCGCTTTCACGGAACATCGACTACACGCCGGCTTATAAGGCTGCCTGTTCACAGGGCTTTAAAAGAGAGAAGGGCTGGTTCATCGCTTTGAGAAAGCGAATGCCGACACGGTCCTCGGGGAAGAGGTTGGGGGACCATTTATGACGTCACCGTGCTGCATGGAGCTCTCCCTCCCGTGCTGCGGGGCTATCGTTGCGAGCAGTTTTCTAGCATGTTATGTTTCATCGTACTAGATTGTTTTATCGTTTGCAATATACGAGTATTTATTTGTGTATATACTGTAATACATAGAGAGAGATACAAATAGATCGCGCGAATGTTTAAGAGTGTGTGTATCTATTGTATGCATGTACATAAATAGTTTACCTAGTCAATCCGATTGGTTTAAATTACTATCTTCAGGTGGACTTACCGTAATAGTTTACCTATTAAATCCGATTGGATTAAATTACTGTCTTCAGGTGGACTTACCCTACCGTCCTGCTCATGGATGAATACGGTACAAAAATTTGAAAAACATTTTTATTCATTTCACTGGAAAACCATTACCCTTAAGCAAACAAAGATGCAATTCGCTTATTTTGTATATTGCGAACGTTTATCAGAATTCGCTCTTTAAACAGAAATGCAGTACTAGTATCACAAAGAAAGGCACAGCAGTAAACACAGAAATGGATACCTTCAAATACTGGGTAGAAAACCTATACCTGATTTTTAGCAAACAAAGGATGCTTCCCAAATCAAGCTGCAAATGTAAATGTAACTAAAAGTTTTTTTACTTTTGGTTCAGAAGGAATTTACATGTAAAATATTTACGATATTTGTAAAATGGCACAATGTGTCCCGATCTGCATAATTAACCCTCAAGTAAACAAAGATATTCATACATACATCATCATCATCATCATCATTGTCAACCATTATCAATCCACTGCTGGACGAAGGTCTCCCCAAGTTTCCTCCACAACGGTCTGTCTTGTGCCAGTCTCCTCCATGTCACTCCCACATACTTTCGAATTTCATCCACCCATCTGCCATGTGGTCTTCTTCTGGGTCTTTTCCTATCCCTTGGAATCCAATCTAAAATTTCGGCTGTCCATCGATGGTCTGTTCTTCTGGCAGTATGTCCAGCCCATTGCCATTTCAGGGATTTAACTCTGATCATGATGTCTTCCACTCTTGTCATTTTTCGGATCCACGTGTTCCTCTTCTTATCTCTCCTGGTTACACCAAGCATGCACCTCTCCATGCTGCTTTGAGTTGTCTGCAGCCTTTGTATGTCTCTTTTAGCTAAGGTCCACGTCTCTGCACCATACGTAAGCACTGGAAGGATGCATTGATCAAACACTTTTCTTTTAAGACATAATGGCATATTGCTCTTGAAAATTATGCTGTTTCTTCCAAAAGCTCTCCAGGCAAGTTTTGTACGCCGATTAATTTCTTCACCAATGTGACCCTCACTTGATATCTGCTGTCCAAGATAAATGTACGTGTCTGTTATCTCCAGCTTTTCTCCATCAATCGATAAATCTTCATTTCTTGTAAAAGCATTGTACATCACTTTTGTCTTCTGAAAGTTCATTTTTAATCCCACTTCTTTACTCTTGTCAGCAAGTTCCTGGATCATACTCTGTAGCTCTGATGGGGTAGTTGCAAAAATGACTATGTCATCAGCAAAACGAAGGTGGGTTAGATAATCTCCATTAATCTTTATCCATTTGTTTTCCCAGTTCAGTGATTGAAAGACATTTTCCAATGTGGCATTAAAGAGCTTCGGAGATATGGTGTCACCTTGTCTCACTCCTTTTCCGATTTTTATGTGTGTTGTATTTTCAAACAGCCGAATCTTTGCACTTGCATTTTCATAGATGTTATTAATAATATTAATGTATGCATCTTCAATACCGCAGGATTTCAGAGCCATTGCAACTGCTGATGGTTTCACCGAATCAAAGGCTTTCTCATAATCGATAAAATCCATGCACAATGGAAGTTCATATTCCCTCGCTCTTTCAATTAGTTCTCTCAGTACGTGGATATGATCTATTGTGCTGTAGCCACTCCTGAATCCAGCTTGTTCTCTCGGTTGAGCCATGTCCAGTGTCACCTTCAAGCGGTGTGAAAGAACTTTAGTGAAGATTTTATAAACCACTGATAGGAGGCTGATAGGTCTGTAGTTCCTGAGATCCTCAATGTCACCTTTTTTATGTAGCAAGATCATTGTAGCGTTGTTCCAATCCTCAGGAATTTTCCCTTCATTAAGGCATCGAGTGAAAATTTGGGCGAGTACTGTTTCGATTTCTCCACTTGCTTCTTGTATGATGTCTATAGTAATTCCATCTTCTCCTGGGGCTTTTCCCCGCTTCATGTTCTTGATTGCATGTGCAACTTCTGCTGGAAGGACTGGAAGAACTCTGGTACCTTTCATGATGTCTGGAGTACATGTATCATCCCTTTCATATAATTTGGAGTAGAAATCTTTCACTCTTGTCAAAATTTCGCCTCTATTTCTTGTTACAGAACCATCTTCTTTTCTCAGTGCCATAATCTGTTTTTTCCCCTTACTGAGATGTCCCTTTGCTATCTTTAGGCTTTGGTTGTTTTCAATTGCTTTCCTTACTAGTTCACAGTTGAATTTCCTTACGTCTTCAGTAATACTTTTTCGTACTGTCTTGCATAGCTCTATATATTCCACTTTGGAAGTCCCATCTTCTTTAGTTGTCCTCATCACTCTTCTTTTTGCATCAACATTTTGGTTTTTCCTGATAATTTGTTCACATGCAATTTGTTCTTAGACCCAGCTAATTTTGTTGCTGTTTCCATAAGAGCTTTGGTTACTTTTCTGTTAACTTCAGAAATATCCACTTCTTCCGATGTTAGGCCTTCTAAAGCAGAGAATCTGTTCTTCAGTTTCAATTTGAAGGTATTATGGTGTTTTTTAAGGTTGGTTATGTCAATACATTTTGTTTGTCTTATGAGCTTGCTACGTTCGAGTTTAGTGTTGAGGTGCATCTTACATCTCACCAATCTATGGTCACTGCCTGTGTTGAACTTGTTTAGCACACTGCAGTCTTCTATGACGAATTTTTTGTTACACATAATGAAATCAATTTCACTTGTCGTCCCATTTGGATGTCTCCATGTCCATTTCCTGTGTGGCTTTTTCTTGAAAAAGGAGTTCAAGATGAAAAACCCTTCTGCCTCTGCAACCTCTACGAGAGTATTTCCACGCTGGTTTCTGTTGCCGTGACCGAATTTACCTACTGAAGTTTCATTCTGTTGCCGTTGCCCTATTTTTGCATTGAAATCTCCCATAATTATCTTCAAGTGCTGCTTACCTTTATTATTTAGATCACGAATTTCCTCATAAAATTCTTCAATTTCTTCTTCAGCATGACTTGTGGTGGGTGCATAAGTTTGAATAATCTGAGCCTGGTATCTTCTCGAGAGTTGGATAACGAGTCGTGCAGCTCTGTCAGAGGAACTTTCAACTTCTACAACTTTATCCTTCAGTTTCTTGTTTATTATAAATCCAACACCACTAGTTCTGCCAGTATCTGTCCCACGATAGTAGAAGAGATGTCCACTTTTCAGTTCGATGAGATCTCCTTTTCTCCTTACCTCACTTAGCCCGACGATGTCCCACTTGATCCTTTGTAGTTCCTCTTCCAATTCAAGAAGCCTTGAATCAGAAGATAGGGAGCGTCCGTTGTACGTAGCCAAGGTCAGCATCAGATGGCAGCCTAGTCCGGTCCTCCGGGGATTCTTAGCACCCTCTGCCTTCATGTCGCACTGGCCGCTGCCTTGGCAAGGACATTCCAGCTGCCGGAGACAGAGGGCCACGATTTAAGTTGTGGAATCATTTTGGAGGGGTTTGGCCATAACTCACCACGCTGGCCAAGCGGGTTGGTGAGTGTGGGATAGCATTTCTTTTAATCCCGATGGTATAGTTATACCGCTATTGGCGGTCGTCAGAGCCCCTTTAGTGGGAACAGGATGTACCACGAGAAGGCGGGGTTGACATTTGTCAAGGAGAGGCTGTGATGTTACGCATCACCTGACCTTACATCCCCATACATACATACATACATATCACTAAGCTGTTCTCTGAGATTCAGAGGTTAGCTCCAAAAAGAAATACAAACTACCAGATATTTTTACTTACTGTTCAAAATATTGTAAACAAAATTTCTGGGGTATTGGGTTTAATTACGATAATTTCAAATAATTTAACAATCAAAATATTAAAAATGTTGTACTACAGTCTGATTTATCCATGTTTGACTTATTTTTTATTAGTATGGGGGAACTACTAAGACTAATTTATATAAATTACAATCATTTCAAAAATAGGATGGTCAGAATTTTAAATAATTTTAGGGGAATTAACTTGAATATGTGGGGCTACGGATAAATTCGTATGGATTTTTAGATATTGAGAAATTATGGCAATTTAGATTATTAGGATTCATGTATAAAAGAATAAAAGAGGATAGGTATCACGACTATTAAACAAGAGATAGAAATGCATTTTTGTTACCAATGCCTAATAGTCCAAAAAATATCTATTGGTTACCAGGGATTGGTGTTATGGAATAACCTACCTTGTCAGTTAACACATATTAATAATTATAATTATTTTCGAAAGCAACTAAAAAAATATTTGCTAATAAGTTAAAGTATAACATTCTATGGTAAAATTTATTAATCAGACCAAATATGAGTAAATTTTATATGTGCAGGACGTTTGACTTGACTACGTACTTTAGGGGAAGTGTGATTCACTCAGGCTATATATACTGTATATAGCCTTTTACTCAAATTCCTGTTCTGTGGTTACTCTGTACATAAGTATGCACATTATATATGTTGTTTTTCTTATAAAATTAATTTTGAAATGTAACTTAGTCAAATGTAACCCCATAACGAAATAAATGAAATGAAATGCAAGCTGATTTTTGTTAGTTCGAAGCTCCTAAAATATAAACTTACTTAATTCAAAAATTGTAGTCTTAGAACGAAAAAAAAAAAAAAATTAGAGAATACAATTAGAAACGTTTTTGGAGAAATAAGGTATAACTTCTACAATATGATTACAGAATTGTAGAAAACACAAAACTTAAATTCTATGATCAGCGCTTTAGAATGGCATAAATTTTCCCTATATATATGCATTTAATAGGTGACACACAGAAAACAAGGCACAAGAGGAAAACAAGTATTATCATTTGTACAACTGCATTTTGATTTTTGTTACCGGCAAAACACAGTGTTCGGAAAAAATTTCCAAATTTTTATAAATAATCAACTGTTAATTAGTCGCTGAGCCTTTTGCGTAATACACAATGATGTGTTTATATGCCCAATACTGTAATGTTAAAAACATATGTTTAAAGTTTAAATAATGTTTTTTTTTAACTACAGATATGATATTTTAGTTCATTCCCTTTACTGAAGTGCTTTACAATTATGTAGCTTTTCCTTGACTTTAAAACTGATTATTTCGGATTTCCCGTAAAGCAGTGGCTTCTGAGAACCCCACTACCGACCCGCTGCTGCAGCATGACTACGTCATAATCTCCAGCTCGCGTCTTCAGGGGAGCCAGCTATAAGGACCAGCCCTTCTCTTCTATAGCCCTGGCCTGTTCATGCCTGCAGCACCACTATAGGGTGTGCGGTCATGCGCACTCGCACCAAACGTGGATCATTTGGATACCAGCACGCACTCTACTTATTTTAAAAGTTTCGCGGTTTTAACATGTTTTCTTCTAGGTGCGGAAACTTCATTGTCCGTGAGTGTTTATACTATATTATATATAACGTTGTATACAGGTGATGCGTAACATCACAGCCTCTCCTTGACAAATGTCAACCCCGCCTTCTCGTGGTGCATCCTGTTCCCACTAAAGGGGCTCTGACGACCGCCAATAGCGGTATAACTATACCATCGGGGTTAGAGGAAATTCTATCCCACACTCACCAACCCGCTTGGCCAGCGTGGTGAGTTATGGCCAAACCCCTCCAAAATGACTCCACAACTTAAATCTTGGCCCTCAGTCTCCGGCAGCTGGAATGTACCTGGCCAAGGCAGCGGCCAGTGCGACATGAAGGCAGAGGGTGCTAAGAATCCCCGGAGGACCGGACTAGGCTGCCATCTGATGCTGACCTTGGCAACGTACAATGGACGCTCCCTATCTTCTGATTCAAGGCTTCTTGAATTGAAAGAGGAACTACAAAGGATCAAGTGGGACATCGTGGGGCTAAGTGAGGTAAGGAGAAAAGGAGAAAATATCATCGAACTGAAAAGTGGACATCTCTTCTACTATCGTGGGACAGATACTGGCAGAACTAGTGGTGTTGGATTTATAATAAACAAGAAACTGAAGGATAAAGTGGTAGAAGTTGAAAGTTCCTCTGACAGAGCTGCACGACTCGTTATCCAACTATCGAGAAGATACCAGGCTCAGATTATTCAAACTTATGCACCCACCACAAGTCATCCTGAAGAAGAAATTGAAGAATTTTATGAGGAAATTTGTCATCTAAATAATAAAGGTAAGCAGCACTTGAAAATAATTATGGGAGATTTCAATGCAAAAATAGGGCAACGGCAACAGAATGAAACTTCAGTAGGTAAATTCGGTCACGGCAACAGAAACCAGCGTGGAAATACTCTCGTAAAGTTTGCAGAGGCAGAAGGGTTTTTCTTCTTGAACTCCTTTTTCAAGAAAAAGCCACACAGGAAATGGACATGGAGACATCCAAATGGGAAGACAAGTGAAATTGATTTTATTATGTGTAACAAAAAATTCGTCATAGAAGACTGCAATGTGCTAAACAAGTTCAACACAGGTAGTGACCATAGATTGGTGAGATGTAAGATGCACCTCAACACTAAACTTGAACGTGGCAAGCTCATAAGACAAACAAAATCTATTGACATAACCAACCTTAAAAAACACCATAATACCTTCAAGTTGGAACTGAAGAACAGGTTCTCTGCTTTAGAAGGCCTAACATCGGAAGAAGTGGACATCTCTGAAGTTAACAGAAAAATAACCAAAGCTCTTATGGAAACAGCAACAAAATTAGCTCGGTCTAAGAACAAGTTGCATGTAAATAAATTATCAGGAAAAACGAAAATGTTGATGCAAAAAAGAAGAGAGATGAGGACAATTAAAGAAGATGTGACTTCCAAAGTGGAATATATAGAGCTATGCAAGACAGTAAGAAAAAGTATCACTGAAGACGTAAGGAAATTCAACTGTGAACTAGTGAGGAAAGCAATTGAAAACAACCAAAGCCTAAAGATAGCAAAGGGACATCTCAGTAAGGGAAGAAAACAGATTATGGCACTGAGAAAAGAAGATTGTTCTGTAACAAGAAATAGAGGCGAAATTTTGACAAGAGTGAAAGATTTCTACTCCAAATTATATGAAAGGGATGATAAATGCACTCCAGACATCATGAAAGATACCAGTACCAGAGTTCCTCCAGTCCTTCCAGCAGAAGTTGCACATGCAATCAAGAACATGAAGCGGGGAAAAGCTCCAGGAGAAGATGGAATTACTGTAGACATCATACAAGAAGCAAGTGGAGAAATCGAAACAGTACTCGCCCAAATTTTCACTCGATGCCTTAATGAAGGAAAGATTCCTGAGGATTGGAACACCGCTACAATGATCCTGCTACATAAGAAAGGTGACATTGAGGATCTCGGAAACTACAGGCCGATCAGCCTCCTATCAGTAGTTTATAAAATCTTCACTAAAGTTCTTTCACACCGCTTGAAGGTAACACTGGACATGGCTCAACCGAGAGAACAAGCTGGATTCAGGAGTGGCTACAGCACAATAGATCATATCCATGTGCTGAGAGAACTAATTGAAAGAACGAGGGAATATGAACTTCCATTGTGAATGGCTTTTATCGATTATGAAAAAGCCTTTGATTCGGTGAAACCATCAGCAGTTACAATGGCTCTGAAAACCTGCGGTATTGAAGATGCATACATTAATATTATTAATAACATCTATGAAAATGCAAGTGCAAAGATTAGGCTGTTTGAAAATACAACACACATAAAAATTGGAAAGGGAGTGAGGCAAGGTGACACCATATCTCCGAAGCTCTTTAATGCCACATTGGAGGGTGTTTTTCAGTCACTGAGCTGGGAAAACAAGGGGATAAAGATTAATGGAGATTATCTAACCCACCTTCGTTTTGCTGATGACGTAGTCATTTTTGCAACTACCCCATCAGAGCTGCAGAGTATGATCCAGGAACTTGCTGACAAGAGTAAAGAAGTGGGATTAAAAATGAACTTTCAGAAGACAAAAGTGATGTTCAATGCTTTTACAAGAAATGAAGATTTATTGATTGATGGAGAAAAGCTGGAGATAACAGACACGTACGTTTATCTTGGACAGCAGATATCAAGTGAGGGTCACATTGATGAAGAAATTAATCGGCGTACAAAACTTGCCTGGAGAGCTTTTGGAAGAAACAGCATAATTTTCAAGAACAATATGCCATTATGTCTTAAAAGAAAAGTGTTTGATCAATGCATCCTTCCAGTGCTTACGTATGGTGCAGAGACGTGCACCTTAACTAAAAGAGACATACAAAGGCTGCAGACAACTCAAAGCAGCATGGAGAGGTGCATACTTGGTGTAACCAGGAGAGATAAGAAGAGGAACTCGTGGATCCGAAAAATGACAAGAGTGGAAGACATCATGATCAGAGTTAAATCCCTGAAATGGCAATGGGCTGGACATACTGCCAGAAGGACAGATCATCGATGGACAGCCGAAATTTTAGATTGGATTCCAAGGGACAGGAAAAGACCCAGAAGAAGACCACATGGGAGATGGGTGGATGAAATTCGAAAGTATGCAGGGGTGACATGGAGGAGACTGGCACAAGACAGACCGTTGTGGAAGAAACTTGGGGAGACCTTGGTCCAGCAGTGGATTAGAGATACCTGTTTAGTAACGTGTAGCACCACCTTTCGCCCTGATGACGGCGGCTATTCATCTCGGCATGGACTCGACAAGACACCGGAAGCGTTGGGAAGCCATACGGATCCACGACCCCCTAAGAAGCTCCCACAGTTCACGAAGAATTGATGGAGGGGGACAGAGCCTTGAACATCTCTCTCGATGGCATCCCAGATGTGCTCGATGGGATTGAGGTCAGGTGACCTACCTGGCCAAGGAAGCGAGGTCACGCCGGTGGAGTGTACATCCAACCGTTCGGATACAATTCGGGAGCGATGGCACGGTGAATTGTCTTGTTGCAGGATGAGGTCCCCAGTGGGATGTTGAAGCCGCACAAACGGGAGCAAATGCTCGTCCAGGATATCCCGGTGACGATGACCTGTGAAGGACGATGTCACACGTACCAGGGGACCCATTTCAGTCCACGTAAACAGTCCCCAGACGAGAATGCCACCCCCACCAGCTTGAAGAGTACCCTACTGGCAAGAAAGACCCGTCGCTTCATGTGGTTTGCGCCGAACTCGTATCCTGCCATCCGCATGTACCAACGTGAATCTCGACTCATCAGTCCAGGCAACATTTTCCCACATGTATAGGGTCCAGTGGCGATGTTACCGCGCCCATGCTAATCTTTGCACCCTGTGATGTGTGGTCAGCAGCGGTACCCTCGTGGGACGATGGCTTCTGTACCCCATAGCGAGGAGAGGGTTCTGGATGGTGTGGCTGCTTACACGTTTTTGTGCACCAGCGTTAAATTGCCTAGTGATTTCTTGCACTGTGGCCCGTCTAATCGCTGTTACAATGCGAGCTAGCCGACGATGACCCCGCTCATCCACACGCTGTTGTCCACGGCAGTCGGCCCTTGCAGGGATGGTCGTAAAATTCCAGTGCTTGCACGACTTCCGAGATGGAGTGACCCATTCGTCGGGCCCCGACAATTTGCCGACGATGAAATGCGCTTAGATCCTTCGTCTTACCCACTGCGTCCGACTCTTACTGATTCCCGTCGCATCACTCCTTATATTGTCGGATCGCTGATACGTCATGTCGTTTCCGTTTACAGAGCCGCCCTAAGCGCCACATTTACATAACGCCAGCTGTCTCTAATTCAATTTCTCTTCAGTGTATACAACGGCCATTTCATAAAACCTGAGAGTAAAATCACACAAAATAACGAAAAGATACGGCAAAGTATATGTTACCCTTTCTCAAAGTATCTTCCCTCGATATGTTTCCCTTTCTCAAAGTATCTTCCCTCGATATGTTACCCTTCCTCAAAGTATCTTCCCTATGCAACGGCCCGATTGTTAAGCCCACTTTTCAAAACCCGTGGCGAAGGGATTTTGTGGAAGCTGCTTTAGTGACTCCTCTACAGCTTGAATAACGTCAGCATCTGTGTTGAATGTTGCGCCACGGAACTTTTTCATTGTTGGAAAAAACAAAAATCGAACGGGGCTAGGTCAAGCTGTAGCATGATTTTAATACTGCATTTCGTAAGAAACTGTTGAACACAAGCAGCCACATGTGGACGGGCGTTATCATGACGTAGTGTCCACCTGCCAAACAGTTTCGGTCGCTTAATCGATATGTGTCGTCGCAGATGCTTCAAGACTGAAATGTAATACTCAGCATTGACAGTAATTTGTGGAGGAACGGCATGCTGGCAGACTACACCTTTATGATCAAAGAAAATTATCATCATCACCTTCCCAGCTGATTTGGTTTGACGGACTTTTGTCGGAGGAGGCGAGCTTGTGTGTTTCCAGGCACTCGTTGCGCACTTCGTGAGGGGTCGAAATAGTGGACCCATGTTTCATCGGCAGTTATTACTGTGTTTAGAAAGTTTGGATCCTTTGCAATAATTCGTTTTCCACTCATGAAACACCTGAACTCTGACTAACAATTGTTCTCTCATCAGGTGATGAGGTACCCATCTGGAACACACACGATGGAGCAGTAATTTGTCGCGTAGGATGCGGAATGCCGACGTTTTTGAAATACTAGTTGACGCCGCTATGTCTTCACACGTCATTCGTCGATCTTCTTGCAGGATTGCCCAAACAGTGTGAACAGTACCCTCCGTAACAACACTTTCAGGTCGACCAGGCCTAGGAGCGAGTTCTGCCGAGAAACGCCCTTTTTTGAAATCATGGTGCCATCTAAAAATCGTTGACTCCCCCAAACATTTACCTTTGAAAGCTTTTCTCATTAAATCAACTGTTTCTGGAGCCGTTTTACCCAAACGGTAGCAAAACTTTATCGCAGAACGCATTTCACTTCTAAACTGTGAACCACTCACCTCTATAGCTTTATGGTGAAATACAGACGTACCCTAAAGAACTGCTCAATAAGAAAACCAGAATCGTCTGCAACGTTTAATAACTGTTGCCATAGATACTTCCTTAATTCAGTTAGTCGTCTGAGTGGTTATTTTCCCCCTTGGCACTGTTGCCAACTCAAAAAAAATTACTCGCAGTTTTTGTGGAACGGCCATTGTATATATATATATTTTTTTTGGCACAATCTTTTTACATTATTGAACATTAAGTAAAAACATCTTTTCCACATAATTTATTTAAAATTCAAATTTTAGAACGTGGTACTAGTTTTGCTAGTACCAAGTTCTAAATTTAAATTAACTGCAAGTTTTTTGTTTTTTTTATTGTAGGTTTAACGACCATCGTAAGCAACTCAATGGGCTGAAAATCATCTAAATACGTGGCGTCAGTTGAGTAAATAAATCCATCGCTCTTTCCACGTTAAGCAACGCACAGCAACCACAAAATTGTTATTCGGCCGCCGTCGGGGAATCGAAACCCGAATCTCTCGATATCCAGGCGAGCGCGTTAGCCTTACAAGACAGCGGCCAACAATTCACGGCGCAATGCGCGTTTTTCTTTTTCAGTCAGTTAATGCCCACCAGATGGAGACGTCTAAGTAGATGCTGACTGAAAAAGAAAAACACGCATAGCGCCGTGAATTGTTGGCCGCTGTCTTGTAAGGCTAACGCGCTCGCCTGGATATCGAGAGATTCGGGTTGCGATTCCCCGACGGCGGCCGAATAACAATTTTTTGGCTGCTGTGCGTTGCTTAACGTGGAAAGATCTATGAATTTATTTATTCAACTCAATGGGCTATAAGCAGTCGCCCGTCTCTAATTTATGATCACTGGTTGCAGGGAAGGGAGAGAGCCCTAGGACAAACCGCAACATCCATGCCTCACCGGCATTCGAACCCGGACCCCTTTTGGACGAATGATCAGAGGCCATCGCTTAGATCACTGGGCCACCGCGGCGGCCTTGCAAGTTTTGCGGTACGAAATTCTAAGAAATAAAAGTACTTTGAAAATTACTTGTTGAAAAAATTTAATATTTTATCGACTTGCTGATTACAGAAAAAATGCGTTATAACAACAATGTGTGTGATACGTTCACGAGCATATACAGGGCCGGATTTAAGGCTTTTGGGGTTCTAGGCCAAATTTTCTAGCCCCCCTCCCTTCCCTACACACACACACACGCCCGACCACCCATATTTGAATTTGCTCCTATAAGATTTTCTAATAAACATATCTTTAAGGTGGACGTCAAGTAATTTTGCTTCCTATACTTGCAATGGAAAAATTCCTGTACACATTTTCTTCACATTTAATGCGTTCCCAAGGATGAAAATCGATTAAAATAGCTTCATTTTATAACTTGGAATGCTTAATATTTTCTAAAACATTACCATAATTATGCAATCCAACATTTGTTTGTCTACTGACGTCATCAAAGTACAGGTCGCGCCATCTTTTTTCTGGTTTCAACACCACCAAAGGAAAAGTTCTTGATTTTTAATATAATTATGGTTATGTTTTAGAAAATATTAAGTATTCCAAGTTACAATATGAAGTTATTTCAATCGATGTTCAAATTATCATCCTTGGAACACACTAATTGTGAAGGAAATGTGTACAAAAGTTTTTACATTGGAAGTATAGGAAGTAAAATTACTTGACGTCCACCTTAAGTTAAGAATATAATAATTGTTTTTATAATTTTATTGTTATATAAGTATTATTCAAATAAAAATTATTTTGATTTAACTTGTTATTTAATTAAAGGTTATAAAAAAAATATTTGTAAACATAGTCAAAGAGGTTCATGCTTTTCCAAGAACAACATTTTACATTTTGAATGCGCTCTCTATAAAATGTAACTGCACTCACTTCGAATGCGCTCTCTATCGCATTCGACGTAAAGGAACAACACCTTTACGTCGCATACGCTCTCTATCGCACTCGTACGAGCACGGGCGTGCTCGCAATAGAGCTATTTTTACGTTCTGATTTCTTTAGTTATCATTCAAGATAAAATAAAAAATTACCACTACTTTATTTTATTCAAGTAAATTAAAATAACGGTACCTCCCTTTTCTAAGTTTTTCTGTTCCATGCTCTCCGTTTTTCTGGATTCTACACCTAGGGCCCCTAGGCCGCAGTCTAGTTGGCCTAGTGGTAAATCCACCGCTGAGCATATACACCCACTGTGTGATGTTTTATTCACACTCTTTTTTATTTCGTTTCATTTTATTTATTAGTAGTTTACCTGTTTAGTTTCTGGCTAACAACAGAAGAAAGAACTGGCATAAACGAATTTAAAATGCATGCACTATGATGTGTGTCTTTTACGCTTCCTTGTCCTCACAGCGTGCAGTGTTATTCGGAGAGAGCCGTCCTTTATTTATTGCAGTGTATTTCCATATCTACGTCGTAAATCTCGATTCTTTCGTCTCAGAAGGAAAAGTGATTTACAACGGTTGGAACCTTGGAGAAATTCAAGGCACGTTTTTCGGGGGTCGCTATGAGGTTTTCATTCTCGGCTTCTGTTTTGCAGGGGAGGACGACAGGTAACACGTTGCAAATGGTCCAATATAGTCAACAGCATTGATGTCATGTGACGACTTAAACACCGCTCTGATGACGCAAAACATGTCGGCACCCACTTCTTCTGTCGCCATTCATTAGGAGAACAAGCAGACAGATAATGCGTACTAACTGCGTTACTTTCAGACTTGTTACATGATAGAAATAAGAAGTAAAACTCGCCTGAAAATATGCTTGAGGGATTTTTCGTTTTGTACTTTTTCTTTCACGGAACCGTTCACAAATGGAATTGGGTTCAAAAGAGGCTATTAAATTGCTTTGCTGTTGAGCAAGTTCAAAGATTCTATGCTTAAATTACTTACAAATCCATCTTTGGTCAGCGCAAACGTGATCACAGGTGGTTTTTTTCCCTTTCGTTTTATTTTTTCTTTTCTCGTTCCAGTTTTGCGAGTTCGGAAATCAATGGGAATAAACATGTTAAAACTTAACCAAATATGTTAAATATCTCTCAACTATACGAATGTTTTTTTCTTGGACTAAGCAGTGGTGCAATATAGTTAACAGCACTGATGTCATGTGACGACTTAAACACCGCTCTAATAAAGCGCGGACTGGTCTGCAGGGATACCGGGAGAATTCCTAGTGGGCCGCAATATTCTGGGCCGGTAGGCATTATATTAACTCAAGAAAAAAAAAGAAGTAAATATATATAATACTTGTACTTCAAGAAGAAAAGCAAGTAATGCCAAAACGACACAGGAACGAATTTATTCCACAGCCAATGCCAAAGGGCACAGGACCGAGATTTATTCCACAGCCATTGTCCTCATAACTTGAGTAAAAATGCTTCTATTGCGACAAAACTTTAGTATGTCGTTCCGGAGATACACTGAACCAATTTTGTTTAACATCATCGAAATGGGGTCAAAGGTCAGGACACAGGAGCGAGATTTATTCCACAGCCATTATCCTCATAACTTGAGTAATGATTTCTGGTATGTTGGAAAGCGTATAATAATCAATGCATTGCATGATTTTACTGACTTGTTTTGTACGAGATCTGCATCTGATTTACTACTTTTTTTTTTTCATTGGAGGTTTAACGACCACCGTGAGCAACTCAATGGGCTATAAGCAGTCGCCCGTCCCTAATTTAGGGTCACTGGTTCCAGTGAAGGGAAAGAACCAGTGCCGTAAGACAAACACAACATCCATGCCTCACGGGATTCGAACCCGGACCCCGTTCGGACGAACGATCAGAGGCTATCGCTTAGACCACCACTGCGGCCACGAAATCTTTAATAGCAGTTCTGGGAAGACTGTTTCAGCTACAACAAAAATACTTTTGCCAGTTTTTTCTTTTTTTTGGGAAGTTTAAGTATAATGAATTCAATTCTTCTTCTACTAATGCTTCTTCTAATGCTTGTTGTGTTAATTATATCATGAATAAACTTTCCTGCTAGTAATGTAGTAATAATAATGAACAAGCTTATAACTGGTAGTACTGTTGTAGTAGTAATTAAGATGAATAAAGTCTTATGCTGGTTGTTACTAATAACACTTAATGAAATAAACCTAACAGCCAGACAGAGGTCTGACAAAACTATGAACTGAGAAAAACGTACTTACTAGAACAACTTTTTATTAGGGAAACTCTTGATATGATCCAACATATACTTCACCGGACACACAGCTACTCAATAAAACGTAGCTCCTTGCACATGAACGAAGCTCTACTCACATAAACGAAGCTCTACTCACATAAACGAAGCTCTCTTACACATCAAACAAAGCTCTCCCTACGCACATCAACAAAATGCTCTCTCGCACATAAACAACAGTTCTCTCACGTAACACAAACAACAGTTCTCTCACGTAACACAAACAAAAGCTCTCCTTAGGTATCGTTGAACGCGCCTATTTATACTGGCTACCACCACGTCATGACTTACACTCATTGCCAGATCTCATTCCGCGGGAGAAATAACATCTCGTTCAGTAAGAAGATAATATACATAGGAAAATAAAATAACCAGAGATAGTAAAATCAAAAGGAAAGTGAATCTAGAGTATACGTTACATAAGGACCACCGTGAGCAACTTAGTGGGCTATAAAAGTAGTCGCCTGTCCCTAATTTTGGACCACTGGTTCCAGGGAAGGGAGAGAGCCAGAGCCGTAAGACAAACATAACATCCATGCCTCACCGGGATTCGAACCCGGACCCATCGTGGCGGACGATCAGAAACCAACGCTTTGACTTCTGGGGCGTTTTCCCATTTGAAAGTAATCAAACGAAAAATAATTTTTGCATTCTTTACACTTTATAATTTTGCACTGAAATTTTGAATATTTCCAGTTTTCTCATGAGATTTTTTGGTAATTATTTTATTAATTCCAGGTAAATATTGAAAAAGAAATTAAGTTCGGGCACATTTAGATTTCCATTCTTACTAAAACCGAAGTGCTACAAGTTCTGAGAGAGAGAGGGAGAATTCAGTTACCACAATAAAATTCAAAAGAACGGAATAAAATTTTCTATAGTCTCTCTCTCAGAGAACGCTTGTTGCTTCTCACCAACCGAAGTAATTTTTTCTTACATTAAATTTTACTAGAGAGCTGCGGTGTGGTGTGTCCAGGAAAATGGGTAAAATGTTAAATGTTATTTCCTCAATACAAAAAAAAAAAAAAAAACTAAATAATTCGTAGACTTGTGTTGAAAAGATGTTTAAGTAGTTATGCTGACTTAAAGCTTTTTTTTTTTTTTTTGCATAATTTTCCCCAAAAGTGGGCTGCTCAAAATCAACTCAACTTCCAGGGCCGTTTATGGGTCGCCAGTCAGCCACTGGCTCTGATGACGCAGAACATGTCGGCACTCACTTCTTCTGCCGTCATTCATTTCAAGAACAAGCAGATAGATAATGCGTACTCACTTTTAGACTTGTTACATGACAGAAATAAGAAGTAAAAAATTGAATAATCGAACTTACTTTTATGTGATCATATCAATACATCCAGAAATTCCACTAGAAAATTTCCTATTCAAAAGTTGCATACACGGAAAGATCTTATGGAAGGGACTGCACTTAAGGATTAACGGATATTCTCCATCAGGAAACACATCTATGCTTTGTATGCGTCCTTTGCATTCAATCTGCGCTTCGTACACATCTGAAAATCTTTTGCAGTTAGCTATTTACTAATCCATCACAAGGTCATATATGCGTATGTTAGTGAGAATGGCTGATTGGGTGTTCCTAATAATTTGCTGCTTCAATGTACGTATACAGGCAGTCCCCAGGTTACGAACGTTTGACCTACGTACTACCCGTAGTTAAGAACCATCTCTCGTAAATCCTATATTAAAAACTGAGTTACATACAATGGTTCGTGATACCAAATGGGCGCTACTTTACAACGCGCATCAAAACATTGAGCGTCTACAGCGGTTCGTCATGTCGTGAGCCTGAGGGGAGGAAGGGCAAACATTTCGTTCTTTTCAGACAGACCACGTTGTTGCTAACAGTGTCTTGTGTGTGTAACTGTACTTGTTTTTATTTTGGTTTTGTTTTATTCTCGTAACAAATTCATCAAAACGTAAATGTGATGCAAGTGACAGTAATGCATCAAAGAAAAGCAAAACGAACACGATTGAAACTAAAGTGGAAATACGAGGACTGTTCCGAAAGTAAGACAAAAGTGGGCATAACTTTTTTATTAACTGACAGAGGTCGTTCAAATTGCACATGTTGGTAGAGTAACTCTTCCTCTATAGTAACCCTTCTTCGTCATTGCAAGTAAATAATAGATTCCAAGCAGAAGCAACGTGCCGTCATTGAGTTCTTGACGAAAAAAGGGTGCAGGCTGCCCGACATCCACAGAAAGTTACAAAATGTTTACGGAGATGACACCATTGAAAAGAGCAATGTGCACAGATGGATGAAGAAGTTAAAGAAGGGGAAACCAGCATTGAAGACAAACCACACAGTGGGAGGCCATGCTGTACAACCACTGACACGAATCGTCAGCGAGTGGATGAATTGATTCGCGCGGAGAGATGAGTCACAATCCGTGAGCTTGTTGCACAACTCGACTGTGGTCGCCATGCCACACAGAAGATGGTGGAAGACTTAGGGTATCGGAATGTGTGTGCAAAGTGGCAGTGAACACCCGATTTGAAGGAGAGAAGGTTGGAAGTCTGTTCTGATCTGCTGGAAGCGCTCCAAGCCAATGAAGACTATTTTTTTCCGATCTGGTGACAGGGGATGAAACGTAGGCATATCTTTACGATCCGAGAACGAAGAATAAATCCATTGAATGGCGTCACACCTCTTCACCAAGGACTAAGAAGTCCAAGAGCCAGTGATCAGCACAGAAAATTATGGTGACTGTGTTTTGAGATGACAGGGGTGTCATTCTCCTTGATTTTCTGGAATGTGGCCGTACCGTGACCAGCGAGCGGTACATTGAGACAGTCAAGAAGCTTAGAGAAGCCATAAGGAGGAAGAGACCGAACAAGAATCTGAAAACGATCCACATTCACCATGACAATGCGAGACCACACACATCTTAGACAAAAAATCAGCCGATCAGCAAATTAGGATAGTCAGTGGTCTCTCATCCACCGTACAGCCCAGATCTGGCGTCCGCCGACTTCCACCTGTTCGGTCCAATAAAGGACAGTCTTCGTGGACAAGGATCTGATAACACAGACGAGGTGAATGTGGCTGTAAAGAAGTGGGTACAACAGTTCACACCTGAATTTTTTTTTCAAAGAGTATTGGAGAGCTGGGTTCTTTTTTTTTTTTTTTATTTGATTGGAGGTTTAACAACCACCGTGAGCAACTCAGTGGGCTATAAGCAGTCGTCCGTCCCTAATTTAGGGTCACTGGTTCCAGCGAAGGGAGAGAGCCAGTGCCGTAAGACAGACGCAACATCCATGCCTCACCGGGATTCGAACCCGGACCCCTTTCGGACAAATGATCAGAGGCCATCGCTTAGACCACTGCTCCACCGGGGCGGCACAGTTGGGTTCAACGATGACGCAAATGCATCGTTTGTGATGGAAACTATATTGAGTAGTATCTTTGTATAGAGGAAGAGTACCTCTAAAAGACCTCTGTCATTTAATAAAAAAGTTATGCCCTCTTTTGCATTACTTTCGGTGCAACCCTTGTAGTTTTATGGCATGAACGTTCGCATAGGAGAAAGTTCAAAAATATGGCTTTTCTTTGGAGTCTTTGGTTCCAATGAGCAGATTTTCAGAAATGTGCGTTAGATGACTCACACGTAAAGGTATGAGCGAGATAAGAACGGGTGTAAGCAGAAGCGTAGCAACGGAGGTGGGGGTGAGGAGACAATCGCCCCCTGGCGCCAGTCTATGAGAGTGCCGAAAAGTTTGGAATGATGTTACTGGTAAAGTTGGAAATGTACCACGGCAAGTATTTTATAAGAAAACGAATAAAAAATCATGTTACTAAAGCTTAATACTAAAGCTTAATAACTTTATCAAGTGAAAATTAATAGCATTACACAAAATCTTAATGTTAAATTGAATCAGTGCCTTTGACATAAAGGTTTGCCACAATTGAATTACAGTCCGAACAAGACAGATGACACCGAATTTTTGTGGGTAATGAGCACGTCTTTTGAATCCGTTCTGACCTGAATTAAATTTATCAAATCTATTCAAAGTCAATGGAACCGGTATGGAAAGAAGTAGTACCTGACCGAAGAAAGAAGTTTTCCAATCGGGTTTTTGATCTCGCAGATATTGCTGTAAACGGAAACGTAAACTTGTGCCTTTTGGTGCAGATTTGTGGGTTAAGAAAAATTTGAAAGTATATGAGAAACATTTCGCAGCTGAAGCGCTCTCCCATAAAGAAAGAAGTTTCCAAATCGGACACTTAGAAGCAGAGATATCGAAAAATATAAGATATGCGTCTACGATCCCTGGCGGGGAAAACATACGTTACTTTAAGAAGTAAGTATTCTGTAAAGGTTTTTCGATGTGAGTGCTATCGGTCCAGGAAAGAATTTTTTTCAGTCGAGTTTTCAGGAGCTCAGATTTTGCTGCAAATACACCAGAAGCAGAAATTAACACTTATGCCCCCTGGTGGCCAAACAATTCTTTACCAAATATTAAAAATTAACGAAAAATATTTCCCATCAAGGGCTGTACGCGATACAGGAAGAATTTTTCAAATAGGAGTTTTGGAAGCAGAAATTTAAATCCTAAAATTAAATCAGGCAGCCATAGTTCCACAGGTGGCAGTGGAGCCAAAATCGCGGGGGCAAATGAGAGGGAGACCAGAGGCAAATGAAAGGGGGATGGGAAGAAAGGAATGAAATATATCTTTATACGATGTGTAACGTTACTTTAAGAAGTAAGTATTCTGTAAAGGTTTTTCGATGTGAGTGCTATCGGTCCAGGAAAGAATTTTTTTCAGTCGAGTTTTCAGGAGCTCAGATTTTGCTGCAAATACACCAGAAGCAGAAATTAACACTTATGCCCCCTGGTGGCCAAACAATTCTTTACCAAATATTAAAAATTAACGAAAAATATTTCCCATCAAGAGCTGTACGCGATACAGGAAGAATTTTTCAAATAGGAGTTTTGGAAGCAGAAATTTAAATCCTAAAATTAAATCAGGCAGCCATAGTTCCACAGATGGCAGTGGAGCCAAAATCGCGGGGGCAAATGAGAGGGAGACCAGAGGCAAATGAAAGGGGGATGGGAAGAAAGGAATGAAATATATCTTTATACGATGTGTAACGCAAGCGTTACGGTTCTTCTGGAATTAATACTAATGTGGAGGTGTTCGAATCAATACAGTTTAACTTCGCTTAAAATATGAGTAAAATACTGTATATTGAAAAATTATAATAAAGATAAAAAATTAAATTTTACATTAATGTAGATCTTATCGATATAATCGTTTTATTTGTAGCATATACGCTGAAGAGCAATTGAATTAGAGACAGCTGGCGTTATGCAAATGTGGCGCTGTGGGCGGCCCTGTAAACGGAAACGACATGACGTATGCAGCGATCCGACAATATAAGGAGTGATGCGACGGGAATCAGTAAGAGTCGGACGCAGTATGGGTAAGACGAAGGATCTAAGCGCATTTGATCGTGGGCAAATTGTCGAGGCCCGACGAATGGGTCACTCCATGTCGGAAGTCGTGCAGGCACTGGGATTTTCACGAGCCACTGTGTCACGGGTGCACCGTGAGTACATCGAATCCGGTAAAACCGTCCCTGCAAGGGCCAACTGCCGTGGACAACAGCGTGTGGATGAGTGGGGTCAACGTCGGCTAACTCGCATTGTAATATCGCATAGACGGGCCACAGTGCAAGAAATCACTCGGCAATTTAACGCTGGTGCATAAAAATGTGTAAGCAGCCACGCCATCCAGAACCAACTCCTCGCTATGGGGTACAGAAGCCAGTTTCCCCCGAGGGTACCGCTGCTGACCGCACATCACAGGGTGCAAAGATTAGCATGGGCACGGGAACATCGCCACTGGACCCTAGACATGTGGAAAAATGTTGCCTGGACTGATGAGTCGAGATTCACGTCGGTACATGCGGATGGCAGGATACGAGTACGGCGCAAACCACATGAAGCGACGGATCCTTCTTGCCAGCAGGGTACTCTTCAAGCTGGTGGGGGGTGGCATTCTCATCTGGGGACTATTTACGTGGACTAAAATGGTAATGTTGACCTGTGAGGGACGATGTCACACGTCCTGGTACGTGTGACATCGTCCCTCACAGGTCAACATTACCGGGATATCCTGGACGACCATTTGCTTCCGTTTGTGCGTCTTCAACATCCCACTGGGAACCTTATCCTGCAACAAGACAATGCACCGTGTCATCGCTACCGAATTGTGTCCGAATGGTTGGATGAATACTTCACTGACGTGACCACGCTTCCTTGGCCAGCTAGGTCACCTGACCTCAATCCCATCGAGCACATCTAGGATGCCATTGAGAGAGATGTTCGAGGCTCTGGTCCCTCTCCATCAAATCTTCGTGAACTGTGGGAGCTTTTCAGGGGTCGTGGATCCGTATGGCTTCCCAACGCTTCCGGTGTCTTGTCGAGTCCATGCCGAGACGAATCGCCGCCGTCATCAGGGCGGAAGGTGGTTCTACACGTTACTAGACAGGCATCTCTAATTCAGTTGCTCTTCAGTGTACAACTGGCGTTATCACGTCCTATTTCTCAACAACACAATAAGTTTTAAGATCTGACCGAAAATAAAAATACATATCCTGATATCTTGCCCCCGTTGTCCAAATATATATTAGTTCCGACGCCCTTGCTAGATGAAATATGAATGCCATGCTTAAATGTTAAGTTGTAGTTTGGAAGATGGTCGTCAGTCGTCATATAGTCAGGTTATTGGGGATCAGGGGCGGATCCAGAAGCTTTCTTTAGGAAGTGTACATATCGTGTGACTTACGTGTGGGAAAACGGGAAAGGGGAAACCCTCGAAATAAAACGGGAAGAAGCGCAGTTGGGAAATCTTTACAGGCTTTTGTTTGTGGCCCAGTCGAGATACGTACTTCGACTTTCTAACTCACACTATCCCACACAGTCTCCAAAGTACACCGCACACTGTAACCGTTCCTGTTCTCAATTACTAATCATACCAGACAGCACTAAAGAGCAGGCCCGGTGGCACAGTGGTTTAAGCTCTGATCATTCGCCCGAGACAGATCCGGGTTCGAATCCCGGTGACGTATGAATTTTGCGCTTGTCTTACGACATTGGTTCTTTCCCTTCCCTGGAACCAGCGTTCCTAAATTAGGGATGGGCGACTGCTTATAGCCCACTGAACCGCTCTACTGTGGTTGTCAAAGCACCAAATAAATTATAATAAATACTAAAGAACAGAACAAAGCACATGCATTGCTTTTAATGATCCACTGATCAACAAAATTTAACATTGTAATTTTTCTTTAGATTTAAAGCTAATATTTCGATTACACACGGTATAGAGTACACAAAAATTATGAAAAAAAATCGCTACTTGGTTTTTATTTTTTTTAATGGAGGATTTGTTTTCATACGTTACGGCAAAGCAATACATTGCCACAATGCATTATTATTAAATATGCATACGTTCATTCTTCATATTAAAACAAATCCTCTGTTGTATATAAAAAATATACAACAGAGGATTTGTTTTTATACGTTACTATATGTAATAGTATTTTATACGTTATTACAATGTACACTATATTGACTAAAGTCACAAGACACCCCTTCAAAAGCAAATAAACGGATCTGCTGCGTTGTTAAGATGCGCGGTACAGCTGCAAATGGTATAGAAAAAAGCCTGCAGCTGACCGCGATCATATCGCACTGTGAGGTTGAGTGAAAATGCCGCGGCGAGAGAGAACTGACTTTGAGAAAGAAAAGATTGTTGGGTGTTATATTAGTGGGTTGTCCATAAGAGAAACCGAGAGGCGTTTAAACATACCAAAGTCCACTGTTTTGGATGTACTGAATAAGTGGGAGACACATGGCGTGCCTGAAGCAGCAAAACCTACCGGCAGACCAAAGAAAATCAGTGATAGAGGACGTCGAAGCCTTAGGAGAGCCGTTACAGCTAATCAACGGAGTACTACTGCACAATACCTCAGCGTACAGGTGAGTAAAAATGCTGAAACCTCGTTATGTACACGTACCATTTGCAAAGAACTTCATTCCATGGGTTTCCGTGGTCGTATGGCTGCTGATAAGCCTTTCATCGCTACTCGGAATGCTACTAAACATGGTGTAAAGAACATTTATCGTGGACCGCAGATCAATGGAAACGGGTCCTATGGACTGATGAACCCAGATACACGATCCATCAGGTTAATGGCCTTGTGTGGGTATGGCGGCAGCCGGGGGAACGCTATTTACCACAGTGTACTGTTGCTACGGTCAAGTTTGGAACTGGCAGTGTACTCGTGTGGGGGTGTTTTTCGTGGTATGGTGCCAGCCCATTGGTTATCGTGGACAAACTTGTTACCCAGCACGTCTACCTCGATATTCTGGACAATGCCCTACCAACTCTGTGGCAATACTATGGAACCAAGCCTTATTGGTACCAGCAGAATAATGCACCGAGTCATAAAGCAAGGACTGTTACGCCGTGGTTTGACGACAATTCCGTATCGTGTGTGGACTGGCCAGCACAGAGCCTTGATCTTAAACATATAGAACACCTATGGGATGAATTATAGCGCCGCACAAGAAGTTTGGAACCAAGGTCTAATACTAAGCAACAGTTAGCGGCAGCATTATGTACTGAATGGAAGCGCGTACCTATCGCTGTGTTCCAAAATTTTGTCGAAAGCATGTCTCGAAAGGTCAGTGCATGCATTAAAGCCAAAGGTGGACTAATGTATGTCAATAAATGTTATGTTGTGTTTCTCTTGTAGGTGTCCGGTGACTTTTCTCAATATAGTGTATTCGCATACGTTAAATTACAATTCATTTATATTTTACAATGGGAACGCATTTTAAGTGTATTAATGTGGTATATTAGCAAATTTTTTACATTACATGCTTTTCCGTTTATACTGTAGTTAAGGAGCATTTCTCTTGATGGACCAACAGTAGTCAGCAAGCATCGCTTCACTCCACTGTGCATGGTAACGGTTCTCCATGACAGATATCTGCTGGTGAAATCGTTCACCATGTTCGTTACTAACTGCTCCCATATTATCGGGGGAAAAGTCTAGGTGAGATTGAAGGAAATGCAGTTTTAAAGACGTGTGACAGCCCAACTTTAGAAAAATTTTCACCAGCTTTTAAACTATGCTCTTATAGTTTGCAGCTTTAGTATTTCCAAGGAAATTTTGCACAACACCTTTGAATGCCACCCATGCTTCTTTTTCTAGTTTCTGAAGAACACTTTCAAAACAGTCATTTTGCGCGAGCTTCTAGATGTGAGAGCCAATAAATACTCCCTCTTTTATTTTAGCATCCCATATGGAAGGGAAGAAATCTCGATAAACCTAAATGCCTCATTATCCTGGTCCAAAGCTTTAAACAAAATTTTTTATCAGTCCGAGTTTGATGTGCAGTGGTGGGAGAAATATGCCCGCTGCTGGTACAAGAGGTTCGTTCACTACGCTCTTAGCACCAGCCTTCAGAGACTGCCGTGAAGGCCACTGTCTTACATGGTAGTGTTTCTCTATAGCGCGACTGTCACATTCGCGAAGGAAACACGAATATTTAGTATATCCCTGTTGCATTCCTAGTAAAAGAGAAATGACTTTCAAGTCACCACAAATTTTCCAATGAAAATCATTGTATTTCAGAACATGTAATAGCTTTTTCAAGGTATCATAGGTTTCTTTCCCCCGTGAAGCATATCCAATAGGAATGGAGTCATATTTGTTGCCAATGTGTAACAGTACTGCTTTTCCGAGCATCAATAAACAGTCGCCATTCCTCTGTAACAGTACTACTCACTTTCCGAGCATCAATAAACAGTCGCCATTCCTCTGTAACAGTACTACTCACTTTCGGAGCAACAATAAACAGTCGCCATTCCTCTGTAACAGTACTACTCACTTTCGGAGCAACAATAAACAGTCGCCATTCCTCTGTAACAGTACTACTCATTTTTGGAGCAGCAATAAACAGTCGCCATTCCTCTGTAACAGTACTACTCACTTTCGGAGCAGCAATAAACAGTCGCCATTCCTCTGTAACAGTACTACTCACTTTCGGAGCAACAATAAACAGTCGCCATTCCTCTGTAACAGTACTACTCACTTTCGGAACAACAATAAACAGTCGCCATTCCTCTGTAACAGTACTACTCACTTTCGGAGCAACAATAAACAGTCGCCATTCCTCTGTAACAGTACTACTCACTTTCGGAGCAACAATAAACAGTCGCCATTCCTCTGTAACAGTACTACTCACTTTCGGAGAAACAATAACCAGTCGCCATTCCTCTGTAACAGTACTACTCACTTTCGGAGCAACAATAAACAGTCGCCATTCCTCTGGCTTTAGATACAGATCTGAAGATGACACCAGGCTGGGAATGTCGTTACTAAAGCATATCGCGCCTTCTTTTTCATAAAAACGAATAAAGTTGTATCAGTCACGACACACGGAAATACGTACATCATTATCCAATATATTCCACTCCTTAAGCGTTGATCCAAGCAATTCAGCTTTATTTTTTCTAAATCCCAGATCACGAACGATGTCATTGAGCTGTGCTTGGGTGATCATATCAGGCGTTGAGTGTTGTTTCTCTTATGGAATATAATCCTCGTCTTTTCCATTTTTGTGACTAGTTGATGGAATGCATTTCTCTTCATCAAAAGGACAGTTCACAGGTGGCTGTATTACAGGATGCGCACCACTGTGAGGTACTGGCCTTATTGTGGAATCGATTCTGGGATACTGCACATGCTTTTGCTTCTTAAAATTAATTCCTTTTAATGCTGGAGTCATACAAAAGTAACAATCTGTTACATGATTTCTAGGTTTCCTCCAGATCATTGGTGTCCCGAAAGGCATCGATGTTCCCTTTCTTTTAATCCACTCTCGAAACAGAATCGTACAGCATTGACAGCGGTGTACACGGCTTATCCTGCTCGCCAATCTGGCATCTAAAAAAATGTTTATACGCTGTTCTGATTAAAGTTTTTTTTAATTAGAACAGCCTATAAATCTGTTCTAATATTTTTTTCTAGGTTCCTGAAGGAGATAAAGAGCTCACTGAAGAAAATGGTTAAAGCATGTTTAAGTTGTTTCCATGGTGCTCTTGTTGAAGGTGTCTTCAGCTTTATGGGTAACATTATGACTGAAGATAGGACTTCTCTAAATGTAGACTCCCTAGATGCTGTGCAGACAGTTAAATATGATCTCTTAGCATCCTCTACAGCAGCATGCAAGAAATATGGCGTCAGCAGGGCCGATTTAAGCAACGGGCCCATGGTGCCAGACTTAGGGGGCGCCAAGCTGGAAGAGTATTTCTCTATAAATATTTTAGAACCACCACCCAAGAAAATTTTTACTTAAATAATTTTACAAATTTTATTAATTTTTAAAACTTATATTATTTTTAGTCGTCACTCCATATGCGTAGACGGGGAGCATTAAGTGAGCAAGAGTAAACACGTTTTTTTAAGATAATGGATTCTTTAATCAGTAATTTAGCAAACAGGAGGAAATCTTACGAAGTTGTTCTGAAAAGGTTTCAACTTTTCCGGGATTTGAAAGAGACCAATGATCATGACATAGAGGCTAGATCAAATAAATTTGTTCATAGGTACTAATGAGACATAGAAGACTTTCTCAGAAAAAGATGCCTACATTTCCAGTCATATATGACCCCGAAGACTTGCACACACCACGGGATATGTGCACTTTCATCTTTGATAACAATCTTCGTACAGTGTAACTTGGATAATTCGAAGCTGAAGGGACCACAAAAATAATTCGAATTATCCACAAATTCGAATTAGGCAAGTTTGAATATGGGCACATTCAAGTACTGTCAAAAACAACATTCATAACATACAAAAAAGTACAGTACGGTAAATTTACATATTTTTTGAAAAAAAAAAAACCGTGAAATTTTGGCCTGCTTCTTAGAAGTTATGTTATGGGCAAGTGTAAAGTAAATTCCTCAAGTTTATCGAGTGAATGAAATAGAGAGTCACTTACATTCTCCTGTCCTTCAACAAACTTTCTTAACTGTTGGAGGTGAACCAAGGCCTCTACTGAATTTGGAAAGCACTCTTCAGGAAATTCTGGCCATTCCAGTTCTTCATTTGAAGATACACAGTTGGTCTTCTTATTCATAACATCAGCCAAGATCTCATCATCTGTGAGCTCACCACAAACAGCTACATTGTCATCAACTCTAACAAAAGCCTCATATGATTCCTCACGGCCTACGTCTTCCCAATACTCCACAGTGGGTATGATCTGCTCGCCACCATTACCTTGATGTAGTTAAGACTCATCATCGGGATGCTGGAAGCCTGCTTTTCCGAAGCAGTTGGCTATAGTTTCAGGTTTAACTTGTTGCTTCATCCAGAACTCGGAACTTCGTCCAGAAAAGAAAAATTCGAATTAACCAAGAATTCGAATTAAAAACGTTCGAATTAGACATGTTACACTGTTTTACATTTCCAAACTTAGAAATAAATGTGAGAATGGTTTTAACCTTACCAGTCACAAATTGTTCTGTTGAAAAATCATTTTCAGCAATCTCGAGAATAAAAAATAAAAAAATGATGTTATTGGGCGAAATTTTTTTTAACTCACTCGTGATAATGTGTGTATAAAAAGATATAACTCTGAGTATAGACTACTCTTCAGTAATTCACAATTCTGCTCATGCAAAGGCCCGTCAAAAACCGATGATCATGTCATAATTATTGCGCAGTTAGGCACTTGGTGGGAAAAGGTGAAATTACGTAAGTGTTAATCAAATTTTCAGTTGCATCGTGAGTGTTCATTAATATCTTTTTAATATTTGCCCCTTTTCCTAGTTTTTGTGTCTTTCCTGGTGCATTATATTGTTTTATAATATTTTTTAACTCACTCGTGATAATGTGTGTAGTAAAGGACATAACTCTGAGTATAGACTACTCTTCAGTAATTCACAATTCTGCTCATGCAAAGGTCCGTCAAAAAGCGTTGATCATGCCATAATTATTGCGCAGTTAGACACTAGGTGGGAAAAGGTGAAATTACGTAAGTGTTGGTCAAATTTTCAGTTGCATCGTGAGTGTTCATTAACATCGTTTTAATATTTGCCCCTTTTCCTACTTTATTGTGTCTTTTCTGGTGCATTATATTGTTTTATAATAATAAATGTTATTATCATAACGTATTTTTTTTTCAAAATCCTGAAGTTCAATAATTTGAAACGTACACGGGTACACTACGAAATAGACTTACGATATTTTCCATTAATAATAAATATCATTGCAAAATCACTTAACATAACGCAATAAAACACACTCCAAACAAACAGACGCATACACATCATGAGCCAGCACCGTTTAGCAAAAGAAAAAATTTGATTATGAGGGGCCCCATCTTTTCTTGTGCCCATGTCGTCCGAGACACTTACTTCGTTTCTGGCTTCAGGGATCCATTAACTGTGTCACCAAATAAGAAAACCAGTGCAAAATATGGTAAATAGTTGGGACAATTACAAGAACGATATGCAAAGTAGTATTGAAAAATCTAGTAGCACTGTTAAAAATTATGAGAGTAAAAAAAAAAAAAAAGTTGTGACATTAAAAAAAATTGTAGGGATTCCAGAACTTAGTAAAAATGAAAGGTGTAAAAGGAAGTCTAATTGTACTAATGCAGGTGGGGGAAAACAGACAAAATTGATGTGTTTTTCAGAAAAGGAGGAACTTTTAGAATTCATCAGTCTATGCTTTTATCAAACAGGCTAGTTGTTTTTAGATTTTATTCTGTGTAAATAGGAAAATGTAAACAAAAATTGTTTTTAAACTGTTTGATTTTAAATTCATGATTGCTTTAGTTATGCCATAGCAATTCATTTCGCCACAGAACATGTAAATTATATTATTTATGGAAAACTGTTTTATAAGTAACGTGTGTAGTCCAAAATAATCGGTTTGTACCATAAGCGAACTTAGCATACAAGTTACTTTTGTCTCGCTGTTTTCGGAGTTTTTGATTTGACCTCACAATCACCCATGATTAAATGGCCAAGTTCGTAAAACTTGGCCGTTAAATTAAGAAAAATCTTCTGGGGTTGGGGGGGGGGGGGGGGGCGATCGCCTCAGTTGGCATCCGCTACTGGTTGGGGTCGCATCAGAGGCGTAGCGAAGGGAAGGAAGAGGCTGGGTGCCAGTCTATGGGTAAGAGCCGAAAATGTTGGAATGATGTCGCTGCTAAAGTTGAAGATGTGCAGCTAAGAGTAATTTTAAAATTTATGGTATGCAGCATACACTTTTTTACATTGTATTGGAAAATTTTCCTTGCAATTAAATGTTCACTCTCTTTTTTCTTTCTTTCTTTCTTTTTTCTTTTTAGGGTTTAGTGACTACCTTGAGCAACTTTAGGACTATAGGCAGGTTCCCCCCCCTCTACTGGTTCCAGGGAAGAGAGATCAGACAAATACACCAAGAATTTTTTTTTTTTTTTTTTGTATTGAAAGTTTAACGACCACCGTGGGCAACTCAATGGGCAACTCCGTGTCTTCCGCATTCGCCTATTCCTGCTACGTCGAAAGTTAATGGGTACTGCCATTTTAGGCGAGGAAAGAATTCTTGATTCGCCTATTCCTGTCTTGCCTAAAACTTTCACCTGCTAGAGGGGAAAGATTCACCTGGAGCAAACTTCCTTTGTCGCCTATACTTGTTTCGCCTATTTCTTCTACGTCGAACGTTAATGGAGCGAGAAAATGCTATTACATTATTTCGCTTAAGCTTTGGCGAAGGGATTTTAAAAAGAGATATATCTTTACCTCCCGTGAATTTTATTTTAATCGAAACACTAAATCTTTCGTGTGTTAAAAAAAAGGACAATTTTTCCCGTGAAAAGAAAAAAAGCTAGTTTTATCCCTAGGGTTTGAAACCAGTTTTATTTTTTTAATCGAAAAAAAAAAGCCAAGTAGAAAACAAAGTTGCGCAAAACATTTATGATTTTAAAAAAGGGAGGGGGAGGGATGCTATTACATTATTTCGCATAAGCTTTGACGGAGTGATTTAAAAAAAAAGATACATTTTTACCTTCCGTGATTTTTTTTTCTTTTATCGAAGCACTAAATCTTTCGTGCGTTAATGTAGGAGACATCAAATGCTAAATAAAAAGTAATAAACAGAAGGTAGTCGTCAGCGTGATTAAGGTATTAAATGTGTCGTCCGATCAAAATCGTGAGAAACTATAGTGAAGGGTGGGGGAGGGGTGATGTGGGTGTACGGCATATATATATATATATTCTATTAAGAAGAGACTGAAGCAAAAATATTTTTGACTCATACCAAGTACAACATAGAAAAAGTTATATATTGACCGGTGTGAGTAAAAAGAGTATAATATAATAGAAAAACAGAATGTAGAAAGTGTCGAGAATACCGAGCCTTGGCTTTATCAAGGACCAGCAAAACTCTGCATTTTCTCACTTCCACAAAGACCTATTTGGAAATGGGTTTCTGGAAAGCCATAGATGCAAGTAATAAGCCCACCAAAAATTTTTAAAAATTATATATTTTAAAAAATATATATGTCATAACCTCCACAGAGTTGTATGACGTAGCTTTAGTTAACATTTTAGCATGCATCCATAACTTTCCTGGCCCAATCCATGCTCTTCATCAGTTACTAATAAACAGAAAGAAGATGATTGTAGAAAACTCAAGTTGTAAGAGTGTCTTAATGAATCAAAAGTATGCGTAACATCACAGCCTCTCCTTGACAAATGTCAACCCCGCCTTCTCGTGGTGCATCCTGTTCCCACTAAAGGGGCTCTGACGACCGCCCATAGCGGTATAACTATACCATCGGGATCAGAGGAAATGCTATCCCACACTCACCAACCCGCTTGGCCAGCGTGGTGAGTTATGGCCAAACCCCTCCAAAATGATTCCACAACTTAAATCTTGGCCCTCAGTCTCCGGCAGCTGGAATGTACCTGGCCAAGGCAGCGGCCAGTGCGACATGAAGGCAGAGGGTGCTAAGAATCCCCGGAGGACCGGACTAGGCTGCCATCTGATGCTGACCTTGGCTACTTACAATGGACGCTCCCTATCTTCTGATTCAAGGCTTCTTGAATTGGAAGAGGAACTACAAAGGATCAAGTGGGACATCGTGGGGCTAAGTGAGGTAAGGAGAAAAGGAGAAGATCTCATCGAACTGAAAAGTGGACATCTCTTCTACTATCGTGGGACAGATACTGGCAGAACTAGTGGTGTTGGATTTATAATAAACAAGAAACTGAAGGATAAAGTTGTAGAAGTTGAAAGTTCCTCTGACAGAGCTGCACGACTTGTTATCCAACTCTCGAAAAGATACCAGGCTCAGATTATTCAAACTTATGCACCCACCACAAGTCATCCTGAAGAAGAAATTGAAGAATTTTATGAGGAAATTTGTCATCTAAATAATAAAGGTAAGCAGCACTTGAAAATAATTATGGGAGATTTCAATGCAAAAATAGGGCAACGGCAACAGAATGAAACTTCGGTAGGTAAATTCGGTCATGGCAACAGAAACCAGCGTGGAAATACTCTCGTTGAGTTTGCAGAGGCAGAAGGGTTTTTCATCTTGAACTCCTTCTTCAAGAAAAAGCCACACAGGAAATGGACATGGAGACATCCAAATGGGACGACAAGTGAAATTGATTTTATTATGTGTAACAAAAAATTCGTCATAGAAGACTGCAGTGTGCTAAACAAGTTCAACACAGGTAGTGACCATAGATTGGTGAGATGTAAGATGCACCTCAACACTAAACTTGAACGTGGCAAGCTCATAGGACAAACAAAATGTATTGACATAACCAACCTTAAAAAACACCATAATACCTTCAAGTTGGAACTGAAGAACAGGTTCTCTGCTTTAGAAGGCCTAACATCGGAAGAAGTGGACATCTCTGAAGTTAACAGAAAAGTAACCAAAGCTCTTATGGAAACAGCAACAAAATTAGCTGGGTCTAAGAACAAGTTGCATGTGAACAAATTATCAGGAAAAACCAAAATGTTGATGCAAAAAGAAGAGAGATGAGGACAACTAAAGAAGATGTGACTTCCAAAGTGGAATATATAGACCATATGCAAGACAGTAAGAAAAAGTATCACTGAAGACGTAAGGAAATTCAACTGTGAACTAGTGAGGAAAGCAATTGAAAACAACCAAAGCCTAAAGATAGCAAAGGGACATCTCAGTAAGGGAAGAAAACAGATTATGGCACTGAGAAAAGAAGATGGTTCTGTAACAAGAAATAGAGGCGAAATTTTGACAAGAGTGAAAGATTTCTACTCCAAATTATATGAAAGGGATGATATATGCACTCCAGACATCATGAAAGATACCAGTACCAGAGTTCCTCCAGTCCTTCCAGCAGAAGTTGCACATGCAATCAAGAACATGAAGCGAGGAAAAGCTCCAGGAGAAGATGGAATTACTGTAGACATCATACAAGAAGCAAGTGGAGAAATCGAAACAGTACTCGCCCAAATTTTCACTCGATGCCTTAATGAAAGAAAGATTCCTGAGGATTGGAACACCGCTACAATGATCCTGCTACATAAGAAAGGTGACATTGAGGATCTCGGAAACTACAGACCTATCAGCCTCCTATCAGTAGTTTATAAAATCTTCACTAAAGTTCTTTCACACCGCTTGAAGGTAACACTGGACATGGCTCAACCGAGAGAACAAGCTGGATTCAGGAGTGGCTACAGCACAATAGATCATATCCACGTGCTGAGAGAACTAATTGAAAGAGCGAGGGAATATGAACTTCCATTGTGCATGGCTTTTATCGATTATGAAAAAGCCTTTGATTCGGTGAAACCATCAGCAGTTACAATGGCTCTGAAAACCTGCGGTATTGAAGATGCATACATTAATATTATTAATAACATCTATGAAAATGCAAGTGCAAAGATTAGGCTGTTTGAAAATACAACACACGTAAAAATTGGAAAGGGAGTGAGACAAGGTGACACCATATCTCCGAAGCTCTTTAATGCCACATTGGAGGGTGTTTTTCAGTCACTGAGCTGGGAAAACAAGGGGATAAAGATTAATGGAGATTATCTAACCCACCTTCGTTTTGCTGATGACGTAGTCATTTTTGCAACTACCCCATCAGAGCTGCAGAGTATGATCCAGGAACTTGCTGACAAGAGTAAAGAAGTGGGATTAAAAATGAACTTTCAGAAGACAAAAGTGATGTTCAATGCTTTTACAAGAAATGAAGATTTATCGATTGATGGAGAAAAGCTGGAGATAACAGAACACGTACGTTTATCTTGGACAGCAGATATCAAGTGAGGGTCACATTGATGAAGAAATTAATCGGCGTACAAAACTTGCCTGGAGAGCTTTTGGAAGAAACAGCGTAATTTTCAAGAGCAATATGCCATTATGTCTTAAAAGAAAAGTGTTTGATCAATGCATCCTTCCAGTGCTTACGTATGGTGCGGAGACGTGGACCTTAACTAAAAGAGACATACAAAGGCTGCAGACAACTCAAAGAAGCATGGAGAGGTGCATGCTTGGTGTAACCAGGAGAGATAAGAAGAGGAACTCGTGGATCCGAAAAATGACAAGAGTGGAAGACATCATGATCAGAGTTAAATCCCTGAAATGGCAATGGGCTGGACATACTGCCAGAAGGACAGATCATCGATGGACAGCTGAAATTTTAGATTGGATTCCAAGGGACAGGAAAAGACCCAGAAGAAGACCACATGGGAGATGGGTGGATGAAATTCGAAAGTATGCAGGGGTGACATGGAGGAGACTGGCACAAGACAGACCGTTGTGGAGGAAACTTGGGGAGACCTTCGTCCAGCAGTGGATTGATAATGGTTGACGATGATGATGATGATGATATATTTATCTTTCTTATGGTTTCCAAAAGCTCAAATTTAAATCACAAGACAACGCTATCAACAAACGAGAACATTTGGAAAAGTTTAAATTTAAGGGGTGTTAACCCGCTAAATGTAAACTAACATATGTAATCTTTTTGATGGGCTCTAAAAAGCTCAAACTTAAATCATAAGACAACGCTACTAATCGACGAACAACGCACTTGAAAGTTCGGAAAAGTTTCAATTTAGGCGGTGTTAATCCCCAAATGCTATAATCTTTTTAATGGGATTCCTTTTGTTCACTCTTGTTGTTTGCTTAACTTCAAAACCGTAGAAACAGGTTTGTTATAATGGTAAACGATAAGCTTTTTACATTACGGACAAGAACATATTGTAACGTATCAAAATTTTCTTCAAAAAATTAAAGAGGATGTACATCAGCAATCAAATACAGATTTTTTATTTCGGCCAAAAACGAAGAGAGTACATGACCCCATAGGACCAGGGGATCCCGATTCATTGACCGACTAAGATATGAGACCACCGGACATCAGCCATTTCCGAAAATGGCCCGATTTTATTGCTATTGAATGTTCACATGTGTAAATCCTAGTAGCAGAAATTTCCAGTCATAAAAATTCCCCATGTTGGAAAGATCCCTATCCGTTTATAAGAAAACAAAATTGTTACAACCGAAAGTAGGATATGGAGGAACTCTCCACTAATTACCATTTTCCAGCCGTAGCATTGGGAGTGCATTTTTGAAACCACAGATGAAAATAAAAGGCAGCACGTTATGCTCTAATGCTTACAAGGCATCTAAGCTAAGGAGCACTTTTGCAAACTAGAAGCTATAAATTTTAAGTTAGACACATTAAGTACGTATATAAGTTAAAATTAAAATGAAACTGTTACAAAAAAATGAAACAGAATTAGACACAACATATTGATTCTGAGCAGCTTACGAAGGACATAAGCTTAGGTCTTATCTGTAGGTTTTAAGTGATAAGCATAATATTTGGTACGTGCACATAGGAAATAATATTTGTAAAAATCTGAGGATATATCAGCTACATTTTTATATTCCCCTCAGGTTACTGAGAACCTACTAGCATCATGATAGTAAAAAAACTCGCTAGCGTTGCTCCCCTTTGTCCACGGTGCGGCTGTTTTGACTCAACATGAAGTGGTAAAAAGCATTTAAGTCGCCATGAATTAAACTATGGCTGTCATACATCAGCTTTTTTAGTGACTTCTGAATTCTGTTGTGAGGGTCACAGAAATTTTAGTTATCCACCCACCCTCCGAACCGGAACTGGACAAGTAGCTGGCACATTAGGGCTCAGATAATATTAAAGATGTAGAGCCACAACTTTACTAGCTTCTTTCCCAGATAGTTCTGTACTCTTGGCATTTGAACCGAAGAGGTAAACAATTATGTCATGGTCTCTTTTGCTTTTTACTCAGCATTTGATGTCTTATACATTAACGCACGAGAGATTCTGTGACTCGATATAAAAAAAAAAATCACGGGAGGTAAAGATGTATCTTTTTTTTACGCTTTCCAACCGTAGGTTGAAGAAGCGTAAATGCTCCAGCTTTGTCCGTCCGTCTGTCCGCACGATAACTGGCGTAAAAATGGTTCAATTTCGATGAAATTTTAGTATATAGTAGGGGACCACCTGGGGACGAACCCTATTGAAAATGGGACGAATGGGGTCAAAGGTCACGACGTAGGAGCGGAATCATTCCATTACCCTTATGCGACATAACTTGCGTAAATATGGTTCGATTTCAATGAAAGTTTACTATGTGGTAGGAAACAGCCTGGAGACGAACCCTATTCAAAATGGGTGAAGTGGGGTCAAAGGTCAGGACATAAGATCGGGATGCATTCCATTGCCCTTATGCGTCATAACGTGCATAAAAATGGTTCGATTTCGATGAAATTTCATTATGTAGTAGGGGACCACCAGGGGACGAAACCTATTGAAAATGGACGAAATGTGGTCAAAGGTCAGGACATAAGATTGCGATCCATTCCATTGTCCTTATCCCATATTATTAAGGTGGACGTCAAGTAATTTTGCTTCCTATACTTCCAACGGAAAAACTTTTGTAAACATTTCCTTCACAATTAATGTGTTCCCAAGGATGAAAATTTGAACATCGATTAAAATAACTTCATATTATAACTTGGAAAACTTAATATTTTCTAAAATACAACTATAATTATATTAAAAACCAATAACTTTTCCTTTGGTGGTGTTGAAACCAGAGAAAAGATGGCGCAACCTGTACTTTGATGACGTCAGTGGACAAAAAAATGTTGGATTGCATAATTACGGTTATGGCTTAGAAAATATTAAGTATTCCAAGTTATGAAATGAAGCTATTTTAATCGATGTTCAAATTTTCATTCTTGTGAATGCATTAATTGTCCAGAAAAAAGATGGCGCGACCTGTATTTTCATGACGTCAGTAGACAAACAAATGTTGAATTCCATAAATATGGTTATGTTTTAGAAAATATTAAGTATTGCAAGTTATAAAATGAAGATATTTTAATCGATGTTCAAATTTTCATCCTTGGGAGCGCATCAATTGTGAAGAAAATGTGTACAGAAGTTTTTCCATTGGAAGTATGGGAAGCCAAATTACTTGACGTCCACCTTAAAGTAGCAATTCTTGTATGTATGTATGTATGTACATTTTATTTTGAAAACGGCTCTAAGAATTTTGATGAAAGTCGTTAACCTACCGTTTTCTGGTACTAGAAATCGATTTAGCTTGATCTCGGCTTTAGGAGAATTTGTTTAGTGGGTTAAATAACCACCCCGAATTATAACGTTTTTAGTGATGGCGTTGTTCCCATTAATGTTACCAATGCTTAGAAATCTTATGACGTCACAGCTCGAGAATGTTGGCGCGCGGTCACGCCATCTGTCTCATTACGTCACGCGTTGTGTGTGGATCCTCTTAAAGTTTTATGACGTCACACTATTGCGGCAAGCAGATGGTCGCGATTCCCATCTGCCTCATCACGTCACGCGTTGTGTGCGTATGTCCGTCCGCACGATAACTCGCGTAACAATCGTTCGATTTCGATGAAATTTTAGTATCTGTAGGGGATCACCTGGGAAGGAACCCTATTTAAAGTGAACGAAATAGGGTCAAAGGTCAGTACATAGGAGCGGGATCCATTCCACTGCTTTTATGCGTCATAACTAACGTAAAAAAGGTTCGATTTCGATGACATTTTAGTATGTGGTAGGGGACCACCTGGCGAGAAACCTTATTGAAAATGGGCGAAATTGGGTCAAAGGTCAGGACATAGAAGCGGAACCACTTCCATCGCCATTATGCGTCATAACTTACGTAAAAATGCTTCGATTTGGATGAAATGTTAGTATGTTGTAGGGTCTTGCCTGGGGACGAATTCTATTGAAAATGGGCGAAATGGGGTCAAAGGTTAGGACACAGGAGTGGGATCTATTCCATAGCCCTTATGCATCATAACTTACGTAAAAATGCTTTGATTGCGACAAAATTTTATCATGTTATTTCGGAGGTATACCAAACCGGTTCTGTTGAATATCATCGAAATGGGATCAAAGGTCAGGGCACAGGACCGAGATTTATTCCACAACCATTATTCTTATAACTTGAGTGATAACTTGAGTAATGATTTCTGGTATGTTGGATAGCGTATTATAATCAATGCATTGAATGATTTTACTAACTTGTTTTAAATTACTCAGTCAAAGCTTATGCGAAATAATGCAATAGCATCCCTCCCCCCCCCCTCCCTTTTTTTAAATAATAAATGTTTTGCACAACTTTGTGTTCTACTTGTTTTTTTGTTGTTGTTTTTTATTAAAGAAATAAAACTGGTTTCAAACCCTAGGGATAAAACTAGCTTTTTTTTTCTTTTCACGGGAAAAATTGTCCTTTTTTTTTTAACACACGAAAGATTTAGTGTTTCGATTAAAACAAAATTCACGTTAGGTAAAGATATATCTCTTTTTAAAATCACTTCGTCAAAGCTTAAGCGAGATAATTTAATAGCATTTTCTCGCTCCATTAACTTTCGACGTAGAAGGAATAGGCGAAACAAGTATAGGCGACAAAGAGGAAGTTTGCTGCAGGTGAAAATTTTAGGCAAGACAGGAATAGGCGAATCAAGAATTATGTTCTCGCCTAAAATGGCGGAACCCATTAACTTTCGACGTAGCAGGAATAGGCCAAA
The DNA here is from genome assembly GCA_039090855.1 of Macrothele yani. NCBI lineage: Eukaryota > Metazoa > Arthropoda > Arachnida > Araneae > Macrothelidae > Macrothele > Macrothele yani. The sequence continues at coordinate 15,331,067 of CM077028.1, forward strand.
CAAGAATAGGCGAATCATGAAGTAACCGGGCAACTCAGTAGTTGCCCGTCCCTAATTTGTGGCCACTGGCTCCAGGGAAGGGAGAGAGCCAGTACCGTAAGACAAACACAACATCCCTGCCTCACCGTGTTTCGAACCCGGATCCAACTAGTACGAATGGTCATAAGCCAGCACGTATACCACTGCACCGCCGGTACACCACGCATTCCTCACTCAGGCCTATCTCCGAGGATCATTATTTTTTATGGTCTGAAATGCTGGTCAGAATCCAGCGCCTCAGACTGCTCTGCCACCAGGATGGCGATAAATTTTCTATTTTTGATTTTAATTTGCCATTTTGCTAGGTGCTATGCATTTTTGTGCTCCTCAATTCGGACTGACACTGATATCTTTTTTCGCTGTCTAATCTAGGTTAAAGTTTTGAAGCATGTGATATGAAATTAAATTTGTTTCGAATAGCTCTCAATATATTCAGAATCGAAATAGAACAAATATTTCTGGGGTAGAAGCTTACCCATATTAAATTCATTTCCCAAAACTACTTTCTCAATCGTGTGTTGTTTTTGTTTTTCAAGGGGCGCAGATTATATATCTTGCCCTCGGACGTCAATCACTTTTGCTACGCCACAGGGTCGCATTGAATAAGGGATATAAAAATAATTCTTTGCATTACTCAAATTCGATTTGACAAGGGACTACTGTGTTTTAGCATAATATAAAACATACGTGAACATCTTTCAAATTTCAATCTACGTTGTCAGCTGTTGCAGTGTTTTTTTTCTTTGTAGTATTTCGAAGACAACAGCCCAGTTGAGCCTCCCTCACCTATAAGCAACATTATTTTTATTTACTTTTTTCGCTAGCGTCAATTATAGTTCCATTTTTAGCTTGGGTCCGGCGATGCTTCAAGTAGAAAGCCATTTACAAATCCTTCTAAACTACCGATTGCTGTGAATGTTTACGCTGCGGTCGGTATCCTTGACATTCCTCACGGGACCCTTCGAGGTCACGACCCACAGTTTAAACGAACATGCTTCGTATACAACAGTGTTGCCATTTTCCGAAATGCCACCCTAAGTCATCTATTACGTCAATAATTAAGTCACTTATACAAAAACGATTATCCTTGATCTGCCGAATTTCGTGACAAAATGAAACATTCTTTCTAAACCGATGTATCATGTTTTGCATTCATACCTTTGCAGCATTCCTAGAAACTTGGGGCCTTACTCTAACAACATTCTTCTTTATTTTTTATTATTATTTTTTATATACTGATTTCTTTTTTTTTTTTTCTTTGCAGGGGGGAGTGATGGAAGAACTGAAGGTGCCCTGAAGCAAGAATCCATCTACTGGAGACTAGCTGTACTAATTACCGACGAATGTGAATGAATAAGCTCGCTGCTGCCTCTCTTCTTCATCTTCCCCCAAAAGGGGCCTCAATGACGGGGACGTCCCCAAAGAGAGATACTCGCAGCGGCAGCGCCCGCCGTGGCGTGGACCCCATCTGCTCTTGCTACTGAATAGCGTGCAGCTGACCCCGACCTGGCTGCCACCGCCAGCCAGCCTCGCGTTGCGAACAGCTCAGAACGTTCTTCAAGCAGATGACGATTTCAACCCTTACCCCTTCTCCTGCTGAAAAAGAAGTTTCGGACGTACCGCTTTCTGACAAGTTAGTGGAACGGTTGGAAGGAAAAGCAAAAAGCATCGCGCGCCCAACGAAGGATTTGAATTGCGGCAGTGCTTGCTTGCTTGCTGAGCGGGAATTCTTTTCTACGCCGCTACATTCTCGAGACATTAAACACTTGACGCTACCATTTTTTTCTCTCCATTTAGCTGTTGTGTTGATGTGCTAAATCTTAGTTATCCTAAGAACAGCCTAATTTATTTACTACTCAGGAATACGATGTGCTGCTTCAACTGAACGAGAACTAGAGACCTTTCCAACCTTTCTCCAGCACGCCTCTTATATAATTTTAACGTATTGTACTTGAAAAAATGCTAAATCAGAGCTGGGAAATATCATTTTCTTTTTTTATCACGATGAAATATATTTTTTTTGAGTTCTGCTGAGATCCTAAAATTGTTCGGATTCAAGCTCCTAAATGTATGATTCTTCTGAAATCAAATTACCTCTCTTTAAAACAAATAAAGATAGACATCACTGGCTAATTGGATTTTGGAAAGGCTTCTTAACAACGAAATCCCGTTCACAGGAAATGGTGCTCCACTGTTCAAAATGCATCCTATTTTCCGTGGACCAACAGAAGTTAGAAGTGTAACAATCTCGCAGCTGTTTCTGAGAATCCAGGTTTCCTGACTCCTTCCAATCACTTCATAAATGGACGCTTCAGGAGACCATGTTTCCTGGACTAAGCTGCGCTCCACAGAAACTGGAATACCAGTGTTGCCTTGATATATTTCTCGACTCTGCGGATACCCGTGAGATGAAAAGAAATTTTGGTGCTCTTTTACTCGAGAAAACTCACCAGCGATGTTGACAGTGTCATCAGCCACCAAAGGGGTGACGGATCCCTCTCGTTTGGCAGTATCACCTGTTCCTCCTGTGGATGTATATGAACCGGGAAACTCTGGCAAGATGGATCAGCTTTTAGCACAGTTACGTCGGAGCATGGTAAGTAAACACATTTAATTTCCCCCTTTCTAGTAAACAGCAAACGATACTTGATAGAATAGTCAACTTGAGAAAAATGAAACATCTAACAAAGAAAGAAATCAAAATCAGTAAATCCTTCGTTTTCAGGGTAGGGAAAACTAAAAATTAGAAATATATGTATAAACGATTTATTTAATTTAGAAAAGTTTGAATTAACAAAAATTGAAGTTAAGAAAAAGTTTCCAAGAATCTTTGTTATACAAAATTATCATTAGATGGTTCCAGTTGTGACGTACTACAGACGTGACGAGTGACGTACATGCAATGACGGCAAGTAGTAGTGATTAGCCCTTGTCGGTGTAGCTTAATTGGGAAAGCATTCGGCATCGGAGCAGGATGCGAGTTCAAGCCCCATCACCGGCAAAAAAAAAAAAAAAAAGTTGGCTCGCTTTGTTGGCGCCCGAACGTAAAAAATTATTTCCTGGCCGTTGGGTTCTTCGAAAAATGTGTCATGTTCCTTCCATACATCATCTGGAATTAATGAAAATTGCTTCTACGCTTCGAAAAATATTTGACGCTTCTTCCACACGTCGTCTGGAATTAAAGAAAATTCCTTCTTCGACAGAGAGTTGCTCCAACCATGGTTTGCAGCTGGCACAGAAACCTGCGATTTCGTGACCGAGCCTTTCTGAAGGGAGAAATATATGTGACGTACTACAAAGGGTAAGTAGCAGTGATAAGCCTTTGTCGGTGTAGCTTAATTGGGAAAGCATTTGGCTCCGGAGTAGAAGATGCGAGTTCGAGCCCCATCACCGTCAAAAAGTTTCGCTATATAGTAGCGAAACTAGAAGCTCGTCCTATGAGAGAGGTTGCTCCGATCTAAAGAGAGAAAGAGAGATTTTGTGGAGGGATAGTGGTCGGACACACACTATAAACTTACAGCGTTGCCCTTTTCTGGCATCTCAAGGCTTTTTTAAAACTTTCCATTAAAAACATTGTTCTAAATTTTTAAATAATTACAAACTGTGACTAAGAACTGAAAAATCAGCACAATTTTGATGGCGTTCAATTGCCCGGTTTTCAAGGAAACCAACTTGACGTGAGATTTTAAATCTCACGTCTGGATCAAATCTTTCAAAATAAAGTTTGATCCTTTCTATTCAAATCGGTTAATTTAATAGAAAATTTTTCAGCTTGGAAATTTGTTACTAGTTTCTGTTTATGACCCAATGGAGGTACGTACTTCGCTCTGTCACCCACACTATCTTTTTTTTTATTTTATTGAAGGTTTTTTTTTTTTTTTTTAAGTTTATTGGACCTGGTGATACAGAGACATGACAAACAGGCAGACATAGACAGAAGACAGATGTTTCACATCAACAAGTACGTACTTATCAAACATGGTTTTTGCAGTATGCTAAATGACCAATGTACACAGAGAGCCAGTGTTGATCATGTAACACATTGAGAGCCAGTGCCAAGAGACAAGCACAACATCCATGCCTCAGCGAGATTCTTCGCGGACGAATCGCAGTAATGGCCTCAACACACTTCGAAGTGTTTGTGTTGTAGAGATGAGTTCGGGATCAATTTTAGGAGCGCGGGCCCGCCCGGGTCCAAAGGCCTAGAGCCCGGGCCCGGCCCGCTTTCTTTGATTACATGTGTTTGCTGACCCCGGGCCCGGATTCCTGGAAAATTTTGCTTATCAAGGCTTGCATTTATGCATTATACACTGGCGAAAGATATGGCCCAAGCAAGGATTAGTTTAAAAATCATTAGTTTAACAAGTTTAGTTCAGTTTAATCCACTTCACAATATTAATATGTTTTTAGAAATACTATGCATAAAGCCAAATGTTCTAAAATGTGGATTTGAAAATAAATAAATAATCAACGTGCCCTTCGACCGTATCAGGGGAATCAGTAATTTTGGTAAAAGTTAAAGAAAAGAAAATCGTTTAGAAACAAAATATTCCATTCGTTATTTCTTTTTGATTTCTAAATTTACTTTTATTTTGAATAAATTGCATTATAAAACGTACAACGCCGTACAGGAAGTTGCAAGTGTTTGAAATTTCGACTCTAGAAAACTAATCTTTGCAATATAATTTACATATATGCTAATTGGTAAAGGTAGTTTTAGAGTGATGTAGTAGAACATAAAAAAAAGCATGTAGGGAAATTTCCAAAATTAAAAAAAAAAGAACGTAAAAGCATTCCAGACCACATTATTCTGCATTTTGTAACATTAACAAAGCTTTGAGCTTAATAGTATAATAATCACAATATTATCATATGTGTGTGCAGTTTCCAAATCAAGTTCATCATGAAAAGAGAGAGAGAGAGAGAATTGCATCTAATGCCTCAGCGCTTCAGCTTGATATTCTTTTCTCTAAAACTCGACCTGCTGCACTAAAAACCTACAGATCGCGGGAGTGAGGAAATTTAAAAAAATAAATAACAATACTTCTAAGTGCACAATTTTGGAAATTAATACACCATTTTAAAGATAAGATTCTTGATTTTTAATAAAATACAAAAAATGGGAATGTGATTTTTTCCCAGTTTTTCGATACCAGACCTCCTTAAAACTAATCCTTGCTTGGGCCATAGCTTTGGACAATGCATAATGCAAGTCTTGCTAAGCGAAATGTGTCTTGCAATGGCAGCTAGCTTAAGAAATTGAAAATCCTTCCACCATTGTAACAAATCCACAATGAAATTCAACACGTGTAATTCAACCGAGCTCGTAATTACACGTGTTGAATTAATTACAGTAATGAAATTCAAGACGTGTAATTCCGAGCCCGGGCCCGGGTTTTTCGGTAGGTAATGAATTCTGAGCCCTTCCGAGCCCGGGCCGGGCCCGAGCTCATCTCTAGTGTGTTGAGGCCGTCCCTGTGAAAGTCACCGTATGGAGTAAGCACACACTTCGAAGTGTGTGTTTACCCCACACGGTGACTTTCCCTGGTCCCAATTACTAACGATTCCAGACAATACTAAAAACAAAATCTTACCCATTGCTTTTTGTGATCAGTCAAAATCTGTTTTTATTTCCGCACTCAGTTGCCTCTGTTTCGGAACCTCTATTTTTTTCTTTTTTTTTTCCCTGCTGAATCTACAACAGAACATTTTATCTTCAAATTTACAGCAAATTTTAGCTGTTATATGAAAACTTTTACGAAAACGTGTGGTTTTATTACTATAATTTTACAAAAACAAATGCATTAATTATTTACATATTGACCATTTAAAAAGGAAAAACCTGCTTGGACGGGGGGGGGGGGGATTAGATTCAGGATGTTTCGTTTTAAAGACAAGAAACTGAGATTTTATCCGTTGTGATGACTGACTGAATATTTCCGTCTAAATCTAGGAAACCAAAATAATACCTATGCTTTGTTAATTATGCAAATATTTTTAGAAAAATAACAATTCTTATAATGATAAATCATATTCTACCTTCGCAAAGCAAAAAGAAGAGGTATCAAACAAGAGCAAATTAACAACTACCCCCCCCCAATAAAAACATGATAGGTTCAAAAAATTGGCAACTCCGGGGCCAGTGGCGAAGCCACCAGCTCAGAAGAGGGGGAGGGGGTGACAATTGGTGGAGCTAAGTATCATACGGGGGCACACATTTTCAAGAATTTGCCAGAACATTTTTTCAAAAAATTCCGTTTTTGTAGTTTTTTCACGAAGCTGAAGATGCTATCCTCAGTAAAAAAAAAAAGGTTTTCTGATACATACCCTGCGTAGTATTTATTTAACGTATGTCATACTAGGAATCACGGATACGGACATCCATATCGTTAAAGAAGTTACTATTTCTTTCGCAGCAATTTTAGCTTACTCACGTTGCCTTTTTTTTTTTTTTAATATTTGTGTCATAAGACTGTTTATGAATTTTAGTTTGTAACCTGACAGGGAATATCTCTTTCTCCCTATACAATCTTTTAAAACGATAATTACAAAATGGTGTCGTCTTTCTGCTGCTCTCTTAAACATTCGCTCAGAGGACTATCCCCGTTTCCCAGAAGAACAAACACTAAATTTAACAAAAAATTCAATTATGTAACAAAATTTTTGTCAATTCAAAAAATTCATCCATTTTTATCCGAGTTTTCTAAAATCTTATATGGTTGATGTATAATTTTTTTTTTGGGGGGGGGGGGGGGTCACAGGAAAAGTTAGGTGGGCTTCTTCACCACCCTAGCCCATCCGTACCGTCGCGCCTGCCCGGATCTATCGTTTCTTACGTTGGAACCGGCACTAAAATGTTTCCATTAACACAAGACCTATGGAGCATACATTATATTGACAAAAGTCAACAGACACCTAGAAGAGAAACACAACATAGCATTTATTGACATACATTACTAGGTGTTGGTTCACCTTTGGCCTTAATGCATGCACTGACCCTTTCAGACATGCTTTCGACAAGGATTTGGAACACAGCGATAGGTATGCGCTTCCATTCAGTACATAATGCTGCTGCTAACTGTTGCTTAGTAGTAGACCTTGGTTCCAAACTTCTTATGCGGCGCTCTAATTCATCCCATAGGTGATCTATGGGATTAAGATCATGGCTCTGTGCTGGCCAGTCCACACACGATACGGAATCATCGTCAAACCACGCCGCAACGGTCCTCGCTTTATGGCTCGGTGCATTATCCTGCTGGTACCAACAAGACTCAATTCCATAGCATTGCCACAGAGTTGGTAGGGCATAATTGCCCAGAATATCGAGGTAGATGAAAGGCTTATGAGCATCCGCACGACCACGGTAACCCATGGAATGAAGTTCTCTGCGAATGAAGTTCCAACATGTTTACTCACCTGTACACTGAGGTCTGGTGCAGTACTCCGTCGATTAGCTGTAATGACTCTGCTGAGGCATCGACGTCCTCTATCACTGATTTTCTTTGGTTTGACGGTACGTTTTGCTGCTTGAGGCACTCAATGTGTCTTCCACCTATTCAGTGCATCCAAAACAGTTGACTTGGGTATGTTTAAACGCCTCTCGGTTTCTCTTATGGACAACCCACTGATATAACACCCATCAAACAATCTTTCCTTTCTCAAAGTCAGTTCTATCCCGCCGCGGCATTTTCACTCAACCTCACAGTGCGATATGATCGCGGTCAGCAGCAGGCTTGTTTTTTTACCGTTTGCAGCTGTACCGCTCATCTTAACAATGCAGTAGATCCGTTCATTTGCTTTTGATGTGTCCGGTGACTTTTGTCAATATAGTGTATATGAACGTTTTCTGTATAGTATGACGCAATTTTTGTGAGGGAACGATAATACTGAATTTTTTGTACAACTATCCACGATACTACTTCATTTCAGGCACTGCTGTTTTAAGGAGTTGCAGAAGTCAGAGACGTAGCCCGGTGGGGGGATCTAGGGTCCGCCGGACTCCCCCCAAGATATTTCTGGCTACGCCACTGGCAGAAGTGGCATGATTTGGGGAATGGCATGTACATAGCTTGTCCCAAAACAACTGAGAATGTTTTTATGAAAAATGTGCAATACTGCGTTCGACCTTGGCATAAGTCTCGAAAAAACGGTAGTCGTTTTAGTAACCATAGCAACCGGGCACGTCAGTTCCTCACGCATGCGTCGTTGCTAGTGCGCACTTTAAAAGGCGTTGTTTTGTGAATCACTAGCAAGTGTTTTCGCGCTGCGATTTTTCGAAAACATGGAAGTGAAAGAAGAACAAAGATGAGTCATTAAGTTTTGCTGTCTACTTAAGAAGTCTATCTGAGAGACTTTCCGTCTTATACAAGAGGCTTATAAAGATGAATGTCTAGGAAAATCAACAATTTACAAATGGCATAAAGAATTTATATATGGTCGTGAGTGGGGGGGGCGGTTAATCGATCATGGAGGAAGACTTTTAACGAGTGTAACTATGGTAAACATTGATATAATAGGTGTTATTATAAGGAAAGACAGACACCTATCGATTAGAGATATCGAAGATGTGGTTCACATTTCCAAATAATCAATTCATAGAATTTTAACCAAGCATTTGGGCATGAAATGAGTTTGTTCAACTTGAGTTCCCCAGTTCTTTTCATGTGCAGCGGCCCAATGCAAGGCCGCATATGGCCAGTTCTGTCGTTTCTTATTTGGAGAAAATGAATATTAAGTTGATGCCCCGACCTGCATCTAGTCCAGACTTGTCACCATGTGACTTCTGGTTGTTTCCCATTTTAAACAAGTTAGTAAAATCGTGCAATGCATTGATTTTGATACGCTTTCCAACATACCAGAAGTCATTACTCAAGTCATTACTCAAGTTATGAGGATAACGGCTGTAGAATAAATCTCGCTCCTATGACCTGATCTTTAACCCCATTTTGATGATATTCAACAGAACCGGTAAAGTATACTTCCGGAACAACATGATAAAGTTTTGTCTCAATCGAAGCATTTTTACGTAAGTTATAGCACATAAGGTCGATGGGATGGATCCCGCTCTTATGTCCTGACCTTAGACCCCATTTTGTCCATTTTCAATAGGGTTCGTTCCCAGTGGTCCCCTACCACATACTAAAATTTCATCGAAATCGAACCATTTTTAAGCAAGTTATGAAATATAAGGGCATTCACCCCACTTCACCCATTTTAAATAGGATTCATCACCAAATGGTCCCCTACGACATACTAAAATTACTTCGAAATCGATCTATATTTACGCAAGTTATTACGCATAAGGGCAATGGAATGAATCCCGCTCCTATGTCCTGACCTTTGACAGCACTTCACCCATTTTCAATAGGGTTCGTCCCCAGGTGGTCCTCTACTACATAGTAAGATTTTATTGAAATCGGACCATATTTACGCAAGTTATGACGCATAAGAGCATTGGAATGGATCCCACTCCTAAGCCGTGACCTTTGACCCCATTTCGCCCATTTTCAATAGGGTTCGTCCCCAAGTGGTACCCTACCGCATACTAAAATTTCATCAAAATCGAACGATTTTTACGCGAGTTATCGTGCGGACAGACGGACAAACCTGGAGCACATATGCTTCTTCAACCTACGGTTGGAAATCGTAAAAGAGACATTATGGGGACGACAATTTGAGACTGATCAACAACGTATTACAGCTGCGCAGGGGTGCTTAGAAGAAATTCGAAAGACATTCAAAAAGCGGGAGGAACGTTGGAACACCTGTAGTCGTTGCAATGAACAGTTAAAACGTATATTTTTAATCTGAGTTTTTATTCAGGTCAGTTTCCGGACAGTCTGAAAATCGATTAGGTCATTCCTCTTTTTAAAAAGGAGATAGGGAATCTACCTGTAATTACAGACCGATATCTTTGTTACCTAATTTGACTAAATTTTTTGAAAAGGCTATTCATAGTAGAATGGTTTATTTTTTAAACAACCATGGTATGCTCTCTTTGGATCAGTTCGGTTTTCAAAGAAACAAATCTACTGAAATGGCCGTTGCTAAGTTGTCAAACTTCATTTCTGAAACACTAGATGAGAGTTGTTATACTATTTATGTTTTTATTGATTTCCAAAAAGCTTTCGACACGGTAAATCATGATATTCTGCTACATAAATTACCCAAATACGGTTTCCGTGGCAAAATACTTTCCCTCTTAATGAGCTACCTCTCTAATTGCAAACAGTATGTCTCTGTAAATAATATAAACTCTGACTTACTTAATATTTCTTTTGGAGTGCCTCAAGGTTCGGTATTGGGACCGTTACTGTTCCTGTTATATATTAACAACCTTCCTATGTGCCTACAATCAACTCATGCTTTGCTATACGCTGATGACACCATTTTTCAAAAATGTCATAATTTGCATAAGCTACAGGTGATGGTTAATAATGATCTATCAAATTTATCTGATTGGTTATGCTCTAACAAATTATCACTTAATATTTTAAAAACCAACTCCGTATATTTCCGAAATGTTCATAAAAGAGATGACGTAAATAACTTTCCAGTCAGGATTAATGATCTCCCACTTAAAATTGTAGACAAAGTTCAATATCTTGGCGTTTGATGAATTCTTTAACTGGAATACGCATGTTCAGTTTGTTTTAAAATAATTCCTATTGTCTGGAATCCTGGTATTCAAATATAAATGCAAACAATAAGTTATGCTTGCTCAAATTACAGAAGAAATCTGTTCGCTATATGCTGAACATAGATTGCATGTAACATTCAAAACCATTATTTATAAAACTAAATACTATTCTAAAAATTCATGAAATTTTTACCTTGAAACTAGGTATCATGTTTTTTAAAATAATGCATCTTAAACTGCCTATTTTTTAATCTGACATCTAATATCTGCATTATGCTGTCTTCACCAGATCTGTTGCTAACAAGAAATTATGTCTACGTCTGTTAGGCTTAATTATGGTTTAAATAGCATATGATACAAAGCCATTAGTCTATGGAATAATCTCCCAGAGAGCATCAGATCTCTGGAAAATATCAAAAACTTTTCCTGTTCTCTGCGAAATAACATTGTAAATCGTCCTGATCTCCATAATGAATCTCAATCCTAACATTAAATTATAGTTCCAAACTATGCTGCTAACAGTGGCGTTCCTGTTATAACCATCTTACTTGCCTTTATATATTTTACACACTGAGTGGCCACTTTATTATGACCACCCACTCAGTACTGCGTTGGGCCACCTTATGTTTTTAATACTGCGTCGATTCTTCGTGGCATGGACTCCACGAGATGTTGATAGGTGGTTTGTGGAATCTGAGATCATGCTAGATGAATCGCTTTTTCCAAGAGTGTGAGATTGCAGGGTTGTGGATCCAGCTGTCTGATGGGCGTTCAACTTCATCCCACAAATTCTCAATGGGGTTGAGATCTGGAGATTGTGGGGGCCACCTAAGCAAAGTAAACTCACCGGCATGTTCCTGAAACCAATCCTGTACAATACGAGCACTATGGAAGGACGCATTATTTTGTTGAAAGTAGCCATCGCCATTGGGATAAACCATCCACATGACAGGATGCACTTGGTCCGCAACGATTGTTAGATATGATGTGCCAGTCAGACGTTGATCAACACGAATTAAAGGGCCCAAAGCATGCCAGGAAAACATTCCACAAACCATAACGTTGTCTCCACCAGCTTGAAGGGTTGTAGCAATGCATTTGGGGACCATGCTTTCGTGCTGTTTCCGCCAAATTCTCACTCGGCTATCGGCATGGTGCAACTGAAAACGTGATTCATCGGACCACATAATTTGTTTCCAATTATCGACTGTCCAATCCTTGTGCTCCTGTGCAAACTGGAGACGTTTTCTCTTGTTAACTGCAGACAGAAAATGTGTTCGAACAGACCTTTGGCTGCCATATCCCATCCGATGCAGTGTACGGCGAACAATGCGTGCAGAGATCATTTGAGGGGATCCTTGATTAAGATGGTCTGTAATTTGCTGCACTGTTGCCCTTCTATTGTCTGCTACCAGTCTGGACACTCTCCGTTCCGCCCAGAGCAGTCACTAGTCGATGACGACCGCGCGTTGCACGTAGAGACCCAGTTTTTTGGCTGACAGTCCAGTCTTTAAACACTTTAACAACAGCTGCTCTGGAACATTTCACGAATGCGGCGGTGTCGGTGATACTCGCTCCATGGCTCCGAGCTCCTACAATCATCTCACGTTGAAAGTCCGTCAAATCGCATTTTTTACCCATCTCGTCACAAAAAATCACTTCTACTACTGTCGCAAGAACTAAGCTTTCCCTTTTTATACTATCCTCGCCCTCTGGTGGCAACAGCGTGCAGCCATAGCTTATTTGCTTAAACCTGTCAGGTAGTCATAATAAAGTGGCCACTCAGTGTATATTTTATTCCTTTTCTTACATCTTATAGGGGGAATCGCCTTACAACCAATATGTTCAGATTCCTCCTGGTGTATTGCATTTTCACATGACTGTAAGTTTTAAATGTGTGCAAAAGAAAAATTGTAATTATGTTTCGAAAAAGATGACCACTTCCTTGATAATTAAGGTACGCATATCTTTTTCATAAAAACATTCTCAGTTGTTTTGGGACAACCCTTGTGGGAAGAGAGACTTGGATCAATTTTTATTGCTTTCCGCTATTTGTGATCTGGGGGATGCCGGAAGGGCACAGATAAAATTTTCAGTTAAATAGGGTACAAGTACCATATTTGAGGAGAGAAGTTTTCGGTCACACTGATTGGCAACTTTTTGGAAACGGGGACCAAGATGGAAAAAAAAAAAATTCATCTTTGCGGAATTGCTTATTACGAAACCGTCAGAATTTTTTATTGAACACCGTTAATTGCTAATAGCAACTGCTCACACACTCTCTCTCTGTGTCGAAAAAAAAAATCACCTGAATCGATTAAAATTTTTAAACTAGCCATAAAGATTTTTATCAAAAGTTTCTGTACTGTTGTCATAGACGAAGTCCTATAATTAAATTTTCATGGCTAATTTAAAGAGTTTTTAAGGTATTCCTGCAAAATTTTGGCGGGTGAGTTTCTGTTACACAATCGAGTCATATTATTGTGACCACCACCTACTTTTGACTTCAACAGCGCGTAGCCAATGAAAGAAGGCACGTGCCGTGAGATGGCTTGGAGAATATATAAGGTGTGCTGTAGGCAATCTGAAAACATATCATTCGTTGCTGTCATGGTTAAAAGGAGCGACTTATCAGATTGGCAAAAATGGATGATTATCGGCTTTTGGGCTAAGGGTGGCAATATTTCTGAAACAGCGCAGTTTGTGAACTGTTCGCGTGCTGCTGTGGTTAAAGTGTATCGTGATTGGAAAAATGGCACCATTGCGAATAAGTGACGTGAAAACAGTGGAGCACCACGTGCCATTGATGTGAGAGGTGAACGTCGGCTGCGAAGGTGCGTGAGGATAGATCGACAAGCTACAGTGCAGCAACTCACTGGCCGAAAGAACCAAGGTGCTACCGGAAGTGTGTCTAAAACGACAGTTCAGCGAGCGCTGCTGCGTATGCGCTTCCGATGCAGACGGATTGTCATTACACCTATGCTAACGAAGCTGCATCAGTAAAAAAGGCTTACATTTGAACGGCAATATCGGAATTGGCCATCGAACACGTGTCCCCTCACTCCGGAGTAAGTCGCTCTCGCAACTGCGCTACGCGGACAGAATTTCTCGCAGCAGATTTATCGTCTTGACACATATTTTCACCTCTGTAGTACGTCATACAGGGGAATCAATCTTGAACCTGCAGAAGAAAAAGTGTTTTCTTAAACAGAAGTCTCTTGCCTATGGCACCACTAAATAGCCGTAACCAACCGTCTCTGATTTATACTCGATGTCAAGAACGTTGCGAGATGTTCTCCCTAGTTTAGGACAGTAGTGAATCTGTCTCGTGGATGAGAAAGTATTGTTGTTCACAGAAGCAGTGTAGGAGTTTTTGATATACACTATATTGACAAAAGTCACCGGACACCTAGAAGAGAAACACAACATAGCATTTATTGACACACATTACTACGGTGTCGGTCCACCTTTGGCCTTATTGCCTCCACTGACCTTTCGAGACAGGCTTTCTACAAGGTTTTGGAACACAGCGATAGGTATGCGCTTCCATTCAGTACATAATGCTGTCGCTAACTGTTACTTAGTAGTAGGCCTTGGTTCTGAACTTCTTATGCGGCGCTGTAATTCATCCCATAGGTGCTCTGTGGGTTTAAGATCAGGGCTCTCTGCTGGCCACTCCACACACAATACGGAATTATCGTCAAACCACGGCGTAACAGTCCTTGCTTTGTGGCTTGGTGCATTATCCTGCTGGTACCAACAAGGCTCGGTTCCATAGTATTGCACAGAGTTGGTAGGGCATAATCGCCCAGAATATCGAGGTAGACGTGGTGGTTGACAGGTTTGTCCACGATAACCAATGGGCCGGGACCATACCATAAAAAACACCCCCACACGATACACCGCCAGCTCAAAACTTGACCGTAGGAACAGTACACTGTGGTAAATAGTGTTTCCCCCGGTAGCTGCCATACCCTCACGCGCCCATCAGACTGATGGATCGTGTATCTGGATTCATCAGTCCATAGGACACGTTTCCATTTATCTACGGTTCACGATAAATGTTATTTACACCATGCTAAACGACGAGTAGCATTCCGTGTGGAGATGAAAGGCTTATGAGCAGCCGCAGGACCACGGTAACCCATAGAATGAAGTTCTCTGCGAATGGTACGTGTACATACCGAGGTTCCAGCATTTTTACTGAACTGTATACTGAGGTCTTCTGCAGTACTCGGTCGATTAGCTGTTACGACTCTCCTGAGGCATCGACGTCCTCTATCACTGATTTTCTTTGGTCTGCCGGTACGTTTTGCTGCTTCAGGCATGCCATGTGTCTTCCACTTATTCAATACATCCAAAACATTTGACTTGGGTATGTTTAAACGCCTCTCGGTTTCTCTTATGGACAACCCACTAATACACTGCTGGACAATTGCTAAGGATGGATCATAAACGGCTATATAGCGCATAAAAAAGTAAGTGTATTTGGATGCCAAGTGAAATGAAATAATGTCAGAATGCCAGGACATTACAAGAATGACAATTTATTGTGCTCTGAAATCCAGATGGCTTTGGAACGTGTTCAAAGGACAAACAGGCCATTTTGTGCAGAATACGTAAACGTGAAAAAAATGCAATTGCCGTCCGCAGGCGTTCCGGCGTAAGATGTCAATACGGGATATGGCCACCATGGAGGGCGATGCAAGATTCCACACGTCGTGTCATGCTTTGCACAACATTATCAAGCAGCTGTTGGGGTAATTTATCCCATTCCTCTGTCAGTGCACGGATGAGGGTGTCCTTGTTTATTGGAGGGCATTGGCGACCAGCAAGACTCCTCCCCAAAGCATCCCACACATTTTCAATGGGATTCAGATCTGGAGAACGTGCTGGCCATACGAGGAGTTGAATATCCTCGCTCTCAAGACACTCCTGGACAGCGACTGTTCGATGACATGTTGCGTTGTCGTCCATGAAAATGAATCTATCACCGACAGGACCACGGAACATGCGAACATAAGGTAGCAGAACATCATTAATGTATCGTTGGCCAGTCATAGTCCCAGTTGGAAGCACATAGAGGAACGTACGGCCATTGATCATGATGCCAGCCCATACCATGACACTACATGTCGGATATCGGTCCCTTTCCTGTATGTTTGCTGGACAATATGCAATACCACTATCACGCCAGATCAGTTGTCGTCGACAATCAGACGATAGACTGTATCTACTCTCATCTGAGAAGAGGACAACAGACCAGTCGTTATCAGTCCAATTGCGATGTTGATGACCCCATTGCAAACGGGCGGTACGGTGACGTCTGGACAATGGGATGCACACAACAGGACGGCGGGCGTATAGTCCTCCTTCATGCAAACGTCTGGCGACAGTTTTTCGGGAGATCCGCTTGCCAGTAGCAGCCATAAACTGATTTGCTACCTCACTAGCTGTGCTGCGCCGGTGTCTTTTTGTTGATAGCACTATGTACCGATCTTCTGCAGGTGTCGTACTGCGAACACGACCTTCCCCGTGACGTTTGCTACACTCTCCATTTGTTTGAAATGATTTCCAAAGCCTTGAAACAACACTGTGGCTGACGTCGAACTCCCTGGCAACATCTGTTATTTTTCGCCCTTCTTCAATCTTGCCAATAATACGGCCACGCGTAAAATCATCTAGGTGATGTCGGGAAGACATACTGAAAATTGCAAGTTCGTCAATTGGTTCTTTCCCTTTCAGCTTTGCGTTTGAACAACAACGGTCAATACGCGTCAAATCCTTTATATCTCTTATCAGCGCTATGACGTCACGAACAAGTTCGGCAATCCAAAATTTGCATACGCACAACACGTCTTACTGTATCCCGCCCTTATGCTAATTTCCACATTTTCGTGCCTTCCATTTTATGGTTGCTATCGTTGCTATTGTCATCCGTCCTTAGCAATTGTCCGGCAGTGTATAACACCCAACAATCTTTCCTTTCGCAAAGTCAGTTCTCTCCCGCCGCGAGATTTTCACTCAACCTCACAGTGTGATATGATCACGGTAAGCTCTAGGGTTGTTTTTATACCGTTTGCAGCTGTGCCGCTCATCTTAACAACGCAGCGGATCCGTTAATTTGCTTTTGAAGGAGTGTTTGGTGACTTTTGTCAATAGAGTGTATGTACGTGGCTATATCTTTGACTGATAAGAAAGTTCCTTCATAATTACTCAGCTGAAGTCTTTCATAAGTACTCAGCTGAAGTCTGAATGCTCTACTTGCATAATTAATGAGTTCACAGTATCAATCACTATTAATGCATGTGTATTAGCCAAGGCAGCGGCCAGTGCGACATGAAGGCAGAGGGTGCTAAGAATCCCCGGAGGACCGGACTAGGCTGCCATTTGATGCTGACCTTGGCTACCTATAACGGACGCTCCCTATCTTCTGATTCAAGGCTTCTTGAATTGGAAGAGGAACTACAAAGGATCAAGTGGGACATCGTCGGGCTAAGTGAGGTAAGGAGAAAAGGAGAAGATCTCATTGAACTGAAAAGTGGACATCTCTTCTATTATCGTGGGACAGATACTGGCAGAACTAGTGGTGTTGGATTTATAATAAACAAGAAACTGAAGGATAAAGTGGTAGAAGTTGAAAGTTCCTCTGACAGAGCTGCACGACTCGTTATCCAACTATCGAGAAGATACCAGGCTCAGATTATTCAAACTTATGCACCCACCACAAGTCATCCTGAAGAAGAAATTGAAGAATTTTATGAGGAAATTCGTCATCTAAATAATAAAGGTAAGCAGCACTTGAAGATAATTATGGGAGATTTCAATGCAAAAATAGGGCAACGGCAACAGAATGAAACTTCAGTAGGTAAATTCGGTCACGGCAACAGAAACCAGCGTGGAAATACTCTCGTTGAGTTTGCAGAGGCAGAAGGATTTTTCATCTTGAACTCCTTTTTCAAGAAAAAGCCACACAGGAAATGGACATGGGGACATCCAAATGGGACGACAAGTGAAATTGATTTTATTATGTGTAACAAAAAATTCGTCATCGAAGACTGCAGTGTGCTGAACAAGTTCAACACAGGTAGTGACCATAGATTGGTGAGATGTAAGATGCACCTCAACACTAAACTGGAACGTGGCAAGCTCATAAGACAAACAAAATGTATTGACATAACCAACCTTAAAAAACACCATAATACTTTCAAGTTAGAACTGAAGAACAGATTCTCTGCTTTAGAAGGCCTAACATCGGAAGAAGTGGATATTTCGGAAGTTAACAGAAAAGTAACCAAAGCTCTAATGGAAACAGCAACAAAATTAGCTGGGTCTAAGAACAAGTTGCATGTGAACAAATTATCAGGAAAAACCAAAATGTTGATGCAAAAAAGAAGAGAGATGAGGACAACTAAAGAAGATGTGACTTCCAAAGTGGAATATATAGAGCTATGCAAGACAACACGAAAAAGTATCACTGAAGACGTAAGGAAATTCAACTGTGAGCTAGTGAGGAAAGCAATTGAAAACAACCAAAGCCTTAAGATAGCAAAGGGACATCTCAGTAAGGGAAGAAAACAGATTATGGCTCTGAGAAAAGAAGATGGTTCTATAACAAGAAATAGAGGCGAAATTTTGACAAGAGTGAAAGATTTTTACTCCAAATTATATGAAAGGGATGATACATGTACTCCAGACATCATGAAAGGTACCAGAGTTCTTCCAGTCCTCCCAGCAGAAGTTGCTCATGCAATCAAGAACATGAAGCGGGGGAAAGCTCCAGGAGAAGATGGAATTACTATAGACATCATACAAGAAGCAAGTGGAGAAATCGAAACAGTACTCGCCCAAATTTTCACTCGATGCCTTAACGAAGGGAAGATTCCTGAGGATTGGAACAATGCTACAATGATCCTGCTACATAAAAAAGGTGACATTGAGGATCTCAGGAACTACAGACCTATCAGCCTCCTATCAGTGGTTTATAAAATCTTCACTAAAGTTCTTTCACACCGCTTGAAGGTAACACTGGACATATCTCAACCGAGAGAACAAGCTGGATTCAGGAGTGGCTACAGCTTAATAGATCATATCCACGTACTGAGAGAACTAATTGAAAGAGCGAGGGAATATGAACTTCCATTGTGCATGGCTTTTATCGATTATGAAAAAGCCTTTGATTCGGTGAAACCATCAGCAGTTACCACGGCTCTGAAATCCTGCGGTATTGAAGATGCATACATTAATATTATTAATAACATCTATGAAAATGCAAGTGCAAAGATTCGGCTGTTTGAAAATACAACACACATAAAAATTGGAAAGGGAGTGAGACAAGGTGACACCATATCTCCGAAGCTCTTTAATGCCACATTGGAAAATGTCTTTCAATCACTGAACTGGGAAAACAAAGGGATTAAGATTAATGGAGATTATCTAACCCACCTTCGTTTTGCTGATGACGTAGTCATTTTTGCAATTACCCCATCAGATCTGCAGAGTATGATCCAGGAACTTGCTGACAAGAGTAAAGAAGTGGGATTAAAAATGAACTTTCAGAAGACAAAAGTGATGTTCAATGCTTTTACAAGAAATGAAGATTTATCGATTGATGGAGAAAAACTGGAGATAACAGATACGTATGTTTATCGTGGACAGCAGATATCAAGTGAGGGTCACATTGATGAAATTAATCGGCGTACAAAACTTGCCTGGAGAGCTTTTGGAAGAAACAGCATAATTTTCAAGAGCAATATGCCATTATGTCTTAAAAGAAAAGTGTTTGATCAATGCATCCTTCCAGTGCTTACGTATGGTGCAGAGACGTGGACCTTAACTAAAAGAGACATACAAAGGCTGCAGACAACTCAAAGAAGCATGGAGAGGTGCATGCTTGGTGTAACCAGGAGAGATAAGAAGAGGAACTCGTGGATCCGAAAAATGACGAGAGTGGAAGACATCATGATCAGGGTTAAATCCCTGAAATGGCAATGGGCTGGACATACTGCCAGAAGGACAGACCATAGATGGACAGCCGAAATTTTAGATTGGATTCCAAGGGACAGGAAAAGACCCAGAAAAAGACCACATGGGAGATGGGTGGATGAAATTCGTAAATATGCGGGAGTGACATGGAGGAGACTGGCACAAGACAGACCGTTGTGGAGGAAACTTGGGGAGACCTTCGTCCAGCAGTGGATTGATAATGGTTGACAATGATGATGATGATTAGGAGATATTACATATAGCTAGAAATGTGTAACCCACGCTTCAAGATTAAAGATTTTGATGGATGTTTTTTATGCCAGCATTAAAATATCAAATGACTAACGTATGTGTAAACTTTATTAATATCAGAATTCTAGTCTGTTTAATGTCAGTCAAGGAGTTTTTTCTGGTAAAAGTGTTCCTATTCTGCTTGGAAGCTAAAATGCGACCGTTGTTTCAGAATCATATGATGGTTACTGGACAGTTTCATCTAGAATCAGAGTTTGGAATCCGTCCAAGTGTCCTCATTTTTGTTCTCGTGAATAATATATTCATAGTTGCGAGTTTAATTTCACATACCAAGCAGATTTCTTCACACTTCTGATGAAAGGGAAAATACTAAAAAAAAATGGAGGAACAAGCGCGGTGCTGAAGCAGGAAAAGGAACCGAAATTACTGAATACTAAACTTGTGCCTCGCTTCTGTGAACTGCCAGGAATTCATAGCTGTATGCCAAATTATTTGAATACATGTAATACTGCAAGTTATAAAGAACAATGGCAGACAATGAACTTCAAGTGCTAGAAAATGAATTAACGAAAAAGATTTATGGCAGTTGGAAGGCAACTCTAAGAACCATTGTGAGAAACACGTAGCGGCTCAAAATAAGAAACAGCGCGTTCAGAAAGTTGTTTTTTAACGCTAAACATGGATAATTTAAATGCTAAAGAACCATATTCTGTGTTCCAGACTGGTATGAGCTTTATTCAGACTTGACCCGGGACAGAATGTTTTAAAATGTGAATACGTAAGTTACTGTATATTGCTATTATATACAACCTCCCAGAGTCGTACCTAGACTTTAGTTTCGGGGTGGGCGATTAACATATATATATATATATATATATACTTAAGAGCAAAACTGAAGACTAAGGAAAAAATTTTAGAATTTAAAACGAAGGGTGCAAAATAACCTGAAAATCAAAACGCGCAACGCAGCAGTTTTGAAAATTCAGAATTCACATTCTATAAAGAAGATACCTAAGCAAAAAAATACATATATAATTTTGACTCACACCTAATACAACATAGAAAAGGTTATGTATCTACCTGTGTGAGTAAAAGGAGAAAAGATAAAAAAATAAAATAAAACAACTGAATGTAGAAGGTGTCGAGAATACTGAGCCTTGGCTTTATCAAGGACCAGCAAAAACTCTGCATTTTCTCACTTCCACAAAGACCTAGTTGGAAATGGGTTTCTGCAAGGCCATAGATGCAAGTAACATTCCCACCTAAAATAACAATTTCGCTTGCATCCATTAACCTTCATGGCCCGACCCATGCTCTTCATCTGTTACAAATTCTGAGCAAACCAACTAGGAAAAACTTTTAGAAATAAGCAGTCCAAGAAAAGACCAAACTCGAGTATAAACTACACTCCAAAAAGCTGCATCCAAAACATACTAAAAAGAAAAATTAGAAAATGAAAAAAAAACCTCAAGTGAAAAAAATAGTAATAAAAAATAAAAAAAATAAAAAAAAAAAAAATAATAATAATAAAACATTTCAACTAGAATTTGCGCATGAGCTGCTAAATAATAAATTGAAATTAGTTACTTAAGAGCAAAACTGAAGACTAAGGAAAAAAATTTTAGAATTTAAAACGAAGGGTGCAAAATAACCTGAAAATCAAAACGCGCAACGCAGCAGTTTTGAAAATTCAGAATTCACATTCTATAAAGAAGATACCTAAGCAAAAAAATACATATATAATTTTGACTCACACCTAATACAACATAGAAAAGGTTATGTATCTACCTGTGTGAGTAAAAGGAGAAAAGATAAAAAAATAAAATAAAACAACTGAATGTAGAAGGTGTCGAGAATACTGAGCCTTGGCTTTATCAAGGACCAGCAAAAACTCTGCATTTTCTCACTTCCACAAAGACCTAGTTGGAAATGGGTTTCTGCAAGGCCATAGATGCAAGTAACATTCCCACCTAAAATAACAATTTCGCTTGCATCCATTAACCTTCATGGCCCGACCCATGCTCTTCATCTGTTACAAATTCTGAGCAAACCAACTAGGAAAAACTTTTTTAGAAATAAGCAGTCCAAGAAAAGACCAAACTCGAGTATAAACTACACTCCAAAAAGCTGCATCCAAAACATACTAAAAAGAAAAAATTAGAAAATGAAAAAAACCTCAAGTGAAAAAAAAAAAAAAAAAAATAAAAAATAATAATAAAACATTTCAACTAGAATTTGCGCATGAGCTGCTAAATAATAAATTGAAATTAGTTACTTAAGAGCAAAACTGAAGACTAAGGAAACAATTTTAGAATTTAAAACGAAGGGTGCAAAATAACCTGAAAATCAAAACGCGCAACGCAGCAGTTTTGAAAATTCAGAATTCACATTCTATAAAGAAGATACCTAAGCAAAAAAATACATATATAATTTTGACTCACACCTAATACAACATAGAAAAGGTTATGTATCTACCTGTGTGAGTAAAAGGAGAAAAAGATAAAAAAATAAAATAAAACAACTGAATGTAGAAGGTGTCGAGAATACTGAGCCTTGGCTTTATCAAGGACCAGCAAAAACTCTGCATTTTCTCACTTCCACAAAGACCTAGTTGGAAATGGGTTTCTGCAAGGCCATAGATGCAAGTAACATTCCCACCTAAAATAACAATTTCGCTTGCATCCATTAACCTTCATGGCCCGACCCATGCTCTTCATCTGTTACAAATTCTGAGCAAACCAACTAGGAAAAACTTTTAGAAATAAGCAGTCCAAGAAAAGACCAAACTCGAGTATAAACTACACTCCAAAAAGCTGCATCCAAAACATACTAAAAAGAAAAATTAGAAAATGAAAAAAACCTCAAGTGAAAAAAATAGTAATAAAAAATAAAAAAAAAAAAAAAAAAAAAAAAAATAATAATAATAAAACATTTCAACTAGAATTTGCGCATGAGCTGCTAAATAATAAATTGAAATTAGTTACTTAAGAGCAAAACTGAAAACTAAGGAAAAAATTTTAGAATTTAAAACGAAGGGTGCAAAATAACCTGAAAATCAAAACGCGCAACGCAGCAGTTTTGAAAATTCAGAATTCACATTCTATAAAGAAGATACCTAAGCAAAAAAATACATATATAATTTTGACTCACACCTAATACAACATAGAAAAGGTTATGTATCTACCTGTGTGAGTAAAAGGAGAAAAGATAAAAAAATAAAATAAAACAACTGAATGTAGAAGGTGTCGAGAATACTGAGCCTTGGCTTTATCAAGGACCAGCAAAAACTCTGCATTTTCTCACTTCCACAAAAGACCTAGTTGGAAATGGGTTTCTGCAAGGCCATAGATGCAAGTAACATTCCCACCTAAAATAACAATTTCGCTTGCATCCATTAACCTTCATGGCCCGACCCATGCTCTTCATCTGTTACAAATTCTGAGCAAACCAACTAGGAAAAACTTTTAGAAATAAGCAGTCCAAGAAAAGACCAAACTCGAGTATAAACTACACTCCAAAAAGCTGCATCTAGGTCTTTGTGGAAGTGAGAAAATGCAGAGTTTTGCTGGTCCTTGATAAAGCCAAGGCTCAGTATTCTCGACACCTTCTACATTCAGTTGTTTTATTTTATTTTTTTATCTTTTCTCCTTTTACTCACACAGGTAGATACATAACCTTTTCTATGTTGTATTAGGTGTGAGTCAAAATTATATATGTATTTTTTTGCTAAATATCTTCTTTATAGAATGTGAATTCTGAATTTTCAAAACTGCTGCGTTGCGCGTTTTGATTTTCAGGTTATTTTGCACCCTTCGTTTTAAATTCTAAAATTGTTTCCTTAGTCTTCAGTTTTGCTCTTAAGTAACTAATTTCAATTTATTATTTAGCAGCTCATGCAAATTCTAGTTGAAATGTTTTATTATTATTATTATTTTTTTATTTTTTATTTTTTATTACTATTTTTTTCACTTGAGGTTTTTTTCATTTTCTAATTTTTCTTTTTAGTATGTTTTGGAGTGTAGTTTATACTCGAGTTTGGTCTTTTCTTGGACTGCTTATTTCTAAAAAGTTTTTCCTAGTTGGTTTGCTCAGAATTTGTAACAGATGAAGAGCATGGGTCGAACCATGAAGGTTAATGGATGCAAGCGAAATTGTTATTTTAGGTGGGAATGTTACTTGCATCTATGGCCTTGCAGAAACCCATTTCCAACTAGGTCTTTGTGGAAGTGAGAAAATGCAGAGTTTTTGCTGGTCCTTGATAAAGCCAAGGCTCAGTATTCTCGACACCTTCTACATTCAGTTGTTTTATTTTATTTTTTTATCTTTTCTCCTTTTACTCACACAGGTAGATACATAACCTTTTCTATGTTGTATTAGGTGTGAGTCAAAATTATATATGTATTTTTTGCTTAGGTATCTTCTTTATAGAATGTGAATTCTGAATTTTCAAAACTGCTGCGTTGCGCGTTTTGATTTTCAGGTTATTTTGCACCCTTCGTTTTAAATTCTAAAATTTTTTCCTTAGTCTTCAGTTTTGCTCTTAAGTAACTAATTTCAATTTATTATTTAGCAGCTCATGCGCAAATTCTAGTTGAAATGTTTTATTATTATTATTATTTTTTTTTTTTTTTTTTTTTAATTTTTTATTACTATTTTTTTCACTTGAGGTTTTTTTCATTTTCTAATTTTTCTTTTTAGTATGTTTTGGATGCAGCTTTTTGGAGTGTAGTTTATACTCGAGTTTGGTCTTTTCTTGGACTGCTTATTTCTAAAAAAGTTTTTCCTAGTTGGTTTGCTCAGAATTTGTAACAGATGAAGAGCATGGGTCGGGCCATGAAGGTTAATGGATGCAAGCGAAATTGTTATTTTAGGTGGGAATGTTACTTGCATCTATGGCCTTGCAGAAACCCATTTCCAACTAGGTCTTTGTGGAAGTGAGAAAATGCAGAGTTTTTGCTGGTCCTTGATAAAGCCAAGGCTCAGTATTCTCGACACCTTCTACATTCAGTTGTTTTATTTTATTTTTTTTATCTTTTCTCCTTTTACTCACACAGGTAGATACATAACCTTTTCTATGTTGTATTAGGTGTGAGTCAAAATTATATATGTATTTTTTTGCTTAGGTATCTTCTTTATAGAATGTGAATTCTGAATTTTCAAAACTGCTGCGTTGCGCGTTTTGATTTTCAGGTTATTTTGCACCCTTCGTTTTAAATTCTAAAATTTTTTTCCTTAGTCTTCAGTTTTGCTCTTAAGTAACTAATTTCAATTTATTATTTAGCAGCTCATGCGCAAATTCTAGTTGAAATGTTTTATTATTATTATTTTTTTTTTTTTTTTTTTTATTTTTTATTACTATTTTTTTCACTTGAGGTTTTTTTCATTTTCTAATTTTTCTTTTTAGTATGTTTTGGATGCAGCTTTTTGGAGTGTAGTTTATACTCGAGTTTGGTCTTTTCTTGGACTGCTTATTTCTAAAAGTTTTTCCTAGTTGGTTTGCTCAGAATTTGTAACAGATGAAGAGCATGGGTCGGGCCATGAAGGTTAATGGATGCAAGCGAAATTGTTATTTTAGGTGGGAATGTTACTTGCATCTATGGCCTTGCAGAAACCCATTTCCAACTAGGTCTTTGTGGAAGTGAGAAAATGCAGAGTTTTGCTGGTCCTTGATAAAGCCAAGGCTCAGTATTCTCGACACCTTCTACATTCAGTTGTTTTATTTTATTTTTTTATCTTTTCTCCTTTTACTCACACAGGTAGATACATAACCTTTTCTATGTTGTATTAGGTGTGAGTCAAAATTATATATGTATTTTTTTGCTTAGGTATCTTCTTTATAGAATGTGAATTCTGAATTTTCAAAACTGCTGCGTTGCGCGTTTTGATTTTCAGGTTATTTTGCACCCTTCGTTTTAAATTCTAAAATTTTTTCCTTAGTCTTCAGTTTTGCTCTTAAGTAACTAATTTCAATTTATTATTTAGCAGCTCATGCGCAAATTCTAGTTGAAATGTTTTATTATTATTATTTTTTATTTTTTTTTTTTTTTTTTTTTTTATTACTATTTTTTTTCACTTGAGGTTTTTTTCATTTTCTAATTTTTCTTTTTAGTATGTTTTGGATGCAGCTTTTTGGAGTGTAGTTTATACTCGAGTTTGGTCTTTTCTTGGACTGCTTATTTCTAAAAAGTTTTTCCTAGTTGGTTTGCTCAGAATTTGTAACAGATGAAGAGCATGGGTCGGGCCATGAAGGTTAATGGATGCAAGCGAAATTGTTATTTTAGGTGGGAATGTTACTTGCATCTATGGCCTTGCAGAAACCCATTTCCAACTAGGTCTTTGTGGAAGTGAGAAAATGCAGAGTTTTTGCTGGTCCTTGATAAAGCCAAGGCTCAGTATTCTCGACACCTTCTACATTCAGTTGTTTTATTTTATTTTTTTATCTTTTCTCCTTTTACTCACACAGGTAGATACATAACCTTTTCTATGTTGTATTAGGTGTGAGTCAAAATTTATATATGTATTTTTTTGCTTAGGTATCTTCTTTATAGAATATATATATATATACTGAAGAGCAAAACTGAAGACTAAGGAAAAACTTTAGAATTTAAAACGAAAGTTGCAAAAAAACCTGAAGATCAAAACGCGCAACGCAGCAGTTTTGAAAATTCAGAATTCACATTCTATTAAGAAGATACCTAAGCAAAAAAATACATATATAATTTTGACTCACACCAAGTACAACATAGAAAAGGTTATGTATCTACCTGTGTGAGTAAAAGGAGAAAGATAAATAAAATAAAATAAAACAACTGAATGTAGAAGGTGTCGAGAATACTGAGCCTTGGCTTTATCAAGGACCAGCAAAAACTCTGCATTTTCTCACTTCCACAAAGACCTAGTTGGAAATGGGTTTCTGCAAGGCCATAGATGCAAGTAACATTCCACCTAAAATTGTTTTAAAATATATATATATGTCATGTCCTCCGCAGAGTTGTATGACCTAGCACTAGTTAACAATTTCGCTTGCATCCATGAACCTTCCTGGCCCGACCCATGCTCTTCATCTGTTACTATTAAACAGAGAGAAGAAGATTAAAGAGAACTCAAGCTGTGAGAGTGACATAATAATTAGAAATAATTTTCAGCTATAACGAAATGCCAAGTTCGTTTGAGAGAGAATTTAAACCTGAAAAACAATGCAAAAGAAATCCAAATTTTTTCATTGCAATTAAAAAGGAAATATTAATTTTTAAAAAACAGATTTTTGAAAGAAAACTTGAGTCTAAAACCCCCTACTCTACAACTTATGACAGCACGAAAACGAGAATAAGTTAAAGACAATAATTAACTAAAGAAAACTTTGTGAAAGTTATATGACTTAAACAGTTAGTTGCAATATGTACAAAGTATTTCAGCAGTGCTTTAAGTGCATAATTAATTAGTTATTAAGTACTTAACTACTTTGAAAATACAGCGCAAAGAAAAGGAACAAGCTTAGCCATCTGCTGTTCCTAGGTTCCCCAAAAGACGCGCAAAGTTACAAAGAAAGAAAGAGTTAAAACCCGCAAAAAATGTTAACAGACAAGCCAGTGCCTAAAAGCTGAAAAGCAAAAAAATCAACAGAGAAAAAGTACATGAAGTACAAACATTGAACTTATAAAACCTAAAACCCAAATACAAGGAAGAGAGCTTACCTCTTGTGCGACGAAACTTTCTCCTCACAAGAGTAAAACATGGCTGACCTCTTCCACCACTCCCTAGTCGCTGGGGGGCAGTGTGGGTGGGGCTGATGGCCTCCTCATACAGAAAGAAACCAACTCGCGGAGATTTTAACCGGAGAAAAAAATATGTAAACTTAAGACTGTGAATCTGTATGATCAGAAAGAGCAGAATTAAATCTCCAGAATACATGAGAAATATTATAAAATGCACGAGTAGTGTATTTAATAATCTTTGCATGTATTAAATCACCTTAGTGAGCTTCTATAGATTAATCAGAATCTTATTAATTTTAATGTTGGTTTTACTATTTTTAGTATAGCTATCCTAGTGATGAATAACTAGTTTTCTTTTTATTTGTTTTTATTTTCTTTTATAAACAGATTTTTAAGCTTTTTTTTGTGATTTTGTTTATATTATTTAATTTTTTGTTTTAATAGGACCTTCATATCCATAGCACTAAGGTTCCTTTAGGTAGTTAATAGGCATCCTCTAGCCAACTTCCTTACGGCTTTGATTGGTCAGAATCATATTATTAACTGTGTAGAAAATTAAAGCAGATCTGCCAACCTTACTCTATTATTCAGAATAATTTTTCTTAAAGTTCTTTTGATGAAAGAAGAAGGAATTTCGTTCTCTAGAAAACTATCTAATAGTATATTAATGTGGTAATTGAAGTCCAAATTGTTGCTGCAAATTCTTGAAATTCTTAGGACCTGAGAAATTAGTACATTCTCAATTACTTTGGTTGATATGTTATTATTCCAGTGTAGATATTTAATTACTTTGAAAGGAAAATTAACTCTTTTATCAAAGAGGCTAATAGATGGGTTACCTCTGTTGAGCTTAATGCTTAAGTCTAGGGAACTCAAGTTCCTGATTACTGTGGTTGGTTTTACATAAGTTAAGAGAGCTAGGATAGATATTATCAAAATCACTCTCTATAACTTCTGAATTATTGATACACAGCAGATCATCAATATATCTAAAAGTGTAAAGGTAGTTATCTGAGCAGGTGGGGTGATTTTTAATGAATTTATATTCCTTAAAGAACAGGAATAGATTAGCGATATTCGTGGACGTTGATGTTCCCATGGGAATACCGTTCACTTGCTTATAGAGAGTATTATTATATAGGATATGGTTATTTTTTAAATACTCTCTATAAGCAAGTGAACGGTATTCCCATGGGAACATCAACGTCCACGAATATCGCTAATCTATTCCTGTTCTTTAAGGAATATAAATTCATTAAAAATCACCCCACCTGCTCAGATAACTACCTTTACACTTTTAGATATATTGATGATCTGCTGTGTATCAATAATTCAGAAGTTATAGAGAGTGATTTTGATAATATCTATCCTAGCTCTCTAACTTATGTAAAACCAACCACAGTAATCAGGAACTTGAGTTCCTAGACTTAAGCATTAAGCTCAACAGAGGTAACCCATCTATTAGCCTCTTTGATAAAAGAGTTAATTTTCCTTTCAAAGTAATTAAATATCTACACTGGAATAATAACATATCAACCAAAGTAATTGAGAATGTACTAATTTCTCAGGTCCTAAGAATTTCAAGAATTTGCAGCAACAATTTGGACTTCAATTACCACATTAATATACTATTAGATAGTTTTCTAGAGAACGAAATTCCTTCTTCTTTCATCAAAGAACTTTAAGAAAAATTATTCTGAATAATAAGAGTAAGGTTGGCAGAATCTGCTTTAATTTTCTACACAGTTAATAATATGATTCTGACCAATCAAAGCCGTAAGGAAGTTGGCTAGAGGATGCCTATTAACTACCTAAAGGAACCTTAGTGCTATGGATATAAAGGTCCTATTAAAAACAAAAAATTAAATAATATAAACAAAATCACAAAAAAAAAGCTTAAAAATCTGTTTATAAAAAGAAAATAAAAACAAACAAAAAAGAAAACTAGTTATTCATCACTAGGATAGCTATACTAAAAATAGTAAAACCAACATTAAAATTAATAAGATTCTGATTAATCTATAAACTCACTAAGGTGATTTAATACATGCAAAGATGATTAAATACACTACTCGTGTATTTTTATAATATTTCTCATGTATTCTGGAGAGTTAATTCTTGCTCTTTCTGATCATACAGATCCACAGTCTTAAGTTTATATATTTTTTTCTCCGGTTAAAATCTCCGCGAGTTGGTTTCTTTCTGTATGAGGAGGCCATCAGCCCCACCCACACTGCCCCCAGCGACAAGGAGTGGCGGAAGAGGTCAGCCATGTTTTACTCTTGTGAGGAGAAAGTTTCGTCGCACAAGAGGTAAGCTCTCTCCTTGTATTTGGGTTTTAGGTTTTATAAGTTCAATGTTTGTACTTCATGTACTTCTTCTCTGTTGATTTTTTGCTTTTCAGCTTTTAGGCACTGGCTTGTCTGTTAACATTTTTGCGGGTTTTAACTCTTCTTTTCTTTGTAACTTTGCGCGTCTTTTGGGAACCTAGGAACAGCAGATGGTTAAGCTTGTTCCTTTTCTTTGTGCTGTATTTTCAAAGTAGTTAAGTACTTAATAACTAATTAATTATGCACTTAAAGCACTGCTGAAATACTTTGCACATATTGCAACTAACTGTTTAAGTCATATAACTTTCACAAAGTTTTCTTTAGTTAATTATTGTCTTTAACTTATTCTCGTTTTCGTGCTGTCATAAGTTGTAGAGTAGGGGGTTTTAGACTCAAGTTTTCTTTCAAAAAATCTGTTTTTTTTAAATTAATATTTCCTTTTTTAATTGCAATGAAAAATTTGGATTTCTTTTGCATTGTTTTTCAGGTTTTAATTCTCTCTCAAACGAACTTGGCATTTCGTTATAGCTGAAAATTATTTCTAATTATTATGTCACTCTCACAGCTTGAGTTCTCTTTAATCTTCTTCTCTGTTTAATAGTAACAGATGAAGAGCATGGGTCGGGCCAGGAAGGTTCATGGATGCAAGCGAAATTGTTAACTAGTGCTAGGTCATACAACTCTGCGGAGGACATGACATATATATATATATATTTTAAAACAATTTTAGGTGGGAATGTTACTTGCATCTATGGCCTTGCAGAAACCCATTTCCAACTAGGTCTTTGTGGAAGTGAGAAAATGCAGAGTTTTTGCTGGTCCTTGATAAAGCCAAGGCTCAGTATTCTCGACACCTTCTACATTCAGTTGTTTTATTTTATTTTTCATCTTTTCTCCTTTTACTCACACAGGTAGATACATAACCTTTTCTATGTTGTACTTGGTGTGAGTCAAAATTATATATGTATTTTTTTGCTTAGGTATCTTCTTAATAGAATATATATATATATATATATATATATATATATATATATATATATATATTCTATGGGATGTAAGGTCAGATGATGCGTAACATCACAGCCTCTCCTTGACAAATGTCAACCCCGCCTTCTCGTGGTGCATCCTGTTCCCACTAAAGGGGCTCTGACGACCGCCAATAGCGGTATAACTATACCATCGGGATTAGAGGAAATTCTATCCCACACTCACCAACCCGCTTGGCCAGCGTGGTGAGTTATGGCCAAACCCCTCCAAAATGACTCCACAACTTAAATCTTGGCCCTCAGTCTCCGGCAGCTGGAATGTACCTGGCCAAGGCAGCGGCCAGTGCGACATGAAGGCAGAGGGTGCTAAGAATCCCCGGAGGACCGGACTAGGCTGCCATCTGATGCTGACCTTGGCAACGTACAATGGACGCTCCCTATCTTCTGATTCAAGGCTTCTTGAATTGGAAGAGGAACTACAAAGGATCAAGTGGGACATTGTGGGGCTAAGTGAGGTAAGGAGAAAAGGAGAAGATCTCATCGAACTGAAAAGTGGACATCTCTTCTACTATCGTGGGACAGATACTGGCAGAACTAGTGGTGTTGGATTTATAATAAACAAGAAACTGAAGGATAAAGTTGTAGAAGTTGAAAGTTCCTCTGACAGAGCTGCACGACTTGTTATCCAACTATCGAGAAGATACCAGGCTCAGATTATTCAAACTTATGCACCCACCACAAGTCATCCTGAAGAAGAAATTGAAGAATTTTATGAGGAAATTTGTCATCTAAATAATAAAGGTAAGCAGCACTTGAACATAATTATGGGAGATTTCAATGCAAAAATAGGGCAACGGCAACAGAATGAAACTTCAGTAGGTAAATTCGGTCATGGCAACAGAAACCAGCGTGGAAATACTCTCGTTGAGTTTGCAGAGGCAGAAGAGTTTTTCATCTTGAACTCCTTCTTCAAGAAAAAGCCACACAGGAAATGGACATGGAGACATCCAAATGGGACGACAAGTGAAATTGATTTTATTATGTGTAACAAAAAATTCGTCATAGAAGACTGCAGTGTGCTAAACAAGTTCAACACAGGTAGTGACCATAGATTGGTGAGATGTAAGATGCACCTCAACACTAAACTTGAACGTGGCAAGCTCATAAGACAAACAAAATCTATTGACATAACCAACCTTAAAAAACACCATAATACCTTCAAGTTGGTACTGAAGAACAGGTTCTCTGCTTTAGAAGGCCTAACATCGGAAGAAGTGGACATCTCTGAAGTTAACAGAAAAGTAACCAAAGCTCTTATGGAAACAGCAACAAAATTAGCTGGGTCTAAGAACAAGTTGCATGTAAATAAATTATCAGGAAAAACGAAAATGTTGATGCAAAAAAGAAGAGATATGAGGACAACTAAAGAAGATGTGACTTCCAAAGTGGAATATATAGAGCTATGCAAGACAGTACGAAAAAGTATCACTGAAGACTTAAGAAAATTCAACTGTGAACTAGTGAGGAAAGCAATTGAAAACAACCAAAGCCTAAAGATAGCAAAGGGACATCTCAGTATGGGAAGAAAACAGATTATGGCACTGAGAAAAGAAGATGGTTCTGTAACAAGAAATAGAGGCGAAATTTTGACAAGAGTGAAAGATTTCTACTCCAAATTATATGAAAGGGAAGATACATGCACTCCAGACATCATGAAAGATACCAGTACCAGAGTTCCTCCAGTCCTTCCAGCAGAAGTTGCACATGCAATCAAGAACATGAAGCGGGGAAAAGCTCCAGGAGAAGATGGAATTACTGTAGACATCATACAAGAAGCAAGTGGAGAAATCGAAACAGTACTCGCCCAAATTTTCACTCGATGCCTTAATGAAGGAAAGATTCCTGAGGATTGGAACACCGCTACAATGATCCTGCTACATAAGAAAGGTGACATTGAGGATCTCGGAAACTACAGACCTATCAGCCTCCTATCAGTAGTTTATAAAATCTTCACTAAAGTTCTTTCACACCGCTTGAAGGTAACACTGGACATGGCTCAACCGAGAGAACAAGCTGGATTCAGGAGTGGCTACAGCACAATAGATCATATCCATGTGCTGAGAGAACTAATTGAAAGAGCGAGGGAATATGAACTTCCATTGTGCATGGCTTTTATCGATTATGAAAAAGCCTTTGATTCGGTGAAACCATCAGCAGTTACAATGGCTCTGAAAACCTGCGGTATTGAAGATGCATACATTAATATTATTAATAACATCTATGAAAATGCAAGTGCAAAGATTAGGCTGTTTGAAAATACAACACACATAAAAATTGGAAAGGGAGTGAGACAAGGTGACACCATATCTCCGAAGCTCTTTAATGCCACATTGGAGGGTGTTTTTCAGTCACTGAGCTGGGAAAACAAGGGGATAAAGATTAATGGAGATTATCTAACCCACCTTCGTTTTGCTGATGACGTAGTCATTTTTGCAACTAGCCCATCAGAGCTGCAGAGTATGATCCAGGAACTTGCTGACAAGAGTAAAGAAGTGGGATTAAAAATGAACTTTAAGAAGACAAAAGTGATGTTCAATGCTTTTACAAGAAATGAAGATTTATCGATTGATGGAGAAAAGCTGGAGATAACAGACACATACGTTTATCTTGGACAGCAGATATCAAGTGAGGGTCACATTGATGAAGAAATTAATCGGCGTACAAAACTTGCCTGGAGAGCTTTTGGAAGAAACAGCATAACTTTCAAGAGCAATATGCCATTATGTCTTAAAAGAAAAGTGTTTGATCAATGCATCCTTCCAGTGCTTACGTATGGTGCAGAGACGTGGACCTTAACTAAAAGAGACATACAAAGGCTGCAGACAACTCAAAGAAGCATGGAGAGGTGCATACTTGGTGTAACCAGGAGAGATAAGAAGAGGAACTCGTGGATCCGAAAAATGACAAAAGTGGAAGACATCATGATCAGAGTTAAATCCCTGAAATGGCAATGGGCTGGACATACTGCCAGAAGGACAGATCATCGATGGACAGCCGAAATTTTAGA
Organism: Macrothele yani; assembly: GCA_039090855.1. NCBI lineage: Eukaryota > Metazoa > Arthropoda > Arachnida > Araneae > Macrothelidae > Macrothele > Macrothele yani. The sequence goes on from CM077028.1 coordinate 15,365,080, forward strand.
TTGGATTCCAAGGGACAGGAAAAGACCCAGAAGAAGACCACATGGGAGATGGGTGGATGAAATTCGAAAGTATGCAGGGGTGACATGGAGGAGACTGGCACAAGACAGACCGTTGTGGAGGAAACTTGGGGAGACCTTCGTCCAGCAGTGGATTGATAATGGTTGACAATGATGATGATGATGATATATTCTATTAAGAAGATACCTAAGCAAAAAAATACATATATAATTTTGACTCACACCAAGTACAACATAGAAAAGGTTATGTATCTACCTGTGTGAGTAAAAGGAGAAAAGATAAAAAAATAAAATAAAACAACTGAATGTAGAAGGTGTCGAGAATACTGAGCCTTGGCTTTATCAAGGACCAGCAAAAACTCTGCATTTTCTCACTTCAACAAAGACCTAGTTGGAAATGGGTTTCTGCAAGGCCATAGATGCAAGTAACATTCCCACCTAAAATTGTTTTAAAAAATATATATATGTCATGTCCTCCGCAGAGTTGTATGACCTAGCACTAGTTAACAATTTCGCTTGCATCCATGAACCTTCCTGGCCCGACCCATGCTCTTCATCTGTTACTATTAAACAGAGAGAAGAAGATTAAAGAGAACTCAAGCTGTGAGAGTGACATAATAATTAGAAATAATTTTCAGCTATAACGAAATGCCAAGTTCGTTTGAGAGAGAATTTAAACCTGAAAAACAATGCAAAAGAAATCCAAATTTTTGCATTGCAATTAAAAAAGGAAATATTAATTTTTAAAAAACAGATTTTTGAAAGAAAACTTGAGTCTAAAACCCCCTACTCTACAACTTATGACAGCACGAAAACGAGAATAAGTTAAAGACAATAATTAACTAAAGAAAACTTTGTGAAAGTTATATGACTTAAACAGTTAGTTGCAATATGTACAAAGTATTTCAGCAGTGCTTTAAGTGCATAATTAATTAGTTATTAAGTACTTAACTACTTTGAAAATACAGCGCAAAGAAAAGGAACAAGCTTAGCCATCTGCTGTTCCTAGGTTCCCCAAAAGACGCGCAAAGTTACAAAGAAAAGAAAGAGTTAAAACCCGCAAAAATGTTAACAGACAAGCCAGTGCCTAAAAGCTGAAAAGCAAAAAATCAACAGAGAAAAAGTACATGAAGTACAAACATTGAACTTATAAAACCTAAAACCCAAATACAAGGAAGAGAGCTTACCTCTTGTGCGACGAAACTTTCTCCTCACAAGAGTAAAACATGGCTGACCTCTTCCACCACTCCCTAGTCGCTGGGGGGCAGTGTGGGTGGGCCTGATGGCCTCCTCATACAGAAAGAAACCAACTCGCGGAGATTTTAACCGGCGAAAAAAATATATAAACTTAAGACTGTGGATCTGTATGATCAGAAAGAGCAGAATTAACTCTCCAGAATACATGAGAAATATTATAAAATACACGAGTAGTGTATTTAATAATCTTCTCGTGTATTTTATAATATTTCTCATGTATTCTGGAGAGTTAATTCTGCTCTTTCTGATCATACAGATCCACAGTCTTAAGTTTATATATTTTTTCTCTGGTTAAAATCTCCGCGAGTTGGTTTCTTTCTGTATGAGGAGGCCATCAGCCCCACCCACACTGCCCCCAGCGACTAGGGAGTGGTGGAAGAGGTCAGCCATGTTTTACTCTTGTGAGGAGAAAGTTTCGTCGCACAAGAGGTAAGCTCTCTTCCTTGTATTTGGGTTTTAGGTTTTATAAGTTCAATGTTTGTACTTCATGTACTTTTTCTCTGTTGATTTTTTGCTTTTCAGCTTTTAGGCACTGGCTTGTCTGTTAACATTTTTGCGGGTTTTAACTCTTTCTTTTCTTTGTAACTTTGCGCGTCTTTTGGGGAACCTAGGAACAGCAGATGGCTAAGCTTGTTCCTTTTCTTTGCGCTGTATTTTCAAAGTAGTTAAGTACTTAATAACTAATTAATTATGCACTTAAAGCACTGCTGAAATACTTTGTACATATTGCAACTAACTGTTTAAGTCATATAACTTTCACAAAGTTTTCTTTAGTTAATTATTGTCTTTAACTTATTCTCGTTTTCGTGCTGTCATAAGTTGTAGAGTAGGGGGTTTTACACTCCAGTTTTCTTTCAAAAATCTGTTTTTTAAAAATTAATATTTCCTTTTTTAATTGCAATGCAAAAATTTGGATTTCTTTTGCATCGTTTTTCAGGTTTAAATTCTCTCTCAAACGAACTTGGCATTTCGTTATAGCTGAAAATTATTTCTAATTATTATGTCACTCTCACAGCTTGAGTTCTCTTTAATCTTCTTCTCTCTGTTTAATAGTAACAGATGAAGAGCATGGGTCGGGCCAGGAAGGTTCATGGATGCAAGCGAAATTGTTAACTAGTGCTAGGTCATACAACTCTGCGGAGGACATGACATATATATATTTTTTAAAACAATTTTAGGTGGGAATGTTACTTGCATCTATGGCCTTGCAGAAACCCATTTCCAACTAGGTCTTTGTGGAAGTGAGAAAATGCAGAGTTTTTGCTGGTCCTTGATAAAGCCAAGGCTCAGTATTCTCGACACCTTCTACATTCAGTTGACACCTTCTACATTCAGTTGTTTTATTTTTTTATCTTTTCTCCTTTTACTCACACAGGTAGATACATAACCTTTTCTATGTTGTACTTGGTGTGAGTCAAAATTATATATGTATTTTTTTGCTTAGGTATCTTCTTAATAGAATGTGAATTCTGAATTTTCAAAACTGCTGCGTTGCGCGTTTTGATCTTCAGGTTTTTTGCAACTTTCGTTTTAAATTCTAAAGTTTTTCCTTAGCCTTCAGCTTTGCTCTTCAGTATATATATATATATATCTCATACCGAGACGTTTATTTCGAGGTTTTAAAAAAACAAAACTATTCCCCAGATAATATCTATCAATTTTTCTAATCACTTAACAAAAAATAAACTCTTTACTTTTTAGCATATTAGCTAGCGGATAACGACACGTGAACTTACTCAGTATTAACAGAAAAACGAACTGAACAATATGAGACAGAGATCACATCAAAACAACAAGATTACACAGGAGACAGGACAAAAACCAAGCACAGTCTGAAAACTTAAAATTATTAAAATAAAAATTAATCTCCATTGCGAAGTAGATTTTAAAAATTCCGATAACGATAGATGAAGCCACCATACCAAGGAACTTTGATATTGAATTGGCCGTCTAACAGTTGTTATCATACCATCCCTACGCACGTCGCAAAAAGCAAACTAACCTCCACCAAGTACGAGGAAATAAGTGAGAACGTTCTCAACCTAAATATGTTCTTTATGCTTTCATTTCGCAACCCTATTTCCTTCTCAAATGAGAACACGCTAATTGAAGTTCGCAAATCTCACTCCTCACCCATGTCAGCAGGCCATCACACATTGGGATGTCGGATATAATTGTAATTCATCTTCGACCGACGCGATTTCTTCCCATTTCCCTCTCCGGCTATTTAGACCGAAAGCGAAACCAGAGCACCATTTGTTTGAGCACTCGATCTCCGGCTCTCCTGGCGCCGCTTTGGATCCTGTGGTCTGTGGAGTTTCAAATTCGAGATGCAATCACTCACTGTGCTCTCACATATCTAAACACAGCCCATCCCAGTCTGGCATCTTGATGTTATAGTACAGAAACAATAAACTACGATTCCAACTGCCATTTTTTTCTCTTAACACGATAAAGAAATAAAAAAAGAAGTTATCTCAAAAATAGCTGATAATAGAACAATTCCGATTAATAAAGTGCCAAGGCAGAGTTTCCTGTACTTCTATGAATTTGTTACTGCTGACCATTGGGTGCAGTGAGAAGAAAATGTCCTTCAGAAGTAAGGTTTATCAAAAGAAATAACAGAAACATTTGTAAAAAAACATCAAAAGAAGGTAATAGCGACTTCCTTCTCAAATGACTCCCGTTGATCTAATAACTTACGATAAACAAGCAAAAAACATTTATGCGAAAACAATTTCGGGAGGGGGGGGGGGGGGTTGGACCCTAAAAACCCCTCGCCTGGATACTGCCATTCAACCTCCTGTATTATCGGTACACGCAGATTTGCCGGGAGTTTCTTACCCAGATCAGACCATATGTAGAGTATTTTAAGAAGGGGCTGTCTGACCCCAGGTTTTAAACAACCCTTAAGAATAGGAAGCTAGGAGATTTGGGCTAGAGCACCCGATAGGAAAGTTTATATATATATATATATATATATATATATATATATATATGTATTGAGGTTTATAAGCAACTTAATGGGCTACAAGCAGTCGCTCGTCCCTAATTTAAGGCCACTGTTTCCATGGAAGGGAGAGAGCCAGTGCCGTAAGACAAACACAACATCCATGCCTCACTGGATTCGAGCCCGATCTCATGTCGAACGAATGATCAGAAGACATCGCTTAGACCACTGCACCACCGGACGACAATAGGAAAGTCACAAGGAAGCCATGTAGAAGAGGGGGGGGGATACGCCCTTATTTATTACCAGGAAGCCAGTACCCGGGGTTCAACGGCTTAGCGTGCCCATCCGACGCACGGCGGATATTTAGTGGTTCGAGTGTTCGTACCTGCTGAGATCGAACTGAGGTCTCTCCGTGGCAATTACGAACGTTGACCACTAGGCCATCCGCGGCCCGGGAGTTTCTTAATCAAACAACACATTGATTAAAAATTTATATTTATTAACGAAAGGCCCTTCCTAATTTCTGGACTTATTAATTTATTTCAAATGTTGCCTCAAGTGAATCAAGTTATCTGATCCACTTGATGGAGCAACTCTCATAAAATTAGTATGATAAAAAAAATAGGCTTCGGCAAGGAAAGCCAGATTTTATCAAAAGTTTGACCTTGTTTCGTGAGTTTGACGAGCACCGTGAGCAACTAAATGTGTTATAAGCAATGGCCAGTCCCTGATTTAAGGCTACTGGCAACAGGTTGAGAGAGAGGCAGCGCCGTAGGACAAACACACCATCCATGCCTTACCGGGGACTCGAACCCGCGCCCACTTTGATGAACAGTCAGAAGCTAGCGCATTGACCACTGTCCCGGCGAGGCGGCGGTTTGGCCTTCTAACTCATTTGTTATCATATTCTCATTCGTACTTTTTGAGGGCGGTTAAGGACGCCCAAAGATGTCTACATGTAAGTATATAAAGAATCTCTAATTTAGAGTCCCTAGAAAGGGAGTCAACCATCACCGAAAGAATAAGCAACATATGCATCTTGCACAGAGATTCGAACCTGGACAACAGCATTCGACCCTTTTGTGTCTCTGTTTTGCGCATAATGGGAAGTCGTAAGACATACACCTATGAGCCATAAGATTATGACCACCTACCTAATAAGCTGTAGGACACCCTTTTGCCCGCAGAACAACTTCCACTCGGCGAGGCATTGATTCGATGAGGTGGCGATAGGTATCCTGGGGTATCTGCTACCATAATATCAACAGCAGGTCCTCCAGTTCCCGTACATTTTCAGGTGGTTGTGATTTAGCGCGAACCCGCGTTTCCAAGTTCAACCACAAATGTTCGATCGGGTTCATGTCAGGTGAATTTGGAGGCCAGGGCATTAACAGAAAGTCACCAGCATGTTCCTCGAACCACTCCTTGACGATTCTGGCAGTGTGGCATGGTACATTATCCTGTTGGTAATGGCCATCACCAGCAGGGAACGCAGTTGCCATGAATGGGTGAACTTGGTCCGCAACGATGTTCAGATACCTCACAGCTGTCAGGGATTGTGCTATTCGGATAATGAGGCCTACAGTGTCCCAAGAAAACATCACCCATAGCATAACACCGCCGCCGCCAGCCTGTTTCCTCCCAACAGTGCATCCAGGTGCCATAGCCTCCGTTGGTAATGCGCGTAACTGCGCTCGGGCGTCTACGTGATGCACAACGAATCTTGATTCGTCAGACCAGGCCACTTTCTTCCAATCATCCACGGTCCAACCTCGATGAGCATGGACCAATTTCATGCGTTGTTGGCGATGACGTGCAATGAGTATGCGGACCAGGATGGGTCTTCGGCTACGCAGGCCCATGCCCAGAAGGCTGCGATGAACTCTGTGCTGTGACTCATCGCCCTAATCTCCACTATTATAGCTGCGAGTGATTTGTGGCACTGTGGCCGTGCGGTCGCTGTGAACAATGGGCGACAGTCTCCGCTCCCCTCTGGCATCAATGAGCTGTGGACGACGGTACGTCGTTTAGCCATCTGTGCACCACTTTTGATACGTACTCACTACAGCGGCACGTGAACAACCTATGAGCCGCGCCGTTTCCGAGGTCCTAGTTCCGAGGCGCAGTGTCATCACAATTTGCACTTTATCAAACTCCGATAAATCGGCAGCTTTTCCCAGTCTGACTGCGAACACTTTACTAATCGAAAGCCAGTCCTCGGGTTGTATATATACTGCTCTGTGAACTTCACCTGTGCCACCGTTTGGTCTCCAGGCGCGCTCAATTCTGTAGGCCGGGGGTGGTCATAATGTGATGACTCATCGGTGTATATAGAAGCTCTTCAATTGCACATTGCAGAATGCCCATCAATCGCTGAGCTGGGAAAACAAGGGGATTGAGATTAATGGAAATTATTTAGCCCACCTTCGTTTTGCCGATGACGTAATCATTTTTCCAAGTACTCCCTCACAGATACAAAATGTGACTCAAGAACTTGCAAATAAGAGTAAAGAAATGGGATTAAGACTGAACAAATTTCAAACAAAACGGATATACAATGCTTTTATAAGAAATAAAAGATTTATCGATTAACGGGGAAAATCTGGAGGCAACCGATGCCCACATTTACCTTGGGTAACAGATATCAAGCGAGAACCACACTAATGACGAAATAATTAATCGGCGTATACAACTTTTTTGAGAGCTTTTGGAAGAAACAGTACAATTCTCAAAAGCAATATGCCATTATCTCTGTATTCTAAATAAGAGTAACTGCCGCTGTTTTAGAAATTTCGCGACACTCTTGCTTTCTCAGCTCGCAGCACAAAACGTATTGAACACAAAAATATGAAATTTACATCGTTTGAAGAGAATTGTTTGGAGAACACGCTGAAATAAACCGTTTTTCGATTCTGGCGATAGTTCAAGAGATATTGTATTTCAAACTTAAGGTAAACAAAAAAAGTACTATCAGGTCGCGTTCCGGACACACTAACAGCAACAGAACCACGAAACTTTGTAGGCATGTAGTAGTGCCATGACCGAATTGTTGCACCTCGTCAAACTTTTTTGGAATTTCGATTTATTTTACGAGAAATTAAATTTCTAAATTTCACAAAATTCTCTATTTCGCGATGGGATCCATTTAAAAAAACGGATATATGGCAAATTATAAATCATAACGCATTGCAATTTTTTCAGCATAAACTTACAACTATAATCTCTTTTTTACAAAAAAAAAATTAAGAAAAAGTCATTTTCTGCTTTTTAAGCATTTTTTAAAGACGCAAAGGAAAGAAACGAAAGGCTTGTCTGTCTTCACGATAACCACAGAGGAACGTTCTGGTCTCGTGACCTGCTGCCATGGTGACGCAAAGAATTTGTTGTGCATATGTTTTGTTGGTCAAGATATCTCAGTTGTTTAAGGTGGACGTCAAGTAATTTTGCTTCCTATACTTCCAATGGGAAACTTTCTGTACACATTTTCTTCACAATTACTGCGTTCCCAAGGATGAAAATTTGAACATCGATTAAAATAGCTTCATTTTATAACTTGGAATACTTAACATTTTCTAAAACATAACCATACAGTTTCTGCTTTTCATTTTATTCTTCCCATTATGCAATCCAACATTTGTTTGTCCACTGATGTCATCAAAGTACAGGTCACGACATCTTTTTTCTGGACAATTAATGCGTTCCCAAGGATAAACATTTTAACATCGATTAAAATAGCTTCATTTTATAACTTGGAATACTTAATATTTCCTAAAACATAACCTTAATTATGCAATCCAACATTTGTTTGTCTACTGACGTCATCAAAGTACAGGTCGCGCCATCTTTTTTTTTATTCCAACACCACCAAAGGAAAAGTTATTGATTTTTTATATAATTATGGTTATGTTTTAAAAAATATTAAGCATTATAAGTTATAATATGAAGTTATTTTAATCGATGTTCAAATTTTCATGCATGGGAACACACTGATTGTGAAGGAAATGTGTACAAAAGTTTTTCCATTGGAAGTATAGGAAGCAAAATTACTTGACGTCCACCTTAACGGTTTAGCATAACGGTTTACGGAAATGCTTTTTGGACCGCTTTTTGTTTTCCTTAGTGGTAAATTTAGTAAGTGCTATAAGTTCAAACGACAAAAGTCCGACCTTCCAAAAATTAACGACAGTAAAAAAACTCTGAAACTTCGGAATAACATGCTTTATTTTGCTTAGACATGCAATAAAAATTGAAATTTATATGAATTTTGCAGTTTCTATTTCATGTGATATACTTTGAGATCGGGCTGCAGGGCCCGAGCGCTACTCTGGAAACGAGCGTAGCGAGCCTAGAGGCGCAGTCCCTTGTTGATAAAAAGAAAAGTGTTTAATCAATGCGCCCTACTAGTTCTTGCTTATGGATCAGAGACCTGGACCTTAACTGAAAAAAACATACAGAGGCTACGGACAACTGAAAGAAACATGAAGACGTACTGTACATGCTTGGTGTAACTATTTAGGAATAATAAAAGGATCAGAAAAATAACAAGAGTGGAAGACATCATGATCAAAGTAAAATCCCTGGGAGTGTGCTGAACATATTTAAGAACTGTCCACCGTTGAATGATTGAAATACCAAACAGCATTGCAAAGGAAGTGTAGGGGGGACACCTCCGAAAAAAACTTTGTGAAAATGGACAGATGAAATTCCAAAGCCTGAGGAAGTGACATGGAGAGAAGACTGGCACAAAACAGAAAGTTATGGAAAAGACATTGGGAGACCTTCATCCAGCAGCAGATTGATAATTATGATGTTTTAATTTTGTTTCATGGTTAGCGACCACATTGAGCTACTCAAAGGTCAATAAGTTGTCACCCGTCCCAAATTTAAGGCCACTGGTTCCAGGGAGAGGACAGAGCCAGTGTCATTTGAAAACGCAGCACGCGTGCCTTATCCGGGACTAGAGCGCAGGGCTATTTCGTAAGAATGGCCGGAAGTCAGCGCCTCAGACCCACTCGCCCACCCAAACGGCTTGAAATATTCGCACCATTGCAGTATGTTAAATAAAACTATGATAAGAAAACGTTTTTGCTTTGCCAAAGGATGTCCCACAATTTGAAAAATATCAAGTAAAGCTCTCAAACCGTTTTCCGTTTTTGTTGGTGATTGTGCTTCCGAAACGCGTTTCTGGAAATACAACTGCACAAGATACTGGAGTTGGAAACGGGTCAAAAAATGGAACCTGCACCCGACCCGGGCATCACATAAATGAACCCGACCTCGACCTGGCCCGGACAAATCTGCTTTGAACTATAATATAAATACGAATCATTATTCATAATTATATATACACTATATTGACAAAAGTCACCAGACACCTAAAGGAGAAACACAACACAGCATTTATTAATATACATTAGTACGGAGTCGGTCCACCTTTGGCCTTAATGCATGCTCCGACTCTTCGAGACATGCATTAGACAAGGTTTTGGAACACAGCGATAGGTATGCGCTTCCATTTAGTATATAATGCTGCCATTAACTGTTGCTTAGTAGTCGGCCTTGGTTCCAAACTTCTTATGCGGCGCTGTAATTCATCCCATAGCCGCTCTATGGGATTAAGATCAGGGCTCTGTGCTGGTCAGTCCACACGCGATAGGGAATTATCGTCAAACCACGCCGTAACAGTCCTTGCTTTATGGCTCGGTGCATTATCCTGCTGGTACCAACAAGGCTCGGTTCCATAGTATTGCTACAGAGTTGGTAGGGCATAATTGCCCAGAATATCGAGGTAGACTTGCTGGTTAACAGGTTTGTCCACGATAACCAATGGGCCGGGACCATACCACGAAAAACATTCCCACACGAGTACACTGTCAGCTTCAAACTTGACCATAGGAACGGTACAGTGCGGTAAATACCGTTCCTCCGGCTGTCGCCATACCCACACACGGTCATCAGACTAATGGATCGTGCATCTGGGTTCATTAGTCCATAGGACCCGTTTCCATGCTAAACAACGAGTAGCATTCCGAGTGGAGATGAAATGCTTATGAGCAGCCGCACGACCACGGTAACCCATGGAATGAAGTTCTCTGGGAATGGTACGTGCATATATCGAGCATTTTTACTCCCCTGTACACTGAGGTCTTGTTCAGCACTCCGTCGATTAGCGATAACGACTCTCTTGAGACTTCGACGTCCTCTATCACTGATTTTCTTTGGTCTGCAGGTACATTTTGCTACTTTAGACACGCCATGTGTCTTCCACTTATACAGTGCATCCAAAACAGTTGACTTGGGTATGTTTAAATGCCTCTCCGTTTCTCTTATAAACAACCCACTAATATAACACCCAACAATCTTTCCTTTCTAAAAGTCAATTCTCTCCCGCCGCGACATTTTCACTCAACCTCACAGTGCGATATGATGGCGGCCAGCTGCCGGCTTGTTTTAATACCGTTTGCAGCTGTACCGCGCATCTTAATAACGCAGTGGATCCGTTCATTTGCTTTTGAAGGTGTGTCCGGTGACTTTTGTCAATATAGTGTATATATATTTGCTATGCAAATTAAGTTTTGTGTAGCAATGAGAAACCTTTGATTAGCACTAAGACATTACGGTATGATAGCGGTACCTTGCTTTAAAGCAAACAAGAAAGAAATTTTAAATACTTGATTTATTTTTTTATTACCTTTTTTAATGCTACTCTTCAACGTCACAAGTTTTTTTTTTGCCGTGTGGATGTTTTTGAGCCTACGTGGTTTTGAAAAAAAAAATACCGCCTCATCGGTTGAAAATTTCTCCATAGATGATCCTTCAAGAGATATTCGGATTAAATTTTCCAACGAAGATTTATTAAGACTGCTGCGATAGTCACTCTTTATGCGACTCATGTAGGAAAGCCCTTCTCTACAATGGCATTGACACTCGCAAAATTAGAAGTATTTCAAAAAGTGGAGAGACATTCGAATAGATATTCCTTTACGATTTTAAAATGAAGTACCACAAGTCTTCAGTTGATGAAGTTGTCATATTCTGATGCCAGAATTCCTTAAACTCCCCGATTCCTCTTCATTTGCCGAGGTATCAACTTTCTTGGTTTGCAACAATGAGGTAAAATGTTGAATCATGTGTGCCTCATTTTATCCTGACGAAATCTTTTAAGGGAACAGCGATCTTTTGGCCATAATGCTACATCTAAAACCTTCAGACCGTTCACTGTATCACTTGTCATGTCTGGAAATCTATGACTGATTCTCTGCCTTAAGTGTTTGAGGTTAGTGACTGCTACATTTTTGTCAACCAACGACCGAGTTAACTTTCTTTTGCAGAAATCGTTACTTTTCAGCACTGTATCAAGCTGCATGTCAATTCTTGAGTTACTTTCAAATAAACTTAGCTCTAATTTTTCAGTAAAATGTCCTCAACATTTTTAATAGATTCCTGCATTCAATAAATTGCGGCTGTCTCGTTGAAATGCTAACGCTAATACATCACGTACTTCAACCATCAGTACAAGGTTAAACAGATTTTCTTAATATCAAAATCCTCAAATATCTGGTTAGTTTCTCTTCAGCAGCTTTTCCCTCTTCTGGTTGTTCAACTGAATTTTCAATATAAGCAATGACAATATTATACGATTTAATAAGGGCAGTTGCAGCTCTTTTCTTGTAGTCAATCCAGCGTGTGCCCTGAACATTTGTTGGACTGTAGGTATGTGAACTCTCATCTTCTTGAAAAATAGATGCCAATACAGTTACGTCTCGTGTATGTTTTGGGCTGCGCTTATAAAAAACATACAAATCACACTGCTGGCCACCCAAAATGCAACACCAAGAAGGACACGAGATAGCAAAGCCAGATTTACTGGACACATAACAACTGATACAAAGGTAAAACGATTGAGCTTACGGGCCCGTGCGACTTGCGGAACACGCAGACATCAATAGTTCGCGTGGCCCCCATGGCTGGCAATAACGGCCGCTACACACAGTGGCATCGAACGAAAGAGGCTTTGGATGTGGGCTTGGGGTATGCCGGTCCAGGCTGTTTCCACACGTTGCCACAGTTCATCAGGCAAACCCGCGGGTGGTGCTTGCCGGGCCACTCGGTTGCCGATGGGCGACATATGGGGAGAACAGGAGAGCCACATCAGCAGTGGCACCTGGTGGGCAGTGAAAAATTGTTGCACGATTCGTGCCACGTGCGGGCGCGCGTTGTCCTGTTGAAACGTGGCCGCTGGCAGGTTCTGCAGGTAAGGGAGGACTACAGGCTCCAAAACGACGGAGATGTAGTGGTGGCTGTTGAGTGTACCGGCGATGCGTACCAGAGGGGTGCGGGTGTCATATCCAATTGCGCCCCAAACCATAACGCGTCATACAGTCTCTCGCCGCGGTGCCGCCACACGCGGATCCGACCGTCGTGGGGTTGCAGGCAGAAGCGTGATTTGTCGGAGAAGACAATGTCGTGTCATTCCGTAGTCCAGGTGCTGCGTTCAATGGCCCACTGCCGCCGCACTCGCCGGTGGTGTAACGCCAATGGCAATCGGAGCAATGGGCGCAGTGCAACAAGTCCCCGCTCCTGCAGACGACGTCGAACGGTACGTGCTGACACAGGTTGTTGCGCAGCACACCCTAATTCCTGCGCTAACGTTCGCGATGTGGCGGTGCGAGCCGTCAATGCCCGCCGCACAACATGCCGGTCCTTTCGTTCGGTGGTGTGCCGCGGCCGCGGCAATCGCTCACGACGGTCCGACCGTTTCTCCTGCACCCACCGAATCCGTACTCACATCACTTTAGCTGGATGTCGTCCCACACGGGCACCGATGTCTCGGTACGATAAGCCGCTGTCGCGATAAGCCACTATTCGTCCTCTGTCGAACTCCGAAACGTGCTGGAATGACTGTCGTGTTCTGGGACGAGGCATCAGGAAGCTTCCCGCGCACAGGTTCGGCAGCACAACATACTTCCACTACTTACACCCCGCCTTCTGTGGCGTGCCGGGCGCACATAATTTGCATATGCCCTGCAATGCTAATCGTTTGCATATCCTCTCGCGGGGGACGCATGCTGCGAATTTCAGGCCAATCGGATGCTTCCTTCTTGGTGTTGCATTTTGGGTGGCCAAGCAGTGTAGTTAGCATAGTGATCACAGTTTCAAAGTAGGTCTTTGTCATGTAATCTTGTAACGTACCAGGGGATGTGACGTACCTGCCAGAAGGACGCACACGACATAAAGGCAGATAGGAATCAGAATAAAACGTCCGCGTAGCTCAATTGGTATAGTGACTTATTCCGGAATGAGGGGATCCGGGTTCGAATCCTGGCGTTGACAGAAATGACGGAGAAATTTACTTCGTTATAATGGCGCCCGAACTATCCGGATGGCCCGACCGTTCAAAATCTCGCAATGGTGTGATGGTATTTCCACACCGCGAGATAGGAAAAATATGAGAATCCCTTCTCCAGCACATCGGAAAACAAAAAAAAAAAAAAAAAATACGGGGGAGATGATGTAACGTACCAGGAGATGTGATGTACCTGCCAGAAGGACGCACACGACATAAAGGCAGATAGGAATCAGAATAAAACGTCCGCGTAGCTCAATTGGTAGAGCAACTTGTTCCGGAATGAGGGGATCCGGGTTCGAACACCGGCGCGGATAAAAATGACGGAGAAATTTACTTCGTTATAATCTTTCACAGCAAACTCTAGTCTATGATTCAGGCAAAGCATCACCATCATCACGGGCATTTTTCTCTAGTTTTACTTCTAATCCTTTCTTTGCACCAAGATTTACACTTGCTGCATCACTGCATAGGGCAACAAGTTTTTCCGAAATTTCAGATATACCATATTCACCCAAATTTTAGAAACAGATGACAGTATCCCTTCAACTTTACCTCTGTGAATATCACATAATACCAGAAATTTGGTTTTTACTGTCCTATTTAGTCCAACACCTCTGGATAAACAATAATTTTTTTTTCGTACAAGGTGTATGTGGATTTATCTACCATGATTGAAGTATTATGAGATGATTCTAGTTCTGGTAGCATAGATAAGGAAAGTTCCTCGTTTGCAATTAGGTATGTAAGTGTATCTTTAAAATATATGTGTTTTTCTATGTTATAGACCACCATCCTACTAAGCAGGGAAAAGGATGCCCAAGGGCACTTACAAGGGTTTATAAAGAGAAAAACATAACAATTATAGTTGCCAAATTCAGGGAAGATGGAATAACAATAAATCTGTAGTATGTAGTGAACAAGTATGCATCAAATCCTCACAACTGGGAGGATAGTCAGATTTAGACCATGAAAGTAACATTGTAATCAAGTTGTTTTCTCAACAGGCGTACCTCTTCAACTACCTGGGGAAAAAAGTAATATCGGCATAAGACCCACCATAAAGGTTCGAAAAGTTCACCAAAAGTCAGCGTAATGGCTGGTCAAAGTGAAAGGTATCGCAATGTATGCCAAGCAAGTCATATTTGAGGAGCAATTCAGGTCAGTTTGATTCGAAATTTGCGATGCGATACCGCTTAAATCGAGCGTTGTTTTCAAACACATTTGCGAGAGTCAAAAAGTCCCTAAACAGTAATGATAAGGCTGTTCCTATAGTCAAAATTTCTGAATTAAGTAACTTGTATGTTTAATTTCAGTTTTTGCTGTTTTCTTGATAACATATCAAGCTTCACAGTATGTTTCACAGGAACACTCATTTTCACCAGCTTCTGACGAGTTAAAAGTTTCCGAAATGTGAATGTTGATTTCATCATTGCCACGCAGAAGAAAGGAACACTCATTATATCAACATTCACATTTTGGAAACTTTCAGCTCATCACATCACAAGCTTCTGAAAATTGGTGTTGCTGTGAAACATATTCTGGTTCGTTAATGAGACGAAACAGCTTCCAGCATTCACGCTTCCTCTTTTTGTTTTCACCAAGAACGTATTTGTTGGCCTCGTCGCCTTTTCCAATTTCCTTAGTATTAAATTCATCCATATTAACATCATCATCATCATCATTGTCAACCATTATCAATCCACTGCTGGACGAAGGTCTCCCCAAGTTTCCTCCACAACGGTCTGTCTTGTGCCAGTCTCCTCCATGTCACTCCCGCATATTTACGAATTTCATCCACCCATCTCCCATGTGGTCTTTTTCTGGGTCTTTTCCTGTCCCTTGGAATCCAATCTAAAATTTCGGCTGTCCATCTATGGTCTGTCCTTCTGGCAGTATGTCCAGCCCATTGCCATTTCAGGGATTTAACTCTGATCATGATGTCTTCCACTCTCGTCATTTTTCGGATCCACGAGTTTCTCTTCTTATCTCTCCTGGTTATACCAAGCATGCACCTCTCCATGCTTCTTTGAGTTGTTTGCAGCCTTTGTATGTCTCTTTTAGTTAAGGTCCACGTCTCTGCACCATACGTAAGCACTGGAAGGATGCATTGATCAAACACTTTTCTTTTAAGACATAATGGCATATTGCTCTTGAAAATTATGCTGTTTCTTCCAAAAGCTCTCCAGGCAAGTTTTGTACGCCTATTAATTTCTTCATCAATGTGACCCTCACTTGATATCTGCTGTCCAAGATAAACATACGTATCTGTTATCTCCAGTTTTTCTCCATCAATCGATAAATCTTCATTTCTTGTAAAAGCATTGAACATCACTTTTGTCTTCTGAAAGTTCATTTTTAATCCCACTTCTTTACTCTTGTCAGCAAGTTCCTGGATCATACTCTGCAGCTCTGATGGGGTAGTTGCAAAAATGACTACGTCATCAGCAAAACGAAGGTGGGTTAGATAATCTCCATTAATCTTTATCCCTTTGTTTTCCCAGTTCAGTGATTGAAATATTAACATAAAAGGCATTAATTCCGACATGGCATGCAATGAAACAGGATGTTAGCACGTCAAACAGAAACCTCTGAATGCTCAATACAAAAGATGTGATGTGAAAAGTAATTCTCAGTCTTACAATGTGACACGCGGGGTGTGAGAGAGTGAATCACCAGAGAGGCAGGCGACAGGCGTTTGGCTGTATCTTGCTCCGGACAGTCGCACTGAAAATATACGCAAAGGAAGTATCGTTTTACGATATGGTATCGTCGGTGGAAATCTTCGTTGCTTTAAGAAAGAGACGGCAATATTTTAGCGTGGCAAATCATTTTTCACTCCGATGGCACCAGTATCGGGCACAAAATTCCACAGGACGCATTTTTCTTTGTAATTTTTTTTCCGTATTCAAAAATAAAATAGGAATAAAACCGGGTAAAAATCGGGTCAGGAACATCTTGACCTGACCTGTTGATCCGCAAAAAATTATTGATCCGTGACCCGTTTCCATCAGGCTCGTGGGACGAGTCATTCATTGTGAACGACGAAGAGTTCGCGCTCTTTTGCTAAATTTTCCAAAGAGAAGTGTGAATGATCATTCCATTCACCATTGCTGCGACACACAATGAAATTACAGCACGTCTAACTTGATTCCGCACTTATGAGTTCGAAAACGAATTTCCAATGAGAAAAGTAATGTTAAGAATTAGTAGGTGTCATCTGATATGTGAGTGAACAATCATCTAGAAAATTACGGTGATATTTAAGAAAGGTACTGTGGTTAGAGGTTTAACCCCTACGTGAGCAACTCGATGGGCTAGAAGCAGTCGCCGTCTTTAATTTAGGGCCACTGTACCAGGGAAGGGAGAGAACCTCATCATCATCAGGAATTTCCACTACGAAGTGAATTTCCTCGACCATATAGTTCAGCCAGGGTCTTCCTCCACTTCCCTCTATCGAAGGCCATCACTTCATCCAGTCTACTATTTTTTAAACTTGGTTTAATCCTCCCCATCTACTTTCTCCATGGTCTTCCTCTTCCCCTCTTTCCTGGAGCCTCTCACTCCATCAGAATTTTTGGAAGTCTTTCTGATGACATTCTCCTTACATGGCCGAACCATTGCAATCTCCGCAGCTCAGTAGTTTGAAGAATGTCTACTTCAACACTCATAATATCTTGAATTTTTGTATTACGTACTTTTTCACATCTGGATTTTCTTGCAGAACGGCTCCAAAAGTCCATCCCTGTAGCCAACCCATGTAGCACAGCGTTGCATTTAAACTTTGGCCCAACACTAAGCCACCGTCTTTTAGGAATAGAAGACGGTGGCTCAGTGTTGGGCCTACGTTAAATTGCAAGGCTGTGCTACATGGGAATAATCTTTGTTGATGTCTTTTATTCTATGTCCACGTCTACGCACCACATAAAATAATGCTCTGTACAATCGCAGAAAAAATGTATCTTTTTACTCTTGGAAATACATTGCTGCTTCAAACAACAGGATACAAAACAGAAATAGCTTTCCTGCCCTCCACAATTCTCCGATCAATCTCATGATGACAAGAACCACCCAGATGTATTATGGATCCGAGGTATTTAAATTCCTCAACTGTTCTCAACGTAATATTATCAGATATTTCAATGAAGTCTCTGGGATCACAGGACTTGAAGGACAATGAAGTCTCTGGGATCACAGCTCAGTTTTATTTTCGTTAATTTAAAGTCTCCAACGGTCATATTCAGAGATCAGCTTACGGAACATATAAGCTACGTCATCCTTACTTTCTGCCCAGAGTGCCGCAGGTGGCCTAGTGGTCACCTTTCGTGTCTGCCAGGGAGAGACCCCAGGTTCGATCCCAGGCTGGTACGAACGCTCGAACCACTGAATATCCGCCTTGCATCTGATGGGTACGTTAAGCCGCCGGACCCCGGGTACTGGTCTCCCGGTAATAAATAAGGGCGTCTTCCTCCCCCTTTCTACATTGCTTCCGTGTGACTTTCCTATCGGACACTCTAGCCCAAATCTCCTAGCTTCCTATTTCTAAGGGTTGTTTAAGACCTGGAGTCAGACACTGCCTTCCTAAAACCCTCTACATATGATCTGATCTGATCTTTTCTGCCAAGACGCCTTGATCATCCGCAAAAAGCAAATGGTACACGAAATCATTCTGAATCCGTAATCTCAAATTTCTGTACTTCGCACTTCACTGACCATTCTGTGAAACAAGCCTCAATATACACTGCTGGCCACCCAAAATGTAACACCAAGAAGGACACGAGATAGCAAAGCCAGTTTTACTGGACACATAACAACAGATACAAAGATGAAACGATTGAGCTTACAGGCCCATGCGATTTGCGGAACACGCAGACATCAGTAGTTCGTGTGGCACCCATAGCTAGAAATAACGGCCACTACACGCCGCGGCATCGAACGAAAGAGGCTTTGGATGTGAGCTTGGGGTATGTCGGTCCAGGCTGCTTCCACACGTTGCCACAGTTCATCAGGTGTAGCCGCGGGTGGTGCTTGCCGGGCCACTCGGTTGCCGATCAGCGACCAGACGTGTTCGATGGGCGACATATCGGGAGAACAGGCGGGCCACGGCAGCAGTGACACCTGGTGGGCCGTGAAGAATTGCTGCACGATGCGTGCCACGTGCGGGCGCGCATTGTTATGTCGAAACGTGGCCGCTGGCAGGTCCTGCAGATATGGGAGGACTACAGGCTCCAAAACGTCGGAGATGTAGAGGTGGCTGTTGAGTGTACCGGCGATGCGTACCAGAGGGGAGCAGGTGTCATATCCAATAGCGCCCCAAACCATAACGCCAGGCGACGGACCGGTATGGTGATGCATAATGCAGGCGTCATACAGTCTCTCGCCGCGTTACCGCCACACGCGGATCCGACCATCGTGGTGTTGCAGGCAGAAGCGGGATTCGTCGGAGAAGACAATGTCGTTCCATTCCGTAGTCCAGGTGTGGCGTTCAAGGCCCACTGCCACCGCACTCGCCGGTGGTGTAACGTCAATGGCAATCGGAGCAATGGGCTCCGTGCGACAAGTCCCCGCTCCTGCAGACGACGTCGAACGATACGTGCTGACACAGGTTGTTGCGCAACACACCCTAATTCCTGCGCTAACGTTCGCGATGTGGCGGTGCGAGCCGTCAATGCCCGCTGCACAACATGCCGGTCCTTTCGTTCGGTGGTGTGCCGCGGCTGCGTCAATCGCTCACGTCGGTCAGTCCGTCCCTCCTGCACCCACCGAATCCATACTCGCCTCACTGTGCCTGGATGTTGTCCCACACGGGCGGGGCGCCGATGTCTCGGTACGATAAACCGCTGTCGTGATAAGCCACTATTCGTCTTCAGTCGAACTCCGAAACGTGCTGGAATGACTGCCGTATTCTGCGACGAGGCATCAGGAAGCTTCCCACGCACAGGTCCGGCAGCACAACACACTTCCACTACTTACACCCCGCCTTTTTTTTTTAATTGGAGATTTAACGACCACCGTGAGCAACTCAATGGGCTATAAGCAGTCACCCGTCCCTAATTTGGGGTCACTGGTTCCACGGAAGGGAGAAAGCCAGTGCCGTAAGACAAACACAACATCCATGCCTCACTGGGATTCGAACCCGGACCCCGTTCGGACGAATGATCAGAGGCCATCGCTTAGACCACTGCGCCATCGAGGCGGCACACAACCCGCCTTCTGTGCTCCCTTCTTATAGTGCTTCTCGGTGGTGTGCCGGGCGCACATGATTTGCATATGCCCTGCAATGCTAATCGTTTGCATGTCCTCTCGCGGGCAACGCATGCTGCGAATTGCAGGCCAATCGAATGCTTCCTTCTCGGTATTGCATTTTGGGTGGCCAGCAGTGTAGATCTTAAATAATGTAGGGGACATACAGCATTAAGAGACATTTACTACTCACAGAAACCTCTGATAGTTGATGTTCGTACTTGATAACACAGAGATATATAGTGACAATAGATATATTATTGTCACTATGTATCTCTTGGAAACATGGCAAATAAATAAAATAGGAGAAAACTTATTTTATTTATTTGTCATGTTACACGCAGTTAATTCCATAGCAACATAGCAGAAAACTTGGGAAAGAAGCCAATTTTAAATCAGGGGAAGAGGCCAATATTGAACCAGGGGAAGATGTCAATATTAAACCAAGGGAAGAAGCCAATATTAAACCAGGGGAAGATGCCAATATTAAACCAGGGGTAGATGCCAATATTAAACCAGGGGAAGATGCCAATATTAAACCTAGGGGAAGATTTTAATATTAAACCAGGGGAAGAGGCCAATATTAAACCAGGGGAAGAGGCCAATATAAAACCAGGGGAAGAGGCCAATATTAAACCAAGGGAAGAGGCTAATATTAAAAGGCCAATATTAAACTAGGGGAAGAGGCCAATATTAAACCAGGGGAAGGGTCCAATATTAAACCAGGGGAAGAGGCCAATATTAAAAGGCCAATATTAAACCAGGGGAAAATACCAATATTAAACCAGGGGAAGATGCCAATATTAAACCATGGGAAGAGTCCAATATTAAACCAGGGGAATAGGCCAATATTAAACCATGGAAAGAGGCCAATATTAAACCATGGGAAGAGGCCAATATTAAACCAGGGGAAGAGGCCAATATTAAACCAGAGGAAGAGGCCGATATTAAACCATGGGAAGAGGCCAATATTAAACCAGGGGAAGAGGCCAATATTAAACCAGGGCAAGAGGCCAATATTTGCCTGACTAGCACCTGTCCCTTAAAATAAGAAAAATATCAAGTCAAGTAATACATATTTTTCAACTTATATGCACACATTTGAAATACGATATAACTAAAATTAATCAATTTTAGCTATTAACATAATATTCCTTTAGTGCTTTTTTAAACGATACAAAACTGGCAAGTGATTTTATATTAACAGGCAACCCGTTCTAGAGCCGGGATCAACGAGCATTAATATTGAAATAAAGCGCATTAGTGCGAGCACTTGGAATTAAAAAGTTACCATACCCTCGAGTTTGATGACTATGTGAATTGTAACATAAATTTATTAAATTGAGATATTTGTTGGCATGAACACTCTCATGCATTAACATTAATAGATAACTGTATAATCTCTTAACGATTAATAATTTATAACGACTGAACAAGATTTCCACATTTTCCAGTGGATTCAACAACCAAACGAATTTCTTTTGTAAAGAAAAATTCTATTAATGTTGCATTTAGTTGTCCTACCCCAAGCAAGCAGACAATAAGAAGACAAGTAGGGATAAATAAAATTAATAATAAAGTGTTAATTTAATATTTAATGGCAATCGACTGGAGACTCTAGATAAAACTCCTACTCCAGACCTCAAGTCCCTCGGAATAACTTCAACATGTGCATCCCACTTTAAATTCTCCGGAAACAAAACCACCTGAAACTTAACCCTATCTTGAAAAATCAAAGGAATATCATTGAAAATCACTTCCGGTAGAGCCTCAACTTGAGCCTTTAGGCCAGAAAAAGTCATACATCTAGGTTTTGTGGTATTAAGAGTTAACAATTTGCAACGACACCAAGTCTGAAGTTCCTGTAAGGCGTGGCTATAACACGGGGTATTAAGAAAAACACCGCATGACCGGAGAAAAAAATACTCGTATCATCAGCAAACAGGAGCGTGTACGCACAGGAACGAACGTGAAAAATATTATTAGCATACTCTATGTTGACAAAACTCACCGGACACCCCTTCAAAAGCAAAGGAACGGATCCGCTACGCTGTTAAGATGCGCGCGTTGCGGTGGGAGAGAACTAACTTTGAGAAAGGAAAGATCGTTGGGTGTTATATTAGTGGGTTGTCCATAAGAGAAACCGAGAGGTGTTTAAACATACCCAAGTCAACTGTTTTGGATGTGGAAGATACGTGGCGTGCCTGAAGCAGCAAAACCTACCGGCAAACCCAAGAAAATCAGTGATAGAGGACGTCAATGCCTCAGGAGAGTCCTAACAGCTAATCGACCGAGTACTGCAGAATACCTCAGTATACAGTTCAGTAAAAATGCTGGAACCTCGGTATGTACACGTACCATTCGCAGAGAACTTCAATCCATGGGTTACCGGGGTCGTGCGGCTGCTCATGAGCCTTTCATCTCCACTCGGAATGCTACTCGTCGTTTAGCATAGTGTAAAGAACATTTATCGTGGACCGTAGATCAATGGAAACGTGTCCTATGGACTGATGAATCCAGATACACGATCCACCAGTCTGATGGCCGTGTGTGGGTATGGGTGCAGCCGGGGGACAGTGTACTGTTCCTACGGTCAAGTTTGGAGCTGGCAGTGTACTCATGTGGGGGTGTTTTTCGTGGTATGTTCCCGGCCAATTGTTTATCGGGGACAAACTTGTTAACCAGCAGGTCTACCTCGATGTTCTAGACAATTATGCCCTACCAACGCTGTGGCAATACTATGGAACCGAGCCTTGATGGCACCAGAAGGATAATGCACCGAGCCATAAAGCAAGGTCTGTTACGCGTGTAATTCCGTATCATGTGGGTACTGGCCAACACAGATCCCTGATCTTAATCCCATAGAGCACCTATGGAATGAATTAGAGCGCCACATAAGAAGTTTGGAACCAAGGCCGACTACTAAGCAACAGTTAGCGGCAGCTTTATGTACTGAATGGAAGCGCATACCTATCGCTGTGTTCCAAAACCTTGTCGAAAGCCTGTCTCGAAGGGTCAGTGCATGAATTAAGGCTAAAGGTGGACCGACACCGTACTAATGTATGTCAATAAATGCTATGTTGTGTTTCTCTTCTAGGTGTCCGGTGACTTTTGTCAATATAGTGTAAATTAAAAATAGTAATGGCCCTAGTACCGAGCGCTGTGGAACACCATAAGAACAGTTTTATTACTGGGACGAACATTTCGAAATTGAACAAACTGCCTCCTCTCAATAAGATAATTTTCAAAAAGAGTCCTTGCGGCTTTCCTAATGCCAATGTATTCGAGCTTAGATATAAAGATGTTACGACAAACAGTATCGAATGCAAGAGATACATCACAAAAAAATCCTACTACCCCAAGCCAGGGACGGATTGGCCAACCGGGACACCGGGGTATTTCCCAACAAACCACTCGAGAAATGGCCCACTATTTTTCGTATCCTCTTAGCCTAAATTGTTTGGAAAGAACGAATAATTATTTTGGTACTTGTGAATAAGAATAGTTAATTTAATTTGAGCTGTATATTACCTGTCTAAAACGTTATTGTCTTTAAAAAAAATGGCGCTTCACTGTATCTACATATACACTGGTGTGCGAAAATTAAGGACGAAGAGGAGAAATTAGCATAACAGCGGAACGAGCAGGCAGCACAGACCGAAAGACCACTCAGGAGATAGACTAGGGTCCGGTACGGTAGGGCATGCGCATATATGCAGCATGACGTAGGGGAGGGGGTCGGAAAGGTATAAAGCACATGGGCGGTGAACGCTCAGCAATTCGGCGAAAGCTATCGCACAGTGTACGTCGGTTTGAACGACGTCCAGTTGCTGCCACCGTGTGATATGGCCAACAGGCAATCCAGTAGACGACATTTGGATGACTTTACCCGAGGTCGCGTCATTGGAAATTTGGAAGAAGGTCGAAGTGTGACTATTGTGGCCGAGGAGTTCGGGATCGCTCACAGCATCGTTTCACGAGCTTGGAGAGCATTTCAAACGACAGGAACAGATGTCCAAGAGTTTAGCAGTGGTCGTCCGCGATCAAACGGCGGCGGACGACCGGTATATTGTCCTACAGGTGAGAAGATACAGACGGCAGACAGCGGGAGAAATTGCAAGGCACATGCAACAGACAACTGGACGTCCGTTATCGCGTTTTACCGTGGCCAGGAGGCTGCACAAAGGTGGTATATTTGCACGACGACCAGTACGGTGTGTGCCATTAACGCCTGCTCATCGGAGACGGCGGTTTCTGTGGTGCCAGGTACACAAGAACTAGACACATCAGCAATGGGGTCGAGTTCTCTTTACGGAGGAGAGCCGACTTAGTCTGACGAGCGATTCTGGACGTATACACATCTGGAGAGAGCAGGGAACACGCAACCACACCTCCAACATATTCGAAAGGGACCGGTTCGGAGGTGGCGGAGTTCTTGTTTGGGGCGGTATCATTTTTTTTATGGGAGGTTTAACGACCACCGTGAGCAACTCAATGGGCTATAAGCAGTCGCCCGTCCTAATTTAGGGTCACTGGTTGCAGGGAAGAGAGAGAGCCAGTGCCGTAAGACAAACACAACATCCATGCCTCACCGGGATTCGAACCCGGACCCCGTTCGGACGAATGATCAGAGGCCATCGCTTAGACCACTGCGCCACCGGGGCGGCTGCGCTATCATGCTTGGTAGCCGTACTGACCTCCATCATCTTCCAAAGAGTTTCAGTCACTGGTGTCCGCTATTGTACCGAGGTTCTCCTGCCTCACGTGTGTCTGTTTAGAGGTGCTGTGGGTCCTGAGTTCTTCTTCATGGACGACAACGCTACACCTCATCGTACAGTGGCTGCCGCAGAGCTGTTGGAGATATTCAACGCATGGATTGGCCCGCAAGGTCCCCGGACCTAAATCCAATCGAACACGTGTGGGACCTTCTCGGGAGACACTTAGCAGCACGTCTCCAGCCGCCAGCAACGATTCCGCATCTGCGATTGGCGCTACAAGAGGAATGGGCCGCGATGTCTCAACAGCTCCTTGACAACCTCGTCCTCAGCATGGACAGACGTTGTAAATCCTGCAACGCAGTCAGGGGTGATCATATCCCCTACTAAAGACTGGATTTTTCTTGGCAGCCGCCTGTCACATGGACGTTTCTGTCTTCTGTCCAGTTGTGCTCGAAGCTACCTTTTCAATAAAGTGCCTTTGTATCCTTTGGATTCCTTGTTTGGACGGTTTTGCTCACTTGTCCCATATTCTTACATCTTGGGGATCTTATGGCATGATTTGAGTCGATGTGGAGCACTTCTGCACGACGTTACATTCGAAAAACCGTCTCGTCCTTAATTTTTGCACGCCAGTGTATGTTGGGCGTTTGCTCTGAAATGACAAAGCAAAAGTCTCTCTCTACTTCAGTGAAAAATTTGACATCACACCAAACACGCTGTTCTAAATAAATTAAGCTAACTACGGTTAAGAGTAACTCGTTGGACATGGAATTAAAGGGATTGGTAGGCCCTACCCACCTTTCGCAATCTTGAATGAGAGACTAGTAACAAATTTGATTGTCAATCATCCCTGTACAGACATAGAGCACAAAGCGATTCTTTGGGAGAGATGTTCCGAAATCCGTGTCCCACTCACATCTATCTTAAAAGTAACAAAGATTTTCCTGTACTGGCTTATAAATCAAAATAGTAGTTCATGAGTCAAAACAATAAGTAGACTTAAACAAGTTAGTAAAATCATGCAATGCATTGATTGTGATACGCTTTCCAACATACCAGAAATTATTACTCAAGTTATGTGGATAATGGCTGTGGAATAAATCTCGCTCCTGTGTCCTGACCTTTGACCCCATTTCGATGATATTCTAAAGTTTTGTCGCAATAGAAGCAGTTTTACGCAAGTTATGAGAATAATGGCTGTGGAATAAATCTTGCCTTTGTGCAATGACCTTTGACCCGATTTCGTTGATATTCAACAGAACCGGTTCACTTTACCTCCGGAACAACATAATAACGTTTTGTCGCAATCGAAGCATTTTTAGGTAAGTTATGATGCACAAGGGCAATGGAATGGATCCCACTCCAGTGTCCTGACCTTTGACCCCATTCCGCCCATTTTCAATACGGTTCGTCCCCAGTTGCTTCCTTACCACATACTAAAATTTAATCGAAATCGAACCATTTTTACGCAAGTTATGACGCATAAGGGCAATGGAATAAATCCCGCTCTTATGCCCTGCCTGACTTTTGACCCCATTTCACCCATTTTCAATAGGGTTCCCTACAACATACTAAACTTTTATCGAAATCGAACCATATTTACGCAAGCTATGATGCATAAAGGCAATGGAATGAACCCCATTTCATTTATTTTCAATAGGGATCGTCCCCAGGTGGTTCCCTACCACATACTAAAATTTCATCGAAATCGAACCATTTTTACGCAAGTTATGAAGCATAAGAGCAATGGAATGGGTCCCGCTCATATGTCCTGGCCTTTGACCCTGTTTCGCCCATTTTCAATAGGGTTCGTCCCCAGGTGGTCCCCTACTACATACTACAATATCGTCGAAATCGAACCATTTTCACGTGAGTTATTGTGCGGACTGACTGCCGGACGGACAAAGCTGGAGCATATACTCTTCTTCAACCTACGGTTGGAAAGCGTAAAAAAGGCGTCTACTCAAGGAGGTGGTACGAATACCTTTGCGCAGTAGACAATCAGTGACCAAATAAATATAATGAAATATCTGGTGGAACACCCCGGTTTTAGCATGGTTTGATATGCAACATTCAACCATGAGTAGATTTTTAAAATTCTTTCACCTTTAAATTGCCTCTAAAATTTGTTCACGGCCGAATTAATTTTGCAATGCATATTTCAACAGTTCTAAGTCCTGATAAATACACAGTTGACGTGGACCAGGAACATCAAATGGAAGTCATCGCTCTTTCCACGTTTATAAGTGAGTCACGGAACATTTTTTCTTATCGGACCCCACCGGGAATCGAACCCAGGGTCTTCCGGTTACGTGCCGGATATGCTTCCACTGAACCACAGCGGCCTCGAAATTCTCCAGACTCACAAACGAAAAACTTCCAAACCACATGGCAGGTTTTCCTTCTTTGGAGCCCCGCACAATGCTGGGGATTCACCACAGATGAACAGCAGCAACTGAACAAATAACTAGAAGGCGAATGAAAAATAAATACACAGTTGTCGTGGACCAGGAACATCAAATAGAAGACATCGCTCTTTCCCGTTTATAAGTTAGCCACGGAATTTTTTTTTTTTTTTTTTTTTTTGAAACAGCGATCACTTTTATTTGATGTTCCTGGTCCACGTCAACTGTGTATTTATCATTCATTCTCCTTTTAGTTATTTGTTCAGTTGCTTCTGTTCATCTGTGGTGAATCATCGGCATTGTGCGGGGCTCCAAAGAAGCAAACCTGCCATGTGGTTTGGCAGTTTGTCGTTTGTGAGTCTGCAGAATTTCCAGGCGGCTGTGGTGCAGTGGAAGCATATCCGGCGCGTAACTGGAAGACCCTGGGTTCGATTCTCGGTAGGGCCCGATGAAAAAAAATTTCCGTGACTCATTTATAAACGTGAAAGAGCGATGACTTATATTTAAAGTTCTAAGTCCAGAAGCTAGCAGAATTATTTTCATGAGGAAATTTATGAGATGTTTGGGTACTTGTGTTTCTGTAATGGGCCACAAGACTAAAATTCCCGGCCTGGTTTCGTCGACCCAATCCGCCCCTGCTCCGATATTTTATCGATATTAGTTTGTAAGTGATTTAGTACATCGGAAATGATAAATGAATGCCATTCGTTTGAATGGCTTACCCAGTTCCTTTGGTAGCAAATCATTCATCGTTTACGGCAAAGAGTTGTAGCCTTGAAAGCGCGTTGGTCGCAAACACGATATTTTTTTATTATTTTTTTTATTTCTTTCTTTTTTTTTTGATTGGGGATTTAAACGACCACCGTGAGCAACTCAATGGACTATAAGCAGTTGCCCGTCCCTAATTTAGGGCAACTGACTCCAGGGAAGGGAGAGAGCCAGTGCGGCAAGAAAAACACAACAACCATGCCTCACCGGGATTCGAACCCGAACCCTTCATGGACGAATAGTCATAAGCCACAGCTTAGACCACTGCGCCATTGTGGCAACTTAAACACGAAATCCACGCAACGAATGATTTACACGGTGAGCTCCTGGGAATTGAATGATAATTCGTGAATGATGAATGAACTCTCATGAAGGAATGATTTGAAGAAGTAGGCTGATTCATGTGGCAGGCGTGTTTTCTAATAAACTGCGTCAGCTGCAGTGATTTCGGCCGGAAAAGACATCGCGAGGGTAAATCTTTTACAGAAACGATCATGTACTTAAAAGCACTGGCAGGCAACTTTAGTCGACCAACTCTCATGGCAAGTTTCCAAATGGAAGCTTAATTATTTATTGTATTCCAGCACAAATGGACAGTTCTCGCGAACTTTTCTTCTTTAAGCCAGAGCTTTATTCTTTCACATGCAGCTGAGGAACGTTTGTTTCTTCTTGCTGAGGAACCCATAGTTTGCTCCGCGATGTACGAGTATGTTGTTTTTCCTTGCTGCTTAAGAACCATGCAACGCCTACAGACTACGTTGCAATAAGCTAAACATGCATGTTTCCGTTTTAGCTCTCAGAGTGTACGAAATAGCAATACAGAGTGTTCAAAAATTACAACTTTGACTCTCAATAAAACGTAAACAAAATAAGATAGCGAAGTTCTGTTTTTTGTACATGTATTGGGTGTACAAATAAGTTTACATCGTTTTTTTGGTCGAAAAAGGTAATAGTTTGTTATAGACAGATAACGATTATTTTATTCAAAATATTTACCTTCGCAACATACAACCTTCCCCTACTTTTCATGCAATAAGTGGATTCCGCGACAGATGAAGTCCGGTTGTTTGGAAGCAATCCAGTTACCAAGCCAATTTTGGACCTCATAAGAACGGAACCGCTCTCCTGTTTGCGGGGTACTGATCCCTGCCGGTGATTTTATATGCAGAATGCACTTCTCCGGATGTCAAGTCATAGGTTGTATGGCCACTTAATGGATCATCATGACGGCACTCTTTCCCTTAATGCTACAATTAAGAACAGTTTCTTAAAGCTTGACTGTACTTCTAAAAACAGTGCCACCGCCTTGAACGTTTAATCCCATGTTTGCGAATACAGAGACCTGCCTGTTTATCTTGATCTTCACGATCAAACACGATTTTGATGTATGTTTGCGATCCTGTAAGTGTTGTCCAATAAGTAGTGAGACTCTTTAGCTGGAGTGCGTTTGCGCTTCCTAATTTTGTCAGTAGGTGGCACTAGTGTATAGGCGATTTAAAGTCTATGCAACTGCATTGCAGCTTGTTTGTTACGGAAGCCGTGTAACATGCTGGACTAATTTTATTGTTCTCTCATGGGAGATGGACACGTCCAAAGCTGCTCAACCTGCTGTAACTCAGTTTTTGAAAGCATAGGAAACGCCACCAAACGAAATTCATAGACGAATGAAGGCGATGTATAGCAGATATTAGTTCGGGCTCAATTTTAAGAGCCCGAGCCCGTCCGAACCCAAAGTATGTCCGCCCGAGCCCGAATTTTAAATTGCAAGATAGAGCCCGAGCCCGATACCTATCATTAACGTTAATGCAGACATTTGACGTGGACTAGGAACATCAAACAGAGGTCATCGCTCTTTCCGCGTTTATAAGTGAGTCACGGAAAAATTCTCATTGGCCGACACCGGGAATCGAACCCAGGATCTTCCAGTTAAATTCTCATTGGCCGCCACCGAACCTGGAAGACCCTGGGTTCAGTGGCGGCCAATTAGAATTTTTCCGTGACTCACTTATAAACGTGAAATGAGCGATGACCTCTGATGTTCCTAGTCCACTTCAAATGCCTGTATTAATTATTCATTCGCCTTCTAATTATTTCTTCATTTGCTGCTTACCATCTTTGGTGAATCCCCAGCATTGTGCGGGGCTCCAAGAAGCAACCTGACAAATTGGCTTGGCAGTTAGCGTGTGTGAGTCTGGAGGAATTCGAGGCCGCTTTGGTGTAGTGGAAGCATATCCGGCGCGTAAATGGAAGACCCTGGGTTCGATTCCCGGTGGCGGCCAATGATAATTTTCCGTGACTCACTTATAAACGTGGAAAGAGCAATGACCCCTGTTTGATATGATTAACGTGTTTAGGAATTAACAAAAATCTCCTCTTCCAGACTTCCATCGGTTAAATGCATTAACCGATGCCTTCTCAATCCGGAGTGGGGAAGGAATGTTTATTTCTGTAGTTTCTTTGGACATTCATTTCTTCCTGAAATGCTTCGGTGGTCATCGGGAAAACTCGGGCGGCATAGTGTCGTACGCTGCAGCAGAATTAGCTGGGTGCTGACCCTTTGAGGTAGGAAGCAAAATTTCGTCAGCTTGCTATCTACTATCTATAGTTCTTAAAGAAACTTTTCCAAATCAGAAATCCAGTAATTCATGGCCTATGGAATTTTGTTACCAAAGCCCGGAATGAATAGCCCTGCGGAATTCCTACTCCCATCTAGACCCAGTTCTCGAAGAATTCTCTTTAACAACTAAGGTGCGTCGCATAAATATAGAGGTCTACTTTGCGCCGTGAACGCAATGCGAATATAGGTAAGAAGCTGAAGTGGTACCTAATTAGACATAACCTTACAACAAACGTTTCGATCCGTCGAGATGACCGGATTGTGTGAAAAGAACACCACAAAGTGAAATAGTGTAATTTTAGGTGTCTCATAAATATAAAGACAACTATGTAAAGTAGCCACATGCAAATGAGATGCACAAATTAGCATGTTGTACGCACGCGCATGGGCCGTAATTCGGTCCAGCCTACAAAAGATAGCGGACCTGCCGTCAGACATTCATTTACCGAAATGCCACGCAACAGTCAACTTTCTGGTGAGAAGGTGCAGAAGATTTGGAGACTGAGAGCAAATGGATTGCCTGTAGCGAAAATTTGTCAAACCATGGGGAGGAGTAGGGCAGTCATTTATGAGACTTTATCGAAACGCGGTACGTTAACTGCCAGAAAACGGCCTGGACGGCCTTGAATAACAACCAAACGAGATGTTCGTGCCATCATGCGTTTAGTTTCATCCCAAACGTTATCACTACGTCAAGTTTCTCGGACTGTTGGTGTCATCGTCTCAAAGGACACAGTTCATCGACGAATCAAAGGAAGTCGCAACATTGGGCTCAGTAAAATGCGCCGTCTGCCACACCTCACGCGGCGCCACAAGGTAGCTAGATTGTTATGGGCAAGCAGCCACATGCACTGGAAGGACGAGTCGATCACAACTATTTTCTCCGATGAGAAAAAGTTCAACCTGACGGTTGGAACTGCTATTAGCATGATTTACGAAGCGAGCCACGCACCTTCTTCAGCAGACAGAAAGGAGGGGGATCTGTGATGGTCTGGGGAACTTTTACGTTCGATGGGACAAAGGATATCGCTTTCCTGCAAGGCAGGCAAAACTCCGGAACGTATCAGGACATACTCAGCAGCCACCTTCTACCGTTTGCCGAAACTCTAACGGGTGTTGATTATCTGTTCCAGCAAGACGATGCCTCTATCCATCGGTCTGCATGATCGAAAAGCTGGTTTAACACTCATCATGCGACCGTAATGGATTGTCCAGCACTCAGTCCAGATCTGAACCCTATCGAGAACCTCTGGGGTATCCTCGCTAGTGATGTGTATGCGAATGGACGGCAGCTCTCAAGTGTGGTGGCACTGAAAGAGCAGATTGAACG
Organism: Macrothele yani; assembly: GCA_039090855.1. Lineage (NCBI taxonomy): Eukaryota > Metazoa > Arthropoda > Arachnida > Araneae > Macrothelidae > Macrothele > Macrothele yani. The sequence goes on from CM077028.1 coordinate 15,396,735, forward strand.
AAGCTGGTACGCACTCCGTCCAGAACACTTACATCACTTGGCGGACAGCATGCCCAATCGGGTTTTCAGTGTTGTTCGGAACAACGGCTCCACTATTCGTACCGGAGGTGTTCATAACTAGTCTTTGTACTTTTGAGACAGCGTATTTCTGTTTTTTTCTTGTACTTGGCGTTGGAATTGTTATGTTTCCGTCAAACTATTGTGCAGCTGCGTGTCCTATGCTATTTTTGCTATAAATATGAGGTGTATACTTCAGCTCGTTGTTGTTTTTTATTCGAGAATTTGTTCTGTCTGTATGTTCATGCGACGCACTATAGAAAGTGTAAAAAATGCTTGTGTGCTAAATCATATAAAATCACATTAAAAGAAAACGGAAGAAAAAAATCATCTCCCTCTCTCAGAACCCGAGCCCGCCGGAACCCAGTTCGGGCCCGGGCTCGACTTTGGGCGTCGGGCTCGGCCTAGCTCAGTACTGATGCATAGGCGTGCTTATCGTTCACGCAGTACTGCAATGCGGTGGTCCTAGTTCTTTGGTAGTGGACGAACAAGCACCGCAGACCAGCCAAGATCAGGAGCACCACGTCGTGCTCTTTCAGTGACGACAGTTGCACGCGCGGATGCTGCAGTAAAGACCAACCGAAGAATCACGATCCGAGAACTGCCGAACAGCGCCGAGTGTGAGCATCGGAACTGTCCATAGGATCATGCATTCGTACGTATAATATCGTAAGGTCTGAGCCACGTGGGTACCGAAATATCTGTCCAATGAACATACGAATCAACGAATGGGACCATCGTTACAGCATCTGTTCCGCTACCATGAATAAGGTGAAGATTTCCTGCTACGCATTATTGCTGGGGGACGAAACCTGGTGTCCTCATTTCGAGCCAGAGTCGAAACGCCAGGGCATGCAGTAGAAATACGCACCATCGCCACCGCCGAGGGAATCACGATTCACCCTTTCTGCAGGCAAGGTGATGCTAACCGTGCTCTTTGACTATCGAGGAGCATTGCTTCTTGATTGGCTACCAAAAGGATCGACCATCAGTGCCGAACGATTTTGTCAAACTTTAATGAAGCTTCGACAAGACATCGAAAACAAGAGCCCTAGCAACCTCACTCAGGGTATTGTGCTTCTGCATGGTAACGCCCGGCCGCATACGGCAGTTACCACACAAAGAACATTGCAGTGCTTTAGCTAGGAAGTCCTTCAACATTCGGCATATACACTATCTACCAACAAGTAATTGGACACCTATGACAGCAAAGGAAAACGAAGTTTATTCACTTTCAATAGGTGGTGGAGCCTCCACGAGCGGCGATTACAGCTGCGACCCTCCGGGCCATACTCTCAACCAGGCGTTGTACGACGGCTAGCGGTATTTTCTTAAACTCGGCTTGGAGAAGACAGGTCAGTTCCTTCACCGATTTCGGACGGTGGGACACCCCTTAAGTCGACGCTCCAACTCGTCCCAGAGGTGTTCGATAGGGTTAAGGTCCGGGCTCTGTGCAGGCCAGTCCATTCGATTAACCCCCTTGTCACCATACCAAGCCATGGTGGACCTCGCAACATGACAGGTGGCATTGTCATCCTGAAAGTAACATGTGTCCACCCCGTAAAGCTGCCACAACGTAGGAAGCGCATGGTCATCCGAAATGGTGCAGTAGGTCTCGGCGTTGAGTCTACCAGGAATTGCAACCAAGGGTTCGGTGCCATACCAGGAGAAACACCCCCATAGCATAATTCCACCCAGGCCGAACTTCACAGTTGGCACAATACATTCCGGCAGAAGGCGTTCTCCAGGCAGACGCCAAACCCAGACCCTGCCATCCGAACGGTAGAGGGTGAACCTTGATTCGTCGCTCCAGAGAACCTGTTTCCACTGTTTAACGGTCCACTGTCGACGTTCTGTGCACCACGTTAGCCGAGCAGCGCTATTGGACTTGGTGATCAAAGGCTTGTGAGCGGCAGCACGTCCATGATAACCAAGCAGATGGGCTTCCTTACGGATGGTATTCATCGAAAGAACACTGCCGGATGCTTGTTGAAACTCCTCGCGGATGTGACCCATCGATTTGGTGCAGTTCTTCGGAATTTCTCTGGCCATCACCCGTCGGTCTCTAACTCCCAGTTTTGTGGGTTTGCCGGGTCGGGGCACATTCCGACAGTCACCTCTCATCTTGCACTTGCCAATCACGTAAGCCACTGTCGATTTTGGGTACTTCAACTCGCTGGATATGTCACGTATGGATCGGCCATTTCTGTGATACCCGACGATTACACCTTTCTCGAAATCAGAGAGCTCCGAACTGCGTGGCATCTTGCATGCGACTGGCTGTATTGTTGTTTCCCACACGATATTTAACGGCGGCGGTCGTGACGTGTATCAGGACCGCAGATATCGTCGATTGCAGGGCTGTCCAATTACTTGTTGGTAGATAGTGTAGTTCTGACCTACCTCCCTGCGATTTTCACATCTTTAGACCTATGAAAAAATTTTTCAAAGGCAAACGTTTCACTTCGGATGATAAGATAACTGGTTGCAGTAGCAGCCTGGCTCCTTCTATGCCGCAAGGACTTGTGCAACGATGGGACCGCTGTCTCAATGCTGGCGGCGATTAATTTTAGGTATGCCATGTTTTTACTCTTTCAGGCAAGAAGTCTCACTACTTATTGAACAACACTTATAATATCCAAGCACGCCTACCCGCTGGCCGAGTGGTCAGAAGCCGTGATTTTTTACCCCTCCTCTAAGTTGAGCCAGTTTTCAAGTTCCACACAGATGAGGCTTGGAAGATGTTTTTATCTACGTCATTGGCTGTCTACCTTCGCCTAGTGGTTCCAAATTACGGACGGGCGGCTACTCATAGCCCTTCGAATTGTATTGGAGGTCGAAGGGCCGCGGGTGGCCTAGTGGTCAACTTTCGTGACTGCCACGGAGAAGACCTCGGGTTCGATCCCAGGCAGGTACGAACGTTCGAACCACTAAATATCCGCCGTGCGTCAGATGGGCACGTTAAGCCGTCGGGCCCCGGGTACTGGCCCCCGGTAATAAATAAGGGCGTCTTCCTCCCCCTTTCTATTTCGCCTCCGTGTCAATTTCCTATCGGGCACTCTAGCCCAAATATCCTAGCTTCCAGTTTCTAAGGGTTGTTTAAGACTTGGGGTCAGACACTCCCTTCCTAAAATCCTCTACATATGATCTGGCGGTCGTTAAACCACAAAACAAAGAGAAAAAAAAACATCAAGCAGAAATTTCTGAAACTATCTTCTCCTAGGTAGGAATGATCAATAATATTATGGACTAAATATTTCACTTTTCGGTAATTTCGTACTGAGAGAAAAAAAAAGTGGACAAATCTTTCAGAATCGTGTTCATGAATTATTTTTTAAGAGGCGTTTAAAAGAGCTGAGTCTTGCTCGGTTGCGAAACGGTTTTTAGTCATTTCGGCTTAATCTTGATAATCGGAATTTTATTTCAAGCCTATTTTCAAGTTTAAAAGATCAGCAAGTTGTAACATGGAAACGAACAATGCGTCAAAATAGATTTCTAGTGTTCGTACAGATAATGTTTTTCGAGTTTTATTTCAAAGGACCACGTGCTACAACGACATAGTGATTTTATAGAGGGATGGTATACGTTCTGGAAGATAATTGACATTATCGAAGTAAGGCGTGGCTGTATAATAAATAATGGTGGAGTAGGGACGTTTATAGAATTCTTTTTTCGGGGGTGGACGACGAAAAATGGAAGTTTTTAAAATCCACCATAACAAAATTAATGAAAAATAGAAGGAAAAATTAAAGCATTTTTTTGCTAATGTAAGTTAATGCATTTTTATTAAGGTATTTCTTTCTAATGTAAGTCTTATTTTAACCAAAATCTTTAAAAAAATTAAACACTTTCGGGGGACCAAGGCTCCTTGGCGTCCTCTAAATACACCCATGAGGTGGAGAACTGCAGTGCAGCTTCAACCAACCGCAGCCCTTTTTTTAGCACGCCTTTCGATTTTTTTAAAAAACGGAAAAGGAAGTACTTATGCTATCACTATACCCGCCCGTACGGCTGTGGAAACCATATTTCTGCATTTATTATTAATCCGATTTGAACAATTGCATTGGAAAGCCTGAAATTTCAGAACAATTTGGTCTTTTCCGGGTGCATACGTACGTAATACAGAGCTATCGAAATTCAAATAGTTTTAACTCCATTTCATTATGCTCTTGAAAATCTGCGATTCAAATAATTGCTGTTAATTTTAATAACATACCCTGAACATTTTGAGGAAGAAATGCGAATTTTAAGCAACCGAAGTACACTATATTGACAAAAGTCACCGGACACCTAGAAGAGAAACACAACATAGCATTTAGGACACCTAGAAGAGAAACACAGCATAGCATTTATTGACATACATTAGTACAGTGGTGGTCCACCTTTGGCCTTATGCACTGACCCTTCGAGACATGCTTTCGACAAGGTTTTGGAACACAGCTATAGGTATGCGCTTCCATTCAGTACATAATGTTGCCGCTAACTGTTGTTTAGTAGTAGGCCTTGGTTTCAAACTTCTTATGCGGCGCTCTAATTCATCCCATAGGTGCTCTATGGGATTAAGATCAGGGCTCTGTGCTGGCCAGTCCACACACGATACGGAATTATCGTTGAACTACACTGTAACAGTCTTTGCTTTATGTTTCGGTGCATTATCCTGCTATTACCAACAATGCTCTGTTCCATTGTATTGCCACATAGTTGGTAGGGCATAATTGTCCAAAATATCGAAGTAGATGTGCTGGTTAACAGGTTTGTCCGCGATAACTAATGGGCCGGGAACACACCACGAAAAACACCCCCACACGATTACACTGCCAGCTCCAAACTTGACCGTAGATACAATACACTGTGGTAAATAGCGTTCCCCCGGCTGCCGCCATACCCTCACACGGCCATCAGACTGATGAATCGTTTATCTGGATTCATCAGTCCATAGGACCTGTTTCCATTGATCTACGGTCCACGAAAAATGTTCTTTACACCATGCTAAACGACGAGTAGCATTCCGAGTGGAGATGAAAGGCTTATGAGCAGCCTCACGACCGCGGTAATGAAGTTCTCTGCGAATGGTACGTGTACATACCGAGGTTCCAACATTTTTACACATCTGTACCCTGAGGTCTTGTGCAGTAGTACTCCGTTGATTAGCTGTAACAATTTTCCTGAAGCTTCGGCGTTCTTTATCACTGATTTTCTTTGGTGTGCCGGTACATTTTGCTGCTTCAGGCACTCCATGTGGCTTCCACTTAATCAGTACATCCAAAACAGCTGACTTGAGTATGTTTAAACGTCTCTCGGTTTCTCTTATGGACAACCCACTAATGTTGTACCCAACAATCTTTCCTTTCTCAAAGTCAGTTCTCTCCCGCCGCGATATTTTCACTTAACCTCACAGTGCGATATGATTGCGGTTAGCTGCAGGCTTGTTTTTATACCGTTTGCAGCTGTACCGCGCATCTTAACAACGCAACGGATCCGTTCATTTGCTTTTGAAGGGGTGTCCGGTGATTTTTGTCAATATAGTGTATATTATAAACAATTTCTGCAAATTGACAAAAGAAAAAGTAAGGCACGAAAAATCGTACCCAGAAACTGGTGCAAAAGTTTCAATTCCAGTTTTAATCAGATTATAAGCAGTGACTCATGCAGAAGCAGCTGCCTGCCTTCCCCGCTGCTTACGGCGCCAGTTGTTCCGCTAGAGAGAGTAAAGGTGTATCGTATTTCTCGCGATATCTATCTCTGCTTCTAGAAGTCCGATCTGAAAAATTCTTTTAGCGATTCATGGAGAAGGATCCGGTTGCACATAATTTCTAGTTTTTGCAAACGTACAGTTTTGCCACTAGGGGATGAAAGTGGACATTTCTGCTTGTAACATATTTGTAGCTATGCCTCTGAAAGCTCAATTGAAAAAAAATCTGCTGTCATCAAAGACCACTCACAATTTGTAACATTTTGCGCACATTTTTCTTCAAAATGTACAATTTTTTGCTAAGGGGTGTGAAATTTGTCATGTTTTCCTTCATACCTCCGCTTTTAAAAGTCCGACTTCGAACATTCTTTTTACGACGGATTATCAACAGTGAAGATTTTAAATAAAATTTCCTGTTTTTTAATGCACAATTTTTCATCAGAGGAAAATAAAATTTCTGCATATTTTTGTTTACAACTTATTTGCAGCTGTATGTATCTCATCATCATCATCATTGTCAACCATTATCAATCCACTGCTGGACGAAGGTCTCCCCAAGTTTCCTCCACAACGGTCTGTCTTGTGCCAGTCTCCTCCATGTCACCCCTGCATACTTTCGAATTTCATCCACCCATCTCCCATGTGGTCTTCTTCTGGGTCTTTTCCTGTCCCTTGGAATCCAATCTAAAATTTCGGCTGTCCATCGATGATCTGTCCTTCTGGCAGTATGTCCAGCCCATTGCCATTTCAGGGATTTAACTCTGATCATGATGTCTTCCACTCTTGTCATTTTTCGGATCCACGAGTTCCTCTTCTTATCTCTCCTGGTTACACCAAGTATGCACCTCTCCAGGTTGCTTTGAGTTGTCTGCAGCCTTTGTATGTCTCTTTTAGTTAAGGTCCACGTCTCTGCACCATACGTAAGCACTGGAAGGATGCATTGATCAAACACTTTTCTTTTAAGACATAATGGCATATTGCTCTTGAAAATTATGCTGTTTCTTCCAAAAGCTCTCCAGGCAAGTTTTGTACGCCGATTAATTTCTTCATCAATGTGACCCTCACTTGATATCTGCTGTCCAAGATAAACGTACGTATCTGTTATCTCCAGCTTTTCTCCATCAATCGATAAATCTTCATTTCTTGTAAAAGCATTGAACATCACTTTTGTCTTCTGAAAGTTCATTTTTAATCCCACTTCTTTACTCTTGTCAGCAAGTTCCTGGATCATACTCTGCAGCTCTGATGGGCTAGTTGCAAAAATGACTACGTCATCAGCAAAACGAAGGTGGGTTAGATAATCTCCATTCATCTTTATCCCTTTGTTTTCCCAGCTCAGTGACTGAAAAACACCCTCCAATGTGGCATTAAAGAGCTTCGGGGATATGGTGTCACCTTGTCTCACTCCCTTTCCAATTTTTATGTGTGTTGTATTTTCAAACAGCCTAATCTTTGCACTTGCATTTTCATAGATGTTATTAATAATATTAATGTATGCATCTTCAATACCGCAGGTTTTCAGAGCCATTGTAACTGCTGATGGTTTCACCTGAATCAAAGGCTTTTTCATAATCGATAAAAGCCATGCACAATGGAAGTTCATATTCCCTCGCTCTTTCAATTAGTTCTCTCAGCACATGGATATGATCTATTGTGCTGTAGCCACTCCTGAATCCAGCTTGTTCTCTCGGTTGAGCCATGTCCAGTGTTACCTTCAAGCGGTGTGAAAGAACTTTAGTGAAGATTTTATAAACTACTGATAGGAGGCTTATAGGTCTGTAGTTTCCGAGATCCTCAATGTCACCTTTCTTATGTAGCAGGATCATTGTAGCGGTGTTCCAATGCTCAGGAATCTTTCCTTCATTAAGGCATCGAGTGAAAATTTGGGCGAGTACTGTTTCGATTTCTCCACTTGCTTCTTGTATGATGTCTACAGTTATTCCATCTTCTCCTGGAGCTTTTCCTCGCTTCATGTTCTTGATTGCATGTGCAACTTCTGCTGGAAGGACTGGAGGAACTCTGGTACTGGTATCTTTCATGATGTCTGGAGTGCATGTATCATCCCTTTCATATAATTTGGAGTAGAAATCTTTCACTCTTGTCAAAATTTCGCCTCTATTTCTTGTTACAGAACCATCTTCTTTTCTCAGTGCCATAATCTGTTTTCTTCCCTTACTGAGATGTCCCTTTGCTATCTTTAGGCTTTGGTTGTTTTCAATTGCTTTCCTCACTAGTTCACAGTTGAATTTTCTTACGTCTTCAGTGATACTTTTTCGTACTGTCTTGCATAGCTCTATATATTCCACTTTGGAAGTCGCATCTTCTTTAGTTGTCCACATCTCTCTTCTTTTTGCATCAACATTTTCGTTTTTCCTGATAATTTATTTACATGCAACTTGTTCTTAGACCCAGCTAATTTTGTTGCTATTTCCATAAGAGCTTTGGTTACTTTTCTGTTAACTTCAGAGATGTCCACTTCTTCCGATGTTAGGCCTTCTAAAGCAGAGAACCTGTTCTTCAGTTCCAACTTGAAGGTATTATGGTGTTTTTAAGGTTGGTTATGTCAATAGATTTTGTTTGTCTTATGAGCTTGCCACGTTCCAGTTTAGTGTTGAGGTGCATCTTACATCTCACCAATCTATGGTCACTACCTGTGTTGAACTTGTTTAGCACACTGCAGTCTTCTATGACGAATTTCTACGCGCCCAAATATCGATTGAAAAATGTTTTTTTGATCTGATACAGCTCACTACGCTTAACATTTTATTTGTTTCTCCTTCCCTTAATAATTCACATTTTTCCCGGTAGCGGGCGTGAATGCGTGTTTCATTTCTTAGAATATCGCTCTCCCTTTTTTTTAACGATCACCGTGAGCAACTCAATGGGCTATAAGCAGTCGCCTGTCCCCAATTTTAGTGTCACTGGTTCCAGGGAGGGGAGAGAGAAAGTGCGGTAAGACAAACCCAACATCCATGCCTCACCGGGATTTGAACCCGAACCCTTTTTTTTATTGGAGGTTTAACGACCACCGTGAGCAACTCAATGGGCTATAAGCAGTCGCCCGTCCCTAATTTAGGGTCACTGGCTCCAGGGAAGGGAAAGGGCCAGTGCCGTAAGACAAACACAACACCCATTCATTCAGGGGGATTCGAACCCGGACCCCTTTCGGACGAATGATCAGAGGCCATCGCTTAGACGACTGCGCCACCGGAGCGGCCCCGGACCCTTCACGGACGAATGATCATAAGCCAGTGCTTAGATCACTGCGCCACCAGAGCGGCTTCGGTTTATCTCTAAGTTTGCTTGTGTCAAATGCACTTTGTAGGCAGTCGGATACAAGGTCTTGTGCTGGTCATACGATGTCATTTGAGTAATGTAGGCAGTCAGGTACAAGGTCTTGTGCTGGTCATAGGATGCCATTTGAGTAATGTAGGCAGTCGGGTACAAGGTCTTGTGCTGGTCATAGGATGCCATTTGAGTAATGTAGGCAGTCGGGTACAAGGTCTTATGCTGGTCATAGGATGCCATTTGAATAATGTAGGCAGTCGGGTACAAGGTCTTGTGCTGGTCATAGGATGCCATTTGAGTAATGTAGGCAGTCAGGTACAAGATCTTGTGATGGTCATAGGATGCCATTTGAGTAATGTAGGCAGTCGGGTACAAGGTCTTGTGCTGGTCATAGGATGCCATTTGAGTAATGTAGGTAGTCAGGTACAAGGTCTTGTGCTGGTCATAGGATGCATGCATTTAAGTAATGTAGGCAGTCGGGTACAAGGTCTTGTGATGGTCATAGGATGCCATTTGAGTAATGTAGGCAGTCGGGTACAAGGTCTTATGCTGGTCATAGGATGCCATTTGAGTAATGTAGGCAGTCGGGTACAAGGTCTTGTGCTGGTCATAGGATGCCATTTGAGTAATGTAGGCAGTCAGGTACAAGGTCTTGTGATGGTCATAGGATGCCATTTGAGTAATGTAGGTAGTCAGGTACAAGGTCTTGTGCTGGTCATAGGATGCTATTTGAGTAATGTAGGCAGTCGGGTACAAGGTCTTGCGCTGCACCCTGTGTATCGTTGTGGGTGATAACCCCGACTGCCAGGAGGCCGTACGAAGGCCAGGGCCTTTTTTATGAAACACACTACCAGTCTCCATAAACTGCTTGTGCCACTCACTTGTTGAAGGTCTGTGTGGTGGTTTACGTCAGTATTTAGGACGGAAATGCCTTTGGACTTGTGTATCTGACTTCGTCTCTATGAACCACGCCACACACTGGGCCTTTTCCTATAGAGTAGCCATCGCAAGTTCAGGGTCTTACCTGAAAGTAAACAAAAACCTTTTGCTTACCAATAAAACTTTATGCGTTGCTGTTACATGCACAAAAAACAGAACTTCGCCATCTTATTTCGTTTAGGTTTTATTGAATGTCAAAGTTGTAAAGATAATTTTGGAACACCCTCTACACTCTCGCTACATCGAATTTTGACGTTTTACTGACCTTTGGCTCTGTTAGTGATGCCAAAAATGAAAAAGCTCGTCGCGAAAGTAATGTGTCGTTCAGTCAGAAAACATTTAACGAGAAGATAACAAATTTACATAAGAACACAAACTCATAAGGGAAGTTTTTTAGAGTTACACGTCACACAGTACAGGACAGAAAGTACGAGTACCGTCGTCATACTCTAATCTAGAATGCAAGGAAAGATTCTCATGTAATTCCGAGTTGAAGAATCTTGTACAAGTCTTCCGGTGTAGTTTGAACTAATACGTGTACAATTTAACCGTTTTACTAACTTCGATGCATCAGTACAGTATTCGAGCAACTGACTCCAGTTTTGAAGAGAAAGTTCGGTGCTTGTGTTTTTCAATGCAATGTGGTGTTGGTACAAAAGAATCTTACACGTTGATAATTGCGGGAATAGTTTGGTCCAAGATGACTTGATCTAGTATCTCTAAAAAAAATTCTCTAGCATGTTTGCGATTCATATGCTTAAAATCGTATTTGACCGTGACTGCAATTACGACAAATGCATCAAAAACCCCATAAAGAGTATACGCACATATGGTTATTGAAACTCCTTATCGCAATCAGAAAACGATCCTTTAGCTTCAAAGAACCCCAGTCTTAATTCCACCTGGCTTTACCCATAATTTTTTAGATCTTGGACCACGTTCATGTTCTTGGATCTCGTAAGAACGTAACGTACAGACAAAGTACTACAAGTACACACAGGACACTGGTGTAATAAATGTAGAGCATGTAGAACGATTTCGGTATTATTTCGTGTGAAATATTCTCAGCCAGTTAATAACTCTTGTGCTTTCATTGATGCCTAATAAGCAGTAATTCATCTTTGCAAACTTGTTCCTTTTTCCCCTCTGCAGATGTTACTTTTGAATACTTTAACAGGTACGTGATGAGTTTAAAATTATTATTTAAGTATTCTATTTGCATATTTTAATGATTATCCGGCCAGATGGAATGAGTTAATTAAGATGAATCGTCATGTCACTAGTACCGAAAGGCAAATTTCGCCATCTGTGCAAAGTAACATGGAAACTTTAATATTGGTTAATAATATACGTTTTTTAGTTGACCCATTTCGAAAACTGAAATTGAGTAGCAAGTGACTTCACGTAGGTCTTTGACCTCCGTTCTTGAGAAATAACAGCAAATAATCAACTCAATCATTTTCTTTCTTTGCTCTTTCTTAATTGGGAGTAATTTCGGATGAATGAGATCCTATGCCTCATATCATTGGACTCAAATTGCCAGTAGTTTAGAAGTATTTTTTAAGCATACTTTATTCCAATTTTGTATGCCCGGTGTATCTTTTTTTTTTTTTAATTCGGCGAGCAAGAGAACTGCTCAGTAGCAGTTTCAGTGAATATGCTTTAGATAACTCAAATATGCCGAGTTTCAAAAAAAAAAAAAAAAGAATTAAAAGTGGGGAAGAAATATTTGCTTATTTCGTGCCTATATAATTCATAAAAGGAAAAGAAAAGAAGAAATATTTTCTTATTTTCTTCTGCACACGTTTCAGAAAGGACCAATTATTCAAGTACATTTTGTTTTGGCTAGAACTTTCGTAAAATGTCCTCTCCTATATTCACTTAAGACCTCCTCCCCCCCCTTTGTTTGTTAAAGCGCCTCTTTTTGTGTAATCCAGGAAACATTATATAACAGCGGAACGCATTTGTCCCAAGTTATCTACACCAAAGCAAACCTGGATAATCCAGCGATTCATGAAAAACTTATCTACACCTATGCTAACCTGAATAATCCAACCATACATTAAAAACGTATCTACACCTATGCTAACCTGGATAATCCAGCGATATATTAAATTGTTGTCTACTCCGTACGCTAACCTGGATAATCCAGTGATACATTAGTAATTTCTCTACACCTATGCTAACTTGAATAATCCAGCGATACATTAAAAAACTTATCTACATCAATCCTAACCTGAATAATCCAGCCGTACATTAAAAACGTATCTACACCTATGCTAACCTGAATAATCCAGCCATACGTTAAAAACTTATCTACACCTATGCTAACCTGAATAATCCAGCCATACATTAAAAACGTATCTACACCTATGCTAACCTGAATAATCCAGCCATACGTTAAAAACTTATCTACACCTATGCTAACCTGAATAATCCAGCCATACATTAAAAACGTATCTACACCTATGCTAACCTGGATAATCCAGCGATATATTAAATTGTTGTCTACTCCGTACGCTAACCTGGATAATCCAGCGATATATTAAATTGTTGTCTACTCCGTACGCTAACCTGGATAATCCAGCGATACATTAGAAATTTCTCTACACCTATGCTAACTTGAATAATCCAGCGATACATTAAAAACTTATCTACATCAATCCTAACCTGAATAATCCAGCCGTACATTAAAAACGTATCTACACCTATGCTAACCTGAATAATCCAGCCATACGTTAAAAACTTATCTACACCTATGCTAACCTGAATAATCCAGTCATACATTAATAACGTATCTACACCTATGCTAACCTGAATAATCCAGCCATACGTTAAAAACTTATTTACACCTATGCTAACCTGAATAATCCAGCCATACATTAAAAACGTATCTACACATAAGCTAACCTAGATAATCCAGCGATACATTAAAAACTTATCTACACCTATGCTAATCTGAATAATCCAGCCATACATTAAAAACGTATCTACACCTATGCTAACCTGGATAATCCAGCGATATATTAAAATGTTGTCTACTCCGTACGCTAACCTGGATAATCCAGCGATACATTCGAAATCTATCGACACCTATGCTAACCTGGATAATCCAGCGATACATTAAAAACTTATCTACACCTATGCTAACTTGGATAATCCAGCAATACATTAAAAACTTATCTACACCTATGCTAACTTGGATAATCCAGCGATACATTAAAAACTTATCTACAACTATGCTAACCTGAATAATCCAGCGATATATTAAAATGTTGTGTACTCCGTACGCTAACTTGGATAATCCAGCGATACGTTAGAAATTTCTCTACACCTATGCTAACCTGAATAATCCAGCCATACATTAAAAACGTATCTACACCTATGCTAACCTGGATAATCTATCGATACATTAAAAACTTATCTACACCTATGCTAACCTGGATAATCCAGCCATACATTAAAAAAGTATCTACACCTATGCTAACCTGGATTATCCCCCGATACTTAAAATTTCTCTACACCTATGCTAACCTGAATAATCCAGCCATACGTTAAAAATGTATCTACACCTATGCTAACCTGGATAATCCAGCGATATATTAAAATGTTGCCTACTCCGTACGCTAATCTGGATAATCCAGCGATACATTCGAAATCTATCTACACCTATGCTAACTTAGATAATCCAGCGATACATTAAAAACTTATCTACACCTATGTTAACCTAGATTATCCCCCGATACATTAAAACTTATCTACACCTATACTAACCTGGATAATCCAGCCATACATTAAGAACTTATCTACACATATGCTAACATGGATAATCCAGCGAAACATTAAAAACTTATCTTCACCTATGTTAACCTGATAATCTAGCCATACATTAAAAATAAATTCAAAGTCAACGAAAATGAAATTTATAACAATCAGAATGCAAATTGTAACCTCAAATGAAGGAACAGCTTCGCCAGGTCCATAAGGTTCCTCTCTGCAGGTTTGAAACCTATTTTCTTCGCATACATTCTGATCTGTATGATCAGCTGCACGGGTATAACGTTTAAAACACAAGATCTGTATATTCTGTTTTTCATAGCAGTGAATAATTTTGCGTTGTTAATGCCACAAACACCTTAAGATCTAAAACCTCTAACCACGGAAAATATTTGCTTGTTATGCACTCAAAGTATCTCTTGTTAGCAGCGAAATAAATGTACTCACAGACAATGAAATTTGCGCACCTAGAAGAAAACATGCTACAACCGCGAAACTTTGCAAATAGCTAGAGTGTGTGCTGGTGTGCAAATGATCCACGTTTGGTGCGATTGAGCAGGACTGCATACCCTGTGGTGGCGCTGCAAGCACGAACCGACAGCCTTATAAACCGGCGTGTAGTCGATGTCCCATGAAAGCAAAAAGCATCGGCAGACGCAAGGAAGAGTACTGAGTGCCAAAAATGCCGGGAAGCCGCCAGAGACGTCGATTTACGCAACTTACAGACTTTGAGAGAGGCCGGATTATCGGGCTGAAAACCGCAGGGTGGTCGGCGCGCTGTATAGCTCCCCACGTGGATCGTTCTGACCATACTGTCAGACTGTGTTGGGAGCAGTGGACACGTGAAGGCACTTCCACACACCGGAGCGTCTCCGGACGGACCAGGAGGACCCCCAGTAGAGAGGATCGACGGATCGTGCGGCTGGCACGAACTGATCCCTCGGGGACCCGGTACACTATACACGCAGATGTAGCGGCTCATGTGTGTCCACGAACCATTTCCTCTGGAGATTGTGGGGGCCACCTAAGCAAAGTGAGTTCACTTTGCTTAGGTGGCCCTCACAATCTCCAGATTTCAACCCCATTGAGACTCCTGGAAAGTGCTATTCATCAAGCATGGTCTCAGATTCCACAAATCACCTATCAACAGTCCATGCCACGAAGAATCAACGCAGTATTAAAGGCAAAAGGTGGCCCAACGAAGTACTGAGGGGGTGGTCATAATAAAGAGGCCACTCAGTGTATAAGGTGGGCTGTAGGCATTTTGAAAACATATCACTCTTTGCTGTCATGGATAAACGGAGATATTTGTCAGATTTGCAAAAATAGATGATTATAATAGATGATAGGCCAAGGGCGGCAGTATTTCTGAAACAGCGCAATTTGTGAACTGTTCGCGTGCTGCTGTGGTTAAAGTGTATCGTGATTGAAAGAAACGGCACCATTGCGAATAAGCGACGTGGAAACTGCGGAGCACCACGTGCCATTGATGTGAGAGGTGAACGTCGACTGCGAAGGTGCGTGAAGGCCGATCGACACGCTACAGTGCAGCAACTCACTGGCTGAATGAACCAAGGGCCTACTGGAAATGTGTCTAAAACGACAGTTCAGCGAACCCTGCTGCGTATGGGGTTCCGATGCTAACGAAGGTGCATCGGCAGGAAAAGGCTTACATTTGCACGGCAGTATCGAAATTGGACCTCCGCTGATTGGCAAAGGATTGCCTTCTCCGATGAGTCACATTTTCTGCTTCATCGAACAGATGGACGTTGGCGTATAAGGCGAGAAACATCGGAGAACAAACACTCTTTAACAATTGCTGGAAGAACACAAGCTGGTAGGGGCAGCGTTAAGGTCTGGGGAATGTTTTCGTGGCATTATCTCGGTCCACTCATATACACCTGTGAAAGGCACTATTAACCGAATTCGTTATGAATCCATGCTTGCAGACCACGTACACCCATACATGTGGATTGTCTTCCCTGGGGCGGATGGGATCTTCCAGTACGACAACGCGACGTGTTACACAGCTAGAAATGTCCCTGAGTGGTTGGAAGAGTACGATGAAGATTTCAAAGTACTTCCCTGGCCCCCTAATTCCCCAGACTCAAACCCAATTGAGAATCTGTGGGGCCACCTCAATCGTGTTGTTTGCTCTGTGGATCCTCCACCCCGCACCCTCTAGCATCTGTCAGATGCACCAGCATGGCTCCACATACCTATGAACATCTTCTAGCACCTTATTGAGTCACTCTCAGACCGTCTAGCTGCTGTCCGCGCTGCACACGACGATTACTGTGGATATTACCTGGTGGTCACAATAATGTGACTCGATGGTGTATAATGACGAGTAAATGTGAAAGTTTTTTATACCTTATTTAAAATACTTCTACATGGGCACCATTTGTTGCACGAATCACATCAAGTCGGTAATCGATTACTCGCCATGTTCGCTCTAACATGACTTTATCAATGGTGGCAATGGCGTCATCGTTTCTTTATTTCACGTCGTTGATGTTCCGTACCTGAGTTCGATTATCAATATTTTTCACATAGCTTCATAGGAAGAAGCCCATGTAAGTGATATCTGGGCAACGAGGTGGCCAGGTAATGGAGTCCATCCCTTCCAGTCCATCAGTTTGGAAATGTGTGATTTGGAACTCACGAAAACGCAGCCCCAGTGAGGAGGTGCACTATCTTGCTGGAAGATGATAGTTGGTTGAAAGTCATCCAGCTGTGGTACCACATATTCGGTCAAAATATCAAGGTAAACATCTGCAGAAATTGTTCTTTCTACGAAGAAAAATTGCCCAATGATTCGATTGCACACCACACATTCACCTTTGGACTATCCCGTCGAACCTCCCAAGTCACATGCGGGTTTTATGATCCTCATATTGTGTTTGCTCAGCTTCCTTGAGACATGAAAGGCTGCCTCATCTGTAAAACAAACATGGGTGAGGAAGTCTGCATCTTCAGAAATTCTTTCCAACATGTGAACTGTAAACTCTTTCCGTCTTGGTTTATCATTTGGTTCAAGTGCCTTTAAGAGTTGCAGTTTGTATGCGTATAGTCTCAAATGCTTGTGCAGCCTTGTGCACTGTTGAACGTATAGTAGCTGCGGTACAAATCATTTTGTCGGGCCAGGAGCAAATGATTCAACCACACGATCAATGTTTGCATCGGATGTTCTTGGTTGACCACTTCTCTCTTTATACAAAGACCGTTCAATAAAAACTGAGTAATACTTTTTGAGTTGGCAACAGTTATTAGCCGTGGACGATTCAGGTTTTGTTATCTCGCAGTTGTTTAAGGTACGTCTGCATTTCGCCTAACAGTTATGGAGGTGAGTGATTCAGAGTTATGAAATGCGTTGTGCGATAAAATTCTGCTATCGTTTGGCTTCAGAAACAATTGATTTAATGAAATATCGTTTGGCTTCAGAAACAATTGATTTAATGAAATGTCAACGATTTTTAGATGGCACCATGATTTAAAAAAAAGAGCGTTTGTCGGCAGAACTCGCTCCTAGGCCTGGTCGACCTGAAAGTGTTGTTACGGAGAGTATTGTTAACACTGTTTCGGCAATCCTGCAAGAAGATCGACGAATGACGTGTGAAGACATAGCGGCCTCAACGAATATTTCAAAAACGTCGGCATTCCGCATTTTGTTTTGTTTTTTATTGGGTTTAACGACCACTGTGAGCAACACAATGGGATATAAGCAGTCGCCCGTCCCTAATTTAGGGTTGCTATTTCCAGAGAAGGAAGAGAGACAGTGTCTTAAGACAAACGCAACATCCATGCCTCACCGGGATTTGAACCCGGACCCCTTTCGGACGAAGGATCAGAAGCCATCATCGCTTAGACCACTGCGTCACCGGGGCGGCGCATTCCGCTTTCTACATAACAAATTACTGCTGCACCTGACGAGAGAACAATTATTAGCCAGAGGTTCAGGTGTGTCATGAGTGGGAACAAATGATTGCCAAGGATCCAAACATTCTAAACATAGTAATTATTCTATATGAAACATGGGTCCACTATTTCGATCCCCTCACGAAGCACGCAACGAGTGTCTGGAAATATACAGGCTGGCCTCCTCCCAAAAAAAGTCAGCCAAACCAAATCTTCTGGAAAGGTGATGATGATAATTTTCTTTTATCATAAAGGTGTAGTCTACCAGCATGCCGTTTCTCCACAAATTACTGTCACTGCCGAGTATTACGTTTCAGTCTTGAAGCGTCTGCGAGGATACATATCGATTAAGCTACTCTTACACCATGCTGCTAACGCCCGCCCCGCCTGCCCACATGTAGGTGCTTGCGTTTAACAATTTCTTACGACATGCCACAGCCTACCTACAGTCCTGACCTCGCCCCGTGCGATTTCTGGTTGTTTCCAACAATGAAGGAGAAATTCCGTGGCGCAACATTCAACACAGATGCTGACGTTGTTCAAGCTGTACAGGGGTTGCTAAAGCAGCTTCCACAAAATGCCTTCGCCACATGCTTTGAAAAGTGGACTAAACAATGGAACCCTTTGCATATCATTCGAGGGAAGATACTTTGAGAAAGAATAACATATATTTTACTGTATACCTATATTTCTTCATTTTGTGTGATTTCACTCTCAGTTTTTATGGAACGGCCGTTGTACAACATTGACCCTGCCTGCATAAATTTCTTGTGCCATTTGCGAATCGACGAACATGACGGTGGATCTTTCACATACTTAGTCCTGTAACTTCGCTGAGTCTGCGTATTCGATTTTGTTTCAATAAGCCAGGCTAGGCATTGTGCCTTTTCTTGAGGATTAGCCATTCGTTTTATTGAACAAAAATAGTCATATCAATAGGGTGTTTGAAATTAGACAAATGTAATGTCAATGAAACCTTTGATAATCACTTAGTATATTGCAGTCAATATGATCAAATTATGTACCAACTGTATTTGTTATGAATTTTTAAACTTGTAAACTGACTTTGTGGTTGTAAAAGGACTTTGTGGACACCTTGTACTTTTTCTTATTATAACCACGTTCACACCCGTAGAAGCGTGGCATCACACGTTTAACGAAATCGACTTCATGCTCATATATGTCGGAGACAAGATCAAGTTTCGATCTTGTTATATCTTCTGAGATATGCTGACCTATTTGTGTTGTTATATGTTCTGAGATATGCTGACCGTTCGTTTTTTCCGCAGAGTTAACGTAATTTCTTTCGCACCATTTCCTTGACTTTTCTTTGCAGTTATCAATCTAAGTTTACTTTTAGAGCATACAGCTAAGATTTGGCGTTGCAGGGAGTTTTCAAAACGTACTAACGTTATTGGGCGCGCTCTCTTGAAGATCTATAGGTTCTTGAATTTCTTTCTGGGTCAAAGAATTTGATGCATTTACTTGACATTGATATATGAGTATAGTTATACACGTACGGCCATTACATGCCATCTCTTCTCTTTCTTCGTATGGATTTTTTTCCCTTTCTTTCTGACTGATGCCTGATACCTCATTCTCCATAGAAGAACAAAATTCTAAGGATGAAGTCAGATTTATAATTTTTGTTCCCCAAATGGTATCTTCCAATTTCTAGTGGAATGTTTAACGGAAAATGCAAAATGCACTCTTTTATAAGATAATAAAATATTTTACAAGTATGTTAAAAGCTCCAAATGTTTAGTCAAATTTCCTTCTTTTTCTGGGTCGCATGGCTTTTTCTTTTCTCTATTAAGCGTTGCTGCCTTAAGAAAAAGCTAGTCATAATTTTGATTAATTCGTGTAATTATTTCATGCAGTGGATCTATAATCTTCGGTTTTGTCCTGGTGCTTAGATCCTTGGGGTTACGTTAATTAGTTAAAAATCAATAAAAGACTTTCAGCATCAGCTTGTCTCCCTTTCATTCACATAAATTGGACAAACACCGCTTTTACTGATCTTTGCTAGTTCACATCACATTTTAAATTTATTATTCAGTTATCTTAATTACGCGAGAATCTACTAATCGTTACTAATAACCAAAACACCGTTTCACTGCCATGCATCTTTCCTTACAGTAGGAAAGTATATTTCAAGTAAAAAACTTTGGACGTAACGAAAATGGGCAACGGAAGTAGTTAAAACCATTGTTGAAATCTGATTTTTTAATGCTGTCCCATGAAGTGACGCAACAATAGTTAATTTCATTGTTACTGAACAATATATTTTACTAAACTATCGCTGATTATTTTTTCAACACGTTTTACATATTTTTTCATCACGTTTTACAATCTGCGCAAATTACGAGAATCTGATGCTAAATGTGATAAAAGCCACTACAAAAATGCATTTTGATGCTATGCACTTTTCCCCACAGTAGTAAAGTACGCGTCGTAGCGAAATTTGACTTCCTGTCGACACCCCATCCCCCAACGGGGGAGGGGGTCGACATACCTGCTATTGGCAAGAGCTTCAAAATGATGTACGTAGGTGAATCAAAAAATAAGTTACACTTACCGCCATCTGCAGTGGGATTGAAGTCAGACCGAGTGTGCTTGGTTGCGAAGTAGACAGTACGTCATAGCTGCCGACGGGAGGTGTTTTAGTTCAGTAACTGCGCAAGGCGTGTGCAGGAAGCAGTTCGTAATGACGCTTCACATTTAGCGCCATCTGGAGAGGGATTACAGTCAGACCGAGGGTGCTTGGGAGCGAAGTAGACAGTGCGTCATAGCTGCCGACGGGAGGTGTTTTAGTTCAGTAACTGTGTAAGGCGTGTGCAGGAAGCAGTTCGTAATGACGCGTCACATTTAGCGCCATCTGGAGAGGGATTACAGTCAGACCGAGGGTGCTTGGGAGCGAAGTAGACAGTGCGTCATAGCTGCCGACGGGAGGTGTTTTAGTTCAGTAACTGCGTAAGACGTGTGCAGGAGGCCGTTCATGACGGCGCGTCAACGGAATTCTTACTCCAAATTGGAAGTACGAGGAACCATTCGATTTTTGTGGGCTAAACGCCTAAATTGAACTGACGTCCATCGTGAAATCTGTGCTGTATACGGGTGAAATGGTATACAGCACAGATTCAACGATGGGAAGTGGTGCCAACAATCTGAAAAGGGTCGTATAAATACAGTGAAGGCAGACCATCAATATCCAGCACTCCGCAGCATGTTTTCGCCGTTGATGACATGACACGGGGATAATAGGCGTACCAAAATCAAGGAAATTGCCAGTACGTTAGACATTCCGTACGGGACTGTGCATTCCATCATTCACGAGTATCTGGGATTTTGGAAATTGTGTGCGAGATCCTTAACTGTTTGCACTAAACTGGAAGAGACTTTTTCTGTACAGGCATGAAAAAGTTAATCACACGTTCCGATTAATGTTTACAGTCCTAAGGCGACTATGTCGAAAAATTAATAAATGTTGTACCTTTAAACCAACATGCATCCCTTGAGTATATCTCTTTATTTTTCATTTATTTTTTATTATTCAACAGTGTAACTTACTTTTTGATCCGTCCTTGTATAATAACACGATGGGGTGCAACCTGTAAGATATCCTAGATCAGGGGTAGCCAACCTTTTTTGAAATTGGGCCAGTAAATTCTTAGAAAACATTTGAAGGGCCACCGTAACCAACTTAAACATTGACAACTATTATCAACTAAAAATGGGGTTATTTTATATGTTTTTGTAAAGTACTGAAACCCATATACATTTTTAAACAGTCATTTTACTAAATCATTCATATAATACTAAAATTATTATGCAAAAAAAATAAACTGAATTGTTATAATAAAACTTTCTTTTGTACTAGAAATTAAAGAGACAAAATTAATTAAAAAATTAAAGTTCATATGAACTTTGCACACCAGCAACACTAATGTGATTTTTCAACCTGCTTTTCACGTAACAATTTGCCAATGTTGGGTGTAATGCTCGATGTACTTAAAAGAACCATATCACCAATCTGTGATAGTTGAGAGAAATTTACTTTTGACAACATTCATGGATGAAAATGTTTGTTCACAAATGTATTTGGATCCGAATCTGCAAATGAACCTCACAGCAAAGTCATGAAGCTCGGGAAACTGTTCTTTAGCTATGTATTTCCAGAACTCAATTAAATTAAGAGCAGTGGGTGATTCACATTGTTTTTTAAACTTTGCACTAAGTCCTGAGTGGCTTTGGATTTCTAATATTTCGATTTGCATTGATGGGAAATTTTTATGTACATCAGACTCTGAAATACAAAATGGGTTTAAGAATAATTCTATGTTACTCCTTTCAGATTCAAAAGCAGAAAATCGAGTTAAGAAGGATTTGCACAACAATGTAACAGCTGATTTGTATTTTAATCGATCGATGGTAAAATTACTGCACTTACTTAAGATTTGCTGAATGGTTGGGAAATGATCAAATTTGCCCTGCTCTAAATTGTTACAAAACAGTTTCAACTTTAATTTAAAACTGTTGACTTCATTACATAAAAATAAAATGAATAACATGTATCCAGAGTAAAATAAAATAAAAATAATCATTATTGTCAGTAAAAGTTAAGTTAGAAAAACAAAGTTAGTGCTTGGGGTACTGGGGGTCATTCAAAATGTCCCGGCGGGCCTATGTTTGGCTCGCGGGACTAGGGTTGAACATCCCTGTCCTAGACCAAAAGTTATCAAACTCCCTCAGTAACACACTTGAGATTCAGCTTTTCTTTCTGTCTTAAGGTCACATTTTATCTTGCGCATGCGCAGATGGAATTTCATAGCTACATCACATTTCATCGGTGTTAGGGTCGTTCTTACGTTTGCCTAAATCTGAATAATATATAGTAATAAAAATAAATATTGTTTTTGAAAAACTAAACAGTCGAAATACACTATTGCCGCCCTATAGTTTAGTATATATTTACTTTTATGACTCACATATTTTCTTTCATTGGTTTTGTGACAAACATTTATTTATTCACCTACTTACACTGTAAAAAATAAGTGGTGTGAATTCACGGAAAATTTCTGAAAATAACGTACAGCAAAGTTACCGGTAAGTGTCAGTCTTTTAACAAAATTTCCGTTTTGAAAAGTGTCCGGTTCTTTAAACTTCCATATTTTTACAGATTCCCGTAGTCAATAATTCCGGTTTTTTTTTTGGGGGGGGGGGGATTCTCCAGAAAGTCCGTTTCAAATTTTTTCGTATTTATACAGACAATTCGCAAAATCGGAAACACTGAATTTTTCAAACCTTGCGCCAAATAATTCTTTTGCGCCGGTATGTACGATCGAACCGAGGTCGGTTGGGTCTTCAGAACAGAGATGGAAACGGGTCACGCGTCAACAAGTAGACAATTTCTTGCGGGTCTAACGGGTCGGGTCAAGGTGTTCCTGACCCGATTCTGACCCGGTTTTATTCCCGTTTTAATTTTGAAAAGAGAAAAGTATATTCCAAAGAAAAATGCGCGTTGTGGAATTCTGTAGTCGATACTGGTGCCCATGGAGTGAATAATGATTTGCCATGCAAAAATATTGTCGTCTCTTTCTTAAAGCAACAAAGATTTCTACCGACCGACGTCAGACACACCGACACTATATCGTAAAAAGATATTTCCTTTGCGTTCTTTTACAGTGCGGTTGTCTAAGGCAAGGTACAGGCAAACGCCATTCGCCTGCTTCTCAGCTGAATCACTCTCTCCGTCCGAAGTTGACTATGAGTTACTTTTCACATCGCATCTTTTACGTTGTGCGTTCAGAGGCTTCCGATTGATGTGCTAACAGCCCGTTCTCATGACAGGTCATGTCGAAATTAACTGCTTATTTCTTAACATGGATGAATTTAATATTGAGGAAGGTGAGAAAGGCGTCGAGGCCAACAAACGCGTGTTTGTTGAAAACCACAAGGGGAAGAGTGAATGCTGGAAAATGTTTCGTCTCATTAAGGAACCGGTGAATAATTCTGTGTTGTTTAGTCTCCTTCATTTTGCTGATGACGTAGTCATTTTTGCAACTACCCCATCAAAGCTGCAGAGTATGATTCAGGAACTTGCTGATAAGAGTAAAGAAGTGGGATTAAAAATGAACTTTATACAATGTTTTTACAAGGAATGAAGATTCATCGATTGATGGGAAAAAGCTGGAGATAACTAATACCTGCATTATCTTGGACAGCAGATATCAAGTGAGGATCACATTGATGAAGAAATAAATCGGCATATAAAACTTGCCTGGAGAGCGTTTGGAAGAAACAGTAAAATTTTCAAGAGCAATTTGCCATTATGCCTTAAAAGAAAAGTGTTTGATCAATGCAGCCTTGCAGTGCTTTCATATGGTGCAGAGACGTGGACCTTAACTAAAAGAGACATACAAAGACTGCAGCAACTCAAACAAGCATGGAGTAATGCATGCTTGGTGTAGCCAGGAGAGATAAGAAGAGGAACTCGTGGATCATAAAAATGACAAGAGTGGAAGACATCATGACCAGAGTAAAATCCCTGAAATGGCAATAGACTGGACATATTGCGAAAAGGACAGACCGTCGATGGACAGCTAAAATTTTAGACTGGATTCCAAAGGACAGGAAAAGACCAAGAAGAAAACCACATGGGAGATGGGCGGATGAAATTCGAAAGTATGCGGGAGTAACATGGAAGAGACTGGCACAAGACAGACCGTTGTGGAAGAAACTCGGGGAGACTTTCGTCCAGCAGTGAATTGATAATGGTTGACAATGATGACACATATATATATATCATCATCATCATTGTCAACCATTATCAATCCACTGCTGGACGAAGGTCTCCCAAGTTTCCTCCACAATGGTCTGTCTTGTGCCAGTCTCCTCCATGTCACCCCTGCATACTTTCGAATTTCATCCACCCATCTCCCATGTGGTCTTCTTCTGGGTCTTTTCCTGTCCCTTGGAATCCAATCTAAAATTTCGGCTGTCCATCGATGATCTGTCCTTCTGGCAGTATGTCCAGCCCATTGCCATTTCAGGGATTTAACTCTGATCATGATGTCTTCCACTCTTGTCATTTTTCGGATCCACGAGTTCCTCTTCTTATCTCTCCTGGTTACACCAAGCATGCACCTCTCCATGCTTCTTTGAGTTGTCTGCAGCCTTTGTATGTCTCTTTTAGTTAAGGTCCACGTCTCTGCACCATACGTAAGCACTGGAAGGATGCATTGATCAAACACTTTTCTTTTAAGACATAATGGCATATTGCTCTTGAAAATTATGCTGTTTCTTCCAAAAGCTCTCCAGGCAAGTTTTGTACGCCGATTAATTTCTTCATCAATGTGACCCTCACTTGATATCTGCTGTCCAAGATAAACATACGTGTCTGTTATCTCCAGCATTTCTCCATCAATCGATAAATCTTCATTTCTTGTAAAAGCATTGAACATCACTTTTGTCTTCTGAAAGTTCATTTTTAATCCCACTTCTTTACTCTTGTCAGCAAGTTCCTGGATCATACTCTGCAGCTCTGATGGGGTAGTTGCAAAAATGACTACGTCATCAGCAAAACGAAGGTGGGTTAGATAATCTCCATTAATCTTTATCCCCTTGTTTTCCCAGCTCAGCGACTGAAAAACACCCTCCAATGTGGCATTAAAGAGCTTCGGAGATATGGTGTCACCTTGTCTCACTCCCTTTCCAATTTTTACGTGTGTTGTATTTTCAAACAGCCTAATCTTTGCACTTGCATTTTCATAGATGTTATTAATAATATTAATGTATGCATCTTCAATACCGCAGGTTTTCAGAGCCATTGTAACTGCTGATGGTTTCACCGAATCAAAGGCTTTTTCATAATCGATAAAAGCCATGCACAATGGAAGCTCATATTCCCTCGCTCTTTCAATTAGTTCTCTCAGCACGTGGATATGATCTATTGTGCTGTAGCCACTCCTGAATCCAGCTTGTTCTCTCGGTTGAGCCATGTCCAGTGTTACCTTCAAGCGGTGTGAAAGAACTTTAGTGAAGATTTTATAAACTACTGATAGGAGGCTGATAGGTCTGTAGTTTCCGAGATCCTCAATGTCACCTTTCTTATGTAGCAGGATCATTGTAGCGGTGTTCCAATCCTCAGGAATCTTTCCTTCATTAAGGCATCGAGTGAAAATTTGGGCGAGTACTGTTTCGATTTCTCCACTTGCTTCTTGTATGATGTCTACAGTAATTCCATCTTCTCCTGGAGCTTTTCCTCGCTTCATGTTCTTGATTGCATGTGCAACTTCTGCTGGAAGGACTGGAGGAACTATACTAGTATATATAGTTTTGAATTTATAGTTAAAAGCAGATTTGTCCGGGTCCGAAACGGGTCCAGTTACGGAACGTCCGGGTCCGAAACGGGTCCAGTTACGGAACGTCCGGATCCGAAATTTTTGACCCGTTTCCAACTCTGCTTCAGAATCGGCGCGTCCTAACCAGTGAGCCTGGATGTCTTCGGAATCGCACTCACGGTCAAGGTAAAACTTATTGAGCGATGATGATTTTTTTCTTTTTCATTAATACGAGTGATTTAGTCTTTTCATTTGCTGTTGGAGCTTATTACTTTTTTGAATACGTTTTTAATAATTTTATTTTTTCTGTAGGAACAATTATCGCAAATTAAGTACTTTTTTCATTGTGAGTTTTCGAAGCAACAGAATGCTTTGGAACTTGAGTAAGTTCTTGTATTTTGACTGACAATAACTTTCAATTATCTTTAAGAAAAGGTGAAATGTACCGTTTTATAGTAGTATTTCACAAAACTCCTAAATATAACATTTTCTCTTGATAGCTAAATAATAACTTTTGTTTTAAGGATTCTACAGACTGATACATAGGCATCGTACAATTACCTGTACAATTATTTAAATACCCGGTTTCTTAAGGTAACACAATGTACACTATATTGACAAAAGTCACCGGACACCAAAAAGAGAAACACAACATAGCATTTATTGACATACATCAGTACGGTGTCGGTCCACCTTTGGCCTTATGCATACACTGATCCTTCGAGACATGCTATCGACAAGGTTTTGGAACACAGCGATAGGTATGCGCTTCCATTCAGTACATAATGCTACCGCTAACTATTGCTTAGTAGTAGGCCTGGGTTCCAAACTTCTTATGCGGCGCTTTAATTGATCCCATATGTGCTCAATGGGATTAAGATCAGGGCCCTGTGCTGGCCAGTCCACACACGATAAGGAATTATCG
This sequence comes from Macrothele yani, assembly GCA_039090855.1. NCBI lineage: Eukaryota > Metazoa > Arthropoda > Arachnida > Araneae > Macrothelidae > Macrothele > Macrothele yani. The sequence goes on from CM077028.1 coordinate 15,423,673, forward strand.
TCAAACCACACCGAACTTTATGGCTCGGTGCATTGTCCTGCTGGTACCAACAAGGCTCGGTTCCACAGTATTGCCACAGAGTTGGAGGGCATAATTGTCCAGAATATCGAGGTAGACGTGCTGGTTAACAAGTTTGTCCACGATAACCAATGGGCCGGGACCATACCATGAAAAACACCCCCACACGAATACACTGTGGTAAATAGCGTTTCCCCGGATGCCGCCATCTCCACACAAAGCCATCAGACTAATGGATCGTGTATCTGGACTCATCAGTCCATAGGACCCGTTTCCATTGATCTACGGTCCACGATAAATGTTCTTTACACGATGCTAAACGACGAGTAGCATTCCGAGTGGAGATGAAAGGCTTATGAGCAGCCGTATGACCACGGTAATCCATGGAAAGAAGTTCTCTGCGAATGGTACGTGTACATACCGAGGTTCCAGCATTTCTACTAACCTGTACACTGAGGTCTTGTGCAGTACTCCGTCGATTAGCTGTAACGACTCTCCTGAGGCTTCGACGTCCTCTATCACTGATTTTCTTTGGTCTGCCGGTACGTTTTGCTGCTTCAGGCACGCCATGTGTCTTCCACTTATTGAGTACATCCAAAACAGTTGATTTGGGTATGTTTAAACGCCTTTCGGTTTCTTTTATGGACAACCCACTAATATAACACCCAAAAATCTGTCCTTTCTCAAAGTCAGTTCTCTCCCGTCGCGACATTTTCACTCAACTTCACAGTGCGATATGATCGCAGTCAGCTGCAGGCTTGTTTTTATAACGTTTGCAGCTCTATCGCGCATTTTAAGAACGCAGCGGATCCGTTCATTTGCTTTTGAAGGGTTGTCCGGTGACTTTTGTCAATATAGTGTATGTCCCATCGATAACCTTCTTTTTAACATGTTGATCGGATTCCTGGGTTCTTCCACTCTCTCCACGACCTCCTCCTTAGTCTTTCTATCGATCCAACTTATTCTCTCCATTCTTCTATAACTCCACATCTCAAATGCCTCCAACCTTTTCACTTCCCATAATTATATACAGTTTTATAAAAATTGTTAATAATTTTCTTTACCCTTTTAGCGTCCATAATTACATTAATCGCTTTTTTAGAGTTAGTAGTTAAATATATAACCATATATTCGATAAAATGTTAAGCCCAACATTTTGCAGAATATATAGATTTATTAATCTACGACGACCTCAGCTGCCGAGAAAAGCTGTCTAAAAAATTATTTACTCAAGTTTTTTGAAAAATACGTTTTTATTTATTTCCGTATTTTTTATGGGAAATATTTTCGCAGTGTCTTTATTCAATGTACAATTAATAATCAACATTGAAATCTTATTTTCTGTGATTTTCAATGCCCCTTTTTAAGAGCTTAAATATGGATTAACTAAATTACTCTGCGTGGTACACTATGAAGAGTTTATGAAATACAGATAACTGCACATGAATCAAGCTTCATTTTTAGGCTCTCCTCAAAAAATCATGAATCCTAAGGATTTTACTTAGGATTTATTTTTACCTTAATTTATGATCCTAAGGATTTTACTTAGGATTTATTTTTACTTGAACTTATGATCCTAAGGACTTTACTTTAATTTTTCCCTCTAAAGTGCTTGAAGAAGATGGTCGTTTCAACAAATAATCTAATGGGTTACTTGCAGTCATCATTCATGGATTTCAAAAATTTCACTACAAAAAAAAAAAAAAAAAAAAATCAAACGGGCACAGTAGCAACTGTGCCACAACCTACAACAAAAAAAGACCGAGAAGACCACATGGGAGACGAATGGATGAAATTCGAAAGCATGCCGGAGTAACATGGATGCAACAGGCTCAAGACAGAAAGTTGTAGAAGAAACTTGGGGAGATCTTCATCCAGCAGTGGATTGTAATGGAAAGATCTATGTCAATAGTTTTCCATTCATCTTTTGTAAATAGTTTCAAATAGCTTTATAAAAGAATAAATTAAATCAATAAATTCAATAAAAGAACTCGCAGAACGGTTGGTAATAATGTTTAGCAATTTGTCTGTAGCCCCCGGACGTCTCAACGGCACTTATTTTATATCCAACACTACCTGTTAGAGTAACTACACTGGCGCGCAAAAATTAAGGACGAGATGGTTTTTCGAATGTAACGTCGTGCAGAAGTGCTCCACATCGACTCAAATCATACCATAAGATTCCCCAAGATGTAAGAATATGGGACAAGTGAGCAAAACCGTCCAAACAAGGAATCCAAAGGATACAAAGGCACTTTATTGAAAAGGTAGCTTCGAGCACAACTGGACAGAAGACAGAAACGTCCATGTGACAGGCGGCTGCCAAGAAAAATCCAGTCTTTAGTAGGGGATATGATCACCCCCTGAGTGCGTTGCAGGATTTACAACGTCTATCCATGCTGAGGACGAGGTTGTCAAAGAGCTGTTGAGGCATCGCGGCCCATTCCTCTTGTAGCGCCAATCGCAGCTGTGGAATCTTTGTTGGCGGCTGGTGACGTGCTGCCAAGCATCTCCCGAGAAGGTCCCACACGTGTTCGATTGGTTTTAGGTCCGGGGACCTTGCGGGCCAATCCATGCGTTGAATATCTTCACTCTCCAACAGCTCTGCGACAGCTACTGTACGATGAGGTGTACCGTTGTCGTCCATGAAGAGGCACTCAGGACCCACAGCACCTCTAAACAGACGCACGTGAGGCAGCAGAACCTCGGTACAATAGCGGACCCCAGTGACTGAACCTCCTTGGAAGATGTGAAGGTCAGTACGGCTACCAAGCATGATACCGCCCCAAACGAGAACTCCGCCACCTCCAAACCGGTCCCTTTCGATGATGTTGGAGGTGTGATTGCGTGTTCCCTGCTTTCTCCAGATGTGTATACGTCCAGAATCGCTCGTCAGACTAAATCGGCTCTCATCCGTAAAGAGAACTCGACCACATTGCTCATGTCTCCAGTTCTTGTGTTCCTGGCACCACAGAAGCCGCCGTCTCCAATGAGCAGGCGTTAATGGCACACACCGTACTGGTCGTCGTGCAAATATAGACCACCTTTGTGCAGCCTCCTGGTTACGGTAAAACGCGATAACGGACGTCCAGTTGTCTGTTGCATGTGCCTTACGATTTCGCCCGCTGTCTGCGTCTGTCTCTTTTCGCGTGTAGGACAATATACCGGTCGTCCCCCGCCGTGGTTGCTCGTGGATGACCACTGCTAAACTCTCGGACAGCTGTTCCTGTCGTTTGAAATGCTCTCCAAGTTCGTGAAACGATGCTGTGAGCGATCCCGAACTCCTCGGCCACACTAGTCAAACTTCGACCTTCTTTCAACTTCCCAATGACGCGACATCGGGTAAAGTCATCCAGATGTCGTCTACTGGATTGCCTGTTGGCCATATCACACGGTGGCAGCAGCTCGACGTCGTTCAAACCAATGTACACCGTGCAATAGCTTTCACCGAATTGCTAAGCGTACACCGCCCGTGTGCTTTATACCCTTCCGACACACACACCCCCCCACGTCCTGCTGCATATATGCGCATGCCCTACCGTACCGGACCCTAGTCTATCTCCTGAGTGGTCTTTCGGTCCGTTCTGCCTGCTCGTTCCGCTGTTATGCTAATTTCTCCTCTTCGTCCTTAATTTTTGCACACCAGTGTACTTCTGAAGGGTCATACATAAGCTGAAAACAGTCAAAAATTATTTATGAAATACAATGTGTCGGGCACGACTGAAATATCTCTCACTGATTACCACTGAAACCCAAGAGGCAGGTAAATTAAATACCAAAGATTTAATTCGAGACTTGGTCAAAACAAAAAGTAGAGAAATAGATAAATACTAAATTAGGAAATTCTATTTATCAAAAAAATAAGGATCTTAGAAGTTAAAATGTATGCATTTTTATTTTTCATTTCCTCGTTAGTTTTGTAAATAGGGCAGAAACGGGGGAATCTGTTTTGTGATTTTGCATAATGACCGAAGATTTGTAGTTACGTCTCTGTATTTTCCGGAATTAACGAAATATGTATGAAATTCAGTCTTGATTATAAATAAGGTAAAAACCCAAAGCTGTGATATCTAAGCGAGGAACTGTTAGCACAGCATACAAGACCAGCATACAGGATGTAGCATTAGACGCTGATCATAAATAGTTTTGATACAGTAACCTGGAATGTAGCGTCGCTACGAATAGAAAAGGGTAGTTTTAGTAACTGCAAATTTCAAAATAAAATACCTTTGTATCGGAAAATCACGCTCCAAATCGTCCTACTATTTAAAGAAACAGTGTAGAAAAAGTTCTCCAACTTACGGGTCATTCTCGGATTTTCTGAAACTGGTTTGGCTGAGACAGGAAGCTGAGAATGCTCTGCTTACAATCTCACATACCTGACTTGGCTTCCATTGTGAAACCTAGCCAAAGTGCTAACTGGAATGCCTTTTCGGTCAGCCTTCGAAGACATACCTGACGACTTACATTGTGAAAGCTCACCAGACACCTAACTGAGAAGCCTTCTCAGTCAGATTGCGAAGACATACCTGACGCCTCACATTGTGAAAGCACGCCAGACACCTAACTGGTAAGCCTTTCCAGTCAGCCTAAGAAGACATACCTGACGCCTTACATTGTGAAAGCTCGCCAGACACCTAACTGGGAAGCCTTTCCAGTCAGCCTAAAAAGGACATACCTGACGCCTTACATTGTGAAAGCTCGCCAGACACCTAACTAGGAAGCCTTCTCAGTCAGCCTAAGAAGGCATACCTGACGCCTCACATTGTGAAAGCACGCCAGACACCTAACTGGTAAGCCTTCTCAGTCAGCCTAAGAAGACATACCTGACGTCTTACATTGTGAAAGCTCGCCAGACACCTAACTGGGGAGCCTTCTCAGTCAGCCTAAGAAGACATACCTGACGCCTTACATTGTAAAAGCACGCCAGACACCTAACTGGAAAGCCTTCTCAGTTAGCCTGCGAAGTCATACCTGACGCTTTATATTGTGAAAGCTCGCCAGACACCTAACTGGTAAGCCTTCTCAGTCAGCCTAAGAAGACATACCTGACGCCTTACATTGTGAAAGCACGCCAGACACCTAACTGGTAAAGCCTTTCCAGTCAGCCTAAGAAGACATACCTGACGCCTTTACATTGTGAAAGCTCGCCAGACACCTAACTGGGAAGCCTTTCCAGTCAGCCTAAGAAGGCATACCTGACGCCTTACATTGTGAAAGCTCGCCAGACACCTAACTAGGAAGCCTTCTCAGTCAGCCTAAGAAGGCATACCTGACGCCTCACATTGTGAAAGCACGCCAGACACCTAACTGGTAAGCCTTCTCAGTCAGCCTAAGAAGGCATACCTGACGCCTTACATTGTGAAAGCTCGCCAGACACCTAACTGGGGAGCCTTCTCAGTCAGCCTAAGAAGACATACCTGACGCCTTACATTGTGAAAGCTCGCCAGACGCCTAACTGGTAAGCCTTTCCAGTCAGCCTAAGAAGACATACCTGACGTCTTACATTGTGAAAGCTCGCCAGACACCTACCTGGAAAGCCTTCTCAGTCAGCCTAAGAAGACATACCTGACGCCTTACATTGTGAAAGCTCGCCAGACACCTACCTGGAAAGCCTTCTCAGTTAGCCTGCGAAGACATACCTGACGCCTTTATATTGTGAAAGCTCGCCAGACACTTAACTGGTAAGCCTTCTCAGTCAGCCTGCGAAGACATATCTGACGCTTTATATTGTGAAAGCTCGCCAGACACCTAACTGGTAAGCCTTCTCAGTCAGCCTAAGAAGATATACCTGACGCCTTACATTGTGAAAGCTCGCCAGACACCTAACTGGAAAGCCTTTCCAGTCAGCCTAAGAAGACATACCTGACGCCTTACATTGTGAAAGCTCGCCGGACACCTACCTGGGAAAGCCTTCTCAGTCAGCCTAAGAAGACATACCTGACGCCTTACATTGTGAAAGTTCGCCAGACACCTACCTGGGAAGCCTTCTCAGTTAGCCTGCGAAGACATACCTGACGCCTTACATTGTGAAAGCTCGCCAGACACTTAACTGGGAAGCCTTCTCAGTCAGCCTGCGAAGACATATCTGACGCCTTAAATTGTGAAAGCTCGCCAGACACCTAACTGGGAAGCCTTCTCAGTCAGCCTGCGAAGACATACCTGACGCCTCACATTGTGAAAGCACGCCAGACACCTAACTGGCAAGCCTTCTCAGTCAGCCTAAGAAGACATACCTGACGACTTACATTTATACCAATGCGCCACCAGCCAGGGCGTCCTTAAATAATTTACCTTGGTATCTAGTCTTGAATGGTGTATATAATAAGAATGCACATATCAAGATCATCTTTAGAATTTGAATTTTTTATCTTTACTCTTTTACCGACTGGAGCGAATTAACTCGGGGATCAGTAAAATGGGCTGAAATCAGATCGAGCAAATAAATTCGTCGAGTAAGAAGTGGACCGAAAGCGGGTGGAAGGAGTGAACCTGCGCATCAGAGAAAGCGTTGCTTAGCTTTGTTATTCAAAGTGATCATTTAAGGGGATGATTGCCACTAACTGATTACCTGCTGAAAAAGCTGTAACAATGGAGTTCGTAAAACCCGGCCACTATGTGAACGTTTTTGTTTGGGAGGCGCAGAAATTTTTGGGCACTGTTTGGTTCAGTTATATCTCTCGTTTTAAGAACTAAACGTAAACAAAAGTAGTGCAGCTAGCTACTTTGCAGAAAAGGTCATTTTAGCAAGCTGACGTAGAAAACAAATTACATGGTGAGATCAGTAGACGAGTGAATTTAGCTTTGAAAGTCACATCTGCTTTAGGACGATTTCATGGGACTGACGGAAGAAACGAAAGACAGAACTTCTGGAACAAAGAAAAACAAACAAATGATGACGGAACTTCCGGTACAAACGAAAGTGTAATTGTTCTTATTTTGAACTATAGTACACCGAGTAAAGATCTGCACAGGCCTAACCTGACACGGGCTGTTGTTGTTTTTTCTTTTTTCATCAGTTAAGTACAAACTATAGGGCTCGGGCCGGGCCGGGCCGGGCCGGGCAGGTTTAAACATCTTGACTTGTTAAATAATCTGATGACGAAGTTCACTGAGTGAAACGAATCTGCCACCAGATCCATTGATTAATTACAGCTGGAACCGATGAGTCGGACTGTAAAATGAGAGTCTGAAATGGGACATCTGACAAAACAAAGACTGGCTTGCTAAATAATCAGATGGCGAAGTTCACTGAGTGAAACGAATCTGCCAAAAAATTAAATATTAATTACAGCATCAACCGACAAGTCAGGCCGTAACATGAGAGTCTGAAATGGGACGGTTTATTTCTTTTAGGGTTGAAATCAAGTTCTGTTTTCACGTCGTTGACTTTAGCGATTAAAACACCGGGCTTCATTTTTAGCACGTCTTTTGTAAAAAAAAGATCGTGCTTATGTTATCGGTTTGTCCGTCCGTCCGTCTGTACCCACGATATCTCGGCAACTATTAGTCCGAATTGAAAAATTATTTTTGCATTGGGAAGCTTGAAATATGCGAATGATGATCTTTATTTCGTTTTTTTTTTTTTTTACGATGTACAATTTCGCCGCTTGAGGGCGTAAATGCAGATGATGTCGAATTCAAAAATACGTTTTATTCCACATATTTGCTTCTAAACATCCGATTGATAAAATTATTTTATCTTTCAATTCCGTTTATGTCGAAGAGTATTTTAGATATAGTTACTTTTTCAAATTACGCATAGGTATTCCGCTAGGGGGCGTAGAAATAAATTACATTTTTCCTGATAATTCTTCTAAAACTCCGATTTGAAAAATATTTTCTTCAGCGGATACATCTCCTAACGGAAAATCTTTTGCATATAATTTCTAATTTTTGGTAAAGAATACTTTGGCCCCCAGGGGGCGTAAGTGTTAATTTTTGCTTCTGATGTATTTGCCATAAAATTTGAGCTTCTAAAATATCGATTGAAAATATTCTTTCATGGACTGATGCCACTAACATCGATAAACCTTTTCGGAATATTTTCTTCCTAAAATATTCCACAGTTTCTCCTCCAGGGGGCGTAGATATATCACTTATGTTTGTCAATATCTCTACTTCTAGGAGTCCGATTTCAAAAATTCCTTCTTTGTTGGATAATGTTTTCCGTGTGACACGTTTTTCATATAATTTAAAAAATTTCAAGTAATTCATAGGCTTTCCGCTAGGGCGCGTAGCGGTAAGTTGCGTTCCCCCATATATCTCTGCTTCTGAATTTCCGATTTGAAAAATTCTTTCTGCACCGGATACAGTTCCTGATGGGAAATCGTTTGCACATAATTTCTGATTTTTGTAAAAAAATGGTTTGGCCACCAGGGGGCGTAAATCTTAATTTCCGCTTCTGATGTATTTGCAGCAAAATATGAGCTTCTAAATTCTCGATTGAAAAAAGTGATTTGTTGACCAATACTACTCATGTCGACAAACCTTTTAGGAATATTTTATTCTTGAAATAACGCATGGTTTCTACGCCAGGGGGCGTAGACATATATTTTATTTTTGTCAATATCTCTACTTCTAAGAGTCCGATTTGAAAAATTCCTTCTTTGTTGGATAGTGTTTCCGATGCGAAATGTTTTTCCTATAAATTCAAAATTTTCAAGTAAATCATAGACTTTCCGCTAGGGGACACAAAGGTGGTAAATTGCATTTTCTGCGTTATTTCTGCTCCTAAAACTCCGATTTGAAAAATTATTCCGGTATCGCATACAAGACCTGATGGAAAATATTTTTCACATAATTTCTAATGTTTGGGAAAGAATGGTTTGGCCACCAGGAGGCATAAGTGTTAATATATGCTTCTGATGTATTTGTACCAAAATCTGGGATCCTGAAAACTCGACCAAATTTATTTTTTCTTGGACCGATACCGCTCATATGGATAAACCTTTTGAGAATACTTTCTTCCTAAAATAATGCATGGTTTTCCCACCAAGGGACGTAAAGTCACATCTTATTTTTGTCGATAACTCTGTTTCTAAGAGTTCGTAACTCAAGATTCCGTTTACACCAATATCTAAGGGATTAAAGACCCGATTGAAAAACTTCTTCCTTCCGTAAGATACTATTGTTTTCCATACCGGTTCCATTGACTCTGAATAGCTTTGATAAATTTAATTTGCGTCAGAACGGATTCAAAAGACGTGCTTATTACACCCGAAAATTCGGTGTCATCTTTCTTGTTTTATTGGGGTTTTAACGACCACTGTGAGCAACACAATGGGCTATAAGCAGTCGTTCGTCCCTAATTTAGAGTCATTGACTCCAGGGAAGGGAGAGAGCCAGTGCCGTAAGACAAACACAACATCCATGCCTCACCGGGATTCGAACCCGAACCCATCTCGGACGGAAGCCATCGCTTAGACCACTGCACCACCGGGTGGCATATGTAAAGTATGAATGCATGATAGCAATTGAGATTTCCGTAAATGAAGAACGATATGATCCTTGATCATCATCCAGTCAAATTCAATTTCTTCGAACTGCTGTCGGCCTAAACTAAATTTACGAGATCTGGCTGCGTCGGGTGTTGCCAAACTTTGATTTAACTTATATCTGGAAGCCTCACAAGTTGGAGGAAGAAAATGATGAGAAAGATGAGGTGCGTAGCTTCCTCGTAACAAAAACACATCCTTGAAAAGGAAAATCGTGTAAAAAACGCAGGAATGTCTTAGGTGCGAAAAATGTACTCTTGCTATCTTGTGAGGCTGCATATGAATGCTGTGAAAATATGCGCATCAAACAGGCGCCCCGGGGATAAAGGTGCCAATTACACTGCCCCGAAGTCACCTCATGCAGCGTGCCGTCTGCTCTACCATCATCATCATCTGTAAATCTCGTCACCCAGGAGACGCCAGGCATCTTTAGGTGTTCACGTTCATTGGGAGACGGAGCACACAGCATGTTGCTTGTTCGTCTTTCCGCTGCAAACACGTGTTTCGCATGCGAAGTTGCAAGGCCTCCTCTTGAAAGGGCTTTTCGGTCGATAATAAACGCAAATTGGAACGCGGATTTCGTTGGAGATACGCCGTCAGGACGGATAACTATCATACTTCCTCTTCGTAGCACGGATGCCTCATTTTATTTATTTACTTATTTATTTCAGAGGGAAGATGCTTTTGTATTCTAATGCGTGCTTCTTACCGCAGAATAACTCTCGCAAAAAATCGTGCTGTGCAAATAACATGCAGACAAAAGCCCGCAAAATCCTTCGAAATCCTGTTCACAATGAAAAGAACCATCAGCACAATTAGTACCGTTATCTGAAACATTTTTTCTCCTTCGTTTCTTATGGCTTTTATTATGTGTTTCACTTACGATATTTCTTAGACTTATATTCTAGTTCAGTGTTTCCCAACAGCCGGTCCTCGAGGTTTTTTCTACCGACGGGCGAGAAACCGAGTGAATTTATTTATTTTCCTTTTGAATCGAAATGGAGTCAAAGTAAGAAGAAACCTAGTTCTAAATATTTTTTTGAACGCCTGTAGCGGAAGATTAAAGGCAGCTTGGATTGCTAATCTCTTCACAGAAGATCTGAACACCTGCAGGCTAACTCACCACCAGGAAAAGGAAAACTTTGTTGAACTTCCTTCTGATGCTAGTCTGGTATCTGAACTCCTGCCTCCTGCAGGCTACCTCACCAGGAAAAGGAAAACTTACTTGAACTTCCTTCTGATGCCAGTCTGGTATCTGAACTCCTGCAGGCTAACTCACCAGGAAAAGAAAAACTTTGTTGATCTTCCTTCTGATGTCAGTCTGGTATCTGAACTCCTGCCTCCTGCAGGCTAACTCACCAGGAAAAGGAAAACTTTGTTGAACTTCCTTCTGATGCCAGTCTGGTATCTGAACTCCTGCAGGCTAACTCACCAGGAAAAGGAAAGCTTTGTTGAACTTCCTTCTGATGCCAGTCTGGTACCTGAATTCCTGCAGGCTAACTCACCAGGAAAAGGAAATCTTTGTTGAACTCCCTTCTGATGCCTGTCTGGTATCTGAACTCCTGCAGGCTAACTCACCAGGAAAAGGAAAGCTTTGTTGAACTTCCTTCTGATGCCTGTCTGGTATCTGAACTACTGCAGGCTAACTCCCCAGGAAAAGGAAATCTTTGTTGAACTTCCTTCTGATGCCAGTCTGGTATCGATATTCAGATCAAAATCTCTGACTCAGTTTTGGGGTAATACGGAGAATATCCTAGTCTCAGTGACAAAGCTCTAAAATTATTGGAAACTTTTTCGACCCCGTATTTATTACGAGAAAACCTTTTCGGCCGTTTTGGCAATCAAAACAAAACAAAGTAACATAATGGACATTAATGCTGCTCTGCGCCTTGCATAAATGACGCTGGAACTACGGCTCGAGGAGACTATCACAAAGCAGCAGCAACAGACGTCGCATTGACCCCAGAAAAAATTATATTAACGGTAACGAGAATATCGTGGTATACTGATTATGGATTGCACTTATTAATCGCTAAAGAATATTAACAGATTAAGGGATATTATGTCTAAGTAGGTGACATGGAATAATCTTGTATATAAACTAGGACAAGCCACTAATGGTAACTGATAACTCGGGTACAGTTGGCAAATTTTGAGCGAAGCTATTGCAAAATCTAAGCTCATTAAGGCGTCTATTATAAAAGATTCTAAAAAATGAACGCGTAAAATTTATGACCTCCACAACTAAAGTACGAAACATTCAAAAAAAGAAATGCCTAAAATTTATCATGAACTACTTTCCTTCACGCATTCACGTTGGTTGTGATCTGGTAGCATGTAAACAAAGCGGACACACACACTCAGATCGGGAGCCACGTTTTTCATTTTGTATCGCGAAAAGACAGACACACATACACAAACTTCATTTTATTCTTATAAATTAAGCAAGTGTTCAGCTAACAGATGGTGTCTTTCCATTTCTTCGTTTTTCAATTCAAACGATTTTTTTAAATTAATGTTAGTGAGTCGACTTTCGTGAAACGGTTGAAGTAAAAGGCCATCTAGTTTTAATTGAAATTTCTCAGTGACACGGAATTTCGGGAATCGGAAGGCGTCAAAACCTGACCATGTACGATGTCCGATCGCATGCCAAAAATCACGGTGATCGGATATGTCATGTTGTAGCTATGCCCAAACAACTAATTTTCCCGAGTCTCGGATAGAGAGCTTATTTTTTCAATTATTTAAATTGGTCAGTTTTTTTATGGTCATTATTTTTATACGACGCGACCAATCGCCATGATACCAATCCCATGACACTCACCATGTCCTTCCATTTCTCTGTGGCAACTGTCACGGCGATGGGCTGAAGATCTTTGGAGGAGATAGGTAACAAACGACCCCTTCTCAAAACCCGGAAAATCCCGTAAATATGCATGTTTTGGACGATTATTCCTCAATGACACGGAATTTCGGAAGGCGTTAAAACCTGACCATGGACGATGTCCAATCGCATGCAAAAAATCACGGTGATCGGATGTGTCATCTCGTACCTATGCCCGAACAACTAATTGTCTTTAGTCTCGTAAAGAGAGCTCCGCTTGGCCTTCTGCCCCGCTTCGCTCAATTATGGATTGTACGGAGTGATAATTATAATATAGAATATTACGAGATTAAATGCTCGAAAATAGGCTAAAGATTTTGTTTCGGCATGGCCAGTCCGCGAAATAACCCCAATGTTTTGCCATTGTGCGAATGCAAAATGGTTGGAAAACACTTCTCTAGTTCATACCGCTTGTAGTATCTTTTCTGCTTTGTTTCCTATGGTTTTTATTTCTTAAATTTATACCCTAGTTCACACTGCTCATAGTATTTTTTCTCCTTCGTTTCCTATGGTTTTTATTTCTTAGACTTATATTCTAGTTCAAACAGCTCTTAGTATTTTTCTCCTTCGTTTCCTATGAGTTTTATTACTCATGTGTTTCGTTCGTTTATGATATTTTTTAGAATTTATAATCTACTTCATACTGATCGTAGCAATGATCTTTTTTATTTAGAACAGCTTTGCTATGATCGTTAGAATTGATTTCTAAGTATTCAAAAAACAATTTTTCAATTTCGGGTTTAACCACCACACATGGATATCTACACTACCTTTCCATTAATATTCGGACACCCCTCTAACAGATAGCGAATTAGGACAGACGCAAGCATCACGTCACATACCCAAACCAACAATGAAAATGCTCGTAGGGCTATTATGAGATAACAGCAAAACTGTTGTGAATGCAAAATGCTTCAATCGACAGAGTTAAACGATTTCCAGCGCGAATTGATAACAGGGTACCACGTTAGCAATTGTTCCATCCGTGATATTTAAGCCGCGTTATAGATTCCTAGATAGATCGACGGCTGCTGGTGTGATATACAAAAGGCAGCAGACTGGAATTGAATCTGCAAAACAACAACAAAAAAAAAAAAAAAAAAAAGAAAACGACGCCGTAAATCTCGAAGCTAACAGAACGAAACAGGAGAGCACTGCAAAAGGACTGTCAGCTCAGGATGCATATCAACATTTTCTCAAATCACGCAAACCCTATGCGAGATTATTGGGACTGATTTTACAGTGCACATCAGGCTGCATGACATGGGTTACCACGATCGAGCAGCCATCCACAAGCCATTAATCACGCTGAATAATGCAAATGGTAAATCACTAATGGTAAATCAGGTAAACCCTATGTGAGACTATTGGGACTGATGTTAGCACCAGTACAGTGCACAGGACGCTGCACGACATGGGTTGCCACGATCAAGTAGCCATCCACAAGCCACTAATCACTTTGACTAATGCAAATGGTAAATCACGCAAACCATATGTGAGTCTATTGGGATTGATGTTAGCACCAGAAACAGTGCACAGGACGCTGCACAACATGGGTTACAACGGTCAAGCAGCCATCCACAAGCCATTAATCACTTTGACTAAAGCAAATGGCAAATAAGTAATACTAAATCACGTAATCTGTATGCGCGTCTGTTGGTACTGATGTTAGCTCATGTAAAGTGCGCAGGACGCTGCATGACATGGGTTACCACGGTCGCGCAGCCGTCCACCAGCAACTAATCACTTTGACCAATGCAAATGGTAAATCACGCAAACCCAACGTGGGGGACTGACGCAAACCCAACCATTGGGACTGATGTTAGCACCAGTACAGTACACAGGACGCTGACCTATATATGGGTTACCACGGTCAAGCAGCCATCCACAAGCCACTATTCACTTTCACTAATGCAAAGGGTAAATCACGCAAACCTAATGTGAAAACATTGGGACTGATGTTAGCACCAGTACAGTACACAGGACGCTGCACGATATGGGTTACCACGGTCAAGCAGCCATCCACAAGCCACTGATCACTTTGACCAAAGCAAATGGTAAATCACGCAAACCCAATGTGAAACCATTGGGACTGAAGTTAGCACCAGTGCAGTACACAGGACGCTGCACGATATAGGTTACCACGGTCAAGCAGCCCTCCACAAGCCACTAATCACTTTCACTAATGCAAATGGTAAATCACGCAAACCTAATGTGAGATCATTGGGACTTATGTTAGCACCAGTACAGTACACAAGGCCTCTGATCATTCGTCCGAAAGGGGTCCGGGTTCGAATCCAGGTGAGGCATGGATGTTGTGTTTGTCTTACGGCACTGGGTCTTTCCCTTCCCTGGAGCCAGTGACCCTAAATTAGGGACGGGCGACTGCTTATAGCCCATTGAGTTGCTCACGGTGGTCGTTAAACCTCCAATCAAAAAAAAAAAAAAAAAACAGTACACAAGACGCTGCTCGACATGGGTCACCACAGTTAAGGAGCCATCCTGCACAAGCCATTAATCACTTCGACTAATGTCCTAAGCCGATTAGCTGGAATAAGGAACATGATCTTGGACTGTAGACCAATGGAAAACTGTGCTTTGGACTGACGAGTCACGGGACGTAGTCTACTAGTTTAACTGTCGTTCTTGGTTGTGGCGTATTCCCGGAAGAAATACACCTTCCGGACTGTATCGCCCGACAATGAAGTTTGGTGCAGGCAGCGTGGTGGTGTGGAGCTGTTTTTCGAGGTTTTTTCTCCGGCCAATTTGTCGTTTTGTTCAAAACTATGCGCAAAATCTTGAATACTATGCTCTTCTTTAGACGTCCTGGAAAATTATGCACGAAAAACGTTTATTAAAAGATCATTTGTTTTCTTCATCTGATGAATGAAAGACAAGTCGTCTCAGTGTCCTTCATGTCTTGTGATCTTGTGTCCGCTTTCGTGATAACCGTTTTCAATATTTCCGAGTTTATTCATTGGAAGACAATTCATCTTCCCTTCAAAGAATCTTAGTCGACTGTTTGATACGTTCGCAGTCTTTTCATTTTTCAAACAAATTGACTTTCTTAAACTAATCTAAATTACCAAGCTTTTATCGTTCTTGTTTTTCAATTGTCCCACTCCGTTGTGCATTTTATTATTCTACCTAGCTTTTAACTTCTTTTTTTTATTGCCTTGTGATTTGCGCTCTTTGGCCACACCTGGCCCTTGCGCCATTAAAATACACCAACCAACCAAATTAAAGACAAGAGCACTCTTGGGTGGGGATGGGGGGGGGGGGAGGTCCGGACCCTCTCCGTGTGTGTTTCATTGGTTTGATCTACTGCCATCTTGCGGGTTTTGCAAGCTTGTTGGGAGACACTTTGTGTCGTAGAAAACATTTAACGAGGAAAAACCGAATTTGCTGAGAACACAGAAACACAAACGAAGGTTAAATGCGAGGTATACGTCATCTGTTTCCAAGAATTGTAAAAATAGTTTAACAGTTATTAATCATCAGTCGACGAACTTAAGCCCAGGTCGTTGAGTTCTTTATGAGTAGCACGTGAATAAAAACAAATTTGCAGCAATAAAAATGAAGCACGGCAAACTATAATTACTGTCATGCATACCAAGTCTGTGTTACGTACAAATCGGGTGAACGTGATCAAAAACTTTTGAATATTTATTTACTTATTTTTCGAAGTTTTACGAGCAACTAAGTTTAGGAGTGCGCAAGAAGCAGGGGCAGATTGTCCCACCGGGATAACGGGATATTTTCCGGTGGACCAGTCGAGAAACGGCCCACTATTTCTCGTATCTCCTTTGTCTGGAAAGAACGAATTATTTATTATTTTGGCACTTACGAATAAGAATCGTTAAACTTCACTTCAGTTTCGTTAATGTCTTGAAAAATATTTGGCGTTTCATGCTAGCTATAAAAATGGTGGGCTTTTGCTCTAAAATGACAAAGCAAAATTTTCTCTACTTTAGGGAAAAATTGGCCACCGGACCTAACACGCTGTTATAAATAAATTAAGCTAACTATGGTTAAGCGTAGGTCTGGATTAGGTATATTATTTAACTACGGTTAAGCGCAGGCCAAAGGGATATTGGTAGGTCCTACCCACCTTTTGCAATCTTGAAGGAGACACTAGTAACAGTTTTTATGGTCCATCATCTCTATTCCCATATCCACGAACAGACATAGAACCCAAAGGGATTCTCTGACAGAGAAGTTCCGACTTACGTGTCAAACCCACGTTTATCATTAAAAGAAATCCCGACTTACCGGTATTCGTTTATAGAATAAAATGGCAGTTCGTGAGTCAAAATAATGAGTAGACTTAAAAATATATATATATATATATATTTTATTCAAGGAGGTAATACGAATACTCTTGCACAGAAGATGATCAGTGACCAAATAAACATAATTATGTATCTAAATAAACATAATAAATAATATCTAAATAAACATATTAATAAACATAATTATCTAAATAACTATAATAAATAATATCTAAATAAACATAATAAATATCTAAATAAACATTAATAAACATAATAAACATAATTATCTAAATAAAAAAATAATATCTAAGTAAACATAATAAAAATATTTAAATAAGCTTATTAATAAACATAATAAACATAACTATCTAAATAAACATAATAAATATCTAAATAAACATTAATAAACATAACTATCTAAATAAACATAATAAATATCTAAATAAACATATTAATAAACATAATAAACATAATTATCTAAATAAAAAAAATAATATCTAAGTAAACATAATAAAAATATCTAAATAAACTTATTAATTAACATAATAAACATAACTATCTAAATAAACATAATAAATAATATCTAAATAAACATAATAAATAATATCTAAATAAACATATTAATCATAATTATCTAAATAAACATAATAAATAATATCTAAATAAACATTAATAATCATAATTATCTAACTAAACATAATAAATAATATCTAAATAAACATAATAAAAATTATTATCTAAACATATTAATAAGCATTATTATCTAAATAAACATAATAAATATCTAAATAAACATAATAATATCTAAATAAACATATTAATAAAACATAATAAATAATATCTAAATAAACATATTAATAAACATAATAAATAATATCTAAATAAACATATTAATAAAACATAATAAATAATATCTAAATAAACATATTAATAAACATAATAAATAATATCTAAATAAACATATTAATAAACATAATAAATAATATCTAAATAAACATATTAATAAACATAATAAATAATATCTAAATAAACATATTAATAAACATAACATAACTATCTAAATAAACATAAAAAATAATATCTTAATATACATATTAACAAGCATAATAAACAATTATATAAATAAACATAATAAATAATATCTAAATAAACATATTAATAAACATAATAAACATAATTATCTGGTACAACAACCCATTTTGAGCATGGTTTGATGCTAAGTTCAACTATGAATGGATTTTTAAATTTCTTTTGCTCTTAAATTGTTGATAAAATTTGTTCACGAGTGAATTAGTTTTAAAATGCATATTTCAACAGTTCTATTTCATCTAGGCGCTAACAGAATTTTTTTTTCATGAGGGAATTTATGAGGTGCTCCCTTGTGGATACGTGTGTTTCTGTAATGGACCACAAGACTAAAATTCCCGGCCTGATTTCAGAGATGGAAACGGGTCACGGGTCAAATTTCTTGGGGTCCAACGGGTCGGGTCGGGTCGAGGTGTACCTGACCCGATTTTAACCCGGTTTTATTCCCGTTTTATTTTTGAAAAGAGAAAAATATATTCCAAAGAAAAATGCGCGTTGTGGAATTCTGTAGTCGATACTGGTGCCCACGGAGTGAATAATGATTTGCCATGCAAAAATATTGTCTCTTTCTTAAAACAACGAAGATTTTCACCGACCGACGTCAGACACACCGACACCATATCGTAAAAGGATACTTCCTTTGCGTTCTTTTACAGTGCGATTCCCCAGGGCAAGGTACAGGCAAACGCGATTCGCCTGCTTCTCAACTGCTTCACTCTCTTTCTGTGAAGTTCACTGTATGACTATGAGTTACTTTTCACATCGCATCTTTTACATTGCGCATTCAGAGGTTTTCGATTAATGTACTAACATCCCGTTCCCATGACGTGTCATGTCGAAATTAACTCCTTATTTGTTAATATGGATGGATTTAATATTAAGAAGGTTGAGTAAGGCGTCGATCCCAACAAATACGTGCTTGTTCAAAACCACAAGGGGAAGAGTGAATGTTGGAAATTGTTCACTAAGGAACCGGTGAATAATACTGTGTTGTTTGGTTTTGCTTGTTGTTCAAAATGTGGAAAGTGTATGATTTCAAAGAAAGATGTCGACAGTGTAATAAAAGATTATGGAACCAAAAATCTAACAGACCATATGAAAGTATGCGCACCTCCATCAAAGCGTGAAAAGAGTGAACAATCTAAATACATTTAAAAAATTACATTTATGCAATCGCAAATCATGATTCCCATTTGTAATAGTATAGTATATACTCCATGGTCACGGTCATAGTCAGCCATTACTTCTGGATTACGCAAAATAGTGGGACTAAAAATGGCACTAAAATTTAGCTAGTAACCAAATTTTATTTTTAAAAAAGGATTTCAGTTATTAAATATCAAGCAGTTATTGGGAGGAATATGTATATTACGTTTATATGTATATACATAAATTGAGTTTCGAATTTATAGTTCAAAGAAGATTTGTCCGGGTCATTTACGGGTCCGGGTCGGGTTTCCTCGGCACAATTCGCCCCTGACAAGAAGTATACCTCTTTCTAAAGTAGCAGCTCTGTAGTTCCATGAGAGCAGGGAAGGCACAGAAACACCAATCTTGTCTCACTCTAAACTGTTAACAATAAGTAGTGTGAATTCATGGAAAATTCCTGAAAATAGGGTCCAGCAAAACTGCCGGTAGATCTCCGAATTTTAACAAAACTTCGGTTTTCAAAAGTTTCTGTTTCTAATAACGAAAATTCAGTATTTGATAGATTTTCCATCGACGCTAACTCCATTTTCCTTTTTTTTTTATATATATATACAGAAATGTCAGTTTTGGGGTTCTCCATTTTTATAAAAAAAAATATTCTCCAGCCCCGCATGTTGATAATGACCCGACGTCACAGTTTAACAAGAGTAACAAAAACACTGAAATGTGACAAAAACTGTCACAAAGGAGAAACAGAAGAAACGGTGCAAATGGCCTACAAAAGACAATGAATGAGCTACAAAACAGGAAAAACACCGACACAACGTCTACAAGGGGATACACAGGGTGATCGAAAAGTTCCCGAACTTTAATTCAGGAACTTCTGTGAACAATTTTCATTTGCGTTATACAGGTACATAAAGTTTATTTACAACTGTGATACATCATCCATTGATTTTTGAGCAACTGACGTTGACATAAAGAAGGTGATGAAAATGATCTCCGTGCGACTGGGGGCAAATATCCCGCAACGGCACATGTTTGTCGTAACGCGTTTCATCATAAATGGCGCAATTTCCTCTACAGCCCGAATAATGTTTCTTTTCAAAGGCAGCAGGTCATGCAGGTCATTTGCATAAACACGGTCCTTTAAATATCTCCACACAAAAAATCAGGAGGTGAGCGATCCGGTGAGCGTGGAGGCCAGGTTTGTGACCACAAGTCCTTTAGAAATAATGTAGTCACCAAAGAAATTTCGCAAAAGATCTTGTTGAAGCCATACGAAACGGTCGTTTTCTTGCAATAGGGATACAAACTGAAAAATCAAATCTTGATAAATATCTGCATGTACAGTACTGTTAAAAAACAGTGCACTATTCTACTTCGAGATATGACACACCAAACATCGATTTTTTCGGAATGCAAAGGCACTGTATGAAGGATAGAAGGATTATCAGTCGACTAACATCGCGAATTTTTCGAATTAACATACCCTTTCAAATTAAACCAGGTGGCATCTGAAAAGAAAACATTGTTCAATAAGCCCTTGTTGTGTCGAATAAATTTATGAAACCAACGGCAATACAGCATCAGGTACCTTCAGTTCTTAGACAACTTTTACTTTGTGTGCAATCCTTTAGTCGCTTTCTGTACTGAGCCGTAAGAAAGTTTCACTTGCTGAGACAAGCGACGAAGAGATTTTGTATGTGGCTGTTGCAAAGGTTTATCAATATCGTTAATCACATCCGGAGCTAACACACTTGGCCGGCCACTTCTAGGCATACTATGTATCAATTCTTCCAATTTCCCGAAATCGTAAGAGTAAACTGTGTTTGTATCACTGATTTACGTATATTCATCGGAAATATTTTCCCCAATTGTTCTATACACTGTTTATAAGACTGCGTTTGTAATAAGCTTCAAGCAAGCAAATTATCTGCTCCAGGGCCAGATTAAGGCTTTAGTGGGCCCCTAGGCTGACATCTGGGTGGTCCCCTAAAGAACTTATGACGGAGGAATCATTATGAAGTCCGTTAAAACACGACACTGTAGCAATATGATTGTGATAATTAATACGTAGTTCATTCTTCAAACTAATACATTATCCGCAGTTTTTTTTTTTTTTGATTGGAGGTTTAACGACCACCGTGAGCAACTCAATGGGCTATAAGCAGTCGCCCGTCCCTAATTTAGATTCACTGGTTCCAGAGAAGGGAGAGAGCCAGTGCCGTAAGACAAACACAACATCCATGCCTGACCGGGATTCGAACCCGGACCCCTTACGGACGAATGATCAGAGGCCAACGCTTTAGACCACTGCGCCACCGGGGCGGCACCGCAGTCTTCATAATAAGTCACTGTATTTTCTATTGCTCTCATGAGAACATGAGTTAAAAGCTTAAGTTTTCTAGATTTTGCTTTAAATTTTTTTTTATAATTGAGCATTGTATATTTTTATTAACACATTTTTTTAGTTATGCAATGTGAACACACAGGAGACTTCGACCATTAACGGTTCCAAGCGTAAATTGGGAGGTGTGGGTGGATGGTAGTGAGGAAGCTGACTCTGTCGCGTCGACCCCGATGTACAAAGCGACCTGAAACCTTTACCCTTGGTGAGTCACTGCCTTGAAATTTGGTCTTCCACCCATTGTTTCTGACCGAATGGAAATCATACGAGACAAAAGTAAAACTGTTTTATAAACCTCTCTCTCTCTCTCTATTATTTGCCCAGGCATGCTTACTGGGCCCTTGGTAATGGTTAACCCCCAGGTTATAGCCCCTGTAGACCCCCTCCTTTAACCCTTCAACGACCATGACCCAAAAATCTTGTATTACTCTAAATACCATAACGCCCGAAATAGTCTGTTGTTTCACTTCTTTGTTTAATAACTATTGTGAGTGTGGGTGACTCCTGCTGATCCCTCATAGGTCGAGAAAATTTGAAGAACAAGTAAGGGTAGGAAATCTGACTCACTCTAGACAGGCGTTTCGGGCGGCTTTAGCCGTTTGTAGGTACGGGCGTTTTGGTAGCTAAAGGGTTTATCAGGCCCTGCTCTGCTCCATCGTCAAACCCAAGTCTCTGCGCAATTGGCGACGATAAAGTGAGAAATCTTCGTAGCACAGAGGGAACCAGTTTTTCATGGGTCTGGTTCATTTGCCCAACGTTTACTTCACCGAAGGGTCACTTGACCGAAACTCACTTCACCGAAAATATTGTTTCACCGAAGGATCACTTGATCGAAAGGTACATTTCACCGAAGGGTCACTTGAACGAAAAGTTCATTTCACCGAAAGGTCTCTTAAGTTCATTTCATCGAAAGGTCATTTCACCGAAGGGTCAGTTTATCGAAAACTTTGGATTTCATTACAGGATCTGTTGAAGCATGGTGTAAGTTCGGCAGACAGACCACAGAAATGTTAGGGGATTATACTCAAATTGCACTTTTGATTTCTCAGTGTCACAGAGAACGCAAAGATTTAGTTTTAAGACAAATCTTTTTTTGTTTTTTTAAGACAATAAAAAGGCTTAGGCCTTTTTAGCAAATTTTAATCATGCTCATAATTTTAATCCTTGTCATATTTACACCAAAAAACGGATTGTCATCTTCAAAATTTGCATTGTATGATGCAATCCCGTATTACATTCACGCTCAAAAGGCATGTTCAGTGATGTTTATAAGGTTTATATAAAAAGTAAAATTAATAATGTTGCGCATTTTTTCAGGCAAAAAGAATCAATTTTAGGTTAGACCTTTTTACCTTGGATTAGACCTTTTTTCCCAATTTCAATCGTGCGAATTCATGTTCATAAGGTTTACATAAAAAGTCAAGTTAATAATGTTGCACACTTTTTCGGGCAAAAAGAATCAATTTTAGGGCCCTAGGTCTCGGCTTAGGCCAATTTACCAAATTTTAACCGTGTGTGCTCATGTTCATAAGGTTTACAAAAAAGTTACTTTACATTTTATGTAATGCTTATGAATATAAGTAGGGTTAAAATCTGTTAAAATGGCCTGTATCTAGGCCTAAGGTAAAAAAATTAATGCTTTGTGATTGAGTAAAAGTGGAACATTATTTACTTGATTTGCCATGTAACCCTTATGAATATGAGCTCGGAGGATTAAAATTTGACAAAAAGGTACAGATCTAGGCCATATCATCATCATCATTGTCAATCATTATCAATCCCCTGCTGGACGAAGGTCTCTCCAAGCCTCTTCCACAACGGTCTGTCTTGTGTCAGTCTCCTCCATATTACTCCCGCACACTTTCGAATTTCATCCACTCATCTTCCATGTGGTCTTCTTCTGGGTCTTTTCCTGTCCCTTGGAATCCAATCTAAAATTTCGACTGTCCTCGATGGTCTGTCCTTCTGGCAGTATGTCCAGCTCATTGCCATTTCAGGGATTTTACTCTGATCATGATGTCTTCCACTCTTGTCATTTTTCGGATCCACGAGTTCCTCTTCTTATCTCTCCTGGTTACACCAAGCATGCACCTCTTCATGCTGCTTTGAGTTGTCTGCAGCATTTGCATGTCTCTTTTTCTTAAGATCCACGTCTCTGCACCATACGTAAGCACTGGAAAGATGCATTGATCAAACACTTTTCTTTTAAGACATAATGGCATATTGCTCTTGAAAATTATGCTGTTTCTTCCAAAAGCTTTATAGGCAAGTTTTATACGGCGATTAATTTCTTCATCAATGTGACCCTCACTTGATATCTGCTGTCCAAGATAAACGTACGTATCTGTTATCTCCAGTTTTTCTCCATCAATCGATAAATCTATATAATTAATTATATATTTCTAAAAAGCTACTCATGGGGAGGTGTTTCATAGAAATTAAAAGTGTATTTTTTATACAATTCGATAATGTTTAGGTGGCCAGTTTTTCAAAAACCCGCACCACACTCCAACAGATCTCCAGCAACAAAATTCTGAGTTTTCGATAAACTGACCATTCGGTGAAATGACTTTTCGATATAATGAACTTTTAGGTAAGGTAATCCTTCGGTGAAATAAACTTTTCGATCAAATGTCCTTTCGATGAAATGAACTTTTAGGTGAAGTGACCTTTCGGTGAAATGAACTTTTCGGTCAAGTGACCCTTCGGTGAAATGTACTTTTCGATGAAGTGATTTTAGGTAAGGTAATCCTTCGGTGAAGTAAACTTTTCGATCAAATGTCCTTTCGATGAAATGAACTTTTAGGTGAAGTGACCTTTCGGTGAAATGAACTTTTCGGTCAAGTGACCCTTCGGTGAAATGTACTTTTCGATGAAGTGATTTTCGGTCAAGTGACCTTTCGATCAAGTGAAATACCCGTTTTTCATTTCTGGCACTCTGCCAGTTTCCTTCAGGCATTCGACACGCACAATATTTGACCTCTACGAGTCGTTTGTTGCCACATCACTTTGTTAAACTTCGGCTTAGAGCATACGCAATATTTTTTTTAATTCAGAGTCTGGAAACTTTTTTTTGTGTGTGTGGAGGTTTAACGACCACCGTGAGCAACTCAATGGGCTACAAGCAGTCGCCCGTCCCTAATTTAGGGCCACTGCTTCCAGGGAAGGGAGAGAGCAAGTGCCGTAAGACAAACACAACATCCATATCTCATCGGGATTTGAACCCGGACCCCTGTCGAACGAATGATCAGAAGCCATCGCTAGACCACGGCACCACCGGGGCCTGGAAACTTTAAGATCACTCTGTAGAAGACACATCCCAAATGATTGTTTAAAAGGTGACCCAAGATTTCCGCATCGTTTGGAAGAATGGGAAGAGCAAAAAACGAGCACGTTTACGAACAAAACGACAACACAAACATAAACCATGTACAACAGTCAGAGGTGTGACGTGTACGCTGATTTAATCTTCCTTTTTAGTTCCTGTGTTCTTATGCAAATTTGGTTTATTCTAATTAAACGTTTTGCAGTCTGAACGCCACGTTTTCTCTCCCGATGAATTTGTGTTAGAAAATCCTGACAATAGGTTAAAGTGCAGTTAAATAGTCGAAAGCGTGAGATAAGAACGAATGTGTTCAGTCTTCGAGAAACAATGTTAGTTTAGCTATTGGAAAGCAATCTTAACTTACGCAATTTGTTATCAATAAATGCATTAAGCTATGTTTTTTTTTTTACATAATGCTACTGAAGTCATGTTAATGATTCGATGTTCAAGAGAGTTTTCGTGCGTAACCTGTGTTAGTCAGCCTTTAACGCTGTGTCAGTATTGATGTACGATATACAGAGGATAAGTGTTCTGGGGTGTTTGTTAAACCACGTGAAGTATGCTCGATAACGAGCGTGCTTGATGACGTGCCATTCAAATGAAAGATTGGAATACGTAGTGCGATCAAAAAGTTCCGAGACTAGGTACCTAGCACGCCAACAGATAGCAGTACGCTAATGCGCGAGCAGCGGTCGAGGGCAGTGACCTTTATGAGCCATTGTGCCGAGTGGGGTCGTTTTGTGAACATCGGGAGCTGTGCTACACGATATTTGGCGACCACGTGCAGAACACAGCTGCGATTTCGGTATGGACTGCAAACTAGAGCAGAGAGCGAACATCAAATTCTGCGTCAGATTTTTCAAGATCTCTGTCAGCAGGTGGTGAATGAACTAACGTTCCTGTCGCGGGTCATCACTGGGGACGAGACTTGGGTCTACGGTTATAACCCGGAAACCAAACAAGAGTCGTCGCAGTAGAAGAGCCCGGCATCTCCACGATCGAACAAGGCCCGGCAGGTCCGGAGCGCAACCAAAAGCATACTCATCGTGTTCTTCGACATTCGTGGGGTTGTGCATCGTGAATTCGTCCCCTAGGGCCAGACCGTCACCGCCCTTTTTTACTGCGATCTTCTGCGGTGTCTTAGGGAGGACATTCTCCGCAGACGACTTGAAATGTGGCGGAGGGGCGATTTCCTGCTCCAACACGACAACGCAGCAGCTCACAGAGCGTTAGCAACACGCCAGTTTTGCAGCCGCAACAGCATGACTACATTTCCTCACCCGCCTTACTCGCCAGATTTGCCCCCCCCCGCGACTTATTTCTGTTCCCGAAGATGAAGCTGCACGCTTTCTTTTCCAAAACCTCACACGTCCACACAGCAAATGATAGCGCGTCGTTCAGACACCGCTGCGTTGCTGAGAATCTGACCTTGACATGACGCAATCATTTTCTCGACTGCATCACCCGCTGTAGAATAAATTATCAACGTTTATTCACAATTAAATGTCTCATTAATATCGATTATAGTTTCGCAGAGCGTTTGGCTATGCATCATCAGAACGAACGGAGCGTAAACATTCAAATCATTGTGACATCATTAGAGTTCTGACGTTCACGGATTTTGATTAGTTGTTTCCACGCGCCTGAAAGAAATGGCATCATAGACTTCATGTCGTTGACAAGTCGTGAATAATTCCGGTATATATGGAAAGCTTCTGATATATTAAGCTTGATAATCGAATCAAGCTTATCAATAAGCATATAGTTTCCAAACAAAAATTTATAGTTGTTTTACTGACAATGTTGAGCTATTGATGACTTCCTCAGTTCATAGTTCCGTACGTAAGTCTTGTGTTCCTTCACACGGAAACTTAAAGCCCTGCGTGTATGTCCTATATATGAAAGTCCATATTCACAAGGAATCTGATAAATTCCCCAGGAATTTGTCTTCGACGTAGTCTTTTGAGCCGTAAAAATTCATCTTGTTTATGGGTTTGAAAATAACTTTGAAAATATAACTTTTGAGAATTTTTGAAATTCCGAAACAAATCTGAGAAGCAAATGGGAAAACCGCCCAATTCGTTCGTTCTGTGAGGTCTATTGGTGTGAGCGAGCAGATAGGCTTCGGTTTCCTAAATTTTTGGACAGCTTTGTCTACCACGGAAGGGCTATATCCTCTGTGTTCTGCATAAGAAAATCAAGCTGTTTCTGTAAGGAATCCTCAGTTCAGCATATATGTATTGCACGATATAGGCATGTGTAGAAAGCAGAATTTTTTTGTTTTCATGGGCGATTTGATTTTGCATGTGGAGGTAAGGAAGCAGCAAATGTTTTCCGCTTCCGTTTTAGATTAACGTGTGCAGAACTTTTATTATCACCTTTGTGTTACATCTAGCATCAAGGTTCTTGTAATTTCTGCAGATTGCAATAAGATATTGTTACATTTATGATCATGATCATATGTAGAGGATTTTAGGAAGGGAGTGCCTGACCCCAGGTCTTAAACCTTAAACAACCCTTAGAAATAGGAAGCTAGGAGATTTGGGCTAGAGTGCCCGATAGAAAAGTGACACGGAAGCGAAGTAGAAAGAGGGAAGAAGACGCCCATATTTATTACCGGGGGGCAGTGCCCGGGGTCTGACGGCTTAACGTGCCCATCCGACGCACGGCGGATATTTAGTGGATCGAGCGTTCGAACCTGAGGTCCTTTCCGTGGCAGTCACGAACTTTGTTCACTAGGCCACTTCGCGGCCCTTGTTACATTTATGTAAAATGTGATGAAATAATGTCCGGGGATAATTTAGTAAAATACTGTATATTGTTGAGTAACAATAAAAGTAATTACTGTTGCGTCACTTCATGAGACAGCATGCAGCACGATCATATTTCAACAGTGGTTTTGACAATGGATCACCGTTACCCATTTTTGTTACATCGGGACTTTTTACTCGGGATTATCTTTACTGCTACGGGTCATAGGTCAGCGGGTGCACAATTTCTAGAGGGTCAAACAGGTCGGGTCAAGGTGTTCCTAACCCGATTTCCACCCGATTTTTTTCCGTTTTATTATTAAAAAGCAAGTGAAAAAAAAGCGTTTTCACAGAAAAATGCCCGCTGTGGAATTTTGTGCTTGATACTGGTGCCCGCGGACTGAAAAATGATTTGTCATGCAATACGAAGGAAGAGTGACCCTTCCTTCTTACAGGATATGATGAAACCAACACCAACATTTTAGAAACTTTCAACTCATCATAAACTTGTGAAAATTGGTGTTGCTGTGAAACATATTCCGAAGCTTGCTATGTTATCAAGAAAACGGCAAAAACAGAAATTAAATATACAACAAGTTGCTTAATTCAAACGTTTTGACTGTAGCGCCATCAAAATTAAGTGGAACAACTTTAACCTTACTGCGGAGGAACTTTTTACTCCCGCAGATGTGTTTGAAACCATGTGTAAAACGGGTAGGTTATGTCTTGCAAATGAAAGACGACAGTTTCAGTACTTCCTCTACGGAAGTGACTAAATCATACGTTCCCATAACACATGTTTGATTTCCATATAACCTAAGATACCCACTGCGAAGAAACATTTTGATTGCCCTATATAATATACACTATATTGACAAAAGTCACCGGACACCTGGAAGAGAAACACAACAGCGCATTTATTGACATACATTAGTACGGTGTCGGACCACCTTTGGTCTTAATGCATGCACCTTCGAGATGTGCTTTCGACAAGGTTTTGGAACACAGCGATAGGTATGCGCTTCCATTCAGTACATAATGTTGCCGCTAACTGTTGCTTAGCAGTAGGCCTTGGTCCCAAACTTCTTACGGGGCGCTCTAATTCATTCCATACGTGCTCTATGGGATTAGGATCAGGGTTCTGTGTTGGCGAGTCTACACACGATAAGGAATTATCGTCAAACCACGCCGTAACAGTCCTTGCTTTATGGATCGGTACATTATCCTGCTGGCACCAACAAGGCTTGGTTCCATACAGAGTTGGTAGGGCATAATTGTCCAGAATATCCAGGTAGACGTACTGGTTAACAAGTTTGTTCACAATAACCAATAGGACGGGACCATACCACGAAAAACACCCCCACACGAGTACACTGCCAGCTCCAAACTTGACCGTAGGAACAGTACACTGTTGTAAATAACGTTCCCCCGGCTGCCGCCATACCCACACACGGCCATGAAGCTGACGGATTGTGTATCTGGATTCATAAGTCCATAGGACCTGTTTCCATTGATCTACGGTCCACGATAAATGTTCTTTACACCATGCTAAACGACGAGTAGCATTCCAAGTGGAGATGAAAGGCTTATGAGCAGCCGCACGACCACGGTAATCCATGGAATGAAGTTCTCTGCGAATGATACGTGTACATACCGAGGTTCCAGCGTTTTTACTAGCCTGTACACTGAGGTCTTGTGCAGTACTCAGTCGATTAGCTGTAACGACTCTCCTAAGGCTTAGACGTCCTCTGTCACTGATTTTCTTTGGCCTGCCGGTACGTTTCGCTGCTTCAGGCACGACATGAGTCTTCCACTTATTCAGTGCATCCAAAACAGTTGACTTGGTTATATCTAAACCCCTCTCGGTTTCTCTTATGGACAACCAACGATCTTTTCTTTCACAAATTCAGTTTTCTCCCGCGGCGACATTTTCACTCAACCTCACAGTGCGATATGATTGCGGTCAGCTGCAGGCTTGTTTTTATACCGTACCGTTTGCAGCTGTACCACGCATCTTAACAACGCAGCGGCTCTTTTCATTTGCTTTTGAAGGTGCGCCCGGTGACTTTTGTCAATAGAGTGTATATTATAGTTCAAAGCAGATTTGTAAGGATCGGGTCCGGGTCACTTACAGATCCGGGTCGTGTTCAATTATGTGATGTCGGTGTCGGATCCAGGTCCATAATTTTTAACCTGTTTCAAACTCCGGCATGGCCAGAAGGCAGAACTTAGACTACTGCGCCATGTATATATATATACACAGTCGTATCAGAATAATATGACCACTTACCTAATAATGGGAAAACCACCTTTGGCAGGGATGACAGCAACGAGACGGCTTGGCATGGACGCAATGAGGCCCTAGAAGGTTCCCCGAGGAACACGTGCCCACTCGGACTGCAGCAGTGCAGGGACGTCGCGGAGATGACATGGTTGCAGGTCGACACGTTGAAGCTGTCGATACAAATAGTACCACAAGTGCTCTATGGGATTGAGGTCGGGCGATCTCGCCGGCCAAGGGAGAAGGGAGACATCACTGTCGTATTCCTGGAACCAATCACGCACCCCCTTCTCGACATGGCAGGGCGTATTGTCCTGTTGGTAGACACCCTCACCACCAATGTATACGTCCAGCATGAAGGGATGCATGTGGTCAGCGAGAATGGACAGGTAGCCATGGGCGTTCAGGAACCCATGTATAGTGATACTAGCGGTCCCAGGTGATACCAGAAAAACATCCCCTAAACATGCACACTTCCACCGCCAGCCTGTACTTGACCGACAAGCGTGTCCGGGTGTTGGTTCTCGTGTGTCTGACGCCGTAACCGTCACCGCCCGTCACTTCTGTGGAGGAGAAACTTCGATTCGTCGGGGAAGGCAACCTTTTTTCACTCTGTCCAATGACGGTAGTCCCATGCGAACTGCAGACGTCGTTGCCGATGGACCTGGGTTAACATGGACGCCTTGACGCAGCGTCGACTCCTGGGACCCCTGCGTAACAGGGTTCGCTCTACTGTCATCGGGGACACGTGCCCCAGCGTTCGTTTCCGTGATCAATTGCTGCACTGTTGTGCGTCGATTGCCTTTTACCAATCGACGGAGGCGATGTTCTCCTCTGATGTCGATGGCCTTTGGAGCTCCACAGTTATGACATCGGGAGGTCCTCGGTGTGCCAGCGGTCCATTCTTGGTACACCCTGACTACAGCACCTCGCGAACGTCACACGAAGTCTGTTGTTTCCGAGTTGCTTCCACCTTTGGAGCGGTAGCCGATGATCCTTCCGTTTTGAACATCTTTCAAATCACTATTTCTGCCCATTGTGCTCACGTTACGCACTATGGCTCATCTGTCCTGGCCGGCAGCTTGAGTGTACGTCTACCTTGTCCGGTGCACTCTGTGATGCGCATGTGCGGGTACACTGTGATTCCTGGGCTGGTCATATTATTCTGATACGACCGTGTATAGGGCGTTCAAAAAGTCTCCCTCCGCAATGGGTAACTTAGGTTATATAGAAATCAAACAAATTTATTATGTATTATGGGAACGTATAATTTACTCACTTACTTACAGAAAGTATTGAAACTGTCGTCCTTCGTTTGCAAGACACAATCTAACTGTTTTACATGTTTTCATACACTTCTGCGAGAATCGAAAAAACTCCCTCCGCAGTAATGTTAAGGCTGTTCCACCTAATCTGGATGGTGTTCCAGTCTAAATGTTTTGAATTAAGTAACTTGTTGTGTGTTTAGTTTTAGATTTTGCTGCTTTTTACGCTTTCCAACCGTAGGTTGAAGAAGCGTAAATGCTCCAGCTTTGTCCGTCCGCACGATAACTCGCGTAAATATGGTTCTACCTCAATGAAATTTTAGTATGTGGTAGGAAACCAACTCGGGACGAACCCTATTGAAAATGGGTGAAATAGGGTCAAGGCCATAGAAGCGAGATGCATTCTATTGCCCTTATGCGTCATAACTTGCGTAAACATGGTTCGATTTCGATGAAATTTTAGTATGTGGTAGGGGACCACCTCGGGACAAACCCTATTGAAAATGGGCGAAATGGGGTCAAAGGTCAGGCCAGAAAAGCGGGATGCATTCCGTTGTCCTTATGCATCATAACTCGCGTAAATATGGTTCGATTTCAATGAAATTTTAGTATGCGGTAGGGAACCACCTGGGGACGAACCCTATTGAAAATGGACGAAATGGGGTCAAAGGTCAGGACATAGGAGCGGGTTCCATTACATCGCCCTTATGCGTTATAACACGTAAATATGTTTCGATTGAGACAAAACTTCATCACGTTATTCCAGAAGTATACTTTACCGGTTCTGTTTAAAATCATCGAAATGGGGTCAAAGGTCAGGTCATAAGAGCGAGATTTATTCTACAGTCATTATCCTCATAACTTGAGTAATGATTTCTGGAAAGTTGGAAAGCTTATGATAATCCATGCGTTGCATGATTTAACTAACTTGTTGATAAAATAGCAAGCTTCAGAAAATGTTTGACAGCAACACCAATTTTCACAAGCTTGTGATGAGTTGAACGTTTCCAAAATGTGGATGTTGATTTCATCATTGCGCCTCAGAAGGAAGGGACACTTCTCCTTCTGAGGACACTCTTCCTTCATATTACATGAATATTCATTTTTCAGTCCGCGGGCACGTGTCCCACAATGCGCATTTTTCTTTGAAAACACCATTTTTTTTATTGCTTTTCAAAAATAAAACGGAAACAAAACCGGGTAGATATCGGGTCAGGAACACCTTCACCCGACCCATTTGACTCGCAAGAAATTGTCGATCGACTGACCGGGCAGCAATAATTCGTTAGAATACTACGTTTCCAACGAACGAAACTTCTACTGGGGTTCCGTGCGTTGGAAGTGTCGTATTCTATAATCTGATGGGTATTCAGTGCATGTGAATGAACACACGGGCGTTTGTTAGTAGCATTAATCATTTGACCGTAGTAACTAGGGTTTAGTAAAATATGCTGAAATCAGCTCGAACAACATATACGTTGTCTAAGAAGTGGGCCAAACGCGGCTGGAATGAGCGGATCAGCTCGTCAGAACGCATTGCTTTCCACTTAGCTTTGGTCATTTAGGAGATGGTCATTTAGGGGGTGATTGACACATCCTTTCGGACTATTACCTGCTAAAATATCTATAGCAACGAACAGAAAAAATGAGAATGTTTGAGATACTTGTTTCTACCCAGTGGCATTGATGTCCGCGTCAGGGGACTCTCCCTTCCCGTCCTATCTTGGATCATGGAGCAGAGAATAGAGAACGAAGCGAGTGCTTGCCACAACATTGTTAAGAATATTGTGGTAGGTTGCACCTAAAAATGGAGCTACATCAGCTGCACCACCTTGTGAGAAAAGATACACTATTGTGTAGTGCAAGCAAAACCCAACGACATGGTGTAACTTTGCACCACGTTATGGTGCAAGTTTTCACCATGTTATTAGGTTTTGTTTGCACCACACAATAGTGTATCTTTTCTCAGAAAGTGGTGTAGCACCATTTTTGGTGCAACCTACTACGAAATGTTTAACAGTGTAGTAACAGGTTTATCGGCGGTACTGCTGAAATTGTGAAAATAAGCCCTTTTTTCCGGTAGTGGCATTCGAATCTCGCTCGGGAGCCAGTTATTATCCCGACTGAACTACACGGACCTTGGCTTATTGCTGCAACTTACCGTTTTGACTAGCGTCACCTTTTGTACTTTCACATATCTCCCTGAGAAAAGGTTGGAACGGAATCGTAAGTTTCCGGGTTAGGTTTACCATGCTCACTGCAGAAGAAGAAATTCTGATAAATTCCGGACGATGTGTGGTAGAAGAATTACACATTATTTCCGAACTTCACGGGCAGGTGATTCATTCCTTCCCTGTTCGGGCGCAAATGGGAAAATAAGCCTGTTTTGCCGGTGGTGAAATTCGAAACCACGTCTCCTCGTTCCGGAGACAGTTATTCTCTCGACTGAACTACCTAGTCTTACCATAAATACAGTTACAAAGCATTCAATGAAATAACAAAAGAAATTTAAAGATATTTTGATATACCTGTGAGATGACGTAAGTAGTACACTTGTGAATACATGGCACCAGTCACTTTTCAAAATGGCATCCTTTAGCCTTCACACAGTCCTTCAGTCTCTGTGGTCACTCATCAATAGCTTTACGCAGCGTCTCCACAGGGAGAGCTGCTACTGCCCGCACCAAAGAATGTTTGAGACTGTCAGTACTTTGGTGTCTCTTCCTGCAGGCCATGCCCTTCATTGTGGCCCACAACTTGTAGTCCAATAGGTTGAGGTCTGGGCTGCTTGAAGGCCAATCAGCTGGAGAAATGAAGTCTGGCAAATTGGACTGAAGCCACTCCTGGGTTGACTTGGCCTTGTGGGCAGGTGCGGAATCCTGCTGAAAGCTCCACTGTCGGTTTTGGAAGAGGGTGTGACTCACATTTTTGACCACTGGATCCAAAACCCTGTCCTGGTAGACTTTGGCGGATGCTTTCACTCCTTTCTCACGGAAATGGAGCTGCGTGGTACCCTCGTAGAAGACTCCCCACCAAACCATGATAGAAGCAGGATGACGGCCCCTCATGATCCTATGAGCTTTCTCCCGAGCTTCTCATGAGGTTAACGCATACATCTTGTCCTTTTGGCGGTTGAAAGCCTCTTCAATAGTGAGCATTTTTTCATCAGAGAAAAGGCTCTGTCTGAGGCGATTGTCTGCGTAACGCTGCAGCAAGCTTTTCGCTTTTAGCATTTTCTGCTGCTTCAGTTGTGGGGTGAGGAAATATCCTATACGCCTCCCGTAAGCTCTCGACTTTAGGTCACTCCGCAGCACTTGTGACATCGACATTCTTGAAATGTTCAGCTCACGAGGAATCACTGATTGTTTTCTGACAGGGTTTCGTCGAATACAGGTTGCCATTTTTTCTACAGGCGAGCAGTCCTCACTGTACGCGGCCAACTCTTTCTGGGGCGGTGAACGACGGTCCCGGTCTCAAGGAACCTTTTTATGGTCTTCTAGACAAAATGTTGGCTGATTTTCAGCTTCTTCAGCATGTTGAAAATCTCGGAAGCTGATTTTCCAAGTTTGTGCAGCGCTATTCCAGCAATATGATTCTCATAGTCACCCCACTCCATAACATGTACTTCACGAAACACGTTATTTCCCCTGTGACTGAACGCACAATGATTCAGTAGCTGCTTCATGCTTCCTGGCTAGTCGGTGACGTTGCACACCTGTTGCGCGCCTTCTGTGAAACATTTATAACAGTATTTATGGCTAAGACGGGGTACACCGATGTTGGCTTAGCGCTGCAACTTGCCGTTTTGACTGCTTCGTCACCTCAGTGGTACAAGATGAGAAAGGAAAAACAGGTATTATTCCGCCTTACAGTCCGTAAAACTCGGCTAAAATATGAATAATTTTGTTTGAGAAGCGCAGAAAAGTTTGGGCGCCGTTTAAGGAGTTGAAAACGGTTTATCGTTCACGTAAATTTTCACAGATTAGCTGTCAGCATGATCATCCGTTGAATCTATGCCTCACTGGCTTTATGAACTATTTTCATTTATTTGTTTGGCAGTATAAGTCTGTGTGGCTTATTATACAGCATATGTATATGGGTTGGACAGAATAATGTGAACACCTAGGGGGAAAACCCCTCCAAACAGGTGGCGTCAGTGAATAAACAAAGACATCGCTGTTTCCACGTTTTAGCAATATACAGCAACTGAAAAATTGTTATTCGGCCACTGCTGGGGAATCGAATCCCAGATCTCTCGATTTCTAGTCGAGCGCGTTAGCCTTACACCGCGGTCAGAAGTTAACAGAAAAACACACATAGCGCCGTGGATTGTTGGCCACCGTGGTGTAAGGCTAACGCGCCAGGCTAGATATCGAGAGATCTGGGACTCGGTTCCCCAGCAGTGGTCGAATAACAATTTTTTAGTTGCTGTGTGTTGCTAAAAACGTGGAAAGAGCGATGTCTTTTTATTTACTGACGCCACGTATTTGGAGGTTTTTCACTTTGGATTTAACTGCTATAATTAATATATAGCAAGTACCATTACTGCCCACCAGATGGAGACGTCTGAGTAGCTGAGCCCATCTTACGGATTTATGATGTCAGAAGCTGACAGAAAAACACACATAGCGCCGTGGATTGTTGGCCACCGTGGTGTAAGGATAACGCGCTCGACTAGATATCGAGAGATCTGGGATTCGATTCCCAAGGAGTGGCCGAATAACAATTTTTCGGTTGCCAAAATAGTTATTCATTCTTTCCAAAAAATCTAGACAAAAAGAATAGGAGAAACTGGGCCATTTTTGAAATGGTCCACCGCGATATGTCCAGGCATCCCGGTTGGCCGATTCGCCCCTGCATATCTGTATCAGTCAGGGTCGTTTTCATGCCGCTCTTGTGTTTTGCAGACGAGGTTTTGCCACGAACACGGTTATGCTGTCCTGACGCTAGACACAGTAGTTCTGGATACCCTCACTACCCCGGGGACTGTTTTCACGGAGGCACCAACTAGCCGGCCACCAAAAATTAGCCCTCTTTCGGAGTCCGTTAGGTCGCTCATTTTGTCCCCACCCGGAAAGAAATTTTGCAAAAAGGAACTTTAAATACACTTAAACAGGACCTTGAGGTTCTAAACAAAGCTATTACACCCAAAAAATGGTGGATACCTTCGCGTATTGCTACGTACGCAGCTGCATTAAAAGTCACGTCTCTGAGCGTGGTGTTCACATTATTCTGCCCAACCCCTGTAAGTCAGAAGTCAGCTGACTGCCATGGTCACTTCTCCCCCACCCCCATTCCTCTCGCTGGCCTTTATCTCCTCTGGGTGTCCACTTACTTCCAACACAGAAAGGCAAAAACACGTTTTCGGCGCATAGTTCTTTGAGTAATGCACTCAAGGAAAACGACGTAGGTATTTTTTCTTCAATGAAGGAGTATCCCAGCTCCCGCATTCTATCAACGAAGAATGATTTCATTTTTTTACTTCGGCTTGCTCCTTTGTTTCCGTTCCTCTCTTCGCAGGGTCTTCTTTCTTCTTCTTCTTGTCTTTAATCATTAAAAGGCGCTGGCACTTTTCCAGTAAATCTCGCAGCATTCCAAGTTCTTTTCCTTCCTATCCTTTTTGTTCTGGCATCGGTTTTTCTCCCGCGCTAACATGACGGCAGTAAATGCACATTTGGATGATTACTATAATGACAGTTTCTTTTCGACTGCTCTGACAAAAAAGCAAAATTCCTCCTTTTCTTTTTTTTTCTTTTATTATCGGATTCTTCGGCAGTGAAACGCGCGAATATATTTTTTTCTCCTAAATTCTTAATTTTTTTTTTAGAAAATAGAATTTTCGAGCATTTGTTCTCAACATTTTTACTTTTTTCTTTGGGTAAAATTTTATATCAAACTCAATACGTGAAAATAGTCATTTTATATAACTCTGCCAGAAAAGGAAAAGACAAAAGGGACGATGTTCTGAAGCAACCATTACAGAATTATTCAGTTGTATTCCTGAGGGCTTTCGGCGTAGACTTATCGCAAACAGCTGGGGGAAGTGAAATGGAAGGCTTTTACCGTTAAAAGAAATATTTCCAATAATCTGTTTAAATGCACACACACATACGCGCGCGCGCGCAACGAGTGATCACTGAATTATGACCATCCCTATTAAAAGTGGATTCGGGCGTGATTTCCGAGAGGGCGTGATTAGTCGACCGACGTAGCATATGCACTATATCGATAAAAGTCACCGGACACCCCTTCAAAAGCAAATGAACAGATCCACTGCGTTGTTATAATACGCGGTACAGCTGCAAACGTTATAAAAACAATCCTGCAACTGACCGCGATCATAACGCACTATGAGGTTGAGTGAAAATGTCGCGGCGGGAGAGAACTGACTTTAAGAAAGGAAAGATTATTGAGTGTTATATTAGTGGGTTGTCCATAAGAGAAACCGAGAGGCGTTTAAACATACCCAAGTCAACTGTTTTGGATGTACTGAATAAGTGGAAGATATATGGCGTGCCTGAAGCAGCAAAACCTACCGGCAGACCAAAGAAAATCAGTGATAGATGACGTCGATGCCTCAAGAGAGTCGTTACAGCTAATCGACGGAGTACTGCACAAGACCTCAGTCTACAGGTGAATAAAAATGCTGTAACCTCGGTATGTACACGTGCCATTCGAAGAGAACTTCATTCCATGGGTTACCGTGGTCGCGCGATTGCTCATAAGCCTTTCATCTCCACTCGGAATGCTACTCGTCGTTTAGCATAGCGTAAAGAACATTTATCGTGGACCGTAGATCAATGGAAACAGGTCCTATGGACTTATGAATGCAGATACACGATCCACCAGTCTGATGGCCGTGTGTGTAGGTATGGCTGCAGCCGATGGAACGCTATTTACCACAGTGTACTGTTCCTACGGTCAATTTTGGAGCTGGCAGTGTACTCGTGTGGGGGTGTTTTTCGTGGTATGGTCCTGGCCCATTGGTTATCGTGAACAAACCTGTTAACCAGCACGTCTATCTCGATATTCTGGACAATCATTCCCTACCAACTCTGTACTATGGAACCGAGCCTTGTTGGTACCAGCAGGATAATGCAGCGAGCCATAAAAAGGAAGGACTGTTACGCCGTGGTTTGACAATAATTCCGTATCGTGTGTGGACTGGCCAGCACAGAGCCCTGATCTTAATCCCATAGAGCATCTATGGAATGAATTACAGCGCCGCATAGGAAGTTTGGAACCAAGTCCTACTCCTAAGCAACAGTTAGCGGCAGCATTATGTACTGAATGGAAGCGCATACATTTCGCTGTGTTCCAAAACCTTGTCGAAAACATGTCTCGGAGGGTCAGTGCATGCATTAAGACCAAAGGTGGAACGACACCGTAGTAATGTATGTCACTAAATGCTCTGTTGTGTTTCTCTTTTAGGTGTCCGGTGACTTTTGTCAATATAGTGTATAATGTGTGAGTGAGGCAGTATGTAGTAAAATTCGGAGCGTGATGGGTAAGCGGAAGGATTTAACAGATTTTCAAAAAGGACATATTGTGGGAGCTTGGAGAACGGGTGAGTCGATTTCCCAAACGGACTGGTGTGAAAATGGCCAAACAATGACCCGGAGGCAAAACTGCACAGGACAGCGAAAGATTGGTGTGAGCGGTGAGCGCCGGGTCCGACGACTCGTACAGGTCAACAGACGCAGAACTGTTCAACAGTTGACTATACCCAGTACAACAGAGGTCAACCCGGAACAGTATCTGTCATGACCACACCTCGCACGTATGGGCTATAACTTCACACGACCCCGACTACATATTTTCCTAACTACGATTCATTGGCGCAAAAGAATCTCCTGGTGCAAGGATCGTACAAGTTCGACATGGGATGAGTGGGAAAAAAGTGTGCTGGACTGACGACTCGCGTTTTTTACTCCACTCTGTCCATGGTCGTGTACGCATTTAGCGCAAACAACATAAGGTATTCAATCCATCTTGAATGATCCCCACAGCTCATGCCTGTGGAGACGGTTTTATTGTGTGGGGCATGTTTACCAGGCAGGGACTTGGACCCCTGGTGCTCACTACCGTGAAGTACTTTCTGACTCCATGCACTCAGCAATGTTGAACTTTTTCCCGAATGTCGACGGGGTCTTCCAAATGACAATGCACGGAGCCACAGATCCAACGTTGTGCAGGAATGTTTTGAGGAACACAGTTCATACTTCCAGCATATCGATTGGCCTCCGAATTCCACCCATGTCAATCCCATAGAGCACTTGTGGGACACTATGAAACGGCATATCTGGCGTCTGAATACACCAATCACCTCCATGCCTTCATTGAAGGCCACATTGCAAACAGCTTGGTTGGCCATACCTCCCAACTGCTTCCGGCATCTTATTGAATCGATGCCACGTTGGATAGCTGCTGTACTGAGAGTGAAAGGAGGACCTGCGAAGTATTAGGTAGGTGGTCATAATTCAGTGTCACTCAGTGTATGTTGAATCGATGCCACGTCGGATAACTGTTGTACTGAGGGCGAAAAGGGGACCTACGAAATATTAGGTAGGTGGTGTGTGTGTGGTGTGTGTGTGTGTGAGAGAGAGAGAGAGAGAGAGAGAGATGTATACAGTCGCGGAACTACGACGCCCCCTCCCCTTTAAACTACCATCTGTGCGTTTCGCCCACGGGTTACAAATTTTATCCTATTCTACGAAGTGGAAATTAACAGAATAGGGTAAGATTTTGTGTCGTTCTAGCAACATTTTGGTGTTTCTCATTAAAGAATACCATGTTGAACCGCCTCTCAAAATATTCACTTGCAACGTGCACTCACTCCCAATCCCCACCTTATATCCGTAAGTGTGCCCCGAAAGCATATTTGATGGGTCCTCCTGAAAGTTTTGCGGAATGGATGAGACAACAGTCACCACCCCTCCCACTCACCTGGAAAAAAAAAAAAAGAAAAGAATGTTGCCGTTAGTTAAGTGTGGTCAGCTGCCGAAAATCGGGGGTGGACTCGTTTGTGATTCATTGCACCTGACAGAAGTGAGATGACTGTGTGTGTGTGTGTGTGTGTGTGTGTGTGTGTGTGTGTGTGTGTGTGTGTGTGTGTGTGTGTGTGTGTGGGGTTAAATATCAAAGTTTGCTTAACAGAGAGTTAGGGTCTATAATTATCCTCTACATATGACTTGACCAGATGATAACTTAACTGTTTTTCCTTACATTTTTCCTCATAAAATGTCTTTTCCTGCCTCACATTTAACGTTTTCTATTCTAAATCCTCGAGTTATCCAACGCCTTCGGAAGTTCTTGTACCTCGCAGGGACTGTTTTTTGTGTGGGACTTTTTCATTTATCAGTTCTTTTTTATTTTAAAGCATCCTGAAACGGGTAAAACATTATTGGATGTTCATGAATACATTTTGATATGCGAATTTAAAGATTGTAATTAGTAACCATGTTTCAAAATCTGGGGGGTCCGATCACACATACGCACATTATATGTATGCATGTATATACAATATTTTACACATACTGTATAAGATAGAGTTTGGGAAACCCCCCCCCCCACACACACACACACACTCAGGAGCAAAGCAGTTGCTGAGGCACGATCTAACGGGAACGACATAGGCACCTCTGTTGGTGAATTGTGGAACTTCGCGAACACAAATGTAAAACTATGATAGATAGGGCAGAAATGTAAGTTACAAAGTTGTAGAGCTGACTTTGCTTATTAGGAATCTACATCGCTGTTTTATTTATTACACATTACACCCGTGTTTGTATTCTACGAAAAATTACCATCTTATATTATTAAATTTAATTGGTTCACATCATAAAAAAGTGTGCATCATTATACACTGACGGAAAAAAAATCCCAACACCAAGAAGGGGTCGTGTTAGATAAACGACAGTTGGTAGGCGGTGAGAGTACATCTGTAAGATGACGTCTATGCAGATTTCGCGCTCGGCGCATATGTGTGGCGCTAGTAGCGCCCCTCGGAACATGCAAAGCAGGTTTGCTGTAAATACGCGCTGTAACGTTCGTAAGCGTTAGTTATCGTTGAGATTCGACGTAGGATGTTGATGTTAGTCAAGAATGCCTTTAAGAAGACGAAGAAGCCATTATCAACAGCTCACGGAGTTTGAACGAGGTCGTGTAATAGGGCTACGAGAAGGTGGATTTTCTTTCCGCAATATTGCAGAACGACTTGGCAGGAATGTAGCCACTGTGCATGATTGTTGGCAGCGGTGGTCAAGGGAAGGTACTGCTTCAAGAAGACCGGGTTCCGGACGGCCACGTGGCACTACTAAGAGGGAAGACCGCCGTGTACGGCGTGTAGCCGTGGCGCATCGTACTGCGTCTGCGGCATCAATTCGAGCTGCAGTTGCCACTACAGTGACACAACGAACTGTTACAAATCGGTTACTTGAAGGACAGCTCCGAGCCAGACGCCCTGTAGCGTGCATTCCGCTTACTCCAAACCACTGCCGTTTGCGACGTCAGTGGTGTCAAGCTAGAGCTCATTGGAGGACGGAGTAGAGATCTGTTGAGTTTTCTGGTGAAAGCCGGTTCTGCCTGGGTGCCAGTGATGGCCGTGTGTTGGTTAGGAGGAGGCCAGGTGAATGCCTGCAACCAACCTGTCTGCGGCGGAAACACATGGACCTACACCTGGAGTTATGGTCTGGGGAGCAATTTCCTATGACAGCAGGAGCACTCTCGTGGTTAACCCACGCACCCTGACGGCACAGTTGTACGTCGGTCTGGTGATTCAACCTGTTGTGCTGCCATTCATGAACAGCATTCCAGGGGGTGTTTTCCAACAGGATAACGCTCGCCCGCATACCGCTGTTGTAACCCAACATGCTCTACATAGTGTCGACATGTTGCCGGGCCTGCTAGATCACCAGATCTTTCACCAATCGAGCACGTATGGGACATCATTGGACGACAACTCCAGCGTCACCCCCCAACCAGCATGAACCGTCCCTGTATTGACCGACCAAGTGCAACAGGCATGGAACTCCATCCCACAAACTGACATCCAGCACCTGTACGACACAATGCATGAACGTTTGCGTGCTTGCATTCAACCTTCTGGCGGTTACACCGGTTATTAATGTACCAGCATTTCACATTTAAAATGGCTCTTCTCGCGCTTACAATAAGCTGTGATCTTGAAACCTTAATCGATTAAATATGTTACCTATACAAATGTATTGCCGCCATTTCATTCCTCTACAACTATTTGTTCGTGGTGTTGGGATTTTTTTTTCCGTCAGTGTATTTCCCAAAAAATTTGAGGGGGTCCTTCACATTGGGGATCTCCAACTCTAAAAATCGGGGGGTCCTGAATCCCTCCCTCCCAGTGGTTACGCCTATGATTGTAATCCTGCATCTAGCGATTAGAGCAAAAGAATAGTAGGAGACATACAGTGGTCACAAAAAATTAGAGATATTGAGGTTTCGAAGGGGAAACCTGGTGATATGCAAATTTAACGACTACTGAAGATCAGTTATCAGCGTGGGTAGTTATCTCATATGCAAAGTAACATAAAAGTGAGAAGTGGAAAATAGGTCGTTTCACCGCTTAGTCTAGAAGTTTGCTGAATGTGTCGCCTTCAGTGTGAGATTAACTTGAAATAATGTCAGACGACGTTTAAGCATTGAC
This sequence comes from Macrothele yani, assembly GCA_039090855.1. Classification (NCBI taxonomy): domain Eukaryota; kingdom Metazoa; phylum Arthropoda; class Arachnida; order Araneae; family Macrothelidae; genus Macrothele; species Macrothele yani. Next base: position 15,466,289 of record CM077028.1, read on the forward strand.
AATTATAGAAACAGGGCTGTTGGCATGTTGCAGGCAGTTGCATGGCAGTTCGACGTCGCTGCAGCTTTAAAAGTTTCGAGGTGTGTAGTAAGTTGGCTACACACAAGATTTCTATGACATGGAAATGTTGCTGATCGACCCCAAGAGTGATTGCCCGAGGACAACCACCAGGAGGCAAGATCGCTACCTGATAATAAGTGCTGGAAGAAAGCCTAGTATCACCAGTAGTAGACTCCGGGAATGATTTAGAGCTGCTTCGGATTTCATTAGTACATACGCAATCAACCGTTTTCACGAGTACGGAGGCAGCTGACGCTGAGACATATTGCATTTACATCAACTCTCCGTCGTCGAAGATGTACCTGGTTCCAAGAGTACATGTCATGGAATACAGAGTGCCACTATGTACTTTTCACAGACGAGTCCCGTTTCGCTCTTTATCCTGATAGTCGACAAGGACATGTGTGGAGAATATCCGGCACACGAATGCAACCACACTATAAGCAGTCCGTCCACCCTTACTAGGGGCAGTCAGCTTTGGTGTACGCAGGAGTGTATTTTAATGGCCGTACTTCCTTGTAGGTTTGTCAAGGCAACATGAATGCCTCAGTGTACCGAAACAAGATCATTGTGTCCATTATGACACTGTTTAACGCTGCTAGTGGACATGCATTCCTTTTTCTCGATGACAATGCCCCCACTCACCGTGCTTGGAGCGTGCTTGAGGAGCTGGAAAATCATGGGATTGAATCGTTACAGCTAGCTGTCTCCGAGGTCTCCCGACCTTAATCCTACATGTATTAACATTTGGGACGCTGTAGAGCGATGTCTGGATAACCACGTTTCATATCCCGGTACACTGGCAAACCTCAGTAACGTGTTGCCGGTAATATGGGACGAGCTTCTCCAAAGAAGCAACAGAATGCTTTGGAACTTGACATCTCTTTTTTTTTTTTTTTTAACTGATAACTTTTAATTATCTTCAAAAAAAGGTTGCACTGTAAAAAATTGGTACTTAGAAATCAGCAAAATGTACTCGTTTTTCAGTACATTGTGGGCTTATAATAGCTCCGAGTACTTGCGTCTCATTTTGGGAAAAGACACGTATTAATTTTTGAGTACATACAGGGAATCAATTGGGAGTATATCTGGTATTTCTAATTTGAAATATATCTCCTCATTTTTGAGTACATATATTTCAAATATATGTGCTCTAACTTCATTCAGTTTCTATGCCCTTTCGGTCAGGGCACAGAAACTGAAGGAAGTTAGAGCGAATCTAGCGAATCTGACAGGATAGTTTGTAAGTGAGAGAGAGCACACTATATGGTGCCACCGTACGATTTTGCACATAGAAGGCAGATAGAAACTATGGGGGGGGGGGGGAGCTTAGGAATTAACACCTTGATATGTAACCGGTGGATTCCTACTCGGAGGCCGTCACTTAACGTGCTCGTCCGATGTATACGGCGGATATTCAGCTATTGTTAGAAATTCACACTATCAGGCTAGGTTTGAACCTGGGGCCTCTCCATCAGCAGTCTGAATCTCTAACCACTAAGCCATCCGCCGCTCGATTTCAAGTTTCAGATCAGATCAGATCATATGTAGAGGATTTTAGGAAGGGAGTGTCTGACCCCAGGTCTTAAACAACACTTAGAAATAGGAAGCTAGGAGATTTGGGCTAGAGTGCCCGATAGGAAAGTCACACGGAAGCGAGGTAGAAAGGGAGAGGAAGACGCCCTTATTTATTACCGGGGGGCAGTACCCGGGGTGCGACGGCTTAACGTGCCCATCCGACGCACGGCGGGTATTTTGTGGTTCGAACGTTCGAACCTGAGGTTATCTCCATGGCAGTCACGAACGCTGACCACTGGGCAACCCGCGGCCCGATTTCCAATTTGGAATACGTGTACTCCATACATACTCATTTATTCATAGAATCAACTGGAAGTATATTATGCGATGGCACGTCTGAGATAATATATATATATATATATACTCTGTCACATGCTGGGCAAATGGAGGGCACAATTTTATGAGAAAGATAGTGATGAAGCGACAATATATTGTATTTATGAGGTTGACAGAAATACAGTTAATGCAAAAACGTACGCCGCCCCGATGGCGCAGTGGTCTAAGCGATGGCCTCTGATCATTCGTCCGTAAGGGGCCCGAGTTCGAATCCCGGTGAGGCATGGATGTTGTGTTTGTCTTACGGCACTGGCTCTCTCCCTTCCCTGGAACCAGTGACCCTAAATTAGGGATGGGCGACTGCTTATAGCCCATTGAGTTGCTCACGGTGGTCGTTAAACCTCCAATCAAAAAAAAAGAAAAAAAAGGTACACAAAGATACTTTATGCATAATTAAATTACTTGTGATCAGTGACTTTGTTGTACTAATTATTTATGTGTGTCACTTTAGACATTTATTAAACAATTTCTCTTGAAATCTATAATAGCTAAATTGAAGTGATACAAGATTATTTTAATATTTATTGACCCAGTTATTTGCAAGTACGTATGATTACTTATATTTGATCATGTCATGTACTCGCTTGCGATACGATTGTAATTAATAACAAGGAACTGTACACCAATTACACTTAAAATAGTACTAGTGATCCGAATTTCTTGGCGTAGAATATAAATAAAAGTTTCCAAGCTTTCGCACATCAACCAGATGGCTTTTTCAAGGAAAGTAGACAGCTAACTGGATAATGGAACACTTCAACAATTTTGAACGTGGTGACTTGACTAGAGAATAAATGAATCTGCGCAAATGTGATCAGACATTCGAAGAAACGAGGTCACGTTGGTTGGGCGCGCGGTATTGGGGTAGAAAACACAGCATTTTGAGCTTGGAAACTTTTATTTATATTCTACGCCAAGAAATTCGGATCACTAGTACTATTTTAAGATACGATTGTACTTAAAAAAAAAACCCCAAAAAACGAGTAGGTTCGGGTTTTCGTTTTTAAGTAGATTTTTTTAACAGTGTAAATGTACTGTTTTATAGTATTATTTTACAAAACTTCTAAATGTAATGTTTGCTCTTACTAGCTATAATAGTTTTCGTTTTAAAGACTCCACAGACTAATACATAGACATCATGCAATACTATCCACAATATCCGATCTCGCTACAGAACTTCAAAATCAAATACTTCGACAGACTATCGACATTTAATAGTTAATAAAACTTCCAAGTATTCCCGCGTATCTCTCCTATTACCGGAATGTTTTCGTCCTATGGATACGGAAAAAGTGAGAACGGTGTTTTTCCGTTAACATACGAATAGCAGCGGCGAGACGGCGTGGCATGGATGCAATGAGGCCCTGGAAGGCTGCCCGAGGCACGCGTGCCTATTCAGACTACAACAGAGCACGGAGGTCCCGGAGATGACGTGGTTGGGAGTCAGCACGTCGAACTTGTCGATCCAAACAGTCCCACAAGTGCTGTATGGGATTGAGATCGGGCGATTTCGCCGGCCAAGGATGAACAGAGACATCGCTGTCGTGTTTCTGGAATCAGTCACGCGCCGATTTAGTGACAGGGTAGAGTTCATCGTCCTGTTCGTTGATACCAACACCACCAGGGTAAACGTCCAACATGAAGCGATGCATGTGGTGAGCGAGGATGGACAGGTAGCCATTAGCGTTCAGAGACCCATTCAGTGGTACCAGCGAGCGGTCCCAGGTCATACCAGAAAAGGTCATACCACCGCCAGTCTGTACTTTACCGACAAGCGTGTTTGGGCGTTGTTTCTCGTGTGTCAGACGCCGTATCAGCCACCGCCCGTCACTTCTGTGGAGTAAAAACGTCAATTCCTCGGAGAAGGCAACCTTTTCCCACCGTCCAATGACGTCAGTCCCATACGAACTGCAGGCGTCGTTGCCGATGCACATAGGTTAACATGGGCGCCTTGACGCCGCGTCGACTCCGGAGACCCCTGCATAACAGGGTTCGCTCTACTGTTATCGGGGACACATTTTGGGTGCACCAGCGTTCTTCTACGCGATCAATTGCTGCACTGTTGCGCGTCGATTGCCTTTTACCAGTCGACGGAGGCGACGTTCTCCTCTGAGGTCGATGGCCTTTGGGGCTGCGCAGTTATGACATCGGGAGGTACTCGGTGTGCCAGCAGTCCATTCTTGGTACATACACCCTTACTACAGCACCTCGTGAACAGCCAACGAAATCTGCTGTTTCTCATATGCTTCCACCCTTGGCACGGTAGCCGATGATCATTCCTTTTTGAGCGTTCGTCATATCACTACTTCTGCCCATTATGCTCATGTTACGCACTATGGCTCATCTATCTTGGCTGGCCGCTCATGTATCTCCGTGTGGTCGACCTTGTCACGTACACTCTGCGACGCGCCTGAGCAGGTACACTGTGATTCCGGTAGTGGTCATTTTATTCTGATACCAACGTGTAGTGGAAGAAGAATCATCCATTTTAAACAGAAATACGAACAAATGGATCTACGGAGTTGTATTGCGCAGTAGAATGAAGCTAATGTCTTAAAGAATCGTTTGCCGTCTGACTAGTTGCTATGAGGCAACAAGTCATTCGCGAGACACTCGCGCGGAAGCATTACTTATTGAACATGCCTCATATGCTAGTTATTCAGCAAGAGTAGGAAAACCAGGTAACTACATTCAGGCGCGCAGTGCAGTGCGTAAGCAGCTTTTCAAGTTTTACCAGATTTTATCAAGCTTTTTACCTTCCGGAACAACTGGTTTAAAGATTTTGGTTAAACCCGGAAAAAGCTGATAAATCGTGATAGTTTGTTGCTTTGCTTTTATTATTCACTAAAAAAAAAAAAGATGAGATATGTATACTGTCGAATTTTTGAGTTCGTCACTTTCTAACATAACGCAGACAAGAGAGTGAATTATTATCCGTAAGCGTAAATATCAGATGAGCGCTCTGAAAATAACTTAGAGAGTTAGTAGAGCCAGTTAAATATGTTCAGATCGTCATGAATTATGCAGAATAGCCCTAGTTCATGCATCTTCTTACGAAATGGCAAACATGTTGCGCCGTTTTCAAAAGGATGAGCGCATGTATTGATGGAAGTTGTGTTATTTTCATAGGGGAACGAAAGAGAAATTCACGAGGGTCTGCACAGATGAGTACTTTCATGAATTATTAATTTTTGTTTCTTCGGAGAAAACAGATTGGCGAGAGATAGCAAGAAATATGGAATCTCTCTGTATGATAAACAAATTATCATTGGAATTCCTACATGTTATGGCTAACAAGACATTTGTTAGAATTTCAAAATCAAAACTTGAATATTCTTAAATTTTTTATTGATGCAAGAGCGAGATATCCTTAAAGAAGCAAGGTGGCCGTAACGTTTCTTAACGTTAATACTGATACGGGGAACACGGAATTCTCAGAGAATTGAAAAATGGATCCGATAATGATAATCAGGGAAAACTCACGGAAAATTGCCTTTTTTTCCCCCCGTAAACATCAGGAAAATTTTTTATGGAGGAATTGAAAAATTAGGGGATTTTTTTTTTTTTTTTTTTTTTTACCAAAAACGTATTTTTTTCTGATATATGGTTTGTTTATTGAAATGTTCTTCCATACAGCTGGTAATTCTATACATAACAGTAATTATACAATATATTCAAATACAATAAAACTATATGAAATATTAAGTAATTAGTCAAAAATATTCGATTTACATGAGTACCATTTTAGATATTTCATAAACCTTTCAACAAACGATAACATGTAGTATAAACACAAAAATTATTAATGGCGCCATGAATCACCAAGGTGAATGGCATGGAGCTCCGGAAAAAAGGCTTTATTAAAAAGCCTGACAAGCCCCTGATCTTCAATTTAATAAGTTAGAGGCCAGAGAGCACAAAACAGAAAATGTGTAATATAACGCAGGTTGGTTATGGGAACTAGCATAATAAGAATATCATAAACTATAACCAGCATGCAACACTATATGAACAAGTACCAAACAAACCATCAAATACATAATGTGTAGTTATTTAAGTATTACAATATCTTGACAAGTCAAAACGCCAAAAGTTAAACTAATGAAAAAGGTTAAGCATAATATATGGTACGTACACTGGCGTGTAACACAGTAACTTTTGTTTGCAGTTACTGCCTGCCTAGAATTTAAGGACGTCCCTAGACTTCGAAATCAGGATGGGCGACAGGCGGGCCAGCATTATTGTGGTGGGGCAAGTCTCACAGCAACTTTTATTTTATTTTTTTACGAAACACAAAGAACAAATAAATTTTTAATGCATTTGTTTTAATTGAAGGTTAAACGACCACTGTGAGCAAATAAATGGGCTATAAGCTGTCGCCCGTTCCTAATTTAGGGTCACTGGTTCCAGGGAATGGAGAGAGCCCGTGCCGTAAGACAAACACAACATCCATACCTCATCGGGATTCGAATCCAGACTTCTCTGACGTATGGTCATCAGCCAACGCTTAGACCACTGCGTCACTGGGGCGGTATCAATGCTGTTCACTATCGGCTACAAAAGAATTCGTGCAATTCCGATCCCCTCCACCTGGACACACATACATACACGGATAGTTACGCCACGGGTGTAAGATATAAGTGTTGGCGGAATGTCGCCTTCAACTCTCTGCTTGCTGTGGATGCATTGCCTTAAATTTCTTTTCAAAATTTTCCATTTTTTGCTTACGAAAATAGTACTGAACTTGAACAATTTATTTAAAAGAAAATGTCGTGTTTGTTTGTCTAAATCAAATTTTAACGTTGTGCCCCGAAGACACAATACCTCACCCCTCCTTAACTTCCTTCCTTCCAGCCAGCGACTTGGCCTTGCACTCCTCTCATGCAAAGCACTCGTCAGCCACTTTCTGCACTTTCGCTGGCAGTCTTAAGGACACTAGAGTAGGGTGTGGCTTTAAACTCCACTTTCCGTGTTGGAATCCCCTATTTCGCAAAAAAAACAAAAATAACAATTAGTCAGTGAATTTTCACTGAATTCCTATCCACCCTCCTCATCACCCCCTGGCCACACAGACATAAAAAAGAGGTTTAAACTAAAGAATTGGAAGAGTAGAGAACAACTGAATTTTCATGGCCCTGCGGTGCTATTTTGATAATCATTTTTGGAGACGTAAACAATGCACTTCCAAGGGGGAAATACGTAGGGTTACATGAAGTAAAACACAAGACTTATTTTACTTGATAAAGTTAGGTTATATTTTAAAGTTAAATATATTTAAAAATGGTACATCTTGAACTGGGTGGGCGGCAGGGTGGGCAAGACAAATTTGGGCTCGCACCCCTTGGCGATGTCTCTGCTAGAATTTTGCTTTCAATACATTACATTATTCTTTAATCCCCCTCCCCCCAAAAAAATATCAAAATTAAATTTTAAAAATGCCTGTCATTAAGTTTTTATTCAGTTTCTGCGGGCAATTTCCTTCGCATCTGGTAACGTGGAGCAATTAGGGAGAATAACCTGGTGCACTCCTTCTTGCAGAAGCATCACAAGTGAACCAAATTCTATCCAATAGATCAAAGCCCTTTATAGGTTCTCTTTCAATTATGTTTCTCTGAACAAGAGCCCAATTAGTCATTAAGCTTAGTTGCATTGTGTGTAGAACAAAAATTGAAACTGATCAACCGGCCTTTTTTTTTTTTTTTTTTTTTTAACATATGAACCGTTTCTATGGGAATGTACTAACAAATTCTACATGGGTAGTATACCACTCAGGTTCACAAAAGTTCATGGAATTATGTGACCAAAAACAATGTGCTTTGTGCATTTTATTTACTACTAATAAAAATCAGGTAATGGTATAATTCTAGCTATAGAATAAAAAGTTTATACCGTCTAGGCACGTTAGAAATATTTTAATTTTTTGCTAAAGTACACTAGCGCTTTCGAAACCATTATATGGTTTCATCATGAGGCGTAAAAAGTAAGAGCCCGCAGTGGTCTAAGCGATGGCCTCTGATCATTCGTCCGAACGGGGTCCGGGTTCGAATCCCGGTGAGGCATGGATGTTGTGTTTGTCTTACGGCACTGGCTCTCTCCCTTCCCTGGAACCATTGACCCTAAATTAGGGACGGGCGACTGCTTATGGCCCATTGAGTTGCTCACGGTGGTCGTTAAACCTTCAATAAAAAAAAAAAAATAAGATACAGATCCTTTCAAATACACACTACTCAAAAATACTCCTTGAGGTTATAACGGCAAAAAAATATATCTTACGTGATGCATAAAGGAAGGATCTATAGAGTGGAAACAGACATAGGAGTCCATGGAAATTCCTCACATAGAAAGTGGCGCCCCCACGGACCTAAAACAGAAGCAAAATGTGACGTGACCAACGAGATAGAAATACATAGAGTGCTTCTGTGATTGGTTCTTCTGCCGAGGCAGCTGAAGCCAACGCGGGGAGAGCCCGCCATCTTTGATGAGGTACAAATTCTGCGTGTGTCAAGGAGTCACCTCGGTTCTTTAAGCTGTTCGGCGATCGTGTTATGCTTCATTACAAATTTAGTGTTACAGTTTCGTGAATAATCACAATTATCAGCACATTGTTGATATTTAAAATGCCATAGTACTGCGCAGCTTTTGATTGTAAGAATAAAAGGAACAAGGATTGTGGAACTACATTTCACAAGTAAGCATTTTAAAATAAGGTTGAGCTGTAAATGCTCAGTTAATCAAACACAAAAAATAAAACATCTAATCCGTGTAGCTGGTGATTAAACCAGCAGATAAGCCATTTCAATATCTGTGTTATCTTAAGACTTTTTATTTCTTATATTTTGTAAACAGTCGTACTCAATGTGAAAACTGAATGATGTTTACTCTGGGAAGCTGAAAGGTTAACTGTGGGTTACCAACTTTGAGGCTTTTTGGGTACAATTTCTACCTATGTAAATGTTTTGTTTTTTTTCAATATACTGAGGATGTCTTGCAAATGGCATTTGCATATATATTCTAGAATCTGTACAGTGTACATGCAACTTGTCTGAGAAGACAACAAATATTTCAAAATCTTAGGAAGCAGCAATTTCTTTTTATGTGATAAAGATCATGTACCCATGGCTAATGCCCATTAGATAGCAAATACTGGTAAAGCAATCAATTTATGGTTACTTAAATTGCAGAAGTAATAATTGTGATTGGTAATATAAATTCTATTGCTTGCTGACACCTGTCAGGAAACAATCTAGTATTTTATCTGAAAGCACAGGGTCACCCAGCTTGTGTTCTAGGCATTTGTCTCTGATTACTGATTAATCTGTAGTATTACTTCAACAAAGGAAGAGTGGGGAGCTTTGAAAATTTCTTGACAGAATAGTTAGTCAATGTGTGTGTGGTTTTTTGGGTAGCAAAAATACAGGCAATATTGATTTAAAACTGAAAATAGGAAACAGGGAGTACAATGGTACCTCAAAATGCAAACAACATAAAATATTTATGAAAACTGGCACAAACGATTATGAAATGACAGTTGAAAAAAATTATGGAATAATACAAAAGAAAGGGACTAGCAACATTTTGTAATAACTACTTGCATTTGATTTTTGCGTGATAGGTAATGGTTTTTTTTTTTGGTTTTTTTTTGAAGAATGTGACCTCTGATTCATGATGAATGTACAGTCAGTATGTCCATGTATAAATTGCCAGTTATTCCTTTTGCATCAACCATATATATGAGAGGTTAGTATTGAACAAATATCACTCACGTAAATCAATCTTTCTTTGAATTGAACAAGTTGTGCCTGTATTTCTCTAAAATACAAATCAGACGCACTTGTATTTCCAGCAAGACTGCTGAAGGAACCCACAAAATAACAACACAAAACATAAACATTTGCTCGCCAAACTTTTTGCACATCATGAATGCAAATCAGTAGTTGTTAATTTCTCACTTCATATTAATAAGAGCATGTGCCCTTAAAATTGAAACAAAAAAAAAAAACTATGTGCAGTACATCTTAACAATTGCCAAAATGTGTCCAAATATCAGGTGAAACTACAAAATTTCAGCTTTGGGACAACAAAAAACTAGGCTTCTTAAAAAAAAGTAAAATATGAAAGTGCAAATGAAAAATATTAAATACTTAATACTGAAACAAAAAAAAATATACAATTATTTGTCCCATAAAAAAATTTAAGTCCATAATCTGAATTTTTTTTGGTCACTCAGCCCAGAGCTTGAATAATATCTAAAATAATACATGCCAATTTACCTGCCCAGATATTAAAAGCAGGATGTGTAGAAAGATTTTTTTTTTATACCAAAAATTATGTCTTTTTAGGTTGAAAAAGTACATAAAACTATTTTTAGCTACTCGGTACTGGTGTTGCTAACTGTAAATACCATTTGGAGCATCATATTGCCCCAATGTCTGTCTATACCTAAGTCACAGGGTAGTTACAGAAGTGATATATACATATATATACATATGACTACAGCATATATTAGGTCACCAAGTTTATTTAAACTGCACTTAAGAATAATTATTTTCAATTATTTTTCTTAAGGATAAAAGCCTTGGAAGATAGTTAAATAAAACATAGCAAATAAACATATCATCATCATCATTGTCAACCATTATCAATCCACTGCTGGACGAAGGTCTCCCCAAGTTTCCTCCACAACGGTCTGTCTTGTGCCTGTCTCCTTCGTGTCACTCCTGCATGATTTCGAATTTCATCCATTCATCTCCCATGGGGTATTCTTCTGGGTCTTATATATACATAGAGAGAGAGAGAGAGAGAGTGAGAATTATATTGTGTTAAGTATTTAGTGTATGTGCTGGGAGATACCTTTATTATGGTCAAGTTACCACAATTGCCTTGCGTACCCACGAATAAGGCTTACAGATTTGTGTTGTTGAATGTCAAGACTAACAAACAGATTAGAAACATGCCCAGTGCTAAGGACTTTTAATTTTTATTAAATAAAACCAGGTAAGTAGTAGTTTTCTTCTGATTATATAAGATAGGGGCAGTTGGTAAAAGTATTTTAATATTGGTACCTCTTGGCTGTGTAAACTCATTGTTTGCTTTCCGTTTTTCTTCGAACTTTTTTTTTTTTCATTTAAAACTCTCATAAAATATTTGGCGTCTATGTATTTGGGAGTGATAAGCTGTGGGATGATTCAGCATTCTCATGGTGATGACCCACGAATATCTAAAATTTTTACCGAAAATTGCGGATTGAGTGCAACTGTATTTTTTTTATTTTTGTGTTTCTTTTTTTTTTTTTTCATTTACTCTATTACCGCTGACTTATATTTCTCTGAAAATTTGCTCCAAAAAATTTGTTAAATGTCAAAAAATTACGACATGAGATTTTATTCAACGACAGCAAGCTGCATCCATTAAAATATCATTTTTTTTAAAAACACTATTGCCGTCAACTAACAATGAAAAGCGTTATTTGATACGTTAAAGTTTTAGTCTCATCCCCTAGGTGTTTATAACAACATTTCTGAGTTATATCCTTATTTAACATCAAACCATATATTACGAAAACTCCCTTGCTTAACACGGAACGGAAATCGTTCTGTACCTCATCAAACATGGCTGCCACTTGTTTCCGGTGGCTTCACCCGTTCCCCGACGTAAGCGCTCTACGTATTTCTATCTCGTTGGACGTGACCCCGTGACGTCGGCAATAGTTGCTACGGCAACCCAGCGCTCGGAGATGTTCAGATGAACAACAGACACGTAAAAAACCCAAAAGTTATGAATTCTGTAAGGAAAAGTATACGACCAGTAAGTAATAAGCAAAATAATACCACTTATTAGAACGCTAGAGGAATTGAAAACCAAAAAGAATCTTAAAATTAATAAAGTATTGCGTGTATTCGTCTTAAACACTGCTGGATAGCAAGCCAAAGTCAAAAGTCAAAGTAAAAACATTCGTTCGGGCAAAAAATCACGTGGTTCTTGGGTGGTCCCTGGGAAACCAGCTGTCAATCAACTGTAGTTCTGTTTTAGGTCGCTGGTGCGCTGCAGTTGACTTCATGACGTCATGAATTTCAGCTTTATACAGCCAGTGTCTTCTCTATATATCCTTCCTTTATGACGTGATGGTTATGAGCAGAAACATTGTGGCGCGTGTTTGATTTAAGTATCAAATTGTTGTCGAAGTTAGCTGTAAAGAGCAGTTGCGGTTTTTGACGAAGATGAGATATTTAACATAACAACATATTATAGTTTTTGTTAAGGTTTTTACCTACTAGAGTTATGGAACACAAACGAACAATTTCTAACAATGGAGGCTCAACAGCATTAGCTAGAGCCTGCACGGACGAACAATTCTATCCGTTATGGGACGACATAACCCTTATAACTGGATACTCTAATGATTGGTCTCTTCAATATGCCGAAACAGTCGTAATACGTATCGATTTACAAACGCTTACTGTAATGAAGAATCTCCTATTATTCTACCCCATCCTTGGAGACACCTTATTAACGAAGAGGCTATTTTTCGTGAATTGACAAAGAAACCTTAACAAAAACTATAACATGTTGCTGTGTTAAATATCTCACCTTCGTCAAAAACCGCAACTGCCTCTATACGTAGCTAACTTCGACAACAATTTTATATTTAAATCAAACACGCTCCACAATGTAGTCCTGCTCATAATACGTAAGATATATTTTTTGTCGTTATAACCTCAAGGAGTATTTTTGAGTAGTGTGTATTTGAAAGGAACTGTATATTATTTTTTACGCCTCATGATGAAACCATATACTTTCGAAAGCGCTAGTGTATTTTAGCAAAAAATTAAAGTATTTCTAACGTGCCTAGACGGTATAAACTTTTTATTCTATAGATATAACCCGGTACGTAGTCATCAATATCACCGAGTGCATGACATCGTAAATCTTCATATCTTACAGAGTGCATAACTTGGGGATAGTTAACGCAATGGTATACCTGATGTCTACTTTCCGACATTCCTTTCATGAATAAACGAAGCAATTCCTGATTCAACCCTTTCCGTGAAATGACGGATAACACTGAATTTCACAGATTGTTTGTAATAGCAGAAATCCTCCTATTCATCTTCCTCCGCTTAATAACGAAAAATTGCCGTCTTTTTTTTTTTTTTTTTTTTTTGGAGGTTATGACGTAGAAGTCTTTTCGTACCTCTACGTTAATTTAAAACATCAACATACTAAGAAATAGTTCCTAAATGAAAGAAACCTTAACGGCCAAACAAGACATGTAAACAACAGAAGTCAAACTTACGGAAAAGATGCTTTATTCAAGGTTGTAGCACGTCCATAACAGAACGATATCAATATTTAAACACACCACACAGCTTCACAGCGCTTAAGGCTCTACGAGACCCGCCATCTTGCATTGCTGCCTTCTCTTGTTAACCAACGGGCAAGCGTATTTCACAAATTGCACGGGCAATTTTGCACATTTTTGAACACCGTTTGTGGCTAACACGCAAGATATATGATAAATAAAGAGTTCTCTGGTTTCAGAATTTTTATTGACCTTTCCCTTCATTTTTTATCTGCAGCAAAAGTCGTACCAAGGTGTCTTCCATAGTTTTATTAACTAATAAAAAATACTTAAAGAGTCCAAAATGAAAATATGAAACCAGGGAACTCTTTATTTATCATATATCTTGCGTTAGCCACAAACGGTGTTCCAAAACGTGCAAAATTGCCCGAGCAATTTGTGAAATACGCTTGCCCGTTGGTTAACAACAGAAGGCAGCAATACAAGATGGCGGGTCTCGTAGAGCCTTAACACAACGCTCGCTTTACATCGCACTCTTTTAACGCTCGCTATAATCGCTCTTTTACAACAGTTTAGTCGTCGCTTTTATCTCTCGTTCTTATCAAAACAGGCATACGTCACGTTCATTCAACCTCAAATGTGTGGCCAACAGTATTCGTTTGAGAGAAAAGATATCACGCTAAGAGTGAAGAATAACTGAGAATAAACTCAAGATTTACATAGGGAAAGAAACTAAAAAGGAAAGTTAATTTAGAATATACGTCACAAGGTGCTAACGGAATATTCTGAATTTTCAGAAACTTTTCCGCAATTCGTTTTGTATATTAACGGGAAAATTCTGTTCTCGCTTTTTTTCTTTTCCTAATCCACATGACGAAAAATTTCCGCTAATAGGAGCGGTTTAAATTTTAATCGTCTATCGCAGAACGGGATTTTGAAGCCGAGTACAGGTAATTGTATGATGTCTATATATCAGTTTGCGGACTCAACACAAAAGCTATTATTGCTATCAAGAGTAAATTTTGTATTTAGGGGTTTTATGAAATTATTCTACGAAGAAACACATTTCACGCATTCTCAAACATACCGTATTTACTCGAATCTAACGCGCACCTTACTTCTCAGCTACAAAAATGCGTGTTTTTTCTTAATACTCGTATACTAAGACGCAAGAAAACTTGAAAGAAATACAAACTTACGAAATATGGCGATTCTTGAATTTATTTAAATTCCATATTATTCTAAATTATGCATTGCTCACAGACATCTTCTCCATCTACATCCTCAGATATTTCACTGCACGAATCTTCATTGCTGCTGTCGGCTGTGGTTTTACTGCTGGATTGTTCGAAGATAGATAGCGTTGTCTTCAGTGCCATCCATCGCATTGGAAATGCCGTACTTCAGAAAAGACCGCCCAACTAAATCATTAGGAATGAACTCCCAGGCATCTACGTACAATCCCCTGTGATACGACAGAGATTGAAGGTTTTTTAACACATCCAGTTTTTGTCAGTTCTGTGTCTCCTGGTGTAAGCCACGCATTATAGCGTGATCAAATTGGTGCTTTGAAAGGCCTATTTATGCAGACATCAAGGGGCTGAAGTTGGAAAGTCATTCCTCCAGGCACAACAACTAAATCAGTTCTGTTTTCAACAAACCTGGTTTCCACCAAGTTGGTTACATGTCCCTTGAATGAATCCGATACGAAAATGGACCGCAGTCGCCCTGCCCCGCACCTGGTGGTCGTCGAAACCACACTTTTTGAAGCCAGTTCTTTACCAGTTCTTCGGTCATCCAGCCATTTTCTTGAATTCTGACATGAATTTTCTGAGGAAAAGTCTCTATATTCGGAAATGTTATTCTCTCGAAAATAACATACGGTGGTAGCTTATTCCCATCGGCGGTAATGGAAAGCATGACCGTCATTCGGAGCTTCTCTTTTGCTGTCGTTAGCACTTTAACTTGCTTTGCACCAATACTTTCTACAGTGTAATTTGAAGGCATATCAAAATACAATGGTGTTTGTTAGCATTCCCAATCTGGCTTAAAACATGGTGCGCTTGCTCTCTTACTGATATGACGTACTTGAGAAAACTGTATAGCTTTTCTTCAAAGTCAGATCTCTGACATATTGAAGTACGCCGCCTCAGAGACAAGTTAGTAAAATCATGCAATGCATTGATTATGATACGCTTTCCAGCATACCAGAAATTATTACTCAAGTTATGTGGATAATGGCTGTGGAATAAATCTCGCTCCTCTGTCCTGACCTTTGACCCCATTTCGATTATATTCAACAGAACCGGTTCACTATACTTCCGGAACAACATGAAAAAGTTTTGTCGCAATCCAAGCATTTTAGGTAAGTTATGATGCACAAGGGCAATGGAATGGATCCCACTCCAGTGTCCTGACCTTTGACCCCATTTCGTCCATTTTCAATAGGGTTCGTCCCCAGTGGTTCCCTACTACATACTAAAATTTCATCGAAATTGAACCATTTTTACGCAAGTTATGACGCATAAAGGCAATGGAATAAATCCCGCTCTTATGCCATGCCTGACCTTTGACCCCATTTCGCCCATTTTGTTTCGTGCCCAGGCGTTTCCCTACCACATACTAAAATTTCATCGAAGTCGAACCATATTTACGCATGTTATGACGCATAAAGGCATCGGAATGGATCCCGCTCTTATGTCCTACCTGATCTTTGACCCCATTTCGCCCATTTTCAATAGGGCTCGTGCCCAGGTGGTTCCCTACCACATACTAAAATTTCATCGAAATCGAACCATATTTACGCAAGTTATGACGCCTAAAGGCAATGGAGTGGATCCAGCTCCTATGTTCTGACTTTTGACCCTGCTTCGCCCATTTTCAATAGGGTTCGTCCCCAGGTGGTCCCCTAACACATACTAAAATTTCGTCGAAATCGAACCATTTTCACGTGAGTTATCGAGCGGACGGACAAAGCTGGAGCATATACGCCTCGTCAACCTACGGTTGGAAAGCGTAAAAATCCTTTTCTTTTCATAAAACGGCAAATCCATCCTCTTGAAGCAGTGAACCTTACACTGGATCCAAGTTCACGATAAATTTCTCGTGCTTTTGCGTGAAGAATTTCTACAGTAACAGGAAATCCTGAAAGCTGCTGCTTCACGAAATGATGTAGACGATCATCAATCTCGAGAATCTACATGTCTTAGGTCCCGAAAACGTCTTTCTTGTTTTGGAGCACTGATTCAAAACCTTACAGTCACTTCTGAAACTCCATACTCCCTAAAACAAGCACGATTGACATTTTTCTCTGCATAGGCAACCACCACCTGCAGTTTAAACTTTGTTGGATAATGCTGCCGTTTAGAACACATCTCTGGACAGTATACTCCACGTTCAAGTAACAAAGTGCAGTGTTTCTTTCAGAGAACAATACGATGAGGCAAGCGACTGTCCGAATTTTATGTCTTTCGTCGAAGCTTCTCAACGAATGGGGAAAGTTGGAGATTGTCGGTGGCCATAGCAACAGTCAGACGCTCAGAGGAAATTCCATCCGCTGGCGCGCCACAACGACGATATCCTAGACAGTCAAGCATTTGCGAGACTCCCGATGTAGGTATTTGTCACCGATTCTAACGCGCACCCGGATAAACAGATTCGGTTTTGGAGGGAAAATGTGCGCGTTAGATTCGAGTAAATACGGTAATCGAAAGTCATTGTCAGTTTAAAAAAATTCCAAAACATTATTTTGCTTAGAAAAATCATGATGAAAAAACAAACGCACTTTGTGAAAAGCAAGTCCTCCTATAGAAATAATAAAAATTATAAGTTTTATATATATGAGTTTTGTAAAATAATACTATGATGAAATACATTTCATCTTTTCTTAAACATAATTGGAAGTCATTTCAGTAAAAAAAAAAAAAAAAAAAAAGATATCTAGTTTCAAAACATTCAGTTGCTTTGAAAATACTCACGATGTAAAACAGATGTAATTGTGATAAGTAATCCTATAAAAAAAATTAAAAATTTTATAAACCTATTCAGGAAAATAATAAGCACCTGCAGGAAATAAAATGACTATTTAACCCGCATTGATAGCAAAAAACATTTCATCATCGTGGGACTCGAATCCACATCATTTGTACCTTAAACGTAAGTCTTCTAAGTCAGTCGGCAACGCTCCTCGCTGGTATCCAAAGCCGTACATGATCCCTACCAGAGGCAAAAGGGAATGATGATTCCCTTACCTCGTCTGTCAGGGGAAAAAAACCTTGACTGAAAAAGTCAAATTCGAAGTTATCGGGAAATCTCTGTATAAAAACAGAAAACCCCGTTACAAAATATATTTTATTCCATATACAGTATTTGCTCCTAAATATCCGATTGAATATTTTTTTCTTCCGTCCGATGCCATTTATAACGAAGACTTCTTTGGTTACAGTTTCTTTATCAAGTAATGTATATATTTTCCGCTATGGGCGTAAAGATAAATTTGGATTTTCCTGATATCTCTGCTTCTGAAAGTCAAAATTCAAACATTCTTTCTGCATTGGATACAATGAAATCTTCTGCATATTATTTCTAATTTTTTTTTTGTAGAGAATAGTTTGGCCACCAAGGTTCGTAAGTGTTCATTTCTGTTTCTGATGTATTTGCAGCAAATCTACACTACTGTAAACTCCATTGAAAACGTTCTTTCGTGAACCGATACCGCTCATCTCGGAAAACCTTTTGAGAATACATTCTGTTGAAAATAGTGCATAGTTTTCCCTCCAAAGCGTAGTAGATGCATATCTTATTTTTGTCAACATCTCTGCTTCTAAGTGTCCGATGGCGAAAAATTCTTTCTTTATCAGAGAGCGTTTCCGGAGCGAAATATTCTGCATAAAATTTCAAATTTTTCTCAAGTCGCAAGTGGGCCACTAGAAGGCTTACGTTTACATTTCCGTTTACTGTATGCTTGCAGCAATATCTGCGGGACGATCCAGATTGAAAAAATTATTTTTCGGTCAGATGCTACTAATTATAAAAACATTATGTATCTCCTTCCCCCAAATAATGCATAACATCCCCGCTAGGGGCGCTAATATTTAATCTGTTTTTCTCGATATTTCTGCTTCTAAATGCCCGATTTAAAAAAATATTTTAACACTGGATACCATTTACTTTGTGGAAAACTAGGCTTGTACTTGAGGAGTTTTTTGTAGTTCACAGTTCTTTTTTTTTTTTTTTTTTTTGATTGGAGGTTTAACGACCACCGTGAGCAACTCAATGGGCTATAAGCAGTCGCCCGTCCCTAATTTAGGGTCACTGGTTCCAGGGAAGCGAGAGAGCCAGTGCCGTAAGACAAACACAACATCCATGCCTCACCGGGATTCGAACCCGAACCCCGTTCGGACGAATGATCAGAGGCCATCGCTTAGACCACTGCGCCACCGGGGCGGCACAGTTCTTTCGCTAGGTGGTGTTTGTATACTTTTGTTTGCAGCTGTATTTCCGCTTCTAAAAACGCTACTGAAATTTTCCTTTTTTGTGCTGCATGCCATTCGCTACAATAAAGATGGGGAATATTATCCTCTTTAAATAATGCACAATTTTCCCGCTAGGAGGCGCAATGGTTAAAACCTTTTTCTCGCTATCTCTGCTCCAGGGAGACATTTGAAAAATAATTTCTTAGCGTAGCTTTTGCTATGAAGAAAACTTATCGCTCAATTTTTCCATTATGCAAGGTTCTTCCGCTAAGGGGCGTGGATTTATATCAGGTTTCCTTCAATATTTTTTCTTTTAACTGTTCGATTTGAAAATCTATTTGTCTGTTATACGTTATCAGAAACTTTTTGTGCACCATTTGTTAGTTTTGGTAACATACATTTTAGCCGCCGGTGGGAGGAAGTAGTTGTTTCTATTTCTGAATGTTTTAAATGATTGTAGAAATTTAATGTGATAGGAGAAATCCGGCTGATTTTTTTCTAATCGGTTACACTGATTATGAATAACTTACAAAAATTGTATTCGCATCGGAAAGGATAAAAAAAGAACGTGCTTATTACAACCGAAAATTCTGTGTCATCTTTCTTTTTTTACATTTGAATTTAATCTGTGTTTTTAAATGACTGAGCTCTCCTTTTCTTTTCTTAGTCTTCCAACTCCCAGTTCTTGAGTCACACTACTAATTTCCTTGGAAGTTTCACTAATTAAGTTCGTGGCTTTATTTGCTCTCCTAACTGATTCTTTTTCCTAACACACAGCTGTAATTTAACTTTTTCTTTAATTAACTTAATGTTCTAATTCATCAACTTTCTTTCAGCTTTTGACCACAGTTATCAAATAAACAAAGGAAAACGCAAGAAAAAGATGCATTTGAACTTCTAACTCTCAGGTTCACCGTTCCTCATTTAAAACAATTAACACAAAACAGAATTAATTCAAGAAAAGCAACAGAAAGCGCGATAAGAAGACTCCTTGCGAAGATAGAAACTTCAAAGTAAAATACCATTCCCACACTACCTAAAACAGGATAAATTTTTGTAAGGCAGTACCCAAAAAATGCTAAAGAAAATTTATTATCTATCTATCCACACTCTTTAATAAAAAAAAAATAGCTTCACCAAGATGTAATGCTGTGCGTACGACGTAAAACGAACTTTCAAAAAGTAATTACGTAAATTAAATAATGTTCCTTCTTTTTTGTTTTTGATTGAAGGTTTTAGCGACCACAGTGAACAACTCAATGAGCTATAAGCAGTCGCTCGTGGGATCGAATCCCGGTGAGGCATGGATGTTGTGTTTTTCTTACAGCCAGTGCCGTAAGAAAAACACAACATCCATGCCTCACCGGGATTCGACCCCGGACCCTTCTTGGACGAATGGTCATAAGCCAGCGCTTAGACCACTGCGCCACCGGGACGTCTAACTAATGTTCACCTTTGCAGTTTGTTTAGTGAAGAGGACACACTGATATCATGGGCAACATCGGTGCAAAGTGTGTCCATCTCCAGCGACAATGCAAGCCCTAATTCAACTTAAAAAAACTGACCTGAAGGCCCGTCACTGTGGCTGTCAGACATCGTTTCATGACGTCAGAGATGTGATCAATGGTCGATAGATCTGGCGACCAGGTTGGCCAAGGTAACACCGGAACGGCTTGCACGCAATGTTAAGCAACACATGCGGTATTGATATGGCTTTATCGTGCTAGAAATTGAAGCTTGGCTTGCTCTGAAGAAGTGGTGAGACCACAAGGCGAAAAATGACGTCTACATACTGCTCGGCGCGTAAATTACCCCTAGATGATTATAAGAGATGGCTGACTATCGTTAGAGATTGCTCCCTACACCAAGGTTCCAGCAATGGGTGATGTACGGTCCTCAACGACATACGACGTGGAAGTTTGTTCGGCGGTACGTCGCCATAGGCGAATGCGACAATATTTCCGTCCAGGATAGAAGCGTGCCTCGTCGCTGAAGGCGATTTTTCGCCATTCGTCACGCCACTCAGCTCACTCGTAGCACTACTGCTATGTGGCATACCTGTACTTCGACTGGTGCGCACAGGAGAGGGGGAGGTACGCCTTCCTCGCATATCAGCTTCGCGCAGAATGAATGGAACTAAAATCTATAATCGGCCGATCTTTTAGATCCGTAGTCACTGGAGAATAACCAGATGTTGAACACAACGTGAAACGCCTTCTCGCGTGCACCGCTGTCAGCGGCATCTGGGTCGTGTGATTTGTGTATCACATGACCCAGGCACAGGAATTCGTTACTTATTCCATCCTGCCTCACACAAACCTGTAATACGACCTAGGTCTAACTGGATTAGTTGCTTATATATCGGTTTACGTAGTACAAATGGTGATTACTTTTTGATAATAACCAAATTTACAGAGCAGGTTCGGTTTCTTTAATTTCCAATGTCCGCTTTTCTCCAACGATATCCTTTCCGAAAAGTTGCGAATTCGTGTTTCGTGTCATCTTCGGCATTTCGAATTTTTCCCTCATGTGCGCATGTGTCTCTCGCACTTCTATACTAATTTACATAAACGCAGCTTCACACCTTCCATCATCAGCAGCACAGTGTTGGGAATAACAAGAAGAGACAAAATTAGAAATGTACTTATAAGAGAAAGAACAGGAATAATAGATATTATAAAAATAATAAAAGAATCAAAGTGGAGATGGGCTGGACATGTTGGAAGACTGAAAGATGGACACGATTAATAACAGAATAGCAGGCGAGAGATGGAAAGAGACGAAAGGGGCGCCAGAGAACAAGATGGAGAGATGATCTTCAAAAATTTAGAGGTGCTAAATGGTGGACTGAGGCTAAGGATCGAGGAGTTGGAAAGGACTGGGGAAGCCTATATTTTACAGTGGGTGCCAACAAGCTAAGAAGAAGAAAAGGCTTCACACCTTCCGAGTGGGCAATTTTTTTCGAAGACGAGTATATTTATCTCATCATCAGCATCAGCAACAAACATTCTTAATCCACTGCTGGCTGAAGGTCTCCCCCAAGAATCTTCAACTCATGGTCTTGAGCAATTACCTTCCACATCATCCGTGCATGATTTCGAACTTCATCTATCTATCTCCCACATGGTCGTCGTCTGGTCTTTCCCTATCCCTTAGTATTCAGGCTAGTATTTCAAGTTTTCCAACGGCGATCCGTTCTTCTAGCAATAGGCCCAGCCCATTGCCACTTGAGAGTCTTTACTTCGATCGTAATATCCTCTACTCTTGTCATGTTTCTGATCCATGAGATCCTTTTTATACGTTTTCTACCAGTAGGTTGAAGAAGCGTATATGCTCCAGCTTTGTCCGTCCGTCCGCACGATAACTCGCGTAAAAATGGTTCGATTTCGATGAAATTTTAGTATGTGGTAGGGGACCACATGAGGACGAACCCTATTAAAAATGGGCGAAATGGGGTCAAAGGTCACGACATAGGAGCGGGATCCATTCCATTGCCCTAATGCGTCATAACTTGCGTAAATATGGTTCTGTTTCAATGAAATTTTAGTATGTGGTAGGAACCACCTGGGGACGAACCCTATTAAAAATGGGTGAAATAGGGTCAAAGGTCAGGACATAGGAGTGGAATCAATTCTATTGCCCTTATGCGTCATAACTTGCGTAAAAATGTTTCGATTTCGATGAAATTTTAGCATGTGGTAGGGGACAACGTGGGGATGAACTTTACTGAAAATGGGCGAAATGGGGTCAAAGGACAGGACATAGGATCCATTCCATCGCCCTTATGCATTATAACTTACGTAAAAATGCTTCGATTGAGACAAAACTTTATCATGTTGTTCCGGAAGTATGTTTTACCGGTTCTGTTGAATATCATCAAAATGGGTTCAAAGGTCAGGTCATAGGAGGGAGATTTATTCTACAGCCATTATCCTCATAACTTGAGTAATGATTTCTGGTATGTTGGAAAGCGTAGCATAATCAATGCATTACATAATTTTACTAACTTGTGATATCTTTTTTTGATTACATTAAGCAGTCAACTCTCTGAATGTCTGCTTTAGTTAAGGTCCATGTCTCTGATTCGTAAGCAGAAACTGGAAGAATACAATGACGAAACAATTTTCTTAATGGCAAGACAGAATGACAAATTGCTTTTGAAAATTTCAGTCTTCCAAAATACACTCCAGCAAAGTTTTCTGCGCCCATCAATTTCATCTTCAATTTGGCCCTTGCTGTATATCTGTTGCTCAATGTAAATGTAGGTATCAATTACTTCAAAACTTGCCCACCAACCTCTTATCCTTCAGTTCTCGTAAAAGCATTGTAGATCAATTTTGCCTTCTGTAATTTCATCTTTGATCCTACTTCTTTTCTCTTGTCAGCATGTGCAGGGAGAGTTGGAAATGGATCAAAGATTTTGGACCCGGACCAGGCCGTCACATAATTGGACCCGACCTGGACCTAACACTGACAAATCTTCTTTGAACTATAGATTCGAATATATCATCATTGTCGCCATTGTCAATCATTATAAATCCACTGCTGGATGAAGGTCTCTCCAAGTTTCTTCAACAACGGACTGTCTTGAGCCAGTCTCCTCCATCAACCCATATCCCACATGTCTTCTTCTGGGTCTTCTCCTGTCCGTTGGAATCCAGTCTAAAATTTAGGTTATTCATCGGTGGTCCGTTCTCCTGGCAACATGTCCAGTCCATTGCCATTTCAGGGATTTTTCTCTGATCGTGAAGTCTTCCATTCTTGTCATTTTCCTTATCCACGAGTTCCTCTTTTTATCTTTCTTGGTTACACCAAGCATGCATCTCTCCAGATTTCTTTCAGCGTCCTGCAGTTTTTATGTGTTTTTTAGTTAAGGTCCACGTGTCTGCTCCGTACGTAAGCACTGAAAGGACGCGTTGATTAAATACTTTTCTTTTAAGACATAATGACACGTTGCTCTTAAAACTTGTACTGTTTCTTCGAAAAGCTCTCCAACCAAGTTTAGGCACAGGATATTTCTCCTCCTCTTCCTCCTTTTTTGCACCAACTGTTTCGTATATACTGTATAGTATATTGTGTTGCCGTGAAAAACCGAGTACTTAATTAATTGTGCTGGTGACTGTACGATGACTATGTCTCAGTCTGTGGAGTCCGTAAGACAAAAGCTATATACACCGATGAGCCCTTACATTACATTATGACGACTTACCTAAAAAGCTGCAGAACCCCCTTTTTATCCCGAAAAACAGCAGCCACTCGGCAAGACATCGATTCGATGAAGTGGCGATAGGTATCCTGGGATATCTGGTACCATAATGTAAACAGTAGGTCCTCCAGTTCCCGTACATTTCGGGGTGGTGGTGATTTAGCGCGAACTCGCTTTTCCAAGTCGAACCACAAATGTTCGATTGGGTTCACGTCACGTGAATTTGGAGGCCAGGGCATTAACAGAAAGTCACCAGCATGAACCACTCCTTGACGATTCTGGCAGTGTGGTACGGCGCGTGCCAGAATCGTCAAGGAGTGGATCGAGGAACATGCAAAAAACGGCCATCACCAGCAGGGAGCACAGTTGCAATGAATGGGTGAACTTGGTCCGCAACGATGTTCAGATACCTGACAGCTGTTAAAGATTGTGTTATTTAGACAATGGGGCCTAAAGTGTCCCAAGAAAATATCACCCGCAGCATAACACTGCCGCCGCCGACCTGTTTTCGCCCAACAGTGCATCCAGGTGCCATAAACTCTGTAGGTAATCGGCGTATCCGCTCTCGGCCGTCTACGTGATGCACTAAGAATCTTGATTCGTCAGACCAGGCCACTTTCTTCCAATCATCCACGGTCCAATCTCGATTATGTTGGGCCCATTGAGTTGCTCACGGTGGTCGTTAAACCTTCAATCAAAAAAAAAAAAAACCAAATGACTAGGCTCGATCACCGGCGCAAAGGGATTCTCTCACGTAAGGGCTGGAGTATTCAGCGTGTTGGATTTTGCGAAATTTCTGTCTAAATACGGATAAAAAACTTGAAACGGACTTTTCTGAAATAAACGGAATTACAGACTACGAAAAGTCTGTGTAAATACGGGTTAAAAAAACGGGCACTTTTAAAAACGGAAATTCCGTTAAAAGACGGACACGTACCAGCAACTTCACTGCGCGTTATTTTCTGAAATTTTTCGTGAATTCACACCACTTATTTTTTCACAGTGCTGGTATAATCTGTCCCACCATTATATGGAATGACGTAAAAACAGAGTAAATGTACGATTTGTGAAAATGTAAGCAACCGATTAACACATATATATATAAATAAACCACATAGCCTTTGCAGACCAAAAACCTTTAAGATACATAGACTGGAAAACCGTAAGTTAACCGCGCTACATTTGAAGTTCAACGTTGTACGGCAAAAATCTGTCACATCTCATTGTTTACTAAAGGCGTTCTGTTGTTTATATCAGTTACATCCACTTTTTTATATATTAGGTGTGCAACTTAATTCTCGGCCACAGGCACGACACGTGGACAGCAAATTATACCAAATCGAATACGTACCTAATCAGGGAAATAATCCCCGTCGTGTTGGATATATTTGAGACATTGGTCAGGGAGCTGCCGAATGCTACTGCGGAAAAAAGAGGGCTGTTTCGAGTTGATAAAGTCGTCAATACTTGTGTGGACCTCCTCGACAGAAATGAAATGCGTATCACTCAGGTGATATTGCAGAGAGCGAAAGAGGTGATAATCCGACGGGGCAAAGTCTGGAGAATACGCCGGGTGGGACAAAATCCCCATCCCAGGTCGGTGATCGTGTTTAAAGTCGTTTTCGCAGTGTGAGGACGCGCGTTACCCTGAAGCAACAGGACCGACCTTCTGCCCTTGCCGGTGTACGACCTTTTCGTCTCCAGTGCGTCACTCACACGAATGAGTTGCGGACAATAACGCTCAGCATTGACCGTTTCACCAGGTTTGAGCAACTCATAGTGTGTACGACACCGCGTTGATCCCACCATATGCACAGCAACAACTTCCTGGCACGGATATTCGGTTTGGCGGTACTGGTGGTAGGCTGACCTGGATAAACGCACGATTTGCAGCGTTTGGGATTATCGTAGAGGATCCACTTCTCATCACGGGTCAAAATCTTGTGAAGGAAATACTTCTTCTTGAATCTGGAGAGCAAGTACACGGCAACATCGTAGCGCCTAGACTTGTTCGCAGCTGTGAGTTCGTGGGGCACCCAACGGCCCTCCTTGTGAATTCATCCAAGCTTGTGCAGGCGCTTTGCAATGGCTTGCAGTGTTACTCAGAGTTCTTAGGCTAGCTCTGGCTGTGTACGACAGGGATCTGCGTCCAACAGTTGTTCCAGTTCCTTATCGTCAACTTTCTGTGGCTGTCCCGGACGTTCTGCATCACGGAGATCGAAAATTTCCTGCTTAAACCGCTGGAACCACTTCGTGCACGTACTGTAGGACACAGCAGCCTCATCCAAAGCAGCACAGATCATTTGCTGGGCTTCCGTGGCACTTTTTTTGCAGCTGAAACGCGAACAGGAGGCAGTGCCTCGAATGTTGCTCCTCGAACGACATTGCTTTCACCGTCAACTTTCGTCCCTTCTGTCCCTACAGCTGTGAGCGGTTACGGTTGCCTGGAAAGCTGTTGGATGGCGCTGCAATCAGCCATTATCGCACACAGCTATTTGCATTTGCCGATGTTCTGTGATCGCTTGCGGTTAGGGGCCGAGAATTGAGTTGCACACCTAATATATAACTAGTAAGATTTATTATTTTTTGTTTTTAAAATAGTATGTATATATTGTAAAGTATTTCAGAAAATAACATAGCCAGATTTAATGAGCTATACAAATTTTCGATTAAACGAAACTTTTTAATGAGCTACAAATTTTTCAATTTAAACAATTCTCTTTTCCGAAACTTTCAATCCCCGAGATTTGAAACTGTCTAAACTCTAAATTATGTGAAGAGGGCGTTTATTTTTATCATATTTAATTATTTATTTATTTTTTCTCCCGTTGAGTAGCTATTATACGAATTCATAATACTGCGGGAAAAATTTCCAATTAAAAGTTTTGTTCTCGGTAACTTCTATAGAATAAAAAAAAAACTTCTAAAGAATAAGCAAATGACCACATTAAAATTATTTTTGACATTACTTAGAGTGTGAAATACGAATTTCATGCAACTAGATCATTAGTTTGCAAGCGGCTGAAGCCGAAATATATTTTACACGTAGGACAAACGACGCTTCGCTTCAGTTATTTCATATCTCCCAAAATTACGATAATGATGTTTTCTTTAATCGTAAGTTGAAAGGTACAACGTACAATTTACCCCCTACTGAAAAAAAAGTAATACACAGTATTATAACAAGGTAAAATTCCATCTTCTGCGCAGATAAAAGAGCTTAATTAACATTGTTTACATAAGACACATGCCGTTTTGCCGTACAAGCTCTGCGATGAAATGTCGCCAGCTTTTAGAGCTTTTCCGGTATGACACGAAAAACTGCCTATAAAATAGTTATAAATATCATGATAGTTCAGATCAGGGAGGTCCGTAGCAACACAAACTTCCAGACGATAAAAATATCTTTCAGATATGTCATATCGACCTTCTATGCAAATTATTTCTAAGCTTTTCTTCTTAACGTTGCTTTTCCACCACATTAAGATGGCAAGCTTTGTCAGAAAGAACAGTTTTTTTTTTAACTCTATTTACAGCAGCAGCAGCCATTGAAAAGCATGGAGAGAGACCAGCTCGCGTACTTTCTAACCACCCGGAAGTCTAGCAGACAGTTTTGTGACGTCACGTGCAAAGGCTCTATAACCGCGAGCGACGGCCGTCAAAGTGTGGGAAAGCTCATGGTTTTCAAGGCTATTACAATGCATTTTGTGTTGGCCGAATCGCCTTCTTTCGTCGCAAATATTCCCAATTTCGCATTGCATCGTAACTTGTTGCCAATGCATGAGAAAATGCTGAATTTATAAAATTCTTAATTATTTTGAGGCTCCTCCCCATTTTTATTTTAAATTGAAATATACGAGCATTAGTGCGAATTCTAAACAAAACATAACGTTAAAATTGTAAACTCCACTCGTGTAAGAAGTATAATTCATTCTGGTTTGATATCAACACGCTTTCTGCAACACAAAACCAGGCAATTGCAAAGTACAGATAGTTGAAATTACATAGGTGTGATGTAAAGAACGGCAAATTCCCACGCCTTGCGGCTTCACGGTTAAGAGACCGCAGGGCATCTCCTGAAGCATTATTCTAGCCTCCTTGGTCTTTGTTGCAGACATATTTTGCGGATGAGAAAATAATAATTTCGGATATGTATGAAACGTTTTAAACATGTAGTGTACTGAAGCTGTCCCACAATTATATGGAATTTCACGCAAACGCGTGAACACTAACACGCATTGCTATGCAAATTAACCTAGCGTCAGAGCAGGATATCATAGGATAAATAGTCGGTAAACGTGATTCAGTTTTAACAATGTCACGTGGGAAAGAGCTGTCAGCGGAGGAGATAATTCACGTTCGGGAGTTACACGATTAAGGAATGAATGTAAATGCGATTTCAAACAAATTAAAACGATCCAAATCTTCTATTTATAACGTATTAAGTGGTAGCAAAAAATATCCAGCACAGAAACGAATTGGACGGCATAGTAATGATTCGCCTCGAATGAAACGACATGTCCGGAAACTCTCTGTGCACGATAATCTGTCTTTACGGAATACACAGTGCGTCAAAGAATTTTTAAGACTGGCGCTAGATTTCAGCCTACGGTGGACCCACCAGTGTAATCGCGAATGCGTTATAAACCGTGACCATCTGCTAGCTTTCTGCCAAAAGTACTGTGCAGTTGTTAAAGTAACTCAAACGAAACGGCCGTTCATTAGAGAAGTAATTTTTTTCATGGTGAATTATTAAGATGGAACAAAGGGATGTTATTAAATTTAACGCAAAACTTGGTAAAAGTGCCTCGGAAACGTACCAAATGATTAAACAAGTTTCCGGTGAGTTTTTTTAAATAGATCAAATGTTTTCCTGTGGCACAAACGTTTTTTGGACGGAAAAGATACGCTAGAAGATGATAAGCATAGCGGAAGACCAAGTTCATCTAGGACACCTGAGATTATTGAAAAAGTGCGTGATTTCGTGGAAAACAATCGATGTGCGTCACTAAGAATGATGGAAGAGTCTTTAAACATCAACAAAGACACGACTCGAACCATCCTGCATGAAGATTTGGGCAAAACAAAAGTCTGTGCTAAATTTGTTCCACACACGTTAACCAATGGACAAAAATCAAGGAGAAGTGCACATTGCAGAGACATCATTTCAGCCGCTGAAAATGATCCAAACTTCTTAAAATCGATTGTTACAGGTGATGAAATATGGTGTTTTCAATATGATCCTAAAACAAAGCGAGAAAGTGCGGAATGGAAGTAAAAAACTCACCACAAGCCAAAAAAACAAGAAAAGTTCCATCGAAAATCAAAACAATGCTCATTACATTCTTCGATAGTAAGGGTATTATCCACAAAGAATTTATTCCAAGTGGACAAACAATTTCTGGTGAGTTTTATTTAAATGTTTTGAGGCGTTTGATGGGCCGAATTTGTCGTATTCGTCCAGAATATCGGGATGAAAACAGTTGGTGTTTGTTGCACGATAATGCACCCAGTCGCACCTCACTTCTTGTTTGTAGATTTTTGGCGAAAAATGACGTCTGTGTGCTGAATCATCCACCGTATTTGCCTGACTTAGCACCCTGCGACTTTTTTTCATTCCCAAAACTTAAAATGACGTTAAAAGAGTGTTATTTTGATGATATTTCGACCATACAAACAGCTTCGACGCGTGCTTTGGAGGCAATTCCGCAAAGTGAACTGGAACAGGCATTCGAATCATTATTAAATCGCTGTAACAAGTGTATTGAATCCGGAGGGACTTATTTTGAATAACAAACCAAAACAAATTATAATTTCTTGTTTCTATTTCATTTTACAAACCCAGTCTTAAAAATTATTTGCCATACTGTGTATAAGTCAACATGGCAACGCGAAAATGTCGAAAAATACGGTTCGCAGAGTATCGCAGCAGACACCCCTCGTGAAATATGCAAGACTGATACAGAAACCGCCTTTAAATACACAGCACACACAAGCTCGATTAAACTGGGCCAAAGACCATATGTCATGGAAGGACGAAGGGCTCCAAGTATTATTTAGTGACTAAAAGAAATTTAATTTAGATGGCCCAGACCGTGCGAAATATTATTGGCATATATGAGAACGGAAAAACTCCAAATATTCAGCCGACAATACGGAGTACGTTCCGTGATGGTATGGGCCTTTTTTAGATTTAATGGGCAAGATAATATCAGCATTTTTTCAGGACGTCAAAATGCTGTAACATACCAGGAACTTTTAAAAGACAGTTTACTCCCAGCTGCTGCTGAAATAGGTAGTCCTGATTATGTTTTCCAGCAGGACAATGCAAGCATTCACAGAGCAACCTCTAAGATGGCTTGGCTTAAATAGAACAATGACAAATTACTGCCGTGGCCAGCTTGCCGCCCAGATCTCAACATAACTGACAATCTTTGGGGAATTTCGGTTCGAAGTGTTTATGCCAATCACCGGCAATTGTCAAGCGTTAAAAATCTAGAAACCGAAATCTTGAACTGTTGGTATAATACTGGCTGTACAATTATGCATAATTTAATATACAGTATGCCAGAACGCGAATTTTAGTTTATTACACGTGCAGGAAAGTCCATTAATTATTAATTGTGTTAGCCATTTAAATATTCGTCTGTTTTTTATTTCCATACAATTCTGGGACAATGTCACATAGTTCGATTTCATAAAGCTAGCATATTGTGTTAAGTATATGTTGTCAACAGCATTTGACGTGTGTATATTATGTTGCTCGTCATAACACATAATGTTCCACTAGAAGTCTGTTATTTTCTGCATGCAATTGTTTTCGTTTACCAAATTATGTTCCCATATATACGCAGTGCAATCAAAAAGTTCCAAGACTAGGTACGTAGCCCGCCAACAGATGGCAGTACGCGCATGCGCGAGCAGCAGGGGCGGATTTCCGGCTAGGCGCACTAGGCACCCGCCTAGGGCCTCACCGTTTGTGGGGCCCCGAAAATATATATTTGGATTTTTTTTTTTTTTTTTTTATTGGAGATTTAACGACCGCCGTGAGCAACTCAACGGGCTATAAGCAGTCGCCCGTCCCTAATTTAGGGTCACTGGTTCCAGGGAAGGGAGAGAGCCAGTGCCGTAAGACAAACACAACATCCATGCCTAACGGGATTCGAACCCGAACCCCTTACGGACGAATGATCAGAGGCCAACGCCTTAGACCACTGCGCCACCGGGGCGGCTATTTGGATTTTCAGTTTTGTTTTGGTTTTCACGGACCGAAGCAAATCAATCCTTACAGCGAATACTTTGTATTGTCAATTGATATTTTACTTTCTCATATTAATAACATATTTTTTCTTGCTGTTGCTGATATACCGAATTTTCGAGTTCTTATCGATATACTTATTTTGAAAGGAACGGTTAGAATAATTTTGACTCCCTTTTAGTGGTAGTCAAAGGAGGTATACACGCTTCCCACACTTTTCAACGTTTAAAGCGAATTTTTAACTGGCTCGCTGTGCTATAAATTGCCTTCATGCTACTTCCAGCAAAGCGAACACATCTGTGTTGAAACCTTCCCACCTTCCTAACGAGTTACGATGAGGAGTGCTTGTAAAAACTTTCCTGGTGATCGGGGGTGTTTGCTGTTAATTGTTTTTTTCCTTCGTGGTAGGATAATCAATGAAGAAAAAATATTGTTCATAGGATAATTCTTTTTAGGATAACCAAGTTCTTTCTGGGCTCTAATACCTCTAAGCCATCCTAAACCAAAAGTTATTAATGTTTAGGCTGAAAAAGTAAAGAAATTCGAGAATATCACAATATTTTTTTCTTATTTAATACTGTTAAAAGTAATTTATACAGTATTTTATTGCAACAACATTTTCTCATTACTTTCTGCTCCCCTGGTTTAATACTGATAATTATCAAGTATTCTCATCTTTTCTATTCTTAAATCGACATAAAACTAGCTTTTGAAAAAGCAATGAAAAGTTTCAATGATACTCTTACTCAAAAACCTGTAGTTCCTCCTTTTCCATTTTCAAACCGGATCTTTTGCATTTAATTCGTATGCTTCTGTTTCTGATAACTGCAGTGCAGGTATAAATGGGATACAGGTATTTATTAATATCCATTGATTTCCTATTAGCCACAAAATTCTGTTTCTGATAACTGCAGTGCATGAAGTATATGTTAAAAGTGCCAAACTTAATATCCATTGATTTCCTATTAGCCGCAAAAATAATTTTTGAAATATCTCTAAAATCAAAAAGTTCGATGTGTGCGGACAGACAAAATTATTACACTAACACTGTTTCTTACAGAACGTTTTATTAAAAAAAAGATATGGCATTTTAAAAAGCGTAGAAACCTTTTCTTGATCACACCCCCTTTTTGTTACTCTGACGGATGAAAATTTCTGAGCCGATAAGAAGGGGGAGGGCCGCCCCGGTGGCGCAGTGGTCTAAGACGTTGGCCTCTGATCATTCGTCCGTAAGGGGTCTGGGTTCGAATCCCGGTCAGGCATGGATGTTGTGTTTGTCTTACGGCACTGGCTCTCTCCCTTCCCTGGAACCAGTGACCCTAAATTAGGGACGGACAACTGCTTATAGCCCATTGAGTTGCTCACGGTGGTCGTTAAACCTCCAAAAAAAAAAAAAAAAAAAAAAAAAAAAAAAAAGAAGGGGGAGGGGGTTCCTGAACCTCTTTAGCGCCTTGGTCCCCAAAAGATCTAACGTCGTCTCTGGCGAGCAGCGATCGAGGGCAGTGACCTTCATGAGCCATTGTGCGGAGTGCCGTCGTTCTGTGAACATCGGGAGCTGTGCTACACGATATTTGTCGACCACGTGCGGAACACAGCTGCGATTTTGGTATGGGTTGCAAACTAGAGCAGCGAGCGAACATCAAATTCTGCGTTAAGCTCGGCAAACTGGGAACAGAGACGCATGAAATGTTGCGGCAAGCTTATGGCAATGAGTCGTGCGAGGTGTTTTGAGTGGTACTCGCGCTTTTAAGAGCGGCAGAACGGCACTGGAAGACGACGAGCAAATCCCCGAAAATGTGGACAAATTTAAGGAACTGGTGCATGAGGATCGTCGGAGAACCATTCAAGGCATTGCTACCATCATCAATGTGTCATACGGAACAGTGCAAGAAATTCTGACGTCGATTTTGAGCATGCGCCGCATTGCTGCAAAGTTTGTGCCAAAGATTCTGAACCCCGAACAGAAGGCGCTCCGTGTCAAACTCTGTCAAGATCTTTGTCAGCAGATGGTGAATGAACCAACGTTCCTGTCGCGGGTCATCACTGGGAACGAGACTTGGGTCTACGGTTACGACCCGGAGACCAAACAACAGTCGTCGCAGTGGAAGAGCCCGGCATCTCCACGACCAAAGAAAGCCCGACAGGTCCGGAGCGCAACCAAAAGCATGTTTACCGTGTTCTTTCACATTCGTGGGGCTGTGCACAGTGAATTCGTCCCCAAGGGCCAGACCGTCACTACCCTTTTTTACTGTGATGTTCTGCGGCGTGTTAGGGAGGATATTCGCTTTAAGTGACCTGAATTGTGGCGCAGTGGTTTCCTGTTCCATCACGACTGTGAGAGCGAAAGTACTGGTCATGTGTCGTGGCTTCGCCTCCTACTTATGAATTGAGGCGTCCACGCTATAGTTGCTTCTCACAGACACTAGGAAGTGTTTGTGTTTCTCCGAAACACTCCCCAAACTCTATTCGAGCGAACAAACGAAGCCTTCCCCACTTTAATATGAAATCTGTGATTCGGGAAAGCGGATCGAAACAGCTGAACGGACAGAATAATACTCACACTAAAATATAACGATATCAAGAGGAGTTACTATTGAAAACACACAAACATTTATTACATAATCAGTTAGGTTCCTGACTGCGGTGGATTACTCTTTCTCTAACATCAGGTTTCCCTAAGGATCATACCTGACGAGAGGCGTGAAGCACGAAAGCTAGGATAACCACTTCCGAAGAAAATATCTCTCGGCGTTGACGTTCTAGAAATAATCTACCTACTAATATGTAGATCTATGTCTCTGATAATGTTATGAATAGTAGTCTAACTATACTACTCTGTCAATACGTTTCAATCTTAGCCTGTGCTAAGATTGGATTCACTGTAGCGAAATATCTACTACGCCAGCGGGATCCCTGACTGGGGCCTATACCGCGGCAGCTGAGCACTATATCTCTTCTAGGATATATACTCGCTAAACTCAACCAGAGCGTCGGACCTCCGTGGTTTGGAGCGTCCCTCTGCTCACACACACAAAAAAGGCAAACGCTTCGCGTCCCCTTTTACCGGAGAACTTTTTTTTTTAATTGGAGGTTTAACGACCACCGTGAGCAACTCAATGGGCTATAAGCAGCCGCCCGTCCCTAATTTAGGGTCACTAGTTCCAGGGAAGGGAGAGAGCCAGTGCCGTAAGACAAACACAACATCCATGCCTGACCGGGATTCGAACCCGGACCCCTTACGGACGAACGATCAGAGGCTAGCGCCTTAGACCACTGCGCCACCGGGGCGGCTTACCGGAGAACTACTCTCTCCGTTGGACGGAAGCAGACTGACCAACAGATCCTTTTCAAGAGACCTGCTCGTCTCCCCTCCTCCGCGCTACCCATGCGCGAAGACCTCGGCGCTGACCTTGCCCTCTCGCTGACCTGTTGATGTGGCTCGCCTTCTCCGGCCACGTGGGTCACCTTTCGCGCCCTTCGCCGACCACACCCTGGGCGTTGGCTCGGCGTCCTCGCTGATGGGTTTTAATCCTACCTCCTGTGTCTCTGCTGTTCTGTCCGTTAGTAAGTGCCCCCTTTGAGAAAGTAATCCTACTGCCGAAGTACATTCTTACACTAACACAATATACATTGTTATACTTGCACAAAGGTAGATGGCTGTTTTCCAGACTTTTAGGCGTCTGGGCGACGCTGACAATGTACAGCAAAATTTGCGGTATCATTGAAGATGTTATCAGTTCGTCGGAAAGGCCTCTCCCTTTCTAAGGCGTGAGAAACTAAAGTTCTTTGTTTGAGGCTCTCGACATCTGAAAAATAAGAAATGTTCACGAACTTTCTGTTGCCATCTTGGGCTTGTACTGTCTTTTTCTTCATGAAAAATTAACATAATGTTCAGCATTATTATAAATTAACATAGTTAATATGTCCGTTCTTACAATGAAAATGCAGCAGCTCACTGAACGTTAACAACACGCCAGTTTTGCAGCCGCAACCGCATGTCCTCTTCCTCACCTGACTGACTCGCCGTATTTGGCCCTCTGAGATTTCTTTCTGCTCCCGAAGATGAAGATGAAGCTCAAGGGTCGCCGTTTTGAAACCGTGGACGAGATCCAGCGCGAATCGCAGAAGGTGCTTGACACGATTCGCGAACAGGACTTCCAGGGAGCTTTCGAACAGTAGCAAAAACGCTCGCAGCGGTGCATCGCTGCCAAAGGACATTACTTTGAGGAAGATCACAGCCAAACTTAAGTAACGTACGTACTTTGTTGTATATCGACCTAGTCTCGGAACTTTTTGATCCGACCTCGTGTATATATATATATATATAACCTACAAAACAGAAACTGCAATATATATATATATATATATATATATATGGGACGCATTGTATACTATTTTAACTGTATATTTTTTGGGAAACATTTTTAAAATAAAAAACTGCGTTGTGTGATCGTAACAACACTAGGCTCCTGCTTTTACGACCCTAAGATATTCCACCATAACGGTTGTTCACTCAAGTGTCGAAATAACGATATCTCACCGGGATTCGAACCCGGACCCTTCTCGGAGATAAGCCAGCGCTTAGACAACTGCGCCATCTAGGATTCTTCAAATAAGCGTGGACGTTGAAAATGTAAGGCCGTTATCTTCTCATTATAATACACTGTTTTTAATTAAGATATTATAATGCATCGGGAAATTTATTTGACGTCAAAATGAGACCCCTTTGAACGCAACCACTTCCATTAAAGTTTTGTAGCTTTTAACTTCCTTTAAGAATTAAAGACATTTCTCCAGCGTGAATTACTATCTTCACCAGTGACGTTTCCAAGATTTTATTTCGGGAGATTTATTTTATACCCCATAACATGTCCGCCTTTCATGTTTTCATCTGTAATAAATACACTCATTGTCATAAAAATCCACGCACCAGGAAAAAACGGTGCGATTAACGCAAAACTCGGCGAATTGCTAGGAGGGGGGAGAGCAGACATGCAAATGGCCAAAGTTTCGTGCGATTCCGCATGCCCGCGCGCCTACGACCGCCGCTGCAATCGCAATCCTTCGGGCTTATAAAGCGCCGCGCAGGGGACTCCACATTCGTGCCGAAGTGCACGGTAAGAGTCAGGTGAGATCCCTGAGCGATAGTCATGTCGAGGAGATGTCGTAGACGTGCGTACGGGCAACTGGCGGAGTTTGAACGAGGCCGTATCGTCAGCATGAGAGAGGCGGGGTGGCCGGTGCGCCGAATCGTCCGCCATTTGGGCCGGTCGGACAGTACGGTGCAATCGTGTTGGGAGCAATGGACACGGAAAGGCACCCAAACACGGCGGGCTGGCTCTGGACGACCCAGACACACCACCAGCATAGAGGACCGTGGAATCGTGAGAGCGGTACGCACATATGCAACGACGTCCTTGTTCAATATCTAGAGATATGTGGCGGCTGTACAAGGGACTCCTGTGGCCGCCAGAACTATTTCCAGACGCCTGGAAGAGGCGAATCTGCACTCTCGATGGCGCTTACGTTTTCTGTCATTAACACCTGACCATCGGCGGCGTCGATTGCAGTGGTGTAAGCAGCGATGAATGCTTCGGACTGGCGACGTATAGTGTTCAGTGACTAATCCCGCTTCTGTGTGGGAACGGACGACCACCGTGTCAGAGTGTGGAGGACCGCAGGCGAGCATTACAATCCCAACCTCACTGCGCAGTGACACACGTCCCGAACTGCAGGCGTGATGGTCTGGAAAGCCATCGCGTATGACAGCCAGACTTCCCTCGCAGTGGTCCGAGGGACGTTGACAGCCCTGCGCTATACGTACAGGAGAGTCTGCGGTCCTATGTGCTGCATTTCCTGGCGGAGCGGCCCGGAGCCATTTTACAAAAAGATAACGCCCGTCTCAACACTCTTCCGGTTCCCCAGGACTATCTACGTCATGCTTCGACGCTTCCGTGACCTGCCAGATAGCCTGATCTCTCGACGATCGAGCACGTGTGGGACCAGATGGGACTCCAGCTTTCTCCATGTACCAGTGTTCGTGATTTAGAGCGTCAGTTGCAAGAAGTGTGGGCCCGTCTGTCCCAGGATGGCATACGGAGTGCCTGACTCCATGCCGGACCGTATCACCACATGTATCCAAGCTCGAGCCGGTCCGACGCGGTACTAACGCTGACCCGAATATGTACCGTATGTCCGCGGGAAATCGTCCTGCTGCTGTGATATTGTAATCACTTCTGTCCTTGGT
Source organism: Macrothele yani (assembly GCA_039090855.1). Classification (NCBI taxonomy): domain Eukaryota; kingdom Metazoa; phylum Arthropoda; class Arachnida; order Araneae; family Macrothelidae; genus Macrothele; species Macrothele yani. The sequence goes on from CM077028.1 coordinate 15,503,747, forward strand.
ATGTACCATCTCACAACTAAAATCTCATTTCAATCCAACGCCTCCTTCTTGGTGCGCGGATTTTTATGACAATGAGTGCATTTGGAAACTTATCATCACTATGAAAGTATTTTACTAGACAGCAAAAGAGAGACACTTAGGGAGTGGTTGGGGGTGGGGGTATACGTCTAGGACTGCGCTAAGAGGAACATCTACATGCACTGAAAGAATAGTCAAACCATTCAGTCATAGCAATCCACTTTTGTTTCCTAAAACGGATTTGACACACTTCCTCAAAAATATCGACTATTTGCTGTTGGGACTGGGGGCTAACTCTGAACCTTTAATGGTCTCCGAATACTTGGGTAGAAATCCTGTTCAGAGTCAACAAAGACTGTAATAGCGTCAAACAGGTACTGATTTTTCGGGGGTCTTGTTTCCGTTTCCATCAGGTGCGGACTGTGCCCCCGGGATACCGGGAAAATTCTCGGTGGGCAGGGTCGGACTGGCCTACCGGCCCGAGAGCCGGTGCGCCCCCTGTCCATACTCCACCTCCCTCTTGGCGATAAAACAAAGTTTCAATGTCGAAAATAAGAAATTTAAATTCAAAATAATATTCGAATAATCAAGACGAGGTGGAGGCGAAACTAAATTTAGAGGGAGTACAGGTTTAGGGGTAGGGGGCGTTCAGCAGTGGCAAGATGGCGCGAACGAAATGTTTAATCAAGGCATAATATTTATCGTACTACTTGTAAAAGAAGACGTGCTGAAATATTTTTATCGATTAAATATTCATCGATAAAAAGACACTTTCATATCATATAGTTTCTAAATGCAAACTAACGGTACGCGTAAACGGCGTTAAACTACAGATTTTGATACTTCCGGATTGAAACGAATTCCGCAGGGATTGTAGCCGTAGACGCTGTAATTAAACGTTGAATGAACTTATATCTCATTTCGCACCCTACTTCCATTTATTTTTACTCATTTTTTTAGAGGAAGACTAATTTGTTACACCTAATGAGATACAAAACGTTGCTGTTTTTCAAACGGGAACCAACCCTCTGGACTGTTTACTAGTTCTAGCATTTCTTGGCCTCTCAGGAGTGGCATTAAATAAATATTCAGATTTCTAGATAGTTCATGAAAAAAATTAGGGGCAATACTCAATTTTTATCAAAATGAACTTCAAGGGTAAAAAAACCGAATGTTTGAGATTTCCAATCACAAACATATGTAACTTGGAAAGGAAGAAAACTGAGGGTGCAAATGTGATGTTTTGCCCCTACTCTCATTTGCGTGCGGGAGCAACTGTCCCCTCTGCCCCCGCAGTTCCGACGCCGCTGGCGTTCAGCAACAAAGGACGATCGGCGACAGTAGGAGAGAAGGCACATCTTTTCCATGATCCGTGCGGCCGTGTCGAGTGGCGCTCTTAGAGCAATGGAAATCAGCTGTTTACGCGACTTGAGTGATTGATGATTTTATGCATGTGCAACGTGGGTTCGGCTCCTGCGTAAGTTTTCTTTACTAAGGTAAGAATTAAGAAAATGTAAGTTATTAGATAACAAGAACTATTGCTTAATTACTAAGTTTGTGTAGTAAGGAGAGCCTTTCGTAGGCCTTCAAGTTCGTACCCATATAACTCCACTACACCCACCGAATCCATACTCGTCTCACGGTGGCTGGCTGTAGTCCCACACGGGCGCCGATGCATCGGTACGATAAACCACTGTAGCGATAAGCCACCATTCGTCCTCTGTCGAACTCCGAAATGTGATGGAATGACTGCCGTATTCTGCGACGAGGCATCTGGAAGCTTTCCACGCACAGGTCCGGCAACACAACACACTTGCACTACTTACACCCCGCCTTCTGTGCACCCTTCTTATAGTGCTTCTCGGTGGCGTGCCGGGCGCACATGATTTGCATATGCCCTGCAATGCTAATCGTTTGCATGTCCTCTCGCGGGCGACGCATGCTGCGAATTTCAGGCCAATCGGATGCTTCCTTCTTGGTGTTGCATTTTGGGTGGCCAGCAGTGTATTACGAACAAAACGTATTGGATACTTCAGCGTTTTGCGACGCACGCAGCTGCATTAAAAGTCACGTCTCTGAGACTGGTGTTCGCATTTTTCTGTCCAACCCCTGTATGCATTTTAAAATGACTGCATGAAAACAGAAATAAAAACTAAAGCAAAAAAAAACTGCAGGTGAAAATTTTTCGGAAGGGGTCCGAACCCCTACTACATTCCTGATTCCTACCAGTCATACTTTTCATTTCATGCTGGTGACGAGCCATAGATTTCTGCCTCAACCCAAAACACATCAAAAACGAAACGCAGGGTTATTTACCTAAAACAATGGAAGAACTAAATAAAAATTAAAGAAACGAAAACAAAAAAAGATTAAATCACGCTGATTGTGTTTTCCTCGTAACTAAGATCGGCATGCGATGATGGAGTATTTACCGAAACGCGAATACGAAAATTCACTCATCTATATTTATAGTTTTAAACGTTTTCATTTGTACAGTTTCCACATCAGCATTTGCAATACATCTTTTCCTCATTCCAGAACCCCAGGGCTGTTGTTTAGAGACGGGAATAAAAAAAAAAAAAGAAGAAACTAGAAGAGAGAAAAAACAAAACTGTAGTGTTTGCTGTTCAGAGAGAGAGAGAGAGCTAAAGGGGAAGGACGATTCCTTAGGTGAATGGGGGGTTGAAACGGGGGTCACATAAGTAGGGGTAGTGGAATGCACAGGTGCCACGGAGATAAATACTAGGTCTTTGGGGGAAATCATCCAGAAAGATTGAAGAGTCATCTCACACACGCACACACATTACAACATGTGGCCTGCGGGCTTCGCTCTTGTGCCAGTGGAATGTCATGCATTTTCCTGCGAAGACTCACTGAGCACGTTTTCTGCGCATGGCGTCACACGTACTTTTTCCGAGAAACTGCGTTTTTGCAGAGGGCGTTACTGTAGCCCAGGAAATTAGGAAGCGGTTTCGGGCGACATACACGTAAGCAACGGATAATTTAAGAATTAGTTCTTAATTAATGTGATGTAATTTTTAAAAGATGTCACTGATTAAAATCCCCATTCATCACTTTTATTGCCGGCGACAATGACAGCGTATTCTGTAAAGTGAGTGGGGAACACGTACTGCGTGGAAAAATATCGAAGGTAATAGTGTTAGTACACTGCCGTTTCACACTTCAATTTTCTTTTTCAAACTCAGTGACCGGACAAGATCGAAACGCCACTGTCCACAATTGTAGACACAGGATCGCATTAAGACTCTGGTAAGAGGGGCATCGTGTCTAAGGGGGCCCCGCTCTTTGGAGGACCCAGCTCATCGTAGGCACCATAAAATTATTAAAATAAAAATGCAAGGACCTTTCCTGTTATCAGCCCGCCACTGTTTGCTTTTGTTCATTATGTAAACTCACACTATTTGACTTCCGAATAAGATCGCTTTCAAGCAGTTCCCGATTTTGAGTGTGTCGTTCCGCTTTATTTACATGAAACCTGATCACATCCAACATGAGAGAAAGTAGTTCACGATAGATGTTATGGGAATTTTTTTATTGGTATATAAAATGACACTATAAATAGTAAAAACCTACTTATTCACTTTTTAATAAAATTTAAACTGTTTAAGAAATATATAAAAGAAAAGAATTATACAGTATAATAAAAATGAAAACAAATAGCTACTATTAGCTACCAATAAGCAATATCTCTCTGGGGGCCAATAGACCGTATGCATGTGACGTCACAACGAGGTAAACCATCCTAATTTAGCAGACGTCCTGGTAATCAACTGGTGTACAAGTTGATCACCAGGACGTCTGCTAAATTAGGAGCGTTTAGGAAGATGGTGTTACGTGCTATTTTCGGTTGCAGTAACCGAAGTGGGAGAGATAATGATGTGTCCTATTATAGATTGCCATATGAACGAACGAGTGGGATCAGAATTATAAAAATTCAATTCAGAAGCGCAAAATTTGCGGTTATCACGTATCAACAGAGTTGACATTGTTGATCGGAAACGAAAGAACATTAGAGCGTGTAGTTTACATTTTGTAATAGGTATGTTTATAAATTTACTGATCTACAAAAACTCTATGAAGATCTTTAGACTAGAATTAACATTTCTTATGAATAAGAATTATATTGTTCTTTATCATGAATGTATCCACTAAGTAGAGGAAAAGGGGGCATTCTAGATCAGGGGCAGCCCTCCATAGACTTAACATTGGCTGCCCACGAGGCTGCCCCTGGCTGCCCACGAGGCTGTCCCCGGCTGCCCCAGCTGTCCCCTAGTCAGAATTTTTGTCACGTGATCGTCCACATGATGTGCTGCCCCCTAGCGGTGCTTCGTGGAACTTTCGATGGATCTTTGTTTTTGAGGGATGGCAACGACCGAGTGGGAAAGGGGAGGATATAGAGGGATGTCAACTCGATGTGCTGCCCCCTAGCGGTAATTCTTGGAACTTTCGATGGATCTTTGATTTTGAGGGATGGCAACGACCGAATGGGAAAGGGGGTGGATTTAGGGGGATGTCAACTCGATGTACTGCCCCTAGCGGTGCTTCTTGGAACTTTCAATGGATCTTTGATTTTCAGGGATGGCAACGACCGAGTGGGAAAAGGGGTGTCAACTCGATGTGCTGCCTCCTGGCGGTGCTTCTTGGAACTTTCGATGGATCTTTGATTTTGAGGGATGGCAACAACCGAGTGGGGTCCGTTGGGATTTTTTGTATTTATTCCAGTGGTTTTCAAGCGGGATTTCCCCCTCTTCGATGTTATTTTTCCCCGGAGGAAATTTTTACGTAAGGATGATGCTGGGGAATTTTCTTTCCAATGGAATAAAAATGCTCTGATGGTCTTAGCGAGCTTCTAACTCACGATGATTTGGTTTCAAAATTTGGTCAGGTGGTCTCGTGTACTACGTATTCACTCTATTTTTTTTAATTACTTTTACGTTATTTCATCATGTATTTTTTATATTTTTTGTATGTTTTGAGGGAGTTTTTTCGTGTAGATGTAATGAATTTTCTTGGGAACTTTTCTTTTTCCTACATTTAATTTTATTTCAGACCATGAGACGAGGAAATGCTTCTTTAGAAACGATTTCGTTCCTGTTCGCAGTAACTATTGGACTTTGACAAAATTTTTGGGAAATCAAGCGGAAATGTAGACATGCTAATTCTGAATCTTTTGCCTTTGCAATATTATTTTCTCGTAATTTTTTCGTGTGTTCAAGAACTCTGCACGTCTTTCACAGTTAAAATTCTGATGAAACAATATTTTCTTACTTTATTTCGCATATCATTATAGCTTCCCAATTTCGCTATTTTACTTCATCTTTTTTTTTTTTTTTTTGAAATTTCGTAAAACTTTTCAGTATGTCAGTAATTTTTTCTTACTTGGTCAAACTTGTGACTCCTTTTATTTAGACTCATTTTTTTTTCATTTCATTTCAACAAAACGATTATTTTAGATGTAGCAAGTGATCAGATTTTTGTTTCCTTATATAGCATATTTTCAAACTTGCTTAAAAATATTCTTCATAGCTTGCATGTAGTCAAATATGCATTTTTTTATTCTTTCCTAGTTTGCTATACTTTTCGTGGACTGTCCCAACAAGACAGCATTCATTGTCAAGACATACAATCCAAAACCTTTTTTCTTACGATAAAATTTGTATTCTTGGGCTGTATATTTTTCTGACTCGTCCGAAAAAACATTCATTCTAGAGGCAAAGCTAGTGATTCCGTTCTTCCCATAAACATTATTTTTTTAACGTTTTACTAACTCACCAGAAAAGCAGTTATTCCCCACCCCCATAGCGAAAATAAAGAAATTCTTACTTCTTTTCCATACATATCGACTCAATCTATTTCTTTTCGAAATGCTGGTCATGACATTTCAACTAAAATTTCATACTTTCACCAAAAATCATATTCTTAAACGAGCTATTTTTTTTTTTACTTTATTTCATGTATAACTAAATTTTTATTGTTTCCTCGCCTCAACAAACTCAGTAAGAACTCCCCTAATCTCATTCCTTTCCCTCATTTAGTTCGCTTTAAATTGAGATGTTTCAAAACTTCGCGTATATTTCTTTCACTAAATGTCCAGTTCTCCCGTATCTGTCCCATCATTTTTAACTTCTGTGCCTGCTGCATTTTTCTTTAGACGTTTAGTTTCATTGACCTTTTCTTTCGTTTCAATTAGGTTTTCATTATCGTATTTTTTATTCATTGTCTCAGCAGAAAAAGCTTTCATTCTGGGGACCTAGCGACTAAGTCCGTACTTCCTCTAAACATTTTTATTTCACGTTTTACTAATTCGTAAGAAAAGCAGATGTTTCCAAACTCTCATAGTGAAAATATCGTATTCCTCTTATTTTACTTATTATATTTTTCCTTCTATTCAGTGTTGTATGATTCTTAAAACTTTGGTTTATTTTTATAAAACTTCTTTTATTTTTCTTAGTTTTTTTTTTTCTGATTCAACCTATCAATCTTTTCCTATCGATTTAATTGCTCTTATTTTTCCATTCGACTTTACCTTTGAACAGAAATGTATCTAAAATCTTCAGATGTATTCTAGTCTCTAAGGCCGATTCTTCACTATTTCAAATAAAGTCATTGTAGGATTTTAGTGTAAATGCCCCTAAATCTTTAGAACTTCCTTTCATAGTTAGATACTAATTCCTCGAGGTTTAAATTAAAACATGAAAGAAGAGTGTTTTTACGCTCTCTCCAGTGAAAGAAGAGTGTTTTTACGCTCTCTCCAGTGAACGAAGAGTGTTTTTACGCTTTGTGGAAAACCTCATATGACATGAAATCACTTTGCTTGGTAGATTAAACTAAATTCTGGTTTTGAACTTTGAACGCAAACTCAAGCTTGCAAAAGCATAGTTTTCTGAGCGAACTTAAACTGTCTAAGATGACAAAAATCTAAAACTGGTGACTCAATGGGACAGAGCGTTTGAACTTTGCCGTTCATTTAAGATTTAAGAGATCCGTAGTGAACCACTACAAGGGAAATAAGCAGACCCTGATTTAGTCCACTGTTTCCAAGGAAGGTAGAAAGCTAGTGTTGTAATTCAAAAGCTCATAACTCAAGCCTCCCCAGGATTCAATTTCGGACGGATGATTAGTCAGATGTCAATGCTTAGACATTGAAAAATTACTTCAGACAAATATTTTCTTACTTAAAAGTGCTTCAAGTCAGAATTTGTATTACTTAAGATTTCCCTTAGTCAATATTTTTTCTATCTTAAAAACTTCTAAAGGGTTGATTTTGAAAAAAAAAAAAAAAAAAAAAAACTTGTTCTCCCAAAAACGTAAAATTTCCCCAGAATTGTATGAGGAACCAAAAAAATTGAAGAAGCTTGAATGTTAAGTCTTTCAACCCATTTCTTTCTCTTCATGTTTCATTCCATAAACTTTCTTCAAATTCCTATATATCCAAGAATTTTGTTAAATGTCTAAGTTCGACTCCCCCAGAAATTTTCTGAAAATGATAGTTTCTCTTTTAAAAAAAATCCAAAATAAGAATCCCTTCAATGAAACAAGAATTTCCTATTCAAAGCATTCCATCCCTCTTTCTACTTCAAATACTCTCTTTGTAAATTTAAGGAGCTGTTTTTGTTTTTGGGTTGTTTTTTTTAATATTCATATATTTTCCCCTCTAACTTTAGAAGATATTTTCCCAAAATGTATGTACATATTACGATAGTAAAACATCATACAGCTGCTTGATGTTCAATTCACTTCACGCTGTCTTAAGGAAATTCTTTCATTTTCTCATAACACATAGACATGTTATTTTTCTTCCCATTCACTTCAAAGACTTGAGATCAACTTAATGGAGTCCTTTGAGAAAAACTTTCATAGAAAAGCATAAATGTACTGAAAATGTCAGTTTTCTTAAAGAAATCATAAGAATAAGAATTTTTTTTACTGAAACAAGTTTCCCCTGTTCAAAGCATTAAGTGGCTCTTTTCGCATCAAATTCTGTATTTCCTCATGTAAACTTTTTCCTTTTTCTACTTCATATCGTCTTTCGTTTCTTGTTTTTCCCTATGTAACTTAAAACTTCTTTTCTTAATCTATTTTTCATAAAGCATCATTCTTTTGAGTTGATTCTCTCTCTCTCTCTCTCTCTCTCTCTCTCTCTCTCTCTCTCTCTCTCTTTTTTAATGCTTTCCTAAGTTCATATTGAAAATTGTTTAAATTTTGATTGAAAGATGTTTGCAAAGATCGTTTTAGGAAAAGTTGAAAACAGGTAAGGTTCGTTTCGGAAAAATTGAAAACAGATAATGTTCGTTTCGGAAAAGTAGATTCTCTTATAGGGTTAAAAATGGAACACTTCATATTTTCTTAGGGGCGGTTTTGATGAAACACGTTTCAGTAAAAACAGTGAAATTCCCATTGAATAACATGGGGAACTATGAAATTTAAGAAGCACGTTTTCGTTCAAGGAAAATATTTTAAAAGGTCTATTTTCGATCCAGTTGAAAACGAATCAGGTAGAAAACAGAATGCAGTAGAAACAGTCACAGCAAGTTCCTGAAAGTTGAAAATAGATGAGGTTGAAAATGGATGTACTAAAAATGTCTTAGGAAAGAAATTTTTATGAAACACTGACTGTTTAGTTTTCCCATGCTAGGGAGTCTTCATTGAGAGCGCTTCTTCTTTTCAACTCAAAGAATAAAGCGAGTCAGTTTGAAACATTTCAAACTCACCGAAAATAAGCCGTGTACTCTGGTTTCGTCTCAATACTGTAAAGCATTGCTCTCAGACCAGTCAGAAATCCCCCCGATTGGTCACCTAATTGAAAACATCAGGACCATTTCCAATAACAATACCCAAATTTCCTTAAGAAAAGTCTAGCAAAAAAGCACTAGTTCCCCATTAAAACAATTGCATTCATCCTGCTACTGTTTTAAACATTTCGAAAAAGAAATTTCTTTTACTTTTTAAAATTCTTGAAAGCTTAAATTTTTGTCTCATTTCAATAAAAAAATTATTTCACTTAAAATTTAATTTAAAAAAAATTACTCTTTAAATGTATGCCTCAAAACTAAAAAATATTTCAATAAATAATAAATATTCCCAAACTCACCTGCTCACTTGCCAATTAAAAAAAAAAACTATAACAATTCTCCAGTCCACTTGAATTCCCTAACATGAACTTTGATTACAGAAGAAAATACGGAAACAGTCATAAAAAGATTTCCTCCTAAATGAAAATAATGTTCAGGAATTGATTCCAGCCTGAATCCAATAGGACAGCTTTTCTCAGGTTGAACCTCCAGAACACAAGTGGAGACGAATGAAAACTCATCACAATTTTCAGATGGAATCAAAGCATTTGAACAGCTGGGGGAACCGACACACTGCTTCTTAGCGAAAGAAACAGAAACGTCTGGAAGATTCATACAGCTTCTTTCCCAATGAATAAATGTGGAAAAAATACATTAACGTTAACCAGCTGATGGAAACAGAATTTGAAAGACTTGATGACGTCTTACTTTATTCAAACTTAGAACAGAACTAAAATTCACCTAGCGTTTCCTTTGCATACTGTGACTAATGCATGACCCTTATCACAACACGTGTTGGTGTGTCACCATGCGTCAGCGCATCATGGTGACTATATCCTTATCTTCTCATTTCGTGACGAAACGCTATCGACTCTAATCAGACAAAGCGGACTACAGCTCAGAGCTTATTTTTAGGTAAATTCTTAGAGAAAAACGGAAGGATTTCATTATAATTAATTTTCATATCTTGAGAGAATAAAACTAAAATATATTCGGTAAGAAATCCTTCCGTTTTTCTCTAAAATGAGAGAGGAATACGGAAAGCGAAATAATTTAATCAGACACCTTGAAAGAATTCATCTCAGATTTAAAGCCGCTTTTGAAAAAAAAAACAGTAAACTATGAAATACTTTGTTCTTCACATAAAGAAAACACAGTGTACGATTTCAATATTCCCTTTTTTCTTAAAATTTCTCCAACGTAATGACTTAGGTCAACCGAGTCCAGAAATGCTTCGTCTACTTTAGTATTTCGATTCCGAGGGAGTTCTTTCCGATACTGTTAAGCTATTTTCTCAAAATCCAGTTGTAAAATAATTTTGGTCATGTTTATTTGATTGTCGTCGTAGGAGAATTCCAATCCGTTCATGTCCACCATGCCATACATTGTGTCCCCGAGAGTTTCTTCAAGCAGAAAAGAGCCATCATTCCACAGAAATTCTTCTTTTGGTGTTTGTAATGTTTCCAAAGTCAAATTATTTTTTTTCCAAGGCTTTCTTAATTAAAGCTGAAAACGAAATGGAACGAAAAAACGTCTGTTGTATGACTCTTAACATAGTAGATTTCTTATCCACTTTAGTCCAATATCATAGTAGATCTTAGCCACTTTAGTCCAATATTCTCCGCACAGAGAAATTTCAGATTTCAAAATTTCAGAATCCTGACCCACTTTTTCCTGAGTGAAATCCAATACATGGTGAAAATCTCGACTAATGCATTCCTTTGAGTGGGGAATCGCTCTCATGAAAGGGGGCAACGGCTAAAATCGACATTGATTAAAATTGGAGAGAGGAAAAATATAAGAATTAAATAAATAATGCATAGGCAGGATTCCCGAAAACATAAAAAATATAAGTTTTATATAAAAAAAAAATTCCATGAAAAATATTGGAGGGGCGAAAGATTTCTCACATCGTCTTCCACTCCTCCCAAAATTTAACGAAGTCCATTAAATCTCTGTTGTCAGTACACGTATTTGTTTAATTTTGGGTGGAATGGAAGACGATGTGGGAAATCTTTCGCCTCCAATATTTTTCATGGAATTTTTTTTTATATAAAACTTATATTTTTTATGTTTTCGGGAATCCTGCCTATGCATTATTTATTTAATTCTTATATTTTTCCTCTCTCCAATTTTAATCAATGTCGATTTTAGCCGTTGCCCCCTTTCATGAGAGCGATTCCCCACTCAAAGGAATGCATTAGTCGAGATTTTTACCATGTATTGGATTTCACTCAGGAAAAAGTGGGTCAGGATGGTGAAATTTTGAAATCTGAAATTTCTCTGTGAGAACATTGGACTAAAGTGGCTGATAAGAAATCTACTATGTCAAGAGTCATACAACAGACGTTTCTTTGTTCCATTTCGTTTTCAGCTTTAATTAAGAAAGCCTTGGAAAAAAATAATTTGACTTTGGAAACATTACAAACACCAAAAGAAGAATTTCTGTGGAATGATGACTCTTTTCAGCTTGAAGAAACTCTCGGGGACACAATGTATGACATGGTGGACATGAACGGATTGGAATTCTCCTACGACGACAATCAAATAAACATGACCAAAATTATTTTACAACTGGATTTTGAGAAAATAGCTTAACAGTATCGGAAAGAACTCCCTCGGAATCGAAATACTAAAGTAGACGAATCATTTCTGGACTCGGTTGACCTAAGTCATTACGTTGGAGAAATTTTAAGAAAAAAGGGAATATTGAAATCGTACACTGTGTTTTCTTTATGTGAAGAACAAAGCATTTCATAGTTTACTGGGTTTTTTTTTCTTTTTTTTTTTTCAAAAGCGGCTTTAAATCTGAGATGAATTCTTTCAAGGTGTCTGATTAAATTATTTCGCTTTCCGTATTCCTCCCTCATTTTAGAGAAAAACGGAAGGATTTCTTACCGAATATATTTTAGTTTTATTCTCTCAAGATATGAAAATTAATTATAATGAAATCCTTCCGTTTTTCTCTAAGAATTTACCTGAAAATAAGCTCTGAGCTGTAGTCCGCTTTGTCTGATTAGAGTCGATAGCGTTTCGTCACGAAATGAGAAGATAAGGATATAGTCACCGTGATGCGCTGACGCATGGTGACACACCAACACGTGTTGTGATATGGGTCATGCATTAGTCACAGTATGCAAAGAAAACGCTTAGTGAATTTTAGTTCTGTTCTAAGTTTGAATAAAGTAAGACGTCATCAAGTCTTTCAAATTCTGTTTCCATCAGCTGGTTAACGTTATTTTATTTTTTCCACATTTATTCATTGGGAAAGAAGCTGTATGAATCTTCCAGACGTTTCTGTTTCTTTCGCTAAGAAGCAGTGTGTCGGTTCCCCCAGCTGTTCAAATGCTTTGATTCCATCTGAAAATTGTGATGAGTTTTCATTCGTCTCCACTTGTGTTCTGAAGGTTCAACCTGAGAAAAGCTGTCCTATTGGATTCAGGCTGGAATCAATTCCTGAGCATTATTTTCATTTAGGAGGAAATCTTTTTATGACTGTTTCCGTATTTTCTTCTGTAATCAAAGTTCATGTTAGGGAATTCAAGTGGACTGGAGAATTGTTATAGTTTTTTTTTTAATTGGCAAGTGAGAAGGTGAGTTTGGGAATATTTATTATTTATTGAAATATTTTTTAGTTTAGGGGCATACATTTAAAGAGTAATTTTTTTTAATTAAATTTTAAGTGAAATAATTTTTTTATTGAAATGAGACAAAAATTTAAGCTTTCAAAAATTTTAAAAAGTAAAAGAAATTTCTTTTTCGAAATGTTTAAAACAGTAGCAGGATGAATGCAATTGTTAAAATGGGGAACTAGTGCTTTTTTGCTAGACTTTTCTTAAGGAAATTTGGGTATTGTTATTGGAAATGGTCCTGATGTTTTCAATTAGGTGACCAATCGGGGGATTTCTGACTGGTCTGAGAGCAATGCTTTACAGTATTGAGACGAAACCAGAGTACACGGCTTATTTTCGGTGTGTTTGAAATGTTTCAAACTGACTCGCTTTATTCTTTGAGTTGAAAAGAAGAAGCGCTCTCACTGAAGACCCCTAGCCTGGAAAAACTAAAAAGTCTGTGTCGAACACATGTGGAAAAGGGAAGATTTCAGAAGAGTTCCTCTCTACAATCATGGGAAAAGAACTACTTGGAGAAATAATAATTTCGATTATATAAATTCAGAAATGAATGTAGTTTTTATTTTTTACTGGCAAGGTAGAAGGTGATTTTGTGAATATTTATTATTTATTGAAATATTAAGCGTAAATATTTTTTAGTTTTAAGGCATAAATTTTAAGAGTAATTATTATTTTTTTAAATTAAATTTTAAGGGAAATTATTTTTTTTATGGAAATGAGTCAAAATATTAAGCTTTTCAAGAATTTTAAAGTAAAAGTGAGAATGTAAACTTCTTTTTTGAAATGTGTAAAACAGTAACAGGATGAATGCAATTGATTTAATGGGGAACTAATGCTTTTTTGCTAGACTTTTCTTAAGAATATTTGGGTATTGTTATTGGAAATGGGTCTGAGGTTTTCCATTAGGCAACCAATCGGGGCGGAATTCCGACTGGTCTGAGAGCAATGCTTTACTGTATTGAGTCGAAACCAGAGTACACGGCTTATTTTCGGGGAGTTTGAAATGTTTCAAACTGACTCGCTTTATTCTTTGAGTTGAAAAGATGAAGCGCTCTCACTGAAGACCCCCTAGCATGGGAAAACTAAACAGTCGGTGTTTCATAAAAATTTCTTTCCTAAGACATTTTTAGTACATCCATTTTCAACCTCATCTATTTTCAACTTTCAGGAACTTGCTGTGACTCTTTCTACTGCATTCTGTTTTCTACCTGATTCGTTTTCAACTGAATCGAAAATAGACCTTTTAAAATATTTTCCTTGAACGAAAACGTGCTTCCTAAATTTCATAGTTCCCGATGTTATTCAATGGGAATTTCACTGTTTTTACTGAAACGTGTTTCATTAAAACCGCCCCTAAGAAAATATGAGGTGTTCCATTTTTAACCCTATAAGAGAATCTATTTTTCCGAAACGAACATGATCTGTTTTCAACTTTTCCGAAACGAACCTTATCTGTTTTGAACTTTTCCTAAAACGATCTTTGCAAACATCTTTCAATCAAAATTTAAACCCTTTTCAATATGAACTTAGGAATGCATTTAAAAAAAAGAGAGAGAGAAAATCAACTCAAAAGAATGATGCTTTATGAAAAATAGATTAAGAAAAGAAGTTTTAAGTTACATAGGGAAAAACAAGAAACGAAAGACGATATGAAGTAGAAAAAGAATAAAGTTTACATGAGGAAATACAGAATTTGATGCGAAAAGAGCCACTTAATGCTTTAAACAGGGGAAACTTGTTTCAGTAAAAAAAATTCTTATTCTTATGATTTCTTTAAGAAAACTGACATTTTCAGTACATTTATGCTTTTCTATGAAAGTTTTTCTCAAAGGACTCCATTAAGTTGATCTCAAGTCTTTGAAGTGAATGGGAAGAAAAATAACATGTCTATGTGTTATGAGAAAATGTAAGAATTTCCTTAAGACAGCGTGAAGTGAATTGAACATCAAGCAGCTGTATGATGTTTTACTATCGTAATATGTACATACATTTTGGGAAAATATCTTCTAAAGTTAGAGGGGGAAATATATGAATATTAAAAAAAACAACCCAAAAACAAAAACAGCTCCTTAAATTTACAAAGAGAGTATTTGAAGTAGAAAGAGGGATGGAATGCTTTGAATAGGAAATTCTTGTTTCATTGAAGGGATTCTTATTTTGGAATTTTTTTTAAAAGAGAAACTATCATTTTCAGAAAGTTTCTGGGGAGTCGAACTTAGACATTTAACAAAATTCTTGGATGTATAGGAATTTGAAGAAAGTTTATGGAATGAAACATGAAGAGAAAGAAATGGGTTGAAAGACTTAACATTCAAGCTTCTTCAATTTTTTTGGTTCCTCATACAATTCTGGGGAAATTTTACGTTTTTGGGAGAACTAGTTTTTTTTTTTTTTTTTTCAAAATCAACCCTTTAGAAGTTTTTAAGATAGAAAAAATATTGACTAAGGGAAATCTTAAGTAATACAATTCTGACTTGAAGCACTTTTAAGTAAGAAAATATTTGTCTGAAGTAATTTTTCAATGTCTAAGCATTGACATCTGACTAATCGTCCTTCCGAAATTGAATCCTGGGGAGGCTTGAGTTATGAGCTTTTGAATTACAACACTAGCTTTCTACCTTCCTTGGAAACAGTGGACTAAATCAGGGTCTGCTTATTTCCCTTGTAGTGGTTCACTACGGATCTCTTAAATCTTAAATGAACGGCAAAGTTCAAACGCTCTGTCCCATTGAGTCACCAGTTTTAGATTTTTGTCATCTTAGACAGTTTAAGTTCGCTCAGAAAACTATGCTTTTGCAAACTTGAGTTTGCGTTCAAAGTTCAAAACCAGAATTTAGTTTAATCTACCAAGCAAAGTGATTTCATGTCATATGAGGTTTTCCACAAAGCGTAAAAACACTCTTCGTTCACTGGAGAGAGCGTAAAAACACTCTTCTTTCACTGGAGAGAGCGTAAAAACACTCTTCTTTCATGTTTTAATTCAAACCACGAGGAATTAGTATCTAACTATGAAAGGAAGTTCTAAAGATTTAGGGGCATTTACACTAAAATCCTACAATGACTTTATTTGAAATAGTGAAGAATCGGCCTTAGAGACTAGAATACATCTGAAGATTTTAGATACATTTCTGTTCAAAGGTAAAGTCGAATGGAAAAATAAGAGCAATTAAATCGATAGGAAAAGATTGATAGGTTGAATCAGAAAAAAAAAAAACTAAGAAAAATAAAAGAAGTTTTATAAAAATAAACCAAAGTTTTAAGAATCATACAACACTGAATAGAAGGAAAAATATAATAAGTAAAATAAGAGGAATATGATATTTTCACTATGAGAGTTTGGAAACACCTGCTTTTCTTACGAATTAGTAAAATGTGAAATAAAAATGTTTAGAGGAAGTACGGACTTAGTCGCTAGGTCTCCAGAATGAAAGCTTTTTCTGCTGAGACAATGAATAAAAAATACGATAATGAAAACCTAATTGAAACGAAAGAAAAGGTCAATGAAACTAAACGTCTAAAGCAAAAATGCAGCAGGCACAGAAGTTAAAAATGATGGGACAGATACGGGAGAACTGGACATTTAGTGAAAGAAATATACGCGAAGTTTTGAAACATCTCAATTTAAAGCGAACTAAATGAGGGAAATGAATGAGATTAGGGGAGTTCTTACTGAGTTTGTTGAGGCGAGGAAACAATAAAAATTTAGTTATACATGAAATAAAGTAAAAAAAAAATAGCTCGTTTAAGAATATGATTTTTGGTGAAAGTATGATATTTTAGTTGAAATGTCGTGACCAGCATTTCGAAAAGAAATAGATTGAGTCGATATGTATGGAAAAGAAGTAAGAATTTCTTTATTTTCGCTATGGGGGTGGGGAATAACTGCTTTTCTGGTGAGTTAGTAAAACGTTAAAAAAATAATGTTTATGGGAAGAACGGAATCACTAGCTTTGCCTCTAGCATGAATGTTTTTTCGGACGAGACAGAAAAATATACAGCCCAAGAATACAAATTTTATCGTAAGAAAAAAAGGTTTTAGATTGTATGTCTTGACAATGAATGCTTTCTAGTTGGGACAGTCCACGAAAAGTATAGCAAACTAGGAAAGAATAAAAAAATGCATATTTGACTACATGCAAGCTTTGAGGAATATTTTTAAGCAAGTTTGAAAATATGCTATATATAGAAACAAAAATCTGATCACTTGCTACATCTAAAATGATCGTTTTGTTGAAATGAAATGAAAAAAAAAGAGTCTAAATAAAAGGAGTCACAAGTTTGACCAAGTAAGAAAAAAATTACTGACATACTGAAAAGTTTTACGAAATTTCAAAAAAAAAAAAAGATGAAGTAAAATAGCGAAATTGGGAAGCTATAAGGATATGCGAAATAAAGTAAGACAATATTGTTTCATCAGAATTTTAACTGTGAAAGACCTGTAGAGTTCTTGAACGCACGAAAAAATTACGAGAAAATAATATTGCAAAGGCAAAAGACTCAGAATTAGCATGTCTACATTTCCGCTTGATTTCCCAAAAATTTTGTCAAAGTCCAATAGTTACTGCGAACAGGAACGAAATCGTTTCTAAAGAAGCATTTCCTCGTCTCATGGTCTGAAATAAAATTAAATGTAGGAAAAAGAAAAGTTCCCAAGAAAATTCATTACATCTACACGAAAAAACTCCCTCAAAACATACAAAAAATATAAAAAATACATGATGAAATAACGTAAAAGTAATTAAAAAAAATAGAGTGAATACGTAGTACACGAGACCACCTGACCAAATTTTGAAACCAAATCATCGTGAGTTAGAAGCTCGCTAAGACCATCAGAGCATTTTTATTCCATTGGAAAGAAAATTCCCCAGCATCGTTACGTAAAAATTTCCTCCGGGGAAAAATAACATCGAAGAGGGGGAAATCCCGCTTGAAAACCACTGGAATAAATACAAAAAATCCCAACGGACCCCACTCGGTTGTTGCCATCCCTCAAAATCAAAGATCCATCGAAAGTTCCAAGAAGCACCGCCAGGAGGCAGCACATCGAGTTGACACCCCTTTTTCCACTCGGTCGTTGCCATCCCTCAAAATCAAAGATCCATCGAAAGTTTTAAAAAGCACCGCTAGAGGGCAGCACATCGAGTTGACATCCCCTATATCCGCCCCCATTCCCACTCGGTCGTTGCCATCCCTCAAAAACAAAGTTCCATTGAAAGTTCCAAGAAGTACCGCTAGGGGGCAGCACATCGAGTTGACATCCCCTTATATCCACCCCCTTTCCCACTCGGTCGTTGCCATCCCTCAAAATCAAAGATCCATCGAAAGTTTCAAAAAGCACCGCTAGGGGCAGCACATCGAGTTGTTATCCCCCTATATCCACCCCCTTTCCCACTCGGTCGTTGCCATCCCTCAAAAACAAAGATCCATCGATAGGTCCAAGAAGCACCGCTAGGGGGCAGCACATCATGGGGACGATCACGTGACAAAAATTCTGACAAGGGGACAGCCTCGTGGGCAGCCAATGTTAAGTCTATGGAGGGCTGCCCCTGATCTAGAATGCCCCCTTTTCCTCTAACCCACTGCTATAGGGGAGTGAATATCTTATTGAACCCTCATATGTTGGGTTCCCAGGCTGATTTTGGAAAAATGATCTCATGATAACCATCACCAGTTTATTATTATTGTCATTATTATATATAAGGTAGAGAGACTTAGTGCTACTCGCCAGAATTATTATTATTATATACATAGCCTTACCTGTGTAAATCTGGGAATTTTTACCTTGTAACCGTTGTCGATAAATCAAGAAAATTCATTTTGAAGACACATAATTCCAAAGCGCAGAGAAACGGTTGAAAGAATATTCCTTCTGAATGGCCACACATAATTCCAAAACGCTGACAAACGGTAAAAAGTACGTGATCACTGCGCATAAGTGGTACGCATAGAGAAGCACGTGAGCACTGCGCATCTGCTACCGATATATATTGATGACCCCTGCTTAAATAATTCTGGAGTTCTTGAAGCTGATTTTTCTGCTATTTATCCAAGCTGCTTAAAGTTAATTAAAACTAATACTATAACCAGGAACTTGATTTTTAGATGTGTCTATTAATCTTAATGGAGGTAACCCTGTTATTAGTTTGTTTGATAAGAGAATTAACTTCAATTTTCAAATTCATAAATTGGTCAAGTAATATCTCTAGCAAGGTTATCGAGAATGTTTTTATCTCGCAGGTCTTTAAGGTTGTCCAAGCTTTGTAGCTTGGAGGAAGATTTTATACACCATGTTCTAATCAGTCAGTTTATTGATAACCAGGTTCCGAGGGCTTTCCTCAAAGCTACACTCAAGAAAATTGTTCTCAAGGATTGCAGACCTACTCTAATAACCTAGTGACTGAATGAATCATCTAAATGAAAGCTATAACATAAAAGTTTAGATGATGATGTGGTTACTATTACTTAATTAGGAACCCAACATGCTCTCACTACTCTCTTTCCTTTTAATTAAAAAAAAAGTTTAAAACTGACAAAAAAATTCTTAAAAAAAAAGTTTTAAAATTCAAAAAAAGTATATATTAAAAAACTAAAGAAAAAAATAGTATAATTTAATTAATTAAAAGGCAGGAAGTGTTTTAGTTTTTTGGGTATTTTAATACTTTTAAAGCCAGTTGTGAACAGCTTAAACTGTTCCCAACTGGTATTTTAAAGTATTCTAACTACATTCTGGAAAAATGGTTACCCTCTTGTATGCCAGGTGGCGCTGATGGCGTAGCTGCTTCTTGGAGCGTCGTTTAAACCATTACATCGGCAGGGTACGGTATATTTTCCACTCGGGAAGTGGTTTTAATTTGCTTTTTATTTATTTATTTTTTTTAATTATTTGAGGTGTGAGGTACTTCCTTTTCTCCTAAGTTTCTAAGAATTTGTTGGCTAGTTCTCTCCTCAGTTTTGAGGTTTGCAGGTAATCGTTTAGCGGTGCCCCATTGTTTAAGCCTCGGTTTAGTTTGCTGCAGGCTTGTGCCTTTTGGCTTGCTCTTTTCTCTTTCTTTTTACATTTGAAGCACTCTTTTGGCAGTTTCTTGTAAATTCAATACCTTTCCCTCCTTACTCCTCCCCCTTCCGGCTCTCCCTTTTTTACTTTCTTATATTTATAGAACAATAAAGTATAGTGATCGGTCGAAATCAGACTTCCGGATTCACACATTTTGGCATTCAAGAAATAAGATTTCACCATTTTGGTAAGAAAACACTGAATTAGGGGTGCAAAAACTAAAATCATCCCCGAATGATCGAGCAAGATGTCTTTGGAAGCCGAAACACACTTAGAGGGCAATTTATTTCTGAGAGTGTAGTTATTGAGATATTTGGACAGGGGTAGTTTGCATACATCACGCCTGAAAACTAGCAGTAGAACAGCTGAGAGATTTATTGCTTCGACGGACTTTTTCCGCCTGGGTGAAACGGACCTTAAGCTCCAGAGAGAATAATAGTCTTCTCTGCTTCCAGCGTAATTAATATGGTGTCTGTTCGCCTTTGTCCTTAATGCATGCACTGACCCTTCGAGACATGCTTTCGACAAGGTTTTGGAACACAGCAATAGGTATGCGCTTCCATTCAGTACATGATGCTGCCGCTAACCGTTGCTCAGAAGTAGGCCTTGGTTCCAAACTTCTTATGCGGCGCTCTAATTCATCCCATGGGTGCTCTATGGTATTAAGATCAGGGCTCTGTGCTGGCCAGTCTGCACACGATACGGAATTATCGTCAAATCACGCCGTAACAGTCCTTGCTTTATGGTTCGGTGCATTATCCTGCTGGTACCAACAAGACTCGGTTCCATAGTATTGCCACAGAGTTGGTAGGGCATAATTGTCCAGAATATCAAGGTAGACGTGCTGGTTAACAGGCTTGTTCACGATAACCAGTGGGCCGGGATCATGCCACGAAAAACATCCCCACACGAATACTTGTACATTGCCAGCTCCAAACTTGACCATAGGGACAGTACACTGTGGTAAATAGCGTTCCCCCGGCTGCCGCCATACCCACACACGGCCATCAGACTAATGGAACGTGTATCTCGATTCATCAGTTAATAGGACCCGTTTCCATTGTTCTACGGTACACGATAAATGTTTTTACACCATGTTAAACGACGAGTAGCATTCCGAGTGGAAATGAAAGACTTATGAGCAGCCGCTCGACCACGGTAACCCATGGAATAAAGTTATCTGCGAATGGTACATGTACATACCGAGATTCCAACATTTTTACTCACCTGTACACTGAGGTCTTGTACAGAACTCCGTCGATTATCCGTAACGATTCTCCTGAGGCTTCGACGTCATCTATGATTTTCTACGGTCTGCCGGTACGCTTTGCTGCTTCAGGCACGCCATGTGTCTTCCACTTATTCAGTACATCCAAAGAGTTGGCTTCGGTATGTTTAAATGCCTCTCGGTTTCTCTTATGGACAACCCACTAATATAACACCCAACGATGTTTCCTTTCTCAAAGTCTGTTCTCTCCCGCCGCGAAATTTTCACTCAGCCTCGTAGTCCGATATGATCGCGGTCAGCTGCAGGCTTGCTTTTATACCGTTTCCAGCTTAACCGCGCATCTTAACAACGCAGCGAATCCGTTCATTTGCTTTTGAAGGGGTGTCCGGCGATTTTTGTCAATATATACATATATTCCTACGCCAATAAATCGGATTACTAGCATAGTTTTACTATGTTCTACCTAATTGGTGTATAGTTCCTCGTTATTAATTTGTCGTAATGTTCTGTTAAATGAAATGGTGTTATTGCGTATTTATTTATGCGTTAAATATTTACATTTAGCAAATTTCTATTTGACAGGTGGAGCTGATTCTGCAGGGAGACGATGTCACGCGACAAATGTGGCAGATGTACTCGGTGTTCGAAGAAATCTTCGGTCGCCACACGAAGCCGATACCGCCATCAGCTTTTAAACCTCTAGTCGGCGATAAACTGAAAGTTAAAGCGGCGGAAACTTACTCGGCGGCATCACAGAACAACCGAAGCACTGAAGTAGAAGAAATAATGACAACGCATCCACAGACACCACCACTAGCCGCACCACTGCAACTACCGCCACCTCCTCCACCGCCGCCACCACCACCATGCTTGAAATCTTCAGAATCGTCAGGATCTCTCGTCCTTGCGCCCCCTACAAATCCCACTGTGATACCCAAGTCTACCTCTCCTGAACTCCCACCTCATCCTTCCTCCACCGAACCGACTGTTGTTGCGTCGACAATCGTTTCCGACGTCGAAGAACAAAGCGCAGTGCTTCCCAGTGGTACACAGAGTGACGCAAATGGTGGTAGCACAGCCTGCAGTGACGCCATTTCGTACGACATCACCAGCGACGGGTCTTCCTCGAGTATTCGTCCTGAAACGAAAAGGACTCCAGTACGGCGTCAACAGACATCACCAAGCCCTCGACTATCATCCAATCCCCTTCTAGATACGATCGGTGTTCTCACTTCGAATCCTGACTCGGATGACTCAGATCTGGACGTTGTGTACCAACAGCTAAGGTATCGGGGACGTCCCCGGAGAGCAGAAGTGAGGATTAGAAACCAAAGATCGCAGCGTCATCACCACCACCATCATCATCACCATCACCACCAGCAGTTCGCAAGTAGCGATCCCGAATCCATCAGCTACGCCGGCTCAAATTCCATCGACAGCGGTTACAAGAGCCTTTGCGCTACTCCAGAAGTTTCTGATTGTCTCAGTGCCCCGGAAGTTCGGAGAAGTGCCTCCGACGTCAGTGCTTCAGATTCTTCCACAACCTCAGGAAGACCTCGCAGCTCAGATGAGTGTTGTCCAGACACCAAGACAAAGATCAAGATGGGAACGAGGTCCATAGCAGGAAAGATCACTTCCAGGACCTCTAGGTCTCCACCTGTGGGTCAGTCCATGAGCGATGTCAATCTCGATCACCTAATGTATTTGCGTCAATCACTAAGGAACGGTAAGCACGTTATTTACACCAGAATGTTTTTGTTCCACTATTTTTATGCTCCTCTGACTATCTGTCCACACTTCAACTGACTGTTTCAATAATCTTTACCTTCCTCCTACCTAGTTTAACTTTGGGCGATACAACTTGCTTTGCATTTTTTGATCCACCCCTATAATTTGCTTGGCATGTCGTTCTCTTGGTAGCGACAGAAAAGTTCTAATTTTTCGTTGAAGACAGTTTCTGTTAACATGATTTTCAGAAATGAAGGTGTCATGGAAGTGAGTGAATGGCTAGTCGATTGATTCAAGCCATCGGAACAGAGGCGTAACTAGAGCGGGGCAGGTGGGGCGGCTGCCCCTGGCGCAGCTCAAGAGAGGGCGCAAAAGTCAGTTACAATCTGATTAAAATTGGAATTGAAACTTTTGCACCAGTTTGTGGTACAGTTTTCTTTTATCATAATTTGCTATTTGTCTATTTACAGAATTTGCTTGTTACATCTTTGGCCAATTTCGATATCTTCGGCAACCTAAAATTCACATTTCATCTTCAAAATGTTCAGGGGATGTCAATTGCTGACGTTCAGAAATGAAGGTGTCATTGTACGTGCCTTGCAAGATATGTCGTCCACAATGTTGAAGATTCTCTGGAGGCTATTCGATCATTAGTGCGACTAAAAAGCACGACTGCTAGCTACATTCTCTCCGTTTGATGTGGTACTGAAGGTACGAAAACGAAGTTAGGAAAAGGCGTACAAATAGTCAGTTTGATTGTATCTCCCACATAGATGTGATATTAATTCTGTTTTGTTGGGCTGTGTGTGTTTATGTGGATATTTGAGTTTGTGATAGAAAGACAGACGAGGGCGCAATATTTTGTGGTTTGCCCCGGGCGTAAAAATACCTACTAACGCCTATGCATCGGAATAAACGAGAGAGACCAACGAAACTATGCAAGTTAATAAAACGAGCGGGTACATCCGGTGAATGATCCGAGTAATCGAAATGAGTGAATAACACGGATCATTTTATTTCAGCAGTGCGAATGATTTTAGGTACCGAAATGTGTGAATGACTAGAGAGAGTAATGGAAGCTTCAGGTGAGCGACTCTAGTTAAATGACCCAAGATATCAAAAATGAATGAACGACTCGAGTCAACGAAATGAGCGTCTTTGAATGAGTGTTAGGGTTCATTTTCTGCGATAGATGGCGCAAAAAATCACTCCTTGGACGTGGCTTTTACGTCTTGAGGTACTGTTGGCGTCAGCGAATCACTGCAGACCTCGCCATATTCAGAGTGGAAGCTGTCTCTCGTTGGCTCCGCAATGAAAAGACAAAACACGCGCTGTTACGTTTTAACCAATGACGTTATTTGGGGGTGGAGCTTAGTAGGTAGGCTGAGTTTCTATAGCTCAAATTCTGGGGCTCTCTGTTAACGTACACATTTCTCTTCAAAAATGAACGTACAGTAGGATTTACGGTGATTTATGGGAGACAAGATTCCAGTCTCACTTTTGGCCCTATTTAATTATTTCTATTTGGCCTAGATAATAATAAAAAAAAAAAGACAGAAATGAGAGAGTTCGTTTCTTCCAGACAGAAACACTGCTAAAAGCTAACTTATCGCGCCATCTAGCGCCCAAATTGGAATACTTTCGAGTCGGATAAATTGAATTTTAAATAAAACTCTAACAGTTTTTTCGGAATAATAACTGTGGCACATGTTAGCTATAGGTCATTTTTATTTGTGCTCAAAATTTCAAACACTACATCTAGAAAATGTGTACAAAAGAATTTACATTGCAGATATAGGATAGAATTCCTTTTACACTCATTCAAAGACAGCCTTAAATGATCTCAGTCAATGAAAGTAGCATCCAAATCAAGGAAATCATAGACCGGTCAAATGATTCAAAACACCAAAGTGAATGACTTGAATCAGATGAAAATGGTCGACATGAGGGAATAACGAAAGTTAGATAACCCAGCCAATCTACGATACACAGTGCTTATCGATACAGGGATGGCTGCCTGTACACTTCTGCGAATATCGTCCGCTGTGGAGAGTGGGATTGCTACGGCTTGCCATCGAATGCAGGCGATCAGGGTGTTCGGGCGTCAGCGTACCAGTCCAACTACAGACCTTCCTGCAACCACTGTCGCCAAATTCGGCATACAGTGGTTGCGTTTCCTTGCGGATGTTTTTGCCACTGTGATCACTCCAATGCTGTGGCTCACACACACACCCTGGTGAGGACGACCGCCTCGCCCCCATTCCGGCTCTGAACACGAGTTTGAACCTCATGGACGCTGCCACGAAAGCCCTGGGAAAGCGGAATTGCGATTTCTCATGGAGAGAGGGCTACATATTTATGCACTTCATTCATATTTTCATAAAATGATTTTCAAAATAATCACTGATGGAATAAGGAAAATCAATGTACATGGGAGAGCCAAACGAAAACCTTAAGTTTTTTCACACAATTTTTTGAACAAAAGTGGTACACACCTGTATCATTTCTCAATATAATCTCCATTTTGTGCAATAGTCCTCCAGCGATCACAAAGTGCATAGATTCCTGTAGATGAAAAAAATTTCATGTACAGCCCCTCATGCACCACTTGCTGCACCTCGTCGGACTTGAAAGTGTTTCTGCCCATTGCATCTTTGAGTGGTCCAGAAATGCGGTAATCTCTTGGGGGGGGCAGGATCTGGTGAATAAGGCGGATGTAGAAGACACTCGAAATGCAGGTCTTGTATGGTTGCAACCGTTGCATGGGCAGTATGTGTCCGAGCGTTGTAATGCTACAACGAGACACTAGTACTCAGAAGTCCACGTCGTTTGGACACGATATCAGGTCGAAGATGATTCCTGATAAGATCTGCGTACATGTCACTGGTTACAGTGTTCCCCCTACGCATGTAGTGCTCCAAAATTATATCTCGTTCATCCCAAAGGAGAGTCAGCATAACTTTCATTGCAGTTGGCTGCGTGCGGAACTTCTTCGGTTTTGGTGAGGAGGAATGGCGCCATTCCTTGCTCGCTCTCTTTGTTTCTAACTGATAATGGTTAACTCAGTTTTATCTTCAGTAACAATTCTCTACCACTTCAAAGCGCCACAAAAGTTCTTAACAGGCATCAACACGTCGTTGTTTCAATTCTGCAGTCAATTGACTTGACACCCACATTGCAAACACTTTATTGAGCTGGAGTACATCATGGATGATGTGGTGTGCTGAACCATGACTGGTGTTCAAAAGTGCGGCAATTTCATCCACCGTCACTCGGCGATTTCCCATCACAATGCCCTCGGACTCTGGTGCCACTATTCTGTGTGCCTGACCCGGTCGAGGAGAATCTTTCCCAGAACTCACGCTGTTTCAGAACTTCCTTGTCCATTCGTACACTTGCTGGAGGGACAGACATGCGTCACCATACTGCAACTTCTTTCGACCTTGAATTTCAATAACTTTCATGCCTCTACTACTCAAAAACGGATGACAGAACGTTGCTCCTCTTTAGTGCATGTCTCAAGCGGGGCGGCCATTTTACGTTACGTCATTAAGTTTGTGCCACCTGTAAGAAAATCTTTTAGTCACTGATAATCACATTGCCAAGTTACAGGACAATGGCACCGTTATTAATTCAATGACATGGTATTTTGAATTTTTTATTGCACTTTTAAAGTTTTCATTTGATCATGTGATATACACTGAAGAGCAATTGAATTAGAGATACCTGTCTAGTAACGTGTAGCACCACCTTTCGCCTTGATGACGGCGGCGAATCGTCTTGGCATGGACTCGACAAGACACCGGAAGCGTTGGGAAGCCATACGGATCCACGACCCCTGCACAAGCTCCCACAGTTCACGAAGATTTGATGGAGGGGGTCAGAGCCTCGAACATATCTCTAGATGGCATCCCAGATGTACTCGATGGGATTGAGGTCCCGTTGGTGGAGTGTTCATCCAACCATTCGGATACAATTCGGGAGCGATGGCACGGCGCATTGTCTTGTTGCAGGATGAGGTCCCCAGTAGGATGTTGAAGACGCACAAACGGGAGCAAATGGTCGTCCAGGATATCCCGCTAACGTTGACCTGTGAGGGACGATGTCACACGTACCAGGAGTCCCATTTTAGTCCACGTAAACAGTCCCCAGACAAGAATGCCACCCCCACCTGCTTGAAGAGTACCCTGCTGGCAAGAAGGATCCATCGCTTCATGTGGTTTGCGCCGTACTCGTATCCTGCCATCCGCATGTACCAACTTGAATCTCGACTCATCAGTCCAGGCAACATTTTCCCCCATATCTAGGGTCCAGTGGCGATGTTCCCGCGCCCATGCTAATCTTTGCACCCTGTGATGTGCGGTCCGCAGCGGTACCATCGTTAGACGATGGCTTCTGTACCCCATAGCGACGAGATGGTTCTGGATGGTGTGGCTGCTTACACGTTTTTGTGCACCAGCTTTCAATTGCCGAGTGATTTCTTGCACTGTGGTCCGTTTATCCGCTGTTACAATGCGAGCTAGCCGACGATGACCCCGCTCATCCACACGCTGTTATCCACGGCAGTTGGCCCTTGCAGGGATGGTTTTACCGGATTAGATGTATTCACGGTGCACCCGTGACACAGTGGCTCGTGAAAATCCTAGTGCCTGCACGACTTCCGAGATGGAGTGACCCATTCGTCGGGCCCCAACAATTTGCCCACGATCAAATGCGCTTAGATCCTTCGTCGTACCCATACTGCGTCCGACTCTTACTGATTCCCATCGCATTACTCCTTATGTTGTCGAATCGCTGCATACGTCATGTCGTTTCCGTTTACAGGGCCGCCCACAGCGCCACATTTGCATAACGCCAGCTGTCTCTAATTCGATTGCTCTTCAGCGTATATGCCTTCCCTTAGGCGAAACGTTAAATGTATCTTAACTTTGTAAAACTGGGTATATATGAATTTTTTTCACGTTATTCAAATCAGCAACGTCAAAATGTTGCATATAAAAACAGTTTTTTAGTACGGTTTCCGCATAAACAGCTACATCGGCATATAAATTTCAGTTTCAGGTAATGTATTCCATTTTCTTTTATTTTCAGATAGTTCTCAAACTTTTCCTAAGCTTTGAGTAAATCATCTTCAATTCAAATTTCTAATCGATAGGACCGTGACTTTTAAATTGACTTTTAAATCAGTTGACTTTTAAATCAGTTGTTTTTGAAAAGAAATCCCGGAATCCTGCTTAAAGGGAATTAAATCTCAGTTTTATGTTTCTCCCAAGCACTGATGCCGGAAGGGAAGAGAAAAAAAAAACATTTTCAGGAGTCTCTCTGCATTAGCATCTTTAAAGGAAGCATGCAGATGGGAGGCGGGGGCATGCAAAAGAATCAAACACTCGAGCAAATCTTCACTCAGCTAATTGTTAATTAAAAATACTTTCAAATACGAAACGTAAATTATACGTTTAAAAGAATGTGGGATTAGAAATCGAAAGCAGAATTACTAATGCTATTTAATAGGGAGATTATGCAAATCAGCGGTTTACAGGCTTCTAAATATGCCACTGGGCCGTAAGTATACAAAAGACTCCCACTAACTGCGTAGTTTATGTCTCAGAAACATAGTTTAGATCGGTAGTTCCCAAATATTTGGTATTTTCAAGAAAAAAAAATGGATGCTGGATAAGATTACTAACGTTTCATTTTTTCAGAATTTCTCAAGAAAAAGTGCGTTTTAACACCAAAAAAAAAAAAAAAGTTGAAAGAACGTTATCTCAAAATAAAAGATTTCTTCTCTAGAAAGGGCGGCATTACACTGTGCACAATCGTTTTCTACAAAACAGGGTAGTCAGTTTGGGGATCTCTACACCGAAGAGCCATTACAGTATGGCCACCTACCTAATAAGCTGTAGGACCCCCTTTAGCCTACAAAACAGCGGCCACGCGGCAAGGCATCGATTCTTTTTTTTTTTTTTTTATTGGAGGTTTAACGACCACCGTGAGCAACTCAATGGGCTATAAGCAGTCGCCCGTCCGTAATTTAGGGTCACTGGTTCCAGGGAAAGGAGAGAGCCAGTGCCGTAAGACAAACACAACATCCATGCCTCACCGGGATTCGAACCCGGACCCCTTCGGACGAATGATCATAGGCCAACGCCTTAGACCACTGCGCCACCGGGGCGGCAGATAGGTATCCCGGGGTATCTGGTACCATAATGTCAATAGCAGGTCCTCCCGTGCTCGGCATCAGCTCCGATATTTTCGAGTCTAAAGTTCCGTTTATAGTGCCCTCCCAGTTCTAATTTTGTGTTTTTCGTGTATCTAAAGGTCTAGTGCATCGTTTTGTTCTACTTTCCGATTCGTAAGTACGATATTTTCTTCATTCCAAGCTTTATTTACCTTCTGGTCGAGCTGGCCAGAAGAACTGCTGGGCGCCGCCATTTGTAATGACGGCTTCCGGTGGAGATGTCATGTTCGGTAGCCCTACTTCCACTCTTGCTGTAACCGGCGACGCTGCTGCTGGCGACGCTACGCTGACTTCTCCTCATGGCGCTGTTCAACTGCCCTCTTCCGGTGCGTCATTCGGCACCTCTTCTCCTGCTGCTGCCCAGTCAGACAGCTCCTCTGATTCAGCTTCTACTGTGACTTTTACTGATGCAATGCATACTCACGATGACGTCACTCCTCCACCTTCCACAGCAGCTCGATTGCCATCGTTTTATTCTGCTGCAGCGACCTCTGCATCTGATCGCCAATCCTAGATTGTGTTACAGCAAGTCAATGCTTTGAAACCTCATGTTCGTCGCACCGGCAACTCTATTCATCTTCATATTCCGGCGTCATCTGTTCAAGCTCAAAAGTTCTCCTCGCATATGGCTTTAGGAGTTTTTTTTTAAAGCCCTTCCCAATACCCAGTTGAAAGTTTATGCTACGGCAGTTAAAAAGCTTTTATCTCCGTCTGCTAGTACTCATCTCTGTCGTCGGGCTCGGACTATTGTTGTTTATCTTTCTCAACCTGACCATGTGACCTCTATTTTGCAGAAAGGTATTACTATTAATAATAACCTCTTGATGCCCAAACCTGCGATACAGCGCCCGGTTAACGTGTCGTTTTACCCGGTGCGACCTGAAGTCACAAATGTCATGCTCTTTTCAGTTATCTCATCTCTTGGTCGCGTTGCCGGGGACGTCGTAACCTACTCGGCAGCGCCCAACGACTTTTTGGATCGCCATATTTATGGTGCTCGTCGCATGGTGCCTGTCATTTTTTCTTCTCAGGACGATATTGCAACTTTACCTACACAACTTACAGTCCATTGTCACGGTCAACGGAGACACATCGATCTCTTAACTGAGTTCCACTGCAGTAAGTGTAAAGGCCTAGGGCATTTTTATAAAGAGTGTCCTGGACCTTCCTCTTCTTTTGGACCCTCTTCTCGATTGTTGTCTACATCAGTGCCTGTTGATACGCCCCCGTCTGGTTCTCGTGCAGAGCCTGACTTGCGTGCTCCTGATTTTACTGAAGCTCACTTTCCTCCTCTCCTTGGTTCTTCAACTTCATCTGAGCCGTTTTCATCTCCTTACCCGATTTCTGAGCAGGACGCTTCTGCTCAGGTGGTGCTTTCTACTTCTCCTGGTGAGGGTCTTATTTTTTTTTTTTTTTTTTTTTTTGAGGTTTAACGACCACCGTGAGCAACTCAATGGGCTATAAGCAGTCGCCCGTCCCTAATTTAGGGTCACTGGTTCCAGGGAAGGGAGAGAGCCAGTGCCGTAAGACAAACACAACATCCATGCCTCACGGGATTCGAACCTGGACCCCTTACGGGCGAATGATCAGAGGCCAGAGCCTTAGACCACTGCGCCACCGGGGCGGCTCTGGTGAGGGTCCCTCTACGGAGGTGGCCATGGTTACCACTGATATTTTTTTTGAGGTTTAACGACCACCGTGAGCAACTCAATGGGCTATAAGCAGTCGCCCGTCCTCAATTTAGGGCAACTGGCTCCAGGGAAGGGAGAGAGCCAGTGCCGTAAGACAAACACAACATCCATGCCTCACCGGGATTCGAACCAGGACCCCTGTCGGACGAATGATCAGAAGCCATCGCTTAGACCACTGCGCCACCGGGGCGGCTACCACTGATTCATTGGCAACTGATCTTGATGATTACCGCGATGCTTTAATGACTGCTCCGGACACTCCTGGACTGTTTCATCTTCCTATTACTCTTACTGCAGATCCCACCAGTGTGTATGACTTGGCCATTACTGATGAGACTGTTGTTGATTCCAGTGGCCGATACGCAAAACGCACCATCTTCAAAGCTTCTAGTGCTCCAGCTAAACGTGGACGTCCACGAGTGAATCGCTCTCGCTGGTCTTCTAGTACTCGTTCTCCTCCAGCGTCCCCCAGGGGGTGTAGCCTTACGGAAAATCCAAAGGAACTCGCAGAGGTTGCGCTCTAAGCGCAATTTGAACAGTTTTGTCAAGATACCGTTGTGCTCACTCGACCCTTTACCCATAGACAACTGTTTCGCCTATTATCGCTCTTCCAGGATGAATCGTTTGATATGGCCTATTACCTTTCTCACTCCACTTTTCCTCCGGATGATGTTTTTTTTTTTTTTTTTTTTTTGATTGAAGGTTTAACGACCACCGTGAGCAACTCAATGGGCTATAAGAAGTCGCCCGTCCCTAATTTAGGGTCACTGGTTCCAGGGAAGGGAGAGAGCCAGTGCCGTAAGACAAACACAACATCCATGCCTCACCGGGATTCGAACCCGGACCCCTTTCGGACGAATGATCAGAGGCCATCGCTTAGACCACTGCGCCACCAGGGCGGCCCGGATAATGTTCATCGTCGGCTGATGTGTATAAGAGCTGACCTTGAGCCTCTTTGCAAGACTGACTGTACGTTCCTTTCTTGTCTGTGAAATGGAGGACACCGCTCAACTTTCTGCTTCATTTCTTCGTCATTCCCCTGCTGGTAAGTAGGACTTTTCCTGACTTATTACTTGCTCCTGGACTAGTCCTGCGTTTTTACAGCTTCTCTGGAGTTTTCTTTCCTTCGTTATCGGACTTTATAGTATGTCATTATATGTAATTTATCTCGGATTGTCTCCTGGCCATTTTTGTACGTATGTCATTTTCTGTTCTATATCTGCATCAGTGGTTTTATCTTGTTACATGCATTCATCTGTAGATATTGTCATTCATTGTTCTTTTTTATGTTTTCATGGCCCGAGGGGCGCTTGTATCATCATTTTCTGAATAAATTGTTGAACTCCTCCAGATCCCGTATACATTTCGGGATGGTGATGATTTAGCGCGAACCCGCTTTTCCAAGTCGAACCACAAATGTTCGATTGGGTTCATGTCAGGTGAAATTGGAGTCCAGGGCATTAAAAGAAAGTCACCAGGATGTTCTTCGAACCACTTCTTGACGATTCTGGCAGTGTGGCATGGCGCATTATCCTGTTGGTAATGGCTATCACCAACAGGGAACACAGTTGCCACGAATGGGTGAACTTGGTCCGCAACGATGTTCAGATACCTGACAGCTGTCAGGGATTGTGCTATTGGGATAATGGGACCTATAGTGTCCCGAGAAAACATGGCCCACAGCATAACATCGTCGTCGCCGGCCTGTTTCCGTCCAACAGTGCATCCAGGTGCGTTGCTAATCCGCGTATCCGCACTCGGCCGTCAACGTGATGCACCAGGAATCTTGATTCATCAGACCAGGCAACTTTCTTCCAATCATTCACGGTCCAATATCATCGTTCTTAGGCCCAATTCATGCGTTGTTGGCGATGACGTGCAGTGAGCATGGGGACCCGGCTGGGTCTTCGGCTACGTAGGCCCATGCGCAGAAGGCTGCGAAGAAATGTGTGCTGTGACTCTGATCACCACTGTTGTAACTGCGGGTGCTTTGTTGCACTGTGGCCCTGAGGTCGCTGTGTACAATGCGCGACAGTCTCCACTTCCCTCTGGCATCAATGAGCTGCGGACGACACACGGCTGGACAACGGTTCGTCATCCAGCCGTGACAAAGCCACGTTTTATACGTACTCACTACAGCGACACGTGAAGAGCCCACAAGCCGCGTCGTTTCTGAGATCGTAGTTCCGAGGCTCCGTGTCATCACAATATGTTCTTTATCAAACTCCGATAAATCGGCTGCTTTTCCCATTCTAACTCCGAACACTCTACTGACCGAAAGCCGGTCCTCGGGTTGTATACATATTGATCTGTGAACTTCACCTGCGGCACCGTTCGGTCTCCAGGCGAGCTCATTTCTCTGGGATGGCGGTGGTCATAATATAATGACTCATCGGTGAATGTGACAGGGCAACAAGAAGTGGAGTAAAAATGTCAAACTTTTTTTAAATTCTTCGTTTTGATCAGTCTTTGTCGAAAATCCAGATCCGCGTAATAACTATGTTGATAAAACTGCAAGCAACGCAATGTAGTAATAATAACGCTGTTTTATTCAGCAATCACTCTGAACTTTCAACCAAAACTCTTGAAAGTTAGTGAAGTTTTAAAACAAAAAGTTTTTTCTTTTTTGGGAGTTTTAGCGACCATCTTGAGCAACTCGATGGACTATAAGCAGTCCGCCGTCCTTAATTCAGGGTTACTGCTTCCAGGAAAGAGAGAGAGAGAGAGAGAGAGAGAGCCAATGCCATTGGAAAAACAAGACATCGAAGCCTCACCAGGATTCGAACCCATTTTGGACAAATTGCCAGAACCCAGCGCTTAGACCATTACACCATAGGGGTGGTGTTCGCAAACCCTTATTTCACGTAACAGTTTCAACCACATAACTTGTCTTCTTATTAGTGTTTTCATAGGTATTAGATGAAGTCCTTAATCGCTCATTTCTAGACTTAGGATAAGTTTCATTCGGAAAATAAAGTGCTCTTATGCAGAATTCTGATATTTTTTACCGATGAGATTTGTGCTCTATTGAGTTATTTGAGTTTCTTTCTTTTTTTTTTCTTTTTTTTTTTTGTCACTGTTTTATTTGGAGGTTTAATGACCACCGTGAGCACCTATAACGAAGTAAATTTCTCCGTCATTTCTATCCACGCCAGGATTCGAACCCGGATCCTCTCATTCCGGAATAAGTCACTCTACCAATTGAGCTACGCGGACGTTTGTTCTGACTACTATCTGCTTTTATGTCATGTGCGTCCTGCTGGCATGTACGTCATATCTCCCCCCCCCGAAAGAGGGAAGGGGGCATGGCCCACGGGTCAGCCGTGACCATGAATCGTTGCAGGCAGCCATCCGCTGTAGAACGTGCACTCGAGAACTCCCAGTCAATCTGGTGTGTGGAATACAACGTCACACATTTTTGTTATTTTTCGAAGCGCTGAAGAACGGATTCTCTGATTTTTCCTATCTCGCGGTGTAGAAAGAACATCACACCACTGCGAGATTTTGAACGGTCGGGTCATCCGGAAAGTTCGGGCGCCATTATAACGAAGTAAATTTCTCCGTCATTTCTATCCACGCCAGGATTCGAACCCGGATCCCCTCATTCCGGAATAAGTCACTCTACCAATTGAGCTACGCGGACGTTTGTTCTGACTACTTTCTGCCTTTATGTCATGTGCGTCCTGCTGGCAGGTACGTCACACACCTCATTGGGCTATAAACAGTCACCCATCCCTAATTTAGGGTCACTGGTTCCAGGGAATGGAGAAAGCCACACTGTAAAAAATTGCCGTGAATAGTTAGTGTTTCACCCGGATTAGGACGGTTTACAGATCGTAAGCACGCCACCAAGCGGTCAACCATAAATTTTCGGTAGATAAACGACATGTTCACGTTGTTTGAACTGTTACTGTATTTTAAACCTTGACAATGTGGCAACGTTCTTCTTAAAGTGGTTATATACCTGTTTTTTCACGAGCATTCAGTCGACTGGCAACATCTCTGTGGGCAACACGTTTTTATTTTCCAGTCATTAGACTGTTAATGAACATCACGGTATGGTACTGTAAAATTACGGTTTATTGACTAGCCACTCAGCTGCCGGTGTATCTACCGTAATTTGGCCCTGCAATTTTTTTACAGTGTAGTGCCATAAGGCAAACACAACATTCATGCCGCACCGGGATTCGAACTCGGTCACTCTCAGACGAATGATCAGAAGCGAGCGCTTACATCACTGCGCCCCGGGGCGGCATTTACGCACAACACACAGCATTTATTAGCGTCACCCACGACCTCACTGAGCAACAGTCCGGTACATACTAAGTGGAATTAAATCATAGCAATAAGATTTATTAATTCCTGATTTTGAGCGATGCTTAGATAGGAGGATTAATGCATGTTATTGTCGTAAAACCAAAGAAAGAAGGTGATATGGGAGTCACTAAAATAAATAATTACTAAACTATGACGGCGGCAATAGTAATTATTTCGACTGCTTAGTTTTTCAAATACAATATTATTATGGAAAAATAAGATTCCACCTCTTCCTGAAGTTTTTCTTTCCTTCCTTCCGGGATGGGTACGAGGTACCAAATCTGGGAAGTGGTATTTCTTTCTCTCAGTTGTCCAGGAACTTTCTTACTATCCTACAAGTGTTCAGGATAGCTGCCTTCTGTAGTTCCATGTAGGTGTTAGGTTGAAGGTCTAGTGTATGTACAGAGCTGTGAAATGCTCTTAGGTAAAACTCCTGTTGCTGATATTACTATGGTGACGTTCTCCATATGCCATATTTCCTTGACTTCATATCGTAGGTCGTTATACTTTGACAGCTTCTCTCCGTGCGTTTTCTGGATGTTGCACTTGTTGG
Source organism: Macrothele yani (assembly GCA_039090855.1). Classification (NCBI taxonomy): domain Eukaryota; kingdom Metazoa; phylum Arthropoda; class Arachnida; order Araneae; family Macrothelidae; genus Macrothele; species Macrothele yani. The sequence continues at coordinate 15,539,019 of CM077028.1, forward strand.
GCACGGCTATGTCAATGCGTTATGTTGACTTCTCTTTGTCGAACAGGACGATGTCGGGCCGATTGTGGTGGATGGTCTTATCTGTTCTGATTGATCTGTCCTAGTACATTTTGTAGGTGTTGTTCTCTAGAAGCGTTGTTGGCTCATACTTGTCGTAGGCGATAGGCTCAGTTGTAATTAGGTGGTGCTTTCTTGCCAATTTCTGAGGGACAATCTTGGCGACTTGATTGCGCCTGTTCGTGTACTCTCTGTTTGTGTGAGGATTCTGCACCCTGCTGTGATATGTTGGATGGTCTCTGGCGCTTGATGGCACTGCCGACATGGGTCGTTTTTCACTGACGTGTCCTTCAGGATATGCTTCCGGTAGTTTCTGGTGTTTACAACTTGATCTTGTATAGCTATCAGGAACCCTTCGGTCTCGGGGAAGAGTGATCCGTTTCTTAGCCATGCATTGGAGGAAGTCTTATCCCCATGGTCCGATTGTAGATCCTTGTAATGCCTTCCGTATAGGACTTTCTTGCCCCTAGCTTCTTCTTTTGGCTCCCTCGTTCCAGTCTCGATGTTCTGAGTAGAGAGGTCTAGGGCTGCGTACTTCTTGTCACTCTGGCTTATCGCTTGGTGAAGCTCTGATGGAAGTATTTTCTGAGGCTGCTGTATTTTCTGAGTCCCTTGCTCTGATGGAAGTATTTTCTGAGGCTGCTGTATTTTCTGAGTCCCTTGCTCTGATGGAAGTATTTTCTGAGGCTGCTGATTTCTTTGTCTCGCTGTTCCAGGAGATCAACCATTCCCCGTCCTCCTTCTGCCCGTCCAATGGTCAGCTTTTCTATTGCTGACTTCGGGTGGTGCTGGCGATGTTTCCCGTTGTCATTGCTGAAGCCCTCGGTGATCCGAATTAGTTGCTGGAATTCGTTCTGCGACGATGCGTACAGCTTGATGTCATTATTATTATTCAGATTTAGACAAACGTAAGAAACGCCCCTGACACCGATAAAATGTGTAGCTACGAAAGTCCATCAGCGCATGCGCCAGCTACAATAGAAGGAACCCCCTTCCCCCTCCCAACTCCTTTCGAGAGGAAAACAAATTTCGCTACGACGCATACTTCACTGCTGCCGGAAAAGATATATATAGCATCAAAACCCATTTTTGCAATGCCTTTTATCAAATCTGGCATCATGTTTTCGTAATTTACGTAGATTGCTATGAGATAGTATTATTACGTTTATGTAAAACGTGATGAAATAATGTTCGGCGATAGTTTAGTAAAATGCAATGCATTGTTGGGTAACTATGAAATTAACTACTGTTGCGTCACTTCATGGGACAGCAATCAAAAATTCAATTTCAACAATGGTTTTGACTACTTCCGTTACCCATTTCCGTTACATCGAAATTTTATGCATGGATTTATTTTACAGCTGTCAAGAAAGATGCGTAGCATCAAAAAGACATATAGAGCCTGCGGAAAACTCAAATAAGCATGGGGAGATGCATGCTTAGTGTAACCAAAACAGATAAGAAAAGGCACTTGTGGGTCAGGAAAATGAGAAGAATGGATGACATCAGAATCAAAGTAGAGACCCTTACGTAGCAACAGGCTGGATATATTTCTAGAAGAACTGGCAACTTTTAGGCCACTGACATATTAGACTGCATGCCAAGGCACGAGAAGAGACCCAGAAGATCATGTGAGGGATAGGTGCATGAAATTCGAAAGCATGTCGAAGTGACATGGAAAAGAATTACTCAAGACAGAGTGTCGGGAAGACACTTGGGGAGACCTTTTTTTTTTTTTTTTATTGGAGGTTTAACGACCACCGTGAGCAACTCAATGGGCTATAAGTAGTAGCACGTCCCTAATTTAGAGTCACTGGTTCAAGGGAAGGGAGAGAGCCAGTGCCGTAAGACAAACACAACATCCATGCCTCACCGGGATTCGAACCCGGACCCCGTTCGGACGAATGATCAGAGGCCATCGCTTAGACCACTGCGCCACCGGAGCGGCTGGGGAGACCTCCATCCAGCAGTGGGTTGAGAATGTTGTTTATAATGATACAGTGATTCAAAAGTCCCCGAACTCTAGAAGATCGTGAAATTCGAAAGCATGTCCGATGCATGAAATTCGAAAGCATGTCGAAGTGACATGGGAAAGAATTACTCAAGACCGAGTGTCGGGAAGACACTTGGGGAGACCTTCATCCAGCAGTGGGTTGAGAATATTGTTTATGATGATACAGTGATTCAAAAGTCCCCGAACTCTATATTTTAAAACGTATTTGCTGTAAAACCATAAGAGATATCCCGAGTATTGCTGCTTGTGGCTGTTGTGTGTGACCTTGGGGAACGAGCTGCGCCACATGATAGCACCACGTGACACTACGCGGGCGCTGGCAAGCAGTAATGTTCAGTCAGCCACGAGTCTCACGCAAGAACAGAGAGTCGCTTTGTTAGAAGTTTATTTTGCGGAAAAATCTTACCAACGTTGCATCCAGCTCCTTCAAAGGAAGGTTCCTGATGCTCCTATGCCAGGGAAAACAACTGTGTAAGGCCTTGTGAACCGGTTTCGGGAGACAGGCAGTGTTAAGGATAAGCCTAAAAGCGGGCGGGCGTCCGTGGTGACGACCATGTTTCTGGAGAAAATTAACGTTTCCCTGCAGCGCTCTCCCCGGAAGTCACTTCGGGGGCTGTCTCAAGAGTTAGGGGCATCGTATTCAGCCTGCCATAGGGCTACTAAACGTCTAAAGCTATAGCCGTATAGAATTCGAGTAATGCAAGAGCTACGTCCTTTGGAACCGGAAAAGCGCATTGCCTACTGCCAATGGTTTAAGAGTTTCACGCGCAACAATGTGACTAACCAGCTTAACAACACAATCTTCAGTGACGAGGAATGGTTTCATTTGAATGGATATGTCAATATCGAAAACACTCGCATATGGGCTGCGGTGAATCCACACGCATTGCATGAGGTTGGACTTCACTGTCAGAAAGTTGGAGTGTGGTGCGTCATGTCTAGACGGCGAATTGTAGGGCCATTTTTTTCGACATAGCTGTAAATTCCCCTGATATGCAGACATCATCCATCAATTTGTAGCGATGCTGGAAGAACACGAACGTAACTGCTGGTTTCAACAAGATGGGGCAACGTGCCACACATCAAACGACACAACGGTGATGCTCCGTGAGTTCTTCCACGATCGATTAATCTCGAAAAAACTTTGACCGTCTCGCTCACCAGACTTGAGTCCTCTAGACTTTTATTTGTAGGGCTATCTGAAAGACACAGTTTACCACAACAACCCTAAGACAGTACAGGACCTGCAGAACAACATCATTACAGTCGTGAGGGACATACCAGCCAAAACGCTGAAAAGAGTGTTCGCCACCATGTGTCGTCGGATGAATTTGTGTCTCAGCAGAATGGTGGACAATTCCAGCATCTATTGTAAAGTTGTTTTCATAACCTGTAAGTATATGAGTGTCAATATAACAGTATGTAAAAACAGTTATACATCACTATATTCGTGGTAGAAATATTTGAATTCAGACTTCGAGGACTTTTGAATCACCCTGTATAAGAAAACACGTGCAAAGGTGCACACTAGGTGAAACAACCTATGTACCGTATAACGAGAGTCTACCTTGCTTCCGATGTACTAGGAGCAACCCTAGTTGGCCAAATCGTCAGAAACGCTGGTTAATCATTGATGTTTGGACTGGGTTCGGATCCGATTGAGGCTCGGGTGGTGGAGTTGTCCTACGACAGTAGTTTTGTCTCTTCTCTAAAACCATTAGTTGTAAATAAGGGATGAGAGAGAGACAAATACTCATTGAAAAAAAAAAAAGGAGGACTAAGCAGTCAGAAGAAATCATCCAGTCGAGATGAAAATTGAAATGTGCAATGGGTAGGAAAGGAAAAGATTGTAATTCCAGAGAACTTGTGTCATTTATTCGTATAATACAGCTACACGAGTGTAACAAGTTAGTACAGTGTAGCTCCACCCCTTGCTCGGATACAAGCGGTTACCCGGAATGGCATAGACACACAGTTAACGGATATTGTCCTAAGGTATAGCATGCTAGATGGTGTCCAAATTTCGTTCCAGTTCACCGACATCCCTGGATGGACGTAAGTGGCGTCCCATCATGTCCCAAGCATGTTTGATCAGCTAAAAGTCGGGCGATTGGGCTGGCCGTGGAAGAGTGTAGACATTACGGAGGCATGTCTTAGAGCCATGCCGTGTGTGGCCGGGCACTATCTTGTAGAAAAATGCTCGGTGATGCTCCGACACGAATGTCAACACAAGTCGTAGAATGTCGACGGTGTACCGTTGAGCCATGAAGATGGTACGAAGGACTACCAAGGGTGTCCCGGCTATCGTAGGAAATGGCTCCCCAGACATGCCGCTCCCGGTTTGTGAGCCGTGTGCCGTTCCACGGTAAATGAAGGACCCGTGTGCTGGCCGGCTCGTCTCCAGAAACGCATGCGTTTGTCATCGGCGCCAAGTGCAAACCGTGACTAATTGCTGAAGGCAACACAACGCCACTGGACACTCTCACGTTGATCGGGCCTGACACCACTGCAGCCGGTGTTCCCTGGTCAGTGGTAGGAGACAGAGTGACCTTCTCCAATGTAGTTTCCGTGATGCAGGTCGTATGGCAACGGTCCGGATGGTCACTTCCGCACGTAAAAGAGGCGCAACATGGCCACGAATGGTTGAGAGTGACGAATTCGGTTGTTTGTGCGGTTTTCACAATCGCTTAAATCTCGCGTTCTATCGTTGCCCTCGGCCGTCCACTGCCCGGATGACGGTGGCTTGTGCTCTCCTCGACCCTTGGCGCGAACATCGTCCGATTGCCGCGTCGTTCCAATGTAAATGCCTGGCGATTCGGCGACTTGACCAATCGGCTTCTCTCAGCCCAATTGTACGTCCTCTCTCAAACGCACTCAACTACTGGTAATGTGCATGGATCCGACGTCGAGGCAACCCCACAGTCTATGGAAGTTATTGCAACCGCAGTCAGCTGTCGCAATTGTCTTTGAGTGCGAGCTTTGTTCTTGATATACCCTCCTCGATGCGCAGTTCCCGTGCGTTGTGGAGCGCCACTATTTAGTCATTGGTCGTTATTTTTTAATCATTTGCATATTCGGCTCTGCGGTGCTTGAATGCTGAGTTTCATCAGGATCGAACGACTCTCCCGGGGTGCTTCGTTTTTTTTTTTTTTTTGTAGAGTGTATTAAAATGAGAGTCAGCCGTACTTCCAGTATAAACCCTCATACACTGCACTGACAGAAGTCACCAGATACCCTTTAAAACCAAATGAATAGATCCGCTGTGTTGTTAAGATCCGTGGTACCGCTGCAAACGGTATAAAGGGCCGCGAGTAGCCTAGTGGGCAACGTTCGTGACTGCCACGGAAAGAACCTCAGGTTCGATCCAGGCAGGTACGAACGCTCGATTCACTAAATATCCGCAATGCGTCGGATGGGCACGTTAAGCCGTCGGACTCTGGGTACTCCCCCGGTAATAAATAAGGGCGTCTTCCTCCCTCTTTCTACTTCGCTTCCGTGTCACTTTCCTATCGGGCACTCTCTCCCAAATCTCCTAGCTTCCTATTTCTAAGGGTTGTTTAAGACCTGGAGTCAGACACTCCCTTCCTAAAATCCTCTAAATGTGATAAAAAAAAAAAAAAAAGATCAAACGGTATAAAAACAAGCCTGCATCTGACGGCGATCATATCGCACTGTGAATTTGAGTGAAAATGTCGCGGCGGGAGAGAACTGACTTTGAGAAAGGAAAGATTGTTGGGTGTTATATTAACGGGTTGTCCATAAGAGAAACCGAGAGGCGTTTAAACATACCCAAGTCAACTGTTTTGGATGTACTGAATAAGTGGAAGACACGTGGTGTGCCTGAAGCAGCAAAACGTACCGGCAGACCAAAGAATATCAGTGATAGAGGACATCGATGCCTCAGGAGAGTCGTTACAGCTAATCGACGGAGTACTGCACAAGACCTCAGTGTATAGGTGAGTAAAAATGCTGGAACCTCGGTATGTACACGTACCATTCGCAGAGAACTTCATTCTATGGGTTACCGTGGTCCTGCGGCTGCTCATAAGCCCTTCATTTCCACTTGAATGCTACTTGTCGTTTAGCATGGTGTAAAGAACATTTATTGTGGATCGTAGATCAATGGAAATGGGTCCTATGGACTGATGAATCCAGATACACGATCCATCAGTCTGATGGCCGTATGTGGGTATGGCGGCAGCCGGGGGAACGCTATTTACCACAGTGTACTCTTCCTACGGTCAAGTTTGGAGCTGGCTGTGTACACATGTGGGGATGTTTTTCGTGGTATGGTACCAGCCCATTGGTTATCGTGGACAAACCTGTTGAGACCAGCAAGTCTACCTCGATATTCTGGACAATTATGCCCTATCAACTCTGAGGCAATACTATGGAATCGAGCCTTGTTGTTAACAGCAGAATAATGCACCGAGACATAAAGCAAGGACTGTTACGGCGTGGTTTGACGGTAATTCCGTATCGTGTGTGGACTGGCGAGCACAGAACCCTGATCTTAATCCCATAAAGCACCTATGGGATAAATTAGAGCTTCACATAAGAAGTTTAGAACCAAGGCCTACTACTAAGCAACAGTTAGCGGCAGCATTAAGTACTGAATAGAAGCGCATACCTATCGCTGTGTTCCAAAACCTTGTCGAAGGCATGTCTCGAAGGGTCAGTGCATACATTAAGGCCAAAATGGACCGACACCGTAGTAATGTATGTCAATAAATGCTATGTTGTATTTCTTTTCTAGGTGTCCGATACTTTTATCAATTACCGCTATTTGTCGGTTGTCAGTGCCCAACAGGATGCACCGCGAGAAGGCAGGGTTGGCATATGTCAAGGAGAGGCTATATATTGCGCATCACCTGATCTTAAATGAAAGTCGAAAACATGCGGGAGGGACATGGAGGAGATTGGCGTAAATAGACCGTTGTGGAAGAAACTTGGGGTTACCTTCATCCAGCAGTGGATTGATAATGGTTGATGCATTTTTTTTGATTGAAGGTTTAACGAACACCGTGAGCAACTGAATGGGCTATAAGCAATCGCCCGTCCCTAATTTAGGGTCACTGGTTCCAGGGAAGGGAGAGAGCCAGTGCCGCAAGACAAACACAACATCCATGCCTCACCGGGATTCGAACCCGGACCCCTTCACGGACGAATGATCATAAGCCAACGCTTAGACCACTGCGCCACCGGGGCGGCGATGATGGTGGTATAAGAAAACCCACACAATGAAACTAAACACTACTTCAAAATCAGTTTGAATTGTTCTCACAAAATGTTTCGCTGAAATTTGTTTTTCATATATTTGTTTCGAGTTTTTTAAATTCTTTTTCTTAATATTTTAACAGATCGCCCTGAATATCCTCCACAGCCATCACAGTCCTCTTCAAGTGGCCTTCGAGAAGATGTTTCACTTTCATCTGGTGCTCTAACAGATGAGGAGTGGTTAGATCCGTCTTCGCAGGACAGAAGTCAGGCGCCGCGACATCACCGTCATCATCATCACCACCATCGTCATTTGGAGCAACAGTTCCGGGAACAGTCTTTGAGTGCTGGATTGTCGCCTTCCTCCTCATCTGTCTCCAGCTCGTCTTACGCAGGAGGTGCTTCTTCTCATCAGGAAGATGAATTCCTTCTCAGTGGGGTAGAGTATTACGACCTCGAAAGCATAGATGAATTTCCGCAAGGTACCAATTACGTCACCATGATGGAGGGAAAAACACGCTGCTCCAAAATTCAGCTTGTTACAGGTAAGAGCATTTTATCTTAAGATAGTGAAGTGTATGTACGGAAATGTTTACCGTGCGGTAATAGAGGTCCGATCAAAAAAGTTCCGAGACTAGGCCGATATACAACAAAGTACTTACGTAAATTAAGTCTGGCTATGATCACTCTCAAAGCAGTCTCCTGGGGAGATACATCGCTGCCAGCATTTTTGCCACTGTTGGAACGCTCCCTGGAAGTCTTGTTCGCGAATTGTGTCAAGCACCGTCTGCGATTCGCACTGGATTTCATCCACGGTTTTAAAACGGCTACCCTTGAGCTTCAGGCTTCATCTTCGGGAACAGAAATGATTCGCAGGGGGGTTTTAGGAAGGGAGTGTCTGACCCCAGGTCTTAAACAACCCTTAGAAATAGGAAGCTAGGAGATTTGGGCTACAGTGCCCGATAGGAAAGTGACACGGAAGCGAGATCGAAAGGGGGAGGAAGACGCCCTTATTTATTACGGTGGGGGGGGCAGTACCCGGAGTCCGACGGCTTAACGTGCCCATCCGACGCACGGCGGGCATTTAATGGTTCGAACCTGGGGTTATCTCCATGGCAGTCACGAACGCTGACCACTAGGCCACCCGCGGCCCATGTACGGCGTGAAATGGATTACCGTTTAGATGTTGTCCACGTGACCCAGGGGAGTCACATAGAACATTTGTAAGGTATGGAAACAAAATTCTAAACTTCTTTCTTTATTGTGCAACAATGTGATATCTGTATTTATGTTCATAAACCAGGTATTGTAATTTGTAATCGGGGCAGTCATTTTGAATTACCCTGTATTTGTTGCAAGCCATACCACAGCGCTTTTAAATTATCCCTACCCAAACGAATCGCCCTGTATATTTTTTTCAATCATCTCTGTACTTCAGCCACTAAAAAGAGCGAGGGGGGGGGGATTGTAACCACCAGCTAATATCCAGAGTAACCACCTTGTGCAGCGCTGACAGCAGCTAGACGGGCTGGGAGTGACTCATTCAGGTGATGGAAGGTGTTCACAGGTATGTGGGGCCATGCTGACTGCAGTGCATTTGACAGCTGCTGGAGGGTGCGTGATAGAGGATCCATAGAACGAACAACACGATCGAGGTGGTCCCGCAGATGCTCAATTGGGTTTAAGTCTGGGGAATTAGGCGGCCAGGGAAGTGCTTTGAAGTCTTCATCGTGCTCTTTCAACCACTCTCGGGCATTTCTAGCTGTGTGACACGTAGCATTTTCGTGTTGGAAGATCCCATCCGCCCCAGGGAAGACAATCAGCATGTACGGGTGTACGTGGTCTGCAAGTATGGATTCATAACGAAATCGGTCCATAGTGCCTTCCACAGGTATGAGTGGACCCAGGGAATGCCACGAAAACATTCCCCAGACCATAACGCTGCCCCCACCAGCTTGTGTTCTTCTAGCAATGGTTGAAGAGTGTTTGTTCTCCGATGTTTCTCGTCTTATACGCCAACGTCCATCCGTTCGATGAAGCAGAAAACGTGACTCATCAGAGAAGGCAATCCTTTGCCAATCAGCGGAGGCCAAATTCCGATACTGCAGTGCAAATGTCAGCCTTTATTTATTTATTTATTTATTTATTTATTTATTTATTGTAAGCACATCCATACAGACGGTAAATCTAGTTACAGGAATTGCTATATAACAGTGATAATTCCCAAGTGATATTTACAATCTTGCAAAACATGCTTTATGAAAAAAATATATTACTTACATTAAAAATATCCGGGCATTCTTCAAGTGAGTTGTAAAGCCTATACATTTTACATAACGGAAATTTTTTTTTCCAGCATCAGTTCTGCAAAATGGCACGGCAAATAGTTCACACTTTGTTCTCGGTAAATATGGGGCACGGAAACTTAATCGGTTTACAATTTGAGTATCATCTATCTCTCCATTGATGATGCCGTACAGGAACTTGAGTTGGGGAGCCTTCCTTCTCGATTGCAGAGAGGTCATCTTGAAGAATGTCAGAAGGTCAGCAGTCGGGATGTCCGCTATATAAACACCGGTCGATTTATAAAAAAGGTGTCGAATAAACATTTTCTGAACTTTCTCAATTTTATTTACTAGAGTTACCTGGCTACGGACTCCAAATGATTCTGCCGATGCACCTTCGTCAGCATAGGTGCAGTGACCATCCGTCTGCATCGGGGCCCCATACGCAGCAGGTTTCAAAATTGTCGTTTTAGACACATATTTACTTAGGAATTGAAACTTTTGCATCAGTTTTTGCCACAGTTTTATCGCGTTATACTTTGTCATTTGTCCATTTGCAGAATTTGTTTATAACATGTTTCGCCAGTTTCGGTGGTCTTGGCATCTTAAAATTTGTATTTCTCCCACAAGCACAAAGTGTTGAGGTGGTGTTAAAAATGTGCATTTCCGCTCTCTTTCGGAAATGAAAGCGCGGTGGTGGTATGATCTGTCCAACTACAGAAGAACCATAATCTTTGTTGACAACACTGTATTATTAAAATGCAATTTAGACTGTGATTTTTTAAGAATATCCAGAGATTTTACCTACAGATGTTTATAAAAAATGTGAAATTAGCAGGGTTACTCAAAGAAAAAGAAACAAAAAATAAATAGATAAATAAATGGGCTCGAGATTATATGCTTCTGTATTCTTATTTATTTTATTTTTGATAATTGTTTTAAACGTTTACCATATATCACGAGAACATGTCAAACACTATTAATACGGGGCTGGCAATCCGGTTTCTTATCAAAAGAGCAATGCTGAATATGGGAAAAAAGTTATTTGTTAATTTTTAATTAATCGCTTTGTCCTCATAAGTTGAATCTCTGTCCATCTTATGAGGCCTAAGTGATTATTTAATTAGGATGAAAAGTATTGGGTGGGCACTGCCCATTAGTAAAATTATTGGAAGGGAAAGATTGACTCCCCCACCCCTATAGTCAGTGCCTATGTTGCTAAGACAAGTTCATACTGTTAATCCATATTCTTAATAGTATAACTGGAGAACAGACTGAAAGATCTTATCTTTTTCTTTTCTTTCCAGCCCCCAAAAGAAATCAGATGGGTATCATAAGCCACCATCGAATGGACCCTATTTATAGGAAGAAAGGGCCCACCTTAGCTGGCCGGTCATTATCTGCAGACCCAACAGCAGAGTACATTCCTCCACACCGGAGTTCTCGAGAAGTTCCTACAGTAACCACAGATTCCAAACTCACAGAAGCTGCCATCCGAGTTCTGGAGATGATAGAAGACTTTCGTCTTGAAGAAGCAATGGAAGGTGGTGGACCATCACCTGTAGAAGGTTCACCATACAGGCCAGGTGCAAAGAAAACTCATTACATGTCCAGCATTTCACCTACTAGCGTTGGTCCGCATGCGTTTGTACCCCGCTTTCGGAAGAATCCCACAGTATCAGGGTCACGGCCAGCATCTACTGGATCTCTCATTGGCCATCATCTTTCCGTTGACGAGACTCGAAGTGTTGCTTCGTCTTACGCAGGGTCTGCTGAGCATCACGTTTATGAAGAGATCATGTATGACCTCATTTGTGATCGGCCAAGAGAGACCATTGCTGCTGATGTCGGTAAAAAGGCCAGAAATCGTCGGCTCCCAGTGACACCCACATCACCAGCGCAACATGGTTACCATAGACACAGTGATCCCAGAGCTGCGGCACTCAGAGGAAGCTCTCAAAGAAGCCGGAATTCATACTCAGTACTTCCAAATGTGCGAGAACACAGAAGCGTCGAAAGGTTTATGGAACTGGACTGGCAATCACCCAGAGATCGGAGGGACAAGCTCACTCCAGACTTTCCTGTATGATAGGAAAACATCATGTACCATAATGTATCCACTTTTTATTCATATTCTTGCCTGTAACTTGAGATGACATTATTGCTGTTAACAATAATGTAGATTTACAGATGTTTTACGAGTGTTAATGCATTTTGGTGAATATCTATTACATGTTCTCAGAGAATTTCAGGATAAATGCACACCCAATTTATTATTATAATTATTACAGTCTTTTAATGTGAACATCAAAGTGAAGCAATAGGTACTTCTGTGAGAGTTATATTGTCCAATACATTGCTGCCACACAAAACATAACCGTCCACCACAACAGCATAGCAAATTAACACAAATGTCCAACAGTGCACTGAAGACAATATATTTCCCAGTACAAAGTCAATCAATACCAGCCAAGCAAATCCACCACAATTGTTACAATGAAAGATACAGATATCTGTTGGAAGCTCATTCAAACAAGTAACGTTTTCATTTTGAAGATGACAATCCGATTTCTGGCGTAAATGTGACAAGGATGGTAAGTCAGATAATATCCGAAAACTTTAAAATTTTCATCGTCTTGGAGCGGGACTCGAACCCGCGTCTCCCAGAAAACGCCCGGGTATGCTGACCACTACACCACCCAGAACGAGCAAGTTTCCGATCAATTTGAATATAACCATCACAGGATTCGCTAGTCGAAGCAACCGGCATTCATGTTTAGCGAATCTGGAGGTTAAGAATCTCATCCCGTGTTTGCCCGGAGAAGCAGATAAATCATGAAAGAAATACGGGATTACGCCATATAATACAAATTTTGAAGATGACAATCCGATTTCTGGCGTAAATGTGACAAGGATGGTAAGTCAGGAAATATCCGAAAACTTGAAAATCTTCATCGTCCTGGAGCGGGACTCGAACCCGCGTCTCCCAGAAAAACGCCCGGGTATGCTAACCATTATTTAATGAGAAATCATGTCACAAAAAGGAACCTGAATTATGTGCTTCATTATTAAGCTTTTTTTGCCCCAGTCTGCACAACAATGATAATCACTTTGGTTGTCAAATTTGTGCTTTTGCACTCAGAATATATTTAAAGTTAGGTCATAGTAATAAATTTTTCCTGAAATTTTTTGATAGTACACACTTTTATTCCAGCATTATCTGTTAACAACAGTTTGTAATTCCCATTTACTTTTCTGAAAATTAATACAAAATCGACATATTTTTTCTTTGCAGGTACACTTATATTAAAACATTTTAAATGTAACCCACCTTTACTGCGATAATAAAAAACAACAACAGGAAAACATAAGAGATACCAACTAAAAATTGCATACCTTCAAGCAAGAACGATGTGTTCAAAAAGTCTACAAGTTTGCGACAAACTAAAAAATTAAAGCCCTGGGTGTCATAGGTGTGGGCTGTACAAAAGTCTAATGAGTACTGGAGCTCGTAATGTGAAATCCTTGCAGGGCCATCAAAGCAAGAACGATGTGTTCAAAAAGTCTACAAGTTTGTGACAAACTAAAAAATTAAAGCCCTAGGTGTCATAGGTGTGGGTTGTCCAAAAGTCCAATGGGTACTGGAGCTCATAATGTGAAATCCTTGCCGGGCCATCAAGCAAGAACGATGTGTTCAAAAAGTCTACAAGTTTGTGACAAACTAAAAAATGAAAGCCGTGGGTGTCATAGGTGTGGGCTATACAAAAGTCCAATGAGTACTGGAGCTCGTAATGCGAAATCCTTGCAGGGCCATCAAAGCAAGAACGATGCGTTCAAAAAGTCTACAAGTTTGTGACAAACTAAAAAATTAAAGCCCTAGGTGTCATAGGTGTGGGCTGTCCAAAAGTCCAATGGGTACTGGAGCTCGTAATGTGAAATCCTTGCAGGGCCATCAAGCAAGAACGATGTGTTCAAAAAGTCTACAAATTTGCGACAAACTAAAAACTTAAAGCCCTGGGTGTCATAGGTGTGGGCTGTCCAAAAGTCCAATGAGTATTGGAGCTCGTAATGTGAAATCTTTGCAGGGCCATCAAAGCAAGAACGATGTGTTCAAAAAGTCGACAAGTTTGTGACAAACTAAAAAATTAAAGCCCTGGGTGTCATAGGTGTGGGCTGTCCAAAAGTCCAATGGGTACTGGAGCTCGTAATGTGAAATCCTTGCAGGGCCATCAAGCAAGAACGATGTATTCAAAAAGTCTACAAGTTTATGACAAACTAAAAAATGAAAGCCCTGGGTGTCATAGGTGTGGGCTTTCCAAAAGTTCATTGGGTACTGGAGCTCGTAATGTGAAATCCTTGCAGGGCCATCAATATTCACCAGATCGAGAAGGGGTGGGTTGCGGGCAAAGCTTATGCTACGTAAAAGTTAACTTGTGTTCAGTTCATGGCATTTCTTGGATGCACCTTTTTGAAATTTTTGAACTAGTGGATTCAGGGAATGTTTTGAGCTCCGAAAGCATGATTCCAAACAAAGATCCAGAAAAGAAAAATAAAGAAAAGAGAAAGCAAAAAAAGTTTTCACTCCTTTAGTTTGACCATTTTCTCAGTTATTTTTACTTTTTTCCCCCCATGTTTTCCAATCGTGGCCAAACAGTTTCAACATATTTCAAAATAGCCAAAGAAAATAATCAAAATTGCAATGAATTTAAAATTCTTCGGCCTACAGCCACAGGCAAATAAAAGCTGAAGCGAGGCAAGAAAAAAATATAACTTATCTGTTGTGTTAACTTTTTATAAAAGTTTCTTAATTGTTGAGGAATTTTGTGAATTACAGTAGAACAAACAGTTCTGTGAACTTGTTTGATTGCTATATCCATAACGCGGCATGAGCAAGACAAAAGTGTTCACTGAAATTTATTACGTAAATATTAAGCTGGAGCACATCACTGTATTCAAAACATATTTTTTTTTTTTTTTTTTACGTTTAACAGCAACACAGGATAAATGTAACATCGTGGAGAAAAAAAAATTACGACTACCAGCGAAATCTACGCTCTGTCCGACTTCCGTTTTAGGAAAGTTTTCCTCCATTTTGAAGCAGCAAAACAAATATTTATGGAATAAAATTATATTTAGCAACACTACTGGGTAGAAGAAATATGGCAAGAAAAAAGGAATATGATTACAGGAGAAACCTTCATTCCGTCTAACTTCTGTTTCCTAAAGTTTTGAAAGTTGGAACTCCGCCCACCGACAGAAAATGACCCCACCACCATCCCTACTACCACCAATCTATCCCAAATTTCTGTTCAGTTCTGCATCGATCTCGAGAACCATCGAAATGACGATGGAAATGGCGGAATTCTTTGAATCCACTGAAGAATCTCATGACTGAAGATCACAGGGAAATTTTTGCGCCAACTTCTGTTTTCGGAATTTTTCTTCCATTTTCAAACTGAAATGCAAATATTTATGGAAAAAGATTATATTTAACAATAATACTTCGCAGAGGAAACATCGCGAGAAAAAGAAATCACGATTACAGGAAAAAAAATTCACTCTGTTTAACTTCCGTTTTCGAAAGATTTGAAAAACAAAATACCATCCCCACATCAAAAAACGACAACCCCCCCCCGCCCAACTAATCCCCGAACATTTCTCTTCAGTTTTGCATCGATCTCGAGAATAACCTAAATGATGACAAGAAAGGCGGAATTCCGCGAAATCCGCGGAAGAATCTCATGTATGTATATCTTAATGTTGACTCAAACAAAATCAGTATTCAAAATTTATTTTTGAGACTAAAATTCATTACACATCAGATAATAAATCCTATATTGGCATACGAAATGTGCATGTTTTTCTTTACAGGTACGTTTATATTAAAATGTTTTAAATATAGTATATTTTTGCTGTGGTAACTATAAACTGTTACAAAAGCTGATATATTATCTGTTGTTGTAACATACACTTACGTTGTTAGAAATAATTTTGTAAAATTACTGAAAAAAGGAAATGGAAGCCTTAACTCTAGCAACTCAAAAAAAAAAGTCCACATTTGGAATTTTTAAAACCTATATTGTTACTAATCACTTAATGCGTGCCCGGCATCCATTGGTAAGCTTCAATGTGAGCCGAAGTCCCACAGCATCCATACAGTTGGTGCCTACATTGGGTACAATATATGTGCATTGTCAAATGAAGTAAATAATTAAACATTTGGTTTAAACTACAGCAAATGCTTTCTCTTCTTCATAGATTCTGAAAATTTCGGAAATCAAAAAAATTGTCAGAAAAAGTTAAACTGAATGAATGATCTGCAAAATTCCATGAATATCTGAAAACAAAACCTTTCCAGAAAAAATTGTTAAAACAAATAATATGCTCCTGATATTAGTCCTAGCTGATCAAGTGAATGTGAAAGGGACTTTCATTTGAAGAATCTAACAGTAACTCCAAAGATACCTTGTTTGTTGACTAATGCAGCAAACACATGATGTTCACTTGAATCATTGGACATCCAGTTATTCAGTTCAACCTACCAAAATGTGTTTAATCTTGATTATTTTTTGAGCAACAGATTTGGCAGTTGAAATGAAAGGTAAATGGTAATCTTAATTATTGACAAAATAGCTCGAATGAGGAAGATGCCATAAAAAATTTTGAGTTAATTTTCATTGCATGCATTCCTATTTTTACTTTCCTCAGTAAATATTATTTAACAAAAAGATTTAGATAAAACAGTTTTAATATTTTCATTACCGCATTTTCAATATGTCTTCTTTAAATTTCCAGTACTGCGTGCTCAGACAATATGAAAATGAAAAATGATGCACTTAAAAATTTGTTTTGCAAATGACATCTTTCCTTCCTAATAAAAGGGGGGAAAACTGCTTCATGCAACTATCCTTCTTCTGTCACCTAGCTCCTTTTATTGGGTTGTCGGAAAAGTCACGACGTATTTTAGCCATGTTTTGCAAAGGTCATTTATTGATAGAAAGAACAAAGATCAATCAATGATATAATGCCCGTTTTGTTCGATAACCTTTTGCCATCTTTCAGTGAGCTGCAGAATGCCTCGTTCATAGAAGGACCTGTCTTTCGTGGCAAAAAACTGTACAAGTTGCTGATTTACAGCCTCATCTGAATTGAACGTTATATCAAGCAAGGACTGTTGAAGAGAGCGAAGCAAGTAGAAGTCTGATGGTGCAAGGTCAGGCGAGTATGCTGGGTGTGGCAATACATCCCACCCAAGCTCCAATAATTTTTGGCGGGTGATCAAACTTGTTTGTGGTCTTGCGTTGTCGTGATGGAACACAACACCTTTATGATGAACAAGCTCTGGACGTTTCTGGATGATGGATTCGTTCAAACTGTCCAATTGCCAACACTACACATTCGAATTGATTGTTTGGTTCCGTGGTAGGAACTCGAAAAACACGACACCTTTAAAATCCAACCACACTGAGACCAGAACCTTCCGCTGATGAATGTCTGCTTTGGATGTCGTTTGAGGCAAAGCAGCACGTCGGGACCAAGACCGTTTGCGCCGCACTTTGTTATACACAATCCACTTTTCGTCACCAGTTATCAGTCGCTTCAAAAAAGGATCGTTTTCCTCACATTTAATGAGCATATCGCAGATGTTTATACCTGTCAATTGAGCTTCTTTGAGTTCATGAGGAACCCACACATCGAGCTTGTTTACGTATCCCAGCTTCTTCAGGTGGTTGTGAACACTTGAATGATGGATGTGCAATGTGTCTGCAATCTCTCGTGTCGTGCAACATGGGTTTGACTCGATCAATACCTTGATTTGGTCGTCATCAACCTCGGTGGGCCTCCCGAACCGAGGGGCATCGTTGAGGTCAAAATCACCAGCACGGAATTTTGCGAACCACCACTGGCGCTGACGTTCTTGTAGAGCATTATCACCGTACACTTTACGCAACTTTTCACAAGCTTGATGCGCATTCTTCCCTTTATGGAAGTAAAACAGTAAAATATGGCGAAAATGCACAGTTCAGTCTTCCATCTTCAACTTGATGTCAAATCTCCGCAAATCAACCAAATAGCTCACTATTCCTTTTAGACTGCAGCTAGAACCGGCACCCGTTGAATGCCATAGCGATAACAGAGCTGTGCATGCCTCTAGTACTTCCAAAACCGCCCAACCGCCATCGGGTGCCAAAATACGTCATGACTTTTCCGACAACCATAGCACTGTTGTGGTTGTAACAAAATTGTGCTAAATCGTACAGTTCTGTGCTACGTGGGATGTCTCCACAATGTTTAGACAGTCTCTGGTACCATCTGGGCATCATCGTTGACAGATTTCCATGTCTTTCTTCACTTTCCCCATCCACTATTGTCTTTAGCAGAAAATCATCTCTAATGACTATGTTCCCAAAGAAGATTTCATCTGTCATCTGCTGCTGCTTTGAAGCCTTTGAACTTATATACCTGGATTATCCCACATCAATTTACATTTAATTCTGCATTGAATGGCCAAACTGGAGTAAAAGAAGCAGTGAAAATGATATATGACAACAAGGCACGATGGGCAATTCATATTAATAGCCAGACTCACCAACAAGCAGGTGGACCTACCACATCACAAACTGGTATCCAAGATCAACCAAGAGAAAACCTGGTAGACCTCCAGCTAGATGGGAAGACCCTTTATCCAGAGCGATAGGAAACAACTGGAGAAGACTGGCTCAGGATCGCCCGTGCTGGAAACTTTGCGACCTGCATTCATGAAGAAATCCTAAATGAAAAACACGCCCATCTAGGTAATTGAATAGCAGGCAAAACCACACCATGGAAGATAACATTGAGGTATTCGAGTGGATAGGAAAAAATGGTGCTTAAAGATGGCAAAGTATATAACCAGATTAATCTTCCATTTGAGATCTATTAACAATGATAAGGCAGCGTGTTAGACCAAATGGCTATTTAAATCAGCTTTACTATGTGAGTTGTTTTTTTTATCTACTGTCAAGAAAGAAAAAGAAAATAAGTGATGTGTGAACTGTTCATAGATAAATCTTTAACTTTTTTCACTTCATTCTTGAATTAGAATTTCCAAAAATCGAGAAAATCATTGACAACCCAGCTGTCTTGCATCTTCAAAAATTTAGTCTAAAGTATAAAAGTTACTCAGATAATAAGAAATGGCAATCCATTAACAATTCAAAAGAAAGCAGAGCAATACAGAAGTTTTGTGTGATTTTTGAACACAGATCTGAACATGGTAAAAAAAATCAATCCATCATCAGTTTCAGAATGTCTATTATATTTGACTAACCTTTGCCCTCATAACTTTGTCATGACTCCAAAATAGAACAAGAAGGGCGACAGTCATTTCATGGGTGTAATGAACATGCATTGCACGAGTCTACACCTCCTAAAATGTTTCAGCACATTTTTACAATAGGATGTTTTTCCTATCATCAACCTTCTACTTTGAATAGGCTTGGGACCACCTAGGAGAGAAATGGCATGTTCACCACCATGTCAAGTGCCTGAGATAGTATTTCCTTATGTCATATTATATAGTTTATACCACTAATACTACACCTAACTGTGGTACTAATAATACTACAGAATAAAAATGAGTCAACTTTTAATTAAAAGTCTGAAAGTTAATGCTAAAGTTATGTGAAAGTATTTAACGGATTACAACTTGCAGTCTTCTAAAATCTGGAGATTCCCTAGATCTGTGTGTCTTTAATTCCTCATCTGAACATTACATATTGGCAACCACAAATGTACACTAATGCTATGTGTTGCAAGACTGTGCATAAAAAAAAAATGAAAAATGTCTACATGTCAAAACAAAAGAAAAAAAGAGCATTTTTGCAACCTGATTATCAGAAGCAGAGATGTAATGGCCAAATACAAATATATACTTACACCCACACATAGGAAAATTTTCCACTCAAAAAATTTCAATACATGTATATTAATGCAATTTTTTGATGCAAAAAGTTTTTTTTTTCTTCTTTTAATGTGGCTCATAAAAGCACAGATATCACATGAAAGCAAATGTCCAGCTGCACCACACCTAATTCAAAAATTTTACCTCAAGAAAAGGTGCAAAATGTAGGTCATAGATTTATAACATATCATCCTGTGTGTGATAATATAAAGAAATTAGCAATACAAAGAAATATAAAGAAATTAGCTTCCTACTCCACCCCTAAATCTACAGCCATTCGAGAAACTTCAGTGATCATTACAGTGAGGCTTGGAATGATCAAGTCTCTCTAGAGTTGCCACGAATTTGGAACCAGTTCTTCAAAGGGCGTCTTTTTCCTTCCAAGATACCACATACCCAACCAACATGATGGCTAATGTCTTTGAATGAAAATTATATTTGCATCTATTCAAGTATTGCTAAGTCACCGTGTTCAAATTGTTGAAGCATTATTTCATTTAGATTGCTGTTTTCTGTCTACCTTCCTTGAAAAAAAGCCATCTTGCTGACGTACGAAAGCTTGGAAAAGTTTACTTTTATGCCAATAAATTGGATTACTAGTATAGTTCTGTTATTTTATGTAAATCATAGTTTTATCTGATGAAAAAGTTATTTTAAAAATGTGGCTTGCAGATAAAGTGATACATCAAATATAAATATACAATTACGCCACCAGTCATTCTTTTATATCACAAAATAGCAAAACATGCAAAAATCTTGGACATAGTATTAATCATCTGTTGTAAAAGTAATTTTTCCAGTCTGTATGTGTGAGATGTCATGTGAAATACAATTAATCTTATGCCACAAGGGAACTGTATAGCATGTGGATCAATCTGATCATGGTTTACAACTATATACCATTAAAAAATATTTTCATTCCAAACTACAGAGCCTGGAATATTTTATGAAATAAAGAACATAGATTTATATGACTTATTAGAAAAGTACATCATTCAGAAGAGGCAAAGGCATGTAAAATGTATATCATGGCCACAGCTATTCAATGCAAAAAACATCTCCAAACAGAACTTTTAGAAGCAGATATGTTATGGCAAATGCGATATGCACTTACACCACCAAAAGGAAAAACCATGCATCAAGCAAAATAGGTAATTGTAAGGAAAGTTTGTCATGGCTGCAGTTTTTTTTTTTTTTCAGTTCAACTTTAAGAAGCCAAGATGTCAAATATAGAAATGTATTTATGCCTGTAACAGGAAAAAATGGGTGTGAAGTGCAAAAAATACCATTTTTATGGTTTTAGATGTTAACTGCAAAGCAGCATTTTCTGAATTTGACTTATAGTGATATCATGCACAAATACAAAGAAATATATAAGCACATAATGTCTGGACAAAGAGTCATATAACAAAAGGTATACTAAAAATGCCATGAAACTATCATTTTTAACCCACTGAGAGCATTTAGAGAAATGCGCTTTTTTTTTTTTTTTTTTTTTTTTTTTGCTGAAAGGCCTAGAAAATTTTCGAGCAATGGTTTTAGCCTTCACAGAGATGTTTGGAAGGATGCATGAAAATTTAGAATAAGACATTGAAAGTGCCAACCACTACTAAAGCGATCAGTGACAGATGAAAATATAAGTACTTCCTTTTTTAACAAAGAATATCCATTACTTTGTCAGACTTCAATAGTTTTTTTTATATGACTTCAAAGTAAACAAGTTCCTCAGATTATCCCTTGTTTCACGTAATTTCACTGGCATCTACAACCAGTTAGGTGGTTATCATTAAATATTTGAAGACATCTTGCATTATCAAGAAAATGTAAAATATGTAATTAGGTTGTCACTCTCTTCAATCAGGTATGATTACAATATGCTCTATATAGAGAAATCTTATAATTCTTCAATTAGATATTTCACAACAGTACAACATGTTGAATTAAAAATCTGAGTATTTAAGGTAGGGGCAATCTGATCACGTTCTTTTTATTATTATTATTATTAATTATAGGTAATTGAGAGAAAAAAACTAATTTTCAGAAATTTCTCTATTATTTAATTTTGCAGTTTATCAAAACTGTGGAGAAAAAAGCATTTCTAAAAATTACATGTAAATTGTAACCATGTGATTTCTCTTAAATATTCCTAACACTTGCATACAGTGACAACTTAACTTCTTCATATCAGTTACAATTCCAAGTCACTGGTGTGACACTACAAGTTCAACCTTTGTTACTTACAAATCTGAATTAAAGCATAGGCTCCAGCTTGTCCTGCAACATGAAACTCTAGTGAAAAAACAACTAATTTGCTTTTAGTGAAATTAAATGCACATGAATAAGTATGTGTAAAATTATTGATAAATCCATGGGTAGTTTTTCCATTACTGCAGCATAAAGTATGAAAAACACATGGCTCACCACTAAGTTTGAAATAAATTTGTGTGATTAATTTTTTATGAATAAAAAGGATCATATCCCAAAAATGAAGCAAAACACTTGCAACAGATGATAAAATACAAGCATGCACTTTCACTACATTTCATTGTAGATACAGACACATGAGCTCACAATACATGTTATTACAACAGAAAGAAATGCATATGATTTTGGTTTGTGAGGCACCACATTTCAGAGAAGTTGCCGTAATATTCGTTGATAATGGGAAAGAATCAAGGCCAAATCAAATTCGAAATTCACTGGTAATTTAAGATGCTTAAAATATCATTTAAGTAAACATTCTGTTTCACCTGTACACTGGTTTATAAAACTAATGGCCAACATTTAAAAAAAACAACAACCATATTATGGATTCTTGTGCAAATATTTGGCTCAAAACTTGCATGGTATCACCATGGATTGGAAAACAGCTATTACTATACAACTGAAAATGCACCCCTAAATCAATGTCTATGACAAATAATGCAAAACAGTATGTGGAATAAGAGATGATCAATAAGGGGTGTGTTCTCCCCTGACCACAAAACAGGATTCATGGCAATTGTGCATGCTGTTTATGAGATATATCGTCTGTGACATTCATGGCCACAGGTTGGCAAAAACATCTGACAGCTCATGGAGAGATTGTGATGGAGGTTGGAGGGTAGCAACTTGTCTCTCCCTAGAGCATCCCAAGTGTGCTCAATCAGTTTGAGATAGGAGATAACACTGGCCACCCCCACACAGCGAATGATCTTCACTTCTACATATTAGCTAGTCACATGTGATGAGGTTGGAGCATTAGCATCTTGTAAAATTAAATTTTCTCCTATTGCACCAGCATAAGATCACACATGGTGGAGGGTCTAGAACTTCATCTCTATACCACCAAGGAGCCGTGTGGCCTCCTGGAAGAAAGATACAACCACCGATTGAGGTGGAAGCCCAAACCATGACACTATATCCACCATAGGAGTCTTTTTCAGTCAAATAAGAGGTACAAGGACATTATACAGGTTCCTTTCAGATGTCTGCAGGCTGAGATTTACTCGGTAAAGGAAATCGTGACTCATCAGTGAACAGTACACACCTCCATTCATCTTCAGTCCAAGTCACGTGCCCTCTGCACCAATGGTAGCATGAGGTAAGAGAGACAACATTAGATGTCTGGGGGTGTGTTTTTTTTATTTTTTTCATTTTTGGTCTTTTTTTTTCTTTGCTTTCCAAGAAAAATGTTAAAAACACATTGAAGATTGACTTTTCTATTTATATATTCCAAAATGTTCCCATCAATATCATACAACATTGTGTTCATCTGAATTTATACACACATATTTCACAAAGGGAAGTAATCAGGAGTGTATTTAGAGGGAGGAACCAAATGGCCTTACCTCCTCCCCAATGTGTTTCATTTTTTTTTTTATAAGAATGCAACTTACATGAGAAAAGAATGATTTATTTAAATTAAAATGATCAACTTTCATTAGAAAAAATGCTTTGATTTTTTCTTCTATTTTTTATCCATTTTTTTTTTTTTTTTTGTCCTGGTGGATTTGGATCTCAGAAATCCACTTTTCACCCCCCCCAGAAAATTCTACTTACACCCTAGGAAGTGATAACTAAAAGCCAAACACAAATATACAGTGTGTCTGAGGTATTCCAATCAATGATAAACAGCATGTGCAACAAAGTGTGTGTTCAGAACTGTAGTTTATTTTAGAATATATCCTCTGTGTTTGAGCTATCAGTAATTTTTTTTTTTACATAAGACTTTTGATACAATGTTTTCATGTTAAACATTTTTTCATAAATCACTGATGTCATGATCATTTCAGCACAGGCAACCTTTATTGAATTTTCTAACAGTATGTTGCATTTAATTCTAAGTTATGGGAAGATAAGAGAATTGCTTAACTGTTTTCATTTCATATTTGTGCATTCTGCATTGCTTTGTTATTATATCCAGAAGTTCCTAGTTTCCAACTTAGAAGCACATTTTTTTTTCGTTTTTTTTTCTCTTAGCAAGTATTAAGTAGTTATTCAATCAAGCCTGTTGTTGAAGAAAAGTATGGCAACTTAGCTTTGAGTACTACATCCAAATGCTGAGGGTATAGAAAAAGTATGATAGGATACCCAAAATTAGCAATATTTCTCCCTGAAAATGCCCCTCCTTCCTGTTTATTTTTCTCACATGCACAGTTTCCTTAATGCAGAAAACAGTCTGGCATAACATTTCCAGCCTTAAAGTATACAAGAGCATAAAAAAAAAAAATATATATATATATATATAAACTCAAGCTATTGACACTAGGGCAGTTTCTTAGCCTGTGTGCACAGTGTTTTTTACTTTCTAAACCATTCTTCTGTTCAACACATTAAGCTTAAAGTATTTCTACTTTTGGCTACTTCACAACATATAGTATTTTGCTTAAAAATATATATAAAATTTTCCCTCAACCATATCCTTGTACTTTTTAAACAAAACACTACATTGTGAGAAGTAGCCCAAAGGGGGAAATTATGAGCTTAATATGTGGAACAGAACAATGGTATAGACCAGTGCTATTGAAGTGGGGCCTCACAAATTAATATACCAAATTTCATTTTTGACCAAACAGAGATGGAATCAAATCTGAAATGTTACATTGCATTGTACACAAACAAGCATTATGTGGGACTATCAAATACAATGGAAAAGGTAGTGAAAATAAAAAAATTAATTAGTGGTGGAAACCATACAAATTAATTAGTGGTGTCTTCCATACAGTAAATTCAAAATATTTTTAGATTAACTTGATGCCGAACATGGTGAATTGCTTCTGCACAATAGAATCTATTGGCTGAGTGCTGGAAAAGATTTTCCCAGCTTTGGAAAGAAGTTTATCTCCTTCTATTGGAAGAAATAAGATGTGATACTGATCTAACTGAAAGTCTCAGTGATGCTGCTTTTCTTGGCTCACTAGCTTTGCTAACTGATATCACACAGCATTTGAGTGCATTAAATATTGTGCTGCAAGGGGAACATCAAAATATCTGTAATCTTTAGTCATGCAGCTGGTTTTTGTAACAAGCTGCTATAGTTAAAATCAACTGTACAAAGAAACAGTTTGACTCAATTTAAATTGCACAAGGAGCATTTTGATGAAATGACAATACTTGGTGAAATTATAGATTTTAAAATATTTGTTCCTCAGCTCGACACTCTTATTAAGAATTTTGACAACAGGTATAAACAATTTGATTAACTCAAACCAAGCGTACATCTATTCAGCAATCCATTGAATGTGTTGGCATTAAAAGCACAAGCCCCATTTATCAAATTGAATTATGCCAACTTCAAGCAGATGAATTTATTATAGCTCAATCAGAGACTGGAGCAGAATTGTTTATTTTTTTTTTCACTGAGAAATGCCCAAACATAAGAGATTTGGAACGAAATGTTATTTCAATGTTCGGAAGTACAGTTGAACCTTGGTTATATGTTTCTCAGTTATATGTTTTTTTCTTTTACATGGAATTCTGCACTAGTCCCGACATTTTACTGCAGTTTCTATCACTTTGTCAATTCAGTTATATGTACTGTACAATATTAAATTATGAATTTCAGTTAATCAAAAACGCAGCATTATTTTATTCTTTATACATAACACAGTATTCATACCTGCCAACCTGAAAAATTCAAATGTGCAAAATTGCGCGCGAATGACATTTCTAATGATTTTTTTAAACCATGCACAAACAACATTTATAATGAATTTAGCTATGTACAAGTAAAAATAAATGCATATATTTGTGCATTTTACAATTTTTTGATGTTTATAATATAAACAAATTATATCACATTTCGATACCATACTCAACGTTTTCCATAGCATACTCGATGTTTTCCGTCTTCCGTAGCGGATCTACGATTATCATAGCATGCTTGATGTTTTCCGTCGTCCGTAGCGGACCGACGATTTCCATAGCATAATCGACGTTTCCCGTCGTCCACAGTGTTTTCCGTCGTCCGTATACTCATAGATTTCCATAGCATACTCGATGTTTTCCGTCGTCCGTAGCG
Source organism: Macrothele yani (assembly GCA_039090855.1). NCBI lineage: Eukaryota > Metazoa > Arthropoda > Arachnida > Araneae > Macrothelidae > Macrothele > Macrothele yani. The sequence continues at coordinate 15,565,037 of CM077028.1, forward strand.
GATCTACGATTATCATAGCATGCTTGATGTTTTCCGTCGTCCGTAGCGGACAGATGATTTCCATAGCATAATCGACGTTTCCCGTCGTCCACAGTGTTTTCCGTCGTCCGTATACTCATAGATTTTCATAGCATACTCGATGTTTTCCGTCGTCCGTAGCGGACCGACGATTTCCATAGCATACTCGACGTTGTCTGTCGTCCGTACGTAGCGGACCGACGATTTCCATAGCATACTCGATGTTTTCCGTCTTCCGTAGTGGACCTACGATTATCATAGCATACTCGAGGTTTTCCGTCGTCCGTAGTGGACCTACGATTATCATAGCATAGTCGATGTTTTCCGTCGTCCGTAGAGGACCGACTATTTCCATAGTAACTACGTAAAATCCGCAGTAGTTGGGATCCCTGAATCTTTCTTTCCACCGCATGATCTTTATCCAGCGTCAAGCATAACAGTGTGCACGGAGAATTTACTGTGCCGAAGTCCCGAGGATGACGACAGGGCACGGATGTTCTAGCGCCCAATAGCGCAAAATTCCCATCTCTGTTATATATTTTATTTACAGGGATATTTTTAACAAAAAATACAGAAAATTTTAAAAATCCGGAAAAGAAACATTCTTCCGGCCACCGTATAAAAAAAAACGGAAAACTTCCGCAAATTCCGGAACAGTTGGCAGGTATGATTTAACTGAAGCATTAAGAAATATTTCTCAAGGAAGATTTAATTTTTAATTTTTTTAAATATACGGAAATGCGTAAAAAGTAGCGATCTATGCGTAAAATCGTAAAGAACAGTTAAAATGCGTAAAAGTTGGCATGTATGAGTATCTACCCACTTTGTAAGATAATCAACAGAACATTATTATTATTGTTATTATTATTATTTAGCAGTCATGAAATACATGATGCAACTAAAAATTTACTAATGTTCACAGTTCTCTTTTTTCTCTGAATTCAAGAATTTGAAACATGTAAAGATTAGTGAATATTTTACTTGGCACTGATACTAAATTTACTAGTGGATAAACTGATTTGAAAAGAGCGATGCAAATAAGTAAAGAATGTGTACTAGGGGAACTGAATATAAAAACAAAATCATATTTGGATTAAATCACTTACTCAAGGCTTTACCCAGATATATTTAATTCTAATTCCAGTTGAAGAATTTTTATTTAATCTTCCTTTCCTCCAAGTTCCTTTGGTTTTTTACAAACGTTTCTGGCTTCTTGATTTTAGTCAAGGCCTGTTCTCAATGTATAGAAGGATTATCAAAAGTTTTGTTTACTCCTGAAGAATTTAAATATTGTGGCCAGGTTCCTCATACTGTTGGGGACAGAATTACAAAATACACAATGAAAACATTTCAGTTTAGTAACTGGCAACAGTATGAGGAACCTGCAACAATATTTAAATTCTTCAGGAGTAAACAAAACAAAACGTTTGATAATCCATCTCTACATTGAGAATAGGCCTTGGCTAAAATCAAGAGGCCAGAAATGCCTGTAAAAATCCAAAAGAACTCAGAGAAAAAGGAAGATTCAATAAAACATTTTCAACTGGAACTAGGGCTATTCTTCCACAGACGAGCGCACAGATCATTGCTCACAGTTAAGACAGCAGAAGGCTAGCACAGCTCCGCGAGCATGTACCAGAAGCATCAAACTACTGTTTTCGATGTGGCAACGGATCGGTTGTTGTTTACATTCGAACACAAGCTGCATAGGAAGTGGAAAAGGGGTTATCTTTGCATTCTGTGCTTACTTTTTTTACTTCATCACAATGACTGACGTTGCTTTCACCAAAGGAAATACTTCATGGACTACATGAAAAACATTAACTGAGGTACAGAAAAAGAACTAAAAAAAAAAAAAAGAATGAACTTACCACTATATACTTTCGGATACTGATGAAAAATTTTACTTTTGGATTTACAAGTAGTATTTTAATTCATATTACAAATATATAGAAAAAAACAAATTTAAAACAAAAGCATCCACATTCATTGCCATTTGTGATTTCTTATTATTTGAAGCATTTCTTCGTAGACGTCTGTGCTCCTGGCACTACATTCCCTTCGGAATATGAATTCCATCAATCGATCACCTATATTGTCTTTATGTACACCTTGTATTATGCTATGTTTTAAATGTCTCCAAAAACATGCTGTTTGCGTTCGAATGTAAACAACAACCGATCCATTGCCACATTGAAAACAATAGCTTGATGCTTCTGGTACCTGCTCATGGAGCTATGCTAGCGTTCCGCTGTCTTAGCTGTGAGAAATGATCCTTGCGCCCGTCTATGGAAGAATAGCCGGAACTAGAACTAAACATATTTGAATTTACTACCTAATATTTCCGGGTTTTTTTCATTCAATCATATATTAAAAATACGAAATTGTACATAATTCCTTAACCTAGTTTTTATAAAGAAATTATGAAAAAAAAATGAACACAAAAGTCAAAATAGACATAAGCAAAAGGTAGCAAACAAAGTATTCATGTATGTATGATTTACATCTTAATCTAAAATTACATGTTCCCCCCCCTTTTTTTTGGCATTCAAAAATTTACAATACTATTTAATATTTTGATATTTCTTTGTTTTCTTAAGACCATCCCCTAGAGAAACGTTCCACTCTACTAACATGTACAGGAGAGCATTTTCTGACATGAAATACATGGGGTCAAAATGCAGAAACACTATCAATGACTCTAGTCTTGAACAATTGCTTTAACTTTCAATGACAAGCACTGAAGTGAACATGCAACACCTTTTAGGAGTTTATTCTTCCAAAGTGCTCTCATTAAAAGCTTTTTTTTTTTTTTCTAAATTTTAAATTCCTGCTGTTTTAATAGTAATTAAAAGTTCTTAAAGGTTTAATAAATTAAGCAAGACATCTTTATATTTACATCATCTTATATATATTGACCGCAAATAGCGGTATAACTATACCATCGGGATCAGAGGAAATGCTATCCCACACTCACCAACCCGCTTGGCCAGCGTGGTGAGTTATGGCCAAACACCTCCAAATGACTCTACAACTTAAATCTTGGCCCTCAGTCTCCGGCAGCTGGAATGTACCTGGCCAAGGCAGCGGCCAGTGCGACATGAAGGCAGAGGGTGCTAAGAATCCCCGGAGGACCGGACTAGGCTGCCATTTGATGCTGACCTTGGCTACCTACAACGGACGCTCCCCTATCTTCTGATTCAAGGCTTCTTGAATTGGAAGAGGAACTACAAAGGATCAAGTGGGACATCGTCGGGCTGAGTGAGGTAAGGAGAAAAGGAGAAGATCTCATTGAACTGAAAAGTGGACATCTCTTCTATTATCGTGGGACAGATACTGGCAGAACTAGTGGTGTTGGATTTATAATAAACAAGAAACTGAAGGATAAAGTGGTAGAAGTTGAAAGTTCCTCTGACAGAGCTGCACGACTCGTTATCCAACTATCGAGAAGATACCAGGCTCAGATTATTCAAACTTATGCACCCACCACAAGTCATCCTGAAGAAGAAATTGAAGAATTTTATGAGGAAATTCGTCATCTAAATAATAAAGGTAAGCAGCACTTGAAGATAATTATGGGAGATTTCAATGCAAAAATAGGGCAACGGCAACACAGAATGAAACTTCAGTAGGTAAATTCGGTCACGGCAACAGAAACCAGCGTGGAAATACTCTCGTTGAGTTTGCAGAGGCAGAAGGATTTTTCATCTTGAATTCCTTTTTCAAGAAAAAGCCACACAGGAAATGGACATGGAGACATCCAATTGGGACGACAAGTGAAATTGATTTTATTATGTGTAACAAAAAAATTCGTCATCGAAGACTGCAGTGTGCTAAACAAGTTCAACACAGGTAGTGACCATAGATTGGTGAGATGTAAGATGCACCTCAACACTAAACTGGAACGTGGCAAGCTCATAAGACAAACAAAATGTATTGACATAACCAACCTTAAAAACACCATAATACTTTCAAGTTGGAACTGAAGAACAGATTCTCTGCTTTAGAAGGCCTAACATCGGAAGAAGTGGATATTTCTGAAGTTAACAGAAAAGTAACCAAAGCTCTTATGGAAACAGCAACAAAATTAGCTGGGTCTAAGAACAAGTTGCATGTAAACAAATTATCAGGAAAAACCAAAATGTTGATGCAAAAAAGAAGAGAGATGAGGACAACTAAAGAAGATGTGACTTCTAAAGTGGAATATATAGAGCTATGCAAGACAGCACGAAAAAGTATCACTGAAGACGTAAGGAAATTCAACTGTGAGCTAGTGAGGAAAGCAATTGAAAACAACCAAAGCCTAAAGATAGCAAAGGGACATCTCAGTAAGGGAAGAAACAGATTATGGCTCTGAGAAAAGAAGATGGTTCTATAACAAGAAATAGAGGCGAAATTTTGACAAGAGTGAAAGATTTCTACTCCAAACTATATGAAAGGGATGATACATGTACTCCAGACATCATGAAAGGTACCAGAGTTCTTCCAGTCCTCCCAGCAGAAGTTGCTCATGCAATCAAGAACATGAAGCGGGGGAAAGCTCCAGGAGAAGATGGAATTACTATAGACATCATACAAGAAGCAAGTGGAGAAATTGAAACAGTACTCGCCCAAATTTTCACTCGATGCCTTAATGAAGGGAAGATTCCTGAGGATTGGAACAATGCTACAATGATCCTGCTACATAAAAAAGGTGACATTGAGGATCTCAGGAACTACAGACCTATCAGCCTCCTATCAGTGGTTTATAAAATCTTCACTAAAGTTCTTTCACACCGCTTGAAGGTAACACTGGACATGGCTCAACCGAGAGAACAAGCTGGATTCAGGAGTGGCTACAGCACAATAGATCATATCCACGTACTGAGAGAACTAATTGAAAGAGCGAGGGAATATGAACTTCCATTGTGCATGGCTTTTATCGATTATGAAAAAGCCTTTGATTCGGTGAAACCATCAGCAGTTACCACGGCTCTGAAATCCTGCGGTATTGAAGATGCATACATTAATATTATTAATAACATCTATGAAAATGCAAGTGCAAAGATTCGGCTGTTTGAAAATACAACACACATAAAAATTGGAAAGGGAGTGAGACAAGGTGACACCATATCTCCGAAGCTCTTTAATGCCACATTGGAAAATGTCTTTCAATCACTGAACTGGGAAAACAAAGGGATAAAGATTAATGGAGATTATCTAACCCACCTTCGTTTTGCTGATGACGTAGTCATTTTTGCAACTACCCCATCAGAGCTGCAGAGTATGATCCAGGAACTTGCTGACAAGAGTAAAGAAGTGGGATTAAAAATGAACTTTCAGAAGACAAAAGTGATGTTCAATGCTTTTACAAGAAATGAAGATTTATCGATTGATGGAGAAAAGCTGGAGATAACAGACACGTACGTTTATCTTGGACAGCAGATATCAAGTGAGGGTCACATTGATGAAGAAATTAATCGGCGTACAAAACTTGCCTGGAGAGCTTTTGGAAGAAACAGCATAATTTTCAAGAGCAATATGCCATTATGTCTTAAAAGAAAAGTGTTTGATCAATGCATCCTTCCAGTGCTTACGTATGGTGCAGAGACGTGGACCTTAACTAAAAGAGACATACAAAGGCTGCAGACAACTCAAAGAAGCATAGAGGTGCATGCTTGGTATAACCAGGAGAGATAAGAAGAGGAACTCGTGGATCCGAAAAATGACAAGAGTGGAAGACATCATGATCAGAGTTAAATCCCTGAAATGGCAATGGGCTGGACATACTGCCAGAAGGACAGACCATAGATGGACAGCCGAAATTTTAGATTGGATTCCAAGGGACAGGAAAAGACCCAGAAAAAGACCACATGGGAGATGGGTGGATGAAATTCGTAAATATGCGGGGAGTGACATGGAGGAGACTGGCACAAGACAGACCGTTGTGGAGGAAACTTGGGGAGACCTTCGTCCAGCAGTGGATTGATAATGGTTGACAATGATGATGATGATGATGATATATATATTTTTTAAATGTGGCTTGCTACCTAATATTTTTAAAAACCTTGTCTCGCAGCTCTATAGAAGCTGGATAGCACTGGTATGGACAGTAAAATACTGTATATATATTCTAAGTGTGTACTGAACCACATATATTAATGATATTTTAAATACTGATATAATAACTAAGACAGTTTTATTCATAGAAATGGCAGGTTAATTCTCTTTAAAGTTGCTTCCTTCATCACACACTGTCTCCCCACTAGTGTTCACTCAAAAATAATTTCCAATTCATTTTTTTAACAGTTAAGTAAAAATTTGTTATTTCTATATCATCAGGAATCTTTTGTCCTTTAGCCATGCCCTGAATATTGCCAGTAAATTTGGTGCCTGCTTATTTTCATGAAAACTTTCCCAGCTGCAGGGACTAACAATACCATACTTTGAATACCAGATTTATCTAGTAAAAGAAATTAAATCAGAAGTGGACAAACCTATATTAACAGTGATTGCACATTGTAAACCACTGAATTTAAACCCATACTAAGAGTGATTGTTCAAACCACTTTTGATTTCTTCTTCTTTTTCATTGAAAAATAACAGAAGTGATAATTTCTGACATCAAATGTAATTTTCTAAACTGCATCCCACAAAGTTTTTTCATGAGTTTTCCCCAGAGTTTTTTATGTTGATTTAAAATTTTAATAATTTTTAACTTTGAATATCTGATTTTTCCAGTAAAAAGTATAACTAAAAGTGAGAAAATTGCTGGCGAAGAAAGGGATGTTAATCGCTGCTAGACTGAAAACGACAGCAGACACGTTACTGCTTTCACTTAAAATGCCTGGCATGAGCTATATTGAATGATTTCCAACCACTGTACAGATATCACAAACATTCCCTGATATTTCAACTAAATTAAATGACTGAACTACTAGTTAATTATTTTTATTAGTTAATAGTGTTTCTCAGCAGTTATTGAGCTTCAGGGCATCTAAGGAATTTAACAATTTTGTGCAAAAAACTGATCCCTGGCATTTAAAATGTCCACAAAACTTTTTTGCACTCTAACGGCATTGTTCATAATACCTGAAACACCACACACACACAGGCCCAATGCTGTTTAAAACAATTCACAAAGTCCAAATTATATATGCACTTATCTTCTTGTATGAAGAATTTCTGAGTTTATTTTAATTACCAATGATCTGTTATTCATGCAGTTTCTTAGAAAAATCTGCAAAGCACAATGATGGAGCATCAATTGAGAAATACTGGGATAACTATTACTTCTGGTAGACATTTTAATTCATTAAAATGATGTAATCATTAAAAAAATACTTCATCAAATACCTTTGCCATAAATTGGTACATTTTAGTTGCCAAACTTTTGATTGCCGTACAAAATTTATTGCTTATAATTTCTGTCCAATATCCCTCACTATGTTTAAATTTAGCATGTGATGCACATTTTGAACCTAAAGATGAACGACAAATCACTAAAGTAATAAGACAAAAACCAGAACATGTTGGCACATACTCACATTTTTATTTATTAGAAATCTCAGTTTATTTTGTTTGTTAGCTTCAGAGTTTATTGAGCACCATGAGCAACTCGTAGGGTGAGCAGTCATTTATCCTAATCTAGTGCTGCTCATTCCAGGGAGGGAGAGAGCCAGCACCATCAAACAAGCACACTATCTGCACTTCATCCAGTACTTGAACCTGGGTCCACTTCAGCTAAAAGGGCAAAAGCCAGCACCTCAGACCACTCAGGCACTAACCCTGCTTTTTTTTTTTTTTTTTTTTTTTTTTTTGCTTATGTGTACACAATTTGAATAAGTTCAATATTTTCTTATCCAGATTTAAAATAAATTTTGCATTTTTTTAATATGCACTAAATTATCTGCAGCTCCTGTTCTCAGTGAGCTGGTAAAGGATCAAGAACACATAAGAAGAACAATTTTATTTCGAAGCTACAAAATAAGTTCTTTAAGTTAATAAATAAATTTCTACATTTGTACTATGCATGGAATATTAATATTTATTTTAAATCAATGACCAATCACCAAAAATTAAAGGAAGAGTATAATGTTGAGGAGTACAGAATACTTGGTACTCCTCACAAAGCAACTGGTGGGGGGAAGCACCTCTGTATTGTCAAAAACCCACCAAAAATGAAGAAAAGATAAAAAAAATTACAAATAATATTTATAAAAAATAATGTTGCATTAAAATTATTACACTAAATAGACCATCTCAGGGTTTCATTGGCTGAAAGTAAAATTAAATTATTTTAAATTTAAAATCCAATTAAATTAAAAGTGACAACTATAAATTTTAAAATGTTACAGAAGAGGAAGGAGGGCAGGGAGAGTACAGGGTAGTGCAAACAATTAAGCATTATCCAGCACCTCCAACATTTTCAATCTAGCAATGCCCTGTCAATATAAACAGAATAAAACACCTTGCACTTAATCTATTTTCACATGGTGACACAAATGACACAGTGCATCCCGGAAATTCATAAATTCGCTGGAAATACACATTGCGTAAACATACAAGAAAACTGTCCAGCATACTTAGTTCTTCATAAATTTCCAGGATATTACAAGTGGCTTAAGTTTTTTTTTTTTTTTATTATTATTTTTATAATCGTCAGCACGAAATCACATCAAAAGTGCTCATGAAACTGGAACATATCATTTGAAGAATTTAAGAATGCAATAAGTTTACATTTCATTTTCCCTTGTTAGGAAAATAAGAATTACATATTATATATATATATATCAAAACAATGTGTAAATGCTGAATTTTTCACATACAATGTGTTACTCAAGTATATAGTGAAATTCAAAACAAATAAGTGTTCTTATCCTACTTTAAGTCATTTATTTGCTCAATTATTGTTTAGATGTGATGTAAATAAGTTTTGATTCAAACTACCTCAGTTACTGTACCAACTTTTTTTAATTCTGAATAAAACTTGTTTGTTTTCACATGGGTTTTTTTGTCAACCTTCATTCTACAACTGTAGCCATTTTTTATTTTAATTACTATCTCTTACAAACCACAGAATTTGTTGATTTTGTGGAGGGGAGGGGCTTACTTAATATAGTGTGGATATTCTAATTAAGCAGTTAGTATGTTCTGAAAATGTTTGCATGAAGTCAACAACGTTTAAGTTCAACATATTCATTTTAATGAATAGTTAAAGTTGAAAAAATAGTCTTACAAAAATAAACTGTCATGAATAATTTATTTCACACATATGCAGTGTACTAACATATAGTGAAAATTTACACATATATTATACACTGAGTGACCACTGAATTATGACCACCCCCAAACAAAAGTGGATGCAGCCTGTTGACGTGATTTTTGAGAGGGTGCGATTAGTCAATCGACATAGCATACATAAGGTGTGAGTGGAGCAATAGGTAGTAAAATACAGTGTTATAAGTAAATGGAAGGATTTATTGGACTTTTTTTTTAGATTGAAGGTTTAACGACCACCGTGAGCAACTGAATGGGGTATAAGCAATCGCCCATTCCTAATTTAGGGCCACTGACTCCAGGGAAGGGAGAGAGCCAGTGCCGTAAGACAAACACAACATCCATGCCTCACCAAGATTCAAACCAGGACCCTTCATAGACAAATGGTCATAAGCCAGCGCTTAGACCACTGAGCCGACGAGGTGGCTTATTGGATTTTGAGAAAGGGCTTCAATTTCCAAAATGGCCAAACTGGTTGTTGTTTGTGAGCTGCCATAGTTAAAGTGCTAAATTAGGACTGATGTGAAAATGATCAAACAACGATCGAAAAGCAAAAACTGCTCAGGACAGTGGAAGGTTGATGTGAGATGCGAGCGCTAGGTCTGTCAACTCGTACAGCCCAACACATGTAGCACTGTTCAACAGCTGATTACCCAAAACAACAGACGCCAACCCAAACCAGTACCAGTCATGACCATGCATCGTATGCTTGCATGTATGGGCTATGACAGCAGACGACATCCTCTCCTAAGCACAATTCATCGGCACAAAAGACTTGCCTGGTGCAAAGATCATGTAAGCTAGACGTTGGATAACAGGGGAAAAGTCTGCTGGTCTGACAAGTTGAATTTTTCATTCCACTCCGTGGATGGCCGTGTATGTGTTACGCAAACAACAAGAGGCATTCGATCCATCCTGCATGGTCACCACAGTGAAAGCCAGTGGAGGTGGTTATATGAGGTGGGGCATGTTTAAAACTTGGCAAGAACTTGGACTCCTGGTGCATGTGGAATAACGTATGACTGGTGCCCACTATCATGAGTTGCTTGATGACTGTAGACCCAGCAATGTTCCACTTTTTCCCCAAATGGTGACTGTGTACCAAGATGACAATGAGCCGAGCCACAGGTCCTATGTTGAGCAGGAATGGTTTGAGGAACACAGTTCAGACTTTCTGAATATTGACTGGTGTCCAAACTCCCCAGACGCCAATCCCATAGATCACTTGTGGGACACTATGGAATGGCACATCAGTCATTTGGATACATCAATCATCTCCATACCTGCACTGAAGGCCGCATTACACACAGCTTGGTTGCCCATACCTCTCAACTGCTTCCGGCATCTTATTGAATCAATGTCACGTCGGATAGCTACTGTACTTAGAGCGAAAGGAGGACCTACAAAGTATTAGGTATACACCAATCACCTCCATATCTGTATGGAAGGCCACATTACACACAGCTTGGTTGGCCATACCTCACAACTGCTTCCGGCATCTTATTGAATCGATGCCATGTCGGATAGCTGCTGTACTGAGGGCGAAAGGAGGACCTACAAATTATTAGGTAGGTGGTCATAAATCAGTGATCACTTGGTGTATACCAGAGGCATAACTAGGCATTTCCTCTCTTGTGGCAAACCACAAAATATTGCCCCACCCCACCGAAGTCATTAAGACAAAAAGCTTTACCGCTTAAAATATTATAATCCTGCTTCTTGTATGAGTTTTTAGAAAAGTAAAAGTTGTCTTGTGTGTTGATTACAGACAGATTTGAATTATCTAGCACCCACACGCATATGCAACTAAAAGTCTTCAAAAAAAAAAAAAATGGCCACTGGGAATTGCTTCAGACATTTTTTCCCACACTGAATTACATACTTCCTTTTTGTATCATATTCCCTTGTAGTTAATTGATAACTAATAATCACTAACGGTTCTGCAATAGATTTTGAGAATGAGCTAGTTTTTTGGTGGACCAGAGGAAGGCTTTTGCAAAGTTATTGTAGTTTAACAACCTAGCTTTTGAATATTTTTATTTGGGTATGATACTGCAAATAGGGTATTAGGGAACTAAGTGTCATTTTTTACCCAAATGGGAATGGCATTTAATCCTCATTAATTGCATAGGTAAAAAATTAGGAAATAGGGGGCAGCACTCATCAGAAGGATTTCGTGCATTTCTCTCACACTTATTTACATCAAGGATGTTCTGGGTAGTGAAGATGAACTGGAATCTGAACTCTATTCGGGGCTGTAACACACAAAATGTGAAGAGAGCGGTGAGATTCTCAACTGCTCCGGAGTTTCGAATTTTGGTAGCGCATCTAACGGACCAAATGCTGCTTGCATTAGTGGCAGTTATAATCAAATTGCCTCCAAAGAATCTTAAAAAATGTGAACGACATACTTATCTTGTTACGTACGAAAAACCATGCCGTCATTTCTGGTTGTGATCATCTTGCAAATCTGCACAGTTTGAGGAAGAAATACAAATTTTAAGCAGCCAGGCTACCCCAACAGGCGATAGAAATTATAAGTAAATTCTGTACCAAAAATTGGTGCAAAAGTTTCAATGCCGATTTTAATCATTTTGTACGCAAAGATTTTTGCACCCAGTCTTGAGCTGCGCCCAGGGCAGCCACCCTGCCGTAGTTATGCCTCTGGTGCATACTATTCAACTGTTATCGGCATTCTAATTTATAGGATACTTTTTACAAACCTTTTTATGTTGGAACCTTGAGCCTCTAAACAGCATATTCTCTTCTCTATCATTTAACCCTTTAAAGACCAGAACACGCCCAAAACGCCTGTGCATACAAACGGCCATAGCCACCCGAAATGCCTGTTTAGGGTGAGTCAGATTTTCTACCCTTGCCTGTTCTTCAAATTTTCTCAACCTATGAGGTATCAGAAGGAGTCACCCTCAGCCACTATTGTTGTTATTGAACAAAGAAGTGAAACAACAGAAAGTTTCGGGCATTATAGTATTTGGAGTGATAAAAGATTTTTGGGTCATGGTTGTTAAAGGGTTAAAAGCACTCAACTATCTTTTGGCCTCTACTATTGCAATATCATGTTCCTGTCTACTTTAAAGTGCATTTCCTTTGCGTGACATTAACAGCTCAGTAAAATCCTATACCCCAAGATTTAATCCTAATTCCTCATACAATTCAGTGAGGTTAATCACATCTTGCTCTTCAAATTATATTTTACTATTATTGTTATTATTTCAGGATTTAATGGCCACCATGAGCAACTCAGGGGGCTTTAAGCAGTTGTTAATCCCTAATTGAGTGCCACTGGTTTCATAGAAAGGACAAAGCCATCAGCCAACCATGCCCAACTTGAGACTCAAACCTGGTCCCATCTTGGACAAATGATCAGAATCCAGTGCCTCGGATTGCTCAATGACAAGGGCGGCATTCTTCAAATCCTGTGTATGTTGTGAACAAACTGAGGAAGGAGGGAGGGGGCTAAGAGTTTCCCAAGCAGCATTCATACTGGGTGGTATAATGTCACTCTGGGCAGCATCAATGTTCTTATAATGCTTAGTAAATATCATATACATGGTTCAGCAAAAAAAATATTATATTAAATTCCAGTACAGCAAAATATGGACAGAGAAAATATTTTCTTGCTCTTCTATCTCAAAAGAGTCCCAAAGGAACAAAATTATGCTCATTGCAGTGTTTATACAAGTTGGGGAAAGATTTGGAAAATAAACTTCTCTGCTGTGATGGTATTTAGTTCTACAGGCACATTTTTCTGAACGCCATAAGCACTATCAAATTGATAGCCTTTCAATCTCAACATGGGAAACAAAGTGTGCTGGAGATGAGACAGGGGAATAAGGAGAGTGGCTGGACATGACAGTGTGCTTGAGGTGTCAGAAACTTCTGAGGGCTGTTTTCTGTGTGAGCAGGAGCAGCTGCTGCTAACCACAATGCAGTAATTAAAGTCACATTTAAATCACTTGCTAGCACTCTCAATATTAATTGGCAGTCACTTGCTAGTTAATTGCATGCTTTGTCCACTAATTTGGGGAACCAGGTTGTTTCCTTTGCCTTTTTTGGGGGAGTGGCGGGTTGAACAACTTTAAGGGTTACAAGCAGTCACCCATCCCTAATTTAAGGCCACTAGTTACAGAGAAGCAACAGAGTCAGTGCCACAAGAACACAAAACTTGTGCCTCACCTGGAACACGAACCCAGCTCTGATTACTAATCCAAAACCTATGCCCTGACCACTCAGCTACTGGGGTGACACAGGTGGTTTTAAGTCACTGATTTAAGATAATCATGTGTGACATCCTCTCTGTTCACTTTAAATGCTTCAACTATCAAAATATTTGTGCATTTAACAGATCGTCTTCACCCCATAATCTGTTTGTAATATTTTGTGTTTCAGTGGGACTTTTCTCTAGCTTTAAACAAAACTCCATTCAATTACTAATCAAATTGAATTAAGAAACAATTTTCAACATAAGCTTTATTCAAAGAATCAAAACTTCATGTTGATTCATTGTCCCATCCTATTGTTTTTAACAGTGATGCTGCATATGAAGTACAAAATATGAAGTACAAAAACATCTGTCCAACAGTTGGCAGCTCATTGCCAACTGGTTTGGGTTGTTAACAATCAAAATTAGTTAAATTCAGGTTACCAATCACCAACTTTGATGCTTCTTCAACGAAACATATTTTTTAGGCAACAGAAATAATATACCATTTTAGCAAAACAGCATATCATTCAAATAGGCTTACAATATCCATGCTTCTCTTTTGGCTTTGCATACATTACTTTTCTCACGCTTCCCTCTTGGTTTTACATTCATTGTACAATGGTAATGGCAAAATGTTGACTTTTTTGGGGGTGTGCTTCAACAAGGTTCGTATTTTTCCAAGCAAAATAAATTCAAGCACTTTTCAAGGACTTTTTAAAACCAATCATTTGTGCGTGCTGAAGGTATTTCAGCAAGTTCAAACCATTAAACTCAGCTGGAACAGGCACTCCTTCAATGGCCTGCCTCCCTGTTGGTTTATTTTATTAACTTTGAATTGACCCTCTTTTGGTGTTTTTTGAATTCATTTTATTTTGTGAAATATTTTGAAAGGGTACATTATTTTCATATTCACCCTCTGGCAAGAACGCGTTCCTAAACCTCAGTCGACAGATGCCCATCACGACTCACGAATACATCATTCCACTTATTTTACTCCCATGGCTGACTTTTTACTCTGTAGTGATGTCATAGCCAAGATACCAGCCGCCCACATGCTCCCCTGAGTTGAACTCAAGCTCTGCGCTTGGCGCTTTTATCAGAGAACTACTCAGAAATCTCCTATAACAACATTTTAGTACGCATAATTATTTTTACGCATGCTCTTTCATATCACTTTAAAAAAAACATTAAGCATTTTTTTCAAGTACTATTTATGGAGTCAAACTTTTTCAAGCACTTTCAAAGACTTGAATTTTTTTTCAAGGACTTTTCAAGGTTTTCAAAGAGCTAGGCAATCAAAGACTTCACACGACATATTCTTTACAATCCAAATTATGGCACTTAAAATTTATTATTTAATACCCATTAACCATCTAAAAAATTAACTAGAGGTCAGCAAAATCAGCTTGAACAAATATATTTGCTGTCTAAGAAGTGGGATGAACATTGGCTGGAATGAGTGAACTTGTGCATTAGAAAGCATTACTTCCCATTAGCTTTGTTATTCAAAGGGGTCATTTAGAGGGGTGAAATCCTTTCTGACTGATTACCGACTAAAAGGGCTATAACAATAGAAACAAACCTAAAAAAGGAGAGAAGACATTTGACTCACTAGTTTCTACCCAGTGGCATGATGTCTGTGACAGGGGGACTAGCCCTCCCCATCATGCCTTAGGTCATGGATTATCAGATTTATATCATGGTTTATAAGCCTGCCCCTATCATGCCTAGGTCATTGATCATAAAAGATTAGAAGGGATTAGTTTATTACTAGTGACAGATTAAATGTTGATACCGCTGAGATAAGAGGGAGAAATGAATTGCTGTAGTTTTTCCAAAATCTAGGAGCTATGTGGATGTTTGTTTGGGGAGTGCAGAAAATTTGGGGCGCCATTTGGTTCATGTACATCAGCCACCTAAATGGTTAATAACCTTTTCCTAGCTTATTTTTAAAAACAACATTTACTCAAACTCATATTTACACCCTTTCAAAACTATTAAAACACTAAATTAAGGTAAAGTAGATCAAGCTTTGTTACATCAAAACTTTTTAAAAAGCTCATAAGTTGGTAGCTTTCAACTTAGGCTTAGGTCTTCATCACACCAATGGAAGACTCATGGAGGACTCTACAGTCCTAAGACAAGGTTGAAAGCTCCCAACTTATGAGCTTTTTTAAAAAAAGTTTGTCTCCTAATGTAACAAAGCATGATCTACTTTACCTTAATGTAATTATCTGTCGTTGTGTTTTTGCCTATCATTGTCTATTAAAACACTTGTAATGGCAGTTTCATAGGTTTCTCAAATTAGTTAGGACTATCAGTCACTTTTGATACACATACTCAGCAAAAGCTTGAACTGACAACTTTAATGAAAAAGTTTTTAATAAATTGCAGTGCCTTGAGGGGCAGCTGTGCTGGTTTTTTGCGAGTGTGACCCTTCCACAAAGTCTCTCAATACCAGAGAACACCCCCACCCCCTGTAAGGTAGACTTCTGGATCCTGCCCAGCCACAATCAATTAAAATAAACTTCCATGGTTGTGAGAGTTCAAGCTGTAATACCAAACACAATTCTCACAGCTATCTGCACTGAAAGTTTGTGAAATGCTGCAGGACCATAAAATTCCAAGTAACTAGGAAATCAAACAATCTTTTGAGGTTTCACAGTACTGTCAAATTTTAACATGCTTTCCCCTTAAGGCATTTATTATCACTGTGAATATCATATCACTCCACAGCATAGACCAATTAATTTTGGCCTAATTAAACAGTCAGTGACAGAAATGTGCAAGCATAGGATGTGTGTTCCTTTTTGTACTTTTCACAGCTCTAAGTGGAAATAAGATCTTTTAACTTGCCATCACGATGCAATATGGAGATTTATGGAATAAAATATTTAACAATACATCCCCATTTTAAAGCTGAAATGCAAAATTTTATGAAATAAAATTATAAACAAGGGTCATTTCAAAAGTTTTGCACACTGTGGGTTATATCTTAAAAAACGAATTTATTTCACAACATACCTTTACAGGCCCTTGAAGTAATCTCCATGTTTCTTTATGACAGAGGCTTAACATTTGGACAAGTCTTGTATTCCGGTCAGGACACCTCCATTGTTGAGGCGTCGTATTACTCAGGTCACCTCATTTGAAACATCCTGAATCATACTAAATTGCTTCCCGCGGAGTGGCTTCTTCAGTTTTGGGAACAAGTCACAGTCTGGTGGGCTCATGTTAGGGCTGCTGTATGGTGCATGGGGAAGCAATTCCCTTCCATACTTTTCCAGAATGTCTCTTACAGTACAGGCAACATGCAGCCTCATGTTGTTGTGCAAAATGATGACACCAGTTTTGAGCATGTTGAACCTTCTTTGGGGAATCTTTGGGCGCATAACATTTTGCAGAAACCTTCTGTAATATTCCGCTGTTACAGTGGTCCCCTAGGGCACTCTGTCTCACACAAGGCTTTATGAATTTCGGTAGAGAATTTACCTCACAAAGTTTCAATTTTAATGTAGGATTGCTGACCTCACTCACTTTCTTCCTCCGTTTCTAGGCAAAATATTTTGGAACAGGAACAAATTAACCAGCAAACGTAGACCCAACTTTGCATACTGAAGTCTGACTCACAACTGGCACAACAATTGGAGCGATTGCATCATAGACCCAACTTTGCATACTGAAGTCTGACTCACAACTGGCACAACAATTGGAGCCATTGCATCATATACCCAACTTTGCATACTGAAGTCTGACTCGCAACTGGCATAACAATTGGAGCCATTGCATCATATACCCAACTTTGCATACTGAAGTCTGACCCGCAATTGGCATAACAATTGGAGCCATTGCGTCATAGACCCAACTTTGCATACTGAAGTCTGACTCACAACTGGCATAACAATTGGAGCCATTGCATCATATACCCAACTTTGCATACTGAAGTCTGACTCACAACTGGCACAACAATTGGGGCCACTGAATCATAGACCCAACTTTGCATACTGAAGTCTGACTCACAACTGGCATAACAATTGGAGCCATTACATCATATACCCAACTTTGCATACTGAAGTCTGACTCGCAACTGGCATAACAATTGGAGCCATTGCATCATAGACCCAACTTTGCATACTGAAGTCTGACTAACAATTGGCACAACAATTGGAGCAATTGCATCATCCTACGCAGTGTACAGAACTTTTGAAATGATTTACGTATAACAACAATACAGGACAAAGTAAACATCATGAGAAAAAAATATTATGGAAGAAATCTTCACTCCATCTAACTTCTAGTTTTGGAAAGTTTTGAAAGACAGAATATTGCCAGGACAGAAAATTTTCACCCATGAGATTATGATAGCAGAGGACTGGAAACAGGTTGGTTAGTTGGTAAACCCCTGACGAGAAACTACTTATGCTATACATTGGGCTAAGTGGCCTGAGCCAAAGCCCGAAAGAAAGAGTAGACTTACTTGTAAAGGGAAGTCTCCGCATGACATTTATGTGACTTCAAGCCATGGCAGATGTTGTTGGTGGCTGGGCTACCTTAAACAGGAATTAAGGTCAGATACAAACATTACAAAATTTGATCACATCCTCCCTATATGCTGGAGAAGACTAATTCTTCAGTGTTTGTGTTATTTAATGTCTACACATGTTTACACAACCCAATCCATGGCACTTTATTCATACTGTAATTTTAAATTCAGGGTGTTCTCATTGTGAACTGAATTTAGTCACCCCCCACCCCCAGGAGTGTATTTAGAGGGGCCTCCCCCCCCCAAAAAAAAGTATTTCATTTTTATGTCTTTGGTTAAAATGCAACTTGCATTAGAAAAAATGCATCCACTTACATTTAAAAAAGTGTTTTAGTTTTTTCTTCTATTTTTCATTAACTTTTGTTCTGGCAGATTTCAAAGATTTCCATTTTTGTCACCCCCTCCCCTCCCCTCCCCTTCTCTTCCTCAACCAGTGATCAAGAAGTCTACAGCATGGATTTGAACTTCTCATAAGACATGGATTGAATGTTTGTCTCTTTCCTTCAGGCAACAATGATATATGTACTGAGAATTGTCCCTTCTGGCCATGACTATATACCTCAAGACTGCACCATTTACAAAAGAAAGATTGACAGCCTTGTGGTGGGACACACGAGACTTTAAAACAATAATAATGACAATAGCACACAGTGTAAAGTATTATGCATTAAATTTAGCAAGAAAATTGGTAACCAAAATTTATCATGCAGTGCTAATAGCATTTGAAAGAATTATCCACATACAAATTTTTGAGTGGTTCTGTCACATTTAGAGATACAAATCTCAGGAGAACACCACAAACTCTCTGGGTATGCCTCAACTACCACTAGACTCTATAAGCACAATTCAGTGAAAAGTGTCTGCATGAATTTATTTAACCTGCAGGTGTGTATACTAAAACTTGTGAATATGTCATAACATGAAATGAATGCATCCCTGTTATAATTATTTTTTTTTTAATTGTGAAACTCAAAAAAGAAAATAGGATAATGTAAAATTGCTTAGGCAAGCTGCACTGATGCAACAATAGGGGCAGTGGGGTATATTCGAGGCTAGCTGTGAAGCTCAGATAATGCACAAATAAAAATGTCAATTATCAACGGTATTATGATATGTCGATGCTTTCAGTGCGAAAAAACATGAGCAGATCCGCTTCTTTCGGTTATGAGAATCAGTCTGGCGAGCGATGATCAACGGCATAACGCAAATAGGTCTTTGAGAGCCTTCACTGTTCTGATGCGAAGAGCTTCGATACTATCGCCTGCTAGCGTTTCCATGGCAACATGAATAAGCTACGGAGGTGAGTAGACCATTGCTTTGTGTAAGGGTTCGCTGAGAAAAAAGAATACTTTGGACTACCTCAGTCCCTCCATGCTTCCAGCGCATGTTCTGTGAGAGTTGTTTCAGTTTGTGTGAAGTGTCAATGAATTAAAATCAGTGATATTATATCTTAAATTTGTGGCTTTGTTGGATTCGAACTGTTATGATAAATTTTGTGAAAGCTTCCCTGAACATCTACTGTCAGAGCTTGAATAACTATATGCTTCAAATTTTGATACAGCTCGATTAAAAAATGAACTGAAGGTGTTTTATTCCCTTGATGAACACAAAACAAATCAGTAAGAGACATTACTTGTTACATAAAGTTGAATAATTGGACATAGTGTTTATTGAGGTGTACAAATTAGCAGATCTAATATTAAATTGTTCATCAACAACTGCAACTGCCGAAAGAAGTTTTTCCGTATTAAAAAGACTAAGATATATCATAGAGCCACAAAAGGACATGCACATTCGAGCAACTTGGCTGGTTTGTTAATAGAGAAAAACATTATTTTTAAATATCAAAAAGTACTTGAAAGAAACATTTTTGTGAAAATGTAACACTCAAGTTCACACGAAAGGAAAGAAGAATGGAGTTCATGTACAAATAAGTGTTCACATCCTAATCCTCATAATTATTTGGTATCATGTTAGCAATAGCATGTACCTAAAATTTCGAAAAAAATTTTTACTTCTATTACTTAACAATTAAATAATAAACTTTGCAATTTATAAATAACAGTACTGTGGTGGTGGTGGGGAGGGGGGGGTGAGGTAGCCCAGGTCTTGGACCCAAGATACACCACTGAATAGGGGATTTCAAAAGTTAAAAGTGGAACTTCCACTGAGTATTGCTAAGTGTAAGTGTTTTTTATGCAGGAAGATTTCACTCTGTAAAAGGCACTATACTTTCACACCCATAATTTTTTTTTTAAATGAAAGCTCATCCTTGACACTTTTCAATCAACTTTGATGCACTCCATACTTTAAAAAAAAAAAAAATCAAACTCAGGCTTGATTAACTCTCATACACAGCTTTTACATTATTAAGCCATCGTACTATTATTATTAAACACCTTACTTATAACATATCATGATTATTCAGTCTCATACAAAATCATTGTCCAACTTTTTCCATACCCACATAAGTTGTAAAACTTGATAATATATCAAAAGCTGGCTTACCCAAAATCAACAATATTAGTCTGGTTCCATGAGAAAATTACTCCAATACATTTTCACTATTTTCTGAGTTATTTATTAAAGTCTGCAGCTTCTTCAAGCCCCTGGATGATTATTGGGGTTCATTTTCAAAGCTGTACATGAAGTCTGTTAGTCTAGAAGGCATTTTGAACTGTACCCATGTTTGTGTTGCCAGATTCTTGAGAATCTGCTTGTTGCCACTCTTTAAGAGATGCAAAAATACAAAAATAGATTACCTTTCTAAAAACATGTATGTTCAGCTATACATCAATTAATAAAACAGATATTTTAATGTAAAAAGTTACACCCAAGGTGGTGTTAACTGGAATAGCATTAACACCTGCTGAATCTTTGTCTTTTAGAATTAGTTTAAGAAGTTTGCGGGCCAGACTTAACAGCCAACTTATATAACCAAAGGATATAGAGATTAATGAAATAAAAGGTTTGCATGATATACAACCTACAAGATGATGGAAGATGAAGAGTAAACATGTGCCCACTTTTCATAACTCATGTTTGCAGATTAAACTGTGGATTAAGGTAGGATGAAAATTATATGCTCTTACAAATACTTATTATATTTGGCCTGTAAAGAAGGGTTATTGCAAATAAGATTAACCTTGTGTAGGTAAGATTTGAAAGCAGCTAGCATATTTTTCTCAAAGGTATGTGAATGATAAGGAGAAAATATTAGGATTGGCAGTAGATATCCTATACCACGAAAGATATGAGAGTAGTCAGAATTTATGCAAATGTTTATATCTAAAATATGTATATTATTTCTTTGTTCAATGGAAGTGAATTTTGTATTAGGGAATTTGGAGGGTGGGGAGGTGATAGCCGACATCAGTGCCAATAATGACTTTTTTTTTTTTTAAATAATGAAAATGTCATCTACGTACCTTAACTATCATCATCATCATCATTGTCAACCATTACCAATCCACTGCTGGACGAAGGTCTCCCCAAGTTTCCTCCACAACGGTCTGTCTTGTGCCAGTCTCCTCCATGTCACCCCTGCATACTTTCGAATTTCATCCACCCATCTCCCATGTGGTCTTCTTCTGGGTCTTTTCCTGTCCCTTGGAATCCAATCTAAAATTTCGGCTGTCCATCGATGATCTGTCCTTCTGGCAGTATGTCCAGCCCATTGCCATTTCAGGGATTTAACTCTGATCATGATGTCTTCCACTCTTGTCATTTTTCGGATCCACGAGTTCCTCTTCTTATCTCTCCTGGTTACACCAAGTATGCACCTCTCCATGCTTCTTTGAGTTGTCTGCAGCCTTTGTATGTCTCTTTTAGTTAAGGTCCACGTCTCTGCACCATACGTAAGCACTGGAAGGATGCATTGATCAAACACTTTTCTTTTAAGACATAATGGCATATTGCTCTTGAAAATTATGCTGTTTCTTCCAAAAGCTCTCCAGGCAAGTTTTGTACGCCGATTAATTTCTTCATCAATGTGACCCTCACTTGATATCTGCTGTCCAAGATAAACGTATGTATCTGTTATCTCCAGCTTTTCTCCATCAATCGATAAATCTTCATTTCTTGTAAAAGCATTGAACATCACTTTTGTCTTCTGAAAGTTCATTTTTAATCCCACTTCTTTACTCTTGTCAGCAAGTTCCTGGATCATACTCTGCAGCTCTGATGGGCTAGTTGCAAAAATGACTACGTCATCAGCAAAACGAAGGTGGGTTAGATAATCTCCATTAATCTTTATCCCTTTGTTTTCCCAGCTCAGTGACTGAAAAAACACCCTCCAATGTGGCATTAAAGAGCTTCGGAGATATGGTGTCACCTTGTCTCACTCCCTTTCCAATTTTTTATGTGTGTTGTATTTTCAAACAGCCTAATCTTTGCACTTGCATTTTCATAGATGTTATTAATAATATTAATGTATGCATCTTCAATACCGCAGGTTTTCAGAGCCATTGTAACTGCTGATGGTTTCACCGAATCAAAGGCTTTTTCATAATCGATAAAAGCCATGCACAATGGAAGTTCATATTCCCTCGCTCTTTCAATTAGTTCTCTCAGCACATGGATATGATCTATTGTGCTGTAGCCACTTCTGAATCCAGCTTGTTCTCTCGGTTGAGCCATGTCCAGTGTTACCTTCAAGCGGTGTGAAAGAACTTTAGTGAAGATTTTATAAACTACTGATAGGAGGCTGATAGGTCTGTAGTTTCCGAGATCCTTAATGTCACCTTTCTTATGTAGCAGGATCATTGTAGCGGTGTTCCAATCCTCAGGAATCTTTCCTTCATTAAGGCATCGAGTGAAAATTTGGGCGAGTACTGTTTCGATTTCTCCACTTGCTTCTTGTATGATGTCTACAGTAATTCCATCTTCTCCTGGAGCTTTTCCCCGCTTCATGTTCTTGATTGCATGTGCAACTTCTGCTGGAAGGACTGGAGGAACTCTGGTACTGGTATCTTTCATGATGTCTGGAGTGCATGTATCATCCCTTTCATATAATTTGGAGTAGAAATCTTTCACTCTTGTCAAAATTTCTGCCTCTATTTCTTGTTACAGAACCATCTTCTTTTCTCAGTGCCATAATCTGTTTTCTTCCCTTACTGAGATGTCCCTTTGCTATCTTTAGGCTTTGGTTGTTTTCAATTGCTTTCCTCACTAGTTCACAGTTGAATTTTCTTACGTCTTCAGTGATACTTTTTCGTATTGTCTTGCATAGCTCTATATATTCCACTTTGGAAGTCACATCTTCTTTAGTCGTCCTCATCTCTCTTCTTTTTTGCATCAACATTTTCGTTTTTCCTGATAATTTATTTACATGCAACTTGTTCTTAGACCCAGCTAATTTTGTTGCTGTTTCCATAAGAGCTTTAGTTACTTTTCTGTTAACTTCAGAGATGTCCACTTCTTCCGATGTTAGGCCTTCTAAAGCAGAGAACCTGTTCTTCAGTTCCAACTTGAAGGTATTATGGTGTTTTTTAAGGTTGGTTATGTCAATAGATTTTGTTTGTCTTATGAGCTTGCCACGTTCAAGTTTAGTGTTGAGGTGCATCTTACATCTCACCAATCTATGGTCACTACCTGTGTTGAACTTGTTTAGCACACTGCAGTCTTCTATGACGAATTTTTTGTTACACATAATAAAATCAATTTCACTTGTCGTCCCATTTGGATGTCTCCATGTCCATTTCCTGTGTGGCTTTTTCTTGAAGAAGGAGTTCAAGATGAAAAACCCTTCTGCCTCTGCAAACTCAACGAGAGTATTTCCACGCTGGTTTCTGTTGCCGTGACCGAATTTACCTACTGAAGTTTCATTCTGTTGCCGTTGCCCTATTTTTGCATTGAAATCTCCCATAATTATTTTCAAGTGCTGCTTACCTTTATTATTTAGATGACAAATTTCCTCATAAAATTCTTCAATTTCTTCTTCAGGATGACTTGTGGTGGGTGCATAAGTTTGAATAATCTGAGCCTGGTATCTTCTCGAGAGTTGGATAACGAGTCGTGCAGCTCTGTCAGAGGAACTTTCAACTTCTACCACTTTATCCTTCAGTTTCTTGTTTATTATAAATCCAACACCACTAGTTCTGCCAGTATCTGTCCCACGATAGTAGAAGAGATGTCCACTTTTCAGTTCGATGAGATCTTCTCCTTTTCTCCTTACCTCACTTAGCCCCACGATGTCCCACTTGATCCTTTGTAGTTCCTCTTCCAATTCAAGAAGCCTTGAATCAGAAGATAGGGAGCGTCCATTGTACGTTGCCAAGGTCAGCATCAGATGGCAGCCTAGTCCGGTCCTCCGGGGATTCTTAGCACCCTCTGCCTTCATGTCGCACTGGCCGCTGCCTTGGCCAGGTACATTCCAGCTGCCGGAGACTATACAGTGGGCTTTAAAAAAAAAAAGTAGCAATAAGTGATTTCTCAAAATTCTTTTTTTTTTTTTTTTTTAATTATTGGAGGTCTAACGACCATTGTGAGCAACTCAATGGGCTATAAGCAGTTGCCCGTCCCTAATTTAGGGCCATTGGTTCCAGGGAAGGGAGAGAGCCAGTGCCGTAAGACAAACACAACATTCATGCCACACTGAGATTCGAACCCAGATCCATCTCGGATGAATGATCAGAAGCCATCGCTTAGACTACTGCGCCAATGGGGCGGCCTCAAAATTCTGCATATATATATATATATATATATATATATATACAAGCCTATAATAAGTATTAACATCTATGAAAATGCAAGTGCAAAGATTCGGCTGTTTGAAAATACAACACACACAAAAATTGGAAAAGGAGTGAGACAAGGTGACACCATATCTCCGAAGCTCTTTAATGCTACATTGGAAAATGTCTTTCAATCACTGAACTGGGAAAACAAAGGGATAAAGATTAATGGAGATAATCTAACCCACCTTCGTTTTGCTGATGACATAGTCATTTTTGCAACTACCCCATCAGAGCTACAGAGTATGATCCAGGAACTTGCTGACAAGAGTAAAGAAGTGGGATTAAAAATGAACTTTCAGAAGACAAAAGTGATGTACAATGCTTTTATAAGAAATGAAGATTTATCAATTGATGGAGAAAAGCTGGAGATAACAGACACGTACGTTTATCTTGGACAGCAGATATCAAGTGAGGGTCACATTGGTGAAGAAATTAATCGGCGTACAAAACTTGCCTGGAGAGTTTTTGGAAGAAACAGCATAATTTTCAAGAGCAATATGCCATTATGTCTTAAAAGAAAAGTGTTTGATCAATGCATCCTTCCAGTGCTTACGTATGTTGCAGAGACGTGGACCTTAGCTAAAAGAGACATACAAAGGCTGCAGACAACTCAAAGTAGCATGGAGAGGTGCATGCTTGGTGTAACCAGGAGAGATAAGAAGAGGAACACGTGGATCCGAAAAATGACAAGAGTGGAGGACATCATGATCAGAGTTAAATCCCTGAAATGGCAATGGGCTGGACATACTGCCAGAAGAACAGACCATCGATGGACAGCCGAAATTTTAGATTGGATTCCAAGGGACAGGAAAAGACCCAGAAGAAGACCACATGGAAGATGGGTGGATGAAATTCGAAAGTATGCGGGAGTGACATGGAAGAGACTGGCACAAGACAGACCGTTGTGGAGGAAACTTGGGGAGACCTTCGTCCAGCAGTGGATTGATAATGGTTGACAATGATGATGATGATGATATACAAGCCTGGGGGAAAGTAAAGAGCCTATGGGTGCACCATGCTTTTGTTTATAGAAAGTACCATTATAAACAAAGCAGTAATAGTTTTGGTTAAAACAGCCATGTCACTGAAGCAGAAAATTATTAGGAACACCTACCCTTACCTAATAACATGTTGGATTATTCACAGCAATCAGATTAGGTTACTAAATCGCTTGTTGTTTATTGGTCACTAGGGATGTTGCCAAGGAGATGCAAAGGGTGAAAATTATCTTGCCCACCCAGTTCAAGATATACCATATTTTAATTTTTTTAACTTTAAAATATAATCTGAAATTTGCCAAAGAATAATGACTTCCATATTTTCCACTAGAAAGTGCATTTTTCCTTCTCCGTAGAAAGGTATCAACATAGCATCCGCAGGGCCACGAAAATTCAGTTGTTCTCCACTCGTCCAAATCTTCAATTTAAGCCTCTTTTCAAGTGAGTATGATCAGGGGTGAATGAAGGGAGGGGTGAAATAGGGATTCACTGTGGTCATTAGTAATTGCTCAGCTGCTTGTTTGTGTAGCAGGGGATTCTAACACGGAATGTAGACTATAGTGTTTTTAAGCCTGCCCTAGGAGAGCGAGGGAGCAGGTCGTAGCTGACAACTACTTTGGAAGAGATGAGTGCAAGACAAGGTTGCTGGCTTGAAGGAAATGAGTTAAGGAGGGAAAAGGTATTGTCTGCATGTTGGAATCATACTAACTTGAACCATTGAGGAGAAATGTGCAAGTTAATCATACTAACTTTAACATTTCCCCTCAACCCTAATCAATGGAAGAAAGATGTGCTTTAAGATCTTTCTCCTAGGCACGAAATTTTATTTTAATAAGGATATGTAACTGGTGTTGGTGGCACTATGTCATGTTTATTATACTGGTATGTAACTCTTTAGGTTTTACTAATTTTATTAAAAATAGATGGACAGAACATTAGCAAAAAATGACTCCAAACTTAACATTCTTTTGTATTCCAAAAAGTGCTAAAACTTCAAGACAGTTCCATAATTAATGAGTATGTATCCAGAAGAGGGAAGGGGGGGGGGCTATTTCAAATACTTTTGCAGCCTGTAGAAAAAGGAAACAAATTCTTTCTTTCAGTGTTTTATAAAGTTGCTATCAAACTTGCCCCAGCAAAAATAATACTCACCCACCCATCGCCCATCCTGATTTCGTAGTCTAGTGACATCCCTGCTGGTCACTATGTAACATAACATGGTGACCAGTAAACTATAAATAATTTAGTAAAACAAGCTGATTGCTGTGAATAAACCTAGTAAATTTCCCATGTATTTTTGACTATTTCTTCCTTAACCCTAAATAAGTGGCCGATGTACCCAAACCAAAAGTTGCCCAAATTTTTCTGCGCCCCTTAAATAGAAGTGTTTTCATATGTAGTGACCAGGTTACGCGAATGCTACGGCAAAACAATTCCTTTCCCTCTTTCGTGTCAGGAGTATCGACCAGTGGCGAAGTGTCAATGGAAGCATTGCTTCCCTTTGGTTCATGTGCTTTCTTTTGAGTGAATTACAAATATGTAGCATTAAAGTAAAATAAAAATATCACACCAACATAACGCAGCGGGCATTTTTTTTCAGTATCATTTATTTTTAAGAAAACAAATTCATATTTGTATTTTTATGAAAACAAGAACAAATGTCTCGTACGTAAGTCACTCGTTGGAAGCACCGCAGATAATGCGTCCCGCTGAACCTCAGTAACACAGCATGCCCACCCGCAGAGTAGCCAGCCACAGCCAGTAATGCTGTGCTAAGCATAGAGCATGGGGAAGCATTCTACCAAATGCTTCCACGGCGCCAAAGGCAGAACCACACAAGCGAGTTTCTTGAGCATGCGCTAAATGTTGCCAGATTGGTTGGGTTTTTTCCACATTTTGGGGAAATATTTAGCTGCTGGGAAAGTTTAGGGGAAATAATTTCACAGTTGAAATTTGGGGGAACTTTGGGGAAATTGTCAGTAGTAGTTCGAAATAGTCTCGCTCTGGGAATAAAATTGAGAATGATTACTTGAGGCATTTTCTCAGAGTAAGCTGTAACTTGAATAAATAATAATTGGGAAAGCAATAAAAAGGTTATACTTGTAAGAGATTATTTATTAAAAAGTTCCCATTAAAGTTGTCCCTGGATGCACCCTACCTCTGGCACTGCGGCCTAATACTTAACTGTGCAAAAGCGTGCTTAACACCAACACCTCCAGTGCTGCCCTGGCATCACTACGGATGTGAGGGGGAGGGATAAATTGCTATATGGTGGAATGTGCAGAATAATTTGAAAGAAAAAGACATTTTGTAAATTTCAGTGCTTGACATATTTAAGAATTAAAGATGGCCTATATATATATATATATATATATTTTTTTTTTGTTCGTGTGTTTTTCCAAACAGTTACTATAAAATCCCACGAAGAGACAATAAGTTGCTGTACTTTATAGTCATAAATCAATTTGTCATAAACTTAAAAGAGAAAAATTTGAGGAATTTTCGTTTGGAAACTCCAATTTTGGGGAAAATCTGGCTATTGGTTTAGGGAATTTTCATTTTTAACATCTGGTAACACTGCAGCGCTCTTTCCAAACGTTCAGTCAGACTCAGCACTCAGAGGACTCACGTAACAGTAGTTTGAAGTTGCAATTTGTCAAAAGTTTTCTGTGTTAGTGTAATTAGTTGATTCAGTTCCATTATTGGCTTGTAGTTTGAACTTTCAGTAGTTTTATGTCGCACGTTCTTTAGCGGTGACATGTCATTATTTCAGGAATATAAAAGTAAGCGTTACTTTTTTAGTGTAGCTATTTGTTTCTCTGACTCTTCTGAGGAATGTAAGCGCCATGGAAGCAATGAACTCTGCAACATCTACAGTACACAGCCACGTCAACTCCTAAAACTATGAAGACTGCATTCTAGAAAAAATACTTTCTCTGTCTTTTGGATCATTTTCATAATCATATAAAATCACATTTATAAATTAAAAAAAGAACATTCTCTATAAAAATCATATAAAATCACATTTATAAATAAAAAAAAAGTTATCTCGCTCTCCCTCTCTCTAAGAGCCCGAGCTCGAACCGCAGTAAACATTTTACAGCTTTTGGGCTCGGGATCAGCTCATCTCAGCTCTGATAGAAGCAACCCCCTATTATTTTCGTTGTGTGGGTAGACAAGTTTCTTTCCCTTTCAACATTGTCACTAAACATTTTTTTTTATAAATCTTTGCATTTGAACTTCTACACAGAAATTTCTTTTTGGTGGTACTGTGCATGGGTGGGTGAGGGGGGGGGGGGGGTCTTACAGTCTTACAATGCTTTCTGCTATGCCGTATTGTCAACGTAGCATATACACTGAAGAGCAATTGAATTAGAGATACCTGTCTACTAACGTGTAGCACTACCTTTTGCCCTGATGACGGCGGTGATTCGTCTCGGAATGGACTCGACAAGACACCGGAAGCGTTGGGAAGCCATACGGATCCACAACCCCTGAACAAGCTCCCACAGTTCACGAAGATTTGATGGAGGGGGTCAGAGCCTCGAACATCTCTCTCGATATCATCCCAGATGTGCTTCATGGGATTGAGGTCAGGTGACCTAGCTGGCCAAGGAAGCGAGGTCACGTCGGTGGAGTGTTCATCCAACCATTCGGATACAATTCGAGAGCGATGGCACAGTGCATTGTCTTGTTGCAGGATGAGGTCCTCAGTGTGATGTTGAAGACGCACAAACGGAAGCAAATGGTTGTTCAGGATATCCCGATAACGTTGACCTGTGAGGGACAATGTCACAGGTACCAGGGGTCCCATTTCAGTCCACGTAAACAGTCCCCAGACTAGAATTCCACCCCCACCAGCTTGAAGAGTACCCTGCTGGCAAGACGGATCCATCGCTTTATGTGGTTTGCACCACACTCGTATCCTGCCATCCGTATGTGCCAATGTGAATCTCGACTCATCAGTCCAGGCAACATTTTTCCACATGTCTAGGCTAGGGTCCAGTGGCGATGTTCCCGTGCCCGTACTAATCTTTGCACCCTGTGATGTGCAGTCAGCAGCGCAGACTGCACATCACAGGGTGCAAAGAAGCCATCGTGGGACGCTGTACCCCATAGCGAGGAGATGGTTCTGGATGGTGTGGCTGCTTACACGTTTTTGTGCACCAGCGTTAAATTGCGGAGTGATTTCTTGCACTGTGGCCTGTCTATCTGCTGTTACAATGCGAGCTAGCTGATGATGACCTCGCTCATCTACATGCTGTTGTCCACGGCAGTTGGCCCTTGTAGGGATGGTTTTACCATATTCAATTTACTCACGCTGCACCCGTGACACATTGGCTCGTGAAAATCCTAGTGCCTGCACGACTTCCGAGATGGAGTGGCCCATTAGTCAGACCCCGACAATTTGCCCACGATCAAATGCGCTTAGATCTTTCGTCTTACCCATACTGCATCCGACTCTTACTGATTCCCGTCGCATCACTGCTTATATTGTCGGATCGCTGCATACGTCATGTCGTTTCCGTTTACAAGGCCGCCCACAGCGCCACATTTGCATAACGCCAGCTGTCTCTAATTCAATTGCTCTTCAGTGTAAACTACGGGTCACTTGTTGATTTTAATTATTATAAATTTTCATTCATATCACTTTTGCCATCTATTTATCGCATATTAACTGCATTGCTTCCCTTACTTACAAAGTCACGCTTCGCCACTGGTATCGACTATAAATCTGCCGCTCATTGTAAGTGCTCCCTTAGAGTCCTTAATCTTACAGAATGTAGTCTGATTCCCTTATAGTCCTTTATTATCTGTTCCATCACCCAAGGATTGATTCGGAAGTAGTCCCCCGGACGTGGAAATCATGCCACAGGGTGCAAAAAAGTTACTCAAACATCTTTTCTCTTCTTTCTTAGGTTTGTAGTGCTCTCTGCAGCATTCTTGGAGGAAAAGACAATCAGACAGGGAGGATTAATGACAATCATACCCCCCAAATGACTACTTAGAATGACAAACAAGGTAAAAGCAGTGCTTTCTGATGGGCAGGTTCACTCGTTTCTGTTGCGTTCAGCCCACTTCTTAGACAGCGAATGTATTCATTCGAGCTTATTTCAGCCAATTTGATTAACCCCGAGTTAATTTGTTCCAGCCAGTTAAAGGGCTAATTTCTAATAACATATTAGGCTGCCCTTGGCCTTCGTGGCATGGATGTAGAGGTGCAGACATTGTTCTGCAGGTATGTTCAGTTGAGACAATGTGATGGCTTTCAACTATTGCAAAATGTCCGTTCTCTTGATCTCGCCCCACAGGTGTTAAATAGGGTTAAGCCCTGAAGACAGTGGAGATCATTTTAGCACTTTGAAGTCACTGCTGTGTTCTTGGATGAACTGTGTGACTATCTTGTGCCTTGTGGCATGGCACACTATCCTGCTGGAAATAACCTTCCCTATCAGGAAACACCATGTACATGTAAGGATGTGCCTGGACCACAGTTACGTTAAGATACCTCGTGACATCCAAATGCTGCTCCAGAAGTATTGAGGAACTCAATGCCTGACACAAAAACAGAGCCCAACCCATTACGCCACCACTAGCAGCTTGTACAGTTAACACTAAGCAACTGGGATCCATTGATTTATGATGCTGATACCAGATTCTAGCCTGTCTATTTTTTTTTTTTTTTCCTGATTGGAGGTTTAACGACCACCGTGAGCAACTCAAGCAGTCGCCCGTCCCTAATAATTTAGGGTCACTGGCTCCAGGGAAGGGAAAGAGAGCCAGTGCTGTAAGACAAACACAACATCCATGCCTCACCGGGATTCGAACCCGGACCCCTTTCGGACAGATGATCAGAGGCCATCGCTTAGACCACTGCGCCACCGGGGCGGCCTAGCCTGTCTATCAGCGCATATTACCTGAAAATGTGATTCATTGGGCCAGGTGACCTTTTTCCAGTTCACAAGAGTTCAATTTTGGCACTCCTATGCCCACTTAGGGTATTTGGCACAAAAGAGATCAGGAAAAGTATCATTGTGAAAGGTAAAGAACTTGAAAAATGTGGAAAAATTTACTTATCTCGGAAGCTGTAAAACATATAACTTAAACAGCAAAAGAGAAATTTCAATTAGAATTGCAAAGGCAACTAGAATTGCAAAGGCACAATGTTAAAAGCCATGGATAAAATTTGGAAGAGCAGAACTATTAGTCTCAAATTAAGTTAAGCATTCTCGAGACATGCATCTTCAGTAGCATGCTATATGGATGTGAGACTTGGACATTGACAAAGGAATCAGAGAGAAAGATGCTTGCTTTTGAAAGAAAGTGCTATTGTGAATCAGATGGATCCAGAGGATAAGAAATGAAGAAGTGCACAGAAGAATACAACTAAAAGAGACCCTGTTCCAAAAAATAATATACAGAAAACTAAGACTTTTAGGACACATCTGCAGAATGAAAAATGACAGAAAGATAAAGACATTGGTGTTTGGCCTAATGAATGGAAGAAATGCAAGAGGACGCCCTCACCGTGTGTGGGCTGACAACATTAAAGACTGGTGCAGTGGAACTCTTCAAGAACAGAGCCACTCTGCAATGAACAGACTTCATTGAGACAATATAGTTAAAATGGCAACAGACACCTACGGGAATCGTACCCATGGTTGATGATGATGATGATACCCACTGCAGACAAATTTGTCAGTTTTTAACATAGACGAGTGGAATACAATGGGGACATCTGTTGTTACGGCCCATTCACACCAATGTGTGACAGGCTGCAAATTGTGAAAATCCCACCACTGATGTACTGTGCAGTTACTTGGTGTAACAGAGCTCATCTGTTACCTATTACAAACCTCCAGCTACCATTGCCCTTGAACATTGACTAATAGTTTGTGCCATTCATTGTACATGCTCGACAACTGTTCCTACATAGCTGAGAATTTGCCATTTCTGAAATGCTTGAACCTGTACACCTGGTGGCCACTATGCTTTTTTTCAAAGTCGCTTAAATCACGAGTTTTTCCCATATTATTGCTCTCACATCCGAATTCTTTGTGGTGAGCTGTTGATTAAGCCATCTCAACATCATAGTTGTGTACATAATTGAGGATGGCATGTCCGATTGCTGCACAGGGTGTTCCTAATAATTTGGTACTTCATCATGTTACTGAACAATTAACCTTGGAGTTCTTGATCAGGATCATATAAGCATCAAAGAATAGCAATGAAGGAAACAAAGATTCTACCTCCAAGGTGTCTTAAACATCAACAGATAATGAGGTTTTCTGAACAGTGTATTAAACAACATAATACATTTTTTTTTTTTTTTCGTATGAAAAAACTGCAGCTCTTGGCCAGTTTCTTTCCTAAGTTAATTGAAGGTGTTTTCAATGAGTGATCTCATAAGATGGTTTTCTTTATGTAATTTTACCTGCATGAAAAGCCTGGGAGTATGGTAATATGCATGGTGGCAGGACGGTATTCTCCAAGACAGTGCTACTAAACCTGTGGTACGCGTACCCCCGAGTATGTGAAACAATCCCATCAGTACACCAAAAAAAATATGATTTAATTGTTCATACTTCTCGATTTTATTTATAATTTGACTTTTTTTTAAGAAACATTATTCCCGATACTAGAAAAAAAGTGTTTTTGATGCAAAAATGGGCAGACATAAGCTATCAATGGCTGGATATGTGAAGTGTGAGAACTGGGCATGTGTACGAAGACTAATGAGTCATCACCGACTGAGTGTCAAATGTGTCGCTTTTACAAATAGCATTATTAAGGAAACACCAGAAAGAATTGTAGACAGACAAGCAGGAGCCTCACTTCCTGCTGCCACAAGGGAAGCTGAAAGTGAAAGCAAGGCGAAGACGAAGAGGGTAAAAACAACAACAATGTTTTACCGGTTGAGAAGCTAGCGATTGAATACCTTCTTTGATCTGAAATCAATCGAAGCACTCGCGTAACGTTACATGCATTGGCCATTTTCACTCCATGTATTTTCTCACCAGTTTCTCCTTGCGAAGTGAGATTAGAGCTGCAACCATTTCTGAAATTTCTTCTGTTTACTATAAGTACATTTAGTAATATTTCCATTTGCCATGAATAACTTCATTGTAAAATGAAAGCATGATAGTAAGGACAGCAGTTTTAAGGGTGATAATGTTGAATCACAAAAATCCAGCCGCGTGTCAGTTTTTGTGCCGACTTGCGGTGCAGAAACAAATAGTGTTGATGTGAATTTCACACAACTGACTAAACCTAATCCCCAAAACTGTGAATGTGGAAAATAAGGTGAAGTGTCGCTACTATGACAAATTTTGCATTAAATATAGATTCATTTAAAATATGGGTGATCCACATCTCCAACTATGTGCAATTTGCAACCAAGCTTTATCAGATAACAGTATGAAACCATCTCTTCTAGAAAGACATTTAATTGCAAATCATGGTGAGTTTAAGAACTAGCTCATTGACTTTTTTGAACGGAAAGTTAGGTGCGTAAGCAAAACTCTACATGTAATTCAGAAATTTACACTATCATCACGGGTGACTTTGGAGACATCATATGAATAGCACTGCTAACAGCAAAAATAAGAAATTATATACATCAGTAGAATCTCTTATTATTCCTGGTACTTTAATCACAGTTAATAAAATGTTAGATACTAAATCTGCAAACACAATAAAAATTATTCCGAATTCTGATACGACTTAGGTCACCGAATTAATGAAGTGGCACAAGATGTTGTTGAACAAACAGTGGAAAAAATTAAACTTGGCAAAGGATTTCCTATCCGAATTGTGAGTCAATGGATATTTCTAATGATGCCCAGCTGATTGTGTATGTCCGTTATTTTGATGTTCAGAAAGCCGTTATTACTGACAACATACTCTGTGTAAAAAACTACAACAGCAAACAAAGGGAGAAGATATTTTTCCAACCCTTGATAGTTTCATAAGGCTTAAAATATATTTACAGTAGGAAATGATACATCACTATATCCACAGATGGAGCCACTTCAATGACAGGTCAAAAGAGTGGTCTTGTTATGGGAATTTGTGCAGGTGACCCCAACATCAATTGGTAACACTGCATTATACATAAACAAAGTTTAGCTGCAAAACGCATGATTCCTGAGTTGCATGAAACATTGAAGAGTGCTGTAAAAGTAGTCAATTTGGTCAAGCCTGAGAGTTAAATTCCTGTTTTTTTAAGAAAATGTGTGAGGAGATGGAATCTGCACATACACAACTATTGTTACTCACAGAGGTGAGCTGGTTGTCACAAGGATGAGTTTTAACCAGCCTGCTTGAATTGAGAGACAAAGTAATGTGTTTTCTCTCGGAACTAAAATCTGAACTGGTCACATATTTAGAAAATGAAAACTGCCTTTGCGAATCAACTTACTTGGCAGAGATTTTCAGCAAACTAAATGAACTCATCCTACAGCTCTAAGGGTTTGATCCAAATATTTTTCAGACACACAACAAGATCAAGGGGTTTTATAACAAAGTTTTGTTTTGGTTAAATTGTATTAGTGATCGAAATATTGCAATTTTTGCAACTCTTTACGATTTTATTAAACAAAATGGAATCGCTGTTAAGGATAACATGGTGGGAATCATTAAAATGCCAGCTGTGTGAGGCATTTTTGAAACTTTCCACAGACTGAGAATGAGGAAAACGCACAAGATTGGGTCACAAATGCCTTTAATACTACTGCATGCATTTTGTCTGATCTTTCCATCAAATTAAAAGAAGACTTAATTGAAGTGTCTGCTGATAGCACACTAAAAGGAACATTTGCAAACATGTCAATCTCAGATTTTTGGAAAGCAGCTCGAAAAGTTCATGGAGTTAAGTGACCATGCCATTTCGAAGCTTCTTTCATTTTCATAGACTTATTTGTGTGAACAAGGCTTCTCTGCACTAACATCAATCAAAACTATGGAGAGGAATTGCCCTGATCCATAATCAGGCCTCATCCTTGCACTTACTAACATTCATCCAGGAATTAAATTTCTAGCTTCGAAAAAACAAGCGCAGCCTTCTCACTACGAGAATATTGATATGGTATAATAAAATTAATATTGCTATAATTTTTGTATGATTTATAATAAGCATTGCCGTTTCCAAATTCATATATATTTATAATATCAAACAATGTTTTTGGCAATCCATATGTATTTTTTAGTATTAAATAACTTCATTTGGCAATTCAAAAATTGAAAAAAATATTGGGGGTTGCAAAGTTAAGGAAATTTGTATTGTGGGGTAACCAAGCAAAAAATGGTTGAATAGCAATGCCCTAAGAAGTAGGTTTACAAAGTACACTTTTTAGCAAATCTGTCAACATCTTTGCTTACTTCAGCTAAGCACAATTTGTATTTTCCAGAAACTAAGTAACTTTTTAATCAAACTACTCTGTAGGTAAGGAAGCTAGGTGCCCAACTTTGTCTGCTTTAGCTAAATTGTGCAAATATGCAAAGTTCATGATTTTAAGAAAAGATGAAGAATATCTTAGGTTTTTGTGCCTTGGAAATTGCTAGAGCCAGTTTCATATGAATAAATAGCTAGTGAGCAAGTGATATGTTTTGGATCACTGCTTTAGGTAAGGAGGTTGTGTTCAGTAAGTCACAATTTGCAAGAGAAAAGTTTGGGCCACTGGACAGGAGTTTTTTTTTTTTTTTTTTTTTTGATTGAAGGTTTAACGACCACCGTGAGCAACTCAATGGGCTATAAGCAGTCGCCCGTCCCTAATTTAGGGTCACTGGTTCCAGGGAAGGGAGAGAGCCAGTGCCGTAAGACAAACACAACATCCATGCCTGACCGGGATTCGAACCCGGACCCCTTACGGACGAATGATCAGAGGCCAACGCCTTAGACCACTGCGCCACTGGGGGGACAGGAGTTCATCCATTTCAGGAGGAATAGTAGATAGAATGGCATAAACCTTTTATTATTATCAGCTGTTTTGAAAGTGGAAGCCAAGTTTTTTCATTGCTTGATGTTTGGATGAATGGGAAAATGTGAACACATCTTGCATCTTTCATTAATCAGAGATCTAACAGGTATCATAAAGTATTGAAATTAGTGATGGGGAATAAAAACCTGTTCTTTCTCACCAGTTCCTTCTACTGAACAAGAACAGCCTGTTACTTGGCAAAATACCTGTTCTTTCTACTGGGAAGCTAAAAGAGTTCCAGCTTGTCTGTCAATCAAGCCATACTCATTTTGTTTGGAAGGGAAGACAAGTTAAAGGAGACAGGTCAGCGAGAATGCTGCTTTATTACTAAAGGGACCGAGTCTTCTCCTTTCTCCCGTTTTCAGTGATTAGATCGATCCAGCTGGAAACCGCCTTTCAGGAACATCTCGCGGTGCAAGTATTGGAAGGTTCAGTTTTACTATCCTATTAGTACGTTCCTGCTCTCTGCTTTCTACTCTTCTGTGAGCGCATAAGTAAAAAAAAAAAAGGGCGGTAGCTCTCTTCTCTGGTATTAACTTTGTTTGTGTGTTTTTTTTTGTTTTTTTTTTCATGGAACTGGAAAAGCTGCAGCTAATTGCTCTGTTGTTGAGTTGCTCTTTTCTTCCCTGAATGCATGGGAAAAACCATAGGTGCTATCATTGCTCTTCGTTCATGCTTATCTGTTCCAGAATGTATTTAAGAACAAACCTATTTAATGCAACTTTGTGTTATTAATAAAAATAATGATTATGTATATTTTGTTCTATTTAACTATTTTTATTTCGTTTTTATACAGATCTTTTCACATCAAATAGTATATTGCACTTTTTAGTCACTCAAAGTAATAGATTATGAAAGAACACCTAAGCTGAACAAGAACAGGTAAAATAACAGCTCTTGAAAAAAACAGAAGCAGGGAACAATTGTTCAATAGAAAGAACAGTTTTTCTCATCCATAACTGAACTTTATATAAGTTGCAACACAGAAACACTGTGTCACATCTTTATTACTGGAAATCTACCTCAAATCTGGTAATATTTTAATCAATTGGTGTTACCACCTCACATTGTTTTCATACAGAAGAAGATACCAGTAACTACCAAAATGCCCCGTATAACAACTTCATTTATGTAACTGAAAGCATATAGTTCATTTCTAGTGTAATACAAGGAATACTTCTCCATGAATCTCTTTAGTGTCATCTAGTTACATGTACTTATGCCATTCCCTGTCATTATGAATACCTACATGGAAGAGAGTGCAGATACTGGATTACGAAAAAGAAACCACAATAAAAGACTAATATAAAAGTTCCTACATAATGAAAATAAATGCCATCAATGAACCACCAAAAATTATAAGCCACATTTTCAACAGGTTATCTAATAACCAAAATAAAATTTAAAAAAAATAAAAAACTACGTATGATAATTAACACAGCAATCAGACATCGCTAAATCGACTATACTGTTTCACACATGAATACAATCACATCAGAAAACTTGAAACTTTCATCGCCGTGGAGCGGGAATCAAACCCACATCTCCCAATTACCGTTCGAGCATGCTATCCATTACACCACCCACAACAGCGAATTCACAATTATCTGAGTGTTAAGAGTTTCGGAATATTCTCCGACCGTGTTCTTAATCAATGCAGATTTTGCTGCCATCTAGCGTTGTTAAGTAGATCTCCAGTTGTTCAGGTATACAGAGTGGAAGAAATATTCTCATAATATGTGGCAAATACGTCATGATAATTAACACAGAAATCAAACATGGCTAAATTGACTGTAATTACTGTTTCACCGTGAATACAATCACATCAAAAAACTTGAAAAGTTTTTTCAAGTTTTTTTATGTGATTATTTTCACTGTGAAACAGTAATTACAGTCAATTTAGCCATGTCTGATTTCTGTGTTAATTATCATGACGTATTTGCCACATATTATGAGAATATTTCTTCCACTCTGTAGAAACTACCTATTTTTACCATTTTCGTATTTTATGGTAACAGTCAAGGGAATCTAGCAATAAACTTGAGTTTAAAATGTGCTCTAGGTCAACAGACTGCCAGCACAGCATCAAAGACAGATTCCAGTAATCATCCAGTGGCTAAAAAAAAAAAGTCTGTAAACTTCAATAAATCAGAAATGAATGAAAACCAACTGGAATATCATTTTCTTGGAATCAAAATAATATTGCAAAACTTACCATAATTAGCAAATGGAAAAAGAACGTATCTTTGCATGTCTTCTGCTACCCCCACCCCCTAATAAAGTATGGTGCTTATATTATCACTCTATACATCCACAGACACGGTATTTCTGCATCTACACTGAATGCTCAGTGAATAATGACCAACCCCTATGAAACGTGGGTTAAACCCGATACTAGAATAACAAAGAGGGTGTGGCTTGTAGACAGCAGGGGTGTATAGCAGAGTTTTGTGGTTCTGTTGAGGGCGAAGTTGCACACACGATGAATAAAACTAAGTATTTAAAAGTTCACGAAAGGTCAAAATGTGGGTGCACAATTTACCTAAAAGTACAATGTTCACGTAAATGTTCCAAAATGTTCTATGTAAATGCACCCACAATTTAGCCAAAGATAAAATATTCCTGCTACATGGCATAAATTTTAATTTTAAATTCAACAATGCCAGTTTCTGTCAAATTGAAAAGAGAATAAAAAATTATCTTTGAAACTAAGCAAGTTTTTTCCACAATCAATATAATTCGTATGCTACCTGATTTCCCAGACACACTATTTTTCTTCAAGGACATATTGCAGCACACACACATGTGTGTGTTTACTATATCTGCACTTCTATTTTGATTTAAAAACTTTGTCACACGACCATTGTTTTTCCGTGGACATACTAGCCTTTCTGATGCCAAAGTTTCCCTTCATTTTCTTGTTGTTTTTTTGTTAGGAAACCATAAAAGATATAAACAAAAATTTAAAATCTATATGTTTCTTTCCATAATGCATTCATGTATGTCACTCTTTCACATGAAATAAAATCACTCTAATTCTCAGCTTAAGTTTGGTTGGTCAAATAACTTACTTGGAATTATTCAAAATTAGTAAAAAAGATTAAGAGTAAAACAGAATTCTTTACCACTCCAAGTTTTTTTTATTTTCGGATTACATCAGAAATTCCTGGAGCTTGATGATCTTCAAGGCCCGTTTCTAAATGTACTAATTCAAAACTAAGATTCTTGAGAACTATTTAAACATTATATGGCCATACTCAAAACATTTTTTTAATAATTTCCATTGGAAGCACAGTCTTTGTTTTAATTATTGTATTCCACAAATCTATTCAAAATATGGCTGGGTTTTTTTTGCAGGCGAAATCATTGGCTCTGCTTTGACGAAGTGAAAAAGTTCTTTAATGGATCTTTTATTTCAAATTGGTTCGTGGTTCGAAGCAATACAAATGTCATTATGGCCAATGCTTCTTCATAGTTACTAGTTCGAAGCATCAAAGGCATACACAAATGTCATTATGGTCGATGCTTCTTCATAGTGCAACGATCATTTCTTATCCAGGTACGGATATAGGACACAAGTTCCAGTGCTTCAGAGAACATCTTAGATATCAATAGGAAACAAATCTCCTTGTAGAAATAATTCTTCACAAATACATGAAAGGCATATAGAATTGTTATTATGGCCAATGCTTCCTCATAGTGTCAACGACACATTTCTCATCCAGGTATGGATGCAGGACACAAGTTCCAGTGCTTCAGGGAACATCTTAGATATCAATGGGAAATCCACCTGAAGAAATAATTCTTCACAAATACATGGAAGGCCATACAAATGTTATTGTTGGCACAAATGTGCTGAATTTTTTAGTTTCCCATGAAACCATCTTTTCAGTAAACTTGAAAATTGCATTGCCCTGGAGTGGAAATCATTGTTTTGGGGTGGTGTAATGGATGGCATGCTCGCTTGGGAATCAGAAGATGCAAGTTTGATTCCAGCTTCCGTGTGATGTAATTTTCAAGTTTTCTGAAGAGATGGTGGCTGCATACGGCACTTTTGTGCAGATATTATAATAACATTTGTATATGCCTTTCATCACACGAGACTGACGAAAGAAAAAAGAAAAGCTGAATTTTTTAAGCGCATGGGTAAAAAATAAGAACCTTCTGCGAAACAGCACGAATATAACGTGCCGTGAGCAAGACAAAGGCGTTCACTGAAATTTATTATGTAAATATTAAGCTGGAGCACATCACTGTATTCAAAATATAATTTTTTTCATTTTTTATTTTTTTTTTTACATTTAACAGCAGCACAGTTTAAATGTAACATCGCAGAGGGAAAAAAATTACGACAACCGGCGCAATCTACGCTCTGTCCGACTTCTGTTTTAGGATAGTTTTCCTCCATTTTGAAGCTGCAAAACAAGTATTTATGGATTAAAATTATATTTAACAACACTACTGAGTAGAAGAAACA
Source organism: Macrothele yani (assembly GCA_039090855.1). NCBI lineage: Eukaryota > Metazoa > Arthropoda > Arachnida > Araneae > Macrothelidae > Macrothele > Macrothele yani. Next base: position 15,606,272 of record CM077028.1, read on the forward strand.
TCGCGGGGAAAAACAGATTACAATTACGGGAGAAACCTTCACTCTGCCTAACTTGCATTTCCGAAAGTTTGAAAGTCGGAATTTCGCCCACCGACGGAAAACAACGCGACCACCATCACTACCACCACCAATCCCTCCAAAATTCCTGTTCAGTTCTGCATCGATCTCGAGAACCATCGAAATGTCGACGGAAAAGGTGGAATTCTTCGAATCCACTGAAGAATCTCGTGCCTGAATATCACAGGGAAATTTTCGCACCAACTTCCGTTTGCGGAATTTTTCTTCCATTTTTCAAGCTGAAACGCAAATATTTATGGAATAAAATTACATTTAGCAATAATATGGCGCAGAAGAAACATCATGAGAAAAGAAATCACAATTACAGGGAAAATTTTCACTTCTGTTTTCGAAAGTTTTGAAAAACAAAATACCATCCCCCCAACTAATTCTTCAAAATTTCTTTTTAGTTTCGCATCGATCTCGAGAATAACCCAAATGATGACAAAAAAAGCGGAATTCCGCGAATCCATGGAAGAATCTCATGTATTCATGAAGAATTATTTCCTCAGGGGATTCGCTTCCCATTAATACGCAAGATCTACAGTGTGTGTGTGTGACCAGGTATTATTCAGATGATAAAATTAGCGGGTTTTTAGAAATCAAGGAACATGCTTTTACTACTCATACTTGATAATGGTAGATGGCGATGCCTTTGCTGCTGTCTTCTTCTCTGTTGCCGTGTCATTGGCTGCCATGGAAAGAAGTCTTCTCTGATTCAGCCAATGACGATCAACATTGTGTGCTTGTGAGTTGCTTCATAGGGCGTTTGAAATAAAGCTAGATATAAAGCCTAGCAAAGGATTAGGGAAACTGAGATGTAACAAGACCCACACAAGTGTGAGAGAAATTGTAGTGTTCTGTACCTATGAGAAATATGAGCTTTCTCCACTGTGGTTGAGAAAGCACACATCCTCATACATATGGCAGTTTCTTACATTCCATTTCACCTAAAATACCTCATGTAATCAGGACATTCAAGAAAGTCCTGGTGATGCTACTACATCTTCTGTGTGAGTTTGGGACTGTTTTAAGGCAGAAATCAACTTTAGAGAACTGAAAACAACCTCTTAGAGTACACTTCTAGCAGAATTTCTTCCGAATGAAATGCAGGCTTTTGTCAGAACACCTTTTCAAAGGGTTAATTCCCATTATACGACACTACCTCTCCAAAAGACAATGAAACCATTTTGTAGCAGGGGAAGTTTCATTCCTTTCATACAGAACAAAAATATTGCATTATCATCTGAACAGATGATTCAAAACAACCCTTTTTAAGGACCATTTCTTAAAGGGAAGGGGATGAGAGTGTGGGGGGATGGTGTCTAGCCAAGACTCACTGAAGCCACACAGATGAGAAAGAACTTGTTGCAACCTATTATTGTCAACCAGTAAAAAAGTTAAAAAAAAAAAAAACTATTACTTTTCTTCACACACACACACACAGATTCAAAACTGCACGCAGCAGACACAAATTTAGACAGTCAAGAATGTAATAGCTCCACCAGTCTATTACATTTGCTTTAGTCTCAAACTTTTAAAAAGCAAAATAACTTACTGTAGTCCACATAGCACTATTATAGTTTGATACACAATATATGATACTATGTGCTGATGTGTTTATTTGTACTTATTTTTCTGGAATATCTTGCACTTGAGAGTATATGCTACACTACATCCCAAAATATTTTTTATTTGTCATACTAGGTGGCTACTTTTCAAGTACTTTTTATTTGTCATACTAAGCTTTGAAAGTACAAGCATGAAATAATTTTTTTAAACTTGCTTTGATAATTTTCCAAGCAGCAACTTTGCACTTGCTCTTAGGCATCAAAGCATGACATCATCCATGTCTATATCCAAGCCATAAGAAAAATGAAGTGCTGTATATTTTTGTGTTTGAAAAATGTTAAACCATATGATCAATATTCAGGTGATTCACTGATAACTGTAGCTTAATGATTAAAAAAAATACTGTTCTTCTGGTATCTCCATACAATATAGATGCCTGATCACTATGTCTAGAATGCCTAACAGTAAATACAGTGTCAGAAAAAATCTATTATAAAACACATGAAAGATTTTTTTTGTATATTTGCAAATACTAATAAAAAAAATATAACACACACACACACACACACACACACACACACACACACACACACACACACACACACACACACTATGAAAAACTGATTTACCCTCTTAGCATGTGGCATGCATTTGTGTGAAAAGTCAGTGACTGAATATTACATAATGATAGAACAAACAACATGAATAAAAATTCACAGAGAAACCATACTTTATTTACAAAAAAATATAATTAACATACTGTACAAATGCAAAATACATTACTTTGCTAGCAAAATAACCGAACGGTGCCATCTGCTCCAGAAGTGAAAATCCATGGCTGTGAGGGATGAAAACAACAATCCAACACATTCAAACCATGAACAGTTTCATGTCCTTTAAGAACCTTGACAGGAACAATAAGGGGGTTTTGAAGTAGGTCACTAGAAAAGGTGGAGAGAGAAAAAATATATATCACTTTTAATTTTCAAATAAAATTTTGCAGAAGTTTCATCATATAAATCTGAAAAAAAAAAAAAAAAAGATTTCTCCCATTTCCTGGGCTGCAGCAGAATAGCATATAAAATATACATATAATAACATGGAATATTAATAATGCTAAATCTAAAAGCTTTTAACATAGCTGATATGTGGTCAGTTTTTTAAGGAAGACAAAATAACATGAATACAGAATCATGATCAGGGCTCAACAAATATGCTCCAGATCTAGGAGCCACCAGCTCCCAAAATTTAGGAGCACAGTGAAACGATGTCAAATTTCAAAGAATAACACACAAACATAATTTATGTTGATGACGCTGGAAGAAAAAGTAATAAAGTATATTTGCTGTCATTTTTTCTCTTTTTACCCAAACCACAGAGAATTAATGTTCCAATTTACTCCACAATTTTCTTTTCCCATTCTTCCAGTTGTTGCTCTAAACAAACAAAATTTTAGATCGTGATTTTATTAAAACACAATCGGTGGAAGTTCAGATTTTGTACATATTAATTGAAAGTACAGTATTTTCCTTTGTATAATCTGCAGACCGACCATAAAATTCAGAAAAAAAAATTCCTTCCTAAGATTCACGGCAGCATATAAACTCGCAGGCCATGAAATAAAAAAAAAATTCCGACTCATAATCCATGGCGGTGTATAATACTTAGATCGTAAAACTTTGAGAATCCCCCCCCCCCCCATATAGTCCTCAGTGGCATATCAGTAGACCATGAAATTCAGGAAAAAAAAAAAACTCACATAATCTACACCTGTCATGTTCATCTTGAGCCATAATTTCTGACAGAAGAGCCGCTATTCTTAGGATGACTGACCCAGAAGTCCAAAGAAGAAAGAAAAGAACAATTATCTTAGTAAAAAAAGTAACTGTTTATTTTTAAGTACATCTGTGTTACTTTTAATTAAACAAAGAACTAAAATTCCTGGCTTTTGCATTGCCGTAGTTTATGAGTTAGACCTAAAATACCCGTAGAAATTACAAACAATCCATAGAAATTGTCTCTTTTTCAAAAAATGTTTCAACTGAATTTAGTGAAATAAATCCATAAATAAAACAATTACCACAGCAAAACTAACGAATGTAATTCTCGAAATGATTACGTGCCATGGATTAGCTCTGCGGGCTTTTCACAGCACGTAGGGTTCTGCGAGCGCAAATAGTACCGCATTCGTTGCGTCATATTTTCTGTTGGAATGCTCGTTGCGTCATATTTTCCGTCGGAATCTCTTTGCTGTCCTCTATTTCCATATTGCTCTACATTTTTTCTGTTACTGCAATTTTGATATTTTTCAATAACACCACTTCTCCCAGTTACAACACACGTGGATTTTTTAAAATGCTGCAGAAACATTTTTATGTTATTGGGTGAAACTTCGACAGAAATCACGGTATTTACTGCAAATTACAAAATCTGTAGTAAAATAAAATTAGGTGCCTGGGTTAGATTTCTAGGCACCTGGGTGATCCGGCGCATGGGATTTACGATTCCACCTACTATAATTAGTTAGTGTAATACATGCAGTAAAACATAATGAACAGTTATGGATTAACTACCACTTAAACTTGAAATCAATCTGAAGAAAACTAGTCATAAATTGATTGCATTTTATGAGAAATGTACATATAAATGTAAGAAAGAGTTCATAAACAGGGCGTCCCATGAATTCACAAACATTTCAGTAATTCATAAAAATCGGAAAAAGTATATTAAGAGTGCAGTCTGAAGGAAAACCCATCAGAAGGTTTTTTTGTTTTTGTTTTTTTGCATGAAAAAATTTAGTTCACATTTTCACTGATACAGGGCGCTGTACCACATACCTCATGTGTGAGATATATGCAAATGAGAGCCCTATCTATGAAACACATGGTCTATCACTGGCAGCTCATAATAAACGCATGCATTCCCAGTCATTGGTGTGACCATAGTTGTAAGGTTTGTTGCTGTGATGCTGTATATGGTGTATAAGACACTGCCAGTTAAGTTGTTTTATGTAAGTGAGGAATTGACAATTAGAGCTTTACGAAAGTTTTGGATGCAGAAAAGGATGAAGGTCGAAGTCCTATCACTCCTGCCAAACTAATCTCTCAATTTGTCAGATTGCCCTGACAAATTGTCACCGGCAGACCAGTGTTACCAGAGGCCTGTACCAGCATTGTAGTATCGCAAATGAAGGCCCTAGCAGCACAATCAACGAGCGGCATAAGCAGTGCACAGGAAGCCGCAAGAATCATGGGCATACTGAAAACGTCCGTATTCCATATCCTGCATGGTGTGTTAAACTTGTATCCCCACAAGCTGCAATCTCTTCACCAGTTGTTACCAAATGATACCACTAAACTGTAATTGTGTAATTGCAGTACAGTTTTTACATTACACAACTTCTTTAGTATTGATCTGTTTAAAATATCTATTCAAATCTACTGTATGCATAGACCGTCATCTACGACGTAAAATACACATCGCTGCAAAATTTCTGATCATCACCACTTGTCTACCATATCGTGAATTTTTGCAAATCCAACCAAGCAACATCTGACAAGAGCTGGGTGCAAGTAAATTTATTGCCAATAAGTTTTGGGGGAGTAATGTTTCCAAGCATATCTCAAGATGCCTGTTACAGTTTTTGTACTTTGTTTATGAAACAGGTTTCCCAACATACACAAAAAAGTCCACTCACTTTCCTTACCGTTTATAACAGCCATGCTTGGGGTGCATGTACATTTACTGCCACAAGGAAGTTATTACTTTATTTTCAGAATGTATTTTTTTTTCTCGCATCAATAAATAGTTTTGCCTTCGATTTCCACTTTTCTTTTATGTCGTGCCCCACAGGTTGAGAATCACAGCTTTACAGTATCATGGTCACATTAGTTTTTAAAAGTAGTTTCAGTTTTAAGTAATAAAAATGATGAAAGATGTAAATAGATGAGTGTACTTTTTTACTCGTAACATTTCTTTTTAATGTTTTTAATTAGAGAATTACCCAATAATGAAAAACTGAATCATGGTGGTGCAATTACCACAAGGCCTGTCTCAGAAAATACTTTCCCTTAGTTTGAAAATGATTAATTCAATCAGTAATTTTAGCTGCATCATTATTTTGCACTATCTTCCTATGTAAAATGCTATCTGACAAAGAAGGAGTTTTTCAAGCAAAGATATTGACAAAAATAAGATACACATCCATGCGCCTGGCAGAGAAACCCTCCATTATTTTAAGAACAAAATATCCCTAAAAGGGTTATCGGTATGAGTGGTATTGGTCCATGAAAGAATTTTTTTAATTGAGATTTTAGAAGCTCAGATTTTGCTGCAAATACATCAGATGCAGAAATTAAAACTTATGCCCCCTTGTGGCCAAACCATTCTTTACCGAATCCTAAATTATATGCAAAACATTTCCTATCAGGAGCTGCATCCGGTTCAGAAAGTATTTTTCATATTGGAGTTTTAGAAGCAAAAATATCTGGGGAAAACACAATTTACTTTTACACCCCCTATCGGAAAATCTACGCATAACTTGAAAATGTGACTATACCTAAAATACTCTTCGACATAAATGGAATCGAAAGGTAAAAGGATTTTTCAATTAGATGTTTAGAAGCAAATACATGGAATAAAATATATTTTGAATTCAATATCTTCTGCATTTACACCTGCTAGTGACAAAATTATGCATCACACACACACACACACACACACACACACACACACACACACACAAAAACTGGAATGCAAGGATCGTTGTTTGCACATTTCAAGCTTCCCAATACAAAAAGAATTTGGAAATTTTCAAATCGGACTAATAGTTGAGATATGGTGTCCACAGACGGACTGACAAACCGGTAACATAAGCACGATCATTTTTACAAAAGACATGCTAAAAAAGAAGTAACACTGATTTCCAAAAAGAATTTCAAATATATTTTTAAGAACTATGAGCAATTTCAAGGCTTTTCAAGACAGCTTTAAAAAAGCACTGTTTTTCCAGGATATTTCAGGACTTGAAAACGTTATGATTTTCAAGGATTTTCAAGAATGTGTGCACACCCTGTCTTTTGGCGGCACATGGAGGACCAACATCATACTAGGCAAGTGGTCATAATGCTTTAGCACTTCAGTGTATGTTTTTAATGTTTTAAAGTGCTTCCTCACAGAAGGAAAAAATTTTTTTCTTTGTGATGGAATCTCAGAAAAAAAAACAGCATTTAAAATTTTAAAACCTGTAAAAACTACAATAAGATCACTCCCACATTAAATTTTTCCAGGCTAGAATTTCAAAATTGCTCAAAAAGTTGCAGCTCTGCAGTAAAGAGGTGAGAAGTGGTAACAGTTTTTAACTATCTGTGATGTGATTGCTGATGAGACAAGAAAGCTTGATAAAGAATTTGACAAGTATGTCACTGAAGCAGGGGAGGTTGTTTTGGCAGCTGTATAAAAAAATTTTCCACCAAGAAGGAAATTGGGCAGAGAACAAAACTGGCTAAATGAAATTCAGTATTTAAACCTACTTTGTCTTAACGAGTTGCCAGACTTAGGTATGAAATAAACAGCTCTTTAGGAGGTTCAAAACTACATTATGTCAAGTGAAAATAGACACATTCAATTGCAAAACAGAAGTGGTAATGCTGACATCAGAACTGAACTGGTATTTCTTTGGTAGAAGGAAAAATTAATGAGAATATAGTGAGGCAGTTTGATGATTAAAGATTACTTAGAGAAATATTACATTCTGAAGTTTCAGGCCACACAGTAAGAAGAAGACCTAGGACAAGGTGGATGGATGATGTAAATTCAGCGATCACTGACGAATTATATTGGTGGCAGAAAATCTTTCAATGAAGTGGAGATGAAAAAACAGCATTTTGAACCAGCATTATTATTATTATCATATCATTTTTAAGTACAGGCATGAAAGTGGTCATGGCAGAAAAAGGCTGAACTTTTCCCACATAGGAATATGAAAAAATAAGTGACCTTTCAGCATTTATTAACTACTTTAAGTATATATAAAAGCCATAAAATTGTCTAACATTTCTTTAGGAACGAATAAGAATTTTATTTTAGTCAATGTGCTTACACCAAACAAATAATATTAATCCCATATTTCATCATCATCATTGTCAACCATTAACAATCCACTGCTGGACGAAGGTCTCCTCAAGTTTCCTCCACAACGGTCTGTCTTGTGCCAGTCTCCTCCATGTCACTCCCGCATACTTTCGAGTTTCATCCACCCATCTCTCATGTGGTCTTCTTCTGGGTCTTTTCCTGTCCCTTGGAATCCAATCTAAAATTTCGGCTGTCCATCGATGGTCTGTCCTTCTAGCAGTATGTCCAGCCCATTGCCATTTCAGGGATTTAACTCTGATCATGATGTCTTCCACTCTTGTCATTTTTCTGATCCACGAGTTCCTCTTCTTATCTCTCCTGGTTACACCAAGCATGCACCTCTCCAGGTTGCTTTGAGTTGTCTGCAGCCTTTGTATGTCTCTTTTAGTTAAGGTCCATGTCTCTGCACCATACGTAAGCACTGGAAGGATGCATTGATCAAACACTTTTCTTTTAAGACGTAATGGCATATTGCTCTTGAAAATTATGCTGTTTCTTCCAAAAGCTCTCCAGGCAAGTTTTGTACGCCGATTAATTTCTTCATCAATGTGACCCTCACTTGACATCTGCTGTCCAAGATAAACGTACGTGTCTGTTATCTCCAGCTTTTCTCCATCAATCGATAAATCTTCATTTCTTGTAAAAGCATTGAACATCACTTTTGTCTTCTGAAAGTTCATTTTTAATCCCACTTCTTTACTCTTGTCAGCAAGTTTCTGGATCATACTCTGCAGCTCTGATGGGGTAGTTGCAAAAATGACTATGTCATCAGCAAAACGAAGGTGGGTTAGATAATATCCATTAATCTTTATCACCTTGTTTTCCCAGCTCAGTGACTGAAAGACACAATCCAATGTGGCATTACAGAGCTTCGGAGATATGGTGTCACCTTGTCTCACTCCCTTTCCAATTTTTATGTGTGTTGCATTTTCAAACAGCCGAATCTTTGCACTTGCATTTTCATAGATGTTATTAATAATATTAATGTATGCATCTTCAATACCGCAGGATTTCAGAGCCATTGTAACTGCTGATGGTTTCACCGAATCAAAGACTTTTTCATAATCGATAAAAGCCATGCACAATGGAAGTTCATATTCCCTCGCCCTTTCAATTAGTTCTCTGAGTACATGGATATGATCTATTGTGCTGTAGCCACTCCTGAATCCAGCTTGTTCTCTCGGTTGAGGCATGTCCAGTGTTACTTCAAGCGGTGTGAAAGAACTTTAGTGAAGATTTTATAAACCACTGATAGGAGGATGATAAGTCTGTAGTTCCTGAGATCCTCAATGTCACGTTTTTTATGTAGCAGGATCATTGTAGCGTTGTTCCAATCCTCAGGAATCTTCCCTTCGTTAAGGCATCGAGTGAAAATTTGGGCGAGTACTGTTTCGATTTCTCCACTTGCTTCTTGTATGATGTCTACAGTAATTCCATCTTCTCCTGGAGCTTCCCTCCCCCCCCCCCGCTTCATGTTCTTGATTGCATGTGCAACTTCTGTTGCGAGGACTGGGAGAACTCTGGTACCTTTCATGATGTCTGGAGTACATGTATCATCCTTTTCATATAATTTGAAGTAGAAATCTTTCACTCTTGTCAAAACTTCACCTCTATTTCTTGTTACAGAACCATCTTTTCTCAGTGCCATAATCTGTTTTCTTCCCTTACTAAGATGTCCCTTTGCTATCTTTAGGCTTTGGTTGTTTTCAATTGCTTTCCTCACTAGTTCACAGTTGAATTTCCTTACGTCTTCTGTGATACTCTTCAGTACTGTCTTGCATAGCTCTATATATTCCACTTTGGAAGTCACATCTTCTTTAGTTGTCCTCATCTCTCTTCTTTTTTTGCATCAACATTTTGGTTTTTCCTGATAATTTGTTCACATGCAACTTGTTCTTAGACCCAGATAGTTTTGTTGCTGTTTCCATAAGAGCTTTGGTTACTTTTCTGTTAACTTCAGAAATATCCACTTCTTCCGATGTTAGGCCTTCCTTCAAGTTGGAACTGAGAAACAGTTCCAACTTGAAGGTATTAGGATGTTTTTTAAGGTTGGTTATGTCAATACATTTTGTTTGTCTTATGAGCTTGCCACATCCAAGTTTCGTGTTACCGGTGCATCTTACATCTCACCATTCTATGGTCACTACCTGTGTTGAACTTGTTTAGCACACTGCAGTCTTCTATGATGAATTTTTTGTTACACATAATAAAATCAATTTCACTTGTCGTCTCATTTGGATGTCTCCATGTCCATTTCCTGTGTGGCTTTTTCTCGAAAAAGGAGTTCAAGATCAAAAACCCTTCTGCCTCTGCAAACTCAATGAGAGTATTTCCACGCTGGTTTCTGTTGCCGTGACCGAATTTACCTACTGAAGTTTCATTCTGTTGCTGTCGCCCTATTTTTGCATTGAAATCTCCCATAAATATCTTCAAGTGCTACTTACCTTTATTATTTAGATGACAAATTTCCTCATAAAATTCTTCAATTTCTTCTTCAGGATGACTTGTGGTGGGTACATAAGTTTGAATAATCTGAGCCTGGTATCTTCTCGAGAGTTGGATAACGAGTCGTGCAGCTCTGTCAGAGGAACTTTCAACTTCTACAACTTTATCCTTCAGTTTCTTTCTATACTGACCTAATTTATTTCCCTTTTCAGATTTGAGTAATTAGATTGTTTACTGACACAAAAATTTAGATGATGCAGGCACAAGTTCTGGGTGGTTTGAAATAGCAGCGAACACCTTATTTCTATAATATATTAAATCTGCACATAAAGTGCACAAAACTTTCCCACTTACATCCACTTTCTTAATAGTTTCTCCGACAGTTATTTTAATTTATCAATAACCAGTAGTTTTTCAAGCCAATCAAAATGAAACTTGTTTTTCTTACAGTCATCACACATCCGAGTTTTATGTACACCTGTTACTGCAACTAAATCAGCCATTTCTGTGAAACGCAAGACAAAAAAAAAAAAAAAAATTCCAATTTACTTCTAAAACCAAACACGGGGGGGGGCACTGCAAACTGTGAACTGCCAACTAAACTACAAAACGATTATGACGATTAATAAACTCTTTGTACTGCATCTTGAAAATGCAGTTACCCGATCCCCTATAGCCATGCAGAATGCTGCAGACAATGCGAAGTCAGCAACGCCTTCACACCCACGCCAATAAGCTGTAAGACCAAGCCTTCACCAGGGAAGCCCCACCTACTGCCTTTGCAGTTGGCACACTGCAGCCAATCACAGTCAAGTTCTTCAGCCCAGATATTTCTAAGCTAGAAAACTTGATGCTGGCATTTACTCAGGGTTGTGACACATCCTCCTGAACTGCGATAGCTTTATCTGCCTCCAGTTTTGAGAGATAGTTTAAACGGACCCCCACACACAAGCACAATTATTGCATTGACTCAGGAACTCCCCAAATGACTTCCAAAAAGGCAGAATTTTTTCACCCCTGTAAGTAGGTGCATCAACAACATGCTTGAACACCAAGTAGGTATAAGGAGATCATTATGACAAAGATGCACAGTCTTTTGTTTTCTTTCTCGAGAATGTGCAAAGAACTATAATTATGTACATGACTTAATTTTGGCCTGTATGCCTTTGCACAGGAGTTTAAACTTCATTCCTGTGTTGCATGCTATTAAGGTGTACGTATGCATGCACATATTCAATCACATTTTTTTTTTATTTCAAAAAATGCACCAGTCTTTGAATAAACTTGTCCTAGCCACCTATGAGTTTATTCATATCTTCACAAGAGCTAATGAAGCAATTAAATATCATTAGAAAATTTCCAGCCTCCAACTGGATCTTTTAAAATGTTTAAATATGTGAAGTAGAAACTTACCACTCTCCAAATTTTGGACGACTGTATGCTTATCACCCTAATTACTCTTGTTACCTGTAGTCTATTGAAGCTTGATGCAAATAGTATTCAACAGTAATTCCTATCATAAAATTTCTAAGTGATTCCAATTACTCATAAATTTATGTTGAACTGAACAATTGCTCCTTAGTATTTTAATATCTCTCTGATCATAAAAATACAGATTACAATCTAGTTTCTTTTTGGCACAGCTGTAGTAGTGTACCCATTTTAAATAAAATACTATGGCACAGAAAAGGATACACCTGGCCCCAAGTGCTCGAACAAAATTACTACATGAGCTCATTTAGGGTAGCCACCCATACCCTTTTATTATTTATTTACTTACAAATAAATAAATAAATTTACTGTCACCTATTGAAAAATTACATAAATAGCACTCCACCATGTAAAAAAATAAATAAAAATAATTGCAAAGCAACTAAAGTTATATTTTTTATTATTATTATAATATGTTTTAAAATGTCTATTATAGTTACAGATTTAGCAGAGAACATTACAACTTAACAAAATCACAAACTTTACTTAAGTGGCTAAAAATCTTTCTCCGATTGGCACGCATGCTGTTACAACATGCATGTTTTTTCCGTTTTTTTGTGGGTTTTTTTTTTGCATTGTGTGCTGCTATACAATGTGAAACAGAACAGCAATGTAATGAGAGGCACCACTGTATAGATATAAATCTTCTTAAAGCAGCTGAAACTATACTTATTGTATGCCGCATGGTGTTAAAATTGTGTATGTACATTTGTGTGTGCAGCATGCCTGTTTATGCTGAGACATGGCGACTTCATATGCAGCAATTCTTCAGGTAAAATAACAGAATAAAACGAGTCTCACAAAATTCTTAAGGGAAATGTAAAAGATTGAACATAGTGTAATCATTGAATGTGACATACCTGTACACCGTTCCATGGCAAATAATGACAGAACCATCATCAGAACCAGAGGCAAATAATGGATACCTCTTATGAAAGGCAACTTGCCTTATAGCTTTCTTATGATGCCTAAAAGGAGAACCAAAGGATTCAAAAGTTAATAAACAAGATTAAAATTCGCATTTTTCTTGGATTTTTTAGTCCACAACAGATTTAGACAAGATTTTTAAAGCAGAAATTAGATTATAGATTAAATCACTGAACTGCATAAATTTAACTGAAGGATGTAAATGATATATTGTGGAAGAAATATTCTTCTCATAATACATGGAAAATATGTCTTGATAATTAACACAGCAATCAGACATCTCTGAGTTGACTGTATTTACTGTTCTCATGAAATATCAATCACATCAGAAAACTTGTAAATTTTATCGCCCTGGAGCGAGAAACGAACCCACATCTCCCGATTACCGTTCGAGCATGCTAACCGTTACATTGTGTAAGCATGCTAACTGTTATGACAACCGTTACAACGTTGTGTAATGGATATCCTGCTCGAATGATAATCGGAAGATGCAGGTTCGTTTCCTGCTGAATGTTGTGCAAAGAATAGCATGCTCGAATGGTAATCAGGAGATGCGGGTTCGTTTCCGCTCTAGGGCAATGAAATTTTTCTGATGTGATTGATATTACCTGAGAACAGCAAACACAGTCAATTCAGAGATATCTGATTGTTGTGTTAATTACTAGGATGCAAATGATTATTTCAGTATACATGTAAGTATAACGTAACTAGGAGTGCAGGAATCATTCCCCGTGAATGTCTTTTACACACACAGTCTTAACAGTAAAGATCTACATAAATTTATTTCCACATTCCACAACTCCTTGTCTTAAGTGACTGTTCTCCATCTTGTTCCAGCAGCATATTTTCAATACAACTAGATATTCATGTTTGTTTATACTGGGTATTCAAGATATCTCAATTTCTAGCACTCTATTTAAGCCAAACTAGCAATTTTCCTTTCCTGTGAGTACAGGGAAGGTTTAGATACAACAAATTTTGTCCCATGGAAGTTTTGTGCTGCATATCAGAAACAAGAGAAGTTCTATTAGATTGAGCCTAGAGGCTCAAATACAACATAGGGCAGACAGGTCAGAGTAGGAGTGTCAGATTGAAAGTGCAAGTCAACATAATTAGGACTGTCATACTATGATATCAAAACAAGCACTTCCAGAAAGAGAGAAGGGGGGTGTGACCTTATTTGTGATAGAAGGCCCAATACCCAAGGGTTGACGTCTTAGCATGCCCATCTGATGCACTGTGAGTAATCAGTGCACTCAACCTACCTGGGATCAATCCTGCAACCACCTGGTTGGAAGGAGGTTGCTCTAACTTCTAGGCCACTTGCAGCCCTCTATTTAAACCATTTTTTACTTACAGCCTTCACACAATAGTGATTACTCAAATTACTATCAAACTTTGTTTTATTTACATTTCTTGTTATTTTGAATGATAGAGCTTTCCATGCTGTGAGAGCTGCCTGCATACAGCAGAGGTGCCAACCTCTAGCAGAACCTATCAGTAATCAATAGAGTATTTTTCAGTAATGTTTCAGTAATGGAACACAAACTATCAGTAATGTAACACGCCATTTTTTTTCAAAGTTAAGGACAATATTATAGTACTACTGTGTAACCTGTAATACTTGTATGAGGTGCCTATCGGTAATCACTATACGAAGCCTCATCGTTAACACGCGGAAAGCTTATTTCATGAAAAATTAATGCGTAAAATGTGTAATAACCTTATATGTTTACACTATCCTGAAAAAAATTATGAAATGAAATTATCAATATTGTACTTACCTCATTTCACGAGGTGCCAACCTTCTGCTGTGCCTATCAGTAATCACCATACGAAGCCTTATCATTTACGCATGGGAAGGGTATTTCATGAGAAATTAATGTGTGAAAAGTGTAATAACCTTATGAAATCAAATACCTTATAACATGACTCTTCTATTTTAATGGTTAATATTTTTTAATATCCCAAGTGGGAATCAATATCAGCTAGATATCGAGCTGATATTGGTTATAATGGCTGAATGTCGGTTAATATCGGACACATACCTGCCAACCAAAATTTTCCTAAATCAAAAAGATTGCTTGCAAAAATCAAGATTTACCATAAAATCAAGAAGATTTTCCCCAAAATTAAGAAGACTTGCAACAGTACCAGAACTGTTAATTCACAATTATCTATTATTAGAGAAGAGTGGTTATGTATGGGATGTGCTAGCAGCATGTTTGATGATGCTTGTTTTCAATTATTTTTCTGTATCAGTCATTCATAGATGGAGTTCAGAAATCGTGATGATTTTCAAGGTTTTGATTTTTTTTAATTGAATAATGCAATTTTAGAAATAACTTGATTTCATTTAAGCAATGACACGACAGTGACCTTTTTTTTTTTTTTTATGCCCTTGGAAGACAATTTTATCCATCATGAATGCATGACAGCATTGTTTTAGATAAAAGATGAATAGTGTAACTTTGAGAATATGAATACTTTTGAACACAAATTCTCAGATTTGTTACTTTCGTTTTTGACCCCCCGGCCCCTCCCACCATCCTCTCTTTATCAAGCTGAAAGAGCTGAAATGCAAACCTTTGGGGGGGGGGGGTATTTTAGAATACAGGATTCATGTTCAGAACATTGTTGGGGAAAAAAAAAACAGTTACAGGAGAAATCTTTATCTTTTCTAAGTCCGATTTTAGTTTTCGGACATTATCCCTCCATTTACAAGTTGAAATACAAATATTTATGAAATAAAATGATATCTAACCACAATAACTAGGCAGAGGAAACATCGCGTGAAAAATAAAATTACGATTACGGGAGAAATCTTCACTGCGTCTAACTTCCGTTTTTGAAAGCTTTGAAAGACGAAACTTCTGTTTTTGAGTTTCAAGTGAAAAACATTCTCCCCCACTACCAATTGCCCCGAAATTTCTGTTCAGTTATGCATCGATCTCGAGGATAACTCAAATTATGACGGAAAAGGAGAAATTCCTCGACGCCATTGCACGCTCACGCCTGAAGATTACAGGGAAATTCTTGCGCAGTCGAATTTCCGTTTTCGGAAAATTTCCCTCCACTTTCACACTGAAATACAAATATTTTTGGAATAAAGTGATGTATAACAAAATACTGGACAGAGGCAACATCGCAGGAAAACGAAATTACGATTACGGAAAAAATCTTTATTTCATTTACTTTCGTTTTTGAAAGACAAAATACCGCCCCATGCGTATTTTTATGCGTTGGTAAAATTCTTCGATGCATATTTTTGCGCGTTTCCCGATGCATATTTGTACGTGTTGATAAAATTTCGATGCGTACTAGACGCATAATTACGCATTTTGGCAAACTCTGCACGGTGCAGAATTAAAAAAAAATCGAACTTTTACTTCGGCGCAATTAGCACAGCTATTCCAACACTGAGAGAGAGAGTTTGGAAGGATTGGGGAGGGAGGGTGCAATCTATAATTAAATATCGCTCACTGCTAGAAACATGAGATAACATAAGGTTCAATCGCTATGACATCAGAAAAAAAAAAGCAGTTTACATTAAGCAACAATAACAACGATATCGATCTCCATCAATAATTTTAAAAAAATTCACAAGTAGTTTTGGCGAAAATCCGGAAAAAACTATCTTCTGACCATAAAACCACCCCAAAATCCGTTCCCGGGAAATCCAGAATACTGGGCAGGTATGCGGACGTTATTGCACCGATAACGGCTTATTCCGGCATATTACACAACATCACCATGCTGTTCTTCACCAGATATCCGTCCGATATTGGCTTTACCGATGTATCCAATATCTGAATCTCAATGGCGCTTACTTAGAAACAACACCAATTAAACGTTTTCGCATTTGTGCGAAAAGAGCTATAAATGTATTCGCAAAATGCGATCGCAGTTTAAACCGTGATTTTAACAAAAAAAGGACACAAAATTCAGAACTTTTTTGAAATACACTGAAATCCGTAATTCTTCCAACCTGTCCGTAATTCTGTAATCAGGCAGCCGAAACCGTAATAATTACGGAAAATCCGTAATGGTTGGCACCTCTGATACAATATCACACGGTTCTTTCAACAGGAAAGTATACTTACTAACTCTGCATTAAACAAAATCTGTGCAACATGGATATTACTGAGATATGCACATGGCCCACCTAGACACAGCCTAAAACACTCAACTAAATAATCCTAACAATACATCAAACATAAGCACACACACAAACAGCAAAAAAAAAAAAAAAAAAGCTGGTTCGCCAACTTCCCATAAACAGGCTGGTCTTACTGTCATTACTGCAAAACATCACTAGCTCATAGTCTCTACATACTCCTTAAATAACACCACCACCCACAATTGATAGTTTCGTCATATTGCACTTCCAGACTTTTTTGTACCATTGTCACCAATGGAGACCGACTTTTTAAACAAGTTGACAGCATCACAATTAAGACGCTTATTTTTAAGGCTGCACCACATTACAGAATGAAGATGGAAATGAAACTGAGATACGAATTTTTTGAAAAACTGGGAATCCAAAAATTACTCAATCCGACCATAAGCGAATTTTTTTACACACATTCTTAAACCTAAATTTTTATTAACTTCAAGGTTTCTCAACAAACAAGGTTTTCTCAACATTGTATCACACAGTATACATAATGTCTTTCCTTATGTTCATTACTTTGTTAGTTATTGTTTGTTAACTAGGATTTTGTGATTGTTGCTTCAATGTTGAGATATATATATATACACTGCTGGCCACCCAAAATGCAACACCAAGAAGGACATGAGATAGCAAAGCCAGATTTACTGGACACAAAACAACAGATACAAAGATGAAACGACTGAGCTTACAGGCCTGCGCGACTTGCGGAACACGCAGACATTAATAGTTCGTGTGGTCTCCATGGCTGGCAATAAGGGCCCCTACATGCCGCAGCATCGAACGAAAGAGACTTTGGATGTGGATTTGTGGGGTATGTCAGTACAGGCTGCTTCCACACATTGCCACAGTTCATCAGGCGTAACCGCGGGTGGTGCTTGCCAGGCCACTCGGTTGCCGATCAGCGACCAGACGTGTTCGATGGGCAACATATTGAGAGAACAGGCGGGCCACGGCAGCAGTGACATCTGGTGGGCCGTGAAGAATTGTTGCACGATGCGTGCCACGTGCGGGCGCGCATTGTCCTGTTGAAACGTGGCAGCTGGCAGGTCCTGCAGGTAAGGGAGAATTACAGGCTCCAAAACGTCGGAGATGTAGCGGTCGCTGTTGAGTTTTCCGGCGATGTGTACCAGAGGGGTGCGGATGTCATATCCAATTGCGCCCCAAACCATATAACACCAGGCAACGGACCGGTATGGCGATGCATAATGCAGGCGTCATACAGTCTCTCGCCGTGGTGCATCCCCACGCAGATGCGACCATCATGGTGTTGCAGGCAGAAGCGGGATTCGTCGAGAGAAAACAATGTCGCGCCATTTCGTAGTCCAGGTGCGGCATTCAACGGCCCACTGCCGCCGCACTCGACGGTGGTGTAATGTCAATGGTAATCGGAGCAATGGGCGCCCTGTGACAAGTCCCCGTTCCTGCAGACGACGTTGAACGATACGTGCTGACACAGGTTGTTGCGCAACACACCCTAATTCCTGCGCTAACGTTCGTGATGTGGCGGTGCGAGCCGTCAATGCGCGCCGCACAACGTGCCGGTCCTCTCGTTCGGCGGTGTGCCGCGGCAATCGCTCACGTCGGTCACTCCGTCCCTCCTGCACACACCGAATCCATACTCGCCTCACTGTGGCTGGATGTCGTCCTACACGGGCGGCGATGTCTTGGTACAATAAACTGCTGTCGCGATAAGCCACTATTCGTCCTCTGTCGAACTCCGAAACGTGCTGGAATGACTGCCATATTCTGCGACGAGGCATCAGGAAGCTTCCCATGCACAGGTCCAGCAGCACAACAAACTTCCACTACTTACATCCCACCTTCTGTGCACCCTTCTTATAGTGCTTCTCGGTGGCACGCCGGGCGTACATGATTTGCATATGCCCTGCAATGCTAATGGTTTGCATGTCCTCTCACGGGCGACGCGTGCTTCAAATTTCAGGCCAATCGGATGCTTCCTTCTTGATGTTGCATTTTGGGTGGCCAGCAGTGTATATGGTTGAGTCACATTATTGTGACCACCACCTAATATCCAGAGTAACCGCTGTGTGCAGTGCGGACAGCAGCTAGATGGGCTGGGAGCGACTAAATAAGGTGTTGGAAGGTGTTCACAGGTATGTGGAGCCATGCTGACTGCAGTGCATCTGACAGCTGCTGGAAGGTGTATGGAGGAGGATCCATAGAGCAAACAACACGATCGAGGTGGTCCCACAAATGCTCAATTGGGCTTAAGTCTGGGGAATTAGGGGGCCAGGGAAGTAATTTGAAGTCTTCATCGTGCTCTCTGAACCACTCTTGGACATTTCTAGCTGTATGACACGTTGCATTGTTATGCTGGAAGATCCCATACGCCCAGGGAAGACAATCAGCATGTATGGGTGCATGTGGTCTGCAAGGATGGACTCGTACTGAATTCAGTCCATAGTGCCTTCCACAGGTATGGTGGACCCAGGAAATGCCACAAAAACATTACCCCACCAGCTTGTGTTCTTCCAGCAATGGTTGAAGAGTGTTTGTTCTCCGACATTTCCCACCTTATACACCAATGTCCATCCATTCGATGAAGCAGAAAACGTGACTAATCGGAGAAGGCAATCCTTTGCCAATCAGCAGAGATCCAATTTCAATACTGCCGTGCAAATGTAAGCCTTTTCTGCCGATGCACCTTCGTTAGCATAGGTGCAGTGACTATCCATCTGCATCCGCAGGGTTTGCTGAACTGCCATTTCAGACATGCTTCTGGTGGCACCCTGGTTCTTTCGGCCAGTGAGTTGCTCCTGTGTAGCGTGTCAATCGGCCCTCATGCACCTTTGCAGCCGACGTTCACTTTTCACATCAATGGCACGTGGTGCTCCACATCTCTTATTCACAGTAGTGCCATTTCTCTAATCACAATACACTTTAACCACAGCAGTATGCGGAGAGTTCACAAACTGCAGTTTCAGAAATACTGCCACCCTTGACCTGAAAGCCGATAATCATCCCTTTTTTGCAAATCTAATAAATTGTCCCTTTTATCCATGACAGCAATGAGTGATACATTTTCAGAATGCCTACACAGCACACCTTATATACCCTCTCCAAGCCAGCTCATGACACATACCTTCTTTCATTGGCTACGCGCTGTTGACGTCAAAAGTAGGAGATGGTCACAATAATGTGACTCGACTGTGTATATAGCTATGTATGTATGTATGTATGTATGTATGTATGTAAGTACGTATGCTTCGATTTTGAGCACCTGTGATATCACTATGCCTTTCCTGATAAAAAAAAAAAGTATTAGCTGAAAACATATATTGCTTCCTTTCCTAAATACTATAAATGTAATTACAAACAGAATACAATTCAATCACATGAGCAATATAATCATAAAATAGATGGAAATGACTATTTACAAGTTATTTACAATTTGCTGACACCTTAAACTTGAATATCATAACACAGTATACCTTAAAGTCCTATATGGTTTGTTTGAAAGATCCAGATCAAACCAGCTCAATCTGCAATCATAGCTTCCTACAATTAAGTGGTCTCCTATTGAAGAAAAATAAGGCATTGCTGTGTTAGAAAGCACATCTAATCCATAAAACAATAATATTATTAAAAAAATCACTAACATTACTTTTCTAAATATGTGAAAATGTTCAATGGCTAATCTGTTGAGTTAAAGACAGTGCGGCTTCAGAAGATGTGGAATGCTAATATATTGGTACTTGAAAACATTTCATAAAGTGAATCAGGATTTACATTTAGTATTTATTGACTTTGAAATGGCTGCCTAGAAATAAATCAACTGTTTCAGTGTAAAAATTAATGTAGTAAAAGACAGTCATAAGTTTTCACACCAAGAGTTTTGTAACAGATAGCAATGGAAGGAAATACAGTCAAACTTGTCTAATTTGAAGCTGAAGGGGACCATCCAAAAAAAAAAAAATTCAAATTAGGAAAGTTTTAATATGGGCTAGAAAAGTAACTTCAGACATCAATTCAGTGAAGTAAAATACATTATCATTTTACTCAAAGATTTTTCATGGCAATATGTGCCGTACAGTATATTTATTGTTTAATAGTAAAACCATCTCACTATCATATCTTCTGTTACACACATTCTTTTATATCTTGAGATTCAAAGTTGAGCACCCTGAAAGGAAGAATTGTGTAATATATAATTGTGCCCTTATTGGGTCTTTTAATATGCTATCTTACAAGAAGCAATTGATAATGCACTGTTTAATCTATTATATAAGTACTTACTATTGTTATAGCTGGTTATTTACTTGATCTGTTCTTCATGACCTATTCATTCTTGCTTGCAGGTTCTTGTTATTTCATGCTTTTGAATGTAAGTTTTTTTGGGTTTTTTTTTTTTTTTTTCCCTGTAGTTAAGCAGTGTTTATTATATTGTATAAACAGGTCATAAGAATATAATGAACACTAATATCAGGTCATAGGAATATAATGGACACTGCTTAATCTACAGGGGATAAAAAAAACTTTGCATTCAAAAGCATGAAATATAACAAGAAACCTACAAGCAAGAATGAATAGGAAGAGGTCATGAAGAACAAATGAAGTAAATAACCAGCTATAAAAATAGTAAATACTTATATAATAGATTAAACAGTGCATTATCAATTGCTCCTTGTAAGATATCATATTAAAAGACCCAATAAGGGCATGTTATATATTATACAATTCTTCCTTTCGGGGTGCTCGACTTTGAATCCGAAAACATAAAAAAAAATATGTGTATAACAAAAGATATGATAGTAAGATGATTTCACTATTGAATAAAAAACACAAAACACATAATTTAGTATGCTCAGCATATTGTGAATGAGTGATCTCAAAACAGTATATTTAGTTTTTTAAAAAAGCTAGAAATTTTTTATTGCTTTTTGGAGTTAATACTCTGAGTTGTAGTAAACTCTTCTAGTTTATTGAGCACTTGGAAAATAGAGTCACTCATGTTCTGCTATCCCTCAGCAAACCATTTCAACTCTTGGATGTGGTCCTAGCCTGTGCAGAAGTTGGGATCCGCCTCTGGAAGTTCCGGCTGTTCCACTTTATCTGAAGATGCAATGTTATTCCAATTGCTCCAAACATCTGCAAAATTTCTGCATCTCATAAGGAACACCTAAGTCATGTCCAACATCTTTCCAGTTGTCCACATTGGGTACCATCTCCTCAACAGCTTCATTTTGCTCTTCACCTTTGATTTGAAAGAAACCCCCTTTTCCAAAGCATTTGGAGATAGTTTTTTTGTGTTACTTGGTCCATGCACTGTTACACATTCAGGCAGCACATTCGTGACAATATCAATCGCTGATCGCCTAGCCACAGAACATGTTGCCTACACGACACTGCAGGCTGTTTCTTGTGGTCTGCGAGGCATTTTTACTTCAAATTATCTAACAAAAGTTCAATTTACAAATGATTTTTTTTACATTGTGTTAATAGAAAATTCAAGGGAAAAGTTCAAATTAACCACAAATTTGAATTATATACATTCAAATTAGTCAAGTTTGACTATATACTATTAACAAGGTTTTTACACATTTACAGAAAATAAATTCCATGACTTCATCAAAATATTCCAGGAGCTTAAATTTTTGCTAGAATCATAGTGCTTTGTTTTATATTTATCAAATCAGGGTGAAATTTACTATGCATTTGGAATTTCTATGAAGCCCTGTGGGTTTCACTGTTACAGATCTTCAGTATGTGTTACATCTTCAGTGAAGTGGCAAAACTTCTATGAAGTCCTATCCTATGTGTTCCACTGTTACAGAGTGTTCTTGAGTGTGTGTTACATCTTCGATGAAATGAAAAATTTCCCCGTATAAAGGTTGCTCTGTGTAAAACTGGAATTCAATAATGCAAAACAATTTTGCCATGGTATTGAAGATTCCCTATTGCCTAGTATCTATTACCACACACACACTGGCGACAGGGAAGCCAGATATCAATTCCTTCAGCGAAGAAAGCGCATACTAAAAGAAATGGCCATCTTGGACTAGCGGAAATAACTTGTTTTTGTGAATCCAACTGCATGTAAATGTTATACCACAAACCAAGGTCACTGAAAATATGGTGCTCTAACATCTTGCACTGCAGTGTCACATGAGATGAAAGAAATGACATTGCGTCTCCGTATTCTATGGAAGGAAGTGATGTCATCACAAGCAGATGCCAAAGGGAGCTAGAAAAAAATAATGCAATCAATCTAAACATTTTGACTTTTTTTATTGCAAAAAACATTTCAGGATTATTCCAGGACTATTCCCAAAAATATGAAAAATAATGGACTTTTCAGGCCTGGAAAAAGTGAAATCAAATTCCAGGACTTCAGAGCGAACCCTGTATTAATGGTTCGAGAAAAGACAATGGAAGTTGAAAGCTCCCACTTTTATTTCCAATCTATATGGATAAACTGGGGAAGGGAAGTAATTTAGTATCCAGTGCTGAGAATGGGTGGCTGCAATATAAAAAACAATTTACTGAAAGCTAAACACTAAGAGCCTATTTAGAATAAATTATCAATGTTTATTCAGAATTAAAATTTTTATTAACATTGACTGTAGTTTTGCAGAGCATTTGGCTTGGCATCAATGGAGCGTAAACATTCAAATCATTGTGACATTATCAGAGTTCTGAGGGTCACGGTTTTGGGCGAGTTGTTTCCACACGCTTGAAAGAAATGGAGTCGACGTCATGTTGTTGACAAGCTGTGAAGAGTTCCGGTACATGTGAAAAGCTTCTAATACATTAAGCTTGATGGTCGAACGAATCAGGCTTATCAATAAGCATAGCGTTTCCAAACAAAAAAATTATAGTTATTTTCATGACAATGATGGGCTACTGATGACTTCTTCAGTTCATAGTTCCGTACGTAAGTCTTGTGTTCCTTCACACAGAAACTTAAAGCCCTGCAGGTCTGTCCTATACATGAAAGTGCATATTCACAAGGTATCTGTTAAATTCTCCAGGGATTTCTCTTTGACAAAGTCTGTTGATCCGTGAAAATTCATCCTGTTTATGGGTTTGAAAAAAACTTTAAAATTAAAACTTTGGAGAATTTTTTAAATTCTGAAGCAAATCTGAGGAGCAAATGGGATAATCACCTAATTCGTTCGTACTGGGTGGTCTACTGGCGTGAACGAGCAGACAGGCTTCTTTCTGTTTCCTAAATTTTTGGACAGCTTTGTCTATCACGGAAGAGCTATATCCTGTGTACTGCAATTCGTTTAAGAGAATCAAGCTCTTTCTGTGAGGAATCTGCAGTTGAGCATATATGTACTGCATGATATATGTATGAGTAGGAAGCAGAATTTTTTTGTTTCCATGGATGATTTGATTTTGCATGTGGAAGTAAGGAAACAGCAACTGGTTTTTGATAAACTGTTGTACTAAAGGATCCTTCAGAGCGTGACACAAGGACATCCAGGAATGGTAAGCAGTCATTATTTTCAGTCTCGCATGTGAACTGTATATGAGGATCAATTGAATTGATAAGTTCAACTAATTTAGGTATTTCCAAATTCCTGCCTTTCCGGAAGACAAAGGTGTCATCTACATATCGAATCCACAAGTCGAATGTAACGAGCTGAAAGAGTTTGTCCTCTAAGTGAAGCATGTAGACTTCGCATAAAACAGAATATAGTGGGCTACCCATTGCAAGGCCTTCCGTCTGTTGGAAAAATCCTCTCTCTAGGAGTCAACTAAATTACAGTATAACTACAAGCAACAGAGTATCACATGTTAAAAATTTGGAATGAATAAGAATAACTGTCATGAAGCCTAAATCATTGTTTCTTAGTTTCACTCCAGAAATAACTGATAGTGCAGTTTATAGGAAAAGGCAAGAACTAGTGAAGATGTCTTCCTTTGTTTAAGGATGATTTATTCATGGGACTGTAAAGTTTGATATGGAATTGCACAAAAGAATCAGCAGAGCAGAGAAGTCTTAATACTGTATTTTCACCACAGAAGAGATATCAAATTTGAAACTATTTATATACAATGCAGTACTTATAACTACACTATTTTTCTAAGCAGTGAAAGCTGTTACAATGTACACCGACAAGCCATTTACATTATGACCACCTACCTAAAAAGCTGTAGGACACCCTTTTGTCCGCAAAACAGCGGCCATTTGGCGAGGCATCAATTTAATGAGGTGGCAATAGGTATCCTGGGGTATCTGGTACCATAATGTCAACAGCAGGTCCTACAGTTCTCATACATTTCGGGGTGGTAGTGATTTTGCGCTAAGACACTTTTCCAAGTCAAACCACAAATGTTCGATTGGGTTCATGTCAGCTGAATTTGGAGGACAGGGCATTAACAGAAAGTCACCAGCATGTTCCTCGAACCACTCCTTGACGATTCTGGCAGTGTGGCATGGCGCATTATCCTGTTCATAATGGCCATCATCAACAGGGAACACAGTTCCCATGAATGGGTGAACTTGGTTTGGAAAAATGTTCAGGTACCTGAGAGCTGTCGGGAATTGTGATATTGGGGCCTAAAGTGTCCAAGAAAACATTGCCAACAACATAACACCACTGCAGCCAGCCTGTTTCCACCCAAAAGTGCATCCAAGTGCCATAGCCTCCGTTGATAATCGGTATATCCACACTTGGCCATCTACGTGATGCACCAGGAATCTTGATTCGTCAGACCAGGCCACTTTCTTCTAATCATCCACAGTCCAATCTCGATGATCTTGGGTCCATTTCATGCATTGTTGGTGATGATGATGTGCAGTGAGCATGGGGACCTGGCTGGTTCTTCGGCTACGCAGAAGGCTGCAAAGAACTGTGTGCTGTGACACATTGCCTTGATCACCACTGTTGTAGCTGCAGGTGATTTGTTGCACTGTGGCTCTGTGGTTGCTGTGAACAATGCGCCACAGTCTCCGCTCCTCTCTGGCATCAATGGGCTGATGCCAACACGCGGCTGCATGACGGTTCAGCATTTCGCCATCTGTGCACCACTTTTGATACCTACTCACTACAGAGGCACATGAACAACCCACAAGCTGCGTTGTTTCCGAGATTGTACTTCCGAGGCACCATGCCATCACAATTTGTCCTTTATCAAACTCCAATGAATCTGCAGCTTTTCCCATTCTGATTCCGAATACTTCACTAACCAAACGCTGGTCCTCGGGCTGTACATATACTGCTCTGTGAACTTCACCTGCACCACCATTCAGTCTCCAGGCGCACTCATTTCTCTAAGTTGGGGGTGGTCATGATGTTAATGGCTCATTGATGTATAAGGACCTTTAAGGGTAGCTACTAACACAAAAGTGGTAAGAGGATTATTATTTTTTTTTTATTGGAGGTTTAAAGACCACCATGAGCAACTCAATGGGCTATAAGCAGTTGTCCGTCCCTAATTCAGGGTCACTGACTCCCAAGGAAGGGAGAGACCCAGAGCCGTAAGACAAACAGAACATCCATGCCTCACCGGGATTCCATCTCGGACGAATGATCAGAAGCCATCGCAGCCATCGCTTAGACCACTGCCCCGCCGGGAAGGCTAAGAGGATTATTGGAGGCAAGTGAATATGTTGATTCAGTAGCTGATTAGAATTAACCCCACAGGCATTAGAACTTACTTGCATACCTTTCTGCCACAAGAAAAAGATAGAACAATGAGATGGTTTGGGCCCAGTACACTGCATGGGCTATGAAAGATTACCCCCAAGCAGATCACATTCCATTTTGGTAGCAGCAAACTACAATATGTTAGATGCAAAAAAACTTTGCAATTAACAGAAAGATGTGGAGAAAGTTTGTATCAGTCAAGCTTTAATTACACTGCTATTTGTTGAAAATGCAAAACCAGGAAAAATTTGCGTTACTGAACTGAAACTCACATGATGGGTAGGTCACATGAGGAGATGCAAATGATTTCAACTGCAGCACACATGCATATGATGTGCGCCAGCCACACCACTGTAGCTGACCCTCAGGAGATATAAAAGCAGAATGCAAAAGGCACAGTTAATTTAGATGGGGAATGTGGCAGTAAGGTAGTGGTAGTAACTGAATATGCCCCACCATAGCAGATGAGACCTGTATGTACAGCCGATGAACTTTGAGCCAGGCCAATGTGTTCGACTGCGGGAAGTTGGACTTTCTTTCCACGACATCACTGCTCATGTTGGGCAAATCGCAAGCACAATAATGTAAATATGGGGTCATTGGGATGCCGAGGGTCTGATGCACCGATATTAGGGGTCTCGAGCCCAGCAATGGAGAAATGCATGGGAAGACTGTCATCTGCACCATTTGGCATTGGTGGACTGAACAGCCATGCCCCGAGAGTTAGAGCAACCAGTGGAGGTGTGTGTCATATCAAGGGTTGTCTGCAAGTTCTGTTCAATGCCGTTTGTTTCAGAGAGGCCTAATCACTTGCAATCCATTACTTCAACTTCCCTTTACCTTAAACCACAGACGTCAGCAGCTGCAACAGGTCCAAGAATGTACACAATGGCACGATGAATGGCAGTACATAGTGTTTTCCGGCGACCTGTGGTTGAACCTAATGGCCCACAATGGACATATAGTTGTATGGCGACACCATGGTGAATGGCTGCTGAAGGCATGCATTATGCAGCAACATACAGGCCCCAACACCAGGCATTCTGGTGTATGTGGGGGAGGGAAGGACTCCATTCACATTCTCATTTCCTATGCACTGCAAGAACCATCACCAGCCAGCAGTACATTGTGGAAGTTGTGGAGGCTGAAGTGCTGCCCCATCTGCAGACAATCCCTCATGCCATCTTTCAACAGGAAAATGCCCAATCACGTCTCAGAATGTCTTACAGTTCCTGGTTGCACACGTGACACATCTTCCTTGGCCAGTGTGTTTGTCTGATTTGTCGCCCAGTGAATATGTGTGGCATATGATCACTTGACATGAGACCAAACAGGATCCACCACCAGTTACCCAAGATGAATTTTGGGTATGAATCAAGACAGCATGGAATGACCCGCAGTGCGACATCCAGAACCTCTTCTGGTTGATGCCCCCACGTACTTATATTATTGCCACTCGTGGTGTATACACAAAATACTGAGTATTGTGTGTTTCATGCCACTTACATCTTGAATCGTAAGTTATGCACCCTATGAATTTCATTTAAATATCTCAAATATTCCTTGGTGTTGCATTTTCAACAGACAGCAGTGAATTATCAGCACTGCAGAGGCTGATGTCGCCAAGTAATTTTTTTTTATTTAGAGAATAATTCTCAAGAAAGACTATCATTAAAAAAGGAAAGAGGTATTTACTGCAGCCCAGAAATGTGAGTCTTTGTAATCAGATAAGTACATCAGTGCAGGGGATTAGCCCACAGCCGACGGTTCCAGCTGGTCATTTCACCTAAGGAAATGACCTGTTAGAACCGTCATTTTACAAACAATTCACTCTTCTACTAATTTCGCCATCTAATTTATTCTTTCTGTCAAGTGTGTTTGACAAAAAGAACAAATTAGATGGCAAAATTAGAAGGCGAATTAATTCTTTATTGAAAGTCATAGCTGCCTTATGAGGATTTCATGGGAATGATGGTTCTCATGGAAGACCCAAATGGCTGTGTATGAAAGTTTAATTGTTCCTACTTTGATGTAAGGCAGTGAAATCTGGGTACTGCAGAAAAGAGACATAGGAGTCATTTGTGTGCTGGGGAGATGCCTTATTTATGGGGGGGGTAAGACATGCACCGATCGTGTGAGGAATGAAGACGTGTTGCAGATGTTAAATTGTGAGGCAAAATATTTTTAGTATGGTGGAGACTAATATTCTTAGGTGGTTTGGCCATGTTGAAATAATGAGTGATGAGGTGCTGACTAAGATAATTTTTCCAGCCCAAGTGGCAGGAAAAAGAAGTAGAGGAAGGCCAAGGAAAACATGGAAAAACCAGATTCAGGAATGTCTGCATGAGAAAAAGATTATGAGTATGGAGTACAAAAGGTCTTGCATGCAGTGTGTGATGGATGTTAATGAAGCTCGAGCGATATGCAAAGATCATTGTAAATGGAGACTTTGATACACCAACAGTAAGTGAATTCTAGTTCTATCAGTTAAATGTGTACTTGTCACATGGTCTTTCTTTTAGGAACTAACCTCTGAATCTCAGATAACAGCTTAATGGTATGTATGTATGTATGTGTGTATGTATGTATGTGTGTATGTATGTATGTATGTATGTATGTATGTATGTATGTGTGTGTGTATGTATGTAGAAATGTGAAGCTACTGAAAGCATAAGAGAACATACAGCATAAGTGACAAAACAAAACTGCCACATGGTTCCCTGCATTACCCGAATAAACAGATTTCATTATAAAATAAGATGGAAGAGCAAATTCATAGATGTTACCTTGAGGATGGATGGCAAAACTTGACACCCACTTGCAATTTGCCAACAATTTTTTCGTCAATTCCTGTTTTAAGAGATTGTACATTCTGATGTAACGCTGAGTTGCCACAAAAAAGAAAGGACGAAGTGGATGAAAGCAAATGCTCTGGACAGGTCCCTTCAATTTCTGGAATGGAATCTGGAAAATAGAGCAATACATAATATTAAAAAAAAAATGGTTTGTTGAACAAGAGGAAAAAATAAGGCTTCAAAATTTTCATAAAAATTTCATTTCATGTGGGAAGGAAGAGATGTTTACTTCATGTAGCAAATAAAAATCAATTTCAAGTAGCATTAAATAATGCATAACACCTTTCCAGTTTATTGAATCAAAAATGCATAATTTCTTACTATTACCATGGTTAAAAGAAGAAAAGAAAAAAAAACTCATAGCTGACATGTATAGTAGTGAAAATAATGAATTACTTACTGAGTGAAAAAAAAATCATTCTATCGCATGTTTAAAACATCAGTGACAGATTATGTGCTTTAAATAGTTCATATGCCAATCAAATAATCTTTTATGAAAAACTACATAAAAAAACTGGTAAATTTTAAGCTACTAAAAATACAATTGCTAAGCTATACAAGGTGTGTGTGTGTGTGTGTGTGTGTGTGTGTGTGTGTGTGCGTGTGTGTGTGTGCGTGTGTCTTATATTCCCCTACATACTAGTGTGGCACACCACTACCTTATTTTCAAAGAAATGAACACAAATGTCAAATGCTCCCCAAATGAATAAACAAACGTACCAAAATATGCTTACTAGCACTTCATTACAAATGCTCATCTGTGCATGCACATAAATATAGCAGTTCCAAAAAGTTTTGGGGTGGAAACAGCAATAAGCAGCAAGAGTGGAAAATTGTTGTAGTAGCTGTATGGTGAGAAATGTTACTCAAACAATTACAATCACACACACACACACACACACACACACACACACACACACACACACACACACACACACACACACACACACACACACAACCTAGACAAGGGCTAGAAAGTTGAACACCTTTCTCAAAACTGCTGGAGTTGCCTGTTTTTAGTACAAGAAGGATGAACAATAATGAATGACAACAAAACAAGGTCATAAAACAAATACTTACAAGCCTAAATATTGGAAGCTTCACATAATTTTTAATGTATAAATAAAGTTAAAAAAAAAAAAAGGTAACAGTTGTGGCATGCTACATTATGTTTGTGCTTTCACTAGTGGAGAAGTGTGACATGAGTCACAGGTCAAATGGCTCTCTCTCTCTCTCTCTCTCTCTCTCTCTCTCTCTCTCTCTCTCTCTCTCTCTCTCTCTCTCTCTCTTGTAACGACTGGTTAAAAGCTTTAGTCTTCTTTCTTGCACCTAAAGCTACCTTTTTTCAGCTTGACCAAAGATATATTTTCAGTTGGACCTACATGCTAAGCTAATTTTCTCTAGCAAAGCACTTGTTGAAATAACATCCTTTATGCAGCAAATCACTAAAATCAAATGATAATGAAAAAACAAACTGCAAAATATTTACAAAACCTCAGGAGCTGAATGCAGTACCTTGCCAGAGAGCTATAGAAAGAACATGAAGTAAGTAGCTGAAACTGCTTACCAGTTTTGCACTGAAATTTAATAACTATGCAGTAAATATACACCTGTAGCAGTAATGAAGTGAAAAGTTTATAAAAAAAACTGATGACATTAAAACTCATCAAAAAATTTTAGAGTTAGAAAAATAAAAATCTGATTTTATTTTAAATGAAATACCAGAAAATAGTACTAACTGGTACAATGGTTTCAGTTATAAGAGCCTACCTTAGCTGTTAGAATGCAATGAGTGTTTGCCTGTGAGTCTGTCTGCAATGCATTGCATTAAAAAGGGATGTTGTTCTTTGCTGCTATCTCCCCATCATTTTCTACAAAACTATGGTAAATAAGACTTGGTTTGGTTTAGTTTGACAATATGTTGCAAAGGAAATTTTTTTCAGATACATT
Organism: Macrothele yani; assembly: GCA_039090855.1. Taxonomy (NCBI): domain Eukaryota; kingdom Metazoa; phylum Arthropoda; class Arachnida; order Araneae; family Macrothelidae; genus Macrothele; species Macrothele yani. Next base: position 15,637,495 of record CM077028.1, read on the forward strand.
TTTAACTTCGATAGATGGGTCCTTATTGCCAGCTTGATTATTAGTGGAAATTCCTATAGCTCCATTGAGGAGAAAAAATAAAATTCAAGTAGCATTCCTTAATGCACAAACAATATAACTATTTTTCTGGTACTTTATTTAAAATAAAAAATCAAATTAGATTTTAACCCAAAGTTTTTTCATGCACCGTTACATTAATTAGGCATCTTTTAAAGCTAGTTCAGAATCAAAAAACAAATGTTTGAAGTCCAAATTAGAAGTCACTGCAATATCAAAATACTTACAAGTACTCCAATTAAGCCATTTTAAAGGAAAGAGTGCTGTCGCATTACTGTTTTGCAGAGAAGTTATTTTTGTAATGCAGTGAAACCAAAATACCGATCCAGAACTAATTACTTTTATTCTTTGCTTCTGAAGGAACTTCAACAAATGACTAATGCATGTGTACCAATGCTAGTCTTATGAATATGCTAAGTAAGCTACAGCTTAGCATGATGTTAGGGGTCTCAAAAAAGCATTTTAACATTGGCCTATTGATTTACTCTTTCTGCACAACATACGGAATTGTTTTAAGGTTCACTGCATCTGCTGTAATAAGCTTCACTTCTGATAATTAAAAGAATGCAAATCAAATAATGAAAATTGTCTGAGATTGAAATGGGGTGCTTTCAATAGAGCATATTTCTTTTCCTCTATCTAGACAACTGCTAGTAACTTCTGATAACTTCAGTAACTGCTGGTAACTTCTCTAAAAATGAAGTGTGAAATTTAGGTCTCCATAGGCCAAGCCTGTCCCAGTGTGAGCCCAACTAAGGTTAGGCCAGGCGTATAATGGAAGATTTAGTAATTTTCTTCCTGTATTAAAGAAAAAAATTCAACTCACAAAATAAAGGTTAACTTGTTAAAAAAACAGATGGAGAAGATCACTGAGTGAAATGAAAGACATGGAAGCACATTCGTCACCCGACGAGTTGATTAACTACAGTTAAAATTGACAAGCTCATACACGAGACCGACAAAGAAAAAAAAAAATGCTGAACTTTTTAAACAGGTGAAAAATCAGAACACGCCGATAGAAAATTTGAATATAATGCATCATGAGCAAGATGGAATTGTTTGCTGTAATTTAAATATGTAAATGTTAAACTGGGGCTCACCACTATATTTACAATATAAAATTACTGAATTTGAAACAAAATAAAATGGCGTTAAAAGACATTGTTTCAAACACTCGTTGTTGTTTTTACTCTCATTTCGTTTTGTTGTTGTACTTGCTAGAATACCAGGTCAAGTTTCCTCTTGCAAGCAAACCTTGCTTTCTTCCCAGCAAGTTCCACAACCATATTTGTCTTTTGTTGACTCTGCAGCTGCACAGCACTGATTGCTTAATTTTTAATTCTGCTGATGATATCTTTCCATTCCCATTTGTTTTCTCTCATTGTCACTTTTTTTTTTTTTTAATTCCCTAAGATGACAATTTTATACATCATGCTGAAAGAACTTTTAGCCTGAAGACTATGCATGTAAAGCTTTCACTATTTTGGACAAATGGTGTAACTCTGAGAATATGAATACTTATGAATGCCATGCATCAGTTCTTAAAATTTTTCCAATTCGTCACTTCTGTTTTTGGAAATTTTCCGGTGCCTTATTAGGCTGAAATGCAAACATTTAACAGCAACACAGGATAGCAGGAACATCACAGGGGAAAACAGTTATGATTACAGGAGGAATCTTTGCTCCAACCAAATTTTCGGAAATGCCTCCCCCTTTCAAGTTGAAATACGAATATTTATGGAATAAAAGAGCACTGAACAACAATACTGGGCAGAAGGAACATCGAAAGAGAGAGGGGGGGACGCTTATGAGAAAAATCTTCAATCTTCACTTGGCCTAATTTACATTGTCGAAAGTGAAAAATGGAATTCAAATGGAAAAGCGAAACCTCAACTACCACAAATCTCCTCAAAAGTTCTGTTGAGTTGTACACCAATCTTAAGAAAAATGCAACAATAACGACAAATGCGCAATTCCTCAAATCCATGGAAGAATCTAATTCCTGAAGATTACAGGAAAATCTTCACACCATCTCAACTTTCGTTTTCAGAAATTATTGCCTCCAGTTTCATGCTTAAATACATACATTCATTCATGCAATAAAATAATATTTAACAACGCTGAACAGAGACAACATCACGAGAAAAAAGGAATTACAATTACTGGAAAAACTTTCACTGCATTTTAACTTCCATTTTTGAAAGTTTTGGAAGATGAAATACTGTTCACAGATGGAAAACAATCCACCCTTGCCCCCACTAAAAAATTTCTCTTCAGTTTTGCATTGATTTCGAGAATGACCCAAATGATGATGAAAAAAGTGGAATTTTGCGAATCCGTGGAAGAATCTTATGTATGCAAGCTGGGCTATAAGGCGAGAGTCACTAACTGGGTGGATTATTGCTTTGAAGGTTGAAATTAAATTATGTTTTTACTTTGTTAGCTTTATGACTAAAACATGAGGCTTTTTTTTCTTTTCCAAGAAATGTTTACTTAAACAAGCTTTTCAGCTTCATGAAACAAGATTATTGCATTTCTGACACAATTCATTGCTACAGCAGAGATAAGAAAGTTTGAAATACCGGTTTACATATTTAGGAATCGAGGCTACCTTGTTTTGCACTCAAATGTGGAAAGGGAAATGCATTTACATTTTTAACAGAAGTAAGTAGTCAGGTCTAAACCTCATCTGCGAGAGGAATTCTTACAAGAAATGGCACATCTTTCTGCATTACGCTCCACTTACTTCTGATTACGCACATATTTCTCGATGTATCGAGATTTAAAAAAAACATGTTTTCCATGTTATTTTTTCAAGTAGAACCATTTAATGGTGGTTTTTAACTGCTGTTACTTTTTGCATGTTATATTTCCTTTGAGTGAAAAGCAATTTCTCGGTTGGAAGTTATTAATATTTGCTGCGAATATATAATTCAGTAGGGCATTTTTTTCTCTCCAGAGGAAGCCTTGTGTTATTTACGCTTTCCAACAGTAGGTTGAAGAAGCGTATATGCTCCAGCTTTGTCCGTCCGTCTGTCTGTCGGCACGATAACTCGCGTAAAAATGGTTCGATTTCAATGAAATTTTAGTATGTGGTAGGGGACCACCTGGGGACGAACCCTATTGAAAATGGACGAAATGGGTCAAAGGTCACGACACAGGAGCGGGATCCATTCCATTGCTCTTATGCGTCATAACTTGCGTAAATATAGTTCGATGTCGATGAAATTTTTACATGTGGTAGGGGACCACCTGGGAAGGAACCATATTCAAAATGGGTGAAGTGGGGTCAAAGGTCAGAGCATAAGAGCGGGATGTATTCCATTGCTCTTATGCGTCATAACTTGCGTAAATATGGTTCAATTTGGATGAAATTATAGTATGTCGAAGGGGACCACTGGGGACGAACCCTATTGAAAATGTACAAAATGGGATCAAAGGTCAGGACATAGGATCGGGATCCATTTCATCGCCCTTATCTCATACTATTAAAGGAGCACTTCTTGTATGTATGTAAATTTTATTTTGAAAACGGCTCAAAGGATTTTGATGAAAGTCATTACCTACCGTTTTCTGGTACTAGAGATTGATTCAGCTTGATCTCGACTTAAGGAAAATTTGTTTAGTGGGTTAAATAACCACCCCGAATTATCACATTTTTGGTGTCATGGCGCCGCCCCATTAATGTTACCCATGCTTAGAAATCTTATGACGTCACAATCTTGCGTTTTAGATGGGGCACGGTCCCGCCCTCTGTCTCATTACGTCAAGCATTGCGTGTGGATCCTATTAAAGTTTTATGACATCACTCTCTTGCGAGCAGATGGTCGCGATTCCCATCTGCCTTATTATGTCACGCATTGTGTTGGTATGTCCGGCCGCACGATAACTTGCGTAAAAATCGTTCGACTTCAATGAAATTTTAGTATGTGGTAGGAGGACACCTGGGAAGGAACCCTAATAAAAGTGAATGAAATGGGGTCAAAGGTCAAGACATAGGAGCGGAATCACTTCCATCGCCATTATGCGTCATAACTTTCGTAAAAATGCTTCGATTTGGATGAAATGTTAGTATGTTGTAGGGGCCTGCCTGGGAACGAATCCTATTGAAAATGGGCGAAATGGGGTCAAAGGTTAGGACACAGGAGCGGGATCTATTCCATAGCCCTTATGCATCATAACTTACATAAAAATGCTTCCATTGAGACAAAACTTTATCATGTTATTGCCAGAAGACATGTGTTCAAAGTCTGAAATGTGCCAGGGCATAAACTTTAAAGTCTGTGCTGCGCCCTCTAAAGTTTGGATCCGGGCAGAGCTTTCCGAATTAAAACCTGTGCCGACCTTTAGTGTGGAATGTGTGATATGCACCTTCTGTGCCACAGGAAACTCACTGCACCTAGAAACAACTGGCCAAAGTACACTTGACACTAATAAGAAAAGATGGTCAAGCATATACAGGGTGTCTACAAAATTTTGGAAATGCAATTTCATGACCATTTTTTAAAACTTTCTCAAAATTTTGTATAAACAACATTTGGTACATATCAACATTATATAAATATCTCATCATCGTCATCATCATTGTCAACCATTATCAATCCAATGCTGGATGAAGGTCTTCCCAAGTTTCTTTCACAATTGTCTGTCTTGAGCCTGTCTCCTCCATGTCAATCAGACATGCTTTCGAATTTCACCCATCCATCTCCCATGGGGTCTTCTTCTGGGTCTTTTTGTGTCCCTTGGAATCCAGTCTAAAATTTCAGTTGTCCATCGGTGGTGTGTTCTTCTGGCAGCATGTCCAGCCCATTGCCATTTCAGTAATTTCACTCTGGTCACAATGTCGTCCACTCTTGTCATTTTCCTTATCCACAAGTTCCTCTTCTTATCTTTCCTGGTTACACCAAGCATGCTTCTCTCCAGGCTTCTTTGAGTTGTCTGCAGTCTATGTATATTTTTTTAGCTAAGGCCCATGTCTCTGTTCCATATGTAAGCACTAGCAGGATGCATTGATTAAACACTTTCCTTTTAAGACATAATGGCAGACTGCTCTTAAAAATTGTACTGTTTCTTTCAAAAGCTCTCCATCCAAGTTTTATACGCCAAATAATTTCTTCATCAATGTGACCCTCACTTGATATCTGCTGCCCAAGATAAATATAGGTATCAGTTGTTTCAAGCTTTTCTCCATCAATCAATAAATCTTTTTTGACTTTTGACTTCTGAAAGTTCATTTTTAAACCCACTTCTTTACTCTTGTCAGCAAGTTCTTGAATCATACTCTACAGCTTGAAGGGTAGCTGCAAAAATGACTACCTCATCAACAAAATGAAGGTGAGTTAAATAATCTCCATTAATCTTTATCCCTTTGTTTTCCCAGATCAATGATTGAAAGACATTTCACAATGTGGCATTACAGAGTTAGGAGATATGGTGTCACCTTGTCTCACTCCTTTTCCAATTTTTATTAGTGCTGTATCCTTAAATATCTGAACCTTTGCACTTGCATTTTCATAGATGTTATTAATAATGCTAATGTATGCATCTTCAATACCGTAGGATTTCAAAGCCATTGTTACTGCTGATGGTTTCACGGAATCGAAGGCCTTTTCATAGTCAATAAAAGCCATGCATAATGGGAGTTCATATTCTCTTGTTCTTTCAATTAGTTCTCTCAGTACATGGATATGATCCACAGTGCTGTAGCCACTCCTGAATCCAGCTTGTTCTCTTGGTTGAGCCATGTCTAGTGTTACCTTCAAGCAATGTGAAAGAACTTTGGTGAAGACTTTATAAACCACTGATAAGGAGGCTGATGGGCCTGTAGTTCCCAAGATTCTCAACGTCACCTTTTTTATGTAGCAGGATCATTGTAGCATTGTTACATCCTCAGGAATCTTCTCCTCATTGAGACATCTAGTGAAAACTAGGGCAAGCGTAGTATATATATATATATATATATATATATATATATATATATACAAAATCTGAGAAAATTAGAGCATAATTCTAAACAGAACAATTAAAATCCACCAAAAGAGTAAACAAGCAAAAAGAGAAAGTAGGAAAAAAGAGTTGCAAGAAAAAGAGACTGTCATACATGGCTTTTTCAAGGACTAGCTTGGACAATGCTCTTTTTTTACTGCAAAAGACCTTGAATACTGGGTTTCTGCTACAATAAGCTTGCTAAGCGAAATTTTCAAACAGAGAGGCCCAAATCTCAAAAAACAATTAAACCATTAAATTAAACCACCCCAAAAAATTATTTTTATCACATAACCTAACTAGATTTTTTTAATAAAAACTCATTTTAATATAAACAAGTTTATCATGCTGGCCCAACTTCAGATACAACCACGCACAAAGAATTACTTGGATTGTCACTAGAAATTGAAAAATTACTAAAAACAAAAAATTCACGACCCCAAAGCAAAATTCATGACCCTTTTCTAAATTCATGACTTTCATGATTTGCGTGACCAGTAGACAACCTGATGTACAAAAATGTTGCTCATAATTCATTTGGCTTTGAGTTCCTCTGAAAAGCAGCTTAAAGGCAAATATAATATTCCTAATGAAAGACTACGTGGAAAAATGCTCATATTAACTTAATTGGGAAGAGCATACGTATTCATACTTATAAACAGTATACATATTCATAATTATAAACAGCATACATATTCATACTTATGTTAGAGACAATTACTGAGGTGCATTCAAGCAACATTTTTTCAAATCATAATCGAAAATAACATTCAGGTACACAATTCTTTAAAAGCAATTATTATTAGATCAATGCCATTTTCTGTTGAATGACACATACCTGCGAACGGTATTGAGACAGCTGATGGATGACGACAGCTTTAGTTCCTGCCTCAGGGACCATCAAAGAAGCAAAGTAATCCCCTTTGGCATGCCATGTCAACTGTTTAACTTCATTAGGATGGTTGATCACTATACACATCTTCACAAGACTGGGAAAATGTTTGTTCTGTTCCAAAGTATACTGTTCATCTTTCACTAATGTCCACTGCACAACTAAAAATAAATTGTATACATTCATACACACTACTTAAAATGCAGATACTGTCCATAATTACTAAACAAAAGCATAATGGTACACTGAAACAAGCAACAAACAGCCACTGATGAATGTATGGAATACCAAAAAGGCAGAACCTGGGTGTCTACCAAATTTGGGAACTGCAATTTCATGATCAATTAACAATTTTCATGACAATTTTTAAAAGACTCGTGTATGTTTGTTTGTTTGTTTTACAGCCATTTTCGAAACGTGCGTACATATATATGTACATATCTACCTAAGGATCCAAGACAGCAGCATGTTTATGTGCACACCCATGCACAGGTAATTATAAATGATGGGGGGGGACTGCCATCTTTTACTACAGATAAGTGCCTCCTGCTAGTAACAAAAATCTGACTCATATTTTAACTGTGCCTAAAAGTAAGCTAGAATGTTCATCACTGTGCTACACAACTTCATTACACATCTTTTAACATTTAAATCTGAAGAATGTTATGACTCCATAAGCAGTACTATAATATAAATTGCTAAATTGAATTCAAAAATTTCTAAACATTTGTACATATATTTTTATGCTAAAACACTTTCTGCTTTAACAATTTTCATTGTAAGGAAGGGTACAAGAGCCATTTTTTTGACACATGGATTGCTAGATGGATGTCACATGTTTTAAGTGGTCGGTGCATGGAAAATTACTTTGATTTTTGCCAGAAAATGAACAGCTACTAAAAACAAAAAGAAATTCATGACCCCAAAGCAAAATTCGTGACTTTTTCATGACTATCATGACTCTTTCCTGAATTATTGACTTTTCCATGATTTTCATGACAAGTGGACACCCTGATAACATGCCATTATGGGGGGGGATAACTGGGAGGTTTTAAATATTTGTAAATATACCTGGCCATAACTGAGAGGTTTCAAATATGCATTTGGGGTGTTCTATAGATATCCATATCTGTGAGAGTCTGCATGCAACTGCTGTGTCCATTACAATGCATGCAGTTCTGCATGGACAATAGACAGTGGCTATAATTTGAAGGCTTTATATTTGAGGGGTGTCCATAAATGGAATAGTTTTACTGCAATATGGCAAACATATTGCTAAAGGGAAGGAAGAGGGAACATACACCAGCTATAAAAAAATAATTAATATGAATAATAAAAAACAACCAGTAGACACCCTGATAACATGCCATTATGGGAGGGGGGGGCAACAACTAGGGCCTCTGTAAAACTTGGAGAGGTGCCAGCTAGTTCTGTGTGATCTTGGCAAATAAGTCTAAATGTCACATTGATTGACCAGGTGAATGAGTTAATGAGTTTGTGTATTTAAGAAGCATGTTTGACAGAGAGAACAAATTGGATGGTGAAATTAGTAGGCAAGTGAATTCTTCATTGAAAGTCATAGCAACTTTGGGAGGTGTTCACAGGAATGATGGTTTCTCAAGAGAGTCACGCATGGCTGTATATGAAAGTGTAATTGTTCCTACTCTGATGTATGGCAGTGAAACCTGGATACTACAGAAGAAACATAGGAGGTTGTTTGTGTGTTGGAGAAATGAGTTACTAATGGGGGGTTTGTGGCAAGACACGTTCTGATTGTGTGAGGAATGAAGATGTGTTGCAGTTGTGTAATGTGAAGCAAAATGTTGTTAGCAAGGTGGAGACTAATATGCTTTGGTGGTTTGGCCATGTTGAAAGAATGAGTGATGAGATGCTTACTAAGTAAAAAAATTCTTTTTAGCCCAAGTGGCAGGAAGGAAAGGCAGAGGAAGGCCGTCATGGGAGGATCAGATTCAGGAGTGTCTGCATGAAAAGAAGATTATGAGTATGAAGTATAGAAGGTCTTGTGTGCGGTGTGTGATGGATGTCAGTGAAGCTCAAGTTTATATCAAGATTGCTGTAAATGAAGAAGTTTGATACAGCAACAGTAAGGAAAAATTATCTGGTAGTTTGTATTTCTTTTTGGAGCTAACCTCTGAATCTCAGAGAACAGCTTAGTGGTATGTAAAAAAAAAAAACAAGGCTTATTACATACCCTTCATCACCAACATTGTTACTGGAACACATAAAATTTTAAAGAAGAAAAGAAAAAACACACCAACAGAACAGTGGCCTACTGACTGAAGAGTTTTCACCAAAAATAATATGAAGATTTTTTTCTGCTCTCCTCCCATTCTTTTTAAAGTGCACACCCCAGACAGAACAGTTTGTAGCCACAAAAGAAACATCATGCATAACAGGCAACACTTTCACACATCTTAGGTTTCCACTGGAACAATTCCTAGTGTTGATATCTCACTAGATGGGTGGGAATTTTACATGCCACCACGCTTTTAAGTTTCAGTTAAGAACAGGTGCTCACCATCATGAAACATAAAGTTCCAATTTTTAGCTCTACATCATACACCATTAAATTCTGCACTCTGATAACAAATGACAAGTGATGTTTTTATTCTGCCATGATACACTGTCTTCATCAATTTCTCAAGTTTTTTGACAGATATCACATAAAAAAATTAACTCCTCCATCTGAGGCTACAGCAGATAAGTACAACCCCATGGCACCTGATCAATGCAGTGCACCATCGTTGCTTTGTTTCTCTCTCTCTCTCTCATAGCATTTTGCAACCTGCCCTGTAAACTTATAATAGTTTCCACATACAGATGCACTGCAGACATACGTTCATATGCACATGAATCCATCCACTGCTTCGGGATTAGGCACATTACAATAATTTAAACTAACATGCATGTGAAGCAATTTAAAAACCACATGTCTTCATGCTGAAGCTTTTATACAGTCTAGAGAGTACTATGAAAGCAGTCTGCAATTTATTATCTTGAATAACCATTGTGAATTTTTGTTTGCCAGCTGTCAATAAGATATACTTCCACATCTGGACACTACACTTTTTTCTTTATATAGCGATCACATGTTCTTAATATTATGAATCTTTTTCCCACCGCATGATCTTATTCAGCGTCAAGCGGAGCAGTGTGAACGGAGAATTTACTGTGCCGAAGTCCCGACGAAGACGACGGGTGTTCTGGCGCAAAATCTGCTTTTTGTAGCAAGACAGCGCAAGATTTTTGTTTTGGCGCATATTAGCGCAAAATTCCCATCCTGTTATGTATTTTATTTATAGGGATATTTTTAGCAAAGAATACAGAAAATTTTTAAAATCCGGAAGAAAAGTTCCTCCGGCCAGAAAACCAGAAATAAAAAAACGGAAAACTTCCGCAAAATCCGGAAGAGTTGGCAAGTACAATTTAACTGAAACATTAACAGATATTTCTCAAGGAAAATTATAAAAAAATAATAATAAGTATACGGAAATGTGCAAAAAAAAGTGATCTATGCGTAAAATTGTAAAGAACAGTTAAAATGCATAAAAGTTGGCAGGTATGCACTTATATCATCACTAGCCCATACTCAGATCCATATGCAAGTATAGACTAAAGATTTGAGAAAGCCTTAGCATTTGCTATAACTTCTAAGGAAGAACCTCCAGTTTTCTTCATAACTCATCAATCAATCATCTTTTCACTGTGCATATAGTGCTATGTTTACATGTTTTGTATACACTTTTACCACAAAATAGGTAATGTACCCAGCGTCAAACAATTAAAATCTTTTAATAGGAATCATACATTTTATAGTTATTTTTGCATTGTTATTGTTAGGCAGGGGGTAGGTATGATGAACAAAAAGTTATAATTCCACTTACATTTTTGCTCTAAATTGTCAGGAAGACTTTTCAAAAGAGCATATGTGTTGCTAATAATCAGTGTGTTGCCAACACTAGGATTAATCAGATACACCTTCTTACCCCTAAAAACAAAGATCATTCAAATTAAACAAGAATTTCCCACTGAATTTAAAAAACTTAACTGAACGAAACACACTTTTTGAAAAAGAAGCACAAACTTCAAAACACAAGCTTGTGATCAATCACAGCAAGGAAATAAAGATTACACAAAGCAAGCACTTAAACATTTTCAATACTAATTTTTATAGCACATACAACCAATTTTACAACCTCTTATAAACATAAGTACTGAGCAAAAGTTCAGTTCAGTGTGAAAGTGTGAACCATTAATTAAGCTCATTTCTTTTATGTATGCAAATTATTTATTCATCTAATTGATTTTATATATTGTTGATTACAATTTAGTAGTTCACCTGTCATTTCCAGGTCAGTAAATCCAGCCTTTGCAAACTGAATCCTGCCATGTTACAACAGATTTTGGAATATGATACACTTGCAACATTTTATCCGACCTGCAATAATTTTACCCATGGTATTAGAGCAATTCAAACAAGGAGTCTCTTTGGTCCAATGCCAAATCAATCGAACAGTCACACATTATGCAATTCCTGGAGTCCAAGGATCACACTGAGTAACATTTGGGACCACAAAAAATTGCATGCTTTAATATTCCACTAATATTTTTACACATGCAGGAGAGAAGCCACATTAGTACTGCCATAAAAACAGTGGTTACATATCAGAACAAGAAAGGTGACACCGACTTTTCAGGTGTAATGAGCACATCTTTTGAATATGTTATGACATGAATTAAGTTTATCAAAGCTAGTCAAAGTCAATGGAACCGGTAAGAAAAACAGTAGTATCTGATCGAAGAAAGAAGTTTTTCAATCGGGTTTTTAATCCCGCAGATATTACTGTAAACGGAATCGTGAACTTACAACCTATGGTTGCAGACTTGTGCATTAAGAAAAATTTGAAATTATATGAGAAACATTTTGCAGCAGATTTTTTAAATCAGACTCTTAGAAACAGAGATATTGACAGATATAAGATATGCATATATGCTTCCTGGTGAGGAAAAACAGACATCATTTTAAGAAGAAAGTATTCTGAAAAGGTTTTTCAATGTGAGCGGTATCTGCCCAGGAAAGATTTTTTTCAGGAGCTCAGATTTTGTTGCAAATACATCAGAAGCAGAAATTAAGACTTATGCCCCTAGTGGCCAAATAATTTTTACCAAAAGTTAAAAATTATATGCAAAACATTTCCCATTAGTAACTGTATGCGATACAGGAAGAATGTTTCAAATCAGAGTTTTAAAAGCAGAAATATCAGGGAAAATGCAATTTATCTTAACGACCCTTAGTTTAAAGTCTATGAATTACTTGAAAATTTTGAAATTACAAGAAAAAGAATTTCGCACCAGAAACGCTATCTAACAAAGAAGGAATTTTTCAAATCACTCTTAGAATTAGAGATACTGACAAAAATAAGATATACATCTACTCTCCCTGATGGATAAACCATTCATTATTTTAAGAAGACTATTCCAAAAAGGCTTATCTACTTGAGTAGTATCGGTCCACAAATGAATTTTTTTCAACCGAGAATTTAGAAGCTCAGATTTTGCTGCAAATACGTCAGAAGCGGAAACTAAAGACTTACGCCCCTGTTAGCCAAACAATTTATCAAAAATTAGAAATTATATGCAAAAGAATTCCCATTAAGAGCTGTATCCGATGAAAAAAAAATCCATATAGGAGTTTTAGAAGTAGAGATATCAGGAAAAACGCAATTTACTTTCACATCCCCAGCAGAAAATTTACGCGTAACTTAAAAACGTGATTATACCTAAAATACTCTTCGACATAAATAGAATTGAGAGGTAAAATATTTTTTTTCAATCAGATGTTTAGAAGCAAACATATGGAATAAAATGTAATCTGAATTCGATATTATCTGCATTTATGCTCTCTAGTGGTGAATTACCTTGTACATCGTAAAAAAAAATAATAATAAATAAATAAAAAAAAAACGAAATGATGGATTATTCACATACTTCAAGTTTTCCAATGCATAAAGAATTTTTTTTTTAAATCAGACTAATAGTTGCAGAGATATGGTGTCCGCAGACAGATGGACAGACAAACAAACTAATAGCATAAGCACGATCTTTTTTACAAAAGATGTGCTAAAAAATAAAACCCAGATTAATTTTTTATTTGTACACTGTTCATAGAAAAAACATATGTCAAATAAAAAGTGCTGGGAAAGACTATCTTTGCATCTTTACTTTTTTTTTTTTTTTTCACAGCCTTACACCCAGGGGGAACAAAAAAAAGAAAAATATATATGTACAAGGACTGACCAAATTCTCTAGTGTAATTAACATGTCATTTGTCATAAATCTCAAACCTATTTATGCCCAAGGCCAGGGCTCGACAAATATGTTCTAGATCTAGAAGCCAGCTCCAAAATTTAGGCGCCAGGTGAAACAAAGTCAATAACGCATGAACATGTTTGGTTATGACGCTGGAACGAAAAGTGGTAAACCATATTTGTTGTCATTTTTTTTTCTTATTACCCAAACCACTTATTGCAAAATAAAGTTCCAATTTTCTTTTTATATTCTTTCAGTAGACGATCTAAAAAAATTTTAGATTTCGATTTCATTAAAATACTATTTGCAGAAGTCATATTTTTTACATATTAATTTAAAGTGCCATTTTTTTTCTTCGTATAATCTGTAAACCATAAAATTCAGAAAAAAATTTTTGTTTGCAAGATCCACAAGGGTATATAATCCAAAGGCTGTGAAACCACGTATAATCGCTGCAGCATATGATCTGTAGATCATGAAATTCTGAGAAAAGCAATTTTTTCCTTCGCATAATCTGCAGTAGCATGTCGCAGAACATGATATTAAAAAAAAAAAAAAAAATAAATAACAGTCCATACCACATGATCATACTGCCCCTAAAATAGCAGTTTAAGGAGAAGATGAGACCAAAGAACGGGGGGAAAAAAGCTGAATATTTTAACTGGTGAAAAATCAAAACAGACAGCAAGAATGCGTACTACTGTCAGTTTGTCTTTTATTGACTCTGCAACTTCACAGCACCACTGCTTAATTTTTCTTTGTGCTGATATCGTTCTCTCTCTACTTCTTCATTGTCACTTTCCTTGTTCTTTATACCCTCTGGTAAAAACCATCAGTCTGAGGACCATGAGTGCATGATATCAAAGCTTCAACTATTTTAGATAAATGGTGTAACTTTGGGAATATTAATACTTTTGAACACCATGCATCAATTTTTAAAATTTTTGTCACTTCCGTTTTCGGGAATTTTCCTTCTTAGTTTAACAAGATTTAACAGCGCTGGAGAGTGGGAACATCGCGGGTGGGGGTCGATTACGGGAAATCCGTCCGACTTCTGGATTTGGACTTAAAAATACTGAACAGAAGTAACATCGCGAGAAAAAAGAAATTATGATTACAGAAAAAATCTGAACTCCGCCGGCTTTCCGTTTTCGAAAGTTTCGTAAAGACGGAATTCCATCCCCCCCCCCCCTTCAAATTCTGTTTACTTGTGCATCGATCTCCTGAGTGGCCGGCCAACATAACTAAAAAGACGGAATTTTTCGAATTCGCGGAGGAAGCCTGAAGATTAGGAGGCAATTTTCGCGGCGTCTAACTTCCGTTTCCACAAATTCTTGCTACAGTTTCAAGCTGAAATACGAACATATATGCCATAAAATGATATTTAACAAGAATACTAGACACAAACGCATAATCAGGAGAAAAAAATTACGATTAGGGCAAATTCTTTTTACTCCATTTAACTTTTGTTTTCGAAAGCTTTGAAACAAATACCGTCCCCAGACGGAAAATGACCCCCCTAAAAAATTGTTTTTAAACAAAATGAAAATTCGTAGAATCCGTAGTTTCGAGCGTGAGTTCCGTAGTCAGACAACAAAATCCGTACAAACTAGACATTCCGTAATAATTAGCATGTACGACAGTCGTATAATCTGCACCTATCATGTTAATCGTGAATAGTAATTTCCGACAGAAAACTGCGATTCACAGGACCGCCTCAGAAATCCAAAGATGTAAGAAAAAAATGATCGTCTTATTGAAAAAGTAACTGTCGTTTTGAAGTACTTCTGTGCTACTTTTAAGTAAATAAAGAACTAAAATCGCTAGCTGTTGCAGCATTACCGTAGTTCATTAGTTACACTAAAAAAATCCGTTGAAATTGCGGACAGTCCGCATCGTCTTATTTGTGGATACGTTTTAACTGAATACCGAAAGTAAAAAAAAAATTAACTAACACAATTAGCGCACCAAAACTAGGCAATGCGATTCGCAGAAAGGTTACATGCTATGGAATAGCTTTGTGGGATATATATATATATATTGAAGAGCAAAGCTGCATCGTTTTTTTCCCTTTAGCGGTGTCCACGTACCTAAATTTATAACTTTTTAATAGATAATCTTTGGATTATACAACAGAAATTACAGTATTTACTGCAAATTACGAAATTTCAAGTAAGACGAAAAGTAGGCGCCACGGCCCGAATTTTAGGTGCCTGGGCGACCTGGCGACTGGGATTTGTCGAGCCCTGCCCAAAGCATTTTAACATACTTTGAAGTGAGTAATCGATAGTTTTCTGAAAACCTGTGCTTTTCAAAGCAATGACTGGATAAACGTGGTGGTCACATTCCTTTATGAGCTTACTTGGTCTTTTCTGGGGGCTCCTAAAGATCATACACAAGACTGACGAAGAGAAAAAAATGATGAACTTTTTAAATGGGTAAAAAAATTAGAATGTGCAGCGTGACAGTGTGAATAAAACACAGCATGAGCAAGACAAAATTGTTCACCTTAATTTATTTATGTAAGTATTAAACTGGACCACATCACTTTATTCAATATATAAAATTTTTAACATTTAACAACACAAGATAGAGGAAACATTGTGCTGAGGACTTTCGTTTTCAGAAATTTCCCTCCATTTTCAAGCTAAAATGCACATTGACATATCTATTCAATAAAATGATATTTAAGAACAATACTGAGCAAAAGGATATTGCAGGGGAAAAAAATATGATTACGGGAGAAATCGTCACTCCGTCTAACTTCCGATTTCGAAAGTCGTACTTCCGTCCTCCGACGGAAAATGAACCTCCCAAAATTCTGTTCAGTTACGCACTATCTCGAGAACCACACAAATGATGATGAAAAAGACGAAATGCCTCAAATCCGCGAATAATCTTATGCCTGAAGATTACAGGAAAATGTTCGCGCCATCTAACTTTAGTTTTCAAAAAAAATTTCCTCTGTTTTCAAGCTGAAATACAAATATTTATGGAATAAAATGATATTTAACAATACTTGGCAGAAGAAACATCGTGAGAAAAGTGTGTTACGATAACAGGAAGAATCTTTTCTCTGTTTAACTTCAGTTTTCGAACGTTTTAAAAGATGAAATATCGTTTTCTGAGGTGAAATGAATCCCTACCCTAATTAATAACCCCCAAGATTTCGCTTCAGTTTTGCATTGATCTTGAGAATGACCCAAATGATGAAGAAAAAAGTGGAAGTCCACGAATCCGTGGAATAATCTCCTACATGAAAGATGTGCTGAGCGAGGTTGTTATACTCTAATTCCGTTGGGGTAAATGGTGGTAAAACGGGGGGGGGGTTTGGCATGAAAGAGCTATTCTAGTTTTACCAAATAGGGAAACGAAAACTTTCTTTTTATCCCATTTAGTGTTCTGTGATTTCTCCACCATGTTCCTGCTTCATATATAACCCCACACAAACAGTGATTTTGTCACTGTTACACCACTTCAAGTCATTGTTACTTCTGTGGAACTATCATCATTGTCACTGTAACAAGAGAATCACTGTGAAGTCCATTTCTAGTAGAAAGTGATGCACTACCAAACTGAAAATATAAATTTGCATCTGCACTTTGCAGGGAAAATAATACATCAGAAAAGCTTAAAAGTGCCTGCAAAGGGTTGGCAGGACCGTTGGGGTGGTCACCCTGAGCCCCCACACTTTCAAGAGACCCTGCAGTTTTGGAAATAAAGACAAAATTCTTTTCCATAGAATCTTTTATATTTATCATTATTACTTTCTCTTTTTTTTAAGTTTTGGTGCACAAGGCCCTGTTTTTATTGTTTTGTTTTAAATCCCCTCACTTTCAAGCAGGTTATCACCCTCCATTATACAGATACTGAGAAATAAAGGTAACTTGATCAAGTTACCTTTATTTGTTAATATTGTTATGTGTGTTTTGCCCATCATTATCAAGATACTGAGATTTGCAGATTTCAAATAATTATTGTAACCACCTTAATCTTTTCTACACACATGAAATAATGAATTAAATTGCATCATTTTGTGGCTCCCTACTTTCATATATTTAACAATTTGTGTGTAAACCAGGTACTTAAATTAAAAATAAAATAAAAATAACAATATCAAAGATGTTTGGGGGTTATATATGAGGCTGTTTTGTTCAATGACTTTAAAAACAGTACTGGAAATTAAAAAAAAAAAAAAAAGAACAATTTCCATATATGAGGGTACAAAATTTTAAAGAAATCGCTGACTTGTAAGTTACACCACCTTGCATAAAAAAAAAAAAAATCAACCACTAACACATGTATCACAGGAAAAAAAAAACTATTTATATGAACTTATTTTTGAGGCATCTTTATTCGCTATGCAGATTTAGTTGAAGTTTTTTTTTTTTTTTCATTTTGTGATCAAATTCTTATAATCACAAACACAACCTCAACCCATCTCTCTGGAACGAAAACCGTAGATTTTAACATTTTTGCTCTCTCTCCATGAACTTTCAAATCCATATTATTATTGCCTTTTTAATCTTAAAGCAACTATACTTCTTTAAGGTAAAATAATATTTCTTTGTAATAGTTTTGTGTGTATTCTAGTTTTTATAATGACTTTATTAAAACATGAGATTTATTTTCCAGGGCTTGCAATGAAAGTTTGCTCCGGGACCACGCAATGAAAGTTTGCTCCGGGACCACGCAATGAAATGTCACTCTGGGCCTTGCAAACCGGGCTTCTATAAAAGTGAATATCCCATGCAAACACCAGATATCCAAAGCAAATACATCTTTTTTCCAATCCTATTTCTAAATGGGGAAATATCACACCAAATACAAAAATCCATTTGAATGGAAACTAGAGATCACAAAAATTAAAGTGCAAATCAACATTCTGGTGATTAGTTGATTAGTACTATATACAAAGCATAAGTACATTTTAAACTCAACACAGAGATGAAGTACTACTGTATCAACAAACCTAAAATTATACTATAAGCATTTTTCTTTTTTACTTTTTCTCAAAAGATGTACTCAAAACCAGAGTGTAAAAGAATTTCAGTAGCATGCCCACCCATCTACATCAGGGGTGGCCAAACTTTGAGGGACCAAGATCTACCTTAAGCTATCATTCCCTTACTGTGATCTAACATGGTTTATCGCAGTGTTATAAGGCATGTTTAAATAGGAATAAGCCTATAATTTCTGTCCAACAAAGCGGCATTATCGGCAGTTTCGACGTAGTTTCTCATTACCCTTCAGTACCTGTGCCGGAAGCCATCGGAACACTACAAAAAAGCCATAACTAATCTGAAAATCAAACTCATCTTTGTTCTGTGGCTTCCGAGATTATTATATTCAGATTAGTTAACTTTTTTATGGGATTTATCTAGGTAAATTCTTAAAATTTCTGCAAATTTTTGGAGAGAATTCCTCTCCTTCGTCAGGCAGTCTTTCGTTCAATTTCCGTCACGGTCTTCCATTACGGTTAACTTTTGACGGTTACGGCGATTTTGCAAAATTGTTTTGCCAAATGTTAGACAGTGAAAACCCCTTACAGTCATTAATGATGAAGTTCTGGTATTTTCCAATTCCAAGTCCCTCTTTCAGTTTTTGCTTCAGGAAGTTGGATTGATGTCCAATGACAGTCACAGAGTCCCAGTCCATACGGTGTCTGGTTTCTGTAACGTGTCTGCCTAATCCTGTCTAGTTAGAACAATTTTTTATTGCTGCCATGTGTTCCGCGATACGAGTTTCCAGCCTACGACCTGTTTCTCCTATGTAGTATAGTATTTTCCACAGCTGCAGGTTACTTTATAAATGAGTCCTTGCATTTTTAACAAGTTTTCTTCTTTTTTAACCAAGCTAGGGCAAAAAATTTTAAGCTTGTTGTCTAAACTGGGAGCTAATTTAATAAGCAGTAAATATGATATTAGATTAGCCCCCAGTTTAGACAACAAGCTTAAAAATTTTTGACCTAGCTTGGTTAAAAAAGAAGAAAACTTGTTAAAAATGCAAGGACTCATTTATAAAGTAACCTGCATCTGTGGAAAATACTACATAGGAGAAGCAGGTCATATGCTGGAAACTCGTATCGCGGAACACAAGGCAGCAATAAAAAATTGTTCAAACAAGACAGGATTAGACAGACACATTACAGAAACCAGACACCGCATGGACTGGGACTCTTTGACTGTCGTTGGACTTCAACTTCCTGAAGCAAAAATTGAAAGAGGGACTTGAAATTGGAAAATACCAGAACTTCATCATTAATGATTGTAAGGGTTTTTCACTGTCTAACATCTGGCAAGACATTTTGCAAAATCGCCGTAACCGTCAAGGTTAACCATAACCGAAGACTGTGACGGAGATTGAACGAAAGACTGCCTGACGAAGGAGAGGAGTTGTATCCAAAAATTTGCAGAAATTTTAAGAATTTACCTAGATAAATCCCATAAAAAAGTTAACTAGTCTGGCCATAACTAATTCGTCACTTTATTCCCAGGAGTCCTGCCACAGCATCTTCAAATTAATGGACTTGGTCTCAAATTCCAGCTACTTCAGTTTCCAAGGACAAATTTACAAACAGATAAATGGCACTCCAATGGGATCATCTCTTTCATCTGGACAAATATTTTTGATACTTCATATAAAAAGATATGCTAAAAACGGATAAAGAATCATCTTATGGGGCTGGAGAAATTCTCATCTCATGGGGCTGGAGAAATTCAGCATGTAAACTTAACTAATTAATAACTAAGGACAGAATTTATGTTTTTGAATATGCATCTGTGAGAGATTTAAAAATAAATTAATATTAACAGCAGCAAACTGCATACAAAACAACATAAATGTTTTTGAAGATGACAATCTGATTTTTGGTGTAAATGTGACAAGGATGGTAAGTCAGACAATATCCGAAAACTTGAAAATTTCATCGTCCTGGAGCGGGACTCGAACCCGCGTCTCCCAGATAGTGCCTGGGTATGCTAACCACTACACCACCCAGAACGACCAAGACTCAAGTTTCCAATTGATTTGAACTTACCATCCTTGTCACATTTACACCAAAAATCGGATTGTCATCTTCAAAATTTGTATTATATGGTGTAATCCCATATTTCTTTCATGATATTTCTTTCATGGACATAAATGTTTTATACTTATACCTTAGAGGTGCATAAATTAAAAGGAAGTTTTTTTGGTAAGTACTCTGATGAAAACCAAGTTAGGTTTCAAAAATAAATCACAAAAAACACATAATTAAAAAAGGAAGCCATACACTGCAACCGACAGCAAGCAAACAGCTTCACTGGGGCACCAAGCAATGCTTTTAACCACACCATCAACATTAAATGTCCGCATGCAACGGGTAGTCAAAACTTCCCATATCTTCACTGTACCATCATCACTACCTGCAACAGAATACCACACAGTTCAGTATCAAACAAAAAGTTTTCAAACATGTAATTAAACCAGAAATTTATCTCAATAAACTCAGTTTCATTACACAAGTATTCAAAGAAACTTAAACAAGTTAAGCACATGCAGATACACCAATGAGCCATTACATTATGACCACTACCTAATAAGCTGTAGGACCCCCTTTAGCCTGCAAAACAGCGGCCACTCGGCGAAGCATCGATTCAAGGAAGTGGCGATAGGTATCCTGGGATATCTGGTTCCATAATGTTAATGTCAACAGCAGGTCCTCCAGTTCCCGTACATTTCGGGGGGGGGGGTGTGATTTAGTGCAAAACCGCTTTTCCAAGTTGAACCACAAATGTTCAATTGGGTTCATGTCAGGTGAATTTGGAGGTCAGGACATTAACAAAAAGTCACTAGAATGTTCCTTGAACAAAAACCTTGGCGATTCTAGCAGTGTGGCATGGCGAACTATCCTGTTGGTAATGGCTGTCAACAGCAGGGAACACAGTTGCCATGAATGGGTGAGCTTGGTCCGCAACGACGTCAGATAACTGACAGCTGTCAAGGATTGTGCTATTGATTATCCCAATAGGACAAATCCTTGACAGCTGTCAGGATAAGTGTCGCAAGAAAACATCGCCCACAGTATAATGCCGCAGCCAGCCTGTTTTCGCCCAACAGTGCATCCAGGTGCCATAGCCTTCGTTGGCAATCGGAGTATCCGCGCTCGGCAGTTTACCTGATGTACCAGAAATCTTGATTCGTCAGACCAGGCCACTTTCTTCCAATCATTCACGGTCCAATCTCGAGGATCTTGGGCCCATTTCATGCGTTGTTGGCGATGCCGTGCAGTAATTTGGCTACGTAGGCCCATGTGCAGAAGGCTGCGATAAACTGCGTGCTGTGACACATTGCCCTGATCACCACTGTAGTAGCTGCACATTATTTGTCGCACTGTGGCCCTGAAATCGCTGTGAACAATGCGCGACAGTCTCTGCTTCCCTCTGGCGTCAACGAGCTGCAGACGACACACGGCTGGACGACGGTTCGTCGTTTAGCCGTGACAAAGCCACTTTTTATACGTACTCACTACAGCGGCACTTGAAGAACCCACAAGCCGTGCCATTTCCATGATCATAGTTCTGAGGCGCCGTGCCATCCCGATTTGTACTTCATCAAACTCCGATAAATCGGCAGCTTTTCCCATTCTGTCTCTGAACACTCTGCTAACAGAAATCCGGTCCTCAGGTTGTATATGTACTGCTCTGTGAACTTCACTTGTACCACCATTTGGTCCACAGGCGTGCTCATTTCTCTAGGCTGGGGGGGGGTAGTCATGATGCTATGGCTCATTGGTGTAAAATCTTATGACAATTCTTATACCAGCACATGCACAAAATGAAATGTTTCAAAACAGTGGCATATAAGTTGGCTATTACAAACATGTTGCACTTCAAATGACTGCAACACAAAAAAGTCTAGTGAATGTGAAACAACATAAATATGATTAGTGAGAGATGGGTTTGCAGTTGTGTGATGTAAAGCAAAATGTTGTTAGCAAGGTGGAGACCAATATGCTTCGGTGGTTTGGCCATGTTGAAAGAATGAGTGATGAAATGCTTACTAAGAAAATCTTTTCAGCCCAAGTGGCAGGAAGGAAAGGCAGAGGAAGGCCAAGGAAGACATGGGTGGATCAGATTCAGGAGTGTCTGCATGAGAAAAAAATTATGAGTATGAAGTATAAAAGATCTTGTGTACGGCGTGTAATGGATATCATCAGTGAAGTACGAGTTGTGTGTCAAGATAGCTGTAAATGGCGAAGTTTGATACGACAACAATAAGTAAAAATATCTGGAAGTTTGTATTTCTTTTTGGAGCTAACCTCTGAATCTCAGGGAACAGCTTAGTGATATGTATGTATGTATAAATATGATACAAGTTTCAAATGAAATACATTCAGCATTGCTGCATACATGGCACAACAATGTGTTTGACTTGCGAACACTGCTAGACACTGATGTAGAGCAGCAAACACTAGACATTATAGGCAATTGTGTAGAGCAATACAATTAACAGGATGGATAGCTAGTGCATATAACATTACAGAGCAGTTTCTTGACAGTGTGTCGGGCAATGAATATGTCAAAATGAGACCAAAGGACTGGCTATTCCATTTCTTGGGATGGAAAATTTTCAACCTATTTAAAAAACATTAGTGGATGCATGCCATATAGCATATGAGTCAAAAACAATGATGGTATGTTTGAAATGGGAAGGCGATAAATGATGGGCACGACAAGGCCAGGTTAGGATCGCACTGTTACTACTTCAGACTGACATCACAAAGCGTTCACAATGCTGGAACATTTGCAGAGGTACCACACAGAGGGTGAAACATTTCTGTGGCACATTGCAATAGGTAATGAGACATGAGGCCACCATTTTGAACATTCAGGAAAACTGGTAGTCTTGTGATGGGAACACTCCATATCAGTACAACTGAAGAAATTATAAGCATCTAACAATGAAATAATGTCAACTGTGTTCCCTGACATCAAGAGAACCTTGTTTTTGAAACGCAAACTGTGTAGCAATATGATCACTACAAACCATTACTGTGGACAAAGGATGCATACCCAAATCAGGAACAAATGTCCAGGTAAATTCACCAATAAATCATCTTGTTGGTTAACAATGTCTGATCCAGCATGGCCCATATAGTTCAGAAAGAACTTACTACCACACGACAGAAGGCCTGAAAACATTCTGAGCAGATTCTGTGGAAGAAATATTTTTTCCATATGTGGAAAATAGGTTAGAATTATTAACACAGCATTCAGACATCTCTTAATGTAGTTTAAGCAAATTTGCTTAAACTACACAACAAGTTCAAGCAAAATTTGCCTAAACTATGCTACAAGGAAGCAGGGGTTGCTTCAACTGGCAAAAATCAGCAAATATTATATATAATTCAATATATATCCATTCGTCTTGATGATGCCAAGCCAAACTCTCAGCAAAACTACAGTCCATGTTAATAAAACATTTAATTGTGAATAAATGTTGATAATTTATTCTAAATCAGCAAATGTTATGATTCTTAACACTCAGATGCTTGAGACTTGATCGTTCTGGGTGGCGCAATGGATAGCATGCTCGAACAGAAATCCAGAGATGTGGGTTCGATTCCCGTTCCAGGGCGATGTAATTTTCAAATTTTCTGATGTGGTTAATGTTATGTGATGAACAATAAATATTAATACAAGCAATTCAGAGATGTCTGGTTGCAGTGTTGATAATTCTATTCTGAGTAGGGTCCAGAGTCATCACTATGCAATTTTTTAGGTCTTCAAACCATTAAAGGAAACCCTAAAATGCTGCAAGTACATATCAGATGATAACATGCAGAAGAATGTGAATCCCTGGTTTATGCAGCAACCCAATGGATTCTTGGTATGCAAAATACAGCAACTTGTGCATCAGTGGTTTTGTCTCACTGTCTGTGGTGCATTCTTTCAACTGTTGCAATAACTAAACTATGAGCATCCTAAAATAGTTTCAAACAGACATATTGTTAATCATTCTAGTATTGGTCATAACTAATGATACATTTAAGATAATATGCAACATCCAAAAATTTGCCAAAGGATAAACATTACAGAAAGAGAAGACAAGCAAGCAAAAATCACTAGCACAAAGAAACAGTCTAAACTATCGAGGAAGAATAATTTAAATCAGATAAAAAAAAAGGAAAGGCTTCCACAGCTTTCTTCAATGCTTAACCACTATAACAAAATGCAACATGTTGTCAGACCTGGAGTTACATAATTAATAGTCACACTGTAGATAAAAACTAAGAACTACTTTCTAAGCAACAAAAGCAATGACACTGAAATCTCAGGCATAGTTGGGCACTTATTTTGATGGAACAAAAAGAAGAATTAGAATTGTCCACAATTATAACATAAAAGCTATTTACCGGTGGCAGTAATCAAACCCGCGTCCTTCTCCTTCAGAGCCGAATGCTTTTCCAATTAAGCTACAGTGATGATGCTTGCTGCTGCAACCTTGACATTCTGATGTGTGCATCACCTCTGAGGCAAGTATGTCGCACAATATCCAACAATTATGTGAATTTTTTTAGTGTTCTAAGGCAATATACATAGTGTCAGCAGTCAAATTATTTTTTTTTGTTTTTCTTCCCACCATGTTATATACACTGAAAAGACAATTCATTATACACAGAGATGCCAACCTGAGAAAGGGGTCATCAGTAAAAAAATCCGAAGTTTTCAGTAATTTTCAGTAAAACCGCTTCAACCTTCAGTAAGATTTTCAGTATATCAAAAATATTTATTTTAAAATCTCGGAATCATTTATAAAACTTTTTAATAAAATGAATAAGTTCCAAAATGTAGTTTTATTTTAAAATTATATATATATATATATATATATATATATATATATGAGTGGTGTGTGTGTGTGTTTCTGCAGTAGAAGCCACAACTTAGCAGTGAAAGTTCAGCTTTGGCTTGCCATCCCCGACATACGAGATATAGAAGCATCATCGGTGTGGAAGGGTGACACCCAAGCTATTCGGCACAAAAGAAATGTCTCGCGAGCGTCAGCATGTGAGCTAGAGAGGCATCACTGGCATGGGGGTGACACCCGATTTATTCGGTGAAAAAGAAATGTCCTGCGAGCCTCGACATACGAGCTATAGAAGCGTCAAAGGCGTGGTGGGTGATACCCGACCTATTTGGCAAAAGAAATGTCTCGTGAGCGCCGACACACGAGCTATAGAGGCGTCAAAGGCGTGGCGGATGACCTGACACTTGAGGTATTCAGCGAAAAATCCTCACGAGCATCAACATGCGAGCTACAGAGGCATCATCGGCACGGTGGGTGACACCTGACACGCTGATGACATTTCTTTTTATCTATTCGATGAAAAAGAAATGTCTGGCGAGCACCAACATACGAGCTATAGAGGCATCATTGGAGTGACAGATGACGCCCAAGCTATACGGCGAAAAAGAAATTCCTTGCATGCGCCAATGTGCGAGCTATAGAGGTGTCATAGGCGTGGCAGATGACCCAGCACTCGAGCTATTCGGTGAAAAAGAAATTCCTCGTGAGTGCCGACATGCGAGCTATAGAGGCGTCATCAGCATGGCGAGTGACACACAACACGTCGATGACATTTCTTTTTATCTATTCGGTGAAAAAGAAATGTCTCACGAGCCCCTACATACGAGCTATAGGGTCGTCATCGGCATGGTGGGTGACACCCAACCTATTCGGCGAAAAAGAAATCTCTCGTGAGCGCTGACATGCTAGCTATAGAGGCGTCATTGCCGTGGTGAGCTATTCAGCAATTTTGTAATTGGGTGTCACTCGACAGTCGAGCGGAAAGGGTTAAAACATTTGCACCAGAATTTTTTTCTTTTGATTGGAGGTTTAACGACCACCGTGAGCAACTCAATGGGCTATAAGCAGTTGCCCGTCCCTAATTTAGGGTCACTGGTTCCAGGTAAGGGAGAGAGCCAGTGTTGTAAGACAAATACAACATCCACGCCTCACTGGGATTCGAACCCGGACCCATTTCGGACATATGATCAGAGGCCATCGCTTAGACCACTGCACCACCGGGACGGCACCGGAATTTTCATAAGCATAAAGCCACATGTAATCTATGTAAAGAGTTTGCAAAAGGCGCTGAGCTGACCTCGCTCCCTCTCGGCTTTTGCGCACAGCACTCTCAAATGGATGTACGGGGAATCACGTGACAAACAGCTTATGAGGAGAAGCTCCGCCTCCATTGGCGGGGAAGTCAGAACATCGAAGGCATATAGGGACTACCTGTAATGTGCATTTTTTCGCCCAAAAGACGATAAAAAAAATATAGCGTGCGTGGGCTTTTCTGTAGTTTTTCGGGTGACTTCCGTAGAACCGTAAGACGGAGTGAAAATCTGTACAAACTATGGAAAAACCGTAAAAGTTGGCATCTCTGCATAGACACCCATCTGCTAATGTGTGGGCCAGCCTTTTGCTTACACAACAGCAGTAACACATCATGGTATGGACTCTATAAGATGTTGGAATGTTCAAATGGTATTGTAACTCATAATTACGAGCCATAAGAATATCTACTACCTGCAGAAAAAACTGCACTTTCATATTCACTAGAAGGTGGTTAGAACAAACTTTTTTAACACCTCCCATATTAACAGGGATGGTAGCTAAGTGATTCAAACAGCTATTCGAATTTAAACAGCTAAATGACAAACAAAATTTTAAGGTCCAAGATTTCATGAGGTAATTTACAAAAAGTGTGATTCTTTTAATATGACTCAGAAAAAGACTTCACCTCATATCTCTCAAAAAAAAAAGAAAAAAAAAAAGAAAGAAAATAAAGTGCTAGGTGGCATTCCCACTTGGCTCTGTGTAATTACAAGTCCTTAAAACTGTTACTCCTGAAAGAGAAAAACTGAAATCCCAGTATGCAAAGTAAATGCTCAGGGTCTCTGTTCTTAATGATCAAAATGAGTGGTTTAGTTTTATCTTAATGTGGAAAGAACAACAAAAGACCTGAGATAAAACTAAACTCTAAATCACATAAAGAAAGAAGAGCAAATAGAGATAATATTAATATTTAATGGGAATGGCTTGAAACTTTTTAATTGATAAGATTTCAATCTTCTTACAATCACTGAAGGAAAATGTGTGCAAAACAGCCAATGCTTTCCTGGAAATACAATAAAACTGAGAAGCTGCTGTTGTTTGTTAATTAAAAATTCTAGCCACAAGAATTACATTTAGCTAAAGAGTGGCCTAACACATACAAGAAAAAAAGGTTGGCTCAGAACTTTGGGCCAAAACTGGGAAGGCCTATTACAGAAAGCTTCAATATCAGTTATATGAGATAACATTTCCTAAAAAGAATTCCATTTACCAATATCCTCTCCCACTGTCCCCAATATCTTTACGTTATAAAGATACTGTCCCCAATATCTTTACGATCTTTACGTTATAAAGATATTGGGTCATGACAATGTTACACTTCAGCTGCAGAAATTAAATGAAATGTCACTTTTGATATTTTCTTTTTCTTTCTAATTTCAAAGTCTAACAATTCCCACAAGCATCTAAGGTTATAAGGGATTGCCTACACCAAATTAAAAAGCCACTGTTATCAGGGAAGGAACAAAACCACAACTGGAAGGACTAACACAATATCCATATATGTCACCATGATTTGAACTCAGATTTACCATCATAAGAAGTCAATGTGGTCTATGCCACTCAACCACTGGGTGATATTTCTGAAATTTTGACTTTTATGAATGTAGTGTGACAATTATGGAAACAAGGCATCAAAACCCTTTAGAGGCACCATACACATAAGCTGTTCCACATCAGCAAAAAATCATTTATTGATCATTTTGTTCCATTCATGTAAAGGTTGAGTGTAAAACCCAGAGGCATAACTAGGGCAAGCAGGTGGGGCAGCATCTGCCACGGGTGCAGCCCAAGAGAGGCTTACAATCTGCTTACAATCTGATTAAAATTGAAACTTTTACATCAGTTTCTGGTACTGATTTTTTGTGCCATACATTTTCCATTTACAGAATTTTCTAACAATTTTCCAGTTTCAGCACCCTTGCCAAATTTGCATTTCTTCCTCAAAATGCTCAGGAGATATTACCTGCTCTCATTCAGAAATGAAAGCACAGTTTTCTGTCCAACTAAAGAATTACAGCCTTCGTCGACAACATTGGGCCTGCAATTTCTATTTAGTTAGATGGACATACAATGCAAGACAAGGATGTCATTCACACTGTTGAAGATTCTCTGGGAGCTATTCTACCATTACTGTGGCTTCCAGCTGCATTTAATTTGATTAATATAGGGTCGAAAGTTTGAACTCCAAAACAGTTGGGTAAAGCTCTAAACATGGTTTGATTTGCCTCCCACATAAAGACAACAGATAACTTTGGTGTGTGACATTAGTTTTGTTGTGTCAAGCAGTGTATATTTACATGTGTATATGTATACATAGAAGTTAAAAAGAAGACACATAGGGGCATAATATTTTGTGGTTTGCCCGTACAGGAATAACTAGTTGAGCTCTGGTAAAATCCATATCAAGAAAGAATTTTATTCAAGAACTGTTAATCTTTAAGCAACTGTTGATCATTTTTAAGTAATGGTAAATGTTAGAAAGCACAAATAACAGCTGAAATATATGTTCTTCACTAGAATTTAATCGACTAACAAGCAAAAGGTATTAAAATGATGAATGTACTAGAGCCAAATACAAATTGTGAAAAATTTTTCATGGTTATGACATTAAAAGGAATTGGTTCTCTCTTTGTCTGAGAAGTTCAAATGCATTTCACATCTGATCTCATACTGAAAAGAGTAGAGAGTCATGTTACCAGCAGCAACCAAAGACTGAATATTACGAGGGTTGTACGGAAAATAACGCAAAAGTGGGCATAACTTTTTTATTAACTGACAGAGGCCATTCAAATTGCACATGTTGATAGAGTAACTCTTTCTCTATAGTAACCCTTCTTCTTCATTGCAGGTAAATAATGGATTCTAAGCAAAAGCAACGTACCGTCATTGAGTTCTTGACAAAGGAAGGGTACAGGTTGTTCGACATCCACAGAAGGCTACAGAATGTTTATGGAGATAACACCATTGACAAGAGCAATGTGCACAGATGGATGAAGTTTAAAGAAGGGGAAACTAGCATTGAAGATAAACCACGCAGTGGAAGACCATCATCTACAACCACTGACACAAATCGTCAGCGAGTGATTAAATTGATTCGCGTGGAGAGATGGTCACAATCCATGAGCTTGCTGCACAACTGGACTGTGGTCACAATGCCACAGAGAAGATGGTGGAAGATTTAGGATATCGGAAAGTGTGAGCAAAGTGGGTACCTCGGCAGTTGACACCCAATTTGAAGGAGAGAAGGGTGGAAGTCTACTCTGATCTGCTGGAAGCATTTGAAGCCAACAAAGACAAATTTTTTTCCAATCTGGTGACAGGGGATGAAACACAGGCGTATCTTTATGACCCAGAAACAAAGAATCAATCCATGGAATGGTGTTACACCTCTTCACCAAGGTCTAAGAAGTTCAAGAGCCAGCGATCAGCACAGAAAGTCATGGTGACTGTTTCTTGGGATGACAGGGGTTTCATTTTCCATGATTTTTTTTAAATGTGACCATACCGTGACCAGTGAGTAGTATATTGAGACATTTGAGAAGCTTATAGAAGCCATAAGGAGAAAGAGACTGAACAACAATCTGAAAAGGATCCACATTCACCATGACAATGTGAGACTACATACATCTTTGGCAACAAATCAGGTGATCAGCAAATTAGGCTGGCTGGTGGTCCCCCTGCACCGTACAGTCCAGATCTGGAGCCCTCCGACTTCCACCTGTTTGGTCAAATGAAGGACAGTCTCCAGAAACAACGATTTGATGACACAGACAAGGTGAAAGTGGCTGCGCAGAAGTAGGTACAACAGTCCAC
This sequence comes from Macrothele yani, assembly GCA_039090855.1. Classification (NCBI taxonomy): domain Eukaryota; kingdom Metazoa; phylum Arthropoda; class Arachnida; order Araneae; family Macrothelidae; genus Macrothele; species Macrothele yani. The sequence continues at coordinate 15,667,736 of CM077028.1, forward strand.
ATTTGAATTTTTTTAAAGAGGATTTGAGAGTTAGGTTCAACGATGGTGCAAATGCATCGCTTGTGATAGAAACTATGTTGAGTAGTACCTTTGTATAGAGAAAGAGTTACTCTACCCACATAAGCAAATTGAACAACCTTTGTCAGTTAATTAAACAGTTATGCCCACTTTTGCATGACTTTCGGTACAACCCTAGTATATATATATATATATATATATATATATATATCACTCCCGCATATATACGAATTTCATCCACCCATCTCCCATGTGGTCTTTTCCTGTACCTTGGAATCCAATCTAAAATTTCGGCTGTCCATCTATGGTCTGTCCTTCTGGCAGTATGTCCAGCCCATTGCCATTTCAGGGATTTAACTCTGATCATGATGTCTTCCACTCTCGTCATTTTTCGGATCCACGAGTTCCTCTTCTTATCTCTCCTGGTTATACCAAGCATGCACCTCTCCATGCTTCTTTGAGTTGTCTGCAGCCTTTGTATGTCTCTTTTAGTTAAGGTTCACGTCTCTGCACCATACGTAAGCACTGGAAGGATGCATTGATCAAACACTTTTCTTTTAAGACATAATGGCATATTGCTCTTGAAAATTATGCTGTTTCTTCCAAAAGCTCTCCAGGCAAGTTTTGTACGCCGATTAATTTCTTCATCAATGTGACCCTCACTTGATATCTGCTGTCCAAGATAAACATACGTATCTGTTATCTCCAGTTGTTCTCCATCAATCGATAAATCTTCATTTCTTGTAAAAGCATTGAACATCACTTTTGTCTTCTGAAAGTTCATTTTTAATCCCACTTCTTTACTCTTGTCAGCAAGTTCCTGGATCATACTCTGCAGCTCTGATGGGGTAGTTGCAAAAATGACTACGTCATCAGCAAAACGAAGGTGGGTTAGATAATCTCCATTAATCTTTATCCCTTTGTTTTCCCAGTTCAGTGATTGAAAGACATTTTCCAATGTGGCATTAAAGAGCTTCGGCGATATGGTGTCACCTTGTCTCACTCCCTTTCCAATTTTTATGTGTGTTGTATTTTCAAACAGCCGAATCTTTGCACTTGCATTTTCATAGATGTTATTAATAATATTAATGTATGCATCTTCAATACCGCAGGATTTCAGAGCCGTGGTAACTGCTGATGGTTTCACCAAATCAAAGGCTTTTTCATAATCGATAAAAGCCATGCACAATGGAAGTTCATATTCCCTCGCTCTTTCAATTAGTTCTCTCAGTACGTGGATATGATCTATTGTGCTGTAGCCACTCCTGAATCCAGCTTGTTCTCTCGGTTGAGCCATGTCCAGTGTTACCTTCAAGCGGTGTGAAAGAACTTTAGTGAAGATTTTATAAACCACTGATAGGAGGCTGATAGGTCTGTAGTTCCTGAGATCCTCAATGTCACCTTTTTTATGTAGCAGGATCATTGTAGCATTGTTCCAATCCTCAGGAATCTTCCCTTCATTAAGGCATCGAGTGAAAATTTGAGCGAGTACTGTTTCAATTTCTCCACTTGCTTCTTGTATGATGTCTATAGTAATTCCATCTTCTCCTGGAGCTTTCCCCCGCTTCATGTTCTTGATTGCATGAGCAACTTCTGCTGGGAGGACTGGAAGAACTCTGGTACCTTTCATGATGTCTGGAGTACATGTATCATCCCTTTCATATAATTTGGAGTAGAAATCTTTCACTCTTGTCAAAATTTCGCCTCTATTTCTTGTTATAGAACCCTCTTCTTTTCTCAGAGCCATAATCTGTTTTCTTCCCTTACTGAGATGTCCCTTTGCTATCTTTAGGCTTTGGTTGTTTTCAATTGCTTTCCTCACTAGCTCACAGTTGAATTTCTTTACGTCTTCAGTGATACTTTTTCGTGCTGTCTTGCATAGCTCTATATATTCCACTTTGGAAGTCACATCTTCTTTAGTTGTCCTCATCTCTCTTCTTTTTTGCATCAACATTTTGGTTTTTCCTGATAATTTGTTTACATGCAACTTGTTCTTAGGCCCAGCTAATTTTGTTGCTGTTTCCATAAGAGCTTTGGTTACTTTTCTGTTAACTTCCGAAATATCCACTTCTTCCGATGTTAGGCCTTCTAAAGCAGAGAATCTGTTCTTCAGTTCCAACTTGAAAGTATTATGGTGTTTTTTAAGGTTGGTTATGTCAATACATTCTGTTTGTCTTATGAGCTTGTCACGTTCCAGTTTAGTGTTGAGGTGCATCTTACATCTCACCAATCTATGGTCACTACCTGTGTTGAACTTGTTCAGCACACTGCAGTCTTCGATGACGAATTTTTTGTTACACATAATAAAATCAATTTCACTTGTCGTCCCAATTGGATGTCTCCATGTCCATTTCCTGTGTGGCTTTTTCTTGAAAAAGGAATTCAAGATGAAAAATCCTTCTGCCTCTGCAAACTCAACGAGAGTATTTCCACGCTGGTTTCTGTTGCCGTGACCGAATTTACCTACTGAAGTTTCATTCTGTTGCCGGTGCCCTATTTTTGCATTGAAATCTCCCATAATTATCTTCAAGTGCTGCTTACCTTTATTATTTAGATGACGAATTTCCTCATAAAATTCTTCAATTTCTTCTTCAGGATGACTTGTGGTGGGTGCATAAGTTTGAATAATCTGAGCCTGGTATCTTCTCGATAGTTGGATAACGAGTCGTGCAGCTCTGTCAGAGGAACTTTCAACTTCTACCACTTTATCCTTCAGTTTCTTGTTTATTATAAATCCAACACCACTAGTTCTGCCAGTATCTGTCCCACGATAATAGAAGAGATGTCCACTTTTCAGTTCAATGAGATCTTCTCCTTTTCTCCTTACCTCACTTAGCCCGACGATGTCCCACTTGATCCTTTGTAGTTCCTCTTCCAATTCAAGAAGCCTTGAATCAGAAGATAGGGAGCGTCCGTTGTAGGTAGCCAAGGTCAGCATCAAATGGCAGCCTAGTCCGGTCCTCCGGGGATTCTTAGCACCCTCTGCTTTCATGTCGCACTGGCCGCTGCCTTGGCCAGGTACATTCCAGCTGCCGGAGACTGAGGGCCAAGATTTAAGTTGTAGAGTCATTCGGAGTGACTTTCGGAGTGACATGGAGGAGACTGGCACAAGACAGACCGTTGTGGAGGAAACTTGGGGAGACCTTCGTCCAGCAGTGGATTGATAATGGTTGACAACCATTATCAATCCCACTGCTGGACGAAGGTCTCCCCAAGTTTCCTCCACAACAGTCTGTCTTGTGCCAGTCTCCTCCATGTCACTCCCGCATACTTTCGAATTTCATCCACCCATCTTCCATGTGGTCTTCTTCTGGGTCTTTTCCTGTCCCTTGGAATCCAATCTAAAATTTCTGCTGTCCATCGATGGTCTGTTCTTCTGGCAGTATGTCCAGCCCATTGCCATTTCAGGGATTTAACTCTGATCATGATGTCTTCCACTCTTGTCATTTTTCGGATCCACGTGTTAATCTTCTTATCTCTCCTGGTTAAACCAAGCATGCACCTCTCCATGCTTCTTTGAGTTGTCTGCAGCCTTTGTATGTCTCTTTTAGCTAAGGTCCACGTCTCTGCACCATACGTAAGCACTGGAAGGATGCATTGATCAAACACTTTTCTTTTAAGACATAATGGCATATTGCTCTTGAAAATTATGCTGTTTCTTCCAAAAGCTTTCCAGGCAAGTTTTGTACGCCGATTAATTTCTTCACCAATGTGACCCTCACTTGATATCTGCTGTCCAAGATAAACGTATGTGTCTGTTATCTCCAGCTTTTCTCCATCAATCGATAAATCTTCATTTCTTGTAAAAGCATTGTACATCACTTTTGTCTTCTGAAAGTTCATTTTTAATCCCACTTCTTTACTCTTGTCAGCAAGTTCTTGGATCATATTCTGTAGCTCTGATGGGGTAGTTGCAAAAATGACTATGTCATCAGCAAAACGAAGGTGGGTTAGATAATCTCCATTAATCTTTATCCCTTTGTTTTCCCAGTTCAGTGATTGAAAGACATTTTCCAATGTGGCATTAAAGAGCTTCGGAGATATGGTGTCACCTTGTCTCACTCCCTTTCCAATTTTTATGTGTGTTGTATTTTCAAACAGCCGAATCTTTGCACTTGCATTTTCATAGATGTTATTAATAATATTAATGTATGCATCTTCAATACCGCAGGATTTCAGAGCCGTGGTAACTGCTGATGGTTTCACCGAATCAAAGGCTTTTTCATAATCGATAAAAGCCATGCACAATGGAAGTTCATATTCCCTCGCTCTTTCAATTAGTTCTCTCAGTACGTGGATATGATCTATTGTGCTGTAGCCACTCCTGAATCCAGCTTGTTCTCTCGGTTGAGCCATGTCCAGTGTTACCTTCAAGCGGTGTGAAAGAACTTTAGTGAAGATTTTATAAACCACTGATAGGAGGCTGATAGGTCTGTAGTTCCTGAGATCCTCAATGTCACCTTTTTTATGTAGCAGGATCATTGTAGCATTGTTCCAATCCTCAGGAATCTTCCCTTCATTAAGGCATCGAGTGAAAATTTGGGCGAGTACTGTTTCGATTTCTCCACTTGCTTCTTGTATGATGTCTACAGTAATTCCATCTTCTCCTGGAGCTTTTCCCCGCTTCATGTTCTTGATTGCATGTGCAACTTCTGCTGGAAGGACTGGAAGAACTCTGGTACTGGTACCTTTCATGATGTCTGGAGTACATGTATCATCCCTTTCATATAATTTGGAGTAGAAATCTTTCAATCTTGTCAAAATTTCGCCTCTATTTCTTGTTACAGAACCATCTTCTTTTCTCAGTGCCATAATCTGTTTTTTCCCCTTACTGAGATGTCCCTTTGCTATCTTTAGGCTTTGGTTGTTTTCAATTGCTTTCCTTACTAGTTCACAGTTGAATTTCCTTACATCTTCAGTGATACTTTTTTGTACTGTCTTGCATAGCTCTATATATTCCATTTTGGAAGTCACATCTTCTTTAGTTGTCCTCATCACTCTTCTTTTTTGCATCAACATTTTGGTTTTTCCTGATAATTTGTTCACATGCTATTTGTTCTTAGACCCAGCTAATTTTGTTGCTGTTTCCATAAGAGCTTTGGTTACTTTTCTGTTAACTTCAGAAATATCCAATTCTTCCAAGATAGGCCTTCTAAAGCAGAGAATCTGTTCTTCAGTTCCAATTTGAAGGTATTATGGTGTTTTTTAAGGTTGGTTATGTCAATACATTTTGTTTGTCTTATGAGCTTGCTACGTTCGAGTTTAGTGTTGAGGTGCATCTTACATCTCACCAATCTATGGTCACTGCCTGTGTTGAACTTGTTTAGCACACTGCAGTCTTCTATGACGAATTTTTTGTTACACATAATAAAATCAATTTCACTTGTCGTCCCATTTGGATGTCTCCATGTCCATTTCCTGTGTGGCTTTTTCTTGAAAAAGGAGTTCAAGATGAAAAACCCTTCTGCCTCTGCAAACTCAACGAGAGTATTTCCACGCTGGTTTCTGTTGCCGTGACCGAATTTACCTACTGAAGTTTCATTCTGTTGCTGTTGCCCTATTTTTGCATTGAAATCTCCCATAATTATCTTCAAGTGCTGCTTACCTTTATTATTTAGATCACGAATTTCCTCATAAAATTCTTCAATTTCTTCTTCAGCATGACTTGTGGTGGGTGCATAAGTTTGAATAATCTGAGCCTGGTATCTTCTCGAGAGTTGGATAACGAGTCGTGCAGCTCTGTCAGAGGAACTTTCAACTTCTACAACTTTATCCTTCAGTTTCTTGTTTATTATAAATCCAACACCACTAGTTCTGCCAGTATCTGTCCCACGATAGTAGAAGAGATGTACACTTTTCAGTTCAATGAGATCTTCTCCTTTTCTCCTTACCTCACTTAGCCCGACGATGTCCCACTTGATCCTTTGTAGTTCCTCTTCCAATTCAAGAAGCCTTGAATCAGAAGATAGGGAGCGTCCGTTATACGTAGCCAAGGTCAGCATCAGATGGCAGCCTGCCATCGAAATTGTTAACTAGAGCTAGGTCATACAACTCTGCGGAGGTCATGACATATATATATATATTTTTAAAACAATTTTTGGTGGGCTTGTTACTTGTATCTATGGCTTTGCAGAAACCCATTTCCAACTAGGTCTTTGTGGAAGTGAGAAAATGCAGAGTTTTTGCTGGTCCTTGATAAAGCCAAGGCTCAGTATTCTCGACACTTTCTACATTCAGTTGTTTTATTTCATTTTTTTATCTATTCTCCTTTTACTCACACCGGTAGATACATAACCTTTTCTATGTTGTACTTGGTATGAGTCAAAAATATATATATATTTTTTTGCTTAGGTCTCTTCTTAATAGAATGTGAATTCTGAATTTTCAAAACTGCTGCGTTGCGCGTTTTGATCTTCAGGTTATTTTGCAACTTTCGTTTTAAATTCTAAAGTTTTTCCTTAGTTTTCAGTTTTGCTCTTCAGTATATATATATATACTGTATATCAGATACAAGTCAGGTGACGTGCAACATATCCCAGCCTCTCCTTGACAAATGTCAATCCCACCTTCTCATGGTGCATCCTGCACCCAGTAAAGGGGCTTTGATGACTGGTGAATAGCGGTATAACTAATAACCCCCCCCCCCCATGCTTACACAATTTCAAACTTGGCCCTCGGTCTCCGGCAGCTGGAATGTACCTAGCCAAGGCAGCGGCCAGTGCAACATGAAGGCAGAAGGTGCTAAGAATCACCGGAGGACCGGACTAGGCTGCCATCTGATGCTGAACTTGGCTACGTATAGTGGACACTCCTTATCTTCTGATTCAAGACTCCTTGAATTGGAGGAGGAACTCAGAAAGATAAAATGGAACATTGTGGGACTAAGCGAGGTAAGAAGAAGAGGAGAAGAGCTCGTTGAACTGAAAAGTGGACATCTTTTCTACTATCGTGGGACAGATACTGGCAGAACTAGTGGTGTTGGATTTATAATAAACAAGAAATTGAAGGATAAAGTTTTAGAAGTTGAAAGTTCCTCTGACAGAGCTGCACGATTCATTATCCAACTCTCAAAAAGATACCAGGTTCAGATTATTCAAGCTTATGCACCCACAAGTCATCCTGAAGAAGAAATTGAAGTACTTTACGAGGAAATTCGGAATGTAAATAACAAAGGCAAACAGCACTTGAAGATCATTATGGGTGATTTCAATGCAAAAGTAGGGCAACAGCAACAGAATGAAACTTCAGTTGGTAAATTCGGTTATGGGAACAGAAATCAGCGTGGAAATACTCTCGTAGAGTTTGCAGAAGCAGAAAGGTTTTTCATCATGAACTCCTTTTTCAAGAAAAAGCCACACAGGAAATTGACATGAAGACATCCGAATGGGACGACAAGTGAAACTGATTTTATTATGTGTAACAAAAAATTTGTTATCGAAGACTGCAGTGTGCTAAAGAAGTTCAACACAGGTAGTGACCATAGAATGGTGAGATGTAAGATGCACGGTAACACGAAACTCGGATGTGGCAAGCTCATAAGACAAACAAAATGTATTGACATAACCAACCTTAAAAAACATCCTAATACCTTCAAGTTGGAACTGTTTCTCAGTTCCAACTTGAAGAAAGGCCTAACATCGGAAGAAGTGGATATTTCTGAAGTTAACAGAGAACTCACTAAAACTCTTATGGAAACAGCAACTAAAATAGGTGTTACTAAGAACAAGTTACATATGTAGAAAATTTCAGGAAAAACAAAAATGTTGATGCAAAAGAGAACGGAGATGAGGACAAATAAAGACGTAACTTCCAGAGCAGAATATATAGAGCTATGCAAGACAGTACAAAAAAGTATCCAGGGGTGATTGTGAGATGACATAAGAAACCCTGAAACTCTCAGATCAGTGCCAATATACATATAATGCATATCACGAGTATTTGTATATATTACGCACATATATAAACTAGCTACACAACAAATAGGCCCTACTGCTTGTGCAGTTAAACTTCGCATCTTTTCTTGTACCCAATTTTTTTTCGCTGTGCAAACTTCTTCAAGCATTTCATATTTGAAATCAAATTTCGCACTTCATATTATATGTTAATTAGCAGTCTATGTGGATCAGTTTTACTTGAAGTTTACAGTGGATTCCATTCAATTTCTAAAAGTAGCTCATTGGAATAACCAAATCTAATATAATCAAATTATTTGACGTAGATGCAACTTTCAAAATAATGAAAACACACCTTCCTTTCAGCACGCTGTTATCTTGAGAGTTTGTTTGATAACAAAAGAAACACACGAAGTGTCACAAATCGTCTACATTCACAATCCGCACGGACATGGTGTTTTTTTAATCAAACACTGTTAATTCCCAAAGGAAATGGAACGTAGATGCAACTTTCAAAATAATGAAAACACGCCTTCCTTTCAGCACGCTGTTATCTTGAAAGTTTGTTTGATAACAAAAGAAACACACAAAGTGTCACAAATCGTCTACATTCACAATCCGCACGGACATGCAGTGTTTTTTTTTTTTTTTTATCAAACACTGTTAATTCCCAAAGGAAATGGAACTTGAACTTTAGTTATTTCGTAGCAGTTTTAGAAATGAAATGTCTGAAGTATCTCAAATTCTTCTAAAACTTAAAAACCCAGATTTCCGGGTTTGGAATGTGACAAAAACCCAGAATTCCGGGCTACACCCGGATTACAAACAGGTCTGAGTATCACTGAAGACATACGGAAATTCAATTGTGAACTAGTGAGAAAAGCAATTAAAAACAACCAAAGCCTGAAAGAGAGCAAAAGGAAATCTCAGTAAGGGAAGAAAACAGATTATGCCTCTGAGAAAAGAAGATGGTACTGTAACAAGAAATAGAAGCGAAATTTTGGCAAAGGTGAAAGATTTCTATTCAAAACTACATGAAAGGGATTATACATCTATTCCAGACATCACAACAGGTACCAGTACCAAAGTCCCTCCAATCCTCACTGCAGAAGTTACAAATGCAATCAAGAACATGAAACGGGGAAGAGCTTCAGGAGAAGATGTAATTACCATGGACATTATACAAGAAGCAAGTGGAGAAATTGAAACTACACTAGCCCAAGTTTTCACTAGATGTCTGAATGAAGGGAAGATTCCTGAGGATTGGAACAATGCTACAATGATCCTGCTACGTAAAAAAAAAGTGACGTTGAGGATCTCGGGAACTACAGGTCCATCAGCTTCCTATCAGTGGTTTATAAAATCTTCACTAAAGTTATTTCACATCGCTTGAAGGTAACACTAAACATGGCTCAACCAAAAGAACAAGCTGGATTCAGGAGTGGCTACGGCACGGTAGATAACATCCATGTACTGAGAGAACTATTTGAAAGAACAAGAGAATATGAGCTTCCATTATGCATGGCTTTTATTGATTATGAAAAGGTCTTCGATTCCGTGAAACCATCAGCAGTAACAATGGCTTTGAAATCCTGTGGTATTGAAGATGCATACATTAGCATTATTAATAACATCTATGACAATGTAAGTGCAAAGGTTTGGATATTTGAGGATACAGCACAAATGGGAATTGGAAAAGGAGTGAGACAAGGTGACACCATATCTCCCAAACTCTTTAATGCCACATTGCAAAATGTCTTTCAATCACTGAACTGGAAAAACAAAGGGATAAGGTTTAATGGAGATTACTTAACTCACAGTTTTGCTGATGATGTAGTCATCTTTGCAACTACCCCTTCAGAGCTGAAGAGTACAATTTAAGAACTTGTTGACAAGAGTAAAGAAGTGGGATTAAAGATGAACTTTCAGAAGACAAAAGTGATGTACTATGCGTTTTCAAAAAACGAAGATTTATCAATTGATGGAGAAAAGCTTAAGACAACTGATACCTACATTTATCTTGAGCAGCAGATATCAAGCGAGGGTCACATTGATGAAGAAATTAATCTGCGTATAAAACTTGGATGGAGAGCTTTTGGAAGAAACAATACAAGTTTTAGGAGCAGTATGCCATTATGTCTTAAAAGAAAAGTGTTTAATCAATGCATCCTGCCAGTGCTTACACATGGAGCAGAGACATGAACCTTAACTAAAAGACATACAAAGACTGCAGACAAATCAAAGAGCATGGAGAGATGCATGCTTAGTGTAACCAGGAAAGATAAGAAGAGGAACTTGTGGATAAGAAAAATGACAGGAGTGTACAACATCATGACCAGAGTGAAATCACTGAAATGGCAATGGGCTCGACATGTTGCCAGAAGAATGGACCACCGATGGACAACCGAAATTTTAGACTGGATTCTGAGGGACAGGAAAAGACCCATAAGAAGACCACATCAGAGATGGATGGATGAAATTCGAAAGTATGCTGGAGTGACATGGAGTAGACAGGCTCAAGATAGACAATTGTGGAATAAACTTGGGGAGACCTTCATCCAGCTGTGATGATGATGATATATATAATATAATATCAAATATATTACTTACCTGATGCCAGAAACTGGGCTGCAGGTTCAACATCAATGCAACGAATCATTCCTGTGTGACCTTTATATACCTAAAATACCAGTAAAAAAAAATAATTTTTATTAGATAAAACACAGTACATCAAAACAAAAACACAAGCCAGTTTATTATGAAGTACACATACAGTACACTGCAGTATACAACTCATTTTCCATTTCAACATGCATGGAAGACATTGAAAAATAAAATGCAAACTGCACGTGATTTAGAAATACACAAAATTTTGAGACAGTTCATAAATAAAAAGATGAAGGAAATAAAGGGATTAGTTGTAACATAATTTGTTCTTTGAAGCAATTATGTTTTGGCTAAAAATGACTGCAAAAATATAGAGATTAGTTGAAACATAATTTATTATTTAAAACAATTATATTTCAACTAACCTTCTGGATTTAGATCAAAGCTACAGAAAGTAAACTTGGACCTAATCTGAGGCCTGCTTCAACAAATGTAACACAGGGAAAATAAATACAATTCAATCCTTGTGCTTCTAAAGGAATTCTGTAACTAAAAGAATTTGCACAACAATTAAATCTGAGTAAAGACAGTCACAAGTAAAAATCTTCACTGAATTTCAGGATACTTCTCACAGAATACTCAGATCTGTTTCAAATAAAGCACAAAAGATTTGACTTCACATACTTTGAATCACACCTACATAAAAGCAATGCTGTGGACATGCTTTCTCCAGAACCACTGAGCTTGATGTATTTAAGTGGAGAGCTTTGTCTAACTTAGTGTTACAAGTGAATGTAGCACAGTTCAGTTTCAAATTAAGATATCTCCAACTCAGTTTTAAACAAGAGAAATGAGGAGGAGAAAAAAAAAAAAAACATGGTCAAAATCAATTTTACAATAAATCACTAAAAAGAATCAAATTCCATTCATTTATAGGTTGCTAGAATACTGTCCACTTCAGTTTAAGATTTCAGAGATAACGAAATTGGTCCTCCACAACTTCAGTTCAAGAAAACTCAAAGTCAGGGTGTCTACCAAATTTGGAAAATGCAATTTTATGATGGATTAACAATTTTCATGACCATTTTTAAAAGTCTTCTGTGTCTGTAAATGTATAAATAAATATATATCTCTATCTAAAGCAGTGGTATATGCACACACACATTAAAGATGTGAGGGAACACTCTGTTTCCTCTTTTTCTACAGAAAAAGTGTTCCCTGCCCCTCTGCTAGTAACAAAAATCTGACTCACCATACTTTGACTGCACCTGAAATAAGTTAAAATACTAAACATTGTGCTACACAATTTCGTTACACACCTTTCTTCAACATTTATATTTGAAAAATGTCATGATTCCATAAGCAGCGTAATTCAAATGGCTAGATTGATCATAAAATTTAGTAAACAGCATTTGTACATATATTTCACATGCTGAAACATTTTTTGTTTTAACAGTTTTCTTTGAGGAGAAAACAAGCACCTTTTTTTTTTTTTTTTTTTGACACTTTGATTGTTAGATGGAAATTACAATTACGTCTTATGAGGTTGGTCATGGAGAATTACTTAGATTGCCACCAGAAAATTAACAATTACTAAAAATAAACAGAAATTCATGACCCCCAAAACAAAATTTGTGACTTTTTCATGACTAGTAGATATCCTGAAAGTAATCATCATTCACAAAAACAGAGTTATGTACTGCACAAAAGTTTCAGTGTCATGAACTGATATTGTATGAAAGACGACAATTCTTCTGAAATGTTTTTAAAACAATATTAAAATTACATAAAATTTCCATTTATGTGGGAAAATCTTAGCAAAATGATGTCACAATCACCCAAAATAAGAATTATGCAGGTATGTACCTCCATCTCTGCTTTAGTGTTTAATTACTACCATGAATGATTCATAGAGCTACGAGCAGTTGCCTGTCCCTAATTTGGACCGACTGGTTCCAGAGAAGAAAGAAGAGCCCGAGACATAAGGCAAACTCACCACCCATGCTGCATCCAGAACTCGAAACCAAACTGAGCTTGGACAACTAGCCAGAAACCAGTGCTTCTGACCACTTGCCTATCAATGCAGCAGGTTCAGTTGCTTAAGGAAATAAAATGGAGAGGGGGGAAGCATTTGGGGAAAATATTATCTGTACAGTGAGTACAGATCAGAAGATCTGAAATCTTACTAACAGAAGACTCCTGAATCTGCTAAGGAAATTAGCATTATTTTCCTCTTTTTTTGCGGGGGGGGCGGTACAGACTGGTGCAGCCCTTACCATCAACAACAAACAAAATTCCTATCTATTTTTTTATTTGTACTATACAAAGAACTACATGTCAACAACTTAACACTGGTTATTAACATCTTCTATATAGCCATGGTAACAAATAAAATTGGAAAGTGTAATTAAATTGAATCCAAGAAGAAATTCAAGGAAAGAACCCCCCCCTGCAAAAGAGATAAACTTACTTTCATGTTTTATTGATTTTGTTTTATGAAATACTTCATTGGTGGAAACGATTTGATCATGCCTCTAGCAATACCCTAGTACCAACCAGTTAAATAGGTCTGTTTACATGGTTCCTTTGAGATAGCAAGAACTTATTAAATATATCCACTTAAATACAGTGAAGTACATATTTCAGTAACTGAAATCTTACCAAATACTGAGTAGAAGGAAATGGCTGTAAGTCTCTTGGTTTTGGAAGTTTTGGCAACAGATCATTTGGATCAACATTAACCTGTAATGGTAAAAAAAAAAAAATGCAAATTATCAAACAACTAGCATTAAACAAATGGATAAATAAATAAATACCTTACTTTTTACATCAAAATAATCAAAACTTAGGAACACAAATATGCATCAAAGGGTTTTCAACCAGACAATGGCATCTGACAAGATTTCCACAGCAAACTACTACTGAAAAACCAAATGATGTGCATACTGATATAGGGAAAATAAATAAATACAAAAGTTTTTCATGAAAATAAATATTTTTGTTTATTACTACCTTTTTTTCCACCACCCTGTATTACACGGGTGACAACAGAATGCACTACCAACCAGCCTACCTGCTGAAGAATTATAACTTCAATGCCACATTTTAATGTGCTGTTTTACGAAAAAAAGCAAAAAACAATGACATGTACAATTCTCTCTCGGACTATCTCCTCTTGGAGTGGTCTAACTCACATAAGAAATCATAAATAGGAATACCAAAATGTGTGTTGGAATGAACTAGTCTTTATATATATCTACAGTGCAGACAGAATAAACCATTTTTCAACGCCTCCATGCCAATAACTCATGCAAGAAGGACCTTGAAGTGGAGCCTTTTTTCACCTCATTCCATGAGCTTCAGTTTGCAGTGAAGTATTGGCTTGGTGCGAATAAAAAGTCTGGCGCGAGCGAGTAGTGAAGACAGGCCCCCACCCCAACGGAATGGAACCGCCCACAGGTGTTACGGGTATTACGTCACAAAGTTACTATAAATAGCCATCATGTGTGTGAAGAACAAGGTTCAGGCATGGTTTGTTTGGACATAACGTGGCTTGCAAAAGAAACGTGCAGATGCTGGATTTGAGAGTCACCTTCCTGTATGAATTTAAACTGGTAAATTCTGCAGGAATTGCCGCTCGAAACATTAACGAAGCGTTTGGGGAAAATACAGCCAACGAATGAGCCATTTGGCGATGGTTTGTGAAGTTTTGAAGCGGAGATGCGGACCTGAAAAACAAAGTACATGGTCACTGACCTGTTGCTGTTTCTGACAATGTTCTGTTACATTGTGGTTGAAGCGGACCCCCCCCCCCCCAAACGTGTCGTGAGATAGCGGCAGGGGTAGGTGTCCTCCACACGACAGTTGTTCGGCGTCTGGCGGCGTTGGGTAAGGTCAAAAAGCTGGACATGTGGCTGCCGCATGATTTGACAACTGCCAACAAGACTAGGCATTTGGAAGTCTGCACGTCGCTGCTTGCCAGGAATAAACAGGAACGTCTACTGCATCGAATTGTCACCTGCGATGAGAAGTGGATCCTTTATGATAATTGGAAACGATCTGAACAATAATTAAGCAAGGCACAGCCTGCTGGTCGGCAGCCTGCTGGTCGGCAGCCTGCTGGTCGGCAAGTCACCCCTACACACCAAAATGATGATGCTCCTTGTCTGGTGGTCCACAGCCAGGATAATTCATCAGTTTCTTGGCAAGAGGCCAAACCATCACTGCTGAACGTTATTGTGCTGAATTACACCAGATGCACCGGAAAGTGCTGCAGAAACAACCGACTTTTGTCAACTTCTATTCCAGGACAACGTCCGCCTTCATGTCGCACTAAGTGCCTTGGGCTATGCAGCACTGCCTCATTCTGCCTATTACCCGGACTTGTCTCCAACAGACTATCATCTGTTTCGTCGCCTGGATCACTTCCTGTCTGGGAAACAGTTCACAACAGACAAGGTTCAACGTGCAGTTGATTACTTTTTCAGGTCCCAGCAACGAGACTTTTTCGTTTTGGCATCGTGACCTTGCCGGACAGATGGCAACTATGTGTTGATGCCGAGGGGGATTATTTTGCCTAGGTAAGTTGTCCTACTTTTCCGTTCTCGCTGTTCACATGTGCTGGTCCTTTGCCAGACATTTCATTTGCACCAACCCAATATGTCTTGGTAAACATAATGGCTGGCACTGTAATCAGGCCAAAATGGGTGACTCATTTTCAACTATATCGGAGCATAAGAAACAGCAAGCAGTTATCAAGCTCCCAAATTATTCCATGAGGTTCAGTTTGAAGTGAATATATTTCAAATATGGTTTGCAGTGAAATATATCTTGGTAAACATAATGGCTGGCATTGTAATCAAGCCAAAATGTGTGACTCATTATCAACCGTGTCAAAGCATAAGAAACAACAAGCAGTTATCAAGCTGTTGATGAAGGAAAATGAAATTTCCATCAGAATTCACTGGCAATTATTGGCTTTTTAAGGTAAAGATATGGTGAACACAAGCACTGCACACCATTAGGTGAAAAAAATCATGGATCTGGGGCAGAAATTTGGATCTCAGCCATGATCTGGAAAACATGTCACTACTACTCAGGATTTGAACAGGCAAAAAGTCAACAAACTTATTTCAGAAAATCAACAAATTAGTCAGACAGCTACAGCAAAAAAGTTAAATATCGGTTTTAGTTAGTCACTAAGATTATTACAGATCTGGGTTACAAGAAAGTTGTCCACGATGGGTGCCATATCTGCTAATACATGCAATTAATAAATAAAGAGTGGAAGCATGTTAACTATATGAATATGAAAGTGAACATTACTATTTTCTGTACAGCACTGTCTTGGGTGACAAGACTAGGTTAAATCACTATGATCCAGAAATGAAAAACCACTCTCTAGAACATCGTCACCACACTTCTCCCAGAAAAGAAAAAAAAAAAAAAGTCCAAATTCAACCTTTGCTGGAAAATGCATGCTCAAACATTTTTTTTTTTTTTTTTTTTTTTTTTTTACTGCAGAGGCATCACTCATCATGAGTTCATTCAAAAGTACGAAAATCAACTCCAAGATCATACATGAGACCAACAAAGAAAGAGTTGAGCTTTTTAACTATGTGAAAAATCAAAACACTGCAGAAAGAAAGTGTGAATATAACACAGACCAACTTCCATTTATCTTTTGTTGACTCTGCAGCTTCACAGCAGCCATTCCTTAATTTTTCTTTCTGTCGATATCTTTTTCTTCTTATTTCTTCAATGCCATTTTTTTTTCTTTTATGCCCTCTGATGACAATAATTTCATCTAATGTTCCGAAAAGAACTCCCAGCCTGAGCACCATGAATGCATGATATCAAAGCTTTGATTATTTTAGAAAAATTGTGTAACATTGAGTATATGAGTGCTTTTGAACACTATGCCTCAATTCTTACAAATTTTACACCCTCATCACTTCCATTTTTGGAAATTTTCCCTCCCTTATGAAGCTTAAATGCAAATATTTAACAACACAGGAAAGTGGAAAAAAATTGGGATTATGGGAGAAATCTTTACTCCATCTGACTTCTGCTTTCGGAAATTTTCCTCTCATTTTCAAGCTGAAATACAAATATTTATGGAAGCAACAATACTTGGCATAGAGAACATCATGAGAAAAAAAAATACATATGATTATGGGAGAAATATTCACTCCGTCTACCTATTGTTTTTGAAAGATGAAATTCTGTCCTTTGATGGAATCCCCCCTGGTCATCAGCACCACCACTAATACCCCCAAAAATTCTGCACCAATCTAGTGAATGACCAAAATGATAATGGAAAATTGAGAAATCCACAAAACAATCTTGTGCCTGAAGATTACAGGGAAATTTTTGTGCCGTCTAATTTATGTTTTTTAAATTGTTGCCAACAGTTTCTTGCTTACATGCAGACATTTATGCAATAAAATTATATTTAACAACAATATCAGACAGAGGCACCACTATGAGAAAAGAATTACGATTATGGGAGAAATTTGCACTTCGTTTAACTTCCATTTTTGAAAGTTTTGAAACATTGAAATACCATAATGTTCATGAAATACCATTGTGTTCAGTCATCGGATATTAATTTAAAATATATAAATTAATATCCGATGACTGAACCCAATGTCCCACCCCCAAAAAATTTATCTTCAGTTTCCCATCAATCTCCAGGATGACCAAAATGATGACAAAAAAAGTGGCATTCTGCAAATCCGTGGGAGAATCTCTACGCCAAAGGCCAGTAAAACTTTGGTTGACTTGAAAAAAATAGTAGTAATAAAAAATAAAATAAAAAAGAATAAAAAAATATTTGTGACAACCTATTTTCCTAATATATACAATAATCACAAGACTCTAGTCTCAGATTTCAAGAATACCCTGAAGAGGTTGAAACAAAGAATCAATTGCATCCATCAGATAAAAGGACCTTGCTTCTTTCACATAATAATGGGCCAAACCCCACGCCAGTGCTGCCACTTCAATCGCAAAAGAGAGCATATGATTTGAAGTTGTTCCACACTCTCTCTACAGTCTAGATTCAGTGGTCTGACTTCTGGTTGTTTGCACCACTCAAGAACCACCTCAAAGAAATTTGTTTCATACTGAATGTCGAACTTCAAGCTGCTATGAGAAAATGGTGTTGAAAACAGCTACTGAACTAGGGAATTACATATTTTATATTATTTTGCACCCTTCGTTTTAAATTCTAAAATTTTTTCCTTAGTCTTCAGTTTTGCTCTTAAGTATATATATATATATATCATCATCATCATTGTCAACCATTATCAATCCACTGCTGGATGAAGGTCTCCCCAAGTTTCCTCCACAACGGTCTGTCTTGTGCCAGTCTCCTCCATGTCACTCCCGCATACTTTCGAATTTCATCCACCCATCTTCCATGTGGTCTTCTTCTGGGTCTTTTCCTGTCCCTTGGAATCCAATCTAAAATTTCGGCTGTCCATCGATGGTCTGTCCTTCTGGCAGTATGTCCAGCCCATTGCCATTTCAGGGATTTAACTCTGATCATGACGTCTTCCACTCTTGTCATTTTTTGGATCCACGTGTTCCTCTTCTTATCTCTCCTGGTTACACCAAGCATGCACCTCTCCGTGCTTCTTTGAGTTGTCTGCAGCCTTTGTATGTCTCTTTTAGCTAAGGTCCACGTCTCTGCACCATACGTAAGCACTGGAAGGATGCATTGATCAAACACTTTCCTTTTAAGACATAATGGCATATTGCTCTTGAAAATTATGCTGTTTTTTCCAAAAGCTCTCCAGGCAAGTTTTGTACGCCGATTAATTTCTTCATCAATGTGACCCTCACTTGATATCTGCTGTCCAAGATATATATGCAGTAATGTCTATGTCAAATCTGACTGACTGGGAAATTCAACAATATATCCTTATGTTTACAACAATGATTTATTGAAATCTCACTTCACTTAGTTTTGACTGATACCAATATTCAAAAAATATCTGATGACTAAAATATATGAGGGTTAATATATAAAATATATGAAGGTTACACATTCAAGCAGGAGAAAGGAAACCTCACCAACCAAGAAGTGTTTGTGCTGTTTGTGCAATGTGACAAAGGATACGTGAAGCACTATTTCTCAACGAAATCAACCATGACGATTCAGACATTTGTCGAACCACACGACCTGCTTGTCCATCCCGGACTGAAAAAATTCATGTCCCTGCTGATTTAATTCTAGTTCCACTTGAAGAATCTTTAGTTAATTTTCCTTTCTTCTGAGTTCCATGTATAGTAGGATAATCCTTCTATACATTGAGAACAGGCCTTGACTAAAATCATGAGGCCAGGAACATCTGTAAAAAACCAAAGGAACTCAGAAGAAAGGAAGATGAACTACAGATTCTTCAAGCGGAACTAGAATTAAATAAATGTAACTAGGTAAAGCCTTGAGTGATTTAATCGCTACTGATGTAGCCAGTTTGTTGCAGCTGTTTTCACATCATCACATGTGAAGCAAGTACTAGAGAGGTACTGCTTCAGAGCTGGAAAGAAGTGAAAACCAATAGGAGCCAAGTCTGGGCTGTAGGCTGGGTGCTTCCGCACCTCACACCAGAATTCGTGGAGCAAAGCAAGAGCTGCATGGTGTTGGCAATGTGTGGTTTCACATTATCGTGAAGGAGAACGACACCATCACTCAGCAGACCTGGTTGTTTTTGTCTGATGCTCTCGTGAATTTTTTTTAGCACAGCACAGTACCAATCAGTGTTGACGGCACGTCCATGCTCTATGAAGTCCACCGAAAGTACACCAGAGGAACAGTAGCGACGCCAGCCCGCTCAGAACTGGATTGGCTATTGGGGGGGGGGGGGTGTAAGCATGATGGGGTAAGGATAAATTTTGAAGTACTACGCAAAAATGTTGGCAAAAAAATCCGCTCATGCAGATTTTACCCGATGCTGATAATGTTATCCTTAGTCAACAAAAAGTTTTCAGGTGCACACTGTACCAGTATTTATTCAATGAATGCAGTATGGGAACCATGGATTGAATCTCAGTGGCAAGTTACTACACTCATCATCAAAAAAATAACTGCACCCTGAAGGAAGCAACTGACAGGAATGAAACTTAGTGGGTAGGTTTGACATCGTGAGACATGCAAATGATTCAAGTATCACCCTCGGCTGTGCACGTGATGGCAGCAAGGAGCGGACGTAGCGCTGTGCCTGACTGGCTATATAAAGTATTTCTGTTGCACATGCCTGCCCGTATAACTCGTGATGCTGCTGTGTTAGTTGTATCCTTTGCAAGCAAAGTATGCCTTGGAGAAAAGTTCGGAAGCAATTCGGGCAGTTGGAGGAGTTCGAGAAGGGCCACATCGTCGGGCTCAGGGGAGCGGGATGATCTTATCGCTGTATTATGCACCATACCAGTCGTGTGGATATCACCATAGTTGCACGCCATACCAGTTGTGTGGATATCGCCTGTTGGTGGCAGTGGATAAAACAAGGCACACAGCAGTGACAGGAAGGGTCTGGAGACCTTTTTGAGATGAACCAGAGAGAGAGAGAGAGAGGACCGACAGGTTGTCCGACATGCGTGGAGTGACCCAACAGCTGCGACTGCGGATATTCAGCGAGCAGTGGTGCGCTCCCTGCATTGTCCGATTAGTGCCAGCACCATTAGCAGATTGCTGCATGGCGTAGGACTACATGCACACAGACCGTTATGATGACTGCCCTTAGCATCATTGCTTCATCCCCAAAGACTGCAATGGTGTCGTGCCAGACTGTCATGGAGCCACTCAGAATGGCAACGGGTGATCTTCACTTGACGAGTCCCGCTTCTGTCTTGGAGGAGACAACCAATGAATACGTGTGTGGAGGTACCGTGGTCAGCGCCAAGATGAATAGTTTGTTGTCCAGCATCACATGTCCAGAAGGCCTGGTGTCATGGTATGGAGTGCAATCACCTACGATGCCAGATCCCCTTTAGTGTTCATTATAGGCACTTTGAAGCCCAACATTACATTAATGAGGTCCTGCAACCAGTGGCCCTACCTTTTCTGAACACTCACTCCAGTGCGATTTTCCAACAGGACAATGCTCGTCCACATACTGCTGCTGTCTCAAGAGCTTGCCTTCAAGGCACTGACACTCTGCCATGGCCAGCCACATTGACAGACCTATCGCCAATTGAAAATGCGTGGGATGCTATTGGATGCGCTATCCACTCTCCACCCCTACCGCACAATCTGCAGGAACTACGTGAGAAGATTCAAGCTGCATGGGATGGCTCCATTAGGAACCGGTCTGGCATGCTGTGTGAGCAAACATGGTGGCCTGACGCCATACTGAGAGACACTACTTATTGGTGTGTAGCTCAATAAATATTGCCTATATCAGTCTCAATATTTCATCATTTATTGTTCCTGGTAATCTTTATCTTCCTTCCGAATAACATTGCAATCCGACACATCCTTTTGGGTGCAACTATTTTTTTGACGATGAGTGTATTTCTCCTCAATTTTAGCTTACTTCATTTTTCTTTTCTTTCTTCTCTTTTTTTCTGTCATAAGGCTGTTTATGAATTGTAAGTTTGTAACAAGGAATCTCTCTCTCATCTTTTAAACTATAATTATAAAAATTGTATTTTTTTTTCTGTTCTCTTAGGAATTTGCTCAGAGGATTTCCGTTTCCATTTCCCAGAAGTACAAACACTAAATTTAACAAAAGATTCATTTTATATAACAAAATTTCAGTGAATTCAAAAAATTCAGGTACATTCATCCAAGTTCCCTAAAATCTTTGATGGTTGTGCTAGCTATATGTTCTAACAGCTTAGGTATATTGGGGGATTGAAGGGTGGGCTCAAAGAAAAGTTGTGTGGGCTTCAGCTATCCCAGCCCACCCATAGCAGCGTGCCTGTCGAGGAATCCCAGAAAACGGATGCCGTGATTTTCCCAGCAGACAGTGTGACTTTAAACCCCTTCCTTGGCAGTGAAGCAGTGCATTTCTATTGCATGGAAGCTCTCTTGCTGATGGGAGCAAAGTGGTGGAGCCATGTCTCATCCCCAGTCACAATGCTGTCAAGAAAGCTCTGTCCGTCTTCAGCATAACGCTGTAGGAAAGTCAAACATGCCATTATTCATGCTGCTTTGTGATAGACGGATAATGAATGTGGCATCCGTCTGGCACAAACCTTGGAGTACTGCAAAACATCCACCACAAGATGTTGAACAATGCCATTTTTTAATCACGGCTTGTACGCAATGTGACACAAAGTTACCCTTCAGTCATCTTGAATCATTTTGTCCACGTGCAGTGTTGATTTTTGTCGTACGAAGTTGGACATCCATTGTTAGTGCGATGTTGGTTCCCCACATCATCCCTGCCGGATTGAAACAAATGGCGCCACTTTGCCGCATGTTATCAAGACATCATGTTGTCACCAAAAACTTCGACAAGCTGCCAATGAATTTCAGCTGCGGGCACATTCTTGGCCCATAAACCTTATCACTGCTCTAACTTTGACCTCAGACTACGTTTCCAACTGCGTCGCCATTTTGAAATGACACTGAGCATCTCACACTGGGCACAGAAGTTGTTCACAGAGGTGGTGCCTGGAGCACTAGCGCCATCTTTTGAATGTACTTGTCATCCACGCCACTCGTATGACATCCCTATTATAACACATGTAACTTTTTTTTCTATCGACCTACATATTATCAAGAAATGCGATATAAAAAAGGAATTGCATTAGGTTAAACTGAATGACAGATAAAAGATTATGACACACACAAAAATTTTTTTAGCAGACTGGTTAATACAGAATAGCTGGTTCTTCCTTCCTTACTAGAGGACAGTAAACAACTGAAGACCAAGAGCACCAGATATTGAAGTTCAAGTGTGAACACAGGGTTCCCACTCAAAAGTAGAAAAAATTCCCTGACTTTTCCAGGTTTTCCAGGTGGTCTTGAGAGTTTTTCCAGAGCGGTAAATCAAATCACATTGCGACAAATTGTTGCATTTCCTTACATTCTTGCGTTCCGTAAGAAAGCATACATTTGTTAATTCTTTAAATAACTGTCCTTTATACAATTACCTGCTTTTTTTTAATAACAATTAAATGCATGAGGCATATTATTTTTGGTACCATTATTTTTGGTACCGTTGGTTCAAATATTCTTTAAAACATGTAAACCATGTATTTACATGTTTTAAAGAATATTTGAACAAAGACTTAATTTAAATTCTACATAAAATGAAATATTTCAATCGATTAGGTGAAATTATACAACTGATTTATCTGTATTTTAAGTGCGCACAAGTATATAAATAACATTTTAAACGACTCATAACATTTAGAATTCCAGTTAGGTTTAAAAATGCAAGCTGGGAGAATTGTGACTGAAGAGAATAAATTGCCCTTAAATGATACAATGCTGAAGCTTTAAATCCTTTAAGTGCTTATTTTACATAAATATTAAACAACACAGAAACGTTTGCTGAAATTGAAGTCTAATGGGAATGATAAAATGGTGAGTGTCTGACAGTCTCTTAACATTTTGTTAGAGCGGTTCTATCAAATCGATCTACCAATTTGTATTTTCTATTGGAATTTACTTAGAATCTTTAAAGACAAAGCAAAGTAAAACAGTTATTAAAAAATAAAAAAAGAAGAGGGAGAGAACAGAAATCGTGACAGCATTTCTGCGTCTGAGGAAAAACGTGTGCCAGTACCATCCCAACAATTTCTAGCAATCAGGAAAAATACTGCTGACATTTAAAAATCAAAATTGTAATTATTTTAGCTAACGTTAGTTCTTGCACTAGGCAATGAGAACATAGAATCTATGCTATTTCAGAGGGGCCAACCTCTAGCAGAACGCATCAGTAATCAATAGGGGATTTTACAGTAAGGTTTCAGTAATCGAACACAAACTTTCAGTAATGTAACACGCCATTTTTTTTTTCAAAGTTAAGGACAATATTATAGTATTACTGTGTAACCTGTAATACTTGTATGAGGTGCCTATCGGTAATCACCATACGAAGCCTCATCGCTAACGTGTGGAATGGGTATTTCATGAGAAATTAATGCGTGAAATGTGTAATAACTTTATATGTTTACTCTATCCTCACAAAAAATATGAAATTAAATTATCAATATTGTACTTACCACATGTCATTGCTGACATAAAAACTCCCTTGTTGCTTGTTTTGCAGTGGTATATTCTTTTTCAGAAAACTTTTTATAACACAGCTCACCTGAGGAAAATGCTTTACTTTTCTGTATAAGAAGGGCACTTAATATGTTTTGGTGCTCATTGTTGGGCAGAAGTATGCGAGGTTTTTCCTTACTATACTAAATATTCTCTACGTAGAGGAATTGCTGTGAGGATAGTCAATATTGCCAACATTAGTTTAGACAATGCAGAATACTTGGGAAGGCCAGATGAATCCTTCATCTTAGATATTTCATTCCATGCCACATCTGCTCAAGGATATCCAGCTTCATCAATATCAGAGTCTGGGAACATAGCATGAAAGGAGCGACCAGCATGATCACAGATTGCTATAGGTAGGTTATGCCCACAACGATTGCAGTAAACAGCAATTCAGCGTTTAACACGCTATTTTCATTCTTTTTTGCAAAAAAATTATCCAAAGGCTTTGATCGAGTCTTTAATTTTACACAATCCTGGTGTTTGTTTTGACTGGATATGCCTTGGGCAATCATCTCAACTCTCCTACATGGGCTACTGATTACTCTCATATTAGAAGGCACGCAAGGAAACCTTTATTTCAGCATTTTCCATTTCCTTGCTCAAGATTTGGGAGAAAGATTTGGATGTTCCTGGAGAAACTCTCTTTGCATATTTATTTGTTTCAGAAACGATAATTCCAAGGATGAAATTGGTAAAAAACAAGTAAAAATATGCAATAGGTGCTACATCAGTTGCAGGAGCATGTTTGGGCCCCTGCATTTCATGACAATCAAAAGGATGCTGAGGTTGTTCATCACTTCCTCTATTACATCCTCCCATTCACTTTCAGAACTTTCATGATCTGAAGATTCACTATGAAGATCTTCACTTTCTGAAGAAGATATGGTGTGCGTGGCACTGTGGCTAGTTTTCTGGCTTGATGTTGCTTGGCCAATATCACTCTCAGATGATTCAAAATCATCCCCATCACTTGGCAAACTTTCACTCTCACTACAAGCCATTTCAAATAACCTTAGAAAAAAATTTCACACAGTAGGAAAAAGCACGTCTGCTAGTCTGAGGAACAAGCTGTCAATAAAGTCATCCACTGCTAACATGAGTTTGGAAAAAGAGGGGGATTCGTAATTTATGGAGTTTTGAGATTGTGTCTGTTTGTTTAGGAAAAAGAAATGAATAATGTGAAGAGCTTCTAGTAATAAAACACCGCACTTCGTTCTCCCGCGCGGCGAAAGTCCTCAAGAAATATAAACGTCCGTCATCGCGGGACCACGCGTTGCGACGAGTTGATCGTTATTGCACTTCGAACGGGGCTCGAAAAGTGATTTCCGCAGTACGACATCTTACAATACACCAACAATTCCAAGTGAACAGAACAGCCCTGCTTCAACTGCAGTAGGAAACGTTTTGCCTAAAGTAACCTTTCTCCTGTCACACGGAGAAATTGCGTGGGGAACCGATAGCAAGCGCAAACTCTTTTACGATGACACTTACGGCATATTACCCGTAATTTTCGTCGTATTATCCGCAGACCGCAAAATTCACATAAAAAAAAATCCTTCGTATAATCCGCAGACTGTGACATTTAGGAAAAAAAATCGCCAGTATAATCCGCACATCATAGATGTTGAATCAGAAGTGGAATTTCCGACAGAAAAGTCGGTCACATAAACACATCGCTCTTTCCACGTTCCAGAAACACATAGCAACCGAAAATTGTTTTCAGCAGCCGCCGGGGAATTGAGCCACGGATCTCTCGATATCTAACCGAGCGCGTTAGCTTTACACCACGTTGGCCAACAGTCCACGGTGCTATGTGTATTTTTAAGTCAGCTTCTGACATCATAAATCCGTAAGATGGGCTCAGCTACTGAGACGTCTCCATCTGGTGGGTATTAACGGCACTGGCTATATATATTATAGCAGTTAATTCCAAAGGGCGAGATCCAAGGTGAAAATCCTCCAAATACGTGGCGGCGTCAGTAAATAAATAAATACGTCGCTCTTTCCACGTTCCAGAAACACACGAGTCCGAAGAAGTAAGAGGGAAAACATTTTAATAAATGAAGAAATTCATTTTTAAAGGTTACTGTTTTATATTTTTATCTCCGAACAGATAAAGGGTGTGGCATCCATAGATCACGCCGATGTAGCTCCAGAGTATTGCATTACACTGCCAATGACGAAAGGCTGATACAGAACAAGTCGTAGAAATACCGTATGTACTCGCGTATAAGTCGAAAATTTTTGGAGAAATTCCTGCTTTCAGAGTTGAGAGATCGTCTTATACGTGGGCCAATAAAAACTTCCGTGAATTCTCCCGCGGTATTTACCAACGGATTTGTTTAAGTTTTAGATCGCGACACAGAGGCTTTCCGTATGTCGCTGCACGATTGTGTTCTGACCTCAAAACTATCGCGCGGTGACATGATCATATCCTCAATTCTGTCCACCACTTAAAAGTTTAAATTCGGCAGTGTAACTGAAACGTTTCCTTTTCAGAGACATCATGATTAGCAATGAAGGTAAACAGCAGCAGCGACGTTCGCCAAAACAACGAAAGCAAACTAGATACAAGGTCGCGCACATGAAATCCGAAAGGAGAAACGCATAGGTTCGTGCAGCAAGCGCTGTGCGTACTTCTTTGGCTTTTTGCCAAAAAACAGAGCCGGCACGACAGTCAGAGCTCTCCTCAACGATAAAATGACCCCTGCCGTCCCTCCCCACAACTATCCCGATCTTTCATTACGACATTCCTCCCCCTCCTCCCCGCTCCGTACAAACTCCTGAACTGAGGAAAATTCTTCCGAGGGAGTTCCTTTTCCAATTATTACACCTTTCCCTGCACAATCACGCTGCAGATTTTTTTTAAATCGGAAGGTCTTATATATTTTTTTTTTAAATCGGCGTGTTAACCGCATCGGTGTATAATCCGCAAAACCTATAATTTTAACTTTTTTAGCAGATAATTCGGATTATACGACGAAAAATTACGGTGCCATTCTTCCGATAATATTGCTGTTTGACGATATGATTCATGGACATTCCATTTCAAAACGATATGATTGATAAATGATATGATCATTGAGACACCGAAATCCGCAGTCTGATTCGGAAAATATGCGGATCAAAATCGAAGGCCGAGAAATCGGCAGCGTCGCACTAAAAGGGTTTAACAAAAAAGGATACAAAATTGAGATTCTCCAAAACACACTGAATTCCGTAATTCTTCCAACCTGTCCGTAATTCCGTAATCTGACAGTCGAAACCGTAACAATTACGGACACCAGAATAGTTGGCACCTCTGCTATTTGCTTCTAAACAACACAGCATAGGATATTTAGACATTGTGCTGTTAAATTTCATAACCAATAAGCTGGCACACAGAGATCCTAATGCCATAACGGCAAAAAAAATTAAACGCAGGGATAAAGAAAAAAATAATGGAAGCAACAAGTGGGGAAAACTAACAGTTAATACGGAATACCATTTTGCCTGAGAGGCTACAAATCATATTAGTACTTCCAAAATCCGGGTCTTAAAATTGATTGGCTACGTTTGTGACGCAAACATTAGTACTGAACTTTTCTCGCAGGTCACAGTCATTTCCACGCTACGTCAAATTACTTGTACGGGAAACAATTAGAGGAAGTTTTGTGTGCATGTGTGCTCATAAAATCCTCCTAACACTTTTTTTGTCAACATAATTTATCATCCTGTGGCGAGTGGCATGTTTATACTTAACAATATCGTTACGAAGGGCAATACATTTGTGCGATGTTGATCAGGCAAAGTGCGAGAAAGGTCTGGAGCCCACTCAGGTCATTTGCAGTAACTCCCCACAAATAACGTCATCCAAAACGGAGACAGAGGCTTTAGCGCCTGCACTGACAAACCTGAAACGCACGGCAAAGATTTTCATCAGTAGTAACTAGGTAGATTTTTTTTTTTTTTTTTTTTTTCGGCAATGTGAGGGTAAAGATGTGAAATGAATAATTTATGCAAATCTTGTGAGGTGCAGCAACGCAAGAAGAAGAATTTACGATTACAAGAAAATTTCTACCCCGTCTAACTTTTGTTCTCGCAATTTTTTTTTCCCCCTATGTATAAGCTGAAACCTTGGGAAAAATTACGAGAGAATGATGAATTTTATATTTCTTATTCTAAATAACGGAGATATTTGCATTTTTACGGAAAACGGTTCTACTATGCACAAAAATTCAAAAAATAATATCTTATAATCTATCAGAAACAAAAAAAAATTGAAACTTTCAGGTTTTTTTTTTATAACTTGGAGGCAACTACCCGTAAAAAAAAAAAAAAAAAAATCGCACGAATCGGAGATGTGTTGGTGGAAAATTATTTCATTATCTGAGGATTTTGCGTGGAATGACCCAGATGTGAAAATCTATGGTTCCGGGCGCCGGACTACCCTATTTTTCGCAACCAGCCAGCTCTTGCAGTAATTGGAATATCGTCTTAAAATAGCTATAAATTAATTTCTTCATGCATTATGAAATAGAAATATGACAGAATAAAAAAAAATATCTTTCCGGCCGTAAAACCGGAAGACAACGAATCTAGAAAACGGCCGTGAAATCTGGGAAATATGGTAGGTATGCAATAGTACCAGCTTCATTGCATGGTATTTTTCATATATTTTATGTCAAAATACTCGTAAGTACTATGAAAAAAATAAATCTTTCCCCCTCTTTTGAAGAATCTTCCTATTTCATAATATTTTCCCTGTTCTAACATTTGAAGGTACATACTTTTCCAACTATACCAATTCTGCTACAGAATTACGAAAGCGAAGCTTTAGTTCGTAAGTGATACGAACCTTTTTCAAAATAAATTAGGTGCCCTCAATTTGCAACATTCATCCACACTGCTGTTGAAGGGGAAGTGGGGGATTTATTAGGATGACCAATATCCGGCAAAATAAAATGTTTTTGTACGGTTTGATGAAAGACACGTAGAACATGCTAAAGGGGGAAAAAAAAAGAAGCTCAACTTCTAAAGTTTCCAATGAATTTCGGCGAAATTTGAAATGGAACGTTATTTTCATACATCTTGCCCACTGTAAAAATTTCAGTCGGTTATTTAAAAAATTGAGGAAATAGCTTCTTCATAATTTTTTCCCAGTCTACGCAGAGAACCGGGGCACCTACTCAGGAACAAATGACTGCCTCTCTTCGCGAACGCCAGCAGAGCCTGCGAAATGGGTGTGCGATTAATGGCTTTCTTTCACGCTTTGACGTGTATGTTTGTTCGGTTGTAGTTTAGATCATCTGGAGACGGGGAAACCGCAAAGAGACGCACTCCCCTGCACAGCTGCACTTCAATCAGTGGGTGGGTTACGGAGTTGCCTCGAAGGATAAAACAACTCGGACTTATTTTAAAACTTAGCAATACAGAAATATATTTTACAAAAGTCTGAAACAAAATATTTTTCTGGCAAAATAAAAAATTCCCTGCCTTTATAGTTCCCTGATAAAAATTCCCTGATTTTTACGGAAAAACACAATTTTCCCTGAGTTTTCCCTGATTTTTGGAACAATTTTAAAATTCCCTGAGAATTCCCGGTTTTCCAGGTTGCGTGGGAACCCTGGAACATACATTACTGGCAGTTGGTCTTAGATCCCAGAGGTTTTACCAGAAACTACACACACCTGCTCTGTGGACGATTAGGAAGTACTTAAATAGAAATTGAACCTCAGTGGATATATGCTTTTGAAGTACGCATATGTTTTCACTAGAATTACATATTTTTACCAAACAAATTCCCCTTTGCTCCTCAGACATACTCAGAGAGTACAAAGATGAAAATTTTTAATACTGAAAAGTAAAACCTCTGACAAAATGAACTTTTTCATGAATCGGAAATCCTATTTTTCAATATACATACCTTCATCTTCCTCTGACGTGGGCAAAGATACAAGTCCAAACATCGCTCAAATCGCTCTCTGATAAATTGTGAATAACCAGGTACTTGTTTCATGGAAGAGTACTTCTGAGGAATGAAATCTAATTTCCTCTCCTCTGGCTCCTGTGATTTCCATGCTTCCTCCTTAAAAAAATGCAGAGCAAAGAATTTGAAACACAATCAGAAAACAGAACTATAAAGAAAATATTTTCATAGGAAAAAGTATGGTGAGTTAAAATGTTGATGCAGTGGGGGGGGGGGTTGTTTTTTTGTTTTTTTTAGGAACAGTACATTAAGTTTTCTCAACAAAATAGCAAACATTAATAAATTAATCTTCCCAAGTTCATGGTAAACACATAAGAATATTATTTTTAGCATACCTCGTGAAAAATAGCTCAAAACACGCATTTGCAGAACCAAATTACATATATAAAAAAACAATTTAAAAATCCCGGGTTTTTTTTTTCACATGTAGAATAAACATAGAACAATCCTTCTGTCTTTCTATATTAGTGTCACTTTGCCGAGTAATATTTTAATTATTATCCCAAAAGTGTGAAATAATGGGCAGATTGACAGTTATTTTTAAAAAGTTCTAATCTTGATATCTGCTAGGTTGAAAAGCAGAAAAGTAGTTTGATATTTTCTCCCGAAATATAAAAATTTGGGAATACATACGAGTGATATGATATATTGATTTTTCCATCTGCATAATGCTATATATTTGTTTCAATTTCGCATTCAGCGGAAGACACAGCATTTCCTTCCCCCTCGGCAGGCAGGGATCATCAGATCACACAACCCCCACTGAAGGGGTAATGATTTACGACTTGGGGTTGGCTGGCAAGTGAAGTCATCCTCCAGGAGAAAAGAAACTTGACAGCTCGGTTAGGGGGTGTCCACCAGAGGAGCTGATTCCAGCTGACCGTGCTGAAATCCTATCTTGCAGGGGGTATGGAGGACTTTTAACAATAAAAACTTTGGATTATTCCTGTAAGCTCCAGAAAACAAAGATGGACAGAAATTATAAAATCTACCATTAGTATTTAAGAATGTTACATAAAAACATCGAGCAAGTTGTTGCAAGCCAGCATTATTTTTCTTTACTTTACCTTTTTTTTTTTAGTAGCAGTGACAAAAACATGCCTGAACATTTATATAACTATTAATTAATACTCCTGAATATGTAAAAAAATAGTATATATTTATCAATTATGCTTGAAAAAACAACATATGTTAATGAATCAGGAGTCTTCCCAGGTGTTTTTCACTGTGCCCCATTTGTGAAAAAAAAAAGGTAAATGTAAAATAACCTTCCACAAAAAATTTCCACTGACATAATTTTGTGAACCGATTGGTGCATGCATAACTTTCATCTGCTGGACTGCGACCCCTTCCCCCCAACAATTGCACTCTGTTTGTCCAGTGTCGTGCTAACCTGTTTCTTTGGGGGTTGGGCACTTCTTGCATGACAATGCAGCTATGTTTGCAATTTTCATTTTCAAAATGAATGCACACATTTTTTATTTCAAGAATGCATTACAATGAAAATTAGTGATTTAAAATGAGATTTCTAGAAATAATATTTTTATTTCTGTACTTTGTCCAGCAGAAAGTATTTAGGTCCTTTACACGTACAAGGGTTTATCAAAATAATGGAAACACTTACCGTTTGTGGAGAACTTTTTATTAATAAGCTGCAGGCCAACGTTGGGCTTTCAGAACAGAAGTAATTAGACTTGCACATATGATAAAGGAATAAATCAAACACATATGATAAAGGAATATGGGACCATTACTTCTGTAAAATACATCCCAACTATGTCAATCAAGTTGGAGGTGGAAAGTGTGACCTGAACTTTTGCTCCCCATATTCCCACAAATGTTCAATAATATTGAGGTCTGGAGATTGAGGTGGCCAGGGTAGCTGCTGTATCTCATCATCATGCCCTGCAAACTACAACTTGACACATTTCCCATGCATGGGTGCATTGAAATGTGTCAAGCTGTGGTTTGCTGAGCATAAGGATGCCAAGCATTATCTGCTTGAAACCAGGAATGGTCATTAAGGAACTATGCCTGCAATACTGGGTGCAGGTGGTCCCCAAAAATGGATCTGTACTTTGCAAATGTGACACAGCCCATCAGAATAACCAATGGCCCTAAGGAATGTCATGATACAGCACCCCATAGTGTTAGGGATCCAACCCCATGCTTTACAGTCAGAACCAAACAGTCAAGGTGGTACACTTCTTCAGATTTTCAACAGACGTACACTTCGCCAGGGGTTGGGAAACAATGTGAAGCACGATTCATCAAACCAGTTGACGCGTTACCAGTCTTTAGCATCCCAGTTATTGTGTGCTTTGCACCACCATACACATTTTGTGGCATTCATGTTAATAATCAAAAGTTTGAGGATTGCAGAACAACCATAATTACCAGCACAATGGAGTTCCCGATAAACTGTTATAACAGAAACTGGATCATTCCAACCACTGTTCAACTTTGCTGCTATTTATGGTGCCACGCTTCCATTGTACAAAACATGCAAACGTTCGCATGTTCCTATCTCACATCTTCATGTGGCATCCACAATTTGTACATTCAGAGGCAAAATGCATACATGAGACTGATGATGAAAGAAAAAAGCTGAACTTTTCCACCGGGTGAAAAATCGGAACGTGCCGCGAGAAAGTATGAATATAATGTAGCATATTAAAATGGTGCTCATCAAATATAACATTACTGACACTTAACAAAAAGAACACAGGACAGAGAAACATCGGGGGGGGGCTACGATTACAGGCGAAATATTCGCTCCTTCCGACTTCCATTTTTAGAAATTTTTACTCCATTTTCAAGCTGAAATACAAATAATTATGGATTAAAATGGTATTTAACAACAATTCTGGGTAGAAAGAACATCGCAAGGGAAAAATTATGATTACGGGGGAAAAGAAATCTTTACTCGTTCCAACTTCCGTTTGCAAAGGTTTTGAAAGCTGGAATTCCATCTTCAGACGGAAAACGACCCTCACCATCACCACCAATCCCTCAAAAATTGCGGTTCGAGAACCACAGGAATGATCCTGGAAATAGTGGAATTCCTCAAATTCTCGGAAGAATCTTGTGCCTGGAGATTACAGGGAAATTTTTGTGCCGTCTAACTTCCGTTTTCGGAAAATCTTTTCCGATTTTTTAAGCTGAAATAAAATATTTATGGAATAAAATTATATTTAACAACAATACTGGACAGGGGAACATCATGAATAAAAGAAATTACGACTGTGGGGGAAATCTTCACTCTGTTTAGCTTCCGTTTTTGTAAGTTTTAAAAGATCAAAAACCATACCTTGCCAAAAAAAACGGCATCTCCAACTTATATCCCCCCCCATTTCTCTTCAGTTTTGTATCGATCTCAAGCATGACCCAAATGATGATAAAAAAAAAAAACGTGGAATTCCGCGAATCCGCTGAAGAATCTCATGTATGGCAAAGACATGTCCTATTTGATAGACAGTCATAATCTTTGAAACAGTTCCTCTTGTTACACCTACTATTTTCTGCCCTTCTAGTTTTTGAAGCTTCTGCAAGTCATGCACCAATGACCACAGCTTTTTTTTTTTTTTTCTTTTTTTTTTTTTAGGTTACTGAGATCTGACATTGTCAACGATTACTTCACAACAGCTGTTTCACGTGCAACTGCAGCACTGTTACATGATAGCCAACATGGTACAGCACACCTTTATATACCTCACATTGAGAGTTATGTCGTCCATGTGACTTGTACATGGCGCATTGCATGTACTCCAGTCACAGTCAGTTTCTATTATTTTGATAAACCCCTGTATGTTAAGCACTAAAACATAATTTTGTGCTGCATTTTAATTTAGACTGCTGTACACATAAATTTTAGAAATTCAAAAGCATGCCGGAGTAACCTGGAGGAGACAGGATCAAGACACACAATTGTGGAAGGAACTTGGGGAGACATTCATCAAGCAGTGGATTGATAATGGTTGATGATGATGACATATAATTTTACAATGCACTTAAAGATTCCCTCACAACTGTGTGTTTGTAAGATTTCATTTTTTCCTACTTTTTTGTTGATGTTGGGTGTTTAACGACTACCATGAGCAACTTAAAGGGTTATAAGCAGTCATCCATCTTTAATTTAGGGCAATGGGTTCCAAGGAGAGAGAGAGAGAGAGCCAGTGATGTAAGACCAACACAACATCTATGCTTTACCAAGATTTGAATCCAAACCCATCTTGGACAAATGATCAGAAGCCAGCATTTATACCACCGCACCATCGGGGCAGCTTTTTCATCTTGTGTGGTCAGCCTAATGGTTCATTTGGTAACACTCTGCAATAGTACGTATGGAATAAAACAGTGTGCATAAACTGATTACACTCATGACAGGTACAGCATTCTCAACCAGAATTCTGTGTATGGTCAGTTTTTATTGATCAAAATTTTGTGAAAGGTCCATTTTTAATGCTTGGAAATTTTGTAAAGCATCAAAAAACAAACCCAGATTTTTTTTTCTAAACGTACTCCTGTGAATAATGTTGCAAGTTTATAAAACCACTACCTACACATGCCAACTTTGAGCATGACATTCATAAAAAAATTAATTCAGTAAGCTTAAAAAAATACTCTCTCCACAAATTGCAGTACATACAGCATGGCCTGATTAATTCAGGATAGGACTTACCTCTTCTTTTGTAAATAAATACTCTGGTGGTGGATTGTAAGATTCTTCATGACCAGGCAGCTTCATCTTAGGAGCAGGTATGTGATGCTGCAGCCTCTTGCACACATCTGGCTGTTAATATAAAAACTATGTATAAGGAACTAATATGTTTTTAAAGAAATTTCAGACATAAATTGATATAATACTTTTTCTTCATAAAACTTCTTAGCACATTTAAAAAAAAAAAATACAGACTTTCATTTAACTATATTTGCAATGCATCATCATGTATTCTGAACAAAAATTTCCAAAGTGTGAATGTAATAACCTTTACACCATCAAAACAAAACAAAAAAAACCTAAAAAATCACCAAACAAATAAAAGGTTTTGTTAGATTCTTTGTTTACAGAAAATTCTGGATTTTTTTTTTATTATTCCATTCTCAATGTCATCAAGATTAGAGTTTTGCTGAAAGCCCCACATATTTTTCATTCCTGTAATTTTATGATGGAAATTTAAAACACAATTTTTTACCATCTTCTTAGTTATTATTATGTGAAAAGATTTTCTTATATATATAGTATATTTCATTTGAGTAGCCAAGTGCTTTATTTTCAAGAAAAATACATTTTTTTTTTTTTCTACATCTTTCCTTTTTGTTCCACATAGGAAAAAAAACTTTTTTCCAAACCTGTGTGAAACAAATACCTCGATTTTTAAGAAAATTTGTTTAAAAACACATTTCTTAGCCTGTATTAAAATTATATATACCCACCTTCTCTTCCATTAGAAAAAAAAAATGACAAAATCCCATCCATCTTCCACAACTTGCATCTTCAGGTCTACCAACCCCAAAATGTAGATAATAACAGATTTTTATTTGAAGAATTCTACATAAGTATCTTTAACATTCAAATTCACAGTATAACTTGGTTTTTTTTTCTTCATCCCCTCTTCTTTCTGAAAGGTTTTTTTTATTATTATTATATTATTTTGTTTTACTTTTTTCCAGTAAATTCAGTGTGAATGCTTCCAAAGTTTCTGGAAA
Organism: Macrothele yani; assembly: GCA_039090855.1. Lineage (NCBI taxonomy): Eukaryota > Metazoa > Arthropoda > Arachnida > Araneae > Macrothelidae > Macrothele > Macrothele yani. Next base: position 15,703,161 of record CM077028.1, read on the forward strand.
CAGTCACATAGATTTCAGTATAACAAGAAAAAATTAAATAAATAAAAGACAGATCTAACAAACAAAGAATAAATAGCGCAAATTTGAACTAGTAAATTAGCTTTGACATAAGTTTGATGAAATGCAGGTTTACATATGAATTCTTAATTAAAACAAAGTTCCCAGTGGCTAGTTACACCATGATTAGTTTTCAAGTTATAAACTGATTGTACTTTCTAATAGAAGAGAATGTGTTTTTTTTCTTTCTAAAGAAAGAAAAATTATGTTTCCTTCCTCCACCCCCTGAAAAAATGCAAAGAAATTAAAAAGTAGCAGTTCTGTACTTTGGTTAAGGCACATAAAAGGCTTTTATGGATATCTGGCAATTTAAAAGGTACAGAGACTTCATTGGTAACTCATGGTTTAAAAGCCACACTTTATTAGTAAGAATTTCTCAATATACAAATGCTTTAAGGGTTATCATGTAACTCTCTCCTCTTAAAATTTAAGAATTACAACATCTTGGAGCAGAAATTAAACCCACATCTCCAGGGATAAATTTCAAAATAAAAAAGTACTCGGTGAAGAGATTACACAAACACACACAAACACACACAACCTTAAGATTTGCAAGAGAAATCCGTTTTTTTTTTCTTTTTATGATTTACTAGTTTCAATTAAAATTTATTAATTACTACTATTATTATAGAAGAATGTTACATAGGAATGTGATGTCAAAAGTACTCAATTTTTCTTTAAATACTGGTTTGTCATTCCCCACATTGCCAACAAAAAAAAAAAAATCAATGTGACTAATATGCCAGTTTTTCGATCATTATGAGGAGGGGGTATGAAATTTCTTTTATATTACTCATCAGAAGAAAAGCTGAGGGGATTTTTTTATTATGGCTGGTTGCTGTTGGCAAGTTATTTAATAGAAATGCCCTTCCTTACCACATACATAAGACCATAAAAAAGCAAAAAAAAAAGGCAGAACTTTTTAGCTGGGTGAAAAATCAAAACATGTAGCAAGAAAGTGAAAATAATGTGGACTACCTTCCATTTGTCTTTTGTTGACTCTGAAGCTGCACAGTATCAATTGCTTAATTTTTCTTTCTGCTGCTATCTTTCTCTTCCTATTTCTTCATTGTCGCTTTATTTTTTTTATGCCCTGTGATGACAATTTTATAAATCATGCTGAAAGAACTTTTCAGCCTAAGGACCATGAATGCATGACATCAAAGCTCTGACTATTTTACATAAATTGTGTAACTCTGAGAATGTGAAGGGTTTTGAACACCAGTATCAATTCTTAAAACTTTTCCAACTTCGTCACCTCCGTTTGTTTTCGGAAATTCCCCCAATCCACGTCAACACAGATGCCAATATCTGAAGGAAGTTGTCAGTAGTCCATATGAGTGGCACCCATAGTTTTTCCGTAGTGAAGTCAAGTCGAGTCCCCGCATTAAAATTTGCAGGGTAGCATCCCTATTTTCCAAAGTACACTGCTACATTTTTAGCAACATTTGAATCTGGGTGGGGGATTTTTCTATAAATCATATTGTTCATGTTTTTCGAAATTGCATGCCTCTGACAATCGTCCCATCCACCATGAGCCGCCGAAAAATCACAATTGCACACGCTACAAAACACGTGATTCACAGTACCACGCGACCGCTGTAAACATGGAAATTAAAACAAATAACATTCCTTGTACTGCTGTGAATTTTATTTTTCGCACCACTGGAGCAGGAGGCCTCTGAAGAAAATAATTCATATCCATCATGCTGTGGATATAAATTAAATGTTTCATAACTACAGCAGTTTGCATCACACCACAACTAATCACCTTTCAACTTAACAACAAGAAAAAACAACAACATGGAATCGAATCTACTTCCAACAATTTACATTAGTTCAGGACTCGGTGAAGGTTTTCCCGAAACTTAACCAAGGTAGTGCATAGCAAACGCCACCCACAGCAAGCCAAACAATCTAGAACGATCTACATGGCAACATTTCCGCTTGCTTGTTGGAAGTGTTTGCTGTGTGACAGCTTCGTGACGTTACTGGAAAAATCACTAAATTTGACTATGCTTGAAAAAGAAAAAAGAAAGTTAAGTTAAAAAAAAAACACTTCTGAACTTATTTTATTTTTTTACGGTACGTCCTTTAACTATGGGATAAAAAATTATCCGTAACCAGGTTAAGTTTACCCGGAGTATAATTGGGTGTTCTCAAAACATAGTGACCACATAACTTCCCTATCTTAAACAAAAAAAAAAGTTTTACACTTTAAATACACCTGTGGAAAAAAAGGTGGTAGGAAGAACCAATTTATACACCAGGCAATACAAAAAAAAAATCAGACATTCACATAAAAAAACAGGGGTTAACTTATACACAAGATATACAAAAACTGCAGATATTCATATAAATATGGGGGATCGATCTATACACGAGTACATATGATACAACTTTTCAGAAAAATCATCAGTTTTTTTTTAATTAAATTTTCTGGTAATATCTGAGATTTTTGGAAAAATTTGTAGTTTTGAACACCTCCGTAAGTCCGTCATTTGAACATGACATCCTTAGTACTTGGCATCTCTGTGACAAGCTTAACTTAATGCAAACATTTATGTGTGTGTGTGTGGGGAGGGGGGTAACATCTAAGAACAATACACAAGAGTGGGAGCATTGTGGGGAAAACAAATCACAATTACAGGAGAAATTACAGCTCTGCCTGACTTCTGATTTTGGAAATTTTTGCCCTATTTTCCAGCTGAAATACAAATATTTATGGAACAACAATACTGGGTAGAGGAAACATACTATTACGGGAGAAATCTTCACTCCATCTACCTACCATTTTCAAAAGTTTCAGAAGATGGAATTCTGTCCTCTTCCGGAAAACACCAAACCCCCAATAAATTCTGTTCAGTTGTGCATCGATCTTGACAATGACCAAAATGATAACAGAAAAGGAGAGAGTGTTCCTTGAATTTGTGGAAGAATCTGATGCCAGAATATTACAGGGAAATTTTTGTGCCATCTAACATGTTTTTACAAACTGTCACTTACAGTTTCAAGCTGAAATACAAACATTTCTACAATAAAAATGATATTTAACAACAATACTCGACAAAGTATTGCATGGGAAAAATTATGATTAAAGGGAAAATTAACATTTCATTTAACTTCCGCTTTCAAAAGTTTTGAAACACGAAATACTGCTCCTAGACCGAAAATGACCCTCCTTCAATCCTAAACAAAAAATTTCTCTTCAGTTTTGCATGAATCTCAAGAATTACCTAAATGATGACAAAAAAAAAAAAAAAAAAAGCAGAATTCTGCAAAGCTGCAGAAGAAGCTCATGTATTTTACCATTAAAAACTTGTTGCTCAGCCTTTGTGTCTTAAACAACCCTTAGAAGTAGGAGATTTGGGCTTAAAGTGCTCAACAGGAAAGTCACACAAAAGCGAGACAGAAGGGGGAGGATCAAACGCCCTTAATTTTATTAGTGGGGGAGGAGGGACAGTAACCGAGGTCCATCAGATTAATATGCTTGTTTGAGCTGGCCGATATTCAGTCGTTCAAATGTTTCTATCTACCCAGGGTCTAACTGAAGTCCTTTCCATGACAGCCAGAAGTGCTAACCATTATTGCCATCTCGCAACAAGAACAATAATTTAAGATGGGAGTATGCTTGCATACGAAACACAGTGTTCTCTGTTTTTCTATGCATAATTATCCAAAAGAACTCCTTTGCGAGATTGTTTTATCTAACCACGAAAAGTGCCTTTACAGGGTCCCCACTCAAAAGTAATAAAAAAAAATTCCCTGACTTTTCCAGGTTCTCCAGGGGTTTTTTTAAGTTTTTCCAGAGAGATGCCACCCATCATGTTGCAATGAATTGTTACATTTCATTCCATTCATGCATTTTCTCACCAAAGCACACATTTGTTAATTCTTTAAATAATTTGTCTTTATAAAATTACCTGCTTTTCATTAATAAGAACTAAATGTGCACATTGTTTTCCATACCATAATTCCGTGAACTTTTGTGATTACTACCCACATAAAATTTGTAAATACATTCCCACTGAAATGGGCCATATGTAAAAAAATAAAAAATAAATCAGTCAGTTGATTAGTTTCCGTTTTTCTATAACACAATGCAGCTAAGCTTAATGATGGAATGGCTCCTGTTCAGAGAAACATGTTGCAAGAGAACCAACAGAGGACTCTGATCCATTGATTGGTTGGTCCTCTTGTGAAGCGTTTCTCCCAGCCATTGTGCCTAACTGTTCCATGTTAAACAATTGTCTGCAGAAACTGAACAAAATCTTAATAACACGCATTTTTTTTAATTTAAATTGTCTCATTTTTAGGGAATAAAGAGAAAATGTAATGTAACTGAAAGTAAGATCTACCAACTTCTGGGCAGGAAGTAATTGCAAACAAAAATTTTTAATCTGGAAAAAAAAAAAAAAAAAAAAAAGTTTTGGCAAAATAAGTATTCCTTGATTTTTTCAAAAAAAAAAAGGGGGGGGCAATTTTCCCTGAGTTTTGGAACAATTTTCGAATTCCCTGAGAATTCCAGGTTTTCCAGGTTGCATAGGAACATTGCTTAACACAGCTAAGCTCGTTCCAGACCACTGCACATCTCCCGATTTCTATTTGAGTATGCTAATATAACATTTCCAAACAACTGAAACAGGAATCCAAACAAGGATAGAATCAGATTAATGTTAGTTTGAACATCTGCCTCCTCTTCATAGCAATAACCATTCTTATCTAAGAATGGATATAGACCAGGAATCACTAATTTCCCTGGGTACTGAACATAGTAATGACAGTAAGCTTGACTGGCGGGATATGTGGCTTCAATTTCTGCACCAGGAAGGCACAATTTTCAAGTTTTCCCCAAAAAATAATACATACTGCCATGCATTTGCAAAAATTTATTCTTTATTAATTTTTGTGATAAAAATTGAATGCTTAACTTACCTTTTTGCTTTAGTTTAAGCAAACACAATTTGAAAGACTTTGTTATTAAGAACCTGATTTTTTTTTTTTTTTACCTGGCTGAAAAGGTACACAAATATATAATATCTTGATGGGAATCTTTAAAAAAAAACAATAATAATGAAGCATACCATTTCTTTATCCCAAATTAGGTAAAATTTACGAGTGGTATCTCTTGGAACACGGGGTTTGATCCAACCCATTTTAATGGCATATACCAATTTGGCAACCTGAAAGGGAGGAAAAAAAAAACATTAGCTCTCTTAACATGTGTATATAATAACTTTCAAATACAGTAGCATAAAAAAAGCATTAATTTGTAATGGGGCAATATTTTGCAACTTATCACCACAGCCTAGTGCATAATCATAGCTGTGGATCTGATAGCCAATTAATCAACTTTTTCACACCATGATATCAGTAACTGCGATATAAACTTTACAGAGAAGCAAGCATTCATTTATTTAAAAAAAAATGGCTGTTGAAAATGCAGTTTTGCTGTCTATGTAGTTGTGGCTATGACTACAAAGAAATTACTTAACATTTGTGACCGATTTTCAAGTGTCTGACTCATCCTTGCATTGAAAACAGCATTACTAGAAAAAAAAAATGAGAATAATTCATGCAATTATAATAAAGCAAGAGAAACTAGCTGATTTACCACAACGTGTGATTTTAAGCACAAGTGACTTCACCCAATTATCTTTTAATCAATTGCACTAATTTTCATTTAAATTTCAATTACCTAATCACTTGATAAAATTTTGTAACACACAAAATGTTTGCACATATCTTACAAACTGTCATTACAATTCATATGCAAATGCTTTCCATTTGGTTACTTTACATGTTTCCTTTTATTTAATGACTCTCTCTCTCTCCTTATGTGCTATAAATTTTTGAAGAAATATATTCTAATTATATAGAATATCAAAAATATTCTAATTTGTATACCACATGCATATATTGCCTCCAACATTTGCAAACTGATGTGGGTGGGGATCACACATTGATTCTGGTTTTCTTTTTAGCTGTAGCAACATTTGCTAGTGGCCTTATTTTTTACTAGCAAATTGCATTATCTACTAGCCAAAGCTTATTAACATTATACAAATGAAAATTTAACATGTCCCCCTCCATTAGTCAATCATAACAAATTTTGATTTCATCCCTGTAACTGTCACATTGTAATGCTGAAAAGATTACAAATATTTAGATATAACTCACCTTTTCATGACCTGACAGATTAATTCTAACAATTTAATTCCAATGCAAATATTTAAAAAAAAAATTTTTATTTAACTTTATTTACAAAATTCAAGAACACTATTCAAAATCTCAAGTTCTTTTCCGCATGGTTTACGATCTGGGTTTCAGATCTTTTTATCATACCACTTTAAAACAGCAGGCCTGGGGTCAAACTTCTCTTCAGACGGACCTTCAACCTCAATACTCATGAGAGCATTCAATGTTTGTAAGTTTAAACTGCCCCTCCAATCACCCTGGATTCTCTTCATGAAACAGAACCCAACCTCACATGCAGAAGCAGATAAAGGGAAATACACTGGATATTTGTACTAGTGTCAAAATGTTTTTATAATGTTTGCACTTTTCAAGAAACATTTGTTTCCATAAAGCAGTTGTTCCTTTTTGTATGTTAGATTGGCGATTATCTTTAGCATTGCTTTTCAGTTAAATGAATTCTCCAAGTACAATTTCCAGTTCAACCCTGCTTAGCAGGAGTTCAAAAAAGTTAAGGGCATTTAAAAACTCTGTCAAGGATTTGACATCTTGAATACCAAAATTTTGAAGTGTATCTGCCTGAAAATGTTCCTAAAAGGTTTGTCGACATGAGTAGTATCGGTCAACAAATGACTTTTTTTTTTTCAATTGAGATTTTAGAAGCTCATATTTTGCTGCAAATACATCAAAAGCGGAAATTAAGACTTACGCCACCTGGTGGCCAAACCATTTTTTACAAAAATTTGAAATTATGTGCAAAGGATTTCCCATCATGAGCTGTATCCTGTGCAGAAAGAAATTTTCAAATCGGAGATTTAGAAGCAGAGATATAGGGGGAAAGCAATTTAATTTTACACCTCCCAGCTGAAAGTCTACGAATTACTTGAAAATTTTCAAATTATATGAAAAACATGTCACAGTAGAAACACTATCCAACAAAGAAGGAATTTTTCAAATCGGAACCCCTAGAAGTAGAGATATTGCCAAAAATAAGATATACATCTACGCTCATTGGCATAGAAACCATGCATCATTTTAAGAAGAAAATGTTTCTAAACGGTTTGTCGACATGAGTACTATCGGTCTACAAACGACGTTTTTTTCAATCGAGATTTTAGAAGCTCATATTTTGCTGCAAATACATCAGAAGCGGAAATTGAGACTTACACTACCTGGTGGGCAAACCATTTTTTACAAAAATTTGAAATTATGTGCAAAGGATTTTCCATCAAGAGCTGTATCTGGTGCAGAAAGAATTTTTCAAATCGGAGATTTAGAAGCAGAGATATAGAAGCAATTTAATTTTACGCCTCCTAGCAGAAAGTCTATGATTACTTGAAAATTTTCAAATTATATGAAAAACATGTCACACTGAAAACACTATCCAACAAAGAAGAAATTTTTCAAATCGGACTTCTAGAAGTAGAGATATTGACGAAAATAAGATATACATCTACACCCCCTGGTGGAGAAACTGTGGAATATTTTAAGAAGAAAATATTCTGAACAGGTTTATCGATGTGTGGCATCAGTCCATAAAAGAATTTTTTCAATCGATATTTTAGAAGCTCAGATTTTATGGTAAATATATCAGAAGCAAAAATTAACACTTACGCCTCCTGGTGTCCAAAGTATTCTTTACCAAAAATTTGACATTATATGCAAAAGATTTTCCATCAGGAGGTGTATCCGCCGAAGAAAAAAATTTCATATCAGTTTTAGAAAAAGAGTTATCAGGAAAAATGTAATTTACTTTTACGCCCCATAGCGGAAAATCTATGTGTTATTTGAAAAGGTAACTATATCTAAAATACTCTTCGACATAAATGGAATTGAAAGACAAAATATTTTTTTCAATCGGATGTTTAGAAGCAAATATGTGGAATAAAACGTATTTTTGAATTCGACATCATCTGCATTTACGCCCTTCAGCAGCGAAATTGCACATCGTAAAAAAAGAAAAAAAATTAAATGAAGGATCATCATGCACACATTTCAAGCTTCCTAATGCAAAAAGAATTTTTTCAAATCGGACTAATAGTTGCAGAGATATCGTGGGTACGGACGGACAGACAAACCGATAACATAAGCACGATCTTTTTTTACAAAAGCGTGCCAAAAAAAACAAATTGTAAAAATCACATCTCAGGAGGAAAAAAATCTAGCTACACATTAGAATAATTCTTGATGTCCACATATCACACATAAGTTACCTTAAAAATTATAAGTGGCAAGACATTTCAGTAGTGACTTCTACCTTCATCAGCCATGGAATGAATGAAACATATGGTATAAAAAAGCATCAGTTGTTGCCAGATTTTAAAAGCTTTTTTTTTTTTTTTTTTTGGATTGGAGGTTTAATGACCACTGTGAGAAACTCAATGGGTTATAAGCAGCCGCCCGTCCCTAATTTAGGGTCACTGGTTCCAGGGAAGGGAGAGAGCCAGTGCCGTAAGATAAACACAACATCCATGCCTCACCGGGATTCAAACCCGGACCCCTTTTGGATGAATGATCGGAGGCCATCGCTTAGACCACTGCGATACAGAAGCGGCAAACAGCTTTACGAATGATAGGTATGTTAAAAGGTGCATCTGTATTACAGGTGTTAGGAGTAAGGTAGATTTCAATGCTTTCGTGGTACCTCAGAGCTTTCCGTGTTTACTGCTAATTATTCTCATTATGAAGCTACACATTAATACATTCTCTTCAATTAGGCAAAGATGTGTAAAGTAAAATTCACTAATGTGATATATCGAATAAACATCAGGGTCCTCATAATTTTACTTATCTTAGTATACTTCCAAAATGCTGTTGCATGATATAACAGGTATTTGTAATATAAAGGTAAAATAAATTAAAGTTCATACCTTTTCCTTCTCTATCTTGGATGGGATGAAACTTCTTTTATGTTCTGGCCTATTGGAAACTGGGTGTTTCATTGTTTCATATGTAAAAAAGTCTTCAAATGGCTGAAATGTCACAAAAAAAAAAAAATCTTGAAATTTATCTTCTAGAAACAGCATGAAGTTTGGTAACACATAATGCTTTCAGAAAAAATTTTATAAGAAATTTTCAATTTTTAATAACTTGGTAACATTGAATACATTAGAAACAAATAAAAATTATAAAAAATACTTTTTGTGATTACCTAAACAAATGCTCTGAAGGAAATCTTAAACCTGAAACTTGAAACCTTCAACAAAAAAACTACACAAATCTTCCATCATGGAAATGGTACTACATGTCATCAAAACCACGACTTGTTACATAGCTTTCTCAAATGTTATTGCGACATCAACAAAACTTCATCCAATGTTGATGGTGTGTAAGAACACAGACCTAAGAATTAGATAACAGAATTTGCAAAGCAGGGTGAGCCTATTTATCCATATTTTTGCATCCACACACTGCAGGTTTTTAATTCTCTGAACTCTATGGTGGTTAAAGTAAAGATGACAACCAGAATTGACAGAACCTGTTGTAAAAGGAGCTAGAGTACCCTCAGTTAAGAGTATTCCTATTTTGTTTGGACACCTTAAACACCATAAAGCTGAAATAAAAGAAACAGCCCAACATACTACCTGGAAAAGGCAATAGCATTATTACTCAAGCAATTTTTACCAGACTCGGAACAAGTTTTGACGTCCACTAAAAATTTTCTTCACAGGGTCAGATACTTTACAGTAATGGAGACTGCCATAATAAGTAATGTAGATGTGATCTTGCGTTATCCAAGAATACCACTACAGAAAGTTAAAATGGATTAATTTAAAAGAACTTTGCATGAATTTAACCAGTTTTTGAATAAAGCATAAACAAGCATCAAAAGCCTTTTAAACCTAGAAACAGATTTTAACTTCTTCAGACGTAATGGATCTGTGTACAAACGAATTACAGGAGCACCAATGTGATCACCCACGTTTTTCTGATGAGGTGCTCTTATGTCCAATAGAGTATTTTTAATAAGTTTTCTCGCAAACAATTGGTTCGGCTGGGATATGTTTATGTATTTTTTACTTAGCCCCATGGAAAGCAAAACCTGGAGCTCTTTTTGCTAAACTGAACAACATTAATAGTTCCATTAAGTTTGAAATGAAGCTAGAAAAGAATGGATTTTTGCTATTTTGGGGCATATTGCTATCTAGATCCAGTAATGGATGCATCAAAACCAAGGTATACTACAAACCTACAGCCATACCAAATTTTGTGAGCCCTAGGTCATTTAGTTCTATGGCATACAAAACTGCCATTCGCAAAGCAGGTCTTTGAACAGCATTTATTACCTGCTCTGAAGCTGATGCAGAAGAGATTCAAAAAATTATAACACAGGTGCCGTGTCGGTGGGATACAGTCACAGCCAAATGATTAGCATTCTAACCAAGTGAAATGTATCATTAATGGTGAAAGATTAAATGAACTCTGCATCAAAAATAGATAATGGGTATCTAATATGTTTTTCAATCACAAGTATATCCACACATACACTTGGGAAAATCGTAGTCTCGAATTAAAGAGTGTAATAGATTTTGTTGTTTATGATCAGCATCTGAAACATTAAGTTGTTGATACCCTTGTGATGAGAGGTGCAGATGTTAGCTCTGATCATCACCTATTAGTGTCATGGGTGAAACTGAATGTTGGTTGGAGAAAGAGGTATACAAGATGTCTGTGGTGAAAAGAATAAAGGTTGAAAGGCTGTCTGAAGAACATCAGCGTTACTCTGATTTACTCAGTGAATGTCTGAATGAGTGGAAGGCATGCGAGAGGGATGCAGTAAAAAAGTGGACATGTTTTAAGAACTGTGTTGTCACTACCGCTGAAGAGGTCTGTGATACTGCAACAAGGCATATCTTTAAAAGTGATGCTTGGTGGAACAGTGAGGTTAAAGAAGCCGTAAAGAGAAGGAAGGAAGAATTCTTGGGGATGTTGCAAGGTAGAGTTTCTGAGGATGAATATCGCTGTAAAAAGAGTGACAGCAAAGCTGGTTTGCCAGAGTAAGGCAAAAGATAGGAAGGAAAAGGAGGAAAGGCACAATTTGACTTTTTGGAAAAACAGAAAAACATTCTGGAGGTATATAATGTGAAAGATATATTCCTCTCATAATACGTAGAAAATGCGTCATGATAATTAACACAGCAGGGCGATGAAATTTTCAAGTTTTCTGATGTGATTGATATTACGTGAAGAACAGTAAATACAGTCAATTCAGAGATGTCTGATTGCTGTATTAATTATCATTCTGCAGGTACATAAGACAGGAAAAAGAGGGGAAATAAAATTCTAAGTTGTGTAAAGAATAGGATCGGAGAAATTATACGGGAGCCCAATGAGAAAGATGGGGTGAGTACTTCTGTGATTTATTACGTCATGAAAGCAAAGATGATTCTGAGGCAGAAGCACATGATGCCATAGTGAGAGATGGAAGCACTGGTAAGACCTCAGGAGAAGAGGTTTGTAAAGCTCTAAAATCTCTTCAGAATGGCAAGGCTTTGGGAGTAGATGACATACCTGCTAAGATGCTAAAATATGGTGGTGACTCTGTGATTTGACAGCTGACTGAAATTTTCCAGTATGTTGGGAGTTAGGAATGGTCCCTCAAGACTGGAGTGATGCTATCATTGTTCCACTGTACAAGGGAAAGGGTAACCAGACTGAATGCAACAACTATCGTGGTATCAGTTTGCTGAGTATGCCAAAAAAAAAAAAAGTGTTTGGGAAGGTCATTATTGATAAGGTACGAGGTCTTACATCAGAGAAAGTGTGGGATGTACAGAGTGGTTTTATGCCTGGTAAGGGCTGCACTAATCAAATTTTGGCTTTATGCATGATAATTGAAAAGCATCTGTCTATTGGTGAAAAAGGGTTTGCAGCCTTCATAGATTTAGAGAAAGCTTGTGATAAAGTAAATAGGACTCTTCTGTGGAAGGTACTGAATAAATATGGGTCATTCCATGTCAAGTGATCTGAAATTTTAACGCTTTTTAACCTTACCCTCTTGCATTTTTTCAAATTTGGCTCACCTAATACACCCCAAAAGATAATATAAAATCCAAATTTTTAGATTTTTATCAGCAGTAGCTTTTAAGTTATGGCCCACTGAAATCTTTAAAAAAATTGCAATTTTCAGCTGACATGTAATTATAAAATAAATGATTACTCAAGCTAGAAATCAGATGGAAGGTTGGTGTAAGAACCATTCTATAGGTTATTTTACAAGCTTTCATATGATCATACATGAGACCGGCCAATGACAAAAAAAGCTGAACTTTTTAACTGGGTGGAAAATTGGGACACGCGAACGCGCGGTGTGAGCAAATTCAAATACAGCATATACAATATTTAAGATTGCACAAGCCATATGGAATTATTTTCTGTAAATTATGTAAGTAAATATTAAAGTGAAGCACATTATTATATTCACAATAGAAAAGTAGGGAATCAAGAACAAAATAAAATGAGATATTTTTAAAAATCAGATTTAAAACATACATGTAAATCTTTACTAGCTAAATCCTGAGGTGAAAAGTATTTGTCTAGGAAAGTTTGTGCATTTAGTCAAGCAATTAGAAGCATATCCACAGATTAGTTTTGGTCAAACATCATAGTACAAGAGATAAGTCAGTCTTGTTGGCTTAGTAGCACTCTAATGTACCAAATTTTTCAAAAATAAAATGTGTGGAAATAAGTTAAATTCACAGATTCTTACTAAATGATAATTGGAATATGTATTTGAATATGTACAAATTAAAAAAAAAAACATGACTAGAAGTTATGGTTTTTAAACAGATTGCTTCAAAGATATTTTGCCCCTTTTTTGTTGTACTTGCTTGCACAACAATTCGAATTTCCTCTTCTGAGCAAGCCTGGCTTTCTTCTCAGCAAGCTACACGGCCATATTTATTTTACGTTGACTGCAGCTGAACAGCATCCATTGCTAACTTTTTCTTTTTGCTGATAATTCCTTTTCTTTTCCTCTCTATTTCTTTGGTATAACTTGTTTATGTCCTAAGATTTTGGCAGAGGTTGGCATCAACTGCTTCTTGGAAAAAAACTTCTTTACTGAAGAAATTAACTGCAGACTTACCCTGTGCTTTAAGTTTATACTACACAGTTTGTATAGCTGAATAGGTTTCAATGTTCATTCTTCCTGATTTTATATCTATGGTTTCAGCCATCATGCTGAAAGAACTTTCAACCTGTGGACCATGGAAGCATGATATAAAGGCTTTTACTACTTTAGATAACATAGTGTACTTGTAGAGGTCAAACACCTTTGCCCACCACGCATCAATTTTTACAAAGTCGGGAGATGGAAGTTGTGATTCAAACTGATACTGGTGAATTTCTAGAGCATAGCTTTCCATTTCCTCTGAATTCAATATATTTCAAAGAAACTGTGGAAGTTTTTCAGTCTTTTTAAAGTTAGATTATGTCCCCTTGTAGAAGGATCAATGATATGTACATTAAAAGATCACTACATAATGGTAGTGTCTTTTGCATGTATTTTGCATGCTGAATATAAGCTTCAGCAGCCTGGCTTAAAAAAAATTCCCCACAATGTCATTTGATTCGCTTTTCAAAATAATGTTCCTGATCCAAGAATCTTTCACAGGTTTGCCTTATCAAATATTTCATAGGTTTGCCTTTCAGTATCTCTTGTTTTGAGAAACAAGCTAAGAAATCCAAGAATAGTTGCTTCTGCTCATCAAAAACTTTATGAATTAATGGCTCCTTTGTTTGAAATAAGCATACATATTTTTTCAAAAGAGGTAGAGCTGCAACATAAAAATTTAATATAAGCAAGGTTTTTTTTTTTTTTTTTTTTGAGCTTTCAAATAATTTTGCAACAATTCTAGATTTCCATTTTCTTCCATCTTCTGTTAGATTTTTTTTCCCGTAATTTCTTCCAAAGCTCCTGGAATTTTAACTTTTTCTTTCTAATCTTTACATATTTTATTTATCACATCCATGTATATTGGTCTTTCATTAGGCTGCACAAATCCATAATACAGCAGCAAAAGGGCATCATGGATATGTAAACTGTTTAATGCCACATGATAGAATGACAACCACCTGCATTGCACCATGTTCTTAATTTCAGTGAATTTTAGCCCTATAATTTCACAAATTTCAGCAAGGGCTTCATGTTGATCTGCCGACCATTTAAAGTAATTGAAGAAGTCAATAAAGTATTTCTCAATGTAAGCTTAAAATGGCTTGCAAAATTTTACTTGCATTGTGAATATGGTGACATGAATCTCCATCAATGTCAAGCAAGTGGGGAGATTTTCTCTGCCGAATTCTTGTTTTTAACCATGTTTATGGGCCACTCATGACACATTCTTTCCATTTAGCTTTCAAACAAGCAAAACAAATTCCTCCTCAGAAAGAAAGAAAAAAAAAAAACGGAAAGCTGCGCCACGAACTTTGTTTAGAGGGTTCGGGCCGACGTAATACTGGCCCGAAGCCGTGCTTTTTTTCCCACTTAGCTTTCATACATGCAGAACACATTTTTCCTTAGGAAAAAACGAAAGAAAGGAGAGAAACAGGGTTGCGTCACGAACTTTGTTCAGAGGCTACGGGCCGACGTTATCCTAGCCGGGCGCCGTGCTTTCTTTTCACTAAGTTTTCAAACAAGCAAAACACATTCCTCCTCCTCAGAAAAAAAAAAAACACAGAGGTGCGTCACGAACTTGGTTCAGAGGCATCGGGCCGGCGCAATTCCGGGCCACAGCGAAAGAAGCACGTCCGAGCCAACGTAACTCCGGATCACGGCAAAAGAAGCACGCCAGGCCTACGTAATTCCGGCGTGGCGCCATGCTTCCTTTCCACTTAGCTTTCAAACAAGCAAAACAATTCCTCCTCCTCAGAAGAGAAAAAACAACGGAAAGCTGTGTCACGAACTTTGTTTAGAAGCTTCAGGCCGACGTAATACTGGCTGGGCGCCGTGCTTTCTTTCCACTAAGTTTTCAAGCAAGCAAAACACATTCCTCATTAGAAAAAAAGAAAACAAAGAGGTGCGTCACGAACTTGTTTCAGAGGCATCGGGCTGACGCAAGTCCGGGCCACAGCGAAAGAAGCACGTCCGAGCCAACGTAATTCCGGATCACGGCAAAAGAAGCACGCCATGCCTATACGTAATCCCGGCGCGGCGCCGTGCTTCCTTTCCACTTGGCTTTCAAACAAGCAAAATAAATTCCTTCTCTTCGGGATGGGGGGGGGGGGAGAATTTAAGAAAAGAAAGCTGCGTCACGAACTTTATTAAGATGCTTCAGGCCGACGTAATCTCGGGCCACAGCGAAAGAAGCACGTAATAGCGGGCCATGCCGAAAGAAGCACGCGGATTTATGCAATCCTAGTGCCGTGCTTTTTTTTTTTTTTTTACACTTTCGAACAAGCAAAACAAATTCCGCCACCTCAGAAGAAAAAAAAAAAAAAAGGATACAAAGGGCTGTGTTACGAACTTTATTCAGAGGCTTTTCATCGACTATTTACAAAACCATTAAAACTTTCTTAATAACAGCGAAAATCTGAATATCCATAATTTTTTGTTAGTCGCCCGTAATCCCGGGGAAATCCGTAATAATTACGGAGATTCCATAATTTTTGGCAATTACGGAGATTCCGTAATTTATGTGCGTCCTTTGTAGAAAGAGATTTCACGAGAACTTCGATTCTCTAACGATCTCAGAAAAGTGGGAACGCATTCGGATACATCGCAAATTACAAGAGAGAGAGTTCCTGGCGATGACGTCACGGATAGAATGCAGAGTGGCGATTTCCCGCAAGACACGGAATGGCTCGTGGGCTGCGGCAGTTTCCCTAAAGCACGAAGTAGGCGGAGCTTCCACCCTTCGCGCTGCGATGCTCAAGTGACTGACCCCATCCATTGTTGACAGCAGTAAACGAATTGAGCTCCTGACTCCACCCTCCAACATTTCTTCTTGCCCCCAGCGCCTGCTCCAAAAACAACGCTCTCAGCTAGAAAGCGCTTAGTTCTTTTACACCACAAAAAAGCGGAATCGCGGAATTCCGCTTTTTCAAGGATTTTCTATAGAACGACCCCCCCCCCTAAAAAATTCTGAAAATTTTCTCTTCATTTTTTGCAATGACCTCGAGGATGACCAAAATGATGCCGAAAAAAGCGGAATTCCGCGAATTCGCGGAAGAATCTCATGTATGTATGATATGTAAGATGACTAGTTTTGGACAGCTTTTAATTTTAAGGTTATACAACACAATTTTTTACTTTGAATTTCTCAAAAACCTAATTTTTTTTTAATTTTGAAAAATTCACACAAACTTAGATATTTTAGCAGCATTTGCAGAAATTTGGGATCATGGTTTCGTGTGTTTTTTCTTTAAATATTATGCAAAGGAAAATCCATCTGGATGTGAAAGAAAAACTAATTTTAATACACAATTTTTAATTCCTTTGAACAAGGACCCTATTTTTTCTTTTTTAAGTTCAGAACAGTGCTATTATACTAGCATGCTATAATAGATTAAATAAGTTAACTCTGGGGAGGGGGTTAACTGAGGGTAAGGTAGGTAGCTTAAAAAAATATGAAAAATCATTTAAATAAAAGCTAATTTATTGAAATTTATAACTAATCACATACCTTTCAGTAAGTTAATATTATCATCATCCCTTCTTCCACTTCAACAACATCAACAATCCCTTGCAAGGTAGTTTTGAAGTGATATGGTTGCTGCATACATCTCTTCCTTGACAAGGTAGGAAGTGTGGCCAGTGGGACATCTGGGTTTCACCATGGTCAGGATTTGCCAGACAGGCACTTCAAGTTTATCTTAAGTTCCGTGGGTATGTGAAGGATGGAGCAGGACCTTTGGGGTGCAGAAACTTCACTTCCACCATCTCAGATGCCTTGTTTTTGTTCAGAAATACAGCAAGCCACCATTTATTGTCGTGCTCACATGTTGCATATCCTTTAACTTCTGACAGTGAGAGTTTCTGATTCAAATATTCTGACAAAGAAAACTTGTATGACTGCTCACTTTTTGAAAATATCTTTGTCAGTATTACTTTATCTGACACAGAGAGGAAACTGTGGACCTTTTGGGTGCTTGGTATTGGTTTCGCAACCCGAAATAGCTCTTCAAGCACTTTCTCTTCTTTTTTGTGTTGTTTGTTATTAAAAAAAAAAAAGAACTCCATGGAGTCTATGTTGGCCTAACTCCATGCAAACAGCTGTGATGGTGTCATTATTTGTTCCTCATAGGGTCACTGGAGGCTTACTCTTGCTGCAAGTCATTTGACTGTACCTCCCAGACCATCACATACTCCTTTACCGTGGGCTGTTGCACAGAAATGCCACTCGGTTTTGATTCCAAACGCACTTTTTATGGTGGCATATGTTTGAGAATTTTTTTCGGTTTTTAAACTGTGCAGCTGAACCAGCAGAGAAGTAGGTCTTTTTCAAATTTGGTATCAGTCCAGATCTTAGATGTGAGATAAGTTCTTTTCTGAAACAAGTGTATGGCAACTGTATCATGGTTAAGAGATTCTGAGATACAAACAATACTTTTAAATTTTAAACCATCAAAATCCTTGAAATACGCTGCTATTGGAGAAATTGTTGCCTGGTCATTGTTCCAATGGAAAGACTAAATACCAAAACTTTTGAAGTTGCAGCGAACTGCAATTTGCCGGTGCATATATGTTGAATCCCATTGTTCATCTGCTGATGTAAACTGGAGCAGGCAGCCCTTGAAGGCACTTATCAACCTGTTATCCTGCCAATGGAGAGGCATTCACAGCCATTTTGTTGAACATCAACTAGGTTTTATAACGCTTTATCTTACCTTGCCTGCATAAAAGAGTTGCACTAAGGCAGCATAGCAATGTATCAATGTTCACAAGGGACAAAAGTCTGTTTGAAAGAGCACAGATAGTAAGCTAGGTGTAAATACATGTTGATCACCTTTTACACAGATTTGGCTAAATCTTGGATTACTCCACAGGGCAGTAAGTTTAAAGCTGGGAACAAAGATGGGAGCAAAATAATGCTTCCAGTTGGGGGGGGGGGCATAAGCCCCTTGAGCATCCCCTGTGGCTGCAACCCTGGAGAGGGACTTACCCTCCTTGTGTTCACAACTGAAATATGTAATGAAATGCCAATAAATACAAGAGACACAAACCAAGCAAATAAAACATACCTCATATCTATTGATAGAATTAGCATATTTGCCCCCTTGTATTCTTTGAATAATTTCAAGATCTTCATCAGTAAGAACAACTTTCTGTCCAGTCATTTTGTCTTTTACAGTCCGCCTAAAAGTGAAATAAAAACAGCATGATTCTGATATCTAATGGAAATAGCATTACATACATGAAGCCTGGGTGGAAAAGATAATTAATATAGAAAAAAAAACAAGCTGCACATGACAATAAAAATAACACACAACAATTTAAGACAACTACAAAAAATAGTACCTGATTAAAATCATCAATCTTTTGAAGAAAATACCATTTTTTTTATTTATTTTTTTTTTTTTTTTTTTTAGAACTGAATCAGATGGAGCCACAAGCTCTTGGAAAAGGCCAACTAATACTAGCAATAACAAAATGGACTATCAAATAAGTAGTAATTTCATATACATAAAATTAGAAATGTACACCAGTAAACTTTCTGTAAAATGAAAGCAAATCTTAAAAAAAAAAAAAAATTGGCCACCTTTACCAAAAAAGTCTACACACCATTTTTTTTTTCTTTTGTCAATGATACAGATTTCTCAGGCTCCAAAAATGAGTTCCCCACATATAATGTCAAAAATTATGTTGCAACAGAATCTTAGTTGACAATTGTTCTCCTAGTAGCACCATGGATTTTAACTTCACAAAGTTCATAAGCATGATATATACAAACTCCATCACACTGTTAATACTGCCAAATCCAGATCATCGTCAAGAGATATATGTGTGCAAATGGAATTTTTAAAGAAAAGATATGGTGCCAAGATGGCAAATAGTCAATAAGGCATCAAAACTCATTGCAGTAATGAATCCAAATTTGAAAAATATGTGTAACGGCATATGCCCACTCAAAAGTTGATGAACACACTTAATGGAGGAAAACCTACATGCTATACTTCAGGTAAGGTATGTCATACTCAGTAGTGATACATTTTTTCCCTACATTCAATGCTCCCTTAAAAAATATTTTTAGCATTGTATTACATGAAAATCATTCACGAAATTATCAAGTATTAAAAAGACATTATTAATCTACATAGAGAATGGATGGGGAAAGAAGTGAAATTAACCAAGGAATTAGAAAAATTAAATCTAAATATAATAGGGACCACAAGAGAGTGTGACAGGGGAATATCATCTTGGTGGCAAGTTAGTGTAATTTATTCTGGTGTTAAGGAGGGTTATGCATGAGTTGCTGTGGCCTTTGCCTATGATAACACAATGACTTCTAAATGGATCAGATGCAGCACACTTTGTGGCCTATTTTAAAACTTTTTTTTTTTTGTTTTTCTGCAACAGTAACTTCAATTTTCCTGCACCTACCATATTAGCACTAAGTAAATTTAGCAATTCTGTTCTTTATTTATTTTTCTTGATGGATAATTTTTGGATTGCCACATTAATGTTTGGTCTGGAAACAGAAGAAAGCAAAAGATGTCCATTTTTATCCTGATTAATAATCTCAGATGGAGCTCCAAAATATATGGAGCTCCAAATATATACAAAATATATTATGAAGCTCCAAAATATATTGCAGTGCCAAAAGTTTCTATTACATGAATAAAATTGGGTTAGCAGATGATTTGCTGTTGATTTTCTTAAAAGAAAGTTCATGCCTTTCTTTAAATTTCTCAGTCCAATTATTATTCACTCTAAAGCTTGCACAATTCTTTGTTCAACTGAAGTTTTCATAAATTTCTTTCCTAAGATGTTTCTGGGGTTGGAAAAATTTTAGCTTTCTTAACATTTAATCCAGCAAACAGGAATAGTAGACACACATTGCTACAACATATTGAGGAGTAACATGCTTATCAATATTTCACTGAATATAATTTTGAAAAGGTTGGGAGGAAGGCACCTGAACAAAAATTTATGAACTAAATATCAAGCAATGTGCTAGTGAGGAGACGGTAGCATGACAAACATAAATACAAGGTTTGCACTGATCTCTGGAAGTCTATTCAAGGAATTTTTAAGTTTTCCATGAGCCTGAAACCTATTTTCCAGGAGTTGACAACAACATCAGTACTTTTTAAGATTTAATTTTCCTCAAAATGCATCATTTCCCATTTCTTAGTCATTTTTTCTATATCAACAGAAAAACAGAGCAGGCAGTTTGCCTTTTGTTTACAAAAAAATTAAAGTCTAAAATCAGAACTTCTCTATTGCCATCTTTCATTCCTCAAAGTTCTTTTCTGAGTAGAGTGGGCACACAGTAATCAAGTTTTTGAACACAGTAAAATTTTTAAGTTTTTGTCATTTCCCTTTAAACAAAAGGAATACTTGCTCTGCTCCTTGATATAGCAAGAAATTACTAAGGAATGGGAAAACATTCATTTTAAAAGCAATATTAATTATCTAGAATTGGTACTGCATTGTCCACTGTCACAACAACAATTTTACGGGTTATGAAAATAGCTCAGATTTGATCATTCCTGATAGAAATTGAAAACATGCATTTTTTGCTATTACCAACATTAAAATTGAAAAATGCCATCAGAAAAAAATAAAGTACAAAAACGGTCTTTTGTGCGTCATGTGATGGATGTCAGTGATGCATAAGCTGTGTGCCAAGATCGCCGTAAATAGAGACATTTGATGCATCAACAGTATGTAAAATCTAGTTACACAGATTAAACATTAATCTGGTGATACTCTTTAGGGAGCTAATTTCTGAATCTCAGAGAATAGGTAGATGGGTGGGTGGGCAGGTGTGTAGGTAGGTAGGTATGTATGAAAAATATAAAAAATAAGAATATAATCAAGAACAGAAACGGAAAAAAAAAATTGCAGCTTGGTCAGAAAAATTCGAAATTCTGAAACATTCCAATCCCTGCTAAACAATTATTTCTAGAGTTTCTAAACATTTTTGGCCAGCAAGTGGCATGAAGATGTCCACAAAATATTAAGAGAACATCTAAGAAATATATTAAAAACATCCAATATACAATCCCAAAAATGCTTAATAAATAAAGATTACAGGGTTCGTACTCTTTTTGGGGGAAAAAAATTCAAGGACTTTCCAGGCCTTTTCCAGGCCATATACAAAAAATTCCAGGATGATTACTACGCTTACAGTATCATGCTCAAATTAGTTTTTAAAAGCAATTTCAGTTTTAAGTAATAAAAATGATGAAAGATGCAAATGGATTAGGGATGATAGGGGGAAGGGAATAGAACTGTCCATAATTAGCATGTTCTCGTTGCGCTAGGCGCTTAAGCACTGCTGAATTCCGTCAGACCCCAATGGTCAAATGATTGAAATGTGCTGATGTTCATGGAATGAAATGGTTGATCAGCTATGATAACCGCATAAAAGTTCGAACGGGGGGCATTTCTTTTTTACGTTATGCAACATTCTACATTACTCCAGTATTTATCTTGTCATCATCAACAATAGCAATGTAACTACCACTTACGATCGCGGATATCGGCCAACTGAAAATCTGCCATACAACTAAGGGATACAACACACAGGTATCATGTTACAGTGTATTGTAATTGAAAAAAAAAAAAAAAAAAGATTTCAGAAATTAAAATCGAAAAAAAAAAAAAAAACTTTTAGAAATTAATATCATCAAGTCATGGTGTTTCAAAAATCCGCTTTCCTTTATAATGTTTAAAAACATGTAATGTTTTTTCTTTTTTACCTGTCATGTATAATAAAATGGGTTGATTTTTTTATGGAATCAGAGTCCATATGTCCGATTGTCTTCGTCTGAGTTCACACGTTAGCTACTGTGTACAAGTAGACATATTTTTTCAGCTCAAAAATATGTAGTTTTGTATGTATTCACAGTATAACTCATTCCGTATTCCCACAGAACAAAATTCAGCAGATACAAATGAAGAACATCAAGACCCACCCAACACCATGTTTCCGATTGTCTGCTGTTTATATTCAAGAAATGCGAATATGGATCAATGGTGAATGCAGCAACTATGGTTTTTATTTATTACCAAGAAAAAAAAAAGGAGCCTGAAAGCTGTAAAGCTGAAACGGATATTTCTCCCCCTCCCGAAAACATTCCGATTAAGTTCAAACAGCAGGAGCACGCGTCCACGCACACTCAACCTCTGGAATGTCCTGATGGAACGGCTTCTTTTCATTTGGCACATCGCCATAAATCACCACCTGCAGCTCACTGAAGTGTCTTCCTCCTTCACCCTAACTATAGGAGAAAACGTAAAAAAAAAAATGCTGCCCAATTTTCGACAAAATGACCAAATTTACGTCATAACGTTGCAATTTACTAAAATACGTTTATCTGCTGAATTTCGCCTAAATCCATTGAAAACTTTTTAATTATAGATTTTTTTATTAAAACAGTAACTCAGACATCTGAATAAAAATGTATGTTTGTAATTAAAATAGAGTCCATATCATCACAGAAACAAAATTTAAGGATCACTCTGTTTAAATAAACCATGGCATCTAAAAAAAAATAATTTGCTTGCTTTTCCCGTAATTTATAATTGCCGTTTCTTTTTTTTGAATCCGATTTTGCAACGGAAGATTTTTTTTTTTTTTTTTTGCATCTGCTAAAGTTTCAAACGGAATTCGGCGAAATTTGCACTAGAACTTTATTGTGATGTATTTTAACCACTGTAAAAATTTTACTGTGTTCTTTTCAAAATTCCGGAAAATGGATTTCTGAAAATATCTCTTAGTCCTTTTGAGCCGTGGAAGTGATAAACAGGTGTTTGCTTTCTTCCCAACCAAGGGCTTCGGATCAGCGCTCCCAGCTGTCAATCAACCGTTGCTATGGTAACACCCTTTCTGCTCAAGGCTCACTGTCTAAAGAGGCACACATAATAAAAATTTCCAATGCTAACTTTTTGAGTTTTAAACCGATTCAAATGGAATTTTGGGAGTGAGCTTCTGTAATCCAATTATAGTAAATGTAAAAATTTCAGCCACTTTTGTGAAAAATTCGCAAAGATAGTTTTTTTTATTTTTTATCATAAGTAGCCGAAGTCTCTTGAGGGGTGGGCCGGAAGCAAGCGTCTTAATGCAATAAACAAGGAGCAGATGAATGTGTTGTTCAGGCATACTCTTCACTGGTGGATGCCAGCTGACTTGGTAAACACGCGACCCCCTGCAAATGCTAAATGTCTCTTCTTTCCCCTTCTGTTGTTCTCAGTAGTTGTCGGACGGACATCAAGCTCAGGGCTAGAGAATGCATCAAGCTTCCCTTCCCTAACAGACCTGCTAGTAATCATCCAATTTTATTGCACTGGAAGTAGTGCTTCCCCCCCCCAGCCAAATTAGGATTTGGGCACATCCGAAACACCACTGTAGCCGGCGTTTTCTTTGAGAACAGAGGAGAGGAACTTAAAAAAATTAAGGGGTAACAGTCAGTAACACGATTTCCTAAAAGGGCATTTTTTTTAAGCACTAATTTCAAAATTCAAGGCTTTTCAAGACAGCATTAAAAAAATACCGTTTTCCAGGATATTCCAGGCCTTGAAAACGTAATCATGATTTTCCAGGACTTTCCAGGTTTTCAAGCACGCGTGCGCACCCTGAGATTAGGAACTTAAAACACGAAAACAAACTTTACAGATGGCGAATAACATTACTTTACTGAGATTTTTGATTTACGTACTACATTCAGTTTTCCATACTCTGTAGTGGACCAACAATTTCAGTAGTGACTATGGAAAATCTTGGAGTGTCTGGGTCTCCTCCAAAGCAATGCCGAGGCACATGACGAAGTTCACCTAATCACAAGCCTGTTGCTCAACCACTCCGGAGGGAACTGAGTGCATGTCAGCTGGGATTAGGTGAACTCAAAATAGCTTCTAAGAGATAAACAAGTCACAAATTTTGAAAAAAAGAAAAAAAAAAAGAAAGAAAGAAAAGAGGAACAGTTCACCTCCCACCAGCTAAATGAGTAATCAAAGACAATGAAGAAGCCCAAAGCACAATAATTTCCAAGAGTCGTAATTAAATGTAAGAACTTTTCCAGGAGTATGAGTTGAAATAAAGAGAAAAAGGCTCATTTAAAGATTTTAGCTCTTAAATTCTAAGAGGCATATGAACCCTCTAAATAGAATTATCAAAATCCAACTCAAGGCAGCCAAGAACTGGAAAAATGAACTGTGCAATCACTTGTTCAAGGGCTCAAGCACACTGTTTTGGAACTGCATCAAAACAGAGCCATATAAAATTAGAAAAAAAAAAAAAAAAAAAAAAAAGGATCACGAGGTGCTACATCAATAAACTGAATTCAAAACATTTTTATTAAAGAAACTAACAAAATTCACAAAAAAAAAAAACTGTGTAATTACCAGTAATTTGCATCATCCATTTTGCTGAGAAATTCGTCAATTTCATCACCATCAGCTGGCTTGAGAATTGGTTTTCCATCCAAATCATAACCTAAGTGAGGATACTCATCGTACCAATTCATTGGGATATTCCCCACAGTATTGCGCTTATCCTGAAAAGTGTAAAATAGCCAAAGTGTAAGTTGCATTAAACCAGAATGTAACCAGCATATAATACTTCAATATGACATGAACCCATGACGAGAAAACAAAAAAAAAAGAAGAATCCTTTAAAAACCTTTCAAGTATAACACATATACTATAAGCTCCTAAACACTTGCTAGTGTGTGCAAGTGTTTAGGAGCTCACAGCATGTGTTAATACATGCTACACTGCCGGACAATTGCTAAGGACGGATGACAATAGCAACGATAGCAACCATAAAATGCAAGGCAGGAAAATGTGGAAATTAGCATAAGTGCAGGATACAGTAAGACGTGTTGTGCGTATGCAAATTTTGGATTGCCGAACTTGTTCGTGACGTCATAGCGCTGATAAGAGATATAAAGAATTTGACGCATATTGACCGTTGTTGTTCAAACGCCAAGTTGAAAGGGAAAGAATCAATTGACGAACTTGCAATTTTCAGTATGTCTTCCAGACATCACCTAGATGATTTTACACGTGGCCGTATTATTGGCAAGATTGAAGAAGGGCGAAAAATAACAGATGTTGCCAGGGAGTTTGACGTCAGCCACAGTGTTGTTTCAAGGCTTTGGAAATCATTTCAAACAAATGGAGAGTGTAGCAAACGTCACGGGGGAGGTCGTGTTCGCAGTACGACACCTGCAGAAGATCGGTACATAGTGCTATCAACAAAATGACACCGGCGCAGCCCACAAAGTGAGGTAGCAAATCAGTTTATGGCTGCTACTGGCAAGCGGATCTCCCGAAAACTGTCGCCAGACGTTTGCATGAAGGAGGACTATACGCCCGCCGTCCTGTTGTGTGCATCCAGACGTCACCGTGCCACCCGTTTGCAATGGTGCCATCAACATCGCAATTGGACTGATAACAACTGGTCTGCTGTCCTCTTCTCAGATGAGAGTAGATACAGTCTATTGTCTGATTGTCGACGACAACTGATCTGGCGTGATAGTGGTACTGCATATTGTCCAGCAAACATACAGGAAAGGGACCTATATCCGACATGTAGTGTCATGGTATGAGCTGGCATCATGATCAATGGCCGTACGTCCCTCTATGTGCTTCCAACTGGGACTATGACTGGCCAACGATACATTAATGATGTTCTGCTACCTCATGTTCGCATGTTCCGTGGTGCTGTCGGTGATAGATTCATTTTCATGGACGACAACGCAACATGTCATCGAACAGTCGCTGTCCAGGAGTGTCTTGAGAGCGAGGATATTCAACGCCTCGTATGGCCAGCACGTTCTCCAGATCTGAATCCCATTGAAAATGTGTGGGATGCTTTGGGGAGGAGTCTTGCTGGTCGCCAATGCCCTCCAATAAACAAGGACACCCTCATCCGTGCACTGACAGAGGAATGGGATAAATTACCCCAACAGCTGCTTGATAATGTTGTGCAAAGCATGACACGACGTGTGGAATTTTGCATAGCCCTCCATGGTGGCCATATCCCGTATTGACATCTTACGCCGGAACGCCTGCGGACGGTAATTGCATTTTTTTTTCACGTTTACGTATTCTGCACAAAATGGCCTGTTTGACCCTTGAATACGTTCCAAAGCCTTCTGGATTTCAGAGCACAATAAATTGTCTTTCTTGTAATGTCCTGGCATTCTGACATTATTTTATTTCACTTGGCATCCAACCACACTTGCTTTTTTATGCGCTATATAGTCGTTTATGATCCGTCCTTAGCAATTGTCCAGCAGTGTATAATACAGTAACACCAGGATGAGGAAACATAAAACACATATCTTCTGGTATGTGTTTCATACTTTTCCTTATCCTATGCATCTATCTGTGTGCACAGGATGAGGAACCAAAAATGTTACACATCTCAGAAACTGGGAACTAGGTAAATGATGTGGTAATGCTATCTCGTCTTAGTTTTCTCGATGGCACTTACCAAATTCCATTAATCATCCACAGGAATGGAAGTGAATTAAATTAAAGACACGCACACACACACAAACGGGGGGGGGGGGAGGAAGTTTAATATAAATAAGGAAAAACCAAAGTTATGGTTTTTGAGTGAGTAACTGTTCCTACTGAATGCAAAATCAGTCTAAATGAGTGTTGTCCAACTTCTGTAGAAGCACAGGCCCAATTTTTTAAAAGAATTAGATAGCAGGCCACATTTTTTTCACAAATATATATGTCTTGCTTAATTTATTTTATTAAACCTTTAAGCTTTTTAGTTAGTATTAGAACAGTGAAATAAAAAAAAAAAAAAACTTACATTTAATGAGAGCACTATAGACGATTAAACTTCACTATTATTTGTTGCATGTCCACTTTGATGCTTGCCATTGAAAGTTGAAGTAATTTTTCCACAGTAGTGTCATTTATACTGTTCCTGAATGTTGACATTTTATCAGGAAATGCTCTCTCGCAAATGTAAATACTTCCAAACATTGAAATAACTTTTAATTCCAAATTGCTTATGCTTGGGTACTTCTCACTGAAAAAAATTGTTTTAACAATTCTGTTTCCAGTCTCTAATTGAGCTTAATAAATTCATCTGCTTAAAGTTTGCATTATCCCATTTGATAACTGTATATATGCTTTCAATGCCAACATTCAATGGACTGCTGAACATGCATATATTATACTTGGTCTGAGTTCATCAAATTCTTTATACTCATCATCAAAATCCTTAATAAGTGTTTAGCAGATAAGCAATTACTTCAAAATCCATAATTTCATCAAAAAGCTTCTTGCAGGAATTAAATCATGTCAAACTGTTTCTTTCTACTTTTAACAATGGCAGCTTGCTACGAAAACTAGCTATATAACTGTAAAGATCGCAGATATTAGTCCTTCCCTTGCAGAGCAATTAACTAATTATATAAACACCCAGATCCATCTGTCTCTCTGGAACGCTTGATGTCATAGTAACGTCTGCATACCTGCCAACATTGGCAAGGGCCTTGTCAGTAGTAACTCGTATTATTGTGCAGCACACAGACGCGTTTTACGAATGATCCATCTCTTTGTGAAAAAGAAATGTGCACCACAACAAACAGGGACACTAATGAAACAAACTTAACACATGCGAAACACAATGTTGATTCCCAATAGGTTGTGAGATTTAATTTCGAAACAGTCACATGTATTCAGAACTCCAGAACGTTTGACAGATGGGAAATGCAAAATTTGGAAAAAAAGCGTCAGTTTTTACAAATTTTTCAAATTCGTCACTTCCATTTTCGGGAGTTTCTCCCTTTCTTATCAAGCTTAAATGCAAAAACTTATTGTACAGGGGATATTTAACAATGCAGTCTTGTTCTCTCTGTCAAACATGCTTCCTAAATACACTAACTCACTCACCTGGTCAATCACAGTGCCATTTATACTTACATTACATTCAGTGCTACCAGTTCCTCTCTCAAACACCATAACTTTGGTTTTTTCCTTATT
The DNA here is from genome assembly GCA_039090855.1 of Macrothele yani. Taxonomy (NCBI): domain Eukaryota; kingdom Metazoa; phylum Arthropoda; class Arachnida; order Araneae; family Macrothelidae; genus Macrothele; species Macrothele yani. The sequence goes on from CM077028.1 coordinate 15,731,539, forward strand.
TATACTGTTTGAATTTCATGCAAACTTTCGTACATCCGGGACAACATACTCTGCAACTCACTTTTGTTCTCTGCCAACAGGACAGTGTCATCAGCATACAGCAATCTGCACACACGGATATCATCAAGACATAAACCAGTATTATCTATTCTGGCATCACGCATGCATGCATTATAACGAAGTAAATTTCTCCATCATTTTTGTCCGTGCCGGGCATTGAACCCGGGGTCCCCTCACTCCGGAGTAAGTCGCTCTCCCAACTGAGCTACGCGGACGTATGCTCTCGCTACTATCTGTCTTTATCTTGCGAGTCGTGTGCATCATGTGGTGCAGGCACGTCACATCATCCATAAATATATTAAACAGCCATGGCGGCATTACCCAACCTTGCCCGACTCCTGCACCAACAAAAAAAACATTTTGATAAAACGCCATGCACTTGTACACAAGCTCTACTACCAGCATACATGGCTTTTACACTAATAAGTAAATTCCCAGTAACACCATATTCATTCAATGCCTTCCACAGAAGTGTCCTATTTACTCGGTCGTAAGCTTTCTCTAAATCTATGAAGGCAGCAAAAACTTTCTTACCAACAGCCAGACACTTTTCAATCATCATGCGTTATGCAAAAATTTGGTTAGTGCAGCCTTTACCAGGCATAAAACCACTCTGAACATCCCACACTTTTTCGCCCTTCTTCAATCTTGCCAATAATACGGCCACGCGTAAAATCATCTAGGTGATGTCGGGAAGACATACTGAAAATTGCAAGTTCGTCAATTGATTCTTTCCATTTCAACTTTGCGTTTGAACAACAACGGTCAATACGCGTCAAATCCTTTATATCTCTTATCAGCGCTATGACGTCACGAACAAGTTCGGCAATCCAAAATTTGCATACGCACAACACGTCTTACTGTATCCTGCACTTATGCTAATTTCCACATTTTCCTGCCTTCCATTTTATGGTTGCTATCGTTGCTATTGTCATCCGTCCTTAGCAATTGTCCGGCAGTGTATATATATACACTATCTACCATCCGTGGTGGCTTTAATATATTTATGGATGCATGCATGCACGATGGCAAAATAGACAATACTGGTTTACGTCTTGGTAATATCCACGTGTGCTAACTACTAAGGACACAGTTCTTTTTTTTATAATTTCAGAATATACTGTCCACGATCAGAAGTGTTTGCAAGGCAAGACACGAAACCCTGAAATCATCGGCGTCTCCCAACGGTGCCAATGCATAAACTCGAGACATAAATGAACATGTGTGGGTAACCCCCACCTCACCCCAGCACAACAAAAGTATTTCCGTTACTACTAGTACCTCTAATTATTATACTTATCAGTAAAGCTGTTACCGATACTTCGAAAGATAAAATGGTTTCACTTTGGGAATTACTTACTACCTACCTATACCTTTTGCTCACAACAGTAAATTATTTTGGGGTTGAGTTTGCAGTATTAATTTGTTGCTAAAAAAATAAATTCCTTCAGTGAAATTTAAGTAACTTTGATTTCGACAACTACAGGAAATTGTCTTTAACATATACCACACTAAGAATGTTAATAAAAATTTTGTATTTGCATAAAATAAACCAATTACACACATAACATATCTTTAAAAAAAAAAAAAATTTCCAATTGCAAAATTACCCATTTGGCAAATAAATAAAATAAAATCTGCAGTCAAGTTTTTATGTTACTAGAAGGGCAACTCCTCTTTTTCATAGGATATTGAACTTTTTTTAACAGAAATTTTAGTCGTTAAGTTTCAGTCATGTGGTATTGACCTAAAGTTCTCTTTACTAATAAAATAACAGTATATTTAGCAAATTGGATGTTGATCTAAAGTTCTATTTACTAATAAAAAAGACATCAGTCTGCTGTGGTGTTAATCTAAAGTTATATTTACTAATAAAATAACACTTTCTTAAAAAATTATGCAATCTTCATTTGTTTTTTAGCGGAGACACTATCAGGCTGACGCTTACGTTTACAACATCCTTCATTTGCAGTGTGTTATTTGTGTACCGAAGAGGAGAACCCTTACTATTACAAGTAGCCGTTATAATTGCTTCAACAGATTTTGGAGGCAGAGCTGTAGCACGTACTCCATTTATATATGCAGAAACATGACCCAGCTATGTCAATTTTCTGACACCATATCCCAGCTTTCTCCTTCTGGGTGTCTTTTTTTCTAGCCAATCCCACCGGAATTTATTTTTGACTGAGGCCTCTAATGTCTTAAGATCGTCAGTTTTGATTAAAAATTTCATCGTTGATGATGAACTTAACTTAAACTGAAATCGTGTAAACTTTCAAATTCTTAAAACATTTTTACATCACACACACAAAAAAAACCCCATCACTTTTGCCTAAACAAAAAACCACAAACGTTTCATCAGGGAAACAAAGACATTTCCTCTCTGTCACTGACTTACTAATACAATGAGGCAGGCTGTTCCCGCTCGTAGGTGCCGACGCGCGAGTGACATACTTTATTTGCTTTACCCCCCCCTCCCCTAACTCCAAGTTCCAATCCCACATCACTCATCATCAGAGCGAAAAACCGTTTTTTTTTTTTTTTTGCATCGAGAAGCAGAAGGGCCGACGAAATGACTGAGAATTTGCGCGCATGCCCTTCCCACAGAACAACAGACAACCACAGCACAAACTGCCGGCTTCATGTCGAGACTTCATGCGTCAAGCTCGAGTCGGCTGCATCGGCGAGGAAGACAATATTATTATCACATTAATTCATTGGTGAAAAGCAATTTTTTTTAGTAAATACTTTTGCCATGAATTGTAATAATTTTTTTTTTTTTTTTTTTTGCTTTGTCGCTTATTAGAACTCAAAATTTAACAGTCTTAAAAATGTCTTCAAAGCTAAACATCCGGAATTCCGGGTATGAAAGATCGCCCAAACCCGGAAATCCGGGTTAGACCTGGAACACAAACAGCCCTGCAAGATGTACAAAGTTTGCATCAAATTCAAACGGAGCATAATAAGGAAAAAAATCAAAAATTATGGTTTTAACTGTTAGTACTGAATACAAGATCAGTCTAAATGGCACAAAAATGAATGAATTTGTATATTTAGGAAGTATGTTTGACAGAAAAAAAAACAGTTAGTGGTGGAATTAGTAGGCGAGTGAATTCATCATCGAAAATCGCACCTGCTTTAGGTGGATTTCACAGAAATGACGAGTTCTCAAAAAAAGTTCTGAATGGCTGTGTATGAAAGTGTACTTGTTTCTACTCTGATGTATGGCAGTAAAATCTGGCTACTGCAGAAAACATAGGAGAAGTTACCTGTGTGCTGGAGAGATGTATTACTATGGAGGGGGAGGGAGACACATTCTGATTATGTAAACAACGATGCTTTCAAATGTGTAATTGTGAAGCAAAATGTTGTCAGGAAGGTAGAGACAAATATTCCGTGGAGTTGAAAGAATAAGTGGTGAGATGCTTACTATGAGAATTTATTCAGCCCAAGTGTCAGGAAAGAAAGGTAGATGAAGGCCAAAGAAATCATGGGAGGACCAGATTCAGGAATGTCTGCAAGAGAAAAAGATTAGTATAAAGTACAAAAGATCTTGTACAAGACATGTGATAGATGTCAGTGAAGCTCGAGTTGTGTGCTGACATCGCTGTAAATGGAGACGTTTGAGAGGCAGCTATGACTTTCAAAGATAAATTCACTTGCCTACTAATGTCATCCCTCTAATCTGTTTTTTCTTCTACTACACACGCTAATTAAATATGCAAATTCATTCAGCTGGTCCATCTCTGTACCATTTAGACTAATCTTGCATTCAATACTAATAGTTCCTCACTCAAAAACTAGAACTTTAGTAATAATTGATGTCATGGCTATCCTAGACTTGATACACTATAAATTTCACGAAATTATGGGTTTTACTCAGGAATAAAGGAAATTACTTACAAATTTTCAAAATACGGGATATAAAATGCTTTGAGACTCTGTAGAAGTTTTGATATATCAACAGTACTTTTTCAAGTGAAAATTGTCAGAAGGACTGGAAATTGAGAGAAGAGGTACAACATTAAATGATGTGAAAGGTTAGAATTTAGCTAATGAATGGCAACACCTACTATAGTGTAGTCCTGAAGAAGGGTAAAGGTGCTACATGAAAATTTGACTGTAATTTTCTTTATTCCTGAGTAAAACCTATAGTTTAGTGAAATTTATAGAACTTTGGTTTTACCCTTACTTACACGCAGTTTGAATATGATTTCACATGAACACAAAAAATAAATGTTAAAACATTTTTTTTTTTTTTACACAGGAATGAAGAATAGAAACATGATTCATGTATTATATATAACCTCAAAACTAGCTAATGCATATGACAGTGTTTATCATCTGAACACAGACGGAACTGAAATATGAGCACACAGCACTCTGCTACCAGTTATATATTCCAACAAAATGTCAACCTAATAACAGTAATAACTTAAACAAGATGCTTTATAACAGAATAAAATAAAATAAATATCTAAAAATCTTACTTCCTCATCCGAAGAATCATATTCATATTCATCTATTTCTGACTCCTGTTTAGTTGAAACTGAATCATTCTACAAAGAAAAATCATTGTAGTGTAAGAATAAAAAATTAGTAATAAGGAACAGATTCACACAGTATGTTACAGCAGAAATCATTGTTCCACAAAAAATGAACTGTGATACTGTTTCTAGCAGAAAAGGAAAAAACATACTGTAACAATAAAAGCACAGTTGGCATTTTTGCAGATGATCACATTTTATACATTTTTTTTTTCAAATGTACCATTTTTCATGATGACTTTTCTTAATTTTTGAGCATGTAACTAATATTTAATGTTTGGTTCTAAATCCAGTTGAAGAAATTTTGTTTAATCTTCCTTCCCTTTAAATGTTAATGAGTTTTTCACCCCCCCCAAACAAACTATCATTAACATTGTGCAAAATGTCAGGCAAAAACAATCTAAAAGGAACAACAAAAAGATTGAAAAAACTGATAAAATAATCAAGTACATAAAACATTCCAATGGCCAATTATAGAAAATTAAATACCAAAATTAATAAACATTTAATAAAGAATAACATAAAAGTAGCCACTACAGCAGAAAACAAAATAGAATATTTAGCTGATAAAGAAACATACATACAATAGACAAGATGGAAAGAAAAAATGTATATCAAATTCCATTTAATTGCAACAGTAATTATATTGGATGAACGTCTCGAAAATTGGAAATCAGAATTAAGGAACATCAAATGGCTATTAGTAACAAAGATCAAAACAGTGTATTAGCAAATCATATGCAGTTTTGCAAAGGTGAGCCTTTATGGGGAAAAAATCAAAATATTGGACTACGAATCTCATAAGAACAAGAGACTAATTATACGAATCTCATAAAAACAAGAGACTAATTAAAGAAGAGTTATTACATCCAGAAAAAAACAACAGTGCCATATATGAGCCTTAAAAACTAATAAGTGGTGTTTTAAACAACTTCATTAAAACAACAACAGAATTACAAAATACACAATGAAAACATTTCAGTTTGGTAAATGGCAACAGTATGAGGAACATGGCAACAACATTTAAATTCTTCAGAAGTAAACACTTTTGTTAATCCTTCTATACATTGAGAACAGGCCTTGACTAAAATCAAGAGGCCTGAAAATCTCTGTAAATATCCTAAAGAACCCAGAGGGAAGGAAGATTAAACAAAATTTCTTCAACTGGAACTAGAACCAAATGAATATATCTGGGTAAAGCTTTGAGTAAGTGATTTAATATTTAACGTGCTTTCCTATTCGCACAACTTTTACCGTTTTCCCAGGATGATTACACTGATTACACAACTTTCATTTTTTTTTTAATTATTTTACTATCACATTCAAAACAAGCAAACGTTTCTCTTGCAGACATTTTTGGAAACAATAAAAGCCATGTGCAAAACTGCACACGTGTTCTGCTGTTGGTAACTTGAGGTGTTCCCAGGATGGACACCTAACCCTCCCCAGCAATATCATGTGGTTTAACATGGCTTGGCTCCTGCCCAATTTGTCAGCCTAGTAGCACGGAGGAGGAAAGAAAGGGGTCTTTCAAAAAAAGCGCAGGGAGAAACAACCTCTTGCTATTCCAAATGGTAGCGGTGGATGGATGTGTGGGGAGGAGGAGGTTGGTTAGTGCTTCTAGCAGATGGATGGAATTGCCAGAGGATATACAAGAGAAATGAAAATGTTAGGTGTGCGAGAGAGCACTGCACTCGCAAATCTAAGATTAAAAAAGTGCCACTAGGGATTGAAATTTAAGATTTAACAAAATATATTCTATAACTTTACCAAAAAATATTCTGCAAGGTAATCGAAATCTAAGATAAAAAAATATTCAGCAAGAGGACTTTGTTCTGAGATGAATGTCACAGTTTTGCTCCTGGGGGCTCGCTAGTCAACTGATATGTTGGCAACTTTATCAAGACATTGAATGTGCATCCGCATTTTTAACATACTCAATCTGGATTCCTTCAACTTCAGAATAAACAAAAGGCTTGCTGTGGTTTATATCAGACTACTCCCAAACATGCCTCACCAATGCAGAATGGACTTCGAGCATTATCACCCTTTTCCATGCAGGGAAGTGATGCTTGGCAATCTGCTATATTGTATGGTAACTACTAGAAGTGGCTTAACAGTGGTTTTCCTGTCACAGTGATGATGGTGACAGTTCCAGAGAACCAACAGTTACTTTAAACTGCAACAAAATCCCCGTTTATAACAGCGCTGTGAAGAAGTCAGCATTGCGAGTCACCATATTACATGTAACAGTGACAAAATCACCATTTGTGATGGATACAATAAGAAGCAGGAACACAATGAAAAATCACTGTGAACAGAGCTGAGCATGAAATGGCAGAAACAAAATTAAAAGGTGTTTCCTTATTTGGCAAAACTAGACTAGGCTTTTTACCGCCCCATGTCTCCACCATTTATCCCAATTGGATTAGGGTGATAGCTATCTCACTCAGCTCATCTTGAGCAGGGCAACTGACCTTAGGTTAAAACTGCCCTGCAGAGGGGATATTTACCTTAGAATGCGATGCTCACAAATGCCAAAACTGTGAAACCTTTACAGTGATTTTCGGAACAGTTACTTTTAGTCAATGGTGACAACGGAGGCAGTGAGTTTTCAGTAAGTGACACGATTTCTGACCCATCTCTGGTCAGGTCACCTGTATCTATAATATGACTATATGAATACAGATAAACAGTTAAATATTGGATGCAAGGTCAGGTGATGGGCAACATATCATAGCCTCACAAATGTGAACACTGCCTTGTCGTGGTACATCTTGTTCCACTAAAGGGCTCTGACGACCAACGAATAGCAGTATAACTGCACAAGCGGGATTAGAGGAAATGCTATCCCACACTCACCAAATCGCTTGGCCAGCATGGTGAGTTATGGCCAACCCCCAACCCCCCCCCCTCCTGCTTCCACAATTTCCAACTTGGCCCTCAGTCTCTGGCAGCTGGAATGTACCAGGCCAAGGCAGAACAGCCAGTGCAACATGAAGGCAGAAAAGATCTTACTGAACTGAGAAGTGGACACCTATTCTACTATCATGGGACAGATACTGGTAGAACTAGTGGTGTTGGATTTATAATAAACAAAAGACTGAAGGACAATATTCTAGAAGTTGAAAGTTCCTCGGACAGAGCTGCACAACTCACTGTCCAACTCTAAAAAAGATACCAGGCTCAAATTATTCAAGTTTATGCACCCACCACAAGTCATCGTGAAGAAGAAATTGAAGAATTTTATGAGGAAATTCAGAATCTAAATAACAAAGGCAAGCAGCACTTGAAGATCATTATAGGCAATTTCAATATAAAAATAAGGCAACAGCAACAGAATGAAACTTCAGTTGGTAAATTCGGTTATGGGAACATTTCAACATGGAAATACTCTCGTGAGTTTGCAGAAGCAGAAAGGATTTTCATCATGAAGTTCTTTCTCCAGAAAGAACAACATAGGAAATGGACATGGAGACATCCGAATGGGATGACAAGTGAAACTGACTTAATTAGGTGTAACAAGAAATTCATCATCGAAGATGGCAGAGTGCTAAACAAGTTCAACACAGGTAGTGACTACAGAATGATGAGATGTAAGATGCACCTCAACACTAAAAGTGGAAAGCTTATAAGACAACAAAATGTATTGACATGACCAACCTTAAAAAACATCATAATGTCTTTAAGCTGGAACTGAAGAACAGATTCTCTGCTTTAGAAGGCCTAACATTGGAAGAAGTGGATATTTCTGAAGTTAACAGAGAACTCACCAAGGCTCTTATGGGAACAGCAACAAAAATAGGTGGTACTAAGAACAAGTTGCATATGAAGAAATTTCCAGGAAAAACAAAAATGCTGATGCAAAAGAGAAGGGACACTAGGACAAATAAAGAAGACGTAACTTCCAAAGTGAAGTATATAAAGTTATGCAAGACAGTGCAAAAAAGTATCACTAAAGACATATGGAAATTCAATTGTGAACTAGTGAGAAAAGCAATTGAAAACAACCAAAGCCTGAAGAGAGCAAAGGGACATCTGTAAGGAAGGAAACAAATTATGGCTCTGAGAAAAGAAGATGGTACTGTAACAAGAAATAGAAGCAAAATTACAAAAACGGTGAAAGATTTCTAATCAAAGCTATATGAAAGGGATGATACATCTACTCCATACATTATGACAGGTACCAGTACCAAGGTCCCTCCAGTCCTCCCAGTAGAAGTTACACGTGCAATTAAGAACATTAAACGGGGAAGAGCTCCAGGAGAAGATGGAATTACCAAGGACATTGTACCAGAAGCAAGTGGAGAAATTGAAACAACACTCGCCCAAGTTTTCACTAGATGTCTGAATGAAGGGAAGATTCCTGAGGATTGGAAGAATGCTACAATGATCCTGCTACATAAAAAAGGTGATGTTGAGGATCTCAGGAACTACAGGCCATCAGCCTCCTATCAGTGGTTTATAAAATCTTCACTAAGGTTCTTTCACATCGCTTGAAGGTAACACACACTAGACATGGCTCAACCAACAGAACAAGCTGGGTTCAGGAGTGGTTACAGCACTGTAGATCATATTCATGTACTGAGAGAACTAGTTGAAAGAACAAGGGAATACGAACTTCCATTATGCATGGCTTTTACTGATTATGAAAAAGCCTTTGATTCCATGAAATCATTAGCTGTTATGATGGCTTTGAAATCCTGCAAGATGCATACATTAGCATTATTAATAACATCTATGAAAATGCAAGTGCAAAGGTTTGGATATTTGAGGATACAGCACCAATAAAAATTGGAAAGGGGATGAGACAAGGTGACACCACATCTCCCAAGCTCTTTAATGTCACACTGCAAAATGTCTTTCAATCATTGAACTGGGAAAACAAAGGGATAAATATTAACGGAGATTATTTAACTCACCTTCGTTTTGCTGATGACATAGTCATTTTTGCAACTACTCCATCAGGGCTGCAGAGTATATGATCCAAGAACTTGTTGACAAAAGTAAAGAAGTGGGATTAAAAATGAACTTTCAGAAGATAAAAGTAATGTATAATGTTTTTACAAGAAATGAAGATTTATCAATTAATGGGGAAAAGCTGGAGATAAACAATACTTACATTTATCTTGGGTAGCAGATATCAAGTTAATGTTTTTACAAGAAATGAAGTATAATGTTTTTACAAGAAATGAAGATTTATCAATTAATGAGAAAAAGCTGGAGATAAACAATACTTACATTTATCTTGGGCAGCAATATATGAAATTATTAGACGTATAAAACTTGGACGGAGAGCTTTTGGAAGAAACTACAATTTTTAAGAGCAGTATGCCATTATGCCTTAAAAGAAAAATGTTTAATGCATCCTGCCAGTCAGTGCTTACGTATGGAGCAGAGACATGGATCTTAACTAAAAAAGACAAAGACTGCAGACAATTGAAAGAAGCCTGGAGAGATGCATGCTTGGTGTAACCAGGAAAGTAAGAAGAGGAACTCGTGGATAAGGAACATGACAAGCACAAGAAGAAACATCATAGCCAGAGTGAAATCACTGAAATGGCAATGGGCAGGACATGTTGCCAGAAGAACGGAACACAGATAGACAACCAAAATTTTAGACTGGATTCCCAGAATTCCACGTCAAATTTTTGCAAAATGTCACCCACCGACAGAGATTTGAATTAAACTCAGCTGGTAGGTATAATTGATAAAGTTATGGAAAAATGTTAAGTTTTAGTTTTTTTTTTCACCCCATAGTTTCTAATATATAGTGTGACAAAATTTAGCTAAGCACTTGCTTCGGCAGCAGTGCTACAACATGCCACTTTTTGCAAAATTTGCTATAACTACTACTCTAGTGATTTGAGGAGGACAAAACTTGAGAAGTTCATGGAAAAGGGTTCACAGATCTCAAAACCATTTCAATTTTACTGGAAACTCTAAATAAATAAGTTAAGTGCCACCTAGTGGTGAAGTGAAGAAGTACCATAAAATTTAGGTATTTTATATCAAGCTCTGTAGAGTATTGCTTTAGCATAATGGAACTGATTTTTCTTTTATACTGATCCTTGACATACCCCGTAACTTATTCAGGGAAAAAAATGGTGGGTATCAGTGTATGTTGATAGATAAGTAAAATTATTTGAAATGCATGTGGGGGTTTCCTCTGACACTTCAGCCACTCCCCCCCCCGTTCAGCTTTGGTAGATTTTTAATGATTTGTCATTTTTCCTGTTTGCCCACCACCACAGACCTTCCAAATACTACGAATTCCCCATAGTCACTATGAAAATCGTCGATCGCTGCGGAGTACGGGAAACATCGAATATACTACGGAAATAAAAAATCTGGTTGTCTTCAGAAAACGTTGTTTTGGTAGAATTTTAATGATTTGTCATTTTTTCCTGTTTTCCCACCTCAGATCTTCCAAATGCTACGAATTCACCATAGTCACTACAGAATACGGGAAACATCAAATATACAAGTGAAATAAAAAAAAACCTATGAAATAATGTTATTCAATCATTTGTTCAAAGTTTATTTTCATGTTTTCAAAATTCTAACATTCATCAAACATTTTTGGGACTGTTTATACGATGTTTTTAAGGTCGCGACATTTGTCTGATATAATTTGAGCATCTTTCATGCCGTTTCATCGCCTGAAAATGATTGTTTTAGCTCGGATGAAATACTCCGTAGTTTTCTAAATTTCGAATTTTTCTTACCCCAAGATGCACTTTCTTTTCACTTTCTGGTTATATTCTTATGTTATATTTCTTCTGATTATGTTTCTCGTTTTTAATAGCTTCAGTAAATAGTGAAAAAGAACAATTTCGTATTTTAAAAGTTTTTTTCTAGTGAAGCGCAGTTTTTGTTATTTCCAACCGCCTGTTCTTCGAAACCAATCAATACGGAAAGTATTTTTTTCTTTTCCGCTTTTTTAAAGCTAAATTAAATTTCAAAATCGGTACTTATTCCGCCCGTGATGGAATCGGCCTTTTTCTTGACCAGTAAAAAATGACTATCACGGCAAAGTGAACAATACAGTACTGATTTTTTATATATAATTTTGCTGAAAAACTTGTGTTAACCCATTCCTTAGTAACATTTTACTGTATTAAGGGGCAGACAAGAGTTGTTTTTTTTATTTTGTTTAAAGCCAACTTCACACGTGCAAAGGAAAAGCTACTCTGCGTGGATTGAAAGACGGTGCGCGGCGCGGAAAGTGAAGTCCCGATTTTCTACCTTTGATTTCTTTTTGTAAACAAAAGAGAAAATGCTTGCCCATTTTATTTGATGATAAGCAAGAAGTGCCTAAGCAATGGAAAATCGCGCATTTTCAGAGCAACCAAACTTTAAAAAACGAGCTGCTGAAGACGAGTTGTGATGCCACAGTTCCATCTAAAGTCACAGGTGTCCATTCCCGATATGGTTACTTTGTGCACCAACTTAAGTGGAAAAACAAACAGCCGCCCCGTTCTTGAAGAGTGAATCTATAAATATATTGTACCCACTTATTTGTGGAGGAAAGGGCTGTTTTTCACCGCACGCGATTTGGATGATCTGAAAATACATTTCCTATAACAGGAGCGTTTTAAAAATGCAAATTAATTCTTTAGCAATGAAAAAATGCAAATTTTCGAGCGTGGCGACTAAAATCACTTTCTACTGGACATTTTATTTTATCCAGTCGCCACGTGGCGAGTGGCGACCGCTAATCTTAATCTTTACCTTAAACCAGCACAAGACCAAGCATACACTAACAATTTTTATCACCAACCATCAGCCACAGGGTTCGGACATCACCGGAAGTTTCGTCACATTTTCTTCGAGCAGCTGCTGCTTAAGCAGGTTGTGCTGTGAAAGCAACTTAACAAGAGCAGATGCTTAGGCTTTACGTGGTAGCTCATGTTCGCTGCTAAAGCAAGTGAGGTTACTTTCGGGCACTTAAAAAAAGTAAATCACGAGTCTATCTCAAAAATTTTTTGTGCAAATCTTTTTTCCAAAGAACTGAAGATTGTATTGATGCCACTTTTTACAAAATCCATCAGAAAACAGATGAGATATGCATTAGAGAAGTGTCTGCAGTTAGAGTAAAGTAATACCAAACCGTGGTAAACCGTTAACATTTGGCAATGCATCGCACTCTGCATTTTATCAAAGTTTATTTTTTTTTAAAAGGTAGTATGCGCGTACAACATGCAGGTAGAATTTGAGCCCTAAATTTTTGGGGGAAAAGTGCATGTTATACACAGATAAATACAGTATTTAACTTAATAAAGCCCAATCTGGATTAACCTGTTTTTCAATTATTCAGGCACTAGCATCCCCCAATTATCATGGATAATTAACATTTTACTGTACCTCAAAATGTTTCTCCATCCTGCAAAAAAAAGATTTTGATACATATAACATACTTGTATAGCACACCTTTATTACACTTTCAATCTGGCTAACAGATGCTTTTTTAATTTAGACACATAAAAACCTTTCTTAAACTGTAACCACAACACTTACGCTGTGGAATTACAAAGGACCATGAAAAATGCATTCAATGGACAGAATATGGATTTGTGGTATGTTATTGTAGAAATTGTAATTAGTTACTGTGTAGAATAATATGCAGACAACCTTAAGAAGAGAAAAATCCTGCAATTTTCTATGAAAATCCTGCAAGCCTACTTTCGTATGCTTGAACTATCAGTGGACATAATTTGAAGCACTAATGTTACGTTAAGGCATATAAAAAATGTAAAACAATTTCTGTTAAAAAATATTTTAAAAAATTCTGTTAAGTTATGCATTGATCTGGAGGATAACCCAAATTATGACGGAAAAGGAGAAATTCCTCGAAGCCGTCGCACTCTCATGCGTAAAGATTACAGCAAAATTTTTTCGCCGTCGAATTTCCGATTTCGAAATTTTTTCCTCCATTTTTAAACTGAAATACAAATATTTATGGAATAAAATGGCATATAACAACAATACTGGACAGAGGCAACATCACAGGAAAAAGAAATTATGATTACGGAGAAAATCTTTATTCCGTTTACTTCCGTTTCTGAAAGGCAGAGTACCGTCCCGATGCGCATTTTTAAGAATTGGTAAAATTATTCGACACGTAGTTTTACGCGCGAGAAAAAAATTCCTGACGCATATTTTTACGCATCGAGAAAAAATTCCGGATGCGTAGTTTTAATTACGCGTTGGTAAAATTTCGATGCATACTAAACGCACAATTACGCATTTTGGCGAACTGTGGTCGGCACATCACTTGAGCACTCCCGTGGAAAGAGAGAGCTACTGCACGATGTCACGAAGCCAGCGAGTCAAAGATGACATCATCACGTGACACAGCGCTCGTAAGGTCTGGTAGAAAATCTAAGTGGATGGTTGCAGGGGGTGGAAATATTTCGATTGAGCAATCGAAATATTAAAAAATCTGTTAAAAAATACCTCTATCCGTAAATCAGTAAAATTAAGCAGAGATCCGTAAATTTTACAGATAATCCGTAAAAGTTGGCAAGTATGCAAGTCTATTTTTGAAGATTTCCCCATTTCGGCAACAACGTACGATGTTTTTGTCCTGTCACATGCATATTTTTTTGCAATTTTCTTAAAAACCACACTTGCATGGTCAGCACAGCTTAAAGGTAAGTTATGTTACACGAGGAATGAAGTAAACAAGCACTCAGCATGGATAATGGCATCGGAAGAGGAACTATCTCGAGCAAAATTTAATGTTTTATTTTCAACGCACTTAGAATTGTCCACGTGTTTTTGCGTACGAATGTGATTAACGATATTTCCTTTGCCCTTGTGGACAACGGAAAAATCAGAGCAACAAATAGAGCAAAAGGCAAATTGTTGGCGCTTCCTTGATTCGATTATACACGGATAATCTGTCGTATACTTCTTAAAAACAGACTGATATTTTCTACCGCCGCCCCGGTGGCGCAGTCGTCTAAGCGATGGTCTCTGATCATTAGTCCGTAAGGGGTCCGGGTTTGAATCCCGGTGAGACATGGATGGTGTGTTTGTCTTACGGCACTAGTTCTCTCCCTTCCCTGGAACCAGTGACCCTAAATTAGGGACGGGCGACTGCTTATAGCCCATTGAATTGCTCACGGTGGTCATTAAACCTTCAAAAAAAAAAAAAAAATTTCTACCAGCCATCGTTTGATTAAACACGTGCACAAAAAGTTCTCAGAAATTCCTGTGAAGACAGACGAAGTACATAAAACAAACCAAAACACTACTGCGCTCTTCCGATAGAAATCTGCGTCAGTACGTACGGTGCGCGCCAAGGACAAGCCCGCTCCTACTCCGTGCCTGCAGCGCCAGAGATCATTAGCGGACAGAAGAGTAAACATCGATGCCAACGGCAGAGCAAAACTGCTTGCTGCTGACTCAGAAGGGAAAGGTCGCTTCTCTGCTAATGAACCGATGCCTCGGAGAACTTCGAACTTTTCCCCTCGTTACTTTTTAATTTACGCTACGATAATCAACAAAGTTCTACGATGCCTTGGAGAACTTCAAACTTTTCTCATTACGCTACGGAAATCATGATGGAATCAGGCAATATTAATTTCTAATCCAGAATTCCGGGAAGTGTAATAAAATCTGGCATTGCCGGCCTAAACCCGGAGAGTTGGCACGTCTGAATATGTATCTGTCTTATGTATCCTACAGTTTGTTCCAAATGACAGGATCTTAACTCTCATTAAAATATTTTTTTTTTTAAGTGATTTTACTTTTCAAGTCACTTTTACAGCATTTGCAAATCAGAGTGTCTACCAAATACCCAATGAAATAAATATACACACAAAATTGGAAAAAAAATTACCCGATTACTGTCAGCTTTTTTAGTAGTCTTGCAATCATCTTCAGTTCTACCTTCAGCTTTTGTAACTTCGCTAGATTTTTCAGCCTTCTGTTTTAACTCTGCTTCAGTATTACTGGTTTCTTCATCCTCTTCATCACTGTCACTTGTTGCTTCATCAACTTCCTCCTCTTCTTCACTGTCACTTGTTTCTTCATTGTCATTTCTTAGCTCTTCTTCTAATTCAGAATAAACACTACTGGAATCACTATCAAGTCCATGATCAATAGAATTTGATTTGTTCCTACTTAAACGATTTGGGTTCTCCAGCTTCAATTTATGAGTAGTTTTCGGCATTATCTTTACCAACACTCCAAAACTTGACCTTCACAATGTAACCTAAAATATAAATTATTTAAAAAAATTACCACTACAGCATTTTATTCATATACATCCAGTCCCCTCAAACAGAGCATACAGCAAATTTCAAAAAACTGTTCATCAAAATGGTGCAATTTTGCAAGAACTTCAGCACAAGAAAAGTTTCATGTTATATTTTACAAGCATGTCAACTTTCACTAACAAAACTTTGAGGCAAAGATTATCTAGATCTCCTATTACAAAGAGAAAAAATGTTATATCATTTAGGTCTTAACTGTCAATGTTTTATGCTTCTGTCAAGATAATCTTAAAGAATTAATTGGTGAGAAAAAAATCTGCTACGTACTAAATAAAAATTAATTGCAAATTTGGAGAAGTTTTAAACATAGAATTATTCACCAAAAACAGGAAATGCTCCTAATATTTCCAACAAACTGAGGCCTACATATAGGGTGCAATAATACACTTTTCAAGGGATTGATGCTTTGGCATAAATATGGTTTGGTACATCAACCAATCTCTGTCACTTTGTACTACAACTATGAGAAAGTTTGTTGGAACAAAGTTCCAGCACTATCATATTTTGTTGGTGGCACCCCATTGTTATCACTTGAGCCACAGAGGAGAAGATACGGTACATTAACTCTCGCTTTTTTGACAACATGCCTTAGTGGTCGGACATTAAATTATGTTGAGTCTGTCACATGATACAGTACCAGTGGCTATAAGTAACGCCACGGAGACAGTTGTAAACTCTTAGAAATAAAACAATAAAAAACAGGCTTTTCCTGCTATGGTTTGGATGCTTTAGTTCCACATCCATCCACTGACGCGCTGCTCTACATATATCTTTGGGGCCAACGTTGGGTCAAATTGTTGCCATGAGCCTCTATGGAAGATTTACCTCTGGGTCTCATACTGTGTGACTTGAGCTATGAACAAACATCATGTTTTGTTTTGTTTTCTAATTTGAGAAAACAGCTACAGGAATGAGAAAGTTTGTTGGATATACAAGATTGCTTTACAATGTACACATGCTTTTATTAGTTTGAAAGATTCAGAAATGGATGCAAGGACCTTCACAGTGATATAAAAAAGTGAGTCTATTAACTACTTGAAATGCAGAAACAGTTGCAAAAAGTTTACAACTGTTGGGCTTTAAGTGACAAAGAAAAGGTACAGAGGAGCAGTTGTGCACTGGCCAAGAGACAGTTCATCATGAAGGTTTATATGAAGTTTGTTTGACATATAAGAGTCGCCAAAATGAAAGTGAGACTGGTGTAATAGTGTTGTTGTATAATTACACAGAGCCGTGCACTTGTGCTGGTAGATGCCGTGTTATGTCAGGAAGCACGCTGTTACCGACGGCACGTGTCAATGTGCTGTTTGCACGTGGAGGCAAGCTGACTACGTAGGGTCACGACATGGATTCATTCTTACGATTTTTTTTTAAGGCAGGTGTTAATGGAGCCGAAATTTATCTTCGTATGAAGGATGTGTATGGGAATGAGTGTCAGTCACTGTGTATTGTGTTCCACTGGTATAGTGAACTTCGTAAATTATGTGTGAGCACGGACGACATGCCGAGACCTGGGCAAGCCCATGTGGCGATCACCATGGAATCAACTGCTGCAGTGGACAACCCCATGAAGGAGATTCACCGAATCACCATCTGTGAGTAAGGGAACTGTTAACACCATTCTCCATCGCCGATCGGAATACAGCAAGGTTTGCGCACAGTGGGTCCCCAAGCATCTCCAGGAGGAGTAGAAAACTCAGTGAATGGGTGCTTGCCTGCAACATCTACACTGTTACCACGTACCAGAGGGACAGTTTCTTTCCAAGATTGTGGCCGCAGATGAAACTTGATGCCACCTCTTCAATCCAGCCACAGCATGCAGCTCATGAGACAGCTGTGCAGCTGCAGCGTCTCGCTGAAAATGCCAAATAACGATCTTTATTGGTCGTCGTGGCTGTTGGACGACCTTGCCCAGGCCTTCTTGATATGGATCCGGTGTCCTTAAACTGTTTCCACAAATTGCAGATGACACTGGGCGTTACATTGAGCTCTGTAGCAACCTGCACCTGCGATTGCCCTGCCTCCAATCTACCGAAGATTCTCCACCTCATTCAGTCATCAATACGTTCGTGGCAACTCATTTTACCTGATTGCTTATGAAATTGAACCAACTCCTGCAAGAAACACAACGAATGTCGCCGAGGAGTACAAGCGAACTAATTGCGGAAAAAGCCATGTGTGCTTTTCATGCCCTCAGCTGTCACAGCTCTGCCTACACGCATGCGCACGCTTACGTATTCGGCACAGCAAATTCACATTCTTATTTGACGGCATGATTTGTACCTTTGGTTCCATACTTTTTTGAAAATTGACAAAATGTGCAAATTCTCTTAATTTTGAACACCAGTGTATATTATTACCCTTTGTGATTATATGTGCAAATTTTAACTTCAACAAATTAGATTTTAATAAAACCTAAATCAAAAATTTCAAATTTTTGAGAGCAGTGACGGAAAGAAAAGAAAAAGATAATTATGGACCAAATTTGAGTTTTATTTAGTGGAGAGTAAATGGTTTGGGTTAAAAAAAATAACAGGAAATATACTGCAGCAGTTGCTCTGGCTTTTTTAGTATGCCCCTTCGGTTGTAATGCAAAATGTTATTGATGGGCAAAAATATTTTCAGAAACATCATGTTCTGGTTCATGGCTGGGTCATTTCCATGTCATATCACCCAGGGCATGTCACCCCACCCATCTCAGATTTTTGTGAAAATTGGCACAAAGCTAAGCATTATACTGGTGAGATATGAAACCTGTTAAAATTTTAGGTCAGTCGGTCCAGTAGATTTTGAGTAATGCCACTTTAAAAGTTGGGTAGCTCTGCCTTTAAAGTTTTCACGCTATGAGTTTCACAACTACACTGTAGGACAAAAAAAATCATAACTTCACAATTAACTGTTGCAGCCATATAATTTTTTTTCAAAGACATGGAAAAATGAGGCCACATTTTAATTAAACAAAACATTTTTTTTTTTTTTCAAAATGAACCCCCACTTCAAATTTGCTAAAAATATTTTGGGCAATTCACAATTTTGGTGGTGGTGGTGGGGGGGGGGGGGGGATAAATCCGAAATGGTGTGTTTTACATTCCGACATGATATTACCCAATTTTTTAATTAAATGGTTGCTTGACCATTTTATGCACCTTTTCACCCCCATAGTTTAACCACGTCAGCAAGTAGCTCAAAACAATTTTTATTTTATTTTTATGTGCCACCATCTTGGATATAAGTTCATTTTTCTTTTCTGTGGCAGGCCAAAATAGAGCCTCACAATGGTTTTGAAAAAAGGCAATTGTTTTCCTGTTATTGTAGATCAAAAGTTTTGGTTTTCACTACCTTAAAGAGGACATTTTAGGCTTACAGAAAATGTATAGAAATGATAGAAAATATTTTGTTTAACCTAGCTTAAAATGGTGTTGAAATCTGTAATACTCGCAAGCATAAATCACTATTTTTGATGGACTGTTAAGGTGACTGGGAGTTGGGAATTTTTGTGTAAGAACTATGGCTAGTAGAGTTTTCAGCTATGGAGAACTTAAATGCGGGTTTGGTCCCTTCCCACTTCTTTTGTTTTTCCCCCACAAAGCTGCAAAATTTTCAACTTTTGCAGAATTCAAGGTTACATATCTCAAAAGAGGGATCATATATATATATATATATATATATATATATATATATACTTCGTCATAGAAGACTGCAGTGTGCTAAACAAGTTCAACACAGGTAGTGACCATAGATTGGTGAGATGTAAGATGCACCTCAACACCAAACTTGAACGTGGCAAGCTCATAAGACAAACAAAATGTATTGACATAACCAACCTTAAAAAACACCATAATACCTTCAAATTGGAACTGAAGAACAGATTCTCTGCTTTAGAAAGCCTAACATCGGAAGAAGTGGATATTTCTGAAGTTAACAGAAAAGTAACCAAAGCTCTTATGGAAACAGCAACAAAATTAGCTGGGTCTAAGAACAAGTTGCATGTAAACAAATTATCAGGAAAAACGAAAATGTTGATGCAAAAAAGAAGAGAGATGAGGACAACTAAAGAAGATGTGACTTCCAAAGTGGAATATATAGAGCTATGCAAGACAGTAAGAAAAAGTATCACTGAAGACGTAAGAAAATTCAACTGTGAACTAGTGAGGAAAGCAATTGAAAACAACCAAAGCCTAAAGATAGCAAAGGGACATCTCAGTAAGGGAAGAAAACAGATTATGGCACTGAGAAAAGAAGATGGTTCTGTAACAAGAAATAGAGGCGAAATTTTGACAAGAGTGAAAGATTTCTACTCCAAATTATATGAAAGGGATGATACATGCACTCCAGACATCATGAAAGATACCAGTACCAGAGTTCCTCCAGTCCTTCCAGCAGAAGTTGCACATGCAATCAAGAACATGAAGCGGGGAAAAGCTCCAGGAGAAGATGGAATTACTGTAGACATCATACAAGAAGCAAGTGGAGAAATTGAAACAGTACTCGCCCAAATTTTCACTCGATGCCTTAATGAAGGAAAGATTCCTGAGGATTGGAACACCGCTACAATGATCCTGCTACATAAGAAAGGTGACATTGAGGATCTCGGAAACTACAGACCTATCAGCCTCCTATCAGTAGTTTATAAAATCTTCACTAAAGTTCTTTCACACCGCTTGAAGGTAACACTGGACATGGCTCAACCGAGAGAACAAGCTGGATTCAGGAGTGGCTACAGCACAATAGATCATATCCACGTACTGAGAGAACTAATTGAAAGAGCGAGGGAATATGAACTTCCATTGTGCATGGCTTTTATCGATTATGAAAAAGCCTTTGATTCGGTGAAACCATCAGCAGTTACAATGGCTCTGAAAACCTGCGGTATTGAAGATGCATACATTAATATTATTAATAACATCTATGAAAATGCAAGTGCAAAGATTCGGCTGTTTGAAAATACAACACACATAAAAATTGGAAAGGGAGTGAGACAAGGTGACACCATATCTCCGAAGCTCTTTAATGCCACATTGGAGGGTGTTTTTCAGTCGCTGAGCTGGGAAAACAAAGGGATCAAGATTAATGGAGATTATCTAACCCACCTTCGTTTTGCTGATGACGTAGTCATTTTTGCAACTACCCCATCAGAGCTGCAGAGTATGATCCAGGAACTTGCTGACAAGAGTAAAGAAGTGGGATTAAAAATGAACTTTCAGAAGACAAAAGTGATGTTCAATGCTTTTACAAGAAATGAAGATTTATTGATTGATGGAGAAAAGCTGGAGATAACAGACACGTACGTTTATCTTGGACAGCAGATATCAAGTGAGGGTCACATTGATGAAGAAATTAATCGGCGTACAAAACTTGCCTGGAGAGCTTTTGGAAGAAACAGCATAATTTTCAAGAGCAATATGCCATTATGTCTTAAAAGAAAAGTGTTTGATCAATGCATCCTTCCAGTGCTTACATATGGTGCAGAGACGTGGACCTTAACTAAAAGAGATATACAAAGACTGCAGACAACTCAAAGAAGCATGGAGAGGTGCATACTTGGTGTAACCAGGAGAGATAAGAAGAGGAACTCGTGGATCCGAAAAATGACAAGAGTGGAAGACATCATGATCAGAGTTAAATCCCTGAAATGGCAATGGGCTGGACATACTGCCAGAAGGACAGATCATCGATGGACAGCCGAAATTTTAGATTGGATTCCAAGGGACAGGAAAAGACCCAGAAGAAGACCACATGGGAGATGGGTGGATGAAATTCGAAAGTATGCAGGGGTGACATGGAGGAGACTGGCACAAGACAGACTGTTGTGGAGGAAACTTGGGGAGACCTTCGTCCAGCAGTGGATTGATAATGGTTGACAATGATTATGATGATGATGATATATACTTCCACCAAGGATACCCCTACTGGTACTCAACAAAACCTGCAAGTTTAATTTTGTGGTTCAAGCTGGTTTAAGAAGTTACAGGCTCTGAAATATTTGTGAACAAATGGTAACATTACAGCATTCGGAAATGCGCAGAAACAGATGAATTTTTATGCTTATTTCTGTTTGCAAAATATTTTTTAAGTCTTATGGAATTATATTTTAAACACCTTTTAACTACCAAATATATTATATGTACATAAGGTAAATAAAAAAACTTACTACAGCATATTGTACAGTTTGCAATTCATAAACTTTAGCAGCAACACTTGTCTACATGTATATATAGCCTTACTTCTGAGTATGCTTGCAACTCACTATATTTGTTACTGTTGAATTAAATATTTTGACCAATTTCAATTTGTAACTGATCAAAATGCTAGCCTGCAAAGCCGTGCCCACAATCGCCTATTTCTGTTTTGCCAAAGTTTTTTTTTATAGCTGCTGTGCTTAAAAATAATCACCAATTGCAAAAAATGCGACCAACAAGGCCACCTATGCTATCCCAAGCTGTTCCTTTTTTTTTTTTTTTTTTTAAGAATACAAGCAACTGCAAAGATTAGGTGTCTTTAAATTTCTTACTAATTTTAATAAAAATATAAACTAATGGAACAAACCATTTTCTGAATAATTTTTACATTGAATGATATGTTTATATATGATTTATAAAATAACTTTTCCCTGGTTACATAAGAGACAAATGAATTATTTTCTCTGTCAGTTTAAATTAAAACTAAACACAATTACCAATTTTCATAAGAAAAAAACTTTGACTGAACCAGGTCTTCAGCCTGTTTGGATAGGCTGTATGTTCTTCCTGTTGCAGTGTTTACCTCAACCAAACATATGTGTCAGAGATACTTCACAATCATTATTAGGCCAATAAAAAAATGAAGAAGGCCCATGTGGGTGCATGAATCGAACAGTCACATCACCTTCATCATAGTTAATATTTTTAACAAATCCCACACACCAACAGGAATCACATACACATACTACACAGCAGTTAGCATGTAACTGTAACTCATCTTGAAAAATAGTTTCACTGATTTCAGAAATATTAATATTGTTATATTTATCAGAACTTAATCTCTTACCAACAAATCTGAAATTGGGAAGTGGTGTAAACTAATGCATTATGTGTGTACTAGGAAGAGTTTTTGCTTTCTCAAAATGGGGACTAAGCTGATTACGCACTTTCTTCATCTCTTCGGCACACACAAAGAAAAATGTAATTTCTTTTATATTATCTTTGCAGAAGTTATACATTTTTGCAGCAGATGTTTGTTGAGATAAAGGTCACAGCAAACTGGCTTTTGTTGTTAGCCTTTTTACAATCTGCACCAATACCATCAAATGGTGATTTTGCCATGGCTTGTTGCAAAAAATGACCACTTCCTTACCAATCTAAAAAAATCCTGTTCATGATAACACAAGTTCAGAAAATTCTTGCAGTTCTTAATATTTCTCACAGTCTGTGGACAACCTTTTTCCTAAACTGAAGGAAGTAGAAACATTCACAAAGACTAGAAATTTTAGTAGGAGGCAAAAACAGAGATAGCAAGTGAGGATAGAACTTTACTTTGAAGTCTTGTAAGGAGGAATGATTTGGGGGAGGAGGAGGACTCAACAGTCATTAGTACTTATGGCAAGCATTTCATTATTGACACAAAAAAAATTCAAGTCCAAAGTTGCTGTTTTTTTCTCCATTTAAAAAGTATTTACGTGCACTGGATGAAACTAACTAAAGAAAATTCCTGTACCTTATTACAACTTTACATTCAACAGGTTAAATTACTTTTATTTGATTACACATTTAATGTAAAAGTAAAATATTTCTCCTTGTTGAGTTTATGTACTATGTACTTAAGAAGAATATCTAAAGATCCAAAATAAATTATTTTATTTGCTGATAATTTGAAACGTGTGTGTGTTCTCCCAGACTTAAGTTCTCCATAGCTGAAAACTACTAGCCATAGTTATTACACAAAAATTCCCAACTTGAGGTTCCAACCCCCAGTCACCTTAACAGTCCATCAAAAATGGTGATTTCTTGAACTCTGAATACCTAAACAACTGCAGATTTTCTTGACAACGCTAGTTGGCAGCAGAACCTGCATGAATCTGAACACAGTCGGAGAATATTCCGATGCTCTTAACACACAGAAACTTGTGAATTCGCCGTCGTGGGCGGTGCAACGGATAGCGCGCTTGAACGTAAATCGGGAATGTGGGTTCGATTCCTGCTCCACAGCGCCAAAATTTTCAAGTTTTCTGATGTGATTTAATTTACGTGTGAAACAGTAATTATAGTCAAATTCAGCGATGTCATGATGGTGATTTATGCTTACGAGTATTGCAAATTTGAACGCCATTTGAAGCAAGGTTTAAAAAAATATTTTCTATCATTTCTATACATTTTCTGTAAGCTTAAAATGTCCTCTTTAAGATACTGAAAACCAAAACTTTCGATCTACAATAACAGGAAAGCAATTGCCTTTTTTCAAAACCATTGTGACACCTCATTTTGGCATGCCGCAGAAAAGAAAAATGAACCTATATCCAAGATGGTAGCAAATAAAAAAAAAAATTGTTTAAGATACTCACCGATATGGTTAAACTACTATGGGGGGGGGGTATAAATGGTCATGCAACCACTTAATAAAAAAATTGGGTAATATGTCAAAATGATCCATATATAAACAAGTTAGTAAAATCATGCAATGCATTGATTATAATACGCTTTCCAACATTACAGAAATCATAACTCAAGTTATCACTCAGTGGAATAAATCTCGGTCCTGTGCCCTGACCTTTGATCCCATTTTAATGATATTCAACAGAACCGGCTTGGTATACCTCCGAAATAACATGATAAAATTTTGTCGCAATCGAAGCATTTTTACGTAAGTTATGATGCATAAGGGCTATGGAATACATCCCGCTCCTGTGTTCTAACCTTTGACCCCATTTCGCCCATTTTCAATAAGGTTTGTCGCCAGGTGGTCCCCTACCACATATTAAACTTTCATCGAAATCGAACCTTTTTTACGTTAGTTATGGCGCATAACAGCAGTGGAATGGATCCCTCTCCTATGTACTAACCTTTGATCCCATTTCATTCACTTTAAATAGGGTTCCTTCCCAGGTGATCCCCTACCAGATACTAAAATTTCATCGAAATCCAACGGTTGTTACGCGAGTTATTGTGCTGACGGACATACGCACACAATGCGTGACGTAATGAGGCAGATGGGAATCACGACCATCTGCCCGCCGCAAGAATGTGACGTCATAAATCTTTAATAGGATCCACACACAACGCGTGACGTAATGAGACAGATGGCGTGACCGTGCGCCAACTTTCTCAAACGCGAGTTGTGACGTCATAAAATTTCTAAGCATTGGTAACATTAATGGAACAACGCCATCACTAAAAACGTTATAATTCGGGGTGGTTATTTAACCCACTAAACGAATTCTTCTAAAGTCGAGATCAAGCTAAATCGATTTCTAGTACCAGAAAACGGTATGTTAACGACTTTCATCAAAATTCTTAGAGCCGTTTTCAAAATAAAATGTACATACACACATACAAGAATTGCTACTTTAAGGTGGACGTCAAGTAACTTTGCTTCCTATACTTCCAATGGAAAAACTTTTGTACACATTTTCTTCACAATTAATGCGTTCCCAAGGATGAAAATTTGAACAGATTAAAATATTTTCGTTTTATAACTTGCAATACTTAATATTTTCTAAAACATAACCATAATTATGCAATTCCACATTTGTTTGTCTACTGACGTCATGAAAATATAGGTCGCGCCATCTTTTTTCTGGACAATTAATGCGTTCACAAGGATGAAAATTTGAACATCGATTAAAATAGCTTCATTTCATAACTTGGTATACTTAATATTTTCTAAACCATAACTATGCAATCTAACATTTTTTTGTCCACTGACGTCATCAAAGTACAGGTTGCGCCATCTTTTCTCTGGTTTTAACACCACCAAAGGAAAAGTT
Source organism: Macrothele yani (assembly GCA_039090855.1). Taxonomy (NCBI): domain Eukaryota; kingdom Metazoa; phylum Arthropoda; class Arachnida; order Araneae; family Macrothelidae; genus Macrothele; species Macrothele yani. The sequence continues at coordinate 15,757,389 of CM077028.1, forward strand.
ATTGATTTTTAATATAATTATGGTTATGTTTTAGAAAATATTAAGTTTTCCAAGTTATAATATGAAGTTATTTTAATCGATGTTCAAATTTTCATCCTTGGGAACACATTAATTGTGAAGAAAATGTGTACAAAAGTTTTTCCATTGGAAGTATAGGAAGCAAAATTACTTGACGTCCACCTTAATAATATAGGATAAGGACAACGGAATGGATCGCAATCCTATGTCCTGACCCTTGACCACATTTCGTCCATTTTCAATAGGGTTCGTCCCCAGGTGGTCCCCTACTACATACTGAAATTTCATCAAAATTGAACCATTTTTATGCACGTTATGACGCATAAGGGCAATGGAATGCATACCGATCTTATGTCCTGACCTTTGAACCCACTTCACCCATTTTGAATAGGGTTCGTCCCCAGGCGGGCTCCTACCACATAGTAAACTTTCATTGAAATCGAACCATATTTACGCAAGTTATGACGCATAAGTGTAATGGAATGATCCCGCTCCTACGTCGTGACCTTTGACCCCATTTGTCCCATTTTCAATAGGGTTCGTCCCCGGGTGGTCCCCTGCCACATACTAAAATTTCATCAAAGTCGACCCATTTTTACGCCAGTTATCGTGCGGACAGACGGACGGACGGACAAAGCCGGAGCATATACGCTTCTTCAACAACCTACGGTTGGAAAGCGTAAAAAACATGCCATTTTGGATTTTTTTTTTCCTCGCCAAAATTGCGAATTGCCCAAAGTATTTTATTCTCCTGCTGAAAGGTTACGTTAGAATACACACATGAAAATACCTTTAGCAAATTTGAAGTGGGGACTCATTTTGAAAAAAAATATCTTTTGTTGAATTAAAATGTGCCCTCATTTTTCCATGTCTTTTGTCATTAAATTTAAAAAAAACAAGTGTTCTTTTAATTCTAAAAATGTGGAGAAACACGTTCCCAAATGTATGGATCATGCAGATAATTTAAGAAAAAAATTATGTGGCTGGAACAATTAGTTGTGAAGTTATGAATTTTTTTGTCCTACAGTGTAGTTGTGACTTGTGAAAACTCATAGTGCGAAAACTTTAAAGGCAGAACTACCCAACTTTTAAAGTGGCATTACTCAAGATCTACTGGACTACCTAACCTAAAATTTTAACAGGTTTCATATCTCACCAGAACAATACTTTGTACCAATTTTCCCAAAAATCTGATATGGGTGGGTGACATCTTGTGAAAATGCTGGGTGATTTGAGATGGAATGACCCAGTTAAGGGAATATAATGATCACATATCACCAGAAAAACAATAAATACCTGATAATACAAGACTAGGAGTGCCTCTTCCCCCTCAAAATGTTCGGACAGAATACTTACTTTTCCGTCATCAAACCTTTCCTACATGAAGAACTCAAACATTTTAATTCAGTTGTTAAAGTGCAATGCAAGACACCATGAAGCTATGCACTTTTACATGTTTGTTACATTAATGTGTTCCTCAAAAAACTATAAATCAATTTTTGTTTTTGTTTGGGGGTTTGGAGTGTTCTTCCAACATATGGAACATTGTGTATCCCACCTACATGTACATTGCTTATGATCAGGGGTAGGAAAATATTCTGGAATCTGGTGGCCAGAATTAAAACATTGGACTAGTGGGAGATGTATAATATCAGTCATGTACACTTCTGTCCAAAAAATAATAGTTTGTCTCCAGTCATTAGTTTATCTCTCCCTGGAAAAGTAAAAATATAGTACTTACTCTTTTTTGTTTTTTTCCAGGGCCCACAAATTCTTGAATTACATGTTCTTTACTGATGTTTTCCGTGGTGCCAGGACAATATTTTTGGTTGCCCTGGACGACCAGGTGGCTACATTTTTCGACCGTTGCTTATGATGTTATCTCCATAAATGACGAAGCGTCTGTATGTTGGGTGAATATGATGCTACATGGTGTGAGACGGAAGGTTTAATTCCTGTGACAAGAAAATGTTCAGAAGTGCACCACATAAAATTGTATTCCAAAGAAACATGGTGAAATGTTCAGATGTCCGAAGTATAATTGATGGCCGTAGTGGAGAATCTGCCTCCATGGCACGAGAAACCTGGATTGCTAAAACAGTACTGTCTTGAAGGCACAGTTAATAACGCACAGCTTTGCTTATAATTTAGACTATTATTCAGCTGTAAGAGAGACGTCCATTCACAATGGCTTGAAAACCTCCTCGGAAACAATAAGTGACTGGAAGAAATAGCTACTGTAGAGAAGTAAAAAGCAGGGTGTTCAAAAATTATGCATATAATTTCAAAGTTGATTAGTACAAAAAGTATTTGCGACAAGATTGTTTTACGTTTTGTCCAAGTTTAAGCAAGTTCTAAAGTTTTATTTTTCCTTTGCTAGGTGACACTAGGTGCCTGGTAGCGCAGTGTGACACAACAGTGAAAATGTCGACACCACAGGAAAAAACTGCTTGCATGATGTGGTTTGCAGAGTCCAAATCGCTGACCCGAGTCCAGAGAAATTTCAGGATGGAGTACAACAAGACGAAGCTACCAAAACGGCAGAGTATCCAGCAGTGAGTACCGTATATACTCGTGTATAAGTCGACCCCCCCCCCCGCCCACACACACACACTTTCAGAGGAAAAAATCATAAGAAATCGGAAACTCGCGTATAAGTCGATCCCGGAATGAGAAAAAAAAAATTTCAATGAATTTATTCGAAAACATTTGAAAACAAAAAAAGTTATATATATAATACTAAATTTAATTTGCATACCCAAAAACTTCATCGGAACCCTTCAAAATCCGATTCCGAGTCAGACTCACCAAACAGTTCAAAAAAGTCTTTCTCCGTCATCGGCGCGTCATCATAAACATCAGTATTCCCATCTATGCCTGTGGCATCAGAATCACTGTCATCATCACTCATAAAAATCTCATCATCCTCTGTGCCATCAAGTTTGTTACTAATGCAACATTTCTTGAATGATTTCACGACCATTTCCGCAGGTATCGCATCCCAAGCATCCTTGACCCATCGCGCAATCAAAACGATATCCGGCTTCTTTAGTTTTCCGCCCTTGGTTTCAGTTGGCAAATCGGAACTTATCCAATCTGCCCAATACCTCCGCACATTGTCCTTGAAGGGCTTATTAAGGCAGACATCTAGTGGTTGAAGAACAGATGTCAACCCACCTGGGATGACAGCAAGAGTTGTTTTTGAATTTTCTGCTGTTTTTTTCACTTCTGCATAACGGTGTGCAACAAACATCTCCCACACCAAAAGAGAAGGTTTCCTCAAAAGTGCACCTGGCCTTTTGTTCCACACATTCTTTAACCAGTCAATTGTTCCGGATTCATTCATCCATCCTTTTTCATGGGCACGAACGAGCACACCAGACGGAAAGACAACGCTTTTCGGCAGAGTTTTGCGTTTGAAAATAATTACCGGAGGTAGCTTACTGCCGTCGGCCAAACAGGAAAGAACAACCATGAAACTGGATTTTTCGTGGCCAGTAGTTTTGATCAAGATATTTTTTTCGCCTTTTTGGTTCACCATCTTATTTCCAGGAAGGTCGAAACACATGGCGGTTTCATCCATGTTCCCTATTTGGGAAAGTTCAAAAGCAGTCTCTTTTCTCTTTTGAATTACCATAATTTTCGGACTAAGAGCCGCAGGTGAGAATTTTTGCAATCTTGGAAGCAAAAGTTGCCGTAAGGGCCGCACCGGCATAAGGGCCACACCTGTGAAGTCGTGGTGCTGCTCAGAAAGCTAAATTATCTTCCTTATTTTCATGAATTAACTCACGCCCAACGTGATTATATGTATACATACTTCAAAGGCTAATTCTGCAGCTCAGTGTCGATCTGTTTTATACACTTATTTTTTCATACTGGCAAACATTTTTATTTATACATTTTTTATTAATCATGCTAATGATGTTATTTGTTTGCCTTTATTAAATGCTCAGAACCATTTATATAATCAATATAAATCACAGTTAATCTTAAGACTCCCGTTAGAATATCGCATTGCTCGTAAAACCGCACAATTGCCTAAATTCCATTCAATGTGGATGTCTGCTACAGGATGGTTCTCTGTTCACCGCAATAGAATAAGTCTTAGAAGTAATTAACTTATAAATTATCGATTGTTTTCTTTAATAATATGTTCCCTCTATGTTATGCTTTTTTCATGTAGAGACGTTTCCTTTTACCAGCTGCTTCGCACGTGTTCGCTGATCTGCCGCCAACACTTCGAAACGGCGGTGCACTTTCTTTCTTTCAAGCATTTTGACCTACTTTCATTTACTGTGCACTGAGCCGTTACCGCTGGGCGCGCTATCCACAGAAGCCTCGGACGTAACGCTACTCGTCTGTGTGCTTATGTCCCCATTCCATCCCCCATGTAAAGGGCGTTTGAGTCAGGCATTCCTGTTCTCCTCCACTTTCCCTCCTAAACCAACATCAGGACAGCGGAGTTATTGTCTAACGTATGAGTAGAAGGGGGGGGGGCATGATCACAGTCGAGTTCGTGAACAAAAAAAGACGTGGTTTGAAAAAATTTACTAAGCATCTGCATGAAAAAAAAAAAGGGAGGGAAGAAAGTCTTATCGAAAACAAATTCGGCATAAGAGCCGCTTCGGCATAAGGGCCGCACACCCGAAAATTTTCCCTTTTAGTAACGTAAGAGCCACGTCTCTTAGCCCAAAAATTACGGTACATACTTTTGAAATTCCATTATCTTTGCTACGAGGTAATTTTTGTACAATTTTGGTGCGCTGGCGTAGACACAACCCATAGCGGTTCATGAACCTTGTGCACCAACCTGGTGAGGCACAAAAAGTGTTATTTGCGGCTGCAAACATTTCATCTTTTGCGAGCTTCATTGCTCGCAAACGTATACCAGTTCACGTTACAATGTAACCATTTTGTCTGCAGCCCACAATCCAATCATTCAAGACACTTTCCAGCTCTGGGAAAGATGTCGTTCCACGGCGCAGCGCCTTTTGCGATTTTCACCAAGTCCGGTTTCTTTTTTACGCCAATCTCGAATCAGTTTTTCGTTAATGCCAAATTGACGTGAAGCAGCACAGTTGTTCGTATTTTCTGCAAAAGAAACCACTTTCAACTTGAATCCTGCGCTACAGGACATCCGTTTCTTTACACAATTCGTGTCACCCATAATTGGAGAAGCGAGACACGTGCGATTAAGAACAAGAAAAACACGTGCGATTAAGAACAAGCAACACCTAACACTGGCTGTCGCATGGCTCCGTTACGTCAAAGGTCAGCGCAATCAACTGGTAGTCGGAAGGGCGGAGCTTTCTATGCGCGGCTGTGACTGCGCTGTGAATACGCAAAGCCAGGAGAGAGGAGACTTTTCAAAGCACGGAGAAATTCGGAGGGTCGCGATTTCGTAATTCTACCACATCGGTGTTCGTTCTTTCTTTCGGAGGGTTGCGATTTCGTAATTAATACCGCATCGGCATTTTTATTTCTTTTGGGATGGACTGCCTTTTGCATCACGGGAAGAACTTTTCGACTTACGATTTTTTTAGACCCGGCGTATAAGTCGACCCCATTACTGTGAAGCTCTCATTTTGTCCCAAATTTCTCGACTTATACGCGAGTATATACGGTAGACAAATTTAAAGCTACCGATAGTGTGTTGAAAGGGACGAGAGACCATCTGTGTCAAAAGAATCCGTGGAGGCTGTGCATCAGGCATACCAACGGAACAGATCGACGTCCATTCGTTCAGCTAGTCGCGAACTGAAGTAACCCTTCACACAGTGCTACACAATCGCCTTCCTCTTTATGCCTACAAAATGCAGCGTTTATCATAGAAATGCTTCAAATTGCATTGACAGCGACCCCACATTCCTGTCAAGAAAATGTTGCAGTGATGAGTCAACAGTTACCATCAACAAACGAAATTGTTGAATTTAGGGTTCGGAAAATCCCCATGCTGTCCTGGAACACACAAGACATAGCCCCAAAGTTAATGTTTGGTGTGGCATTATGCAGAACAGAATGATTGGACCATTCTTGTTAGCTGAACTAACCATAACTGGTGGCACATACTTAGACATGTTACAACTGTTTGTCATTCTGCAACTGCAAGAGATTACATGTCATTTTCCAGCAAGATGGGGTTCTGCCTCATAGGTCATCAAATGTTCGAATGCATGCTTGGATCAGCACTTCCCTGGTCGGTTGATTGAACGCGGAGGTCCAATGACATGGCCTCCCCATTCGCCAGACATATCCCCCTGTGATTGTTCTTACCAGGATTCTTTAAAGGCATTGTCTACCAGAGAAAGGTTGCCTTCCTCGGTAACCTGAAGGCGTGCATCACCAGAGCTTTCCTCCATATCACTCCAGACATTCTGCACCGTACTTGGAAGGTTCATACTCTTCCAAGCAAATTAAATTCAAGCACTTTTCAAACCCGAATTGTCATATCTATGTACTGTCATTGGTCGGTCAGTAGGTAGGTATTTTAGTAAGTTCAGACCATTAATCTTAGCTGGAGCGGGCACATCTTCAATGACTTACCTGCTACCCCTTGCCCCTAGTTGGTTTATTTTATTAACTTTACATTGTCCTCTCTGTTTTGGTGTTTTTTTCTAAATTATTTTATTTTGTAGAATATTTTGAAAGGGTACATCATTCATCTGCTGGTATGACACTTATTGTTTGCTTTAACCTTTTATTTTTGATGCATGACTTAGATGCATTTTTGATGCACTCAGCAGATGAAGGGTCCACGCACGAAGCACAAGCAAATCCTGGAAAGTTCCACCCTTCCAGGATTAAACCCCAGTAAACAGAAGCCAATCACAATTTGCAAATACATCATTCCACTTATTTTATTCACATGGCTGATGTTTTAATCTGCAGTGATATCACAGCCAAGGCACCAGCTGTCCACACACTCTTCTAGGTTGAACTCAAGTTCTGTGCTATTTGATCAGCTTGGTGTTTTTATCAAACTACACAGAAATCTATACATCTCTTTAACACAAACAATTATTTAGCACATGCTCTTTCATATCATTACTTAAAAAACAAAACAAAAATTCAAGTACTATTTACAGAGCCTTTAACTTTTCAAGTACTTTCAAGGACTTTAAAATGAACTTTTTTTATTCAAGGACTTTTCCAAGGTTTTCAAGGAGCGTACAAGACCATGACTTGGTCTAAAATCGACTACTGCACGTTACGAATGAAGCACATGTGGAAGTGTATTGATTGCAAAGCTATAAACTTTAGAACTTGCTTAATCTTGGACAAAACATAAGACATTCGTATCGCAAATACTTTTTGTCTTAGTTGTAAATGCATTTATGGCACCTCTATTCATAGTGATTGTGGAGCTTTTTTACGGGTCTTATAGAGGTTATTTTTCATCAAAGTTTGTTGTCAAATTTTCGAACTAAAGCCTAGTTCGTCATCAGGACTATGTCACTTGAGTAGTTGCTGCCACTCAATTGGAAGTGTCCATCCGCAATTATCGTTAATTGTGGTACTTCTTCTTCTTGCTATTTCGATCCCTTCTTCTAGTTTCCTCTTTACTAAGTTTGACTGGTGGGCGATTATTTTCACTGAGTCCCAATTTATGGAGTGTCCACTTGCTTGTATATGTCTGTCTAGCCCTGTTTTGTTCCCAATGTTCCTAATAGCTGCTTGGTGTTCTTTCATTCGGACCTTAATACTTCTCCCTGTTTCTCCTATATAGCTGAGTCCGCAGTTACAGTCGATGCAGTAAATTACTCCTTCCTGCAATTGGATGTCCAATTCTTTCTGCTTTAAAGCTGGCAGGAATTTCTTTATTTTGTTATTAAGATCTGGAGCTAGCCTGATATTATATTTTGCTCCGATCCTTTTCAGGTTCTCGAAAAGTCCCTTGTGGTACGTAATTTTGCTGGTGAATTTGAAGTTGGTTTTCTCCTTCAAAATCTGTCAAGAAATTTTATTAAAAAAATAGAACTAAAAACGGTGAATGGCGCGATTCGTAATAAATTCAAAACTATTGAGCAATGCGAACGAATAGAAGCTCGTATTTGGACCTCTTCATTAGGTGAAATTCCGGAAGCAGAAAAGAAAAATATTGATAATTGGTTAGCTAAAGCAGTGAGAGATAAAAACAAAAAGTTTAAGGAAAAATTGAAGATTAAAGAGAATAAGTGGTTGAATCCAAAATTAATGTCTACAGCACCTGGCCCACAGTTAATACCATCCCCCACTAACAAACATGTCATGGATCTGACGGAAGAAGGAGTAGATGAAAACCTGATTAATCTCCTCAATAAGGGATATAATTATAACCTTTCCTCCGCAACACTTGATAAAAAACGTATACTGATTGATTTAGAAAGCATCTGTAGTAAGGTAGAAAGAGAAGATGAAAATACAGCAGTTACTTTAAGGAAAGAATTCTCAGACTGCGTCTCAAAATTTGTAAAAAAGCCAGTAAAAGTTAATTACAATTTTAATAGAAATGCCATTGCTGACCTTAAAAAATTCAAAGTCAATGATAAAGTTGTAGCACTGAGAGCAGATAAGAGCAAAGTTTTGGTATTGATAGAAAAAGAGAAGTATTACAATAAAATGGAAGCTGAATTGAACAAGCCTTATATGAAGAACTCAATGGTAACCCTATAGATCAAACTGTCAAAAATCTTAAGAAATTAATCAGCTCTTTAAGAAATAAAAAACAGTTTAATGAGCTCTTCAAAAACTTCTCCAAAATCCAGTCAAGAATTCCACAGATCTATGGTACGATAAAAGTTCACAAAGAAGGCCATCCAGTAAGACCTATAATAGACACTAGAAATTCGCCACTCTCCAACATTAATTATTATTTACTTGGTCACCTCAGAGATATGTTCCCTTCTCCTCCCTACCTACTAAAAAATTCCATGCAGCTAAAAGGAAAACTGGACAACTTGCCAGAATTAATTCATCCAGTAATGGCAAGCCTGGATATAATCTCTATGTATACCAACATTAACCTGGACCTCCTACTGGAATTCATTGCAGATGACCTTGCGGAAAAAATAGTATTCCATAATCACAATAAAGAAATACTACTTGGCATATATGAACTGCTCCTATTTTCCTTCAAGAATAATTTCTTCCAGTTTGGAAAGAAATATTACAGGCAAACTTCAGGACTTGCAATGGGTTCTCCACTAGCACCTCTGCTAGCAAATTATTATATAAGTAAACTAGAGGCAAAAATCCTTATACAACCCTCCTTGTTTGCTCTCTATGTGAGGTACATGGATGATGTCCTAATTATAGTAGATACTGTGGACCAATCTCTACCCTCTCAGATTCTGGAAGAATTTAACTTACTAGAGAATACCTTGCAGTACACCCTAGAACAGGAAAGAGACCATAGCATCAATTTCCTAGATTTAACCTTGACCTCAAGAGAGGGGAAAATATTCACTCAGCTTTTTAGAAAACCCACCAACACAGGGAAGATGTTAGACTTCTGCTCATTCCACCCTGATTATATTAAATCGAATATGGCGAGACAATTTTTGGAAAAGATTGAAATCCTGGTCTCTTCAGCTACTCAGAAAGATCTTCACAAAGAAGAATTAAAGGAAATATTGGCAGAAAACAATTACCCCTCCCCATATGTTGAGAAAATATTTAAACAAGTGCCAAAAAAGAAGCAGGAGAAAACCAACTTCAAATTCACCAGCAAAATTACGTACCACAAGGGACTTTTCGAGAACCTGAAAAGGATCGGAGCAAAATATAATATCAGGCTAGCTCCAGATCTTAATAACAAAATAAAGAAATTCCTGCCAGCTTTAAAGCAGAAAGAATTGGACATCCAATTGCAGGAAGGAGTAATTTACTGCATCGACTGTAACTGCGGACTCAGCTATATAGGAAAAACAGGGAGAAGTATTAAGGTCCGAATGAAAGAACACCAAGCAGCTATTAGGAACACTGGGAACAAAACAGGGCTAGACAGACATATACAAGCAAGTGGACACTCCATAAATTGGGACTCAGTGGATATAATCGCCCACCAGTCAAACTTAGTAAAGAGGAAACTAGAAGAAGGGATCGAAAATAGCAAGAAGAAGAAGTACCACAATTTACGATAATTGCGGATGGACTCTTCCAATTGAGTGGCAGCAACTACTCAAGTGACATAGTCCTGATGACGAACTAGGCTTTAGTTCGAAAATTTGACAACAAACTTTGATGAAAAATAACCTCTATAAGACCCGTAAAAAAGCTATTCCACAAATACTTTTTGTACTATTCAACTTTGAAATTGTATACATTTCGGAACACCCTGTAAGTTCGCATGTTGCAATTTGTGGAAGCGAGAGGACAAATTAGACAGAGAGAAAACAGTTTTCAATTGTTCTCCCTACTGTCATAGGACTTTTGTGACAGTAGGAAAAATAGTTGAGATTGACGAGACAAAAATTGGAAAGAGAAAAAACTATGTTGGAAGGTGTGTGGAGAGAACTTGAATCCTTGGAATGATTGAAAGAGATGTAAAAGATTTCCAATCAGAGATATGCCCAGAAAACAAATGTTCTACAGAACATCTTATCCATATCATAAAAAAAGTATGTAACAAAGGGAACAAAATAACATCTGATCAGTGGAAGGCCTATGTCTATTTGTCTGAAGATAGATATTTTATTCATGAAATTATGAATCTGAAAATTTTGTTGACCCATATTCCGGTGCTCAAACTCTAAACATTGAGTCCCACTGATGTGCATTAAAACACTTTGACTAAGGGAGGTGTTCCTAAAGAAGCTCTGGCTGACCAACTTCTGGAATACCTATTTAGAAGGAACTACACAATGAATAAAGCTGAAGTTTTCCAAAAAAAAAAAAAAACATTGACTGGAATAGTTTTCAAGGAATTGTCATCAAAAACACTAACTGGAATATGTAAAAACCGATTCACAATGAACAAAACAAGTTCCCTAGATATATTTAAACAGGCAGAAAGGTGTTGAACTTGTAGAACTATAGAGTTTAAAAATTTTCTCTGATATTATAGAATCATTGCTGTTGTGCATTAACGATATTCTTGAAATGCTTGTCTATATCAATATTTTGCGTTTCGCTGTAGGTGGGATTCGCGATGTTCCTTGAGTCCGAAGGTTTGACCAATATTGACAAAACACTTAATAACAAATGAATATCAATTTTTTTTTTGGTTTTTGTTTGGAGGTTTGACAACCATTGTGAGTAACTCACTATGTTACAAGCAGTCACTCATCCCTAATTTAAAGCCACTGGTTCCAGGAAAGGGAGAGAACCTGTGCTGTAAGGACAAACTCAACATACATGCATGCTCTGTGGGATTAAAACATGGATTCATCCATGGGCGCCGAGGGGGTGGGGTACTTAACACCCCCACCCGCTGTAGAATTATTTTTCTCTTTATTTTATTACCTTTTTTACACTCACAGAACTGGACCACAAGGAAAGATGGAGTTTGGGGCCTTTAATTTAATATCTCAATTTTACTGGAAATTTGAAATTGGAAAACCTAGCAAACTACAAGTTTCGCTCAGGGTGGTGTGTGCTGAACTTAAAAGGCTTGGCGTGGCCCTGCTTGACACTGTTCATTATTTTGAAAACAGTTACCAATGTACATGATAATACATGACCATTACTAACATACACTTTCTTCAAGAGGAGCATCAAATAATAATAGTAGTGTTCTAGTATTGTAAGTAGTAGTATTAATCTTTCACTTTCACGAATTACTGTTTTCTACATATTAGCCAAACCTTAATTAATACACTTGACCCCCCCTTGAAAAATTTCTTACAGGCGCCCATGGATTCATTTGGTACAAACGGTCATGAGCCAGCCCTTAAACCACTGCGGCGAAATTTATATGACACAAACAATAATGGAATTTCTTCTTTTGACACGTCATAAATAAAAGCAATGCATAACAAAAATAAGTAAACTGGCCAAATAAATATGAAAATAGCAACAACTCACTTTCAAAGGATACTCCTGTTTCCATTCAGGATAAAACACGACACATGTGTTGTACCGTTACGGTTAAGTTTCATTTGCGCAGAAAACGCGAGTAGTTTCATCACTGCGTTGTCTGGCAACATCCACACATCTCATTGGCAGAAATAAATCCGGTACCCACCAATTAGCGATCGGCACTGAAACGGCACTTGTAGTTCGTATACGTCGCCGAAGTCGTGACGCAGATTGTTTACATCTTAGTTAACATTAGTTTTTTTTTTTTTTTTGATTGAAGGTTTAACGACCACCGTGAGCAGCTCAATGGGTTATAAGCAGTCGCCCGTCCCAAATTTAGGGTCACTGGTTCCAGGTTAGGGAGAGAGCCAGTGCCGTAAGACAAACACAACATCCATGCCTTACCAGGATTCGAACCCGGAGCCCTTTCGGACGAATGATCAAAAGCAATCGCTTAGACCACTGCACCACCGGGGCAGCATTAGTTTCTTCATTGGCGGCTATCGGCACAAATCGAACAACTTAACCTGCTTGCAGTATCCATCCAAATATAAAAATGGCTATTCTTCCACAAACGGGCGCATTCCTCACAGCTAAGACAGCGGAACGCTAGAACAGCTCTGCGAGCAATCTACTGTTTTCCATCTGGCAACGCATCTGCTGTTGTTTACATTCGAATGCAAACATTATGGGTGGTTATCAAGGAGGTTATATTACTGGAGACACCACTGGCTCTGCCGTCATAAGTCACAGCTAATCTGTAGTGTGACGTCACAAGCAGGCAAAAGTGAACTAAATTATACCGTTGATGATACAGTAAGCTTGTGTATCATTGATAAAGATTATTGAATTACTCATTCTATCTGTTTATACGTTTAGAAGCTTTTGTTTCAAAGCAGCTTCTTTCCAGCGGCTGTGTCGTGCCTGCTCATGACGTCATTTGCAGCACGGACGGTGACTTATAAACTGAAAATGACATATCAGAAAAATTAGCCTTTCCGCGTTTTGTTTTTACTTTAATGTACCTCCAAAATTAGAATATTGCTCTAAACTAATCCAAAATTTAAATCCAAGGAATGTACACCAGCACTGCCGAACCACATTCCAAGGAACACACTTCGCAGACATCCCTTGAGAGCATGAAACGCCGCCCCGGTGGCGCAGTGGTCTAAGGCGTTGGCCTCTGATCATTCGTCCGTAAGGGGTCCGGGTTCGAATCCCGGTCAGGCATGGATGTTGTGTTTGTCTTACGGCACTGGCTCTCTCCCTTCCCTGGAATCAGTGACCCTAAATTAGGGACGGGCGACTGCTTATGGCCCATTGAGTTGCTCACGGTGGTCGTTAAACCTCCAATCAAAAAAAAAAAAAAAAAAAAAAAAGAGCATGAAACAACACGTTCACCAATCAGGCATACCACGGCGAAAAACACCAATTAGTTAACTGTAGCTGTAAAGTGTCGCCGTTCAAATCAATCAGGAATGCACAGTATTGAAGAAAAAAGACTTCTTACTTGCCATTCATTTTTGGATGACGGCTCTGGAATCGCGGGTGGTTGACAATTCCGCCGAAGTTGACACAAGGAATCACACGAGACTCAAATGAGCATCTAACATATATTTAACATAAACAGATGACCGACTGCACACATACTAAAGACACGTAACATAAACCGCCGGCGTTATTTTTCATCTTAAGTTCCATTGTGTTCAAAACACACGACCTCTCCTTTTCCGAGTTCAAATCACACGATTTTTTTCTCCTCTCGCCTACACCACGGAGTGACAGCGCCCTCTATCAGAATTGTCTCCACAGCTACTCGGATTTTATTTATTTTTTCTCTTCGGGAGCTGTTGTTCTTCCGTAATACTCACACCTTTGAGCTTCGGGATCAAGTCACAAAACTGAAACACATAAAACGTCACAAGTTCACTCGCCGCATTGGCTTTAAGATCCGTCCATAACGGGATCGCACGTCTCCACCACCCGTCGCTTCTTCTTGCTTTTTTTTTGTTTGTTGTTTGGAGGTTTAACGACCACCGTGAGCAACTCAATGGGCTATAAGCAGTCGCCCGTCCCTAATTTAGGGTCACTGGTTCTAGGGAAAGGAGAGAGCCAGTGCCGTAAGACAAACACAACATCCATGCCCGACCGGGATTCGAACCCGGACCCCTTACGGACGAATGATCAGAGGCCAGACACATTCTTTAATAATTTGCCGTATCGTCTTTCTACACTTTATTATCCAATAACGTTCATGCAGAGTCAAGATAAGGACATGCAGTTCTGCATGGCCTAGTTCAACATGTTTTTCCCAAATTAATTTTTCCACTTTGTGATGTTTAAAAGGCAGTACTACTGGATGACGAAATGCCTCAGGCCGCCCCGGTGGTGAAGTGGTCTAAGCGATGGCCACTGATCATTCGTCCGAAAGGGGCCCGGGTTCGAATCCCGGTGAGGCATGGATGTTGTGTTTGTCTTACGGCACTGGCTCTTTCCCTTCCCTGGAACCAGTGACCCTAAATTAGGGACGGGCGACTGCTTATAGCCCATTGAGTTGCTCACGGTGGTCGTTAAACCTACAATAAAAAAAAAAAAAGAAATGCCTCAGAGTCCTTTCTCAAGGTGATTCTCGTATTGACTCGAAGCAGCCCTTCTACGTCGATAAAGGTTTTCAGAGAAGTTTCTCTATTTTCTCTAAAACTCTGTCTTTGGACTTCTTTCAACATTACCATTTCGGCCTTTTCGACTTACTCTACACTTAACTCACCGAAACATCTTTCATTTCGTTTGGCCTTTGCATTCCTGTAAAAACGAAAAATCCACACCATGACTTTGATTATTCTGCTATACGACGAGATCTTTGTAGAATATTCGAAAACCTTCTCAATTTCTGTGTTAGTAGCAGACACAATAGGTTTTCGCCTTTCTGAATTCACAACCTCTAAATTTGGAAGCGCTTCTGAGGCTGGCCATTCATCACGTGGTAATCTTAGTCACTCCGGACCTTCCCACCAACGAGAATTTTTCAACTCTTTCACTGTACATCCTCTCGAAGGGAGATCCGCAGGATTCATAAAACCGGCAATGTGCTTCCAGTATTCTGGGTCTGTTAGCCGCCGAATTTCCTGAACACGATTGTAAACGAAGGTTGCCCCCCAACTTTCATTTCTTTTTATCCAGTATAACACATTTACAGAATCAGACCAATAGTATGTAGGCACGTTCTCCAGCCCCAAGTCTGATTTCGTTCTTTCTGCTAACCTAGGTCCTATGGTGCAGGCTAAGAGTTCCATCCTGGGTATGGAAGGTTATTTCAAAGGGCCGACTCTAGAACGAGCTTGTAGAGTCGCCCGATGTCAAATGATCGGTCCATGATCATTTTGACATCGGACAAAAATACTAGTAGCAAATGCTATCTTGCTTGCATCACAGAACACATGAAGAGATACCTCCGAATTGGCTGAAGCATCCTTTAGTATGCATCGTGGAATAAACACACCACTCAAGCCTTCAAATTGCGTCTTCCAACCTTCAAATTTTCTAGAAATAGTCGGAGGCAGCTTAGAGTCCAAAGTGATCCCGTTCTTCCAACATTCTTGCAGCAATACATTTGGCCCCAGCGTGACCGGGCACGTGATCCAATGGGGTCGAATACTCGATGGATGACTGAGAGTATCTCTCGTTTTGTTAATGGGGACTTTTTACCGCTGGAGAACCCCTTCATGTCAATAGACAGCTCATCTGAACTCAGTGTCCAACTTAATTCCAGCACTGGGACCTTCCTTGCATCTCCATCCTCCACTTCTGACGACGCAGGAGCATGCTTCCACCCTCCCAAATCGAACTAGGCTGCACTGAGGATACTTCGTGACTCAAAAATGAACTTTTCAAGCTTCTCTTGGCAATTCACACTAGAAACACAATTGTCAACATAAAACGACCTCAGGAGCTTTTTCGCCGTTTCCTGCAGATGATCTGGCGCGTTCTTCAGGTGAAATTCCATTGTTGCTCCCAGCAGGAAAGGGCTCGAAGAAATTCCGAAAACTCTTCGGTGCTGGAAAGTTTTAAGATTTTCTTCCATACCGTTCTCCCACCGCAGGAACCTCAAAAATGGTCTATCATGCTCCTGAAGTCCAATATGTAAGAAAGCTTTCTTTATGTCAGCAGTCACCCCAATTTTTCCCATCCGATATGTTTATAATCGAGGGTATGAGTTCTACAACATTCGGTCCCTTTTCCAGACATTCGTTAATGGAGGGAGAATTCTTCCCTCTCGCCGAGCAATCAAAGACGGGTCTCACTTTAGTCGTTGAGTTATCCTTGAAAACAGGATGATGTGGTAAAAAATGTTCAGTTTTCGCATTCCCCTGAGGATATTTATTTTCTTCTATAATGCCCTCCTTCAGCCACTCCCGGAAAACATATTCATAAGCATCTAACTTCTCAGTCCGTTCTAAGGATTGAATACAGCCCTTCAATCTTTTAACTGCTATCTCCCTGCAGTCCGACACAGGAGGGTGATCTTGAATCCATGGCAAACAAATCATATATCTTCCTTCCTCGTCTCTTGAAACATTACGAATAAAATTATCTGTCGCAGCGTCTTCGAGCTCCTTTCTCGCGATCTTTTCACCTGGATCGAGAATCCCCAAAGTATCAAGTCTCCACAAATCAAAAAGGTTTAATTCGCCAACGTGGAGATTATAAGGAGATTAGGTTTACTGGTTTCCTTTTCTTGTTTTTCCCATAAACGTCCATCCCAGACGTGTTTACTGCCACCAATCCATTGGAAAGGTGCTCAATTTCACCTGTAAATAACTTCCCTAACGAAGTTAGCTCCTATCAGAATATGAATTTCCTTCGGATCTTTCTCATACATATCCATCACCTCTAATTCGCAAATATAATCGCCGTGAATATTGTTTAATTAAATCGAATACCTTTTGTGCTTTTCACTTTTTTCTATTCCTTCAAAAAGTCCATGAACGACCTTTTCTTCCCCTTTGCATTTCAACTTCAGTGCTTTAGCGACAAATTCACTTACATATGATCTCGAGCTACCTGTATCAATAATCCCTCGTACATAACGACTATCATTCTCCTTAATACAAACAATTAAAGTCTGTAAATACACCTCCTTGGAACAGGAATTGTTAGTCAAAACACTGGCTTCCAGAGCTTTATCATTTTCTTTATTATTTTCTGGTTTATTATCTCTCCCTTCGTGTTTATGAAAACACATGATAGATGTCTATTACCACAGTGTGAGCAGGTAATTTTTACCTTACAAGAACGTGAAACGTGTCCTGGTTTAAGACACCTAAAACAGCATCCCCGTTTTAACAGAATAGATTTTCTTTCCTCCAGAGACAGATTTCGAGCTTCTTCGCACTCAGAGTTTGCGTGCGGCTTATCACAAAAAACACAAACGAGTTTTTTTTTTTTCAGTTCAGTGCTGAATAGCTCAGCTGCTGTCGGTGTGTTTCCGTTTTCTCTCGAGTCACGTGAGAGCTTCCGGCCACAGTCACCTGACCGAGGAGCAAAGGTAGCTGGAAAACTTTGGTGCCAGTCTCTGGTGACCGAAACACTAGCAGTAGTACGCTCCCTAGAGGTCAGTTCCTCAAAAATTCAATTAAATCTTTGATGTCATAACTGGCATTGATACTTTGTTTCTTGAATTCTAAGATCAGATCAGATCAGATCAGGGGGGAGCACTTTCAACAGCATCGGACACATAAGATTTCCATACGTGTATGACAAAACTCCCAGCGACTTTAAACTTCTTATTTGCGTTTGAACATTATCAAACAACTTTCGAAATGTTCCGATATCACTGGAATTCCTGAGAATGGAAAGATCAAGCAAGTTACTCATATGTGCATTTATTAGCAAATCTTTTCTCCCAAATCGCCCTTCTAACATGTTTACAGCAATGTCGTAATTTTCCGGCGTGATCGCAAATCCTTGTACAGCGTTTATAGCCGTACCTCCTAAGTGAGCTTTAAGATAATTAACTTTATCTACTTTGTTCAAAGAATCATTCTTATGAATTGCCGATTCAAAAGAATTCCAAAATGTAAGCCATTGAATCACATCCCCGTAAAACTTGGAAATAGATAGCTTCGGCAATTTTATAGTCACAAAGTCCCTCATTCGTTGTTCTATTTTCGATTCATGTAGCTCGGGGCTCTGACCAAAAGTCACGCCGTTATTCACAACATTTTGCCTTAATATATGAACTCGTTTGGACGCTCTATATCTCCATGTAGTTATTTTTCACGATATTCTTCAGCACTTTCTAACTCAGACTCCAATTCCCCTGGGTCTAAAACATTTTCCAGCTCGGAATCAATTAATTTTAGTTCTGTTGATTTTTCATTAAGATGTTCTTAGAGTTCTTCAAGATTATCTATATCCACATCAGTTAAAGTTCCGCTTCCAATCGCTTAACAATTTTGGTAACGGAAGTTCTCATCACGCCACGTTTCTGTCTCAATCTAGCTCTAATTTCTTCGGCCATCTTCTCGTTCGAAACAATATATCAGAATGTCAACAAACGGAAGAATTCTCTCGGTTTCGAATTCTGTGCCATATGTTCAAAATATCTCAACTCAAAATCCCGGCAGGGATGCCATATATAATGTGACGCCGTTCAAATCAATCAGGAATGCACAGTATTGAAGAACAAAAAACTTCTTACTTGCCATTCATTTTTGGACGACGGCTCTGGAATCGCGGGTGGTTGAGGTCGGTATATATCAGTTGACAATAGCACATTAATCTACAGGAAATATATAATTCCGCCGAAGTTGACACAAGGAATCACACGAGACTCAAATGAGCATCTAACATATATTTAACATAAACAGATGACCGACCGCACACATACTAAAGACACGTAACATAAACCACCGGCGTTATTTTTCATCTTAAGTTCCATCGTGTTCAAAACACACCTCTCCTTTTCCGAGTTCAAATCACACGATTTTTTTCTCCTCTCGCCTCCCACGGAGTGACAGCGCCCTCTATCAGAATTGCCTCCACAGCTGCTCGGATTTTTTTATTTTTTTCTCTTCGGGAGCTGTTCTTCCGACAGTAGCAAACTTTGTACTTGATTCTTCTCTTTGAGAATTTCAATTATGTAGAATTGGTTAAGGCATTAGGCCCTTTGTATTGAAAATCCACAAAACAGACCACCCTTCTTCAAAGATCACACTTGCAAGATCTTGCTTTGTTTAACTAAGAACTTGGGCTTTCAGGGAGCTGCCTGCTTAGAGAACAATTAGTGATTTCTCTCGGACTTCAATGCTCTAATCTCTCTAGGGTGGCAAATCTAACAAAAAATTTAATAGTTATATTTTTTTCTTCAAGAACAAAAATCAGGAGAAAAAATTCAGTCACCCTTTTGAATTCCTTAGTCACCTTGGGAGCAAATGGCTATTTGCAAGCCACACTTAATACTAACGGTTTTTAAGTCACAACGTTGGCAGTCGCTCCTGTGGCAGAGTAGTTCTAAGGGACTGGCTGTCTCTGCCCTGACACCATTGGCCCTAAATTGGCAATGGGCGACTTCTTACATCCATAAGAGTTGCTCATAATGGTTGCTAAACCCTGAAACCAGTACAATCTCAACCAACAGATCAGGGGTTGTGAAAAATTTAGAATGGAGATAAATAAATGGGAAATCCAAATCAATGGCTCTACATAAAAAATTATTCTGTAGAATAGAAAATGTAACAAAAATTAATTCTTTGGGTGTGTTTATTAATGACAGAAAAAGCTTGATGTAAGTAATTAAACATCAAAATCTAAAAAAGAAGGTCTTTTATCAAGCATATAAAATTATTTACCCTAAAACTAGTGTTAGTCCAAAAAAAAAAAAAAAATGTGGATGTTTTTCATACAGTACTTGAGTCTTAAATTACCCTCTTCTACAGCACTGAGAGCTAGGTACATGCACAGGACCTTCTTCTAGATTAGAAATTGCTACTATGACAGTGGTAAGAGAAACACCATGGAACAATTAGTGGAAGTAATAAAGATATTAAAACTGAGTTTGGCAAAAAAAATTACCATCAGGCTGTTTGTTATCCATGTAGCAAAGGGATGAAAGATTATTGAAATAGATGTTATATACTTATGGTATCAAGCCACAGACCAAATGATAGACAAAGAATAAGTGGAACTGAAGATATAAAATCAGCTTATGATTGAGAATGTAACGTGTTAAAGCCAGAAGATCTTGGAATAAACTGAAAGAGAACAG
This sequence comes from Macrothele yani, assembly GCA_039090855.1. Taxonomy (NCBI): domain Eukaryota; kingdom Metazoa; phylum Arthropoda; class Arachnida; order Araneae; family Macrothelidae; genus Macrothele; species Macrothele yani. The sequence goes on from CM077028.1 coordinate 15,777,670, forward strand.
ATACATCGTATTTGTGGTAAACTTACATTGCTTTTTCTAAACACTTTTAACTTGCCTTATTTTCTTTTCAGTGATTAATGGAAATAAAATGCCTGAGTATCTCATTGGTATGTGGAACTGGGATGAAATAGATGGAAAATTTTGGAAACTAGAAAGCATTGATTAATCATAAGGAATTACACACCAACTATACTAAAAATGGTATAACTATACTTAATCTGAATTCATGCTAAGAAATTTGCCATTCTACACCAAGAAATTCATATTAATAGTACAGTTATACTATTTTTACTAGAAGTAAGAATGAATGTTATTTTTTTATCATTAGTGTATAAAGAAAACCAAAATAAATCTGAAGATATTCTTTTACCCCAAATAAATTCCCAAAACAGATGGTATGCTAAAATAAATTTATTAAACTACGGTTCTAGACCAAAAAATTTGGAGAGGGGGGGAGGGCACAAGTTCCTGCATGTACTGGTAATTAATTAAAATTAGTATATAATTAAAAAAAAATCTAGTTATATTGAGGGGGCACCCCCGGCCTAGAACCGCCACTGGATAGAAAATGAATACTCAGAATAAGAATCTGATAATTTAAAAAACAATATATGGTAATGATGCTAGCCTATCAAGGGGGTTAAAAAGAAACTTTTTTATACTGAATTACCTTTTTGCCTTTAAACAAGAGTTGTTCATCCAGATGACATTTAATCCCATTGAGCAATATATTCACAAAATTATTTTGAACTTTCATGGTATCTTCCCCAAAATATCTTTTAACTGTAATGGTATCTTCACAAAATATTTTCAGTAAAATTTTATTTTAACATAAAAAGCAGATTGAACACTGTCCTATTTTTAACTAATATGGTTTTCCACTTGGCATTCAGACTGTTTATTTTGCTGTGAAAGCAAAACAGAGCAGTCGGTGTGAAAGTTTATTTTTTCCCAATACTCGACATGCCAACTGGATTTCTCATTTACATGGCCAGATCAACCATTTTGATGACACCTGCCTTTGTACAATGACATTTTGAAAGTCCTGAACTGATATGATGATTCTATTTATGAATCCACATAACTTTGAACCTTTGTGTACTTTTCAAAGGTATTTTTTAAACAACATTTTTGGCAAAATTGCTCTGCATATGGAAATAACCATATTTATAAAAAAAAGTAGGTACCATCTTAGAGCCTTGGATCAACCTTTGCTTTAAGTTTGGAACACATTCAGTCTGCATTCAGATATTTCTGCTACTACACACGTTTGGAACAAATCTGAATTCATTCCTTTTTCTTGACCTCAGGAAATTAATCCGAATTCTAACACCTAAAATACAAAGTAAGTGTATTCATTCAGGAGATCAAAAGTTACACCTGATGTCAGCACAAACTGCCTTCAAATTATAGTTTCTGTGTGCATGGGTTAACTCCAAATAAAAGACTGCAAAGAAAAAAACAGTTATCATACATACTTTCTTACAGTAATCTGATATCATGTTTTTAAGCAATGATTATCATTTATTGAAAAAAATAAAATTACATGTTGGGCAGGTTTTTCTAAAAAAAAAAAACTTGCCCAATATATAATTTTGTTTATTTATTTTTTAAATTACATATTGGGCAAATTGCTTGTAGTTCAGCTTGTGTAGAAGTGAATGGTGTTTTATCAAAATGGTTTTTTATTGGTGCAGGAGTCAGACACAGTTGTGTAATGTCACCATGGCTGTTTAACATATTTATGGATTTGTGCATGCATGATGCCAAGATGGGCAAAACTGGTTTATGTCTTGGTAATATCTGTGTGTGCAGATTGTTGTATGCTGATGACACTGTCCTGTTGGCAGAGAACAAAAGCGAGTTGCAGAGTATGTTGTCCTGGATGTACGAAGTTTGCATGAAATTCAAACTGAGCAGTGTTGCATTCAGATAGTTTTTCTGGGGAGGGGGGGGAGTTAAAAATTGTGAGGGGGCTCAAACTTGTTATTATTTGTTATTTATATATACATTAACTATTACATATCATGTTATTTATAAATATATAATGCATATTATGTTCTTTATGCATACATTAATACATATAACACGATTTTAAATACAGTATAAAAATGTTCTTATGCTCGTATATTGCAAATGAAAATTCGAAGAAATCTACACATACAAGAGATCAAAAATATAAAAATGTTATACCTTTATTTTAATTCAGTAATGCACCACGGATTTCACCCTTCGGTGTTGTAAAATATTAAGGATGCTAGTAAGATAACTCTGTGCTGGAGAAAATCCTTCCCTCCCGAACATTAGGAGTGGCAAAAATATCTTCGTTTTACTACAAGCATGTTTCTGATTATTAAGGAATCATTAGTGTTACCTGAAAATGTATGCTATAAACCATTCCCCTGTCACTTATAATTTAGATTATTAGATTAGCACAAAGCAACAAATAATTAATCGTTTGAAATTCTCGGATTATCTTTTTGTCACAGAGTGTAAACCACATACTGCCAAGAAAAAAATGGGAATAATTTTTACTGATTTTCTATCGTTAAAAATTAGGTCGCGCAAATATTTTGTTGTATTGGAGGCACTAACGTCATGTTAGCTACGCCAGGGGTGCAGAATTTGTCCGAACTCGCGAACGAGGTTCGAGGGAAATTAAGGCAGCTCTGGGGAAATTTTGCCCGCGGGTAGGTATTAATAATAGTAGTAGTAGTAGTAATAATAATAATAAAACGAAAAATTGACGTATTAACAATGAGTATAACGCAAAAGATAAGAGTAATTTACTGCACGGTAATCAGGTAATCATTTTGAAAAATGTCATGTCGTTATAAATACAAGAGGTTATGAGCACAGTGACGTACTGCAGACTAGGCGCTGGCATATGATTCCCCGAGCCCAAATGACTTTACTAATGCCAAGGCGTATACAGCGTGGCACAAGTAATAAGTACGGCATAACCACTAGTCATGCTAATAATTTTTTTCCAAAACTAATGGCAGCTTATGTGATGTAGGCGCAGATCTGAAAAAATATTAGAGGTTCCGCACATTTTAAAGCGAATGACCCATGCATTTTTCAAAGGATTTAAGTCTAATTTAAATTTCATTCAGTAAAATTATCTGGCCCAATTATAAGCCTGAAATGCTAGAATGAAGTAAATTATAGTTAATTGCAGAATTTTTTTTTAGCTGTTTATTTTTCAGCCTCTCTGCCCCACCACTGTTTTCACCTAGACCCAAAAATGTTTGAGACATTTTGAATCTAAAATAAATATTAGGGTTTTGTTTTTTGTTTTTTCAAATTTTTAAGTAATAGGCTTTAAGGATTAGTTCTTAATTATCAACATATAGATCTAATACTCGCTTAAACTTGTATGAAAGTCTGCTACAGTTTTGAGGGAAATTTCGGACAGAAAAAAAATTGTGTTCTGGGGAAATATTGGGCCCTGAAAATTTTCTGCACCCCTGAGCTATGCTAAGGCTTAGCCTTATACATGTGAACTCGGCTTCCAGAAGATTGAAATATAACTGAATACCAGCTTCCACAATATGATGATGTATTGCAGTGCAAACAGCATGCCGTTGGTGATTACAAATCTACAATAAACTTATCAAATAAAAAAAGGCTTTAAAAAATGTACACAATTCTGAAACAATATTTTGCCCCTCTTGCTGCTTGCATATGTGATCAAGATGAACTGGTCTTCTACCGTCCAATGACAATTTTAGTTTTAGTGTACATAAAACAAAGAAATTAATTTAATACTTACAATAATCTTAATGCTACTGAGATATGAAGTCCATGTGGATGCATTTTTTATTATAATATTTTCCCTCATTTTCTTAAGTTTTAAAAATTAATTTCTCCAAATTTTCATCTATAAACAAAAATAATGAGACTAAATATAAGGGGTGATCACACAAAAACCTACGGGAGAGTGTCCATGGATTTTCGGGCGGGGGGGGGGCTAAGCAGCCTGAATACATCACTGAAACTGAGTACAAATAAGGGAAAAACCAAAGTTATGGTTTTTGAGCGAGGAACTGTTAGCACTGAATGTAATATAGTATAAAAGACACAGTGACTGACCAGGTGAATGAGTTTGTGTATTTAGGAAGCATGTTTGACAGAGAGAACAAATTGAATGGTGAAATTAGTAGGAGAGTGAATTCTTCATTGAAAATCATAGCTACTTTGGAAGGTTTTCACAGAAATGATGGATTCTCAAGTCCCGAATAGCTTTGTACGAAAATGTAATTATTCCTACTCTGATGTATGGCAGTAAAACCTGGGTACTACAGAAGAAACATAGGAGTCATTTGTGCGCTGGAGAAATTCTTTACTTACTGGGGGTTGTGGCAAGACACGTTGTGATCGTGTGAAGAATGAAGATGGGTTGCAGTTATGTAATGTGAAGCAAAATGTTGTTATCAATGAAGACTAATATTCTTTGGTGGTTTGGTCATGTTGAAAGAATGAGTGATGAGACGCTTACTAAGAATTTTTTTAGCCCAAGTGGCAGGAGAGAAAGGTGGAGGAAGGCCAAGGAAGTCATGGGAGGATCAGATTCAGGAGTGTCTGCATGAGAAAAAGATTATGATTATGAAGCATAGAACATCTTGTGTATGGCATGTGATGCTCTGATGGATGTAAGTGAAGCTCGAGTTGTGTGTCAAGGTCGCTGTGAATGGCAAAGTTTGATACGGCAACAGTGGGTAAATAATGTTAAAAATGTATCTGGTGGTTTGTATTTCTTTGTGAAGCTAACCTCTGAATCTCAGAAAACAGCTTAGTGATATGTACACTGAAGAGCAATTGAATTAAAGACAGCTGGTGTTATGCAAATGTGGTGCTGTGGGCGGCCCTGTAAACAGAAACAACATGACGTATGCAGCGATCTGACAATATAAGGAGTGATGCGACGCGAATCAGTAAAAGTCGGATGCAGTATGGGTAAGACGAAGGATCTAAGCGCATTTGATCGTGGGCAAATTGTCGGGGCCCGACGAATGGGTCACTCCATCTTGGAAGTCGTGCAGGCACTGGGATTTTCACGAGCAACTGTGTCACGGGTGCACCGTGAGTACATCGAATCCGGTTAAACCATCCCTGCAAGGACCAACTGTCGTGGATGAGCGGGGTCATCATCAGCTAGCTCGCATTGTAACAGCGGATAGACGGGCCACAGTGCAAGAAATCGCTCGGCAATTTAATACTGGTGTACAAAAACGTGTAAGCAGCCACACCGTCCAGAACCATCTCCTTGCTATGGGGTATACAGAAGCCATCGACCCACGAGGGTACCGCAGCTGACCGCAATCACAGGGTGCAAAGATTAGCATGGGCGAAGGAACATCGCCACTGGACCCTAGACATGTGGAAAAATGTTGCGTGGACTGATGAGTCGAGATTCACGTTGATACATGCGGATGGCAGGACACGAGTACGGCGCAAACCACATGAAGCGATGGAACCTTCTTTTCAGCAGGGTACTCTTCAAGCTGGTGGGGGTGGCATTCTCGTCTAAGGACTGTTTACGTGGACTGAAATGGGACCCCTGGTACGTGTGACATCGTCCCTCACAGGTCAACGTTGCCGGGATATCCTGGACGACTATTTGCTCCCGTTTGTGCGTCTTCAACATCCCACTGGGGACCTCATCCTGCAACAAGACAATGCACCGTGCCATCGCTCCCAAATTGTATCCGAATGGTTGGGTGAACACTCCACCGACGTGACCTCGCTTCCTTGGCCAGTTAGGTCACATGACCTCAATCCCATCGAGCACATCTGGGATGCTATCGAGAGAGATGTTCGAGTCTCTGACCTCCCTCCATCAAATCTTCGTGAACTGTGGGAGCTTGTTCAGGGGTCGTAGATCCGTATGGCTTCCCAACGCTTCCAGTGTCTTGTCGAGTCCATGCAGAGACGAATCACCACCGTCATCAGGGCGGAAGGTGGTGCTACACGTTACTAGACAGGTATCTCTAATTCAATTGCTCTTCAGTGTATGTATGCACATATTGGGCAAGTTTTTTTTTTTGGTGTTATGTTTCACTCACTGCACAGCAAAACCTTGTTTGAAGATTGAAAATTATATTTTCATTTGCTGAAAGATGCATAAATAAACTTCCACACAAATCCCAACACAACTCATTCTTATGAAAATATTACAGAAATATATAGGTCTTGTTTCAACATCTTTTGATTGATACCATTCTTGTAAAAGAATAAGCAGATTACTCCTTAAAATAAAAACTCTGCAATTCTTGTAGTGCACACTCCTGCAGTTATTTTGGAACAATATTTTGGGCTGAAAAATTTTTCATTCACAGAAAGATTTACTAATATATACTTTTATTTTCATCTTATTAGTATATGTTAAATTCTCCATAATATTTCTATTTGTACAGATATTAATAAAAAAACAGCTTCAAAACACAGCTTTCATACAAGTTACCATGAAAAGTGGCATTTTTATGTGCCTTAGCAAACTTTTGTTATCTGCTAAAATTCAGATACCTTCATTTACTGGGTAATGTGTGATCCTGTGTCAGATCAAATAAGCATGTGAACTCCTCACATTAAATTCTTAATGGTAGGTACACCACATTTACGATACATAAATCGACATTTTACTGACATAATTCACACAAGTGCTTCTACACTAATTTAATACAAAAAGTTATGTACAGATGATTGAAATACAAATCATTACATATAATAATTCAGGGCTTGTACTGATTTTTGGATGGAAGTACATTTAAGGAGTTCACAGGAGTATAAAATTTATTATCCAGGAATAGATGATAACACCAGAACTTTCTCAATTTCAATTTCTGTGAAAATGCATGGTTTCCCATTACTTAGCCATAACAAAAAGTCAACAGTCAAACAGAGGATGCATTTTTCATTTTGTTTAAAATTAATTAAAGTTCAAAAACATTTTTTAACATTAATTTCACTTTAAACAAAAGAAAAAAAAATGCTTGATGTGTCTCTTGATACGGCAAGAAGTCATTAGCCCTTTAATGACCATAACGCCCAAAACAACCGTACATACAAACGACCATAGCCATCCGAAACGCCTGTCAAAGTGAGTCAGATTTCCTACCCTTACCTGTTCTTAAAATCTGCACGACCTATGAGGGATCAGATAATACCTACAGTTACCATTGTTGTTACTAAACAAAAAAGTGAAACAACAGACGATTTAAAGCTTTATGGCATTTAGAGTGTTACTAGATTTTAGGGTCATGGTAGGTAAAGGGTTAAGGAGCAAGAAAACATGTTGTAAGCACAATTAAATACCAAAAATTGATAATATATTGTTCACTCTACCGTGAAAGTGAGTTTACAGGTAAAGAAATGACTCAAATTCCATTACAGAGAGATTAAGTACTGATTTTGACATTTAATTTTGCCTTTGAAAAGGGAAGAAAATGCTTGCTCTACTGATTGGCTGTGAAGAAGAGACTGTTAAAAACAAGAAAATGTGCATTTCATTAGAAAACATTCTTAAAAAATATGAAGTCACTCTTTTTTTTTTATTGGAGGTTTAACGACCGCCGTGAGCAACTCAATGGGCTATAAGCAGTCGCCCGTCCCTAATTTAGGGTCACTGGTTCCAGGGAAGGGAGAGAGCCAGTGCCGTAAGACAAACACAACATCCATGCCTGACCGGGATTCGAACCCGGACCCCATACGGACGAATGATCAGAGGCTAGCGCCTTAGACCACTGCGCCACCGGGGCGGCTCACTCTTTTCCACTAATTACCATAGATTTAAAAAATGAACACGATAAAAAAAAAGTATATAAACTAAGAACATAATCAGAAAGAGAAATGAAAAAACAAACAATATACAGCTTGATCAGAGAAATTTAAAATTCCGAAAATCACGGAGCATTCTTATTCCTGCTAGAATAATTTCTGGCAGTTCCAAACATTTTTGGCCAGCAAACAGCATAAAAACATCCAAAAAATATCGAAGTAACAGCAGAGAAATATGTCATAACATTTAAAATATCCAATAAACAATCCCAAAAATGTTTTATAAATGTTAGAAACTTGATAAATTTTACACACATGTTGAATAACATTACTTCACTGAGATTTTCGATTCCCATAATACAGTGAAACCTCAGAATTATGATCATTGCTAGGACCAGAAAAAATGTACCCTTGTTTGAAGGTTAGGCCTATATTAACTTGCTCGTCTGTTGCTTTTATATAAATGGAAAATAAGTGTACGAGGTTTATGCACAAAGAAAACAGTTGCAGTGTTTTCTCCAAATGCTGAATAAAACTCAATACAATAACAAAATATATAAATTATGGTGCAGAACATTTTAGGAAAGCAATGTCTTACATTTGGTATTAAACATCACCTAGGAAAACAAGCCAGGAAATAAGGGTTAGGGTATGCTATAGGAAAGAAAGAAGAAAAAAATCTTAGACAGTGAAGTGCAACTGCACAGTTAGGTAGCCGTGCACTGGAAAACAGAAAAAGAACCCAAACTAAAGGCTATCACTGCCAACGGGCAACATTCCAGGCCCAAGAATCGACTCCGAGGGAGATTGAAACATGCATGGAAGCTGGAGCTTGCCTCATGTAAAACTAAACTTTTAACTCCTTTCTTTAAGCACACCATTGTACCCGACATAATCCAACCCATCCTGCCTGATGCACATTTCCTTTGTCTCTATCTTATCCTTCTCAGCAAAGTGCCAAGGGTATTATGTAAAATCCTAAAGAACGAAGTGTCTGTTAGATCTTTTTTTGTAACTGACTGGGTTGTCTGTTGACAGCTGGTAAGAGGTTTCGTTGTTTGGAGGTTATCGTTAATGTCAATCCTACAGAAGCTGTTCTGTACTAACCAAAACATGCCGTTGCTTGGAGGATACAGCGTTCACATGTCCATTAATGGAGGTTTCACTGTATATTCAGTTTCCCATACTCCATAGTAACTATAGAGAATCTGTAGTGCTTGGGCCAGCTGGACCATTGGGGCAACAGGGACAGTCACCCTGAGCCCCTTAAACTAAGGGCTATCAATGGTGTGAATGCTCGAACCACTAGAAATTTTTATATTTATTATTTTTTTAAATTTGAAATGCAAGGCCTTGAAAAGATATTTTTATAATGTTTTTTCTTTATGTTCTTACCCCTCCACTTTCCAATATGTTATTGTTCTTCATTGTACTTTGCATATTTAAAATGATTATTATAACCACCTTAATCAATCCTCTCGGCATTCGTAAAACAGCAAATTAAATGAGTTTTATGAATCTTTACTTTTATATAATCAACAATTTGTATGTAAACTAGATACTTGAACTGAAAAAAAATCAAAGGGACCACCGGCGTTGGAACCGCGGGAGCAGTTGCCCCCATACGCAAATGAGTGGGGGGGCAAACATCATATTTGCCCCCCTCAGTTTTCGTTCTTTCCAAATTACATATGTTCGAGATTGGAAATCTCAAATATTCGGGTTTTTTTGTAAGTTCATTTTGATAGAAACTGAGTATTGCTCTTCATTTTTTACCATGAATTATCTAGAAATCTGATTTTTTTGTAATGCAACTCCTGAGACCCCAAGAAATGCTAGCCCCATTACAGTCCAGTGGGCTGATTCCCGTTTGAAGACCAGCAATGTTTTGTGTCTCTTAATATTAAGTGTAAAAATTAGTCTTCCTGTAAAAAAGTGAGTAAAACTAAATAGGGAAATGGAAGCAGGGTGAGGAATGAAATATAGGTTACTTCAATGTTCAGTTATAGCATCTACCGGCTACAATTCCTGCAGAATTCATACCAGTCCGGAAGTATCAAAGTCATCGTTCAAGGCCGTTTATGTGTACAGAAAATAAAAAAAAATCCAGCAAATTTTCGTAATGAAGTTAGCACGTCTTCTTTTACAGTAGTACAATAAATTTTATGAAATGATAAAGTACTTTTTCTCCGACATCTTGCTCCAGCTGTCAAAAAAGAGTTCCAACGTCACTGAAAGAAACAATATCAGTGTTGTTCTGAGGCTATATATGGAGGCTAACTGTCCTGTGACTTTAGAGGCTGTGGATGACCTAGCGGTCAACATTAGCGACTGTCATGGAGGAACCTTAGGTTTGATCACGGGCAGGTGTGAACGCTCAAACCACTAAAAATCCACAGTGCGTCGGATGGGCACGTTACGTTGTCGGATCCAGGGTACTGGCCCCTGGTAATAAATAAATAAGGGCGTCTTCCTGCCCCTTTCTACCTCGTTTCCATGTCACTTTCTATAGGGCACTCCAGCCCAAATCTCCTAGCTTTCTATTTCTAAGGGTTGTTTATAAGACCAGGTGTCAGACACTCCCTTCCTAAAATCCTCTACATATGATCTGATCTGTGACTTTAGAATCAGACTGGAAATTAAAAAAAGAAAGAATATCTTTTTATAATTTTGTAAGGAATTTTTTATAAGAATCACAACGTAACCTCAATCCTGTTTCCCCAGAAAGAAAATTGTAGATTTTAACACTTTTTACTGTCTCTCTCTCTCTCTCTCTCTCTCTGAATTTTTTTTTTTTTTATTTTGATTGAAGGTTTAGCAATAACTGTGAGCAGGTCAATGGGCTATAATAAGAAGTCACCCGCTCCTAGTTTAGGGCCACTGGCTTCACAGAAAGGAGAGAGCCAGTGCCGTAAGACAAACTCATCCATGCCTCACCAGGATTTGAACGCAGACCCTTCACATACGAATGGTTAGAAGCCAGAACTTAGGCCACTGCACCAACGAAAAGGCTATCTGAACTTTCTTCAAGCCATATTATTGTTTGTTTTTTTTAAGCTTAAAGCAAATACTTTTTTGAGATAATAATATTTTTCCTCTATGATTAGATTTATTTTCTAAAGTCTGTAATGAAACTTTGCTCCGAGCCCTACAATGAAATTTCGCCCCGACTCAACAAAAGTTCCATCTAGCCTTGACTTGAGAGTTCTCTGAAGCAATGCCAAGAGCATGTGATGAAGTTTAACCAATTACGCTCGTTATTCACCTCACCAGCAGCAGAAAGTGCAAACTTAAAACAGCTTCCTGCACACAAAGAGAAATTGAAACTTTTGAGAGGAAAAAAATGGACAATTTTGCCTGCTGCTCTAAATAAGCAATGAAAGACAAATAAAAAAAAAAGTCTGAAGTACAAAAATTTTTAAGAGACAAAAATTCTTTCTTGGTGTCAGATGGAAAATAACGAGAAAAAGGTTCATTTAAGGAATTGTCCTTAGATTCCAGCAGGTGTACAAATCCTATTGACGTTACAAAAGACCTACTCCATATAGGAATTTTTCTATAAAATGTATATTTTGGCTGTCACTTATAAGACTTTGTTAAATAGAGGCTCTACTGTACCTACTGTTGCCACAACAGAAATAATCACCAAAAAATGGTACCCACAGATATTTGCTGTGAAACACAAGAATTTCACTGATGCAGAAGATCGTGAAATCAGCACTAAGAATTTTGGACAAAAAGTGGGTGCACTTTCACCAAAGTGGCTGATGCATGATTACAACTGACCAGTGCATAAAAAGATGATGAATTAACTCTTACTTCGTGCACAAAAAAAACTTTTATTACTGCAATTTTCACATGATTTCATAAAAATGTAAGGTATTGCTGCAGATGATGGGATTTTTTTCTTCAATAAAAGAAATGCTTGCTATAGTTTATAGTTAGCTTCAAATAAGCCTAATGTTAATGCAGGATGGGCTCTGATCACTCCTGAGTAGAGGAGTGGCTATGCTGTATGATTATCACCATCTATTTATTACAACTAGGTTAGAAAACCAGGTTAAATACTATTTACACACTGTAAAATTAAAAGGAAAACATAAATAAACATCATAAACAAAGTTAACAAATAAAGAACACAAAATGTGTTTTGTAATCTGCAGAAATATCAACATTTTTGGAAAAATTTATATACTTTTGTTGAAAATTCCTGCCAATAGTTTAGTATGCTTAATGAAGTAAACTTACAAACCTTTAGTGATACACAAGAATTTTGTTCAAATTACATCAGCAGAGTTGAATTTCCAAGCAGACCTCTGATTATCAGCTCTTTAAGTAGTTCTGCACATCAATATGCTTTGTTAACATATGGTCTGCAGACATCTACCATCATGGGGCAAAGGAACTAACTCTCCACTGCTACATTTCATGCAGAGTATTTGTTAGAATAATAATGATTCAGATGCATATATTTTTTATATAAAAATAGAAAACTTCTTTTATACAAAGGAAATGTAGAATAACAACAGAACACCTTACAGGAATCATTAGTTAGCTCAAAATGTTTTGCATGTTGTTTTTTTAATCAGAAATGTTTGGGCAGAATTACATAACTTATAAATATGTGATAGGTCAAAGAAATATAAAATTAAACATTCATTCCTTTAAAAGATATAATTTAGAAATTTTACAGCTACTTGTATTACCATTAAAAAAAGCAGAGGCAAATTTTGTGAGAATTTATAGTCACCATCAAGGAAGTGTGGATCACAGAGTTGAATTATATTTGTGTGCTATTTTTTTTATGCTTTCCAACTGTAGGTTGAAGAAGTGTATATGCTCCAGCTTTGTCCATCCGTCTGTCTGTTTGCATGGTACCTCATGTAAAAATGGCTCAATTATGATGAAATTTAGTATGGGGGACGAACCCAACTGAAAATGGGTGAAATGGGATCAAAGGTTAGGACATAGGATCGGGATCTATTTCATCGCCCTTATGCATCATAACATATGTAAAAATACTTTGATTGTGATAAAACTTTATCATGTTGTTCCGAAAATATACTGAACCGGTTCTGTTGAATGTCATTAAAATGGGGTCAAAGGTCAGGGCACAAGAGCGAGATTTATTCCACGGCCATTATCGTCATAACTTGACTAAAAATGCTTCTATTGCGGCAAAACTTTAGTATGTTGTTCCGGAGGTATACTGAACGAATCAATAGTCAGGGTAGGGAGGAGGGTTTGTATGCACGCAATTTCTGGTATGTTGGAAAACGTAACATAACACTGGTCGGCATGAAAATCGGCCCTGACACCATTCCTGCTGATTCTTATGTAAAACGACCTCCTGAAGCCGAATATGACCCCCGTTTCCCCCCATCACCCACCGTTTTTGGAGGAGGCCCCCCACCTAATTTTATCACTTTCCGATAATTTGGAGGGTGAAAAGGATTATTTCAGCCTTTACATTTTTTCTGAGGGGCTACAGAGGTGAAAAGTTATAAAACATGAACATCTATATCAAGGAGGTAGATTTGGGGGACCCCCCCCAAATTGTAAAGAAATCATTACAAATGATTGATTTTTCCATTTTTTTGGGCAATTTTTTCACTTATTTGCTACATATTCCAGCTACCAGCCCCTCTCATCCTCCCCCAAAACCCCGCAAATAATAAAAATATATAGCAACAATAATAAAAATATATAGCAACAGTTCGGAACATTCACTCTACCACGCTGGCTCTCTCAATACCTCGCGCGAACAGGTTCCCATGGCAATCTTGCACAGGCTTTCACAAGGTCAAACTTGTATTGCTCTTATCACGATAATCCTGCACTGTAAGCATTATCTTCCCTCAGTTGATCTGTAGCGATCGTCGAGTCTACTTGTCGGTGTTCTAGGCGGGGATTCTGTGTTTCCAAGTTGTTTAAATTGTGTCAAACGGTAGAAATTTGTTTACACTAGCCTTTTCCAAGTGAATTACAGTACGTGACTGTAATTTGTGATTAATATAGAGCATTTATTTACTGTTTAATTATGACACGCAAGTGTATAAATCATCCCGATAGATTCTGCTATGTTTGCAGGGAATTGACTTTTAAAGCGCAACGAAAACCCCTTTCTCCGCTTCTTAAAACTGCTTATAAATTTTACTTTGATTGCAAAGTTGGTGATCAGGACAAGAATTGGGCTCTCACAGTTTGCTGCACTACTTGTTACAGTAGCTTGACCAAATGGCTCAAAGATACCAGTAAATCAATGCCATTTGCTGTGCCCATGGTTTGGCGCGAACCTCGCTGTCATCTCACAGATTGTTACTTTTGTATGACTTCCACCTTCGAGTTATCTAGCAACAAAAGTAAGCATACAATTCAGTATCCTAATATCCCTTCAGCTCTAAGACCAGTTCCTCACAACGAATTATTGCCAATCCCAGTGCCCCCAAAAACCTATACTCTAGAGCCAGAAACAGATGTGACATACTTTGAGCCACAGCTTGGACCATCACATGATACGTCCACCGATGATGAAGAGTGTTCTGCTGATTCAGCTCATCGAAAACCTCACCTCGTTACTCAGTCGGAATTGAATGATCTCGTCAGGGATTTGGAGTTACCTAAGACTAAATCTCAACTTCTTGGATCTCGACTTCAGCAGTGGAATCTCTTAGAAAAGGGCGTAAAAAAATCTCTTCTTACAGGACCAGACAGTCAACCCTGCAATTACTATTTTCGGAAAATGAAGGCTTAGTGTTCTGCCCTAATTCAAATGCATTGATGATAGAACTGAAGATGACATGTGACCCAGAAAATGGCTACTGTTTATAGACTCATCAAAGACAAGCTTGAAAGTTGTCCTGTTGGCCAATGGGAATGAGTTACCATCAGTCCCGGTTGCATACTCTGTGGATATGAAGGAGACGTACGAAAAAATCAGCCCAATCCTTGATAAAATCTGTTATCATGATTATAATTGGAAACTTTGCGCTGACTTAAAAGTTGTTGCTGTACTCGCGGGCCTGCAATCAGGCTTCACAAAATACTGCTGCTTCCTATGCGAATGGGACAGCCGAGCACGAGACAAACATTATATCGTACGGAACTGGCCTCTGCAAGAAAGTTTTACTCCCGGTCAGAAAAATGTCGTTCATGATCCTCTGGTCCCGAAGGAAAATATTTACTTGCCGCCTTTGCACATCAAACTGGGATTGATCAAACAGTTTGTGAAAGCAATGGACAAGACAGGTGATGCATTTCAATTTTTGAAAAATAAATTTCCTTGTCTCAGTGAGACTAAAATCAAGGAAGGAGTTTTCGTGGGCCCCCAGATTAGACAACTTTTCAAAAATTCGACGTTTATTGAACACATGAATCGAAAAGAAAAAAGAGCTTGGCTTGCATTCCAAAATGTGTGTAAGAACTTTTTGGGTAACAACAAAAGTGATGATTATGCCGCTCATGTCGAGGAATTGCTGTCAGCGTACAAGGCCATGGGGTGTAACATGTCTCTTAAAGTGCATTTCCTGCACTCACACCTGGACTTCTTCCCTGAAAATTTAGGAGCAGTTTCCGATGAACACGGGGAACGATTCCATCAAGACATCAATAAGATCGAGAGGAGATTTTCAGGGAAGTGGAATACGAGCATGTTAGCAGAGTACTGCTGGTGTTTGGTACGAGAAACTTCTACCTCAGGGTACAAAAGGAAAGCAAGCACCAAATGAAGGTACTTATCTTATTTATTTATTATACTTTACATTTGTATTTTACTTTTTATATATTATTCTTTACAGCTAAAATAAATAATCCTTTTCACCCCTCCAAATAAAATTCATGTCCATAACATATTACTGAAAATTGATAAAAAAAATCATAAAAAATCGATCATTTTTAATGATTTCTTTACAATTTGGGAGGGGAATCCCCCAAATCTACATCCTTGCTACAGATGTTCATGTTTTATAACTTTTCATCCCTGTAACCCCTCAGAAGAGATGTAAAGGCTGAAATAATCCTTTTCATCCCTCCAAATTATTGGAAAGTGATAAAATTAGGGGGGCTCCCCGAAAACGGTGGGTGATGGGGGGAAACAGGGGTCATATTCGGCTTCAGGAGGTCGTTTTACATAAGAATCAGCAGGAATGGTGTCAGGGCTCGAAAAAAAAATTTTTTGCCGACCAGTGTAATCAATGCATTGCATGATTTTACTAACTTGTTCTTTGTAGTGAAATTTTTGTAATCTTAATTTCTTGAAGGGCAACTACAAATAGTTCAGTAGATTCTTTGTTGAAATGACCATTTTCTTCAATAACTTTTGAGGGAAAAATTAAAATAAATCCTTATGATCCCAAGTAAAAGTAAAATTAAATCATAAGTAAAATCCTTAGGTTTCATGATTTTTGAGGTGGGCTTAAAAATGAAGCTTGATCCATGTGTAGTTATTCATATCTTTTTGCATTTCATAAATCCTTTATAGTATAATATGTAGAGTAATTTAGTTCATTCATATCTAATTAATTCATATTTAAGCTTTTCTAAAGTACATTAAAAATCACAAATAATATTGCAAGGGTGATTGCACATTGAACAAAAAATATTCCCCATTAAAAATAAGAAAATAAAAATGCACTTTTCAAAAACTTGAGTAAATAATTTTTTTTAGATAATCCATGGCTGAATATGTCCACTGCAATTGAAATCATTGCAGATTATTCAAATATTTTGCAAAATATTAGGATTAATATTTCGTCGAATGAATGACGGCTAAAAATTTAACCACTAACACTAAAAAGGCAATACATGTAACTACTGATGCTAAAAAGGTTAAGAAAATGATTAATAATTCAGTTTACTATGGAAATAACTTTTTTTACGGGTCTTATAGAGGTTATTATTCAAAAAAGTTGGTGGTCAAATTTTTGAACTAAAGCCTAGTAGTTCATCATCAGGATTATGTCACTGGAGTAGTTGCTGCCACTCAGTCGGAAGTGTCCAACCGCAATTATCATAAATTGTGGTACTTCTTCTTCTTGCTATTTCCATCCCTTCTTCCAGTTTCCTGTTTACTAAGTTTAATTGGTGGGCGATTATTCTTACTGAGTCCCAATTTATGGAATGACCACTTGTTTGCATATGTCTGTCTAGCCCTGTTTTGTTACTATAATGTTCCTAATAGCTGCTTGGTGTTCTTTCATTTGGACTTTAATACTTCTTCCTGTTTCTCCCATATAAGCTGAGTCCACAGTTACAGTCGATGCAATATACTACTCCTTCTTGCAATTGGATGTCCGAGTAGTATATTGCATCGGCTGTAACTGCAGGCTCAGCTATATAGAAGAAACTGGAAGAAGTATTAAAGTCCTAATGAAAAACACCAAGCAGCTATTAGGAACATTAGTAACAAAACACGGCTAGACAGACATATACAAGCAAGTGGACACTCCATGAATTGGGACTCAGTAAGAATAATTGCCCATCAATCAAACTTAGTAAACAGGAAACTGGAAGAAGGAATCAAAATCGTGAGAAGAAGAAGTACCACAATTAACGATAATTGCGGTTGGATACTTCCAACTAAGTGGCAGCAACTACTCCAGTGACGTAGTCCTGATGATGAACCAGGCTTTAGTTTGAAAATTCGACCACCAACTTTTTTTAATAATAACCTCTATAAGACCCATAAAAAGTTATTTCCATAATAAACCATGAATAGAGGTGCCATAAATTCATTTAGAACTAATAACTCAGGTAAACATGTAGTTTAGCGTCTTAAATTATTTGGCTACGTATTTTCAAAGAATGAGAAAAAATGAAATATATATGTATATGTTAAAGTATGGAATTTGAAGGCAAATGGTGAAAAATTTTCATCATTAAAATGCATTTTAAAGATTTTTACTGCAAAACTTACCTCCAAGTACGACAACGTGAACACAGCTGCAGCAGGGCTAACACAACGCTGCAGCGACCATGTCGAGCTTGGCTCCACTGAAAATGGTCTCCTAAACGGCCAACTAACTGGCAGAAGAGTACAACAGGAAGTGGGTACATTCTTGCCAGGAAAGCATTCTAATTTGTAGTGCTACCTGACAGAAAATAGTTCATTTCTGTCGCAGTTTTTCCAAACACATGGTGCGAATTGCTTTGTTCTTACACATATGATTCCCTGATATGAAATGGAAAGTATGCAGATGCCTTTCTTTCTTCTAGAGAAGTGTCAAAGCAGATGTCGAGTTACATAGCTTTGGAAAGTGAAAGTTTTGCTCCTGGTATTGACGGCGTGGTTCGCAGTTAATTCAAATTGGATTACAAAAAAAAAAAAAAAAAAAACCTTGAAGGAGAAGTGAGTTCATACATTCCCCGTCAGAGAATCATATACAAAAAAAAAAAAAAAAAAACCCATGAAATTGTCAGATTCTGATGTGAAAAACTGAGTCAGAAATGATGAGCTATTTTCTGCAGTGTAGCACTACAAAATGAAATGCTTTCCTGGCAAGACCGTACCCAGTTCCTCTTGTACTATTCCACCAGCGAAATTGGTCACTGGAACAAGACCATCATTTCAGCTGAGCCAAGCTTGACGTGGTCACCGCGGCGTTGTATTAGGTCTGCTGCAGCTGCTGTTTGTGTCGTCGTGCTTGGACGCAAGTTTTACGGTAAAAAATCTTAAAAATGCATTTTACAGATGAAATTTTTTCACCATTTGCCATCAAATTACATACTTTAACATACGTATATCTCATTTTTTTAAATATGTAGCAAATAATTTAGGACGCTAAACTACACATTTTACCACATATAATTCATATTTATTTTTATATAATTATGGAAAACATCCGGAGTTGCTTTCATTTCTCCTTTATTAACCTGTCTTCTGCCGATGGTGGAAGCTAAGCTAAGCCAATTGAGTCCTGATTCCAACGTCTTTGCACTGGAAAAGAGGGGGAGCAGGTAAGTTGTAGCACGTACATTCTCAGCGGCACGAGCTGCCACTGTTTGCACCTCTTGTATCAATTTGTTGTCCATTTTATGTTTTGAACATATTCTGCATTACAGGGTGAGGTGGAGGGCACACATTCCAAATCCTAATATTTCTTTTTCTTCTGTTTCTATTCTTTCTTTAGCAGTGGAGCAAGTTTCTTTGCCACATGGTGATGGGTGTTCCCATGCTGTAAACAAAGCCAAACAACCAGAAGTCCACTCAAATTTTCAGAGTACACAATAATTTCAAGACATGTGAAACCAATTTCTCCTTATCACTTGCATGAAGCACACATTACATAATACCTTTAGTGCCTCAAATGACTTTGGACATTACCATTAGTCATAAAAAAAAATTACTGAAAATTAGGAAACTGCCTAATTGGGTGGAAAAAAACTGGACACACAACAAGTAAGAAAATGTTACCGGCTTATTGGACACCAAATAATAATATAAAAAATGTAGAATGTTATTGGTCAAGTCTCTATATTGGAGACTAATTTCAACCTTTAAGTTAGAATATCTGAAAAAATAACTTTTTTACACAGATCAAATGCAGCCTGTTTCAAAGCATCACACATGTAGTTGACACATTGGTTAAAGATAACCATATGACTCCATGTGGTAGTTTAGTTCTCTTTAAGCTGACCAAATTTTTCAACATTCACCTTAATTGCACTAAACTGGAAACTAGATCTCACATTTACACAAATATTTTTGAGATCTTTCCTCTTTAAAAATCAGAAACTATACAGAAAGTAAACTTGCATGTCATTCTAGCATCAAAGCATCACACATGTAGTTGGCACATCGGCAAAAGATAAACATATGACTCCATGTGGCAGTTTAGTTCTCTTTAAGCTGACCAAATTTTTCAACATTCACCTTAATTACACTAAATTGGAAACTAGATCTCACATTTACACAAATATTTTTGAGATCTTTCCTCTTTAAAAATCGGAAACTATACAGAAAGTAAACTTGCACGTCATTCTAGCATCTGCACAAATGCAGACTACTTAATATCCCCGAGATAAGAACTGCACTTTTGAGGCAGAACTTATAATTTCTCAATATTCTACACAAAATACCTCATCCTTGGACATAGGTACGATGTCTTGAAATACAATGATGTCTTGATGTAGAACACTTAGGTGAAAATTTATTGGATTTTTCTTTACAACACAAATGCCACAATAACTTGGAAAGTTTCATACTTTGTGCAATTTATATCAACTTTCTTCTATTTACACAAGCCCCTTAGAACAATGCAGAAAACAAAAAATGTAAAGCTATAAAACAATCTACACTTCCTCATTCAAATGGCTAACAAATGAAATTCACACACTTCAAAACATCTTTAAGCTCGCTAATTGTAAGCATAATGATCTTGCGACACTTTTATGATTGTTAGCAAGAGAAACTTGCGTTAAATTACAGCCTTGACTATTTCTAGCATTCATAAGTGCCAAAAACATATCATGATTTTCTTCTCTTATTTTCCCTAGTTCTTTGACAATATCACTGCTGCCATTTTTGGCCATTTCAAATAATCTTCTAACCAGTTCTAACAAGAAAACAACTTCGGAATGACCTGCATCTTTAGCTAAGTCCAGAGGTGATTTGTTACCTTTAGTAGTGAAAATACTAAATACTGCACCTTGTTTCAATAAAGAGTACACAACTTCAAGATGATTAAACTTGGAAGCATAATGCAATGCTGATACATTGTTAGGATTGGTGACTTTTACATTGGCACCATTCTTTATCAGAATGTTAACAACATCGACATATCCTTTCCACGCTGCAAGGAGCAGAGGTGTTTCATAATGAACACTCCTACTATCAACTAGTGCTCCTTCCTCAAGGCAATTTTTGATTTCCACACAATTGTTATCTTTTACTGATTTAAACAACTTTTCAGTTAATTTTAAAAACTCAATTACCTCTGTGTTACCTTCCAGTTTAGCAATACGTATGGGTAAAAGCAAATCAACATCTCCCTTGAAATCATAGTATGCTCCATTCAAAAGTAACACTTTGACGATATCTAAATCACCACTATTAGCCCCCTGATGTAGAGGAGTACAATTTACCCTGTTTACGCTATTAACACTAGCTCCATGCTCCACGAGCAGCTCAGTCATTTTTAATTGACCTTCAGCAGCTGCAACATGCAAAGCTGTAGCTTTCCCATCACCTTTAGCATCAACATTAGCTCCATTTTTCAGTAAATACATAGCGATTTCTATGTTATCAGACTTTGCCACATGGTGTAAGGGTGTCCAGTAATCAGAATCTGTGGCATTAACATCTGCTTTGTTTTGAATGAGAAACCTTATTATTCCAAAATGATCCTTTCTTGCATCTTCAATTGGTGGAACACTTGAATTGATGCTTTGCAGGCATCCAAGAATTGCTATGATCAAAGGTGTAAAGCCACTTTTCATTTTGGCACTAATATCTGCTTTTTTCCTTACCAGTATTTCTACTACCTCCAAGTTACCCTTTCCACAAGCAAAATGCAAAGCTGTAGCACCATCAGATGCTTTTGCATTAATATCAATCTCATCTACTTGAAGAAGCAGTTGAACTATTTGGACATGACTACGTTTTACTGCAAGGTGTAAAGGTGTAATATCTGCATGATCTTTAGCATTCACTTCCGGCTTGGCTTTTAGTAACATCTCCAGAATCTCTACATAGCCATATTGAGCAGCCAGATGCAGAGGTGTGGTTCCTTGACTTGTTTCTGCATTGACCTTTGCTCCTGCTGTAAGCAGAAGTTTAACCATTGCTGAATTACCCAAATTTGAAGCCATATGTAAAGGAGAAAGATTTGTAATATTTTTCAGTACCCTTGGAGAAGCAACAACATTAACATTGGCACCATATTTGATCAATGTTCTGGCTGTTCCCACATGTCCACCTACACAGGCAAAATGTAAAGGGCTTACCTGTTCAGAGTTTGCAGCATTCACATCAAATCCGTTTTTGATTAGAACTTCAACTACATTCTGATGGCCTTCTCTTGCAGCAAAATGTAAAGGTGTATCGAAGAAGTCACTTTTACTAGAGAGACCTGCACCCCTGAGGATCAGAAGCTTTACTACTTCCAACAGACCTAACAGAGATGCAAAACTTAATGGACAGAAACCTAGTTCCACTTTATAATTTAGGTCAGCTCCATGTGTTATTAATAGGTCGATTACTTGTATTTGATTTTTCCCAATCGCGAAGTATAGCGGCGTATAACCATTGGATTTGGCGTTAACGTCCAATCCATCTGCCAACAAAGTTTTCACCAAATCAAGATCACCAATCAAAGCGGCTAAATGAAGTGGTAAATTATTATTATTATCAACTGCTGCAAAAATTGAAGTTGGTTCCGCAAGCTTCAACTGAATTTGCCACTGCTCGTAAGTCATATTGGTATTTTTTAATTTCTCAAACGAAACAATAATAGCGATGTTCTAAATGAACACTGGAAAAACGAATAAAAGTTAGCTACGGTTTGACACTGTCCATCTATCCATTAACACTACTCAATTTTGCAACGATAACGATAACTGTATCCTTCTTGCCTTTCCCAAAGCCAATTCTTTGTGCAAACCGAAACTAAACGCTGGAGTCAACTGCCTGCTAAACATCACAATCGTACCGTGTTTCCTCCAGGTTGCTGTTGTCATCAAATGTTAGGGATCGGCGATTGCGTTGCTTGACAAGCTGTCCCGGATGATAGTCGAGAGTTTGGAGTCAACAGTGAGGTCGCCATTAGTAATATGTGAACCGAGAAGTGAAATGTGGAAGAATCGGGGCAATTGAATGTAAGTATAATATTCTAAAGGTAAGTTTTGTATTCTTTAATTTAAGTAATTATTTAGTTCAGTATTTCATTTATTTAAGTTTCTTTTGAGGAGGAATCTTCAGCTTATAAATATATTGGTTATTTTAAAGGGTGCGATAGATATATTTAAAGTTCGTTCTGAGCGTCAATTTTTGGACAGAATGGCGCCTGTTAAGCAGTATTCGTGTGCAATTTGTGGGAAAATTTACAGCAATAGAAGCAGTTTGTGGAAACATCATAAAGTTAGTGGACATAGCGCGCATCGACCTGTGCCAATTACGAAGGCCACCACAAAATTTACATGCATATATTGTGAAAATTCCTTTTCCTGTAGATTCACATTTAAAAGGCACTGCGAACGGTTTTCACATTTGCACAATGATTTTGGTCTAATCGAATGCTTAGAAGATAACTGTGAAAGAAAGTTAAAAACATTACAGAATTTGATTTGCCATTTAAAAGAACATGGCCATGAATTTCAAGAAGGATCACATGAATTTCCTTCTAAAGCTGAATTTGAATCGTGGAAACACCAAATAAAAAATCACCAAAAATGCAATTACATAAAAGCTTCTGGTACTGTTGCTACTTCTGCTGGACAAAATTTATATTACAGATGTCATAAATCTGGTAGAAAAGTATATAGCAAGACCAAGAAAATTGGCTTTTTATGTACAGCATACATGAATGTACATATACAGGAATCAGGGTGTGTCTGTGAAATACAACTTGTCTCATTATCGCCATGAAAATGTTTTGGCTGAGATGCACATCCCTCATGAAGATAAAAAATTAATTGCTCAACAGCTTAGTTGTGGCATTCCTCCTTTAGTTGTACTGGATAAAATAAGGGATTCATTGACAGGTGATGATCCTGATAGAATACATTTGATTACTCCAAAAGATCTAGAAAATCTAAAGAACTCTTGTGGAATTGGAAAAATTGAAAAAGATGGTAATGATTCAACTAGTATCCATCTTTATGTGGAAGAGCTGAGATCTCAAGAAAATTCCAATATCTTGCTATATAAACCTCAAGATTCATTCTCACAAGAGTGCCCATCGTTAAAGTATGAAGATTTCGTACTAGGAATTCAGACTCAACTGCAATTGGATATGTTTAAAACATTTGGCCCAGATCAGGTTATTTGTATAGACTCTACTCACAAGGTCACTGCATATGATTTTGTTTTAATTACCATAATGGTAAAAGACGAGTTCGATGAAGGGTTTCCTATTGCATGGTGTATTAGTAACTGAGAAGATCGTGAGGTCCTTATTGCATTTTTTGCTAGTATTAAGAATAAAGTGGAAAGCTTTGTACCTAGTTGTGTTATGACCGACGATGCTCCACAGTTTTACCAAGCATGGGTACAAGTTTTTGGTGAAGGGCCTAAAATGCTGCTATGTACTTGGCATGTAATAAGAGCATGGTCAAAGAATCTAAATATGATTTGTGGTAGAACTAGAGAAGAGAGTTTCCTGCTGCGGGTAGAAGTTTACCATACCTTGATGGTACTACTGGCAGAGCAAGATGAAAATAAATTTACACAATTCATGCAGGCATCTTTTGAAAAGTGGCATGAAAGCAGTGGAACACAAGAATTTGCAGAATATTTTTATAATTTCTATTACAACAGAATGGGCTGTTTGCTATCGACTAGGTTGTGGTATTAATACAAATATGTTGGTGGAGGCATTCCATCGACGCCTGAAACATAATTACATGAGAGGGAAAGTTAATAAGCGAGTTGACAAATTGATGTATCTCCTTTTTAAATTTGCCAAAGATAAAGGTTTTGAGTATTTAATTAAACTGCACAAAGTAAAAGGGGATGTGTATAAGCAAAAGGTGTCTCGTGAAAAGCATGCAAGAAGTTTTAAAATGTCATTTTCTAATGTGACTGTTGTAGATGAAAAATCTTTTTATGTAAGATCTGCTACTACCACAGATGAATATTTAGTGACTGTAAATGATGTGAATCACACTAGATGTGGAATTAAATGCACTTTGTGTGGTATCTCTAAACATGCCTTTTCATGCATGTGTTACTGCTACCTTGTTCAGTCTGTTATGTGTAAGCATATTCATCTAGTGTGCCAATACAGGAAGAATAACAACATTTCAAGTGTGACAACTGAGGAGCTTGCAGCTTCAGGGATTCCACCTGAGATTGTTGCTGGCCACTTTAAAAAATCGTCTTCCACTGTTGATGAACTGCGAAGAAATTTGATTGAGAGAACACAGTGTTTGCTACAAAGGTTAGGAAATGAAGTTGATAGAGTAGTTTTAGAAGAATACGAAAAATCTTTGTCAGCTAATGAGAGGTGCCTGTCATTTTACCAAGCATCTACTTCATTTTCTGTAGTGCACCAACATGCACCAAATCAAAATATTGAACAACAGAGGCAGTTCAGATCCACAAGGAAAAAGAAGACACCTCAGCGAAGAATTGCGAAACCTTCAGCTGCAGAGGCTGCAGCTGTGAAAAGTCATTTAGAAGAAATATCTTATTGTACCGAGGAGAGATTGACTAACTCTGAATCTCCTGTTGAATTTTTAACGACGTTAAGGAATGATAATGGATCACTTCCTGTTAGCAATGTTGATTATGCTGTCTGTGCTAATGAAAATGACATCCATTTAGAACAGGAAATGTGTGCCAACTATGTTGATGTTTTTACTGTACATGATCAGGACATTATGTTCCCAAGTACATCAGTTGGTAACATAAAACCATCAGATGAAGAATACAGAATTCTAGAATATATTTTAGGTGACAGTACAAAAGACTTTTTGAAACAGAAGAAAATTGTAGAAGTTTGTGATTTGCCAGATGATCATGAATGCATATCTAGTGATATTTTAAATGTTGATTTGCATCTCGTAGAAGCCTACTTTTCAAAAGATGCATGGGCAGTAGTTGAACACAGAGTCAAATCTGTAAAACAAGAGTGGCGATGTTGGGACTGCAATGTACTTTCAGATCAGTATAATATGGTAAAATGTGATTTTTGTGAAAAGTGGTATCATTTTCATTGCGAATTTTTAGAAACGCAGCCTTGCGAAGAATGGCAGTGCAGGAGCTGTAGAATTATACTGGCGTTGAATAGCATGTAGCACTTTCTAGTGGACAAGAAAATTTTAACTTGGAAAACTTTGTATTCTAAAGTAATGAAACTCAACGCATGCCAGTTGGAAAACTTTCAGGACTGGTGTGTATTTTTATTCTCAACAAATTCCTTCTATAAGAAAAAGTAAGCCATACAAAACGTACTGAATTTACCGCATTTAACATTTATTATAGTAAATTATGGTCACCAACTTAGGCAAGAAACTTGATGACAATTTTTAAAATTTCCTATTCTAAAATGATGAAATTTCATACATGCCAGTTGAAAAACCTTCAGGACTGGTTTGTTTTTCAACAAATTTCTTACCCTGTAAGCAAAAGTGGAAAAAAAGAAAAAAGTGTGCAAGACTGAAAGTCAACGTACTGAAATTACTGTGTTTGACGTTTATTATATATAGTTAACCACCTCCACTGAACTTCATGGACAACAAACTTAATAGCAATTTGTGAAACTTCATACATGCCAGTTGGTAAATTTCAGGACTGGTGTAGTCTTTTTTTTCGTCTCAAGAAATTTCTTCTCCTTGTCAGAAAGAAGTATACAGGACTGTAACTAAACATGCTGATATTTGATTTCACATTTGCTATAGTAAATTATGGTCAAGAAACTTAACAATTTTCCAAACTTCCTGCTCTGAAGTGATAAGACTCCATACATGCCAGTTGGTAAATTTTCAGGACTGGTGTGTGTCTTTATTATATTTTCAACAATTTCCTTCTGTAATAATAATAATAATAATAATAATAATAATAAAACTAAAAAACTTACAGGATTATAGCAGAATGTAGTCATCTGAATTCCAGTTAGCCGTCGTCACTGATCTTTATCATTGTTTGATACTTGCAGAAAGGGTTTTGTGGAATTGTTTGACTTGGAAAAATGCACTGTTGGTTGTACACGTGCTGCACATCTGTTCCTTCATTTTGTATCTGTGTGAGTGCATGTTGATAAATTTTTATCTTTGTAACATTTGAAGTTTTTTTTTTTTCTGTTTAGCATTTTGAGGTGAAAGTTATTTTCATTTTCTAGGTTGTGTGGTGTAGGTGTTAGTTTTTTTGTTTTCTTATTATGGTAGATGTTACTTTGTTTCATCAGTTAATTAGAAAATCAAGTTCATTTTCACAAGTCACCATGATTTCAGTTTTGTTACTCCAAGGTTTAGTAATTATGATTTCTCATTTTAAGTGCATATGTTATTTTATTTCATTTGCAGTTGTACTTGCAGTGATGCAATATGAAAACTTTTTCTTGCATCAGCAAATAAGTTACGTTGGTTTTCAAGTTGAGGGTTTTTGTTGTGCCTCTTTTTTATCTTTTTAAAAAATTGTTTATATTTCAAGTAAGAAATATGGAATTTATTCTGTCTTGTATACATTGATGCCTTGTATTGTGTAGCCCAGTTTTTGTTTTTGGTGAGGGTCTGGCTGTATGCCTGGGACACTGGCTGCAATGGCTGTGGCATCATGTTGGCCTTATAATTTATTTTTATTGTGAACTGTAGAGTACAGTTGCCTATTTTGTGTGAGTCTCCGGGCTTTCCCAAAGTTTTGCTTTGCCAATTGTACCTGGTTTCTTTGAGCCAGTTGCAGGTGTGACTGGTACAAGAAATGACATTAACTTGTGTTATTTATTTTGCAGGTTTGGTTGACTATGGGGGCATGATTGAGGGGGTGGGATGTCTGTTATTTATTGCCTAATTGTGAGTGAATGGGGGGGGGGATGTCTGTTATTTATTGCCAAATTGTGAGTGAATGTGGGGGGAGAGGATGTCTGTTATTTATTGCCTAATTGTGAGTGAAGGGGGGTGATGGCTGTAGTGTGACGGTTCAGTGCGATTGCCCGGCATGTTTAGCGTGGCGGAAGTGAGGATAACCGCTGGATAGAAGAACGTGGGCCTACGAGAGTTCTTCTCTTAGGCTAGTATGTATCGGGGGTTCATGTGGTTTTTTTTTTGAGGAACCATGATGTGTGCATGGGGGGGGGGGGGTATCACCTGCCGATCTGACCTCATGACTGCAATATTCATGAGGGGTGGGGAGGCACTGTGTTTTTGGTGATTTGGGCAACAATCAGCTAAGGTGATTTTGTGGATTCACCGCAGCTGACTTCGTATACTGGTGGGAGGATGTCGTGCGAGAGCACATTATGGCACTTCTCTCATTTCAGTGTAAAAAGTGAAACTTATACGAAGACATGAAACAAAAGACTTTAAAATGAACACCTTTTACTTTTAACTAAAAAAGTTGTTTAAAATATATTCTTGCAGTTGCATCTTTATGTCATGTATATAATTGCTACTCCAATCCATCGTGGGATATGAATGTTTGGTATGGGTAGAAAATCATGTATTTGATATTAAAATACAACAGAACCTCATTTATATGTTTTTATCACTGATATGTAAAGTATTGCTGATAAAAAATTCTTCATTGACCTTAATGTTAAACTTTCCCTGTTTCGTTTACATGTTTCTTCAGTTATATATTAATTTTACTTGGCTCCTTGAAAAGCATGTAAACAAGATTCCATCTATGTATTTTTAGCTTTCCTGGGAGAAGTGCTTCCTAAGTGTTACATTTATGCTTTTGTGTACCCTTCCACAGCAGTTGGCTGCAGGTTTGTTTACATTTGAGATTGTGCTTCTCCATGTAAGAGAGATATATAAATACACATGTTCAAAATTAAGAGAATTTGCACATTTTGTTGAATTTCTGAAAAACTAATGGACACATTTTAATGAAATTTGGTATGGATACACAGTTATATAAGAGAAAAAATTATACCATACAACAGTCATGGTACGCACTCATGATCGTCAGTAAGGCTCATCAGCGTAGGAATGTCCAAAATCCACGTTGCAAGATCGAGCATAAAATAACTCTAATATGGGGTATGGTCCCCTCTCATGGTCATACAGCTCTCACAGCGCGATGTCATACTGGAAATGAGGCAGTTGATGAGTCCCTGTGGCAATCGGTCTCGCACCTGCAGCAACGCAGTTTTCAGCTCCTGGATGGTTCTCGGAGGGGATGGCGAGCTGCAATTGCCCTCCCAAGAGCATCCTAGACATGTTCAATAGGGTTTTGGTCTAGCAATCCATCTGGCCAATATCCTCACTTTCAAGGTAATCGTTGACCAGGTGAGCCCTACGTGGACGAGCATTGTTATCCATAAAAAGGAACAGAGGGCCAACTTCACCCCTGAAAAGTCTAACATAAGGCTGTAAGATCTCATCCCTATACCTCTCATAAGTCAGGGAGCCTCTGTCAAACACATGGAGAGGTGTGCGGCCGTCCGACATGATGTCTTCCCAGACCATGACACCTCCGCTGCCATAGCGGTCCCTTTCTCGGATGTTGGAGGAAAGGTATCTGGTCCCAGGTTCTCTCCAGATGAAGGTACGTCAAGAATCAGTGTCCAGGCTGAATCGTGACTCGTCTGTGGAGAGACTGTTACCCCACTGAAGTCTGGTCCAAGGCTGATGTCTGCACCATGCTAAACATGCTCTCTTGTGTGCTGAAGTGAGCGGGACGCAAACAGCAGGTCTTCTGGCAAAAAGCCCTCTCTCATGACGCTTTCGGGAAACAGTAACCCTTGAAACTCGGGTTCCAGTGGCGGCATGCTCAGCTCACGAGATAGCTGTAGCAGTCCTGTGGCGCCTCGCTGAAAATGTCAAATAACGATCTTCATGCTTGGTTCCGAAAGTCTCGTCATGGAATTGGCAAAATCTATTCTAGGAAAAGGCTATACATTATACCGTATATGGACAACTATTATTTGTCTCCACAATTATTTATGTATTTATTGGCAAACGCTGTAGGAACTTCACAAAAACATAGAAAGAATATTCCTCGTAATCTTATATCCTGTGAACTGAAGAAAGGAGAAGTTAGAACCATGTCCAGCAATGGTTTACTGGCTCTGAAAAGGAAGTATGTTAAGTACGAAGCAGGAAAAAAAGTAAAAGGTGGTGGTGAAGAAGTTGTGATAAAACCAGCATGTGTAGTTGTGTACAATCAGAATATGGGTGGCGTTGATTGATAAGATCAGGTGCTTGCATGTTTTCCCATAATGCAAAAATGTGTAAAAGGGTATAGAAAAATATTTTTCAATATGATAGACATCGCTACATTCAACAGCTACTGTATATTTCATATTCCAAAATTATTTGTGCCGCTCCGGTGGCGCAGTGGTCTAAGCGATGGCCTCTGATCATTCGTCCAAACAGGGTCCATGTTCGAATCCCGGTGAGGCATGGATGTTGTGTTTGTCTTACGGCACTGGCTCTCTACCTTCCCTGGAACCAGTGACCCTAAATTAGGGACGGGCGACTGCTTATAGCCCATTGAGTTGCTCACGGTGGTCGTTAAACCTCCAATCAAAAAAAAAAAAATTATGTGTGACACAAAACAAAAAGGTATTAGCGATTTTCGTTTGAGTATTGCAGAAGAAATATTGACGTAAGAGTCATTGCCGGAATATAATGTTTGCGGACGTCCTTCGCAAGGTGACACTGCTCGATTGAAGGCAAAAAAGGGGATATTTTCCAGAACATATTCCACCAACTGCATCGAAGGAACATCCTGCTAAGAGATGCCACGTTTGTTCCAATACCTTTCCATGTTCCTGAATGTTTCAAAACATATAATATGCAGCAAAACTATTAGTCTAATTTACTATTTTTCTAATAATTAATGACTTTGTGGTTTCCTCTAATTAGTTCAGTATTATAAATATTAAATGAGAATTATAGAGGATAAATTTATTAAGGTACTTTACCTCTCAGATTTTCGATCTTCGCACTAGATCATCGTCAGGAGTTCTTGTGTCTGACTACTTCCACAGGTCTGGGGAAGCCTGGTGGAGTTTCCATCCAGCATGGTTGTTGATGTTGTGTCTTGTAAATTTCCAGGAAGTCCTCTGATTTCCGGATAATTGCTTGGGATTGAAGTTTGATTACTTGCAAGGAGTCCCAGTCCATTCTGTGGACAGTTTGTTTTTATGTGCCTGTCTAATCCTGTTTTATTTAATGAATGTAACATTTCAAATAAAATAGGATTAGGCAGGAACATACAACAAAATGGATTGGGACTCCTTGCAAGTAATCAAACATCAATCCCAATTATCCGGAAATCAGAGGAAATCCCTGGAAATTTACAAGGCACAACATCAACGACCATGCTGGATGGAAAATCCATCAGGCTTGGTCGCCAGACCTGTGGAAGTAGTCAGACACAAGAACTCTTGACGATGATCTAGTGTGTAGATCGAAAATCTGAAAGGTTAAAGTACCTTAATAAATTTATCCTCTATAATTCCTGTTAAATATTTATTCAGTCAAACCCCTATTTAACGGACTGCGATTTTGCGTACATTTTTTATGGTTCTGACGGAATCACATTGAAATTAATGCTTGTCGTTTCCCGATTTAGCGAACATTTTATTTTTTAAACCACAAAACTATGTTAACCAGCATTTTCACGTTAAAAGTTAGCCCAAATGTAACCGAAGCAGAACTGAAAGTTAGCTGCTTTAGTGATGCTGGTAACAGTATAGAATGTGCTAAAAAGTACTTGATGCCCTTCCATATTAAGGATGATGTTTTTCATGCACTTCATAAAAGTGAAGCTGCAATTTATAAAGCTAAACGTTCAGAAATTAAAAAACAAATCTTCTCTAAAGCGTTTCTTTTCTACAATGTAAAAAGGTAATCAACACATTCTGTTTTTGCAAGTTAATTAGTACTAATTGATATTCTGTTTCATGCAGTTTAAGACACTGAAATCATTATTTAAGAAGATAAATGTTTGAGAAAAAAATCAATTCTTGTATTTTTCTCGCAATTTTAAAGTACGCTTAAATTTTGGTGCTACATATCGAAGTCTAATATCTATGAATTATGTATTTAATATGCAAAGTAAATGTGTACATATTATAGCATTTTTGATACTATACATAATTTAAATGTCACTGAAAGAAACAGAACATAGCTGCTTACATATTCTATTATGAACACTAGCTTAATTTGAATGTTTCATTCGAAAGGCTTCCTCGATTTAGCGAATTCCACGATTTTACGTACAAAACTGTTGGTCCCTTGAAGTTCGTTAAACCAAGGTTTGACTGTATTACTCTTTTTATTTTTTCATTCTAAACTATAAACATATGCCAGAACATAACTATCTTACATAAATGCACTGCTTTTAAAAGCAGTACTTTATTTTCCACCTTTGTACATTCAGGGCATCGGGCAAATTGCATTAGTAT
This sequence comes from Macrothele yani, assembly GCA_039090855.1. NCBI lineage: Eukaryota > Metazoa > Arthropoda > Arachnida > Araneae > Macrothelidae > Macrothele > Macrothele yani. The sequence goes on from CM077028.1 coordinate 15,809,682, forward strand.
GTTTTGGTCCAACAAATCGGCATTTAATCATAAGGCAAAGGGTTGATATTGATGTTTCCTCAGTACCTTGTGAATTCTGAATTCTGAATTGGTTAAAGAATTAGACAGAGGTAAGTTAATTGTTCCTACTGAGTGTGCTTTATATGCAATGTGTGCTGTTAAACTTCCACAGCATAATATTTTTTCATGTAGATTAACGGACAATGCATCTGTAAAAACTCTTCATACTGTATTAGAAATCATATGTTTGTTTTCAAGCAAAATTATGATTAATGATTTAAAGTTAGGAATTATTTCAGGGATGGCGAGAAATGTGCTACGAAAAAAATTCATTTGAAAAATAGTATGTGTTTTTATTGTAAATGAAATTGCTTGTTAATAATTTTTGTACTGTTATTATAAAAGTGTTAGCTAGCGGTAAAGTTGTAATTTTAATAATGCTGAAGGTGTTTGGGAATGCATTGTCAAATGTCCTCCTTGTGCTTTCATTTCAGCCAGTCACCAGCCTTGATTTTTCACATGGTTAATGTTTTATAAAGTAACATTGCTTTGTTGTGTGTGTGTGGCTAATTTTGATGATGCAGATTCCTACAACCTGATCAGGAAAAACAAAGTTGGGGAAAATATTCTGAAGCTGAATGCAGTTGCACAGCTAGTGATGACCAGCACCTGCCTTCTTTGAAACTATTTGAAATAGGCGTTTGTGGCACATATGTAAAAATTGTGCCCATCTGTCTCTTTTGATAGTAGTTCTTGCTTCGTGCCACAGAAAATTGGAAGACAGACTCCAGAAGGTAAGTTGATTTTTTTTATTATCAAAAGCTCATTAAAAAGCAAAAATTCTGTGAGTGGTGACTGACTAGCATGAATTCTGTGTACAACTATGAAGTGAAATGAAATAGTCAATGGGGAACATCTTTCATATATTACAGGGTGTATGCGGGGGAGGCACCCTCCGTTAAAACTACATCTCCGCCGCTTAAGTTAGAGAATACTATATTTTCAGGTTGGCTGTTACCCAATACCAGTAAGAAATCTAGAGCTTGGTGCAAATTGTGCATGAAAAACTTTGACATTTCCAACATGGGTGTATCTGGATTTAAAAGCCGTATGAAAGGTAAAAAACATATGGAACTTGTTAAATGTGCAAATGCTGCTATTTCTACATTACCACCATTAGTGATTACACGAAAGTGCAATGCCACATGGAAAAACTGTCTTTCACCATAAGCTCATGCAAAGAAACAGAAGCTTCAAACTTGAGCAATACAAAAGTGGGAGCTTTTGTGACCCGCACGGAATGCCTGAGATCGGAGGTGCTTGCTGGCTATGAAATTTGTATACAGCCACTATGCATATAACCAGAGTTGTATAAAAATAAAATGTATTTGAATACACAACCACTGAAATAGAAAAAAACATGCTGCAAACCTACGAACCATGAAAAAAATATCATAAAATGATTTAAAGAAAAATTAATAAAACATTAAATAATTATTAGACCATTACAGATTCCAATGATGATAAAATAAGTACATTACAATTGAATGTGCAGCAATGTGTGTGAAATGGACCTTTATGGCAAAATAGTAAAATATTGAACTAATGAACCTCATAAAAACAAGAGACTAATTAAAGAAAGCTTTTATGTCCTGAAAAACAGTTCCGTTAATGAACCTTCAAAAATTATAAATAGCATTTTCAGCATCTTAATTCAACACTTAGTAGACTTACAAAATACATCAGAAAAAGATTTTAATAACTAGCAACTGCAACCGGAACTTGGCAATAAAATTGAAACTGTTTCTGTGTAAGCAAAACTTTTGATGCAGTTCTTATACATTGAGAACAGGCCTTGATAAAATCTAGATTCCAAAAACATCTGTAAAAACAAAAGAACTCAGAAGATGTGAAAAATAATTTAAAGTTCTTCAAGTTAAAATTGAATTAAGTATAGTTAAATCTGAGTAAAGCCTTCAAGTAAGTGTTACAATAGTTGTAAATACCAAAAACATGATGTCCCTTCGTGTACAACATTCTGTGCCACTCACTTCTGCTGTGAAACAGCAGAACTAATCAGAACACTGTTTCTTTGGCATCAAGCTAGTGTCACAAAATGTAAAACATAATCTGTGTGCACAGAATATGCTACACATACATGTTTAATAACTGGATGTCCATAGTGTGACTACATGTTTCTATGGCTAAGCAAGAAGAGCTAATATTTTACTATGGAAAAGGGAAGTGTGATTTTATCTTACTGTTGTGAATGTCACTTTTTTCTTATCAAAGGAATAGTGTTATATTTTCCATGATATTACCTACACTCTGGGAATGGGGGTTTGACTATAAAGAAAACTCAGCTGTTAACAGGGTTCTGTAACCCATGTTCAAATCCTAGATGCACATTCGACACATTGTATACCTTCTCGTAGTGACGTTATATTTTTTTGTGCAACAGGGTCACTGTATTTTTGTGCAACTAGCCATGTGACACAAACTTAAGATACTGTTATTTGAATTTAACAGAAACAACAAACATTAGATTTTGGTCAAATAGAACTTGATTTAACATTTCTGCATTTTTACTAATTAACCTTTTGCATATGATAATATTCAAATTAGGCACGACTATGAATGTTTCACTTGTTTGTTTCATTTTAATACTATGCATATCTGAAGTAGTGTACTTTTTTGTTATATTTGTTTGCTTTGTAATAAACATGTTAATTTGCAAATTTCGTGTCTTTTTCTTTTGGGTGCCTGTTTCTTGCCAAACAAATTTTTCTTGAGTGCAGCATCTCTGCACCCTATTAAAAGTATGGGAATTTTTCCATTGGGACCTGGTGCACATCCAGGACAGTTGTATAAAGCGATGGTGTATATTTAGAAGATACTAAGGCATTTTTTTTCTGTAGTGAACAGCCAAGCTACAACCAGTTCAACCCCTCAATTATAGTGGAATACTAACCATGCCATCTCCATGGCTGAGTGGTCTGAATCTGTGGCTTCTGACCATTTCTCTGAAAAGGACTCGTGTTCACATCACACTGAAACATTGTTGGTGTGGTTGTCTAATGGCACCGGCTAGTCCTGCTGTGGAACCAATGGCCCAAAATCACTGGTTACAATGGCATGTACTATATATTGTATTTGACAAAACCAGTAACAGTGGAGAAAATCTGCTTTATGTTTTAGCATGTTTATTTCTGTTAAAATGCAGTTTCCATTCCTTGCATTCTATTCAGGGTTGGACTGGATGCGACTAATCGGCACACACGATCCGATCCATATTGGCCAATATATTCAAGCAACTACTCCCCCCTCATTCCTCGTTAAACAAAAATTATGACGGTTAATATATATCAAGTACGTGGAGATAATGTAAATGGACGATGTCATCGCTCTTTCCACGTTATTTTATAAACAACGCATAGCGACTGACACTGAATTATGACACTGAATTTTTGGGTGTAATGAGCACGTCTTTTCAATCTGTTCTGAAGTGAATTAAATTCATCAAAGCTATTCAAAGTCAATGGGACCAGTATGAAAAACAACAGTATCTGACCAAAGAAAGAAGTTTTTCCTTTGGGCTTCTAATCTCATAAGTATGGCTGTAAACGTAATTGTGAACTTAACGCACTCTGGTTGCAGACATGTGCGTTAAGAAAATTTTGAAATTAGAGAAACATTTCGCAGCAGAAACCTCTCCAACACAGAAACATTTTTTAAAATCTGACTCTTAGAAGCAGAGATATCCACAAATATAAGATATGCATCTACGCCTCCTGGCTAGAAAAACATCCATTATTTTAAAAAGAAAGAATTCTCAAGACGTTTTTCGATGTGAGCGGTATCGGTCCAGGAAAGAATTTTTTCAGTTGAGTTTTCAGGAGCTCAGATTTTGCTGCAAATATATCAGAAGTAAAAATTAACACCTATTCCCCCTGGTGCTCAAACCATTCTTTACTAAATATCAGAAATTATATGAAAAACATTTACCATCAGGATCTGTATGCAATTCAGGAAGAATTTTTGAAATCAAAGTTTTAGAAGCAGAAATATCGGGAGAAATGCACTTTACCATAACGTGCCCTAGCGGAGAGTCTATGAGTTACTTGAAAATATTAAATTATATAAAATCATTTCGCGCCGGGAACACTATCCAACAAAAAAGGAAATTTTCAAATCAGACTCTTAGAAGTAGAAATATTGACAGAAATAAGATATATATCTACGCCTCCTGGCGGAGAAACCATGCATTATTTTAAGAAGGAAATATTCCGAAAAGTTTTGTTGACGTGGGTAGTATGAGTCCACAAACGATTTTTTTTCAATCGAGATTTTAGAAGCTCAGATTTGGCTGCAAATACATCAGAAGCAGAAGTTAAGACTTATGCTCCCTGTTGGCCAAACCATTTTTTAACAAAAATAAACAATTTGAGATCTGGTCAGACTAGATCTCTCGAAAACGAAGTACTTGGCAAAAATGGAACTAATTCAGCGTGCTTCGAATAATTTTGATTGTCAGTGATTTCGGTTTGCTCTACCAAATCAGTCTGCCCCAGAATCAACGGAATAGTCAGATTTGTCCTCTTCGGCTTTCCATTTAATTTGTGCACAGGAAGATTCAGCTGAGTGATCTAGTGCAAACGGCTCTGGTGTACCAGTCCAACGCAGTGGGACTGGTGCACCTCGGCAGACATCAGTACTCGACCGCCGCCTTCAATGGTAGCCCCCCAAATCCACACTGGACGACATTCGACAAGGTGTGCAGGCAGCAATGGACATGGCCATAATGACACAGAGTGTGAATCTCAGATTAGGCTCTCGCCAGCCATGGCGGCGACTGGCAGTCATCGTCCCGTGAGGTTGGGGGCAGAGGAGTCTACTTCCTCCTGGCCCCGAAAATTATGGGTTCCCCTCGCCTTTCAACGAGGTCCTAATTATAGGGACAGAAATCATAGGATACCTAACTAGCAACGGGTAGGCCCAGATGTGGGCAGTCACACGGCGAGGTATTGAGTCCACTAGGTCCCGAGAGTGGGCAGCAGTTATGTTCACTCAGGCGTCTTGCACCGCTGTCCATAATTCAATCGCCTTCCTGGGAGGAAGATCTAAAGCGCGAACGAACCTTTCCTTATAGCATTCGTAAGATTCTCCACAAGGTTCATGTCCGATGAACGAGGAGGCTCATCCAGTGTGGGAACTTCTTCAGAACGCCTATGTGGGGAGGCGCATTGTCTTGGTGGAAGAGTCCATTGCCCTGTGGGTACATGACTACCATGAACGGGTGCAGATGATCTGCCAGGATGGATACATAATGTAGACTTTTCAGAGATGCATCAAGGCGTACGGGAGGACCCAACGTGTGGTAGTTGAACATAGCCTAGACCATATATAATAGCCTCCACCAGCCTGAACTGTCCCTTGTTGACATGTCGGACCCATTGTTTCGTGCGGTTTCAGCCAGAACCGCAACCCTGCAGTAACTGGAAACTGGATTCCTCGGACCAGGAGACCCGTCTTTACCGTGTAGTGCCGATGTTCTTTCACCCAGTTAAGGCATAGAGTCCGGTGATGTGTCGTTAGCAATGGGACTAGGGTGGTTCACATAATCTATTGCGGCTTAGTCGAGAAGTTTGTGGCACCTTCCTCTTTTAATTCGTCGGGTATTCGTGCCACTGTTGCTCTCCGGTTGATTGCAACTGTGCACGACACGTTGACGGACACAGCGCTATATCCACGATGCGATGTTTTTCATGAAATGACATATTCCCGATACATTCTTCATAGTGTCGAAAGAGAGTAGTGTGATTCTTGTACCACTATCATCCCCCTTTCAAACTCTGTTAACTCACGAACTTTCTCTATGCCGACCTGCCAAGCGATGGGTTCGTACACTAGCAAGAGTGATTATGTCGCGTGGCACAGGAACTAGGTATCTCACGATTTCTGTTCTATCAGTGTATTAGGTCTTAACATTCTTATGTTTAAATCGCGGCTCGACGATATCTAAAAATCAGGTGTAGAACAGCTGAAACGGTTTTAGGGGCCAATGCTTTCAAAGAAGCATAAAGCGCTACCAGCAGCTTCACCCACATTTCGTATTCGTATTGACTGATGTCTGTAAAACTTATCGAAGTCAGTTAAAACACGAAACTAGAAATATGCTTGTGATATTTAATACGTAGTGCATTCTTCAATCTAATAAATAACCTGCGCAGTTTTCATAAAAATTGGCTGCATTTTCCAGTGTTCTCACAAGAACTTAAAGTGATTCGTAGATTGTATCTTGAAATTTTTAATAATTCAGCAATGTATACTTTTCTTGGTGCATGTTTTGCGTTATTCAATGCGAAGTCACTGTGGATTTAGCCCATTAACGGTTTCAAGTGCACAAAGGGAAGTGTGGGCGGATAGTAGTGCAAAAGGCAAAACTGCTTCGCCGACCCCGACATGAAACGTTTACCCTTAGTGAGTCACTGCCTTGAAATCTGTTTGTCTTAGAGCCCTCTCTGTGACTGAGTGGAAATCATACGAGACAACACTAATACTATTTTTTTCTATATATATACTAGGGGTGTTCAAATGAAAAGGTACGAAATGTCATAAGAACGTAACCGTTAACATATTTGCCTATGCCGTATGGGAGAACGTAGCGACACATCTAGGGATGCGATTGGAGTCGCCGGCGTGGATCGGAGCATGCGCGGGCGCCCGCATGCGATGGCAAGGTGTTGCTCACCGTCTTTTTCGACGTCCAAGGCCCACTACTTGTTGAATTCCTCCAGCACAGACGAACCATTAACTCCGATGTGAACTGTGAGACACTCCGAAGCCTACGCAGGTCCATCAAGAACAAAAGACCGGGGTTGCTCACGGAGGGGGTGTTTCTGCTCCATGATAACGCGCGTCCGCACGTCTCCAGGGTCACACACGCGGAACTGGCCAAGTTCCAGTGGGAGCAGCTTGACCATCCGCCCTACAGCCCGGACATGTCGCCCTGCGATTTCCATGTGTTTGGTCCCCTGAAAAAACATCTGAAAGGGAAGCGCTTCCACTCGGACGACGAACTCAAGGACGCTGTGCAGGACTGGGTCTCGTCACGGCCACAGGAATTCTGGGAACAAGGAATCCTTCGGCTCGTTAATCAATGGGATCGTTGTGCTACGGCCTGTGGTGTATATTTGAATAAAGTCTTCATTTATACACACAGTGTCGTTTCGTACCTTTTCATTGTACATATAAGCTGTGCATCGTCTGAGGTGTAGCGGCATGTCCCCTGGGCATGGGCGTCTGCAGGAAATTTTTCAAAGGGGGTCAACTGTAATTAATTAAGGTTTGGCTAATATGTAGAAAACAGTAATTCGTGAAAATGAAAGATTAATACTATTACTATTACTACTACTTACTTACCACACTAGAACACTACTACTACTACTGTTATTATTATCATTATAAATAGATGCTCCTCTTGAAAAAAGTGTATGTTAGTAATAGTCATGTATTACCATGTACATTGTTAACTGTTTTAAAAATAATGAACAGTGTCGAGGAGGGCCACGCCAAGCTTTTTAAGTTCAGCACACACCCCCATGAGCGGAACTTGTTTAGGTGTACTACCTTACGGTTTGCTAGGTTTTACACTTTCACGTTATCGTTTTCTAATTCCAAATTTCCAATAAAATTGGGATATTAAATTAAACGCCCCAAACTCCATCTTTCCTTGCGGTCCAGTTCTGTGAGTGTAAAAAAAAAGTAATATATAAAATAAAATAAAGGGAAATATAATTCTACAGGGGGTCAAGTGAACCCCCGCACGTCGGCGCCCATACCCCTGGGCCCTTGGTAATGGTAGTCCCCTAAGCTATAGCCCCGTTAGACCATGGACTTGGTTAGATCCCTACTTAATCCAGCGCTGACTCTTGTCAGAATGCTCTTGAATAATAATACCGTAGAATTCTGAGGAAGCAATAGTTTATCTACCGCTAGATGAAAATCTCCAAAGTTTTTTGAACAATCTTCTTATATTTAACTTATGTTAAGGGTGTGTAATGTGTGATCAGTTGCTCTTCACTCAAATACTCTCCAGGTGCATTTTCCCAATCGACCATTACATTTTCTTCAAGTTCTTGACAAAAAGTTCCCGGATCATACTCTGAGTAAGAATATTATCAATCCACTGCTGGATACAGGAATGCAGTTCTAAATAAAAAAAGTGCCTTAGCGGTAAATGGATTGAGAAAAACAACCCAGGAAGAATTCCTTCAAAAGTTTCAAAAGCCCTGTGAAATCAGATTTTTTTTTATTTAGTATTTTTCATTCGATTTTTATTACTGATTACTTTTATCAATTGATTAAAATTGCTTAATTTGAGCAATTTTAAATAGAAGAAAGAATGTAACGTAAGAGTTATACACTGGCGTGCAAAAATTAAGGACGAGACGGTTTTTCGAATGTAATGTTGTGCGGAAGTGCTCCACATCGACTCAAATCATACCATAAGATCCCCAAGATGTAAGAATATGGGACAAGTGAGCAAAACCGTCCAAACAAGGAATCCAAAGGATACAAAGGCACTTTATTGAAAAGGTAGCTTCGAGCACAACTGGACAGAAGACAGAAACGTCCATGTGACAGGCGGCTGCCAAGAAAAATCCAGTCTTTAGTAGGGGATATGATCACCCCTGACTGCGTTGCAGGATTTACAACGTCTGTTCATGCTGAAGACGAGGTTGTCAAGGAGCTGTTGAAGCATCGCGGCCCATTCCTCTTGTAGCGCCAATCGCAGCTGCGGAATCGTTGCTGGCGGCTAGTGACGTGCTGCCAAGCGTCTCCCGAGAAGGTCCCACACGTGTTCGATTGGATTTAGGTCCGGGGACCATGCGGGCCGATCCATGCGTTGAATATCTTCACTTTCCAACAGCTCTGCGACAGCCACTGTACGATGAGGTGTAGCGTTGTCGTCCATGAAGATTAACTCAGGACCCACAGCACCTCTAAACAGACGCACGTGAGGCAGGAGAACCTCGGTACAATAGCGGACACCAGTGACTGAACCTGATTGGAAGATGTGGAGGTCAGTACGGCTACCAAACATGATACCGCCCTAAACGAGAACTCGGCCACCTCCAAACCGGTCCCTTTCGATCATGCTGGAGGTGTGATTGCGTGTTCCCTGCTCTCTCCAGTTGTGTATACGTGCAAAATCGCTCGTCAAACTAAATCAGCTCTCATCCGTAAAGAGAACTCGACCCCGTTGCTGATCTGTCCAGTTCTTGTGTTCCTGGCACCACAGAAACCGCCGTCTCCGATGAGCAGGCGTTAATGGCACACACCGTACTGGTCGTCGTGCAAATAGACCACCTTTGTGCAGCCTATTGGCCACGGTAAAACGCGATAACGGATGTCCAGTTGTCTGTTGCATGTGCCTTGCGATTTCTCCCGCTGTCTGCCGCCTGTCTCTTCTCGCCGGTAGGAGAATGTACCGGTCATCCGCCGCCGTGGTTGCTCGTGGACGACCACTCCTAAACTCTCGGACAGCTGTTCCTGTGGATTGAAATGCTCTCCAAGCTCGGGAAACGATGCTGTGAGCGATCCCGAACTCCTTGGCCACACTAGTCACACTTCGACCTTCTTCCAACTTCCCAATGACGCGACCTCGGGTAAAGTCATCCAGATGTCGTCTACTGGATTGCCTGTTGGCCATATCACACAGTGGCAGCAATTCGACGTCGTTCAAACCGATGTACACCGTGCAATAGCTTCCACCAAATTCCTGAGCGCACACCGCCAGTGTGCTTTATACCCTTCCGACACTCCCTCCCCCTACGTCATGCTGCATATTTGCGCATGCCCTACCGTACCGGACCCTAGCCTATCTCCTGAGTGGTATTTCGGTCTGTTCTGCCTGCTCGTTCCGCTGTTACGCTAATTTCTCCTCTTCGTCCTTAATTTTTGCACACCAGTCTATGTTAAGAATATCAAATTTTTATTTAAATACCGCTGTGTCGTTCTACACGGTTCTTTACAGAGAATAATACATATTAGTTACTTTGAACAGATGCAATTAACACAGTCACATCAATTCAATATGATAAATACGCCGTTTTTTCTAAGGTTATGAAGTGGATGTTGCAGAGTTCTTTTCTGTTATCCGTTAGAAATGAGTGAACTCAGGGGGTTACGTTTATTACAGGTACAATCGCCAACCCTAATTTGCGACCATTGGTTCCAGGGAAGAGACAGAGCCAGCGCCATCAGACAAAAATATCTCTCATGCCTCACGGGACTCGAACTAGGACCCATCTTAGGCGAATGACCACAAGTCAGCGGCTTAGACCATCCGACCACGGGGGTGGCCATCTCTGGAATACGAACATTTAATTAAGATATTAAGTATGTTTGTACGACGAACATAGTTTTCCCGTTTTTGTATATTTGATCGTCTAAAAAATGTTCCTTTGCCCTGCTTTCCTTTCCAGACAACCTCAAAAACCGCCTTAGCGGCGCTAAGCCCAGAAAAATAGTGCCTTAGCTACGCTAAGCCACTTCTACATCACTGCCTGGATCAATGTCTCTGCTCCTGAATGTTTTCAAACGTCATCCACCCACATGGTCTTCTGGGGTATTCAGCTTTTGTCCAACCATTGCTTCTTAACCAACTTTTCACCCGAAAGGCCGTCCCAAAGTTGGAAGACTCGCAACACTGGATACGGACATGTTGAAGACCTTAGTGGAGACCGACCCGTGTGCGATCACACGGGAGTTGGCCGAACAGTTGGGGATTATCCACACGAGCATTACCACGCACCTGCGTCAACTTGGAAAGGTGCACAAGACGGGAGTTTGGGTACCCACCAAAGCCGGTGTACACCCACGCAAGGTCCTGCTCTCTGTTTGGTGGGATATGCGGGATGTGTTTTTGGAGCTGCTGCCTGGAAAACACCCCTAGTACCGCCGCTGTTTACTACAGTCAGCTCATGGCTGCATGCTGTTGGACATGGAATGAAAACTGGAAAGCAGTCATAACAATGCTCGCTATTGCGTAGCGTTATTACATTGGCTGTATATCACATTTTATAACATTTAAAAGGAGAACGACTGGTTATTATTTTTTCCGATTTTTAAGTTCGGAGAGCACTTGCCTTTCGTGCATTCCCGAAGTTGTTTACTCTGCCGAAGTGATGATGTTGCAGTGAAGTCAAATCTTTATTTATCTTTTTGCAAAGATAAATAAGGATTTTCTGTGATTTTAAATGCACGGACTGTGTATCGTAAATAACCAGTCCACACCTGAAGTATTACATTTTGACACGAAACAACTCTTAGGAACACAATATTGCCCAAAATAAAACGTAAGCACATTAAAAAGGTATCTAGCGTAATTTCTACACCTGTGTGTCGTTTACACTGCATAAGCAATCCAGTTCCAACCCTGTTTTTTAAAAACGGAATATAGTTCTTTTCTGCGTTTTAAAACGAAAAGACTGTATCACAAGTAACCAATCCACACCTGAAATGTTTAATTTTCATACGAGGCAGAAATTCTGCGCACAAATGTGTATTAACCATTTTTAAGACAAGACTGAAATAAGGAAGTGCTTAGGCCCCAGACACAGTAATTTTTTTCCCTATTCACAAGATTATGAGAAAAAATCATAGCTTTACATAAAATGGAACATATCAAACAGTGTCTTCTATATAATTTGTCAGCCTCTGTGTTTACTTTGTTGAAGCAATGATCGTTCAGTAAAATATAAGTGTCATTCAAATGGAAACGAACCAGAGAGCATACGAGGATATTATGACTTACCTTAAAAATATCCCCCCTTCCCCCAGAGACTATTAAGGCACTTACCCACTGTGGCACTAAACATTCAATTCCTGGTACGCAGACTGTTGGTTGCTGGCGGAAATATTCCGCAACAGCATTCCGCACCTATTAGTCTGATTGCGGGTGCTTCTTCAGCTCCCTGAAAATGCGAAAGTCACAGGGGGACAAATCTAGGCTGTATACCAGATGGCTAGAGTGTTTTCAACCTGAATTAGGGAAGCCAATCCTGGACGATTTTTGCAGTGTGGGTGTAGCCATGAATAATGACTCCTACGGTGAGAAACTTGGGTTTCTTGGAGTTGAGTGATGCTCGCGGAGATTTGAGTGTGTCTGCATATTGATCATTTACGGTGTCGACAAACAGGAATCCCTCGTGGTCGAGAAAGGCCAATAGGACCTTTCGTGCACTTCCTTTGACAGTGAAGGCATGTGCTTCCATTAGAAACATATTCAGTCCTGTTTTAATTTTGAAGCCATGATAACAATTTAGTGTAGAAAATTTTTTTTTCCAAAATTTACCAACTTCGTAAATTTTCTAAACAACGATATCTGATTAAATGTTATTTTCAAAGTAATTAAGTATAATGTACTACCTCAATTGAAATGCGCAGCTTATTTTGGGGAGGGAGCGGGATGCAGCAGAAAAAAATTTTACCTAGTGGAGTGACTTCAATGATTTTTGGTGAATAAAACTTTATGTGAGTTTAAAGCGAAAATTTCGTTATGCTTGGTAAGTGAAGAAATCAATTTTGTGCAAGTATTTCGCTGCAGAAATTAATCTCTCTCTCTCTCTCTTTCTCCCATTTTTTTCCAATTTATCCAATACTGAAATCTATTCTTAATCGCAATTTGTTCACATGCCCATTTTGACCAGAAGAGAAAATATAAGTAAAACTTTTTTGCAAAAGTCCCGGCAACTGAGTATTTGTCATTAGCAAACACAAATATTTTACAGTTCGATGGTGTTAGAATTATTACGTTGAATAAAAACAGGAAAAAAAATTATCAGCTATTTTTTGTTTGATTGGAGGTTTAACGACCACCGTGAGCAACTCAATGGGCTATAAGCAGTCACCCGTCCCTAATTTAGGGTCACTGGTTCCAGGGAAGTGAGAGAGCCAGTGCCGTAAGACAAACACAACATCCATGCCTCACCGGGATTCGAACCCGGACCCCGTTCGGACGAATGATCAGAGGCCATCGCTTAGACCACTGCGCCACCGGGGCGGCTTATAAATTTTTACCGGAAACGCACGTTTTACATGACTTACCAACACAAAACCTATTTATGTAAGGCTCCGGCCCTTCGCCTAAATATATTTTTTTCAGTCTGAATTGCCCTCTTGGACTATTTGGGAACTGTTAAGCCAGTTTGAATATGAAATATATTGCATCGAAATAGATTTTTATTAAAGAGATCAACAGAAGATAAAAAGCAAAACTGAACTATACATCTTTTTCATCTCAAATGAAGCCGCCCCGGTGGCGCAGTGGTCTAAGCGATGGCCCCTGATCATTCGTCCGAAAGGGGCCCGGGTTCGAATCCCGGTGAGGCATGGATGTTGTGTTTGTCTTACGGCACTGGCTCTCTCCCTTCCCTGGAACCAGTGACCCTAAATTAGGGACGGGCGACTGCTTATAGCCCATTGAGTTGCTCACGGTGGTCGTTAAACCTCCACTCAAAAAAAAAATCTCAAATGAAATCCTCTGCAGCCCCGGAGGCGCAGTGGTCTAAGCGACGGCCTCTGATCATTCGTCCGAACGGGGTCCGGGTTCGAATCCCGGTGAGGCATGGATGTTGTGTTTGTCTTACGGCACTGGCTCTCTCCCTTCCCTGGAACCAGTGACCCTAAATTAGGGACGGGCGACTGCTTATAGCCCATTGAGTTGCTCACGGTGGTCGTTAAACCTCCAATAAAAAAAAAATGAAATTCTATTGTATGTACGCCTCTGCCTTCACTGACGCCAAAAGTAAAAAGTCTTGAAGACTTCTGAACACAGCGTTTACCTATACAGCAAGAAAGAAAGCTTACCTTACGCTTATTTTGTCTTGTATATGAGATCTATCTTTCGTTATTTCTGTTTGGCGAACTGATTTATTATACGGTCATACCATGTCTGTTCTGCTTCCATCCTCTTCACAAGCGCCTTCTCGATGGACAGAACTGATAAACTTGACAACCTTTCTTGCCCAATGGAGTTTCTCTTGTAGTTTTTCATCCTCTTCAGGCACGAGAAACTGCGTTCCACAGAGACCGATGTTGCAGGAATTGTTACTACGAGGGAAAGAAGTCTAAATAGCTCTGGCAGTGCCTGTGCTGGATTATTATTGTATATGGCAGATAGAAGTTCTGTTGTACTTTTGGCATTGTTCCACAGATCTCTGTCTGAATACAGAACCTGTAGCTCACTATGCAGCTTGGTGCTGTCAAAGTATTTTTCATAAGTTTGAAGCAGAGCTTTAAAACAGTGTTCAGGAAAAATTCTAGAATGAGCTTCAAAGCAGTGTACATGGACCAGCTGAAGAAATTTTAATTTCTCAATGTCAGAAAACCGGCATTTCAACTGAGTTGTAATATTGTCTATTACCTCATAATACAGTCTTCTGTATTGCACGTTGGTTGGAATATGATTGCTTCTTTTAAATCTTTTATTTGGAGAACCAACCAACCTCATTGCACACGTTATGATAGAGATCATCAAACTGTCTCTGATCTCGAAAGTACAACAATTTTTCACATAAGCCAGTAATTCGTTTGTTACAAAAAGTAACATCGGAACTATTTGATTGCAGTACAGAGAAAGTAACCTCAGTTAAATCAAATATTTTTCTTATATGAGAAGAAAAGAAAAACGAAATTAAAATCTTGGAGCCACTGTTTTAATCCTGCTGCTTCGTGAATTGTCTCATCATCATAGTTGGAATCATCCTCAATTTTTTCAAATACTTCAATTAGCAGGCACCTGTGGTCAGCTATGGTAGACACTGAACGAGATTTGAACCTGGTCTGAGATACACGAGGTGGTCTGGGTCCACCAACAGACTCTAGTAAGCCGCCCCGGTGGCGCAGTGGTCTAAGGCGTTGGCCTCTGATCATTCGTCCGAACGGGGTCCGGGTTCGAATCCCGGTGAGGCATGGATGTTGTGTTTGTCTTACGGCACTGGCTCTCTCCCTTCCCTGGAACCAGTGACCCTAAATTAGGGACGGGCGACTGCTTATAGCCCATTGAGTTGCTCACGGTGGTCGTTAAACCTCCAATCAAAAAAAAAAAAAGACTAGTAAATGAACACGCTTTGTCGATTTGGAAAAGAATGCACAAATAGCATTTAAATTTGCACAAAAAATACGTGATTCCTTCAACACTGACGCTGCTCTGCTAAAAACTAAGTTCAGCCTGTGTGCCTAGCAGTGAACAAATAATGCTTGAGGGGCATCACACTTCACTTCTGCTTGCAATCCATTCAGCTCTGATGCCATCACTGCTGCGCCATCGTATGTCTGTGCAACTAGTTTTTCTTTGTAGCTAAATCTTTCCAGCTCACGATCCAGTAATTCTTTAAGCGAAGTAGCACACCGATCAGAACTTACGTCAAAAAATCCCAAAACTCTTTCTACTGGTACTCCATCTTTCACGAATCGAACTATAATTGATACTTGTGCATGGGAGCTAATGCCTATCGCTTCATCAATCTGCCAAGAAAAAAAAAACTAGACATTTTCAATATCTGCATTGATTTCATTTCTAACTATATAAGCAATTGATTCGATTAAATCATTCTGTATTGTTTTTGAAGTTCCTGAAAATGTTGTACTATTCTCCATAAACACTCTCAATGTTTCATCACTCTTGGAGAGTAAATCAATCATCTCGAGGTAATTTCCTTTATTTTCAGAGACTTTGCTCTCATCTTGTCCACGAAATGAGAGCTCTTGCCGCGCCAGTAGTGTTGTAATACAGGGGCGGCAGAAAGGGAGGTTGTTGACCGGGCCCGATATTTCGAATCGTAGTGCTCCCACCTCCCTTCCCGTTTCCCGGAACAAACAGAAGAAAAACAATGCCTAAGGAGCCTTGTAAGGGATTAGGACCACCTCACCAGTACGTCCGTGATTTTTTACTATTTTTAGACTCGCCCCCCCCTCCCCATGTTACATTTTATCCGATTGTTGACACCAGCCCCCCCCCTAAAAAGTATGTCCTAATTCCCGCTACCCCCTTTATTTTTGACAACTGCTTTTAGAAGTCCATTGAGAAGCAGAAAGAAAACATGTAATTATTTAAAGGAATCTTCCATGTATTTACACTTTCTCTCCAGAAAATATTTATTATTTAGGCATTAATTTATTCCCAAACGCCACCCGAACTTTACCATTCTGAAATAAAGATCTACAAATGAACGCACGCATTCAAGGTTTTCAACACTCCCGATCATAGCATCCACAAAGCACGATAGATTTGGTAGTACAAATACGAGAACTTAATATTAATTTTCCGATTTAGCTAAATATCATCAGAAATCTGAAATATTTCATACCTTTTTTTTTTTTTTTGATTGGAGGTTTAACGACCACCGTGAGCAACTCAATGGGCTGTAAGCAGTCGCCCGTCCCTAATTTAGGGTCACTGGTTCCAGGGAAGGGAGAGAGCCAGTGCCGAAAGACAAACACAACATCCATGCCTCACCGGGATTCGAACCCGGACCCCGTTCGGACGAATGATCAGAGGCCGTCGCTTAGACCACTGCGCCACCTTTTTTTTTAACTGTTCAAAGAAGAAAAGAAGAGAAAACTAAACGAAGACATACCATTCATGATATTTTTGCTGCTGGTCGCCGGAATTACTGCCCCTCCCCCTCCCTCTCTCCCATGTCACATTTGGTCCGGTTGTCAGGAACCCCCTCCCCCTGTAATCTCGGACGTACTTTATGGACGGCCCCTTACCTAGAGAAACTTTCTAAGGCACATCACAACAAAAAAGCGCACATTTGCCAAATAAAAAAAAATAGAAATAAAAATCTTGGCTAAAATTATTGACCGGGCCCTGGCGGTTCCACCGCCACTGTTGTAATATCAATCAACTTCTTCATTACATCACTATTCTTTTTTACTTTTTCATTATGACGTAAGTTACTTGTTATCTTCTCTTCGTTGAGAGAGTAGTCTATCCTTGTTTTGCCTAGAAGCTGTAATTTAACAACTGCCAGAATGTGATCTTTACACTTTTTGTGCCTGTCCAAAGCACATGGTAAATTTTTCAAAGCATTGAAGCCTTTCTCTTGCCAGACTTCAAGACTTCATTGCCACTCACAGGAAACAGCAAACATGGCCAACAATATAGTTTGTTCGTTGATTCACTACCAGTTAGCCATTTTTCTTTTCTGTACCAGTCAATATTAAAACCTCTGTTTGAAGTTTTGCCCATTTGAAGTCATCTTTTTCATTTCAGGTGTAGGCTTAACATAATTTTTAATTTGATTCTTTTCTTCAAATTCTCTTCTACTGAAAGGCTTTTCTAGTAAGCTATCCACCATATTAGATATGTTTGAAGCAGAGGCCATGGTCTGATAAACAACTCTTCATAAAACATAAATAAAATTAGTTGCACAAACATTAGTGTGAAAGAAAAGCAACTAGGAAGAAGACGCTATGTAATGACGCTCGAAGCTGTCCGAATGAGGAGTTAACATAGCGGAGATGCTGCAGCTGTTCCCATGAGGCAAGATAGTATCTGCCTCACGGGAAATCCACGGTGCGCGTGCGCTCTTTGTATTGGCAGTTTTTTTTATTGGAGGTTTAACGACCACCGTGAGCCACTCAATGGGCTATAAGCAGTCGCCCGTCCCTAATTTAGGGTCACTGGTTCCAGGGAAGGGAAAGAGCCAGTGCCGTAAGACAAACACAACATCCATGCCTCGCCGGGATTCGAACCCCCTCCGGACGAATGATCAGAGGCAATCGCTTAGACCACTGCGCCACCGGGGCGGCGTATTGGCAGTTCCACCGCCTACCTTCCTATCTACTGATTCAGTGGGAGTAAGCAGGTTTGGCGCAAAATGTACGAGAGGCAGTTTGCTTCCTGCCTCAAAGACGGATATCGCCAGCTGAGGACAATTCGCAACTACGCGCTACCGATTGTTTTCGAAAAGCGTCAATTAAAATAAAATGAATGAACGCATAGACGACATTTAATTCAAAAGAGTTAACTAGCATAAACGTTTGCTCTCCTATACTCAAAAGTACTAAATGAACAAGACGAATAATTCTAACTAAGAGTCTTAAAATTCTGAGGAGGCACTGCCTTCGTTGGCTTCTCCCAAAAGCCGCCACTGATCTTAGAGCCACACAAGGACATGTACATTCGAGCAACTTGGCTGTTTTGTTAGTAAGGAAAAACATTCTTTTTAAATAGGAAAAAGTACTCGAAAGAAACATTTTATGAAAACGTAACACTCAAGTTGGCGCAGTAGTCTAAGCGATGGCCTCTGATCATTCGTCCGAAAGGGGTCCTGGTTCAAATTCCGGTGAGGCATGGATGTTATATTTGTCTTACGGCACTGGCTCTCTCCCTTCGTTGGAACCAGTGACCCTAAATTAGGGACGGGCGACTGCTTATAGCCCACTGTGTTGCTCACGGTGGTCATTAAACCTCCAATCAAAAAAAAGTTCCCACAAATGGAAAAAAAGAAAGACGTTCATGTACAAATAAAGTATTCAGAAGAAAAATAGAGTTCATGTTAAATAAGTGTTCAAATCCTAATCCTCATAATTATTTGGTATCATATTAACAATAGCTTATACCTAAAATTTAGAAGAAAAGTTACTTCTATTATTAACAATTAAACTTTGCAATTTAAAAAAAGAAAACAGTACCTGGGGAGGGGAGGGGGGAGATAGCCCAGGTCTGGGACCCAAGATACGCCACTGGTTTCCTCTGAAAAGGCTTGAAGTGTTAAAGGAATGGCTGCATAAAATGAAACGTGGTGATTTTCACCCCAATGTGAATTCACCATAATGTTCCGCCTCCTTTTTTTCTCTTATTTGGGGTTTAACACGTTTGCTGCCGCCGTACTGTATCGGCGACAAGCACGCAGTGCCGGTATGAAACAAGGCCGTCTTTATAGCTGAGGGGAGGAAGACACCCTTATTTATTACCGGGGGGCTAGTACCCGGGGTCCGACAAGTTCACCTGCTCATCCGACGCACGGCGGATATTTAATGGGTCGAGAGTTCGCAGATACCTGGGATAGAAACTGAGATTCCTCCGTGGCAGTCACGAACGTTGACCACTAGGCCACACGCGGCCCGTGGTTTTTTCCCGTTAGTACTGTTTTTAGTAAAACTCTCTGACAAATGCCTATCAATCACTGCCTCATCACTACCGGCGGTGACTATGTTACGTGCAACTGAGGTGATGCTCGCTGAAAGGAACCACAAAAGCATTATGGAAGTATTTTTTCCCTCTGACAGTCTCACTGCGCGTGCATGAGAATAATGTCTGTGGAATGTATCTCGCTTCTGTTCCCTGACCTTTGACCCCATTTGGATGATATTCAACAGAGCCGGTTCAGTATACCTCCGGAACAACCTACTAAAGTTTTGTCGCAATCAAAACATTTTTACCATAAGGGTGGTGGAATGAATCCCGCTCCTATGTCCTGACCTTTGACTCCATTTCGCCCATTTTTAATAGGATTTGTCCCCAGATGGTCCCTTACCACATAATAAAATTTCATCGAAATCAAACCATTTTTACGCAAGTTATGACGCATAAAGGCAATAGAATGGATTCTGCTCCTATGTCCTGATCTTTGACCCCATTTCGCCCATTTTGAGTAGAGTGGTTCGTCCCCAGTTGGTCCCTTACTGCATACTAAAATTTCATCGAACTCGAACCATTTTTACGCAAGTTATGACGCATAAGGGTGGTGGAATGAATCCCGCTCCTATGTCGTGACCTTTGACTCCATTTCACCCATTTTCAGTAGGATTCGTCCCCAGGTGGTCCCTTACCACATACTTAAATTTCATCGAAATTAAACCATTTTTACGCAAGTTATGACGCCCAAAGGCAATATAATGGATCCCGCTCTTATGTCCTGATCTTTAACCCCATTTCGCCCATTTTGAATAGAGTTCCTCCCCAGGTGGTCCCTTACCACATACTAAAATTTAATTGAAATCAAACCATTTTTACGCAAGTTATGACGCATATGACGAATGGATTCCGCTCCTATGTCCTGACCTTTGACCCCATTTCGCACATTTTCAATAGGGTTCGTCCCCAGTTGGTCCCTTACTGCATACTAAAATTTCTTCGAACTCGAACCATTTTACGCAAGTTATGACGCATAAGAGTGGTGGAATGAATCCCGTTCCTATGTCGTGATCTTCGACTCCATTTCACCCATTTTCAATAGGGTTCGTCCCCAGTTGGTCCCTTACTGCATACTAAAATTTCATCGAACTCGAACCATTTTTACGCAAGTTATGACGCATAAGGGTGGTGGAATGAATCCCGCTCCTATGTCGTGACCTTTGACTCCATTTCACCCAATTTCAATAGGATTAGTCCCCAGGTGGTCCCTTACCACATACTTAAATTTCATCGAAATCAAACCATTTTTACGCAAGTTATGGCGCGCAAAGGCAACATAATGGATCCCGCTCTTATGTCCTGATCTTTAACTCCATTTCGCCCATTTTGAATAGAGTTCCTCCCCAGGTGGTCCCTTACAACATACTAAAATTTAATTGAAATCGGACCATTTTTACGCAAGTTATGACGCATATTACGAATGAATCCCGCTCCTATATCGTGACCTTTGACCCCATTTCAATAGGGTTCGTCCCCAGTAGTCCCCTTCCACATACTAAAATTTCATCGAAATTGAACCATTTTTACGCGAGTTATCGTGCGAACGGACGGGCAAAGCTGGATGCTACGCTTCTGCAACCTACGGTTGGAAAGCGTAAAAAAGGAAGTTTGTGTATATATGTCTGTCTTTCGCGATACAAAATGAAAAACGTGGTTCCCGATCTGAGTGCGTCTTTCCGCTTTGTTTACATGCAACCTGATCACAACCAACGTAAAGGCGTGAAGGAAAGTAGTTCATGATAAATTTTAGGCATTTCTTTTTTATGTTTCTTACTTTTGTTCAGGAAGTCATAAATTGTATGCGTTCATTTTTTAGAACGTGTTATGATAGACGCCTTAATGAGCTTAAATTTTGCAATAGCTTCGCTCAAAATTTGCCAACTGTACCCCAGTTATTGGGTACCGTTGGTGGCTTGTCCTAGTCACATAAATACGCTTTCGCAGTTCTCGGAGGGAAAAGAAATATAAAAGAGGAAGAAATGAGTTTTCATCATAACAAGTCTCCAAAATTTTCAAAAGACGAAAATGTATCCACAATAAGCCCCAGGACACAAAAATTAAAGCTACGTGTGTAGGGTTATATACAGAATTACTGGTGGCATACAATAGAAGATATGTTTTAAATTCATTGAACAACCATTAAACATGTTATTCAAAACGAAAATTTGGTAATTTCCTGTAATTCTAACATTATTCTTAACTTTTACAGAATAAAGAAATGATTTTTCATATGACAACTTCAGAATCATGTATCCATTTCTTAGATCACAATTTCACCTTGTACCATTTGAAGCATGCACATAATGCATATAACAAAACGTATAACATTACATATAACATTACATCCCACTTTATTCCGCAGCAATAAGAACATTTATAAAACGTAAAACCCGCACTTCATGAAGGATTAACTAAGGATTGTCTCCACGTATTTGATATATATTAACCGATTAACTAACGTTCAATCAACAACTCGTATTTATAAAATTTCAGTACTGAATACTAATAAAAGAAAAGAAACATTCCTTACTGCTGAAAATATCTTTTGTAATCGAGCAGGATCTTCACAAAAAACTTAAAACACGCAGTAAATATCCACACAACATTCACTGGAACAACACAACTCGCCAACAAGAACGGACATAACACAACTACGAAACGAGTCAAATTCGTAGCTCTACTGGAAAAAGAGTAGCCCTACGATTGTGACGTCACGACCAAATCACGTGACCTTGTTGCAGGCCTGGTAAGGTATAGATGGCCTTGTATGAAACCCGTGCAAATCTCCCACGACGCCGCAAGGCGTCACCACGATTGTGCTTTTATGCATTTGGATCACACCAACCGTGTGTTCGCATCTCATAGCTTTGCATGATCTAGCAATTCTAAAATACGAGAAAATGTATCCATAATTGATGTTCGTAATTATAATTCTTCCAGCAACAAAATATTATTCCGATACTGAAGTAGACATTTACTAGATACATATTTTGAACAAATGAAATAATACTTAGAAATGCCAAAGAATTCCATAATTAGTGCCATGATGCATAACTGGATAAATACAAAGTCCATACATTTTGATTTGGGTAGGGTAAAAAATCCCACACACACAGACATGCAGTTCGACTTGGAACATACTTTTTTTAGCAAAACAGGAAGACAAAGTATTTATCCCTTGTCTACGATGGTATAATTCGAAGCATGGTTGAAAGCACAGCGTAAGATTCTCTGGGCACTGGGCGCAGTAATAGTGTCCCTGCGAATTTCCTTTGGCAGAGTACATTTTGCATCGTCTCCTCAAAAAACGTCACTTTTTGTTTTGCTTTGCTTTTTTGACTGGAAAATGACCACATACTTTTAATGATTTAGGTATTTTTGCTCGGGAAGTTGATGGCTCTTGATTCAAAAGTTGACGTACAATTAATAGCCTAAAATCGTAGAGGCTTATCTTCTTCCCTGAGAATTTATTATACAAGTTGTGGGAAGTGATTATCATCATATGAAATATATGTATTCCTAGCTTCTTGAACCATCTTATGGTTTTCCTTTCACGAGGATAGTACGCTAGCATTTGATCTTGACGATCTACCCCTGACATAAATTTATTACAGTTGACAACAGCCTTTGGTTTTCCTTTTATTGGGAACCTCAACGAACTATAGGGGGCGCTGCGCAAATGTAAACAAACTTCCTCAAACTCCATGATAATGAAAAGAACATCCCTTTTATCTTTCCATTTCCACCCTGCAACAGTATTGGAATGTCCGTTCCCCTTCGAAAGTTTAGCTTTCGTGACATCCTTAGGAAGATCTCGTCGGTCCGCACGGAGAGTTCCAGTGCAACAAGTGTCATTGTTCAACAACTACAATACAAGATTGCAACTATTATAAAAATTATCCATATAAATAGCATGACCTACATTTAGCTTCCTTTCCATCAATTTTAAAACTACATTAGCAGAATGACCCCCCCAGGGAGTCCAGTTGCCCTGTGTAAACCAAAGCTTTTAGAATCATACCATTTGGTTCCGTTAGCATATAAAGTTTCACCCCATATTTATGACGTTTTCCTTTCGTGTACTGTTTGAAAATCAGACCTCTCCGTAAAACCATTGATTCATCAATCCAGTAAAGGCGTTATTTGTGCAAGGCGGTTGGATGTAATCACTTCGCCAGGTTGAGGATTTCTTGCAAAATGAAGGCACCGCGTGATCAGAAGGAAACGATTCCTGCTCATATTTGAAGAAAAGCAGTCCATTTTGAATAATGGATCTGTTTTCCAGTAATCTTGGAGATGGGGCATTTGTACAACACCCATATGAAACAGAAGGCACAGAAAAACTTTCATCTCATCTACCGACACATCCTTCCATTCATTTATTCGTGAACCTTCAGCAACTCCCGAGATAAACACTTCAACAGCATATGCATTACTTTCCCTAACTAATAGATCCACAGAGAATGGAGAGACAGAGCGTGCACAAGCCAGAGTTATGGAAATTGGTGGGCGGGGAAAAGAACGATAGCAGAGCACCGTCGGCGCTTTATGGAACTAAACCCCACGTGCTCTCTGACGTAACGTCCCTACTGTAACGCTCATAATTCGAAATTGGTTACTTTGCTTCTTATTACTACCTTTACCACTGTGTGATTCTGTGATTATAACAACGCTTTTCGTTATTTCGTAGAAGTTATTTTCGGCGGATAATTATTTCATCTTTTATATGTAGGAAATCTTTGTCTATTTTTTAACTGTTAAAAATCGCTATAAGTAAAATTTATATCAGAGTAGAGCCCTTACTGTATTTTGTTTTTCGTAATTCCATTTGATCCTTCGGGCAGATGCTTACAGATGTTTGATTCGTGATACAATTATGTCAGTTTGTTACTTTTTATTTGCCATTGCTTTGATATTTTTCCGTTGTTTATTTTCAAATTCCGGCAGTAGTATGTTGCGTTGACGAAGGTCTGCACTTTGAGAACGAAAGGTGCTACAGATTTATTAGTTTCTTTTAAGTCAGAGTTAGTACTTTATTTCTCAGTATAATTCCCGACTGCAAAGTGCTGTTCTTACGATTAAGAATATACGCCTAATTCCGTTACACCTACCGCAAAATTCCTCGGTCAATCACGCTACAGTGAACCTAACCAACTCAGGAAGTAAGGAAAATGGCGGCTCTCGCAGGGAAGGAAAGTCGAGAGAGACATTTGTAAACAAGTGGGAGGAGCGTAGTTGTGACGTCACTTTTAGTTCTCATTAACAGGCCGTGGGGCCGCCAACGTCTATGTGAGTTTAACATTATGCTGTTGCCATCGGACAAAGTGGAGAATTTCCTTTACGATCTTCTAGAGTGCACACTCTGTACCTCTCTTTTCTGTGAATAGATCGTAAAATTCCTTATTTGCAAAAAGATTAAAATATCGATTGGCTCAGTACCTATCATATTAATTTTCAGTCCTGGTACACCAGTGAACGGCATTCTTCTCGTGATGTCGGGATCATCACACCAATGTGTAACCAAAATCCGTTGATGCGGCATTCTTCATTCTCACTTTCACTGCTGGTTTTTTTTTTTTTTTTTTTGAAGGTTTAAACGACCACCGTGAGCAACTCAATGGGCTATAAGCAGTCGCCCATCCCTAATTTAAGGTCACTGGTTCCAGGGAAGGGAGAGAGCCAGTGCCGTAAGACAAACACAACATCCATGCCTGACCGGGATTCGAACCCTGACCCCGTTCGGACGAATGATTAGAGGCCATCGCTTAGACCACTGCGGCTCACTGCTGGTTGTACTACAGCTAGAAAAAGAATACGTTTCTGTACTTAATGACAGATTATCGGCATCATCTCCAATTTTAATGGAAGAATGTGCCAAAACCCCCTAAAGATTAAGAAAGCCTCCCAACTGGTCTGTGAAGTCAGAGCTAGTGGGCCGACCGACTCGAGCCTCAAGCTCTTCGCTCCTGAAAACGCCGACGAAGTACCGCGGTGTTTACGCAAAGAAATAATTTCTCGAGTGCGGTACTAGACAATTTGCGCACACAACAATAAATCGACCGTTTTTTTTTTCTCTTTATTTTTTGTCCTTAGATAACATCAAAAGATTACATCCTTAGCTTTCATTTTTTTTTTCTCAGTTTCTAGCAATGATATCCGTAAATCGGGGAATTCCAAAGTTTTGCTCTTGTGCTGGGAAATGATTTCATGAAATTTTTCCTTTAGTTTTCAATTTGGCTAAAGGAGCAAAAAAATAAGTTTTTTCACGCATAACGTGAAAACCCCAGCATTTTACGTTAAGCATTTTTGCAACTACAATCTTTTTAATAGAAAATTGGTAGGACTGTATGAACATAATCATTTAACTTAAAACTTTTAGAAATTCCCTTCGCGTTCGATTTATTAAAATGAAAGAAAAAAAAGAAAAGACTTTTCCGTAATTACGTAACGAACGCGAAAGCAAAATTTCCGATTTAGTGAGTATATTTACTGAATATACGGTAAGATGTGTGCTCAAATCTTGCAACTATTTCTAGAAGGTAAAAAAAAAAAAAAATTATAAATTAAAATCATTTAGGAAAAAGTTCTTTGTCAAATGAACAAGGAATATATAGTATTAATTCCAAACTTTCGGATACATTTGTTGGACATTCAATAAACTTTTCTTTAGGCTAGCCTTCAGATTATCAGCGCATCAAGTGTACATTTCGTGCGAATTCTTGTTTTAATTAGGACTCTGATACACAGCAATTTTATGAAGAAAAATGACATTTGTTTTACGGAAATGAAATGTTGATTTAACGTAATTTATTGCCAGTTTCTTTAGCCTGGTTAACCTTAGTACTTGATGCGCTAATAATATATGTACATCTTTCTTTTTTTTTTTCAATTTGAACACTTACTAACTATGAATTTTGTAAAGAAAAATAACTATTACTTTATGAAAAGGAAATGTTGAATGGTAATTAATACCAGTACTTAAACGACAACTAATAATGAGCTGATAATCGGAAGGCTAGCCTTTAAATTTTACTCAGTCAGTAAAAAAACGACTAACAATTCACTAAATTATAATTGTATTTACAACGAAAGCAGAAAATGCTGTCATGAAAACTTTAACCTTTGAATTCACGGTGGGTTCAAAATTCTTCATTCGTACGGAAGAAATCCGCCTTCTTCGAAAGCTTTCACTTTCAGGAAAGCTGAAAACAGTGGTTTTTGGATGTGCTTTGTAATTAGATCTATATAAAGGCACTCAATATTTTCCAGGCATGTTGTATAAAAATGCTTACTCACGTGCACGACTACCGAAAGCTCAATACTGACCAATGCCGCATGAACGCGAAGCTGAAATCGGCATTCCCTTTACGTTTGCCCTTTGACCTAGAGAGGGAGATATTGTGATGGCCCTTTGACCGTGACGTCACACCCCTTCGTAGTTCGCGCGCTGGGGCTTTCTCTCCAGCAGTGGCGGCCCGTCAGATGAGGCAAGTGAGGCGCCGCCTCACCTGCAATTCCGCAGAATGAGAAGTGAAGAAAAAAAAAAAACTTCTGTCAGTAACAAAGATATAAGAACTTTGCAGGATAAATGAAACACTGAAATTCACATTGTGATTCATGAATTAATTTAAAGAAAGGCTTTCGAGAAGAGGAATGAATCATTATTTTTGCAAAGCAGCTGCATGTTTTAAGCGCTTAGAGGCGACCGGCTGAATCGTCTCGATGAGAAGCCGGTTTTTGGGAACTGGGGATCAGAGAAGAGCCTTACAGAGTGAACCCCCACCCCCACGGTCCGAGGTCTACCTAAAGAGGTGCCGGACTTCCAGTAAGAGAAAGGAAATTTCTGAGGCGACCCTCCATTTCGCTTAAACTGGAATCGCATCTTTGCTGTTATTGGAGAACCCAAGGATTGTGTATCCAATGGGCGCGGGAAAATGAGCAGATGATCCTTGTGAAAAGTGGTTTCACAGGCGATGACGCCGTTCGCCTCTATACGCTTTGGAGTACGAAGATTTCTACGTAGCTTTAACTATTCGTCAGAGTGTATTTGAATCTAACTTTATGTAGTGTGTTTTCAATCCTCTCTTCTGCGGGTGTTGGCTAGTTCATTGTAATGTTGAGTTTTTCTTTTTTTATTTTGTTATTGTTACTAAACAGCATATTTTGGTTTTGGTTGGAAAATATGAATGGCCCAACAAACGACGTGATTTGTGTTCTGGAAGAAATTCCTTTTAAACACTGGAAAGATTATGATAACAAGGATGTTCTCATATCTGGAAGACCGACACCTATAATAAGTTCAATATCTAAAGATAAGAAGTGCGGCAAATCGTTTTTTAGGTCTTTCAATAAATCATAGTACGAGATTTTTCCCTGGCTTTCTGGTGCTATTTACAAGCAAACTCTCTTTCGCTGGCCATGTTTACTTTTGAGCAATAAGAAAAATGTGTGGAATACAACGGGTTATTTTGATCTAAAAAACTTTTCTCGTAGTGCAAAATTGCACGAAAGCTCTAAAGAGCATAGAACTAACCACGTAGGTCTAAAACGAATGGAAAAAAACAAACACTATTTCTGATATGCTGAAAGAAAATGCTGCTCTTCATAAAGTCAAGTTTAATGAAAAGGTCAGACGAAATAGGCTTTTTATGGAACATATAATCGATTTAGTTGTCGTTCTAAGCAAGCAAGAACTGCCTTTTCGAGGACATGATGAAACTATTTCCTCATTAAATAAAGGTAATTTCAAGGAAATGTTCCAAATGTTACTTCGTAGGAGCACCCCAGAATTAAAAGCACATTTTGAAGAAATACGAAGCTTATTTTCTGGACAATCTAAAACGATACAGAATGATTTAATGGAGTGTATTTATGAATATATAAAAGTCCAAATAAATACCAGATTTGAAGATATGGGAAAGCTCGAGTTTCTGCAGCTAGTTGACAGCTTAAAATACCATAGTTATTCAGAGTCATTTCCATCCAGTGCCCTTAACACTCTCAAAAAAATTTATCCAAACATTTTTACAGACACAAAACGACTAAAAAACGAATTAGATTTTTTATATAATGATCACAACTTCAGGGAACTCAGTTTTCAGAAAACCTTGAAAACAATGAAAGAAAACGAGCTGAAAAGATGTGTTACCAGAAGCCTACAAATTATTTTCTCTTGTATTGACACTGGCGTCAACAAGTTCTTCTGCTGAAAAGGAATTTTTTCTTGTTTGAAGAGAATTAAGACTTACCTCCGTAATACAACGGCACAAGATCGTTTGTCTTCACTCGCTAAAATTTCAATCGAGAAAGAATTGCTGAACCATCTAATGTCCACTCAACCATTTTATGATCTGATCATAGACAAATTTGCAGCCAAAAAGGATCGCAGAATTGAACTTATTTATAAAAAATAAACTGAAAGCATTCTGTTCGAGACCAAAGCAAATTAATATCGTATTCCTCCGTTTTTAATTCCAGGTTTAAATTATTTTATACTTTTTTTAAATAGAAATGTGCTTCCTTAGCTTGACTTCTCCTGTACATAGTTATCACGAGCCTGGACTTCAGTTTGTGACCCGTGCTAAATGCACCTTCACTAATATGCCAATCGAACTGTGACTTTTTTTTCAAGCTCAAGAAACACTTCGTGAGAAAAAAATTATATTCAAATGATTTACTTTGAATTTTTTAAGAAGTGGATCTTCGATTGGCGTTGGGATGTGAGTGACGCATTGACTAGCTAAAGAAACCGCGCAAATTGCGTATTTTCGCTCAAGTGTATTACATAAAAGAATACTGGTGAAATATTTCTTTCTTTGTTGTAAAATTATCGAATAATTGTTTTCATAAAAATATTGTTGCAAAAGTAGCGTATATTACACACACATATACAGAGAGGTATATGTACATTTTTCCTCTAAAATGTTTGGATTTTTTCGTGAAGAAAGACTCCCCACGCCGTGTTTCATATATTTCTATAATTTTATTCCATTACTCTTGAATAATATTTGTACATAAGGGCTAAATGACATGGGATGGAGCCCTAAGGGATGGGGTTTACAGCTGTTAATAACAAGGCGCCGCCTACCCTGGACCAATGGCTTAACGAGACTTCCGAATCTCAGCGGATTTGAATGATTCAGCCGACTCGAACCCAGACTTCAAAGATATCCAATAGGGGATACTGCCTTTGGCATGAAACTTTTTGAAGGGGAGGGGGGGGGGTTCTGCACTTCTGCTGTATAACTGTGTATAAGTACATATAACAATTTTTTTGGGGGGTGGGCGCTTCGACAAATATTTTCCTATTGGTACGTACGCACATCTTGAATATTAATACAAAAATGAAGCTAATTTAATAAAATGAAGAAAATGCAATAAATTATAGTTGTTTTAATAAAAATTTAATAAAGCAACTCCTTTGGCCGCTTTGCTTTACTTTCTCTTCTATTATCAAGAAATTACATTGCTTTCCGAGTTATATAAAAATCAAAGAATTTAAATAAGGAAATTATCTATAAAACGTACTTAGAAAAAGCTAACTGTCTCGCCTAATAAGGGGGGTGCAAACCACGACCCCCCTCCCTGCTACGCCACTGATATACATATATATTCATATAACGTTATACGAATTTATATATTTTTCAATAACATATGTTTTACTGTTTTATATTTACATCAAGACCGTTCGCCTCACCAGCATTTTACACCACGAGCCGCCACTGCTCTCCAGGGGTTTTGAATGTGCCCGCCGAGGAACTTTTGGTTGAGAGGGGCCGGCGATAGCGCGTCGGAATATATCCATTATTTCCGCAAAAGTAAGTATTGAAGTGAATATGGGTTTCTTTGAAATCCCTTTAGCCTCCTCAATAAACCTCCATGTAGCGTATAAACGCTTTCAGTAGCAAATGCTTTTTATTGTCACTAGAGTATTTATTTATTTATTGATAGTTGCCTTCACCGCAAACCCAGTGACGTTCTAAGGAAAATAAACATTGCATTGAAAAGCGTGAGTTGTGTTAAGTCTATGGGAAGAGCAACGAAGTGACCAAGGAAAACCTTCGGTCGCGGTTGCCAGCGAAGAGAAACCCGAGGTTCATAATCTATGGGATTAATGAAAACCTGTCAAGGCAACAGGTCGAGCAATGCCTCGTAGAACAGAACCCAGAGCTGGAGGAGAGCAGCCTCCAACTCAAGTTCTCTTTGAAGGTGAAGGGTGGGAAACGCCACTGGGTAGTAGAGGCGGACCCACTAACCTTCAAAAAAGTAATGAAGCGAGGCAAGCTCGGGGTGGAATGGTCCGTCCACTCAGTAAGGGAATACTTGAGGGAGGTCCGTTGCTACAGGTGCAACGGGTTCGGGCACTTTAAGGCAAGGTGTCCCGAAGAGCAGGATAGGTGTGCCCGGTGTGGGGAAACCGGGCACAAGCGCCAGGAGTGCAACAACAGCCCGGTCTGCACTAACTGCCTGGCAAGCAATAAGAAATTTAGGCGTCGAGTGGATATAGGCCACTCGAGCCTCGACAAGGAATGCCCAAGCCTTGTCAGAGAACTGGCTCAACTAAAAGAACGCACTCACTATGGATAAAAGACCAAAGAGAGGCGTTAAGGTGCTGCAAATCAATCTGCACCATGCAAGGGCAGCAACAACACAGGCCCTGGTGACAGCCACTGAGCAAAAAGCTCATCTACTGCTTCTGCAGGAACCGTTTGGACAGGGGAAGAGTGGTGGGCTTCCCTAACTCCTACCGGATCTACCACCCCAGGGTGGAGAAACCCAGGGTGGCCACGGTCGTGAAAGACCCGTCCCTAGCGGTTCTCGAGGTAAAATGCTCCGAGAACGTGGTCGCCCTGGGGGTGGAATGTGGAGTCGAGAAATTCTTAATGGTGAACGTATATAGTTCTCCAGCAGGCGATTTGAGAGAAACGCTGAATGAGCTAATGGCTCTTTTAGGGGAATTCCCCAGTCATGAGATAATAATAGCAGGCGATTTCAACGCGAAGAGTCCTCTCTGGGGTCAACAAGACGAGGATGAACGCGGCCAGCTACTAGTGGACTTTGCCAACGCGGCAGACCTGAGTGTCTTGAACGATCCAGAGAGCACCTCGACCTTCCAAGGGGCGAGGGGCTCCTCTTGGATCGACGTGACTCTCGTCAGAGTCTCGCAGCGCAGCCTCGTCCAGGATTGGCAAGTACTGGACGATGAAAGCTGCAGTGACCATCTAGCCCTATCTTTCGTTTTGGGATCGGAAAAGCCCATCCGACCCAAGCGCAAAAGGTTCCTAATGAAGAACCTCGACTGGTGGGCTTTTAAAGCCAAACTAACTACCCTGTTGGGGGGTAGGAGGGCAGAAGAGGCCGGAGAAACATCGGACCTCAACTCCCTCTTTGAAGAACTTACCAGTGAAGTCACAGCGCTATGCGAGAGTAGCAGGGGAAACAAAAGGGGAGCCAAGGATCCCCACCCCTGGTGGTCGGAGAAACTAAAAGCTCTAAGGGCGAGAGCTAGGCGGAGTAGGAAAGCTCTGCAAAGAGCGAAAGCTACACCGCAAGACAGGGAGTGCACAGAAGTGCACAAAAAGGCTCGTTCAGCATATAGGAGAGAATTGAATCTCTCGAAAATCTCTTACTGGAGAAAACTGTGTGGGTTCCAAACACCGGCAGACCCTTTCGGGATCCCCTATAAGATCTCGAGGGGATCCATCACCGAACCGCTAAAACTGGCAGCGGTCGAAAGGGCAGACGGTAGCCTATCAAAGACTCTTGATAGTACCATAGAGAGTCTCTTGGATTACCACTTCCAAGGAGACGAGGGAGAAGGGGACTCCCCACGACAAAAAGAAATAAGGGATGAATGTCGGATCCCACCGGACACTGGTGAGGACCCCCCCCTTCACAAGAGAGGAAGTGGAGAACGCCCTCTCCAGTCTTAACACTGGCAAAGCACCAGGCAAGGACGGGTTCGACCTCAGCATAGTCAGAGAAATCTACTATGCAAATCCCGGGTATTTTGTGGCGCTCCTAAACGAATGCCTCGGGAGGGGAATCTTCCCAGACTTGTGGAAAACAGCGGTGCTAGTTCTTTTCAACAAGACCGAAAAGAACAAAAATGATCCCGCAGCCTACAGGCCTATCTGTCTCCTCTCAGCGTGGAGCAAGGTGCTGGACAAGCTCATAACGAACAGAGCGCTTAGCTTTCTCATGGAGCAGGGAAAGCTAAACAGGAACCAGTTTGGTTTCCTTCCGGGGCGTTGCGCAACGCAGGCAATTCTCAGCCTCAGAGAGAGGGCAGAGAGGAACAAAGCGGTGGGGCTCCACACCTGCTTCATCTCACTAGACGTGAGGGGGCATTCAACAGTGTCTGGTGGCCAATGGTTTTAACCAGACTAAAAGAACTTGGCTGTCCAAGGAACTTGTTCTCGTTGATCAGCAGCTACCTGTCTGATAGAAGGGTCGAGTTCGAAGCGGGGAATGGGCAAACCTCGCGCTCGTACCACAGAGGGTGTCCGCAAGGATCCAACTCCGGACCCATTTGGTGGAATATAGTGGCAGACGCAGCTCTGAATCTAGACCTGGGTCCGGCAGTGGAAATTCAAGCCTATGCGGACGATTTCGTTCTCGTGGTCTCCGCCTCAGGGAGACACGTGATCGAAAGAGAAGCACATAGCGCCTTGGATGTGCTAGACAACTGGAGCAAAGAAAATAAACTTTGCTTTGCTCCTGAGAAGACCACTCTGCTAGCAATAGCTAAGAGTGGAGTAATGAAAACACCACCTAAGTGAAACCCACGGGAGTTGGGCACGAGCTATTCACGGACGGCTCAAAGTGGAAGGGACAAGTGGGGGCAGGCTTCTGTGCGTTCTCGGATGGGAACGAAGCCACTGCAGGATGCGTGAAATTATCGCAGAACGCTTCTGTCTTCCAGGCAGAACTTCTGGCGATCGAGAAGGCACTCACCTGGGCACTCCCCAGGCGTAGTGACGAAACGATAAAACTCTACTCGGACAGTGAAGCAGCACTGCAGGCTCTGAGTAGATTCAGGGGAAGAAACCCCATCGTCCAGAGGATCAAAACCCTCTTGAGGGCAGAGGGAGATGGGGCAGTCAGTTTCCACTGGGTACGAAGCCAAGTCGGAACCCAGGGAAACGAAAGGGCGGATCAGCTGGCGAGGGCAGCCACGCTGAAAGAGACGGTTGACGTGCAATGCAGAACGCCGCGAAGGAGTATTCGCGCAGCATTAGCACGACAGACCATGACCGAATGGCAGGTCAGATGGGACACGGGAGAGACAGGCCGGAAGACACACAGTGTTTTTTTTTTTTTTTTTTTTTTTTTTGAGGTTTAACGACCACCGTGAGCAACTCAATGGGCTATAAGCAGTCGCCCGTCCCTAATTTAGGGTCACTGGTTCCAGGGAAGGGAGAGAGCCAGTGCCGTAAGACAAACACAACATCCATGCCTCACCGGGATTCGAACCCGGACCCCTTTCGAACGAATGAGCAGAGGCCAACGCCTTAGACCACTGCGCCACCGGGGCGGCACACACAGAGTGTTTCCAAAGGTCTCGACCAAACGTGCACAAACAAACAAGCTCCTGAATCAGGTACTCAGTGGCCATGGCATCAGCCCTGAATACCTGGGCAGATTTGCCATCAGGAACTGCACTTGTCCCTGTGGAAATAGAGCGGCAAGCATAGAACACTGCGTGCTCGAATGCAGTGGCTTCGCCGAATGGAGAAACACACTGATCCCAGGTGTGCAAAGAACGCGAAGATTGGATCTGCTCATCCAATCCTCCGTTAACAGGAGGGGGATAATAGCCTTGGTTGCGAGGCTAACCCTCCAGCAACATACGATCTTCCCCAATCAAATGGGGACCGAAACGCAGGAGGTGAACGTGCACACCGAAAGCGATTCGGAAGATCAATGAGGGCGAAAGTCTGTAGGCAAGCAGACGAAGAGACCACCAATGTAAATATTCTGTAAATAAATTTTTTGCTATCTCTTGATGTTGTGAGTCCTAAGCATGAGGACAGTGTATACATGTGTGTAGATGTTTTGAAAAAGAAAATAAAGGGAAATTATTCCCCCCCCCCCCAAAAAAGTTCGAGGGCAAGGAATCTTCCAGTCAACGATAAAGTAATGAACGACCTGTCCCGCCAGACAGAGCGGGAACCCAGACAAGGTATACTAGGTCGCCTGCCAGCACGTCACCACGGGCTGGTCTCTGGGCCATTGGGGTGGCCAGGGTCCGAACCGGTGTCTCAAGGCAGGATAATTGTCGCAACATGTCAAAATAACATCCAAGGTGCTCAATAAGTCCCCGTGGAGCCAAGACAGATTGGCGGAACGGGACAATGAAATCAGTATCTTACTTTCATTTCCCTAAACCACGTGGGAATAAATCCGCTATCCCAAAACCCGCGTCACTTTCACAGTTGGAGACTCATTTTCAGTGCCAGTAACAAAATAGGTAACTCTCTGCAAGCGCCGAAGGTTTTATTTTTTTTATTGGAGGTTTAACGACCACCGTGAGCAACTCAATGGGCTATAAGCAGTCGCCCGTCCCTAATTTAGGGTCACTGGTTCCAGGGAAGGGAGGGAGCCAGTGCCGTAAGACAAACACAACATTCATGCCTGACCGGGATTCGAACCCGGACCCCTTACGGACGAATTATCAGAGGCCAGCGCCTTAGACCACTGCAGCCTGAAGGTTTTAGGAAGCGAAATATGAAGCTATGATTACGACGCCGTTCGGCGTCACGCGGCAGTAAAAGTGTTAACGACTACCGTGAGCAAATCTATGGTCTGTAAGCAGGCACCTGTTCCTAATTTTGGACCAGTGCCGTAAGACAAACACGACATCCATGCCTCATGGGATTCGAACCCTGACCGATCTCTGACTAATGGTCAGCAGCCAGAGCTTAGACCACTGCGCCACCGGAGCGGCTGTGCCTACTTTAGCGAGACGATTTTGAATATAATGACTCTAGGAATCAAAGGCAGTTAAAACTTAGTGTTCTTTTGAATTTTAATTTCCAAAGAAATGGGAGGAAAAAACTGGCACAGCGGTCTAAGTAATGGCTTCTGATCATTCGTCCGGGTTCGAATCCCGGTGGGGCACGGATGTTGTGTTTGTCTCAAGGATCTGGCTCTCTCACTTTCTTGGAACCAGCGGCCCTAAATTAGGAACGGGCGACTGCTTGTGCCCAAGGAGGTTAGAATAATCCTTCTGGAGATGCCTCAGTATCTTAACCGCGAAGTGTGGGAATTTGATACTGTTTACATGATACTCATGTATTTCAACCATGTGTATTTTGTAATTGCGTGGTTTTTCAGTTGCAGAAATCGTTATCAAACCGGAATGAACTGTACTTCATGCACGAGTGAGGTTTAAAATTTTAACGTTCACGGTGATCATTAAATTGCCAATAAAAAAAAATTAACGTAATGTTTTGGATTCGCACTAACGTTCATGTATTTGAATTAAAAATAAAAATGAGAAGAATCCTCAAAATAATTAAGAATTTTATGTGAATCCAGCACTTTCTCACACATTCCAAAGAAATTAAAATAAAAACAAGCAAACAGGTAGGCTCAGTTCTGATCGAGCCGTCAGTTTTTTTTTTTTTTTTTGATTGGAGGTTTAACGACCACCGTGAGCAACTCAATGGGCTATAAGTAGTCGCCCGTCCCTAATTTAGGGTCACTGGTTCCAGGGAAGGGAGAGAGCCAGTGCCTTAAGACAAACACAACATCCATGCCTCACCGGGATTCGAACCCGGACCCCGTTCTGACGAATGATCAGAGACCATCGCTTAGACCACTGCGGCCACCGGGGCGGCGCAGTCAGTTTGGAACGTAGGACTACGACTTGCAGATCTGAGAGTTGAAATGAGCTAGTCTAGTTTGGTTTCAATCGGCTGTTCTTGCGCTGAAGTCGTTTCTGTCGATTTCTGCTTTTTTGCGCGAGTTCGCGATTGGTCCGGTACGGATTCGATCGGTGTGTTGGATGTTTATTTGACGGCGGTAGCTTTCAGGTGTTCTCGATACTCTCTAGTTCGTTGGGCTGGGGTCTTCTTGGGCTTCTTACATTCCTCATCACTTACTCTTGCCCCTCGTTTTGATTTTCTCCACCTTTGCTTGCGTTCATCCTGCGGCATTGCCGAAAATGTTAATCCGTTCACATGAAAACAATTATATATTTTTTTTACTTTAAACCACTGCGATATGTTCCTTATATATTTGAATAGATCTCGTCGAGAACTTTGAAACGATAAAACGCAGTCGTTTTACACTCACGGTTGGCCAGATAAGTCGGTATATAGTCAAAAGTGTTCACCGATTCACAAGGAAACATTTTTTCAAATGTTCAGTTCAAACTACTGCGAAGTGCTCTTTGCATATTTGAATAGATCTCGTCGAGAGCTTTAAAGCGGTACAACGCAGAGTCGCGTTGGGCTCACGGTTGCCGAGATAGATCGAGTCAAACGCGGCGACACACCCAGAAGTACTGCATCATTTCTGCCACGTACAGTGAGCGTCGCGCGCACGATGTATTGTGCAGTACGTGAATTGGACTCCACGAATATGCTAACACGATTAGTGTGGGGCACGTATTTTTAACGCTATAATGATTTCAATTGGGACTTATTTTTGTCACAGGTGGTCGCCCCATGCTATCGGCGGAGTTAGATGCAAAGGGCTGCAGAAAATTAAAAGGAAGATTAAATAGTAGGATATCAGCTTAAAAATATCTTCCGCGATTAAATAGCAAAGGAAAAGTTTAAAAGCAATAAAAATAAAAATTTTCCGGGAGAATTGAAAAACTTTACAATTAACTTCGATCACCATAGTCATCCCCCATTTCCTCCTCCCTTCACGCATAAAGCCATCTCCACTTCGCTTGATTTGTGCACAAGATTAAGTTAAACCTCTACAGTGCACAGGTTGTAAAACACAGGGGGAATGTTGATAACGATTAAAAACGAATGTCTATTTACCAGTTCCTTGCTAAACCTGTGTATCACTGAGCAATGCTAACGTAAAAAAAAAAAAAAAAAACACAGTTCACAGAAAAATTCTCACAGTAGAAATAATGCCTAAATCTCAAAAATTGCTCATAGCATTCCTACATAAACAATGTTTAACCTCGATTCTCGTCCAGGTTTACTTGGTCGAAACAGGGACGTCGCTAGACTTCGAAATCAGAATAAGCAATGGATGGGCCAGTATTTGTCGCCTTCAAATTTATTTTTGCGGCGGATGCATTGCCTTAATTGCTTTTCAAAATTTGCACTTTTGCTTACTAAAATAATACCATACTTTAGCTATTTCTTTAAGGAAATGTCCTTTCTGTTTATCTAAATCAAATGTTAACGTCATGAGATGCAGATACAGCGCTTAACGCCTCCTTAACTCCCTTCCTTGAAGCCAGCGACTTTACCCTGTATTCCTCTACAGTCGTCAGCCACTTCCTGCAGCCTCACTGACCCGAGAAAGGTTTAAGAGCGCTGGTGTAGCTTTTTTTTTTTGTGGTTTTAACGGCCACCGCAAGCAACTCCTGTATGGGCTATATAAACAGTCCCCCGTCCACAATTTAGGGCCACTGGTTCCAGGAAAAGGAGAAAGCCTGTTCTTTATGACAAACACAACATCCATGCCTAACGGGATTCGAACGCAGACCCATCTCGGACGAATAGTTAAAAGACAGCGCTTAGACCACTGAGCCACCGGGGAGGCATGGTACAGTAGAAACCACTTTTCGTGTTGTAATCTCCTACTAGCACAAACAAACAGAACAGCAATTGGTAATAACCTCCCTCAGTGAATTCCTATCCACTGCGTCCATTCGCCCCTAACTTGAAAAAGGCTTAAACTAGGGTTTGGAAAAGTGGATAATAATTGCATTTTCATGGCACTGGAGATGCTATTTTTATAACCTTTCTACGGAGACGTAAACAAAGCACTTCCTATTGGAAATACACGAGACATTATTACCCGCCAAAATCCAGATATTTTAAAGTTAAAAAAAAAAAATTAAAAACGGCACATCGTGAATTGGGTGGACGGCAGGGTTGGGGGCAAGAGAAATTTCAGAGGGCCAGAGCCCACCCTCGCATCCCCTTGGCGACGTCCCTGGGTGCAATATAGCTTTCATCTAGGGGATATTACAGTTTCTATTAATTCCTTTCCCATGCCTTTACAATAACTATACTTGTTAATAAAATGTAGCAAAAAAAAAGAGACTGAGTATTTTGAGAAACGCGTAAACCATGGTAAGAGATCGGAAACTTCTGCAAGAGATTCCTAAATTCTTAGGCATTTAAAAAGTTTACAAACGTGTATAATTGTCGCATACTAGAGAACTATTGGAAATATACAATATATGCACCATATTAAGACTAAAATAATTAAAGTTACTGGAAGCGCCGCTTCGCCCTTCTGGGTTACTCAAATGAGTTAGCATTAACGATATATAAAAAAAAACGATCCACAGAAACATACCCACAGAAGAAATGCCTAAATCTCGAAAATTGCTCGCAGTATTCCACATAAACAGAAGTACAGAGGAACTCTAATTATCAGGATTAACTTGGTCCGGATATTTTTTTTTTTTTCCCTGTAGGCCAAATACGTATTTATTAATTCAAGTGAGGGAATTTAATTTATTCATTTATCGTAGTTTATAATAACAAATATTATACAGTTTAAAAAATGTCTACTGTATTGCATTATCATTTTGGATTTATAAAATGAACAAATGAACTAAAAACACGTAAATAAATTGACAAAAATCTTAATTTTACTTGGCCTTGAAAAAAGAAAGGCAATTCAGATAATTGGAGTTCGGGATATCTGGAGCCCGGATATTTGGAGTCCTACTGTACTTCTATCTCGTTGGTTAGCATAGATAAAATAAGGTGACCAGACGTCCTCATTTTCTGGTAACAGTCCTCAGTATCATTGCTTCGTCCTCAATTCCGTTGAAACTAACCGAGGATCTCAAATATCCTCATTTTCTTATAGTTTGTCTTAAATTTTTGAAATTTTCCCAAAAAGAAAACAAATTGAAATAGTGGCAATTAAAAAATGTTTAAACTTTCGAGATGCTCAAAGTCGGAACACCATGATCACCAACGTCAGCATCGAAAACAATCATTTTGAAAATCATGGTGTTTTTTCGTTTCTGTTTTAACTAAAATATTTATAGGATGGTGAATAAATCTCATCTTTTTTAGCATCCAACTTCTTACAATTAAACAAGTAATTGATGCTAAATTTGGTTGTGTTTGGTAGATTCCACTGAGAATTCTACAAGTTTTTGTTCAGTAGATTTTTCATTAAACTGTTTCTTCAAGTGAAATTGTTGGACTTGGAAAATCACCTCCCATAGAGGTGATACAGGTATCCCATGATTTCTCTCTGCTCAGTATATAAGAATTTTCTGGCTTCAGATGTTTTCCTGTACAAAATTACGATGACATTTCAGCACAAAACCAAAATGTAGCTTGGTTTGCATGTGCTGCCTCCTATAAACAACATTTAAATTTTGTCAGAAGTGATATTCTGCATGATAGTATTTTTTACAGCTGTTTTATACTAATTTCAAATGAAAATCATCTTTGAGATTCAACGCATGTTTTCCCGTGAAACTGTGGCATAGATCATAAACATTCTTTGCTAATCTTTGATTTTTTCATAGTGTGTTAGATGTCCTCATTTTGAAACAAAATTGTCCTCAATTATGCATTGAAATGAAGGACAACGTGTTCTCAAAAAATCTGGACACCTAAAGATAAAACTGTTTTTCAATGGTGAAATCAAAATTTTATTTCAGAGATTGGTCGAAAACATAAGATTACTGCTTCGCAAACATTATCTTTTCGACAGCATGTTCTCTTTTTCAAAAAGAACATTTAATAATTTGGCCTCTTTTTTCTGAGGAAGTTTGTTTTTTCATTTATATTACCAGGAAAAACATCGTTCAATAGTTACATTGTTTCACATAAGTTTTACATCATGCCAACATCCTTTTTCAGTTAACCCACCACATTTTTACTATTTATAATTTAAATTGTCGTTTGTCCTGTTTTCTTGATCGCACATTGTTTCACATAAGTTTTAAAACTGATTTTCAATGGCAAAATCAAAATTTCATTTCAGAGATTGGTCGAAAATATAAGATTACTGCTTCGCAAACATTATCTTTTCAACAGCATGTTTTCTTTTTCAAAAAGAACATTTAATAATTTGGCCTCTTTTTTTCTGAGGAAGTTTCTTTTTTCATTTACATTACCAGGAAAAACATTGTTCAATAGTTACATTGTTTCACATAAGTTGCTTTTTCAGTTCTTCCAACACAGCATGCCACCGTGCTTTTTCAGTTCATCCACCTCATTTTTACTATTTATAATTGAAATTGTCGAACTGTAAAATATAATATAATGACAAAGAAAGGTGACTTGATCACGCTAGTTACGTTAACTAAAACTTTTACAAAAAGTTCGTAAGTTGGAAGCTTTCGACCTTATCTTAGGTCTTCATCACGCCAATGGAGGACTAAGATTGTTGCCAGATTCTACATTTGAAATTTTCCTATTTTTGTTGCCAAAATTCAAATGTAGAATCTGGCAACAATCTTAGTCCTCCATTGGCGTGATGAAGACCTAAGATAAGGTCGAAAGCTTCCAACTTACGAACTTTTTGTAAAAGTTTTAGTTAACGTAACTAGCGTGATCAAGTCACCTTTCTTTGTTAATATTGTTACGTGTTTTGCCCATAATCGTCATAATATAATGAACTGTAAATATATATATACACTGCTGGCCACCCAAAATGCAACACCAAGAAGGACACGAGATAGCAAAGCCAGATTTACTGGACACATAACAACAGATATCTCCCTAGGATCTTAGGAAAAAGGTGTATTAGTCACACTGTAGAATAGATGTGATTATATTAATTACATTTACTCAATGTGATTGTGAAATGACAGAGTTACTTAAAATAAATCTCCATATTTTTAGGATGTGATTAACAAATATTTTTTCCTTTATTAAAAATTGTGATTTAAATTAAAATAATTAGTAGTGAAAGTTTTATAAAGTATACTAAACAATAAAAATAGCAAATCAGGATTCACAATGCTTTTAAAATTTTTGAGTCTGCTTTTCAAGGTGTTTTTACCTAATCAGTTCACCACTAATGCACTTTTATACACTGAAGAGCAACTGAAGCGTTGGGAAGCCATACGGATCCACGACCCCTGAGCAAGCTCCCACAGTTCACGAAGATTTGATGGACGGGGGGGGGGGTCAGAGCCTCGAACAGGTGACCTAGCTGGCCAAGGAAGTGAGGTCACGTCAATGGAGTGTTCATCCAACCATTTGGATACAATTCAGG
The DNA here is from genome assembly GCA_039090855.1 of Macrothele yani. NCBI lineage: Eukaryota > Metazoa > Arthropoda > Arachnida > Araneae > Macrothelidae > Macrothele > Macrothele yani. Next base: position 15,851,302 of record CM077028.1, read on the forward strand.
AGCGATGGCACAGTGCATTGTCTTGTTGCAGGATGAGGTCCCTAGTGGGATAATGAAGACGCACAAACAGGAGCAAATGGTCGTCCAGGATATCCCGGTAACGTTTACCTGTGAGGGACGATGTCACACGTACCAGGGGTCCCATATCAGTCCACGTAAACAGTTCCCAGACGAGAATACCACCCCCACCAGCTTGAAGAGTACCCTGCTGGCAAGAAGGATCCATCGCTTCATGTGGTTTGCGCCGTACTCATATCCTGCCATCCGCATGTACCAACGTGAATCTCGACTATCAGTCCAGGCAACATTTTCTCACGTCTAGGATGGGCTGCGCCTAAGCTAAGTTTTGCACCCTGTGATGTGTGGTCAGCAGCGGTACTCTCGTGGGACGATGGCTTCTGTACCCTATAGCGATGAGATGGTTCTGGATGTTTTTGTGCACCAGCGCTAAGTTGCCGAGTGATTTCTTGCACTGTGGCCCGTGTATCCGCTGTTACAATGCGAGCTAGCCGACGATGACCCCGCTCATCCATACGCTGTTGTCCACAGCAGATGGCCCTTGCAGGGATGGTTTTACCGGATTCGATGTACTCACGGTGCACCCGTGAAACAGTGGCCCATGAAAATCCCAGTGCCTGCGTGACTTTCGAGATGGAGTGACCCATTCATCGGGCCCCGACAATTTGCCCACGATCAGATGCTCTTAGATCCTTCTTTTTACCCATACTGCGTCCGACTCTTACTGATTCCCGTCGCATCACTCCTTATATTGTCGGATCGCTGCATACGTCATGTTGTTTCAGTTTACAGGGACGCCAACAGTGCCACATTTGCATAACGCTAGCTGTCTCTAATTTAATTGCTCTTCAGTGTAATTAGAACTACATCACTGCAACAAAGAGCTTCACACACATAGGAACAAAGCAATACTGTAAAAAAACTGGACGAGCAGGAGATGCCACTCATGGCACACACGTAGTAGGTTCCAAGATCAATCTGTGCCAAACCACTTCCTGTATTGTCACATGATTCCAAACTTATGCAACCAGTCTGGATACTTTTTCATCACACCTCATAATTACCAACACATTTTTCAGTGAAACAGAACTTCACTGATCCAGATCATGAAATCAGCACTGAGAATGTTGAAAACAAACACTTTCAGTGGAGTAGCTGATATATAATCACAAATTATAAAGCCTAAAATGATGCTGAATGAGTTGTGATTGCCTCTTTCATGCACCTCAGTGATTCTTCCCACACACCTTAACAGTGTCATGCTTGCAGGCACTTTTTAGGGAAGAAACATAAAAATCATATTATTGCAGCAATACTTACACTACTTTATGGAAATTTAAGGTATTCATGCAGAAAACTCCCTGTATGCAATTAAAGAAATACCTGCTGCAGTTTATAGTGGACCTCAAAAGTGAGCCTAATGTTGACACAGACATGTCTGATCACCCATTGAGTGTATAGGAAGAATGCTGATCTATGTTGTATGATTACCACCATGTATGATGGCAAAAGTAGAAAAGCAGTTTAAATACTATTTATGCCTTAGGGTGATCTCCTAATTACAAAACTTTTACGTAGTTTCCAAGTATCACTCCATCATGTTGGCTCACAGTTGGTTCACAGTTACAATCAACAAGCAAAGGATGTAGCTCCGCATAAATTGCATGCAGATAATTTTTACAAATCAAAATAACAATTTCAACTCTGTATTAATAAAAACTTCTTTTTTACAGAAAAATTTGGCTGTACTTCCAACCCTGGCCCATTCTACCCGATACAGTGATTACAGATTGGCTGATAGACGGCAGCACGTCAGTACTAAATACTATGTGTTAGCACTGGTGTGTTTGTAGTATGTGCTTTCTAATAGGAGCCCATATGATTTTTCATACTCAGTTTGCAGGTGTTCTTTTGCAGTAAGATGCGGAATCAGAAGAGGTTTTTTGATAAAACTGCTAGAGACGAGGGCACATGCATTCAGCGGTATGAGGCTGTGATTGTGTCCGACGTCAAGATGTTCCGAGGGTCCCCAAGTGACTCTCAGAGTGGATTTGTCTCATCATTTTGGATGATTCAGGTGTCGGAAGAAGCACAGCATTTTTCATGTGTGTTCCCATACACTTGGGACACGGTTCCACATTCCTCATATACAGGGTTCGAAAAATACAGTTGCCTGGTCGCCCAAACAAATTGTCCGGGCCATCACGGAAAACATCACTGAAAAACATGTACCGTAATTTTCGCTGTATAATCTGCAGGATAAACGCCGATTAAAAAAAAAAAAAATCTTCAGAGTAATTGTGCAGGAGAGGGGGTAAAAGGAACTCCTCGGAAACATTCTCAGTTCAGGACTTTGTGCGAAGAGGAGGGAGGAATGGGTGTCAAACTAACAGACCGCGAAAGTTGTAGGGAATGACAGCAGGAGTTATTTTGTCTTTGTATTGTTGGGAAAGAGGAAACACTGACTGTGCTTGTGCCCTCTCTTTGTCAATCGGCCAATAAAAATGTACGCAAAGCGCCCGCTGCACAAACTTACACATGCATGCCTCATTTCAAAGTTCCATGTTCTGGATCTCGTGTGCGCAGTGCCTTGTATTTTAGTTCGCCCTTCGCCATTTTAACCAAAGTCTTTGCTGCTGACAGTTTCCTTCATTGCTATTTATGATGTCTTCAAAAAGGAAACGTTTCAGTTACACTGCCGAATTTCAACTTAAAGTGGGATAACAGCTGAGGATATGATTGTGTCACTATGCGATAGTTTTCAAAAGGTGAGAAAACTGGAGTTCAGTGACACGCGAAAAGTCGCGGGTCTGAAATGTAAACAAACCCGTTGATAAATTCCACGGAAGAATTCACGCGGGAATTAGCGGGAAAAGTCCAGCCCCCCCACCCTTAACCTGTGTGTAAGCCGACTCCCCTACTTTGAAAGTGCTCAGGATTTCTTCCAAAAACTTTCGACTTACACGCGAGTGCATAAATACAGTATTTCTATGAATTGTTCTGTATCAGCGTTTCATCATGGGCAATGTGTAAATTCAATTGGAGCTACTGCATCGGCATGATTAAATTTTGTGCTCTATGGATGCCACACCACCACTAAGCTTCTTTTGTGTCCGAAGATAAAAAATATATTAAAAAAAGTTTCCATTAAAAAATGAATTTTTTTATTTAATAAGATCGTTTTTTTTTTTATTTCTCCGGACTCTGAGGTCTTTATGTGACCAACTTTTCTGTCGAAAATTCCACTTTTGGATCAGCATTTGTGATGTGCGGATTATACAGCGATTTTTTTTTTCCTGAATGTCACAATCTGCAAATTATATACCAGCGCAGATTATAAGAAGGTAAAAAGAAAAAAAAAAAATTGTGTGAATTCCAGTCTGGGGATAAACGACAAAAATTACGGTAATTCAAGAATTTTATGAAGTTTCAGACAAAAAAAAAAAAAAAAGAATAAGTACCTTTTTTTTTTTTTTTTTTTTTGCCAGGGAGAGATAAGCTGATGGTAGAACGTTTTTAGACAGAAGTGTACACTGAAGTGCCAGAAAAACTGCTACACCACTGTAATACTTGGTAGGATCCCCACAGGAGTGCAGGACTGCAGAAATAAGACGGGGCATGGACTCAACTAGCTGCTGGAAATATGCTATAGGCAATGCACACCATACTTCCTGCAGAGTGTTCCACAATTAGAGTGTATTCCGAGGTCTCGGATTCCTGTGTTCGATAGCGCGTTGCATGGCATCCCAAATGTGTTCTATCACGTTCAGATCTGGGGACTTGGGTGGGAGTGGCAACACCCCAAACTCAGATGAATGCTCCTCTAACCATAATGTGGTGTCCTGACACTTGTGTGGAGGTGCATTGTCCTGTTGGAACAGGCCCAACTCATCAGCATGAATGCAGGACATGAACTGGTGTACCTCGTCAGAAAGGATGTGCACATAGCGTTGGCCGGTCACAGACGTTTGTAGACGTACTAGGGGTCCCAGTGAAGTCCAGCTAAACACACACCATACCATTACGGACCCCCCCACCAGCCAGTACAGTTCCCTGTTGACAGGCGGGGATCCATGGCTTTATGGGGTTTGCGCCACACACGAATCCTTCCATCTGCCCGATACAGTTGGAAACGCGACTCGTCAGACCAGGCTACTTGTTTCCAGTCATCAAGAGTGTCCAGTGGCTGTGTTGCTGTGCCCAAGCAAAGTGTATAGCTCTGTGCCGTGCACCTATAAAGGGGACTCTACCTGGGCGTCGGCTCCCAAAGCCCATATCGTGCAGGGTATGTTGCACAGTCCGAAAGCTGATGCTTGTTGGGGCTCCAGCATTGAATTCCGATGATACCTGCGAGAATGTTGCGCGCCTATCGCGTGAATCAATTCTTGACAGCCGACGATGGTCACATTCACCCAATGTCTTTTTACTGCCACACTGGTATCATAGGTTGGAGGTTTTGCCGAAATTCTTGTAGTCACGGTACACCCTTGCAGCGGTCGTCCATGAAAATCCGAACTTCGTTTCAACCTCCGAAATACTATGGCCCATCTCACGAGCGCCAACTATGGCACTGCGTTGAAAATTGCTTAAATTGTTATTACTTGTCATTTTCATGCTGAAATCAGCTCTGCTCTGCCCGCTAACAAGGATGTCTATCGCTTTGTACGCAACCCCGAGTATGCCCATAGGTGACGTTGCTATGTATTTTGCATAAGCTCGTCTGTACCAGTTTTTCTGGCACTTCAGTGTACATACACGACTTTGATATTATATATACCCCCCCCCCCTTTTCTGCTGGTCCAGTGTCTGGTCACTAAAAAATTTAGCTGGCCACCAGATTTCAGAATATTTTTCTACCCCTGCTCATATTCCTTTTAATACCATCATGGCAAGGAGAGCAATTGGTATCCACTTAAACGTGAGCCAGCAGAGGGGAATCCAAAAATATTTGGCAGAACACATTCCGGAATAGGCCTTTTACTTCAACGGAAATACCCTCTTTCCTCAGAACACTATTTTGCGGTATTGATTCGCATCATCAGACAGTTCCTTCCTGGCAGGTAATCAATGTGCTTGATGTATTCTGCTAAATAGACAGGTTCCGATTCACGAAGAAACAAAAATTTTCCCTTCAAATACATACTTCAGGGTATGGACATGATTTAGAGTCCTGATGATCTTTTTAAGAGCTAGTCAAAACAGTAATGTAAAGAGCTATTCGCTTTGGCAAAGAGATCAATACATACCTTATATGTTGTCATCTTTCACATCAGCCGACATAAAGCAGCACACACAGCAAGCCAGGGATGGAAGTGTAACCAAAAATGTTACGAAATATGCAATTCACGAAGCAACCTTAAGGGTTGTTTATGCTATAAACATGCTTTTGATTAAATATACATAATATCTAAGGTATTGTTTACCAGATATTGTCAAAGTATTTTGCACGTTGTTGTTCTGTGAGGCACATGCTCCCAGCATGATAGGGATCAAAGAGAAATGGACACCTCCCCTAAAGAGTTGAATTTTTTAGACTAAAAGAGAGTGAAAGGCCTGAACAAACCCTTAATGAAATAGATATAATAATTGATAACTTTAAGACACTAGGTAGAACAAAGATTTGGAGTGGGGTAATAAATCACATTAATATAGAGCCCCTAGAATTACTGAAAGTGGTGTTAAGGAAGAAATAGCTAGGGTTGTAGGATTAGTTATGTGAAATAGTTTATATGGTTGATTTTTAATAATAAATTTTGTGGAAAAAAGGGTTATTCGTGCTGAGTAGGAGGCCGTTAGGCATACGGAAAATGGAGCTATTAAAATTAAGGAGTTTAGAGACTTAGATATATAAGATGTTCTACGATGGCGTCTTTGGAGAAAAACCCCGATGAAAAGGGTAAACCTATGAGTGCCATTATTGTTACGCCCAGACTAGAAAGAAAAATCGGGCAATTGTTGGAGGATGCGCCATGAGCACGCATATCGTGATAGTTGGTTCCATGAATTATTGAACTGGCACATAAAAACATGGTTCTTTTAAATAGAGCGTGTGTAATGTGATGGAAGAAGGCAGCGTTTATAGCAAAGAATATTATTGCGATTTGACTTAAGGTTCTTAGCACGATGATTTTTTTTAGGCCTTGTTCTCAATTAGCAGAGACCCCGGCTAGAAATATGGTCATGGAATAAATTACTAGGATGATAAAAAGAGTAAGAGGGTCTTGGATTGTTCGAATTATTAAATAAACCCCAGCAGTAACTAGGGTAGAAGAGTGCACTAGCGCTGAGATAGGAGTAGGTGCTGCTATTGCGGCCGGGAGTCACACTAAAAGGTATATGTGCTCTTTTTGAGAAGGCTGCAATTGAAAGTAAAATTAAGATTAAAGAAGGGAAAAAATTAGATAAAAGGAGGTCCCAAGTTCCTAGGAAGGTTAAAATACCAATGGATAAAATAATGGTGATGTCCCCAACACGGTAAGACAAAATAGGTAGAGCCCCCGATTCTCTAGATTTGAAGTTCTGGTAGAAGAAAATGTATCTCATTTATACTAAATAATTTCATACTAATAAAACTGTGCTTTATTCACATGAACTTCACCCAAGAGTCCATTTGTTCCGATCAGCTTCCTAAAATACTTATATTCAGCTTTCTGCAGTTGCAAATTCCTGCATAAAAGGAACTACACACAATATTAATTTTGCAAAGAGTAGAAGAATACTCCATAGCTGATTAGCAATTTGTTCTTAAATAAATATTATTCAAAATAATTTTTTTCACCCTCCACTTCAAATCACTCCTCAAAAGAATCTAAATGCTGCTTTTTTGCACATATGCAGAAGTCTATTCTGTTATTGGATAAATTTACTCCTTACAATACATTCCCAACTTTCTCCTTTTAAATTACTTTATCCTTTCAAAAATCAGTCATTACAATGCTTAATCTATTACTATGAGGGTTGTACCGAAAGTAGTGGGCATAACTTTTTTATTAACTGACAGAGGTCATTCAAGTTGCACATGTTGGTAGAGTAAGTTTTCCTCTATAGTAACCCTTCTTCTCCATTGCAGGTAAATAATGGATTCCAAGCAGAAGCAACGTGCCGTCATTGAGCTCTTGATGAAGGAAGGGTGCAGGCTGTCCAACATTCACAGGAGGCTACAGAATGTTTACGGAAATGACATCATTGACAAGAGCAATGTGCACACATGGATGAAGAAGTTTAAAGGGGAAACCAGCACTGAAGACAAACCATGCAGTGGGAGACCATCATCTGCAACCATTAACATGAATAGTCAGCGAGGGGATGAAGTGATTCGAGCGGAGAGACGAGTCACAATCCACGAGCTTGTTGCACCACTGGACTGTAATCACAATGCCATACAAATGATAGTGGAAAACTTAGGGTATCGGAAAGTGTGTGCAAAGTGGATACCTCGGCTGTTGACAACCAATTTGAAGTCTGCTGGAAGCATTTGAAGCCAATGAAGATTCATTTTTTTCTGATCAGGTGACAGGGGATGAAATGTGAGCGTATCTTTACGATCTGGAAATGAAAAATCAATCCATGGAATGGCGTCACACCTCTTCACCAAGGCCTAAGAAGTTCAAGAACCAGCGATCAGCACAGGAAGGCATGGTGACTCTTTTGTGGGATGACAAGGGTGTCATTTTCCTTGATTTTCTGTAACATGGCCGTACTGTGACCAGCAAGTGGTACACTAAGACACTCAAGAAGCCATAAGGAGGAAGAGACTGAACAAGAATCTGAAACGGATCCACATTCACCATGACAATGCTAGACCACACACATCTTCGGCAACAAATCAGGCGATCAGCAAATTAGGCGGGTCGGTGGTCCCCCATCCACTGTACAGCCAAGATCTGATGTCCTCCAACTTCCACCTGTTTGGTCCAATGAAGGAGTCTCCAGGGACAATTTAATGACACAGACGAGGTGAAAGTGGATGTGAGGAAGTGGATACAAGAGTCCACACCTGAATTCGAGAGTTGGGTTCAACGACGGTGCAAATGCATCACTTGTGACAGAGTCTATGTTGAGTAGTACCTTTGTATAGAGAAAGAGTTACTCTACCGACATGTGCAATTTGAACGACCTCTGCCAGTTAATAAAAAAATTATTCCCAGTTTTGGATTACTTTTGGTACAACCCTTGTATTGTTCTAAGATAAAATTCACATAAAATGTATTGAGAACTAGGGTAAACCTTCTGCGTTCGGCCCAAAAATAGTTTGATGAAGCGACGATAGATGAAGACATGTTATTGCTACATCGTGAAGCGTTATGTTGTGAAAGTGGCAAACGAAGTGAATAATATGGATTAAAGGTGGCTGTTAAAAGGACCTTGTACAGTTTGGGATATGTGAGAAATATTTATTAAGACGGAAGAATAGTTTTTCCTCATGAATAGGAAACTGTCTAGCTAGCAGAAAAAAAAAGCAAGTAAATTTTTATCTGCCAGGTAAGACTTGCCTGATCGCACGAATCAGGACTTCAAAACAATGTTCAGAGGAAAGACGGCAATTCTGTCGTAATAAATATTCCAGAATATGGTCTGCCAAGTACATTTTGTGGTTCCCCTGTGTTAATTTATGTTTCAGAGGATGCCAATTGCTCTCTACTCCTTGTGTATGGGCACCTGTGATGGGATCAATGAAGTTGAGGGAGTGGTTGACAGTGAAATGAGTGTAGCCAGAGCTTGGCAGATTCCGATATGCAGCCCACTGGTCCGTCATAATCGTTGTTCCTGGCTCTACATGTTTGATGATGCGGGGCAGCAATATATCTTCCGATCTATTGTTATCAGGGCAGATTTCGACTCCTGAAACGCTTGGTATCTTGTTCAAAGATACCAAGAATCCAGGTGCCCTCGACAATACGACCACAGTTGTACTTGCGTTTGCCCACTTTGGCTTTGTCCACTTCGACGATGATTCCATCACCACCAAGCCTTCCTTCCTCACATTGCGAGGCTACCATAAACACTGAGACTAGTTCTCTGCAATACGAATACCAGTCGCTAACTGTCTTAGTGGATGTGGTAACATCGCTATGTGAGGTTTCTTAAACGCCTCATCGTAAGACAATCCTTTGGCGAAACAATACGTCAGAATCATCACTCTATCAATCGGAATCTGAGCATAAAAACCACGTACTAAGTGTACAGGAAGAGTACTCAGAATTCCGTGAAGCGTGCGTCTTCCAACACTTCAATTGTTCTAAATGATGAGACGCATCGACACGTAGTCATGAGATGGCCCTCAGAACATCTTTTAGAGGTGGGAAATAACGCCTGTTGTTGATACCATGAAATAGACGTTTCCTTATCCTTCCCAACTTCATTGAAGAACTTTTTCCAATTCCACATATCACAGGAGCAGAGATCGAAAAAAAAAAAAAAAAAATTACTTAACACAGGAGCAGACGGAGAACTAAGTGACGTAAGTAGAGAAGAGGTGAAGTGCTGCTGTGGTGCCATCTGTTATTGCTTTCGGAACTAGCTGAGGGCCGAACACGGAAGTTTAGCCCAAACCACTTATTGCAAAATAAAGTTCCAAATTGCTTCATATTCTTTTTCCATTCTTTCAGTAGACAACCTCAAAAATTAAAATTTCAGATTTCGATTCTATTAAAATACAGTTGTGAATGTCCTATTTTGTACATATTATTTCAAAGTACCATTTTTTTCTTCTTCGTATAATCTGTAAATCATAAAATTCAGAAAAAAATTTTGTTCGTGAGATCCACAAGGGTGTATAATCCAAAGATAATCCGCTGCGGCATATGATCTGTAGATCGTGAAATTCTGAGGAAAAACAAGTTTTTCCTTCACATAATCTGCAGCAGCATGTCTCAGACCATGATACTTAAAAAAAAAAAAAAAAAAAAAAAATGACAGACCATACCTACCGACAACATTGGCAACAGCCTTGTTACTAATAACTAGTATTGCATGGCATACATACTCTATTTTACGAAATGATCCATCTCTTTGCAAAAAACAAATATGCGCCTCATCAAAACGTTACAACAAACAAGGAACAAGGACTCTAATGAAACAAACTTAAGACGTGCGAAACACAAAGTTGATTCCCCAGCGAGGTTCAAAACTTCCACCAGTAAAAATCAGTAAGATGCATTCAGAATTCCACGATGCTTGACAGACAGGAAATCCAAGCAAGGGAACGCACCTCCCTTACCATATGTAGCCCCTAAAATTGCAATTTAAGGAGAAGATGAGACCAAAGAATGAGGAAAAAAGCTGAATATTTTAACTGGTGAAAAATCAAAACAGACAGCAAGAATGCGTACTACTGTCAGTTTGTTTTTTATCATTGACTGCAACTTCACAGCACCACTGCTTAATTTTTCTTTCTGCTGATATCATTCTCTCCTTACTTCTTCATTGTCACTTTTCTTTTCTTGTATTTTATGCCCCCTGATAAAAACCATCCATCTGAGGACCATGAGCCCATAATATCAAAGCTTCAACAATTTTAGATAAATGGTGTAACTTTGGGAATATTAATACTTTGGAACACCATGCATCAATTTATACAAATTTTCGTCACTTCCGTTTTCGGGAATTTCCTTCTTCCTTTATCAAGATTAAGTGCAAAAACTTAAGGGGGGGGGGCATTTAACAGCACTGGAGAGTGGGGAACAACGCGCGACGCGCGCGGGTAGAGATACACACCTGCCAACATTGGCTAGAGCCATGTCAGTAGTACTAGTATTATTGCGCAGCATACATAGACGCAGGAGAGGGCCATTACGGAAGAAATCTTTGCTTCGTGCGACTTCCGGTTTTGGAATTTTCCCCCTACTTTCAAGCTGAAATACAAATACTTATGCAGTAAAATGTTATTTAACAATAACACTGGACAGAGGTAACATCGCGAGAAAAATGAAATTACGATTACGGAAAAAATCTGAACTCCGTCGATCTTCAGTCTTCGAACGTTTCATAAAGATGGAATTCCGTCCTCCAAATTTCTGTTTACCCGGGCGTCGATCGCGTAAATGACCAAAATAATAATGAACAAGTTAGTAAAATCATGCAATGCATTGATTATGATACGCTTTCCAACATACCGGAAATTATTACTCAAGTTATGAGGATAATGGCTGTGGAATAAATCTCGCTCCTGTGTCCTGACCTTTGACCCCATTTTGATTACATTCAACAGAACCGGTTCAGTACACCTCAAGAATAACATACTAAAGTTTTGTCGCAATAGAAGCAGTTTTACGCAAGTTATGAGAATAATGGCTGTGGAATAAATCTTGCTTTTGTGCAATGACCTTTGACCCCATTTCCAATACGGTTCGTCCCCAGTGGCTCCCTACCACATACTAAAATTTCATCGAAATCGAACCATTTTTACGCAAGTTATGACGCATAAGGGCAATGGAACAAATCCTGCTTTTATGTCCTGCCTGACCTTTGACTCCATTTCGCCCATTTTGTGCCCTACCACATACTAAAATTTCATCGAAATCGAACTATATTTACGCATGTTATGACGCATAAAGGCAATGGAATGGATTCCACTTTTATGCCCTGACCTTTGATCCCATTTCGCCCATTTTCAATAGGGTTCGTCCCCAGGTGGTTCCTTACCAAATACTAAAATTCCACCGAAATCGAACCATTTTTACGCAAGTTATGACGCATAAGGGCAATGGAATAAATACCGCTTTTATGCCCTGCCTGACCTTTGACCCCTTTCGCCCATTTTCAATAGGGTTCGTGCCCGGTGGTTCTCTACCACATACTAAAATTTCATCGAAATCGAACCATTTTTACGCATGTTATGACGCATAAAAGCAATGGAATGGATCCCGCTTTTATGCCCTGACCTTTGACCCCATTCCACCCATTTTCAATACGTTTCGTTCTCAGGTGGTTCCTTACCACATACCGAAATTCCATCGAAATCGAACCATTTTTACGCAAGTTATGACGCATAAGGGCAATGGAATAAATCCCGCTCTTATGCGCCCTGCCTGACCTTTGACCCCAATTTGCAATAGGGTTCGGTGCCCAGGTAGTTCCCTACCACATACTGAAATTTCATCGAAATCGAACATATTTACTCATGTTATGACGCATAAAGGCAATGAAATGGATCCCGCTCTTATGGCGTGACCTTTGACCCCACTTCACCCATTTTCAATAGGGTTGGTCCCCTGGTGGTCCCTTACCACATACTAAAATTTCATCGAAATCGAAACATATTTACGCAAGTTATGACGCATAAGGGCAATTGAATGGATCCTGCTCTTATGGCGTGACTTTTGACCCCACTTCACCCACATACTAAAATTTCATTGAAATCGAACCATTTTTACGTGAGTTATCGTGCCGACAGACGGACGGACGGAAAAAGCTGGAACATATACGCTTCTTCAGTTCAGTTCAACACAATTTTATTAACAAGGTTGGGTTCAGGAGGCGAACATGGGCGTCCTGATACATATATTATACGGTAAAATATACAAACTCTAAAATTCTATGTACATTATATACAGCACGATGTATTGATTCTTTTTTTTTTTTTTTGATTGGAGGTTTAACGACCACCGTGAGCAACTCAATGGGCTATAAGCAGTCGCCCGTCCCTAATTTAGGGTCACTGGTTCCAGGGAAGGGAGAGAGCCAGTGCCGTAAGACAAACACAACATCCATGCCTGACCGGGATTCGAACCCGGACCCCTTACGGACGAATGATCAGAGGCCAACGCCTTAGACCACTGCGCCACCGGGGCGGCGATGTATTGATTCACAAAGGAGCCTCGTGGTAAGAGGTACAGGCATTTTGCACAAGAACAATAAGAAAGATTGTCGAAACATTTCGTCTCTAAGCATAAATATATTATAGTGCTGACAAATAACAGAACGAGAATATTATAATGAAGCACTGTACAAAAGGAGAACTGTAGATGACAAAGTAGACAATGTGAAACCTAAGGCAAACGGAATTACGATGTCTTAGTACTGGTAGAAAAAATGATAATCAAAGAGAAAACAAGTAAGACTATATACATTTGTACAGTATGGTGCTTATTATATTCACATTTGTTAGAAGATATAAGCTTTATGTTGAAGTTTGATTCCGAAAACCAATGGTGAGCATACACGTTGAACTGAAGTTCAACAGAGCAAGGAGCAACGAGCTTATAAACTACCGACAGTCAGTTGCAACGTCGCTGGCACGCCGGCGAACCAGGAAGCGGCCGGAGACCAGGTGGAACGGAAATGTTCTCTCTGTTGGGCAACGGCCACAAGGTTCTCTAGACGAAGTCTTGAGAGGAGACGCTCCCGAAAGTGGCACAGTAGTTCCACAGAAGCTTGGTGGATGGTATAAGGAGATGAGATATCTCGGCAGCGCTGATGAAATACGTAAATGACGTGTTTCACCAGGATGAAAATATATGAGCAGATGGGTGGAAGCTTGACTGGCGGAGAGACCTGCAGGAGGAGTGTCTTATAGGCATCGAAAGGAAGATCAGTTGTGGCTGAACGTTGAGCAATGGAAAATGCAAGATGGAGTAGTGGAAGGAGGATGACACAATGTAGATAAACGTGAGAGACATCAGCTTCTTGAGCACAGAAGGGGCAAAGAGGTGAGTCAAGAATGGTCATGCGGTGGAGGATGGATGGAACGGGAAGACGGCGGTGGAGAAAAAGCCAGTGAGTGTTTATTTCAAGAGGAGCTGAAAGAGGAGAAAGGGTGGCAGACCAGAACCTATGGTTGGAAAGCGTAAAAAGGCGGAATTCCTCAAATTCGCAGAAGAATCTTATGAACATTACTGAATATTACGGGGAAATTTTCGCGGCGTCAAACTTCCGTTTCCGCAAAATCTTGCCTAGTCTACAGTTTCAAGCTGAAATACGAACATATATGCCATAAAATGATAAATAACAATACTAGACACAAACGCAACGTCGGGAGAAAAAAATTACGATTAGGGCAAATTCTTTTTACTCCATTTAACTACTGTTTTCGGAATCTTTAAAACAACATACCGTCCCCAAAAATGACCCCCCCCCCCCCCCGCAAAAAATATTTTTTTCAAAACAAAATGAAGATTCGTAGAATTCATAGTTTCGAGCATGAGTTCCGTAGTCAGACAACGAAATCCGTAGAAACTACAGACATTTCCCGTAATAATTGGCATGTATGACAGTCGTATATAATCTGCACCTATCATGTTAATCGTGAATAGTATTTCCGACAGAAAACTGCGAATCACAGGACTGCCTCAGAAATCCAAAGATGTAAGAAAGAAATGATCGTCCTATTGAAAAAGTAACTGCCATTTTGAAGTACTTCTGTGCTACTTTTAAGTAAATAAAGAACTAAAATCGCTAGCGCCAGCATTACCGTAGTTCATTTACATTAGTTACACTAAAAAAATCCGTTCAAATTGCAGACAGTCCATAGCATTGTCTTATTTCTGGATGCGTTTTAACTGAATACCGAAAGTAAAAAAAAAATAACTAACACAATTAGCGCACCAAAACTAGGCAATGCGATTCGCAGAAAGGTTACATGCTACGGAATAGCTTTGCGGAATTCCCGAGAGTAGCGGATTCTCACAGCACGTAGGATTCCGCACGCGCGAATAGTAACGCCTCCCTTGCGTCATATTTTCTGTCAAAATGCTTCTAAAGTACAAATATATGCTCTGATATATATATATATAATCTCTTTGCGGTCTTTTATTTCGCTGTTATGTTACATTTTTTCTGTTACCGCATTTTCGGTACTTTCCCAATAACACCACCTCTCCTGGCAATTACCTCGCTGACTTTTTAAACGCCGCACAGTTTTTTTTGTTTTTTTTTCCTTTATCGGTGTCCGCAGTACCTAAATTAATAACTTTTTAATAGAAAATCTATGGATTATACAACCGAAATTACAGTATTTACTGCAAATTACGAAATTTCAAGTAAGACCGCAAAATCCTTATTAGGCGCTACGACCCGAATTTTAGGCACCTGGGCGACCTGGCGCCCGGGATTTGTCAAGCCCTGATCAAGCCAACAAGTGAGCTCAGATTTCCTATGAGTGGGACCATAAAGGAAGTATATATAGAGAAGACACTGGCTGTATAAAGCTGAAACTCATGACGTCATGAAGTCGACTGCAGCGCACCAGCGACCTAAAACGGAACTACAGTTGATTGACAGCTGGTTTCTCAGGGAACACCCACGAACCACGTAATTTTTGTTCGAACGAATGTTTTTACTTTGACTTTTGGCTTTAGCTTGCTATCCGGCAGTGTTTAAGACGAATACACGCAATACTTTATTAATTTTAAGATTCTTTTGGTTTTCAATTCCTCTAGCGTTCTAATAAGTGGTATTATTTTGCTTACTACTTACTGATCGTATACTTTTCCTTACAGAATTCATAACTTTTGGGTTTTTGCGTGTCTGTTGTTCATTCGATTGTTTCTTCCACACCCACTCTGCTTCACTTACAATTCTAATTTGTATTCAATTGTCATCTGCTTCGACATCTACGTTATTGGCTTCGTTAGCTTTTCGGCTTATCTTTTTTACTCGGCATTTGTGTAGCCTGTATTTCCATAATTGGGCAACATTTGTGAAAATTGTTTTCCATCTTTGTAATTCTTTTGTTATTTCTGAAGTACTTTCTTCCTATCTGTTCTCTATCCTACTAACTAAAAACCTTTCTCCTATATCTGGTCTATTATTTTTCAAAATGTTCTCACTTAACCCCACGTATATCAAAGACACTAAATGTTGTGCACGTGGATTGGTAATATTATCCAGAGAAGTCAAAGCTAGTCGCTCATTCTGTTTTCCCAAAGATCCTACCAGGTAATTCAACAAGAGCGCCGGGTTGCCGTAGGAACTATTGCCGACGTCACGGGGTCACGTCACATTTTGCTTCTGTTTTAGGTCTGTGGGGGCGCCACTTTCTATGTGAGCAATTTCCATGGGCTCCTATGTCTGTTTCCACTCTATAGATCCTTCCTTTATGAGTGGGACTATAATACATACAGAGTTAGTCACATGCAGTTACCATAGTAACACAAAGTAGCAATAACAACATAATAAACATATATAGTTTTTATATCTTAAAGTCTTTAGGTTAAGTTAAGTGTTCTTAGGTGGTCTAAGTGTTCGAATGTTTTGTCGCCATGGGTTTGGTACATAACATGGTAAATCTTCGTTACAGCATGAATTATCGTACCATAGAATAAATAAGGCTTCATTGAAAAAGGTATCAGTCTTGTTTTCAGTATATGCCAAATGTCTTATTTGTTCCCAAACTGGAACAAAATGTTCCACTTTAACTTTCTTGGCTAAGGAGGTCGACATCGCCTTTCTAGAAATATCGTATTTATGTTCAGACGTTCTCAAACCCAACATCCTGAGGGTGGAGCCTATATAATAACAAGGTTGAACTTCATGTTTAGGAGACTGAAGCGGTATACAGTATATTCCATATTTGTCATTTATCTTTACTTGATCACGATCACAACGAACCATATTGAAAATATTTGTTGTTCGTAGTCCAAATTGTACCTGGTGTTTATTACAGAAACGCTGTAGAGCATTTTTAATGTTTGTGTTATAATCTAACGAAAGTTCTTTGATGAAGTTGGGAAGGATGAGGATACCTCTATTTCATGGTGTGAAGAACAGGGTATACACAAGGAGTAGAGAGCAATTGGCATCCCCTGAAACATAAATTAGCACAGGGCAACCACAAAATGTACTTGGCAGACCATATTATGGAATATTTATTCCGGCGGAATTGCCGTCTTTCCTCAGAACATTGTTTTGAAGTCCTGATTCGTGCGATCAGGCAGTTCTTCGCTGGCAAATAAAACTTTTCTTGCTTTTATTCTGCTAGCTAGACAGTTTCATATTCATGAGGAAAACTTAATCTTCCGTCATAATAAATATTTCACACATATGCCACAATGTACATTCATAAAGGTCCTTTTAAGGGCCACCTTTCATCCATATAATTCACTTCCTTTGCCAATTTCACAACGTAACGCTACGCTTCACGACATAGCGATAATGTGCCGCCATCTATCGTCGCTTCAGAAAACTATTTCTGGGCCACATTCGGAAGGTTTACCCTTTCTCCTGGACATTTCTGCTTTCTTACCGGAAATTCCTAAACTTTTTCCTATTTTTACTGCATACACACGTATCCAGAAGTTCTACAGAAAAATTAGCAATCATAATTATGCTGATCGCAAAAATCTCTATAGTACCTTCCAAAAACAGAAAGGGCATAGCCCGTTTTTCAGTGGGTAAATGCTCCTCTTGCCCATGTATCTGAACCACTTGAAAGAGTTTGTAATCAGACCACTCACTATTTACACACTTTAAAATAAAAGAAAAATATGAACAGACATCATACAGGTTTTTGATAAAAAAATAATTATAAAAATCTGAAGAAAAGCCAATTTTATATATTTCGAGAGACAAATACACCTTTGTTGTAAATCCCTGCCAATAATTTAGCAAGCTTCACAAAATAAACTTGCAGATCTTTAGTAACATTAAATAATTTTGACAAAATAGAAAGAGCCAACTTACCTCCTAAGGTCTTGGCTTCTTTCATTAAAAACACTTCATGCATGTTAGCTAATATGATTCTTACATGACTGTCCTTTCGGGTTTCATCATGCTTCTTATCTGCAGGCAAGTTGTTGTTGTTGTTATCCCATAGGTCATAAATCCTTTTGTTTTCATTCTTAGAATGCCATTTCGTGTTGACTTCTTACATTTGTTTGTCGTACGCGATACCTCTTTAAATAACATACATACTCACTAGCACTTAAGTGCTGTCGTTTTCTTCCTATTTTTTTTTGTTTTTATTTTTAATTACCTTGCATTCAAACACATACAGTTAAAAAACAAACAACTCTCACCCAATTAATACACACACACTCCATAAATACGCACTTAATTCACATATATATGCAATTTCTACAATACATTT
This sequence comes from Macrothele yani, assembly GCA_039090855.1. Taxonomy (NCBI): domain Eukaryota; kingdom Metazoa; phylum Arthropoda; class Arachnida; order Araneae; family Macrothelidae; genus Macrothele; species Macrothele yani. Next base: position 15,869,345 of record CM077028.1, read on the forward strand.
ACACCATACAATATAAAATCTCTATCTACACAACCTATCATACACTATTTATTTACATTACGGTGGTTGAACCTCCATTAACTGTGATTTACATAGCGCTCCACCTGCCCCATGTCTCACAAAACCTTTCTGCAAACAACAACCCTACTCACCCAGCCACACCATTCCTCAAATACTTTCAACAGTTTCACTGCCATTCTCAAGAGGCTGATGTAAACCTACAGCTCCGCTGACCGCAGACCAAGTGAACGAATCCGTCGAGAACTCCGCATGTCTTCCTCTCTGGCGCAATCTATTGTCAGTTCTGTTCCTTTTTTCCCTTGATTGTTGTTCAAGTTTAATCAATGCTTTCAAATGGTCATTCAAGCTATTTGGGTCATTTATATTACATATTCTATGAACATATATGATATTACCTATTCTATGAATATGTAATATATGTACATACATACAGACATATCACTAAGCTGTTCTCTGAGATTCAGAGGTTAGCTCCAAAAAGAAATACAAACTACCAGATTTTACTTACTGTTGTCATACCAAATTTTTCCATTTACAGCGATCTTGACCTTCAATGATTTTCATTACACGCCGTACACAAGATCTTTTATACTTCAAACTCATAATCTTTTTCCCAAGCAGACACTCCTGAATCTGATCCACCCATGTCTTCCTTGGCCTTCCCTTCCTGCCACTTGGGCTAAAAAGATTTTCTTAGTAAGCATCTCATTACTCATTCTTTCAACATGGCCAAACAACCAAAGCATATTGGTCTCCACCTTGCTAACATTTTGCTTCACATCACACAACTGCAACACATCTTCATTCCTCACACAATCAGACCGTGTCTTGCCACAAACCCCACGTAAGTAACACATTTTTCCAGCACACAAACGACTCCTATATTTCTTTTGCAGTACCCAGGTTTCACTGCCATACATCAGAGTAGGAAAAATTACAGTTTCATACACAGCCATGTGGGACTCTCTAGAGAACCCATCATTCCTGTAAAAACCTCCCACAGCAGCTATGACTTTCAATGAAGAATTCACTCGCCTACTAATTTCATCATCCAATTTGTTCTCTCTGTCAAACATGCTTTCTAAATACACAAACTCACTCACCTGGTCAATCACAGTGCCATTTATACTTACATTACATTCAGTGCTACCCGTTTCTCTCTCAAACACCATAACTTTGGTTTTCCCCTTATTCATACTCAGTTTGAATTTCATGCAAACTTTGCAATATCATTTATATTACATAGTCTATGAATATGTAATATAAATGACCCAAATAGCTTGAATGACCATTGGAAAGCCCTGATTAAATTTGAACAACAATCAAGGGAAAAAAGGAACAGAACTGACAATAGATGGCGCCAGAGAGGAAGACATGCAGAGTTCTCGACGGAAGCTGGAACCTCGACGAATGCGTTCACTTGGTCTGCGGTCAGTGTAGCAGTAGGTTGAGAATTGCAGTGAAACTGTTGAAAGTACTTGAGATAGTGTATTATAGGTTGCGTAGATAGATTTTATATTGTATGGTGTACAATACAATATAAAATCTCTATCTACACAATCTATAATATGGTGTGAATGTATTGTAGAAATTTTGTGTAAAGTGTGTGTATTGAGTACCATGTAATTATATATGTGAATTAAGTGCGTATTTATGGAGTGTGTGTGTATTTATTGGGTGAGAGTTGTTTGTTTTTTAACTGTATGTGTTTGAAAGCAAGGCAATTCAGAAAAGTAAAAAAAAAAAAAAGGTAGGCACTCAAGTGCTAGTGAGTATGTATGTTATTTAAAGAGGTATCACGTACGACAAACAAAATGTAAGAAGTCAACACAAAATGCTGTTCTAAGAATGAAAACAAAAGGATTTATGACCTATGAGATAACAACAGCAACTTGCCTGCAGATAAGAAGCATGACAAAACCCGAAATGACAGTCGCAGAAGAATCATATTAGCTAATGTGCATGAAGTGTTTTCAATGAAAGAAACCAAGACCTTAGAGGTAAGTTGAATCATTTTAGTTATGAAGTCATTACTGACTTGCACGTGAATTAGTGCACTTTAATGGTGATTTAATACCATAAATGACACAAATATTGTAATTAAATAATTTTGATAATTTACATAGCATTGAATTTTCTCAGTACACAATTATAAAACAATTTGTCCTTATTACTTGAATGAAGCACACATTACATAATATCTCAGTGGATTGAAAGACTTTAGAATACTGTCATTATGCACATATATATACCAAAGACTATGAATAATGCCAAACTGGTTGCAAAAAACTGCATTTGTTTATTAGGCTTTATAGAAATATTTATATAAATTTTTTTTATCGATCAAGTCTTCATATCGAAAACTGTTTTGAACCTAAAGAATGTTAGGATATGAAAAAATAATCTTTCTTACATAGCCTGTTTCAAAGCAACACACACATGCTTGGCACATAGGTGAAAGATAACCATTTGGCTGCATGTGGTGGTGCTCTTTAAGTTAACCAAGTTTCTCAATATTCATCTTAATTACACTAAAGTGGAAAATAGACAACACAAGAACTTACATTTTTGACAGCTTTCTTCTTTAAAAACTCCAATCTCTGTAGAAAGCAGACTTTTAAATCTTTCCTTGTAGGTTTTGCACAAATGTGGACTACTACTGTGCCACTTATATAATTACTGAACACTCAAATGCCTTTTTTTAATACCCAAATGCCTTTTTTTTTAAATACCCAAATGTCTTTTTTTTAATACACAAGTGTGACAATGATATCTTGAAGTAGAATTAAAATGTAAAAAAGAATTTAGTTTCTTGTTCAAATGACACAAAATGAAATTTGATTTGTTTTCTTACTTCATTTTAAAACATTTTTAAGCTTGCTAACTGTAAGCATAATGATCTTGCAATACTTTTATAATTATTTGCAAGACAAACTTGCACTAAATTATAGCCTTGACTATTTCTAGCATTCATAACTAACAAAAACATATTATGATTTTCTTCTCTTATCTTCCCTAGTTCTTTGACAATATCACTGCTGCCATTTTTGGCCATTTCAAAGAATCTTTTAACCTGCTGTAACAAGAAAACAACTTTGGAATGCCCAGCATCTTCAGCTAAGTCCAGAGGTGATTTGTTGCCTTTAGTAGTGGAAATACTAAATACTGCACCATGTTTCAATAAAGAGTGCACAACTTTAAGATGATTAAACTTGGAAGCATAATGCAATGCGGATACATTATTATTATTAGTGATTTTTACATCTGCTCCATTCTTTAGCAGAGTGTTAACAACATCGCTATATCCTTTCCATGCAGCAAGAAGCAGAGGTGTTTCACAATGAATACTCCTACTATCAACTAGTGCTCCTGCTTTAATGCAATTTTCAGCCTCCACACAATTGTTATCTTTCACTGCTTTAAACAACTTATCAGTTAATTTTAAAAACTCAACTACTTCTGGGTTATCTTCCACTTTAGCAATTCGTAGGGGTAAAAGCAAACCTGTGACTCCCTTGAAATCATAGTATGCTCCATTAGAAAGTAACACTTTAATAATATCTAAATTACCACTACCAACTCCATGATGTAGAGGAGTGCAAGTTGCAACATCTACACCATTAACATGTGCTCCATGTTCAATGAGCAGTTTGACCATTTTTAAGTGACCTTCAGCTGCTGCAAGATGCAGAGCTGTAGCTTTTGCATCAGTTTCAGCATGAATGTCAGCTCCATTTGTCAGCAAATACATAACCATTTCTATGCTAGCACACTGCGCTGCATGATGTAAGGGTGTCCAATTATCACCATCTATAGCATTAACATCTGCTTTGTTTTGAATGAGAAACCTTACAATTCCAAGGTAATCCTGTCTGGCATGCAGATTTGGTGGAGGAGCATTTAAATTTCGGCAAGCCTGGTATTCATAAATTGTTAGGTGCAGAGGTGTAAAGCCCTCTTTAATTCTGGCATTAATATCCGATTTTTCTTTTACCAGCATTTCTACGAGCTTTAAGTTGCCATTTTGACAAGCCAAATGCAAAGGTGTAACTTTATCGCATGTTTTTACATTAACATCAATTTCCTCTACTTGGAGAAGTAGCTGAACTGCTTGAAAACGATTATATTCTGCTGCAAAGTGCAGAGGCGTAAGATCTGCATTGTCTTTAGCATTTACTTTTGGCTTGGCTTTTAGCAACTCCTCAAGAATTTCTATGTAGCCATATCGAGCAGCCACATGCAGGGGTGTGGTTCGGTCACTTGCTTCTGCACTGACGTTTGCCCCTGCTGTAATCAGAAGTTTAACCACTTCTGAATAACCAAACTGTGTAGCTATGTGCAATGGAGAAACATTTGCAATATTTTCCAGTATTTTTGGAGAAGCAACAACATTAACACTGGCACCATGTTTGATCAATGCTCTAGCTGTTTTTGCATGCTCATACATACAAGCAAGATGTAAAGGCCTTATCTGTTCATAGTTTGCAGCATTCACATCACATCCGCTTTCGACTAAAACCTTAATTACATTCCGACGGCCAGCTTGTGCAGCATAATGTAGAGGCGTATCCAACAAGTCATTTTTAGTAGCAAGATCTGCTCCTCGGAGAATTAAAAGTTTGACAATTTCCAACCTACCTAATTGAGATGCAAAACTTATAGGGGAGAAACCTTGGTCCACTTTATAATTTACGTCAGCTCCATGGGTTATCAATAGGTCGATTACTTTTATTCGCTCTTTCTCAATTGCGAAATACAGTGGCGGATAACCGTCTGCTTCGGCGTTTACATCCAATCCTTTTACTAACAGTTTTCTCACCAAATGAAGATCACCATTCAAAATGGCTAAATGAAGTGGTAACGAACTACCACCTATTGAAAAATTTGCAGCTGATTCCCCAAGCTTCATCTGAATTTGCATATGCGTGTACGACATATTGACGTTTTTACCTTTCTCAACCCAAACAATAGTACTGATGAACAATGGAAAGTGAAAAAAGTTAGAAACGTTGTGACACTAACCCCTTATCCACGAACACAAGTCGTTTTTGCAGTAACAACTGATAAATGCATCCAGTCCACTGCCATAAACACAACCTCTTAGATGTCTTAGCGAGCTTAATACAAAACTGGTTATCCAATATCCAAAGGTTTGAATCGGGTTTAAATCTAGGAGGTTTTGTAAAATGTCAACAAAGGACAAACGCCTGTTTCTATCAACCAAAATATTACATGGTGCGTTCGATAAACCATATCACAACATGATAGTAAGAATAGGTCACGTGTTTCTAAAACCAAACAAGGAAACCTATCACTGAGAATAAAACAGTATTTTTCTGTCGAATTCTTCAATTTCTCTTTTTCTTTTCTTGTAGTGGAGTGTTCACAGGAAATTTTGCAGACGGACACAAAAGTACAGTAATGCAACGGCAATTGCAAAAGCTGTAAACATCATGGTCATGTAAGCAAGATTTCCTGAAATTACGGCCGAGTTGATATTATAATCTAATTCGTGCCGATATGCATTACACAATTTCTTCTAGAAGTGTCTCTTCGTAATGGCAGTACGACGATAATTTTGGATGTAACAAACAAGGAGGTTAGAGTAATACTTCTGGAGATGCCCTGTTTTCTTAACCGTGAAGCCGCAAGATGTGGGAATTCGCCATTGTTTACATTATACCTATGTAATTTCATCTGTTTGTACTTTGGAATTGCGTTGTTTTTGGTTGTAGAAACCGTGCTAATATCAAACCAGAATAAATTATACTTCTTACCCGAGTAAAGTTTACAATTTTACCGCTATATGTTTGTTTAGAATTCACACTAATGTTCGCGTATTTCAATTTAAAATAAGCATGGGAAGGAACCTCATAATAAGTAAGAATTTCCTAAATTCAGAATTTTCTCACACATTGGCAACAAGTTACAAAGCGAAATTGGAAACATTTGCGACAAAAGAAGGCGATTCGGCCAACACAAAATGCATTGCAATAGCTTGAAATCCATGAGCTTTCCCACACTTTGACGGCCGTCGCTCGCGGTTATAGAGCCTTTGCACGTGACGTCACAAAACTGTCTGCTAGACTTCCGGGTGGTTAGAAAGTACCCGAGCTGGTCTCTCTCCATGCTTTTCAATGGCTGCTGCTGCTGTAAATAGAGTTAAAAAATTGTTCTTTCTGACAAAGCTTGCCATCTTAATGTGGTGGAAAAGCAACGTTACGAAGAAAAGCTTAGAAATAATGGCATAGAAGATCGATATGACATACCTGAAAGATATTTTTATCGTCTGGAAGTTTATGTTGCTACGGACCTCCCTGATCTGAAGTATCACGATATTCATAATTATTTAATAGGCAGTTTTCTTGTGTTATACTGGAAAAGTTCTAAAAGCTTATAAAAGCCTTGATTCATATAAATATTTTACCAATGGGTGGGTTAGGAATGTATTAATTCTGAAGACTGAAGACAAAAAATTTCTTATCCTGTCTAAGATAAATTCAATCATTGTTACATTTCTGACTGCCGCCCCGGTGGCGCAGTGGTCTAAGGCGCTGGCCTCTGATCATTCGTCCGTAAGGGGTCCGGGTTCGAATCCCGTCAGGCATGGATGTTGTGTTTGTCTTACGGCACTGGCTCTCTCCCTTCCCTGGAACCAGTGACCCTAAATTAGGGACGGGCGACTGCTTATAGCCCATTGAGTTGCTCACGGTGGTCGTTAAACCTCCAACAAACAAACAAACAAACATTTCTGACTGGTTCCAGTGTGTATTGCAATTAAAAAAAAGAAAATACCGACTTATCATATCCCAAAAAGCGGACTATTTTTTCACTGAAAAAAAAACAGATCCGAGAAAACGGACGACACAGTAATGTATGACAGCATCCTCTAATTCTATGTGGGCGTATATCCTTAAATATCTGTTCGGGGAAAAAGGCATCTGTTTCAGTATTTCGAAATCAGTAACAGTACAAAATCTTGAAAGTTCACGAATGATTAGCAATTTCCGATTCGACAGCAAAGTTTATCCGTCATGCATTCAGAGCATTTTAAACAGAATAACAAGGGTTTACGTAAAAACTTGAAAATCATGCATAAGAGTGAGCAAGAAAATGTACCGATATAAATTCGACTATTAACGTAGTAAAATATGCAGATTTACGATACCTGAAATGAAGTGTTTACTGAAGATCCTGTCATACGGATTGGGCGACCATGCCTTCAGATTTACGGCTATTTTCCACATAATCAGGCGTTTTTTCTGCCGTTGGAAAGCGATAAAAGGATATTCCACTACCTTACTCGTACTTTGAGAAGCACCCATACGTCACACAACTTTTTTTTTTTATTGGAGGTTTAGCTACCACCGTGAGCAACTCAATATGCTATAAGCAGTCGCCCGTCCCTAATTTAGGCTCACTAGTTCCAGGAAGGGATAGATCTAGTGCCGTAAGACAAACACAACATCCATGCCTCACCGGGATTCGAACCCGGACCCCTTTCGGACGAATGATCAGAGGCCATCGCTTAGACCACTGCGCCACCGGGGCGGCCACACAACTTTTAACCATTTCTAAAACTTCAAACAAACGAGTGACAGAGGGTCCAGAAATCGCTTCCCTATGTTAATCCCAAGGAGGTTAGAAGTAAGAGGAGTTGGCAACAGCCCCTCTCCCTGTGTTTCTGGCGTGACGCCACTTTGTATCAGCTGACTACGCCAATGCGCCCAACCTAAGAATCTCCTGTATATCTCTATGGGGAAATCGGGGTTTTGAACGGGTTTTTCGGACCCTTAGTCTACCCATATAGGCATGAAAAAAATTGAGGCTGAAATATTCATTCCCATAATAAAAAAATTTCCAGAAAAAGCAGCAAAATAGGTGTTGGTATCTCTTTAAAAAATTGAACAAAATAATGATTTTTTGAGTGGAAGTGCATGGTGCGCATGGTTACTTACTGCCCATGTGCAAGTAACCATGTATACTGCCCATGTGCAATTAACCATATTTAAAATATAACTAAAAGCCTAATGTTAAGAAATAAGAAGTCCGAAATATTCCTTCTTTCCATCCTTGGTTTGCATGCGCTAAGCAAAACTGCTTAAGCTACAGAAAGTGACGTCATGTTCTCGAATTCTTGCAGCGCAGACTCCCACCACCTCAGAGAGAGGACAGAAACACCTGATCTATTTCGGCTTCACTCAAAACGGGTCCCTTCACCTCCTTTTCTTCTAACCTCCTTGGTTAATCTTATGGAAACCTCAGCAGCCGAACTTTCTCTTAACCACCCGGAAGTAACCGTGACCACAAAAATGACGTCGGTGCAAAGGCTCTATGCTGTAAATAGAGTTAAAAAAGGCTGCTGCTGCTGCAAATAGAGTTTAAAAAGGCTGCTGCTGCTGCAAATAGAGTTGAAAAAGGCTGCTGCTGCTGTAAATAGAGTTAAAAAACTGTTCTTTCTGAAAAAGCTTGCCATCTTAATGTGGTGGAAAAGCAGCGTTACGAAGAAAAGCTTAGAAATAATGGCATAGAAGATCGATATGACATAGCTGAGAGACATTTTTATTGTTTGGAAGTTTGTGTTGCTACGGACCTCCCGGATCTGAACTATCACGGTATTTATAACTATTTAATAGGCAATTTTTCGTGTTATATCGGAAAAGCTCTAAAAGCTTATAAAAGCCTTGATACATATAAATATTTTAACAATGGGTGGGTTAGAAATGTTTTAATTCTGAAGACTGAAAACGAAAAATTTCTTATCCGGTCTAAGGTAAGTTGTTTCATTTCTGACTGTTTCAAGTGCGTATTGCAATTAAAAAAGAAGATACCGACTTATCATCCTGAAAAACGGACTATTTTTTTACCAAAAAAAAAAAATAAATAAAAAAAAAATAAAGGAAAAAATAAATAAATAAAAAGTAAAACAGATCCGGGAAAACGGACGGCACAATAATGTATGACAGCACCTTTTAATTTTATGTGGACATATATGCTTAAATTTCGGTTCGAAAAAAAGGCATCTGTTTCAAAATTTAGAAATCAGTAACAGTACAAAATCTTGAAAATATGCAGATTTACGATACCTCAAAGGGAGTGTTTCCTGCAGATCCGGTCATACAGCCTGGGCGACCATGCCTTCAGATTTACGGCTATTTTCCACATAATCAGGCGTTTTTCTGCCGTTGAAAAGCGATAAAAGGAAATTCCACTACCTTAATCGTACTTTGAGAAGCCTTCATACGCCACACATGTTTTAACCATTTCTAAAACTTCAAACAATCGAATGACAGAGGGTCCAGAAATCGCGTCCCCATGTTAATCCTATGGGAACCTTACCAGCCGAACTTTCTCTTAACCACCCGGAAGTAACCGTGATGTCAAAAGTGACGTCAATGCAAAGGCTCTATAATTTTTACTCGAAGTGTAGTTCCGCAGAACATACTACGTAATATAGAATTTTTAAAAAGGGCCAGCTTTACGGAGGTGCAAGCCATACCGCCGTCTTGGAGCCAAATTTATGGGACTGCGAGTTGGTTGAACTTTTGCGTATATGTGTGTGTGTGTGTGAAATTATAAATTATACATAAAAAAAGAAGAAAAATATCCTGTGAATATTGTTATTCGAGACGGTAAGAGATGATGATTAGAGATCTTGAGCTTGTGAGACGTCAAAAATCTTTTTTATGGTGGCGTCAAAAATCTTTTCTATGGTCTACTTATTATGGTAACAGTTGGTGGGACCGCAGAAATTTCATTCCATGAGGAAGGAGAAAGCTCTACACAGAAGTTTCAAAGCCGAATGAATACATGGTGAAGGATCCAAAGGATCCACCTTTGACTTTAATGATCAGCAACCATGAAAATACTGTCACTTAAAAATTCAGATCATGACAATTAATTCTTGCTACAATTAAGCACAAAAAAAAAAAGAAAAACATTATTTTTTTTGGCGTTAATCGCAGGATCAACTCCTGTTCTTCTTATTGTTATTTTGATTGAATGTTTAACAACCACCGTGAGCAAATCAATGAGCTATAACAAAGCCCTAGCTTTAAGCAGTCGCCCGTCCCTAATTTAGGTAAGGTGACCAGATTTTTGAGAACGAAATTGAGGACAAAACGGCATGCTGTCCTCAATTTCAATGCAAAATTAAGGACAATTTCGTTTTAAAATGAGGACATCATCTGACACATCACGGTACAACCGAAGATTAGCAAAGAATGTTATCAACTACATCATAATTTTCCTGTTGCATGGCAAAACATATGATGAATCTGGATGATGATTTTCGTGTGAAATAAGTATAAAATAGCAATAGAGTACTATTGTAACTAATATTACTTTTGATAAATTTTAAATGTTACACATAGGGGGCAGCACATGAAAACATAGCCACATTTTGACTTTGTACTGAAATTTCATCGTGATTCAGTACAAGAAAACTATCTGCAGCCAGAAAATTACTATACACTGAGCGGACAGAAAACATGGAATACCCGTGTGCTATCTTTATAAGAAAGAATATCCCAAGTCCAATAACTTTTACTTGAAAACAGAATTTAATGAAAAAACGTATTGAACAAAAGTTGTGGAACTCTCAATGGTATCCACCAAATGCAACCAAATTGAGCATCAATTACTTATTTAATTGCAAAAACGTGGATGGTGAAAAATATAAGATTTATTCCCCATCCTATAAATATTTTAGTCAAATCTAATTAAAAAAGAAACTAAATAACACCACGATAAACAAGATGACTTTGTTAGATGCTTCGGATTTTTTTTTTAGTTGAAGGTTTAACGACCTCCATGAGCAACTCAACCCGTCCTTAATTTAGGGCCACTGACTCCGGGGAAGGGAGAGAGCCAGGGCATTAATACAAACGCAACACATCCATGTCTCACCGGGACTCAAACCCGGACCCATCTCCGACGAATGATCATCGCTTAGACCACTGAGCCACCGGGGCGGCCATGCTTCGGAATGTCTCCCATTAATATTGCATGATTTCTAACTTAATTCAGGGAAAAATTCATCGGCTTCCGAAAATAGTTATCTATACCTTTGAGATTTTTTTTGGAGGTTTAACGACCACCGTGAGCAACTCAATGGGCTAAATGGGCCCGATCCTAATCCTACTCAATGGGCCCGTCCCTAATTTAGGGCCACTGGTTCCAGGGAAGGCAGAGAGCCAGTGCCGAAAGACAAACACAACATCCATACCTCACCGGGATTCGAACCCGGACCCCTTTGGGACCAATGATCAGAGGCCATCGCTTAGACCACTGCGCCACCGGGGCGGCCCTTTGAGTTCATTTTCTCCCAATTAAATTAGTAATTGATGCTAAATTTGGCTGCATATAGTTTATTCAATTGAATTCTACGACTTTCGTTTAGCACATTTTTACGAAATTGAGTACTGTCCCCAGAAAATGAGGACGTCTGGTCACCTTAAATTTAGGGCCACTGATTACAGGGAAGGGAGAGCGCAAGTGCCGTAAGGCAAACACAACATTCACGCCTCACTGGGATTCGAACCCAGACGCATCTCAAAGGAATGGTATGAGCCAGCGCTTAGACAACTGCGCCACCGGGGCGTCCCTATCATTTTATATTTTATATCTTTCACATGTTGCTGGAAAACTATGCAATAAAGCGCGCGCGCACACACACACACACTCACACACACACACCAGGGCTGCATCTTGGGTTTGAGACGTGGGTTATTCAAAGAGGTTAGAATAAAATATCTGGAGATGCCCTTTTTAATGGATCAGTACCACTTTGCGTGAAGATTAACCGGAAGCGACGGCCGTCAAAGTTTGGGAAAGCTTATGGTTTTCAAGGCTCTTTTAATGCATTTTGTGTTGGCCGAATCGCCTTCTTTCGTGGCAAATGTTTCCAATTTCGCATCTTAATTTATTGCCGTTATGTGAGAAAATGCTGAATTGATAAAATTTTTCATTATTTTGAGGGTTCCTCCAATTTTTATTTTAAATTGAAATACACGAACGTTAGTGCGAATTCTTAACAAAACATAAATTTGAAATCGAAAACTACACTCATATAAGAAGTATAATTAATTCTTGTTTGATATTAACACGATTTCTGCAACCCCAAACCACACAATTCCAAAGTACACACAGTTGAAATTACATGCATATCATGTAAAGAACCAGCGGCGTACCTGAGACCCCCCCCGGAAAAATCTTCGAGGCCCTTTTGTGAACATCGATTAGATTTCAATTATTCACAATTTTAAATTCCATATTATTAATTGTTATTACTTATTTGGAATGTATTTAATTCTATACCTGAGAAACTCGCCCCCCTCCCCCGCAACATCTTCGAGTCCCTTTTGTGAACATCGATTAGATTTCAATTATTGAAAATTTTAAATTCCATATTATTAATTGTTATTATTTATTTGGAAAGTTTTTAATTTTATATTATTTTTTTGAATTATTTAAAATTTAATTTTCATATTTTTAATAGGTTTTATGGGCGTTTTAATAATTCAAATTCTTTGGAACCTAGTTTTATACAAATACAAAATATTACAAAACAATTCCGAAGCATATCTTGCAAATTTTATTCCTTTACAGAACTATCCATCTCTTTGTAATTCATCACACACACACACACACACACACTCAACTGTCGTATGATAGCGTGCGATGATTTCCAATTTATAAGAAAACACATAACATAAATTAGCAAATAAGTAACAATTAAGAATTGTGGCATAAAGAAATAAAACTACTTAAATTATTTTCTCTTGAATATAATAAAACCGCACTTAACATAATTCCACAATGATTTGCACATAGTAGAAAATTTTCTCTTGACTTTGTTATAAAAAAAATTCCACAAGTCTCTGTTTCTTCGTCCCCGCGTAGAACATGTTTTAGTTCATTACATTCCGAAGGATGCGTAGTTATGTGCAAACAACTGTAATGCATAACACATTATCGTCATTGGTACAAAAATTTCATTCACTGAACTTATATTTTTTTCACATTGTCTTGCTAATATATATACAATATGGCCGCGAAAAGGGGCATCAAGTCCTCAAGAAAAAAATGGATGCTTTCCCGTCATCCAGTATTTATAAACTAAAACCGCGAAAAATTTTCTATTACTTGCTACTTTTTTAACCACTTTCATTTGAAAAATCTCTACAATCTTTTTACTGAGGCAAGAGGTCCTCGAATGGAAGCCGCCAGCCCATCCCCCACCCGCAATGCGGGGACTGCGGGGGCTATCAGTACGCCCCTGTAAACAACGTCAAATCCCCACACCTTGCAGCTTCCTGGTTAAGAGACTGAGGGCATCACCAAAAGTATTATTCTAACCTCCTTGGGGCTATCTCATCAGTACCCCCCCCCATCCGCAGGACTGTATTTTTTAAATTGCGAAGTTTATTTTTCAATTATTAAATAATAGAAGTAATTTTTCTAAATTTTTAGGTATATGTTATTGTGATTATGTGATTATGAGGATTAAAATTTTAACACTTTATCTTTTGAACTTTTAAATACTTCATTTGTACATGAACCCTATTCTTTCTTTTGTGTCAACTTAAGTGTTGCCGTCCCGTTGGCGCAAGGGTCTAAGCGATAGCTTGTGATCATTCGCCCGAGATGTGTCTGGGTTTGAATCATCGGTGAGTGAGGCATGGATATTGTGTTTATCTTACGGCACTGGCTCTCTCTCTTCCCTGGAACCAGTGACCCTAAATTAGGGACGGGCGACTGTTTATAGCCCATTGAGTTGCTCACGGTGGTCGTTAAACCTACAATACCCCCCCCCCCAAAAAAAAACAAAACAAAAAAAAACCCTTGAGTGTTACGTTTTAATGAAAAGCTTCTTCCGAGTACTTTTTTCATATTTAAAAAGAATGTTTTTCGATATTGTCAAAACAGCCAAGTTTCTCAAGTGTACATGTCCTTGAATGGCTCTAAGATGTCTTGGTTCTTTTTTATGTAAAAAAACTTCTTTCGGCAGTTGCAGTTGTTAATGGAAACTTTAATATTAGGTTTGCGAATTTGTGCCCTTCACTAAGCATCATGTCCAATTTATTCAATTTCATTTAACAACTAATGTCTCTTACCGATTCCTTTTTGTATTCATCAAGGTAATAAAACACCTTCAGTTCCTTTTTTAGTAGAACTGTATCAAAATTTGAATCATAGGTTCTTTAAGTTCTGGTAGTAGGCGTTCAGGAAAGTATTCACAAAATTTATCAAAACTGTTCGAATCAAACAAAGCCACGGATTAAAGATATAATATCACTGATTTTAATTCGTTGACACTTCACACAATTGAAACAACTCTCGCGAAACACGTGCTGTAACTGGTGGGAGCTTGCAAGTGACTAATGCAGTCCTAAGTAAGTCTTCTCTTTTCTGATCGAACCATTGTCCAAAGGAATGGCCTATTCACTCTTCACCCGCACCTTCATGTTGCCATTGAAACTCTAGCTGGCAGTGCGGACCGTGACCAAAATTTCTGGGGAGGTAAACTACTTTTTTTTTATTGAAGGTTTAACGACCACCGTAAGCAACTCAATGGGCTATAAGCAGTCGCCCGACCCTAATTTAGGGTTACTGGTTCCAGGGAAGGGAGAGAGCCGGTGCCGTAAGACAAACACAACATCCATGCCTCACCGGAATTCGAACCCCGACCCCTTTCGGACGAATGATCAGAGGCCATCGCTCAGACCACTGCGCCACCGGGGCGGCCAAACTACTTTTCAGCCTCGATTCAAATAAATTTATTTAAATTTTGAAGATGACAATCCGATTTTTGGCGTAAGTGTGACAAGAATGATAAGTCAGATAATGTCCGAAAACTTTAAAATTTTCATCGTCCTGGGTGGTGTAGTGGTTAGCATACCCGGGCGCTATCTGGGAGACGCGGGTTCGAGTCGCGCTCCAGTACGATGAAAATGTTCAAGTTTTTGGATATTATCTGACTTACCATCCTTGTCACATTTACGCCAAAAATCGGATTGTCATCTTCAAAATTTTTATTATATGGTGTAATCCTGTATTTCATGATTTAAATGCTACTCCGGGCAATCACGGGATAGGATTCTTAACCTCCAGATTCGCTAAACATGGTTGCTTTGACTAGCGAATCCTGTGATGGCTATATTAAAATTAATAGGAAACTTGAAACTTGGTCGTTCTGGGTGGTGTAGTCTTTAGCATACCCGGGCGCTATCTAGGAGACGCGGATTCGAGTACCGCTCCAGGACGATGAAAATTTTCAAGTTTTCGGATATTATCAGACTTACCATCCCTGTCACATTTACGCCAAAAATCTGATTGTCATCTTCAAAATTTGTATTATATGGTGTAATCCCGTATTTGCCGCACCTGTGGCGCAGTGGTCTAAGCGATGGCCTCTGATCATTCATCTGAAAGGGGTAAAGGTTCGAATCCCGGTGAGGCATGGGTGTTGTGTTTGTCTTACGGCACTGGCTCTCTCCCTTCCCTGGAACCAGTGACCCTAAATTAGGGACGGGCAACTGCTTATAGCCCATTGAGTTGCTCACGGTGGTCGTTAAACCTCCAATCAAAAAAAAAATAAAAGTAAAAAATCCCGTATTTCTTTCATGATAAATTTATTCAATTTAATGCCATTTTTTTACATTATAATTTTTTTATTTACTTTCTCATGTGCGAAGTATGAAATAAGTAACGTGACCCGTGAAAAGATTCATAAAGATTTTACCGGAAACGCACCTTTTACCTGACTTTGAGACCAACACAAAACCTGTTTATGTCAGACTCCGGCCCTTCGCCTACATATATTGTTTTCAGGCTGAATTGCCTTCTTGGATTATTTGGGAACTGTTAAGCCAGTTTGCTTATGAAATATATTGCATCGAAATAGATTTTTATTAAAGAGATCAACATAAGATAAAAAGCAAGACTGAACTATACATCTTTTTCATCTCAAATGAAATTCTATGTACACCTCTACCTTCACTGACGCCAAAAGAAAAAAGTCTTGAAGATTTCTGCACACAGCGTTTACCTATACAGCAAGAGAGAAAGCTTACCTTACGCTTATATTGTCTTGTATATGAGGTCGATCTTTCGTACTTTCTGTTTGGCGAAGTGATTTATTATATGGTCATGCCATATCTGTTCTGCTTCCATCCTCTTCACAAGCGCCTTCTCGATGGACAGAACTGATAAACTTGACAACCTTTCTTGCCAATGGAGTTTCTCTTGTAGTTTTTTATCCTCTTCAGGCACGAGAAACTGCGTTCCACAGAGACCGATGTTGCAGGAATTGTTGCTACGAGGGAAAGAAGTCTAAATAGCTCTGGCAGTGCCTGTGCTAGATTATTATTGTATATGGCAGATAGAAGTTCTGTTGTACTTTTGGCATTGTTCACAGATCTCTGTCTCAATACACAACCTGCAGCTCACTATGCAGTTTGATGCTGTCAAAGTATTTTTCATAAGTTTGAAGCAGAGCTTGAAACAGTGTTCAGGAAAAATTCTAGAATGAGCTTTAAAGCAGTGTACATCGACCAGCTGAAGAAATTTGTCTATTACCTCATTATACAGTCTTCTGTATTGCACGGTGGCTGGAATATCATTGCTTCCTTCAA
This sequence comes from Macrothele yani, assembly GCA_039090855.1. Classification (NCBI taxonomy): domain Eukaryota; kingdom Metazoa; phylum Arthropoda; class Arachnida; order Araneae; family Macrothelidae; genus Macrothele; species Macrothele yani. The sequence goes on from CM077028.1 coordinate 15,886,003, forward strand.
ATCTTTTATTTGGAGTACCAACCTCACTGCACACGTTATGATAGAGATCATCAAACTGTCTCTGATCTCGAAAGTACAACAATTTTTCACATAAGCCAGTAATTCGTTTGTTACAAAAAGTAACATCGGAACTATTTGATTGCAGTACAGAGAAAGTAACCTCAGTTAAATCAAATATTTTTCCTATATGAGAAGAAAAGAAAAACGAAATTAAAATCTTGGAGCCGCCGTTTTAGTCCTGCTGCTTTGTGAATTGTCTCATCATCATAATTGGAATCATCCTCAATTTTTTCAAATATTTCAATTAGAAGGCACCTGTAGTCAGCTATGGTAGACACTGAACGAGATTTGAAGTTCCACCTGGTCTGAGATACACGAGGTGGTCTGGGTCCACCAACAGATTCTAGTAAATGAACACGCTTTGTCGATTTGGAAAAGAATGCACAAATTGCATTAAATTTGAAAAAAAAAAAAAAAAAAAAAAAAAAAAGAAATACGCGATTCCTTCAACACTGACGCTGCTCCGCTCAAAACTAAGTTCAGCCTGTGTGCCTAGCAATGAACAAATAATGCTTGAGGGGCATCAAACTTTACTTTTGCTTGCAATCCATTCAGCTCTGATGCCATCACTGCTGTGCCATCGTATGTCTGTGCAACTAGTTTTTCTTTGTAGCTAAATCTTTCCAGCTCACGATCCAGTAATTCTTTAAGCGAAGTAGCACACCGATCAGAACTTACGTCAAAAAATCCCAAAACTCTTTCTACTGGTACTCCATCTTTCACGAATCGAACTATAATTGATACTTGTGCATGGGAGCTAATGTCTGTCGCTTCATCAACCTGCCAAGAAAAAATTGGGCATTTCAATATATGCATTGATTTCATTCCTAATTATATGAGCAACTGATTCGATTAAACCATTCTGTATTGTTTTTGAAGTTCCTGAAAATGTTGTACTATTCTGCATAAACACTCTCAATGTTTCGTCACTCTTGGAAAATAAATCAATCATCTCGAGGTAATTTCCCCTATTTTCAGAGACTTTGCTCTCATCGTGTCCACGAAATGGGAGCTCTTGCCGGGCCAGTAGTGTTGTAATATCAATCAACTTCTTCATTACATCCCGATTCTTTTTTACTTTTTCATTACGAAGTAAGTCACTTGTTCTCTTCGCTTCGTTGAGACAGTAGTCTACCCTTGTTTTTCCTAGCAACTCTAATTTAACAACTACTAGAATGTTATCTTTACACTTTGTGTGCCTGTCCAAAGCATGTGGTAAAATTTTCAAATCATTGAAGCCTTTCGCTTGCCAGACTTCATTGCCGCTCACAGCAAACAGCAAACATGGCCAACAATATAGTTTGTTCGTTGATTCAATACCAGTTAGCCATTGTTCTTTCCTGTACCAGTCAATATTAAAACCTCTGTTTGAAGACAAAATCGGTGTTCTGAATTTCGTAGTAAATTTTATCTCTCAGGACATTAGCAACGGAATTTATTAAATCATTTTGAATGCTTGCTGAAGTTCCGCGGAAAACTGTAGAAGTAGCTAAATGTTCTTTCAATGGGGAATCAAACTCGGCACTTGCAATAAGCAACTCCATTTAATTTCCCCTATTGAAAGATTCTTCATTTTCCTCATGACCTCGGAATGGTAGTTCCTGTTTCGCTAAATAGCACACGGCATTAATCAACTTCTTCAATATTTCCCTGTTCTTTTTAACTTTTTCATTGTGCAGCTCGATTTCAACATTTCTTTGGGAATCGAAAAGAATGTCAATTCTAGAAGGGGACGCAAATAATTCTGGTGAATTTAAAAAAACTAGAAAGATGAATTTCAGACTCACTGTGTTTCTTCACTGCAGTATTCAAATGATTCAAGTCCTCGTGCCCTTCCTGATTCCAAACAGTTTTCTTATTTGAGAACAACAAGCATGTCCAGCTTAAAATTTGGTATCTACATCACATCCGCAAAGCCAGTCTGAAATTTCGTAGAGCTCTTTACGAAAATGTCTCTCAAAACCTCTTTCAGCGCCATTTCCCCCTTTTACACGTGTTGATATTGTGAGATTAGGACATGGTCGGCCACTGTCAATTACTTATTTCTTTTTTGCGTATGACAGCGATGAAAAACTACTGTTTAATAGTTTTTTTTATTACGCTTTCACTATTCATCTTAAATCTTAAAACAACCGAACCCACAACTTTACTGCACAGGAAAGCAACAACACATTCGCGCGAAACACAGAGAGCCGCCCCGGTGGCGCAGTGGTCTAAGCGATGGCCTCTGATCATTCGTCCGAAAGGGGTCCGGGTTCGAATCCCGGTGAGGCATGGATGTTGTGTTTGTCTTACGGCACTGGCTCTCTCCCTTCCCTGGAACCAGTGACCCTAAATTAGGGACGGGCGACTGCTTATAGCCCATTGAGTTGCTCACGGTGGTCGTTAAACCTCCAATCAAAAAAAAAAAAAAAAAGAAAAGAAACACAGAGACATATTTGAACTTAAGCATAGCATGTAAGGGATGAAACTGCATACAACGCCTTCGCTGGTTTTCGCACTTACGTGAGCCTGGTAGAAGACATGGTGCGCATGCGCGAATTGAGTCTCGTAAAGCAGCGGAGATAATGTAGGGAGTCGTTGCAACGGCTTCGCCTTATCTAGCTGTTTCTTCGGTCCGGATTCCGGACCCCACAGCCTACACGTCATGCGAAACGGAGAGCGCGTTAGATCGACGAACATTTCATTAAAAAAAGCATTCTACTGTGATAGATGAATTATAAAGAAGTCCTTCTTTTTGTAATTTTCTTTGGGCATTGACACACAACTTGCACACCCAGAGAAAACGCCACTGTATGTCACAGCGAAAACGCCACTGTATGTCACAGCGAAAACGGTAGAGCTGGTTGCGTTACGATGACACCATCCCTCCACAAGGAGCCTCGTTGGTCTTCGCTCGCCAGACTGATTCTTTTAGTAAAAAGAAACGAATTTGCACGCGCTTTTTTTGCGCAGCGAAAACATCGACGTATCTTAATACTGTTGATAATTTTTTTATTTGTTAAAATCTAATCGACTTTTATTTGTGCATTCTCTGGGCTTCTCAGCTAGCCTAGGTAGCCTCAAATATACGCGCCACTGACACACACAAAGAAAAAAATAAAGAAAAGTCTTGTGGAGACGTTTAAAAAATCTTGTCGCATCAAACACTACTAACCTTAAAGCCGCTCCTGCACACAACACCGACAAAGTTGACACGTCTGAGTTTTGTTGATGCTGACGTACCGCCGCAAAAATCGCAAAACTCCAAGAGCTGGCGAAGGCATGCGAATTGTCGAAAAGCGAGATGCGGGAAGTAGAATGCGTGCTTTTGTTCAGGAAAAACTTGTGGAGTAATACAAGTACGTAAACGACGAGGCATATTATTAATGAGATCGTTAATATTGCTCTGCGAATTGTCAATCTAAGCTGTATTCAACCGGGCACCCAGTCATGACAGGTTCACAGCTGGAGAAGCTGGCGAGTGTGGCCCATAAAGTTCACACATGCTCGATGAGAGACTAGTCCTGTGGGTTTGACAAACGTAGTCAAGGATGTACTAGACTGCAACATCAAAGAGGCCGCCCCGGTGGCGCAATGGTCTAAGCGATGGCCTATGATCATTCTTCCGAGAGGCGGTTTCGAATCCCGATGAGGCATGGATGTTGTCTTTGTCTTACAGCAATGGCTCTCTCCCTTCCCTGGAACCAGTGGCCCTAAATTAGGGACAGGCAACTGCTTATAGCCCACTGAGTTGCTCACGATGATCGCTAAACCTCCAACGCCGCCCCGGAGGCGCAGTGGTCTAAGCGATGGCTTATGATCATTCGCACAAAGGAGTCCGGGTTCGAATCCCGGTGAGCCATGGATGTAGTGTTTGTCTTACGGCACTGGCTCCCTCCCTTCCCTGGAACCAGTGGCTCTAAATTAGGGACGGGCGACTGCTTATAGCCATTGAGTTGCTCACGGTGGTCGTTAAACTTCCAATAAAAAAAACAAAAAAAAACACCTCCAACCAAAAAAAAAAAAAAACATTAGAGAGATTAGTTCCTTTCTTTTTTGACGTCACTATCATGCTACATGGCTTGATACGTCGATGTTGCTTGACGTGATACACGAAAGCTCTGGAAACCAATCGGAAATCTTGGTTTCCGTATGCCGTCACTAAAAGAGGGAACTCATCCCTTTTATGTCACGGCCTTGTATTTTCTAGACGGTCCTGGTTTGACGGATAGGAGACAATTTTCATGACTTCGAGACTGCAGCTGGAGCTTTTTTTTTTTTTTTGATTGGAGGTTTAACGACCACCGTGAGCAACTCAATGGGCTATAAGCAGTCACCCGTCCCTAATTTAGGGTCACTGGTTCCAGGGAAGGGAGAGAGCCAGTGCCGTAAGACAGACACAACATCCATGCCACACCGGGATTCGAACCCGGACCCTGTTCGGACGAATGATCAGAGGCCATCGCTTAGACCACTGCGCCACCGAAGCAGCACAGCTGGAGTTTCGGTTGGAGTTTTAACGACCACCGTGAGCAACTCAATGGGCTATAAGCAGTCGTCCATTCCTAATTTAGGGTCACTAGTTCTAGGAAAGGGAGAGAGCCAGCATCGTAAGACAAACACAACACCCATACCTCACCGGGATTCGAACCTGGACCCATCTCGAACAAATTATCAGAAGCCATCGCTTAGACCACTGCGCCACCGGGGCGGCGACTGCAGCTGGCAATCAGAGTAGTGTGAGGACGGGCATTGTCATGTTGGGGGATTATTCTTGGCGTGGCGGTAAGGGAATATTTTACGACAGGATTGATATTGTCATCGACGTATCGTCTAGCCATAACAGTGCCTTCAATAAGGACACGATATGCCCAGCCATTACATCAGATTCAGCCCTCACCAACGAATCACACAGAGGCGCTGTGTGGTGTTTGGTTCCGAACTCATCTCTGTGACGTTCATAAGCTTCGCTAAGGTTCAGTAAAGGAAAGCCTAGGGCTACAACATCCGTACATGGCCGATATCTCCAATTAACTGCGCGAAGGAACAGGAAGGCTACATTTACACTGCTGCGATCCGCACTAGCTGCGGATACAAGAAAAGTTATATCTGTTTCAACTCTGAGCAGATTTCAAGAAGGTCTTTATGCTAGGCGACCAGCATTCTGCGAGCCCTTTACCTCCAGTCACAAGGGGAAAACCTTTGAATTGGGTAAGACTTCACGTCAATTGGACTAAATATCAATGGAGATCAGTAATCTTCACAAATGAGCCCAGATTTGCTTTGAATAGCTATTCCAGGCGTGCTCTGATCTGGAAAGATCGAGGGACACGCTATCATCCCTCCACGATCCGTGAAAAGACACCCTTACGTTGTGGTAGCGTGCTGGTTTGGGCTGGCATCTCGTTAGATGGACCCATAGACTTCTATGTGCTTCCAAGGAAAACCATGAATACTCGATCTATGTATAAGGAGCATGATCTACACTCCTATGCTCGTCCTTATGCAGTTGCCATAGGAGATACATTTCTCCTACAAGACGATAACGCTCATCCCCACCGAAAGAGACTGATAGAACAGTATCTTCTAGAGGAGACCACTGTTCGTATGAATCGGCCAGCCAGGTATTTCAACCTTAATCCAATCGAACATGTCTGGGATGCTTTAGGGAGTAGAGTTGCTGTGCCCTCAACCTCCCCCTCAAGAACCGGAGGGGTTTAGACAAGATTTTCCCAAAGAATGGTCGTTGATACCTACTGAGCTCGTAGACACCATCCTCAACAGCATGAATCATCCATGTGAGACCTGCTTTGCTGTGAGGGTGACCACACTATCAGAATATCAAAATGCTCTGATCGTGAAACTATAAAAACTGAACTGAAACCGAAAGTCTGCAAAACCTAGCTGCTTCCATTGCATACGAGCAACATAGAGTCCTCAAGATAACTGAAAAAGAGAGATAGGACTTTTTTATTGGGGGTTTGACGACCATCATGAGCAATTCCGTGAGCTATAAGCAGTTGACCGTTACTAATTTAGGGCCACTGACTCCAGGGAAGGGAGAGAACCAAATACAACATCCATGCCTCATAGGGATTCATACCCGGATCCATCTCGGACGAATGATCAGAAGCCATCGCTTTGAACACTGCGCCACCGTGGGGGCAGAATAATAGATAACAAAGGTAATATGCGCATTATCAATCCTGTGCCAAGATTCATCGGGTCTATCCCATATATAGCGTGGTTCTCGTTCTGGTTCATAAGAACCCTAAAAAGGCTAAATTACTAGGTGGGGATAAAATCAGCTAGATACATACGAGGGTAATAACAAAAGTTCTGCGCACGTTAATCTGAAATGGAAGCGGATGATTCAATCGGGAAAATGATTGAGTCATGTCTAAGTCAGACTCTCAAAATCGTATTGGTGTCAGAAGAACGAGCTATCATTTGCTGTGTGGACGTGGGAGGGTTTGGAAAAGAAAGCGTGCAGCTCCTAAGGTCGAGTCCAGCGTCAGACCAGCACTTGTACGTGAAAATAGAAACTCTGCGGGGAAAAACTCCAACACAGATCCACACTGCCTTGCAAGAAGTTTGTGGGGAAGGAACTCTTGATCGAAGCACAATTTCTCGCTATCGCGATTTCGGGAGGGTCCTAGCAGCATCGAAGATGATCACCGCTCAGGCCAACCTCAAACGGCGACGGACAAAACATCTGTCACCATTGTTGCAAGGCCTCTCGAAGAGAATCGCCGTTTGACAGTCGAAGAGATTGCTCATCTGGCAAATTTGTTCGCCATGTCTGTTCACCGGATTTTGAATGACTCACTTGGAAAAAGAAAAATCGCCGCGTGCTGGGTTCCCCATCAACTCACCCCCGAGCAGAAGGCAGCCGAGCATCGCATAGGATCACCTTAACAGGTTCTAAATGGTAGGCGAAACCTTCCTCAAAAGAATTGTCGCAATGGATGAGACTTTGACCCGTGATTTTGAGCAGGAACTGAAGTCACGATCAGCAGACCACGCCCTCAAACTGTCGTCGGCAACAATCCAAAGTAAAGCAAATAATGATTTTTGCGTACGATATCCAGGGTGTTTTTTTTTGTTTTGTTTGTCTTGTTTTTTACTGGAGGTCTAACGACCACCGTGAGCAACTCAATGGGCTATAAGCAGTCGCCCGTCCCGAATTTAGGGTCACTGGTTCGAGGGAAGGGAGAGAGCCAGTACCGTAAGACAAAGACAACATCCACTCCTCACCGGGATTTGAACCCGGACCCCTTTCGAACGAACGATCAGAGTCCATCGCTTAGACCACTGCGCCACCAGGGTGTTGTGGTCTCTGATCGAGTGCCGGTAGGGCAAAGTTTTAACGCACAATATTATCGTGACTTTCTGAGGCCAAAGTGGAGACCGACAATTCATTAAAATTGCCCCAACGTGTTGTTAGCCACCCCGGTGGCGCAGTGGTCTAAGCGATGGCCACTGATCATTCGTCCGAAAGGGGTCTGGGTTCGAATCCCGGTGAGGCAGGGATGTTGTGTTTGTCTTACGGCACTGGCTCTCTACCTTCCCTGGAACCAGTGACCCTAAATTAGGGACCGGCGACTGCTAATAGCCCATTGAGTTGGTCACGGTGGTCGTTAACCTCCAATGAAAAAAACTTATTATAAACGGGACCGATCTTGCTGCATAACAACGCATCGTGCCATGGTGTAGAGTTGGTATGGGGACTTTTGTTGAAATATGGCTGGGTAACTTTACCCCAGCCCCCTAACCGTACACGGCTCCGTGGTATCCGCTGTGAATCTCTGGACGGGCTGTGATGGACGTGACCCGTGTAATATGACAGCTGAGCAAACATGGCGTACTACGGGATATACAGACCTACCTCACTGCTGGCAAGCTGTCATTAGCAGCGGAGGGGAGTACATTGAATGGCAATAAGGTAAGTTTTCTCCGTTACTTCACATTTTTCTCAAAAATGGACAGTGTGCAGAACTTTTGTTAGGACCCCAGTATCCAACATATCACATCTGAAAGAGCTGGGAAGCACACCATTCCCAAAGTATACCCTGATGGATCTAAAAAATATACGTAGGAATGACAAAAAGGTCTTTTGCTGGAAGACTTAAAGAGCATAAAAGGGATGTCAAACATGGGAAACTCACGACTGCGTTGTTAAGGGAAGTACTAAATAATAAGGCAACGCCACTGGAGCAGCACTAAGAGTACTGCTCCGTACACCACAGCAAAAGGAACCTTACTTAGGAAGACTATAGAAATCCTATCGCGCAGTGACACGTGTAATGACTTTGTATCGATGGATCTGCCACGTGCATAAACTACGCTTTTAAAGCTAAACAAAAAGGAGCTTTATCATGTGTATACCGCGATACATTATGTTGATGTATGTAATTCCGCGCGACTATTGTTTATTTCCCACCAGCATAGCACAGTTGGCTAACGCGCTGTGCTTAGTGTGGGAAGCGGACGTTTCTCACGGGTGTTCGAACCCCAGTCCTGGCGGCCATCTAGGCTGCAGGTTTCCGCAGACTCCTCGTGTTTGGGGACGCGAATATGTTGATGGTTCCCTCTGAAGTCGGCCCCGGACGCACTTAGTCTCTGGCCCCCTTCCCTGACAGAGTTTACCAGATGAGTGTCGATGCGCTGGTAGTAAAAATACAAGGCGATGGTATTGTGCTACCATTTGGTGGTCGGCTCCTACGGGCATTTGTCCCATGGTTGTTGATGATAATGAAGTCCGCCCCGGATGCACTGAGTCCCTGGTCCTCCTTCCCTGACAGGGTTTACCAAGCGAGTGTCGATGCGCTGGTAGTAAAAATACAAGACGATTATAATCTGCTGCCATCTGGTGGCTGCCTCCTACGAGCATTTGTCCCATCCAGTTTATATTAGATAGAGACACCACCGACCCTGTCGCCATAGGTCACAGCTAATAGTTGGCGTGACGTCACATACAGGCAAAAATGAACTAAATTATACAGTTGATAAAACAGTAAGCTTGTGTATAATTGATAAAGATTATTCAATTCCTCATTTTATCTGTCTATACGCCTAGAAGCTTTTGTTTCATTGGTTTCAAAGCAGCTTCTTGTCTGTGGCTGCGTCTTGCCTGGATGTGACGTCACTTGTAGCAGGGACGGTGACGTATGACGGTTAGTGCTGTGTGGAAAGGAGTGGTGTCCCCACCTAATATAAACTCGATGATTTGTCCCATGGTTGCTATTGATGACGATTGTTTATTTGATTTTATTTCTTTGACCTCTTATTCTATTTACGTTTTACATTTTAAGTCTGAAGTCGTTTTAGTGCCTTGAAAAAGCCGCCAGTTGGCAAGCGGAGGCTCGGCAGATATTGTACGTATACACCTGTATAAAAACCCGGATTATTGTTTCGTAAAGTCTTGTGCTTTTTGGTTTCTAAGACACGGGTAGTTCATATTGTTGTGAAAACCCATCGAACAATGAATTGGTAGCTTGTGCTGCGAGCGTACTCAACACAGGATTTTCCACAGTAACATCCATTTGGTGATTGGTCAATCCCTTTCTACTTTTCGTAGTTTCACGACAGCTAGTAGAGAATGTCCATTTTGATTAGAGCGACTGCATGCAAGAAAGAAGTAGACTCAGAACCGAACACAGTCGAAATACAATAGGCAGGACTACAACCCTTGTCGTCGGCATGAGAAACTAATATCCTGACCGCTGAACCACTGAATGACGATGTTTAAAATACTGCATCTACATGAGACTAATTATTCTTGCTCTGTCAAAACGGTTTTTGATTTAGGGATTAGAAAGAAAGGAAAAAAGGTGGAAAGAGAGTGCTAGGTTTGCAGAATTATTGTGTGGCAGAAATTACGTTGCGTCCAATGCGAAATGTATTGAATACGTCTTAACAAAATCTATTGTTGCCATACAATGTATGAAACATTTGAAAATAGTAGTAATATCATATACATTGAGATATACTTCACACAGTATGGGAATTCACGATATAACGCCTGGTAAAGCTCCGGTATGCATATTCTGAAAGATTTTTTTTTTCATATATATATTTTTTCTTGATTTCTCCCCTCCCCTATAGATTTCACTTACAAACTATTCACTTATTTTCCAGATCTTGCTGAATCCGTCTGAAAAAGTTGAATCAGTTATTGATTGGCCGTATTCTGTTTTCATCACGTGATTATATCTATTTAGAATGAAAGCGAAAAAATGAAAAGAACTAAAAATGGGATCTATTTTAAAGACGATATTTTCTGATCGCCTCGTGAATTACTTCAAATTCGTTTTTCGTTATTATTTAACCGTTAATGGAAATTAGCATACTCGGATAGCCCGTATTTTGACTTTGTTTTTACCACAAAGTAAGCGTATTTGCTAAAACAAAGGGTATTTCTTCGATCAGATAACATTTCCTTTTATCAGCTGTTTGGAAAATCACCTGTCGCCGAAATCATGTCGTGCACGGTTTTTTCTATAGAAACTCTGGCCTTTCTGGTTTTTGTTTTTAGTTTCAGAGTTGCAGACTAGAGATGCTCAGAGCATTTTTACTTGTTGTCGAGACGAAACAATCGTTTTCTCACACAGTGTTTGGAATACTATGTTTTTTGACGATCATTGTTTCTGTAATACAACACAGAAATCAATGGAAAATTAGATTTCACAAAAATGCACAACATACGCACACCGATGAGCTATTTCATTATGACCACCTACCTAATAAGCTGTAGGACCTCCTTCAGCCGGTGAAACAGCGGCCACTCGGCGAGGCATCGATTCGATGAGGTGGCGATAGGTATCCTGGGGTATCTGGTGCCATAATGTCAACAACAGGTCCTCCAGTTCCCGTACATTTCGGGGTGGTGGTGATTTAGCGCGAAACCGATTTTCCAAGTCGAACCACAAATGTTCGATTGGGTTCATGTCAGGTGAATTTGGAGGCCAGGGCATTAACAGAAAGTCACCAGCATGTTCCTCGAACCACTTCTTGACGATTCTCGCAGTGTGGCATGGCGCATTATCCTGTTGGCAATGGCGATCACCAGCAAGGAACACATTTGCCATGAATAAGTGAATTGGTCCACAACGGTGCTCAAATACCTGACAGCTGTCAGGGATTGGGCTATTGGGATAATGGGGCCTAAAGTGTCCCAAGAAAACATAGCCCACAGCATAACACCGCCGACGCGGGCCTGTTTCTGCCCAACAGTGCATCCAGGTGCCATAGCCTCCGTTGGTGATCGGCGTATCCGCGCTCGACCGTCTGTGATGTACCAGGAATCCTGATTCGTCAGACCAGGCCACTTTCTTCCAATCATCCACGGTCCAATCTCGAGGATCTTGGGCACATTTCATGCGTTGTTGGCGATGACGTGCAATGAGCATGGGGACCAGGGTGGGTCTTCGGCTTCGTACGCCCATGCGCAGATGGCTGCGATGAATTGTATGTTGTGACACATTGCCCTGATCACAACTGTTGTAGATGCGGATGATTTATCGCACTATGGCCCTGCGGTCGCTGTGAACAATGCACGACATTCTCCGCTCCTCTCTGGCATCAATGAGCTGCGAACGACGGTTTGTCATTCGGCCAGTTGTGCATCACTTGTGATACGTACTTACTTCAGCGGCACGTGAACAACCCACGAGCCGCGCCGTTTCCGAGATCGTAGTTCCCAGGCGCCATGGCACCATAATTTGTCCTTTATCAAACTCCGATAAATCAGCAGCTTTTCCCATTCTGTCTCCGAACGCTCTGCTGAACGAAAGCCGGTGCCGGGTTGTATATATACTGCTCTGTGAACTTCACCTGCGCTGCCGTTCGGTCTCCAGGCGCGCTCATTTCTCTACGCTGGGGGTGGTTATAGTGTAATTGCTCATGGGTGCATTTTTTTCGCATTATGTTTTGCACGAATCTTAAAAATATTGGTAATCAGAGATTGCACAATTAGTTACGTGGTGCAGTAGTATAAATATCTTGAATATAGCGATATATTTTCATGAGAACAATCTGTTCTTCAAGTATTGTTTAGGCATTAAAATTTGGACGAGTCCAAATAAATTCAAAATCCAGTTTAGAGCGTTTGAATTTATAGCGTTTGTTATAATATTTTATAACAACCACATTCCTATACAAAAATTTAGAATACATTCTTCTCACCACCGCTTCATCCTCAGGGTCGTCTGTCAAATGACAATAAAAAAAACAACAACCCCAAAACAGTGTATTTATGTCATTTGACAGGGTCGTCTGCCAAATGGCATAAATATACTCTTGGGGGGTGGGGGGATAAATGAAGCACGCAGAAGGATTCATCCAATGGAGATGAAAATTGGTATGTGCAATGTACATGTATAGAAAAAGAAATGATTGCAATTCCAGAGCAGTAGGGCTATTTATTTAGATAAAATAGCTACACGAGTGCAACGAATCAGTACGTTGTAGCGCCACCTCTGTCTCGGATACAAGCGGTTACCTGGCATGCTATAGACGCCTACAGTTCGCGGATACTGTAGGTATAGCATGCCAGGTGGTGTCCATATTGCGATACAGTTCACCGACATTCCGGGATGGGCGTAGGTGGTGTCCCACCATGTCTGAAACATGCTCGAATGGTGAGAGATCGGGCGATCGGGATGTCCATGGAAGAGTGTCGACATTTCGGAGGCAAGCTGGGACAGCCGTGCCACGTGTGGTCGGGCATGATCCTGTTTAAAAAATTATCGGTAATGCTGCAACACAACAGGTCGTAGAATGTCGTCGACGTACCGTTGCGCCGTGAAGGTGGTACGGAGGACTACGAAGATTGTCCGGTTATGTTAGGAAATTGCTCCCCAGGAAGTACCTCCCGACATACGAGTCGGGTGCCGTTGTTCCACGGTAAAAGCAGAATCCATGCTCCGGTTATCGGCGCCAAGTACAAACCGTGGCTCATCAATAAAGGCAACACGACGCCACTGGACACTATCCCACGTTGATCGGGCCCGACACACTAATGCCACCGGTGGCGGCGATGCTCACTGCTCAGTGTTAGACGGCAGGAATGGCCTTCTTGAATGTAGTCCCAGTGACGCAAGTCATTAGGCAACGTTCCGGATGGTCACTTCCGTACCTGTAGACAACGCAGCATAGCCACTGATGGTTGAGAGCGACGAATTCGGTTCTGTTCGTGCGACTCTCACAATCGCTCGATCCTCGCGTTCTGTCGTTGCCCTCGGTTGTCCACTGCCCGCGTGCCGCTGGGTCGTGCCTCCTCGACCTATTGGCTCCAACATCGTCATATTGGGGCGTCACTCCGATCCTAATGCATGGTTATAAGGCGACTCTACCAACGGGCCTCTCTCAGCCCAATTATACGTCCTCTCTCTAACTCACTCAACTGCTCGTAGTGTTCACGGATCCGACGTCGAGGTACACTCACAGTCCGTGGAGGTTACCACAACAACAATCCGATGTCACAATTGTCCCTATGTGCGAGGGATAATTGTAACAGCGAATGTCCCTCGCTCTTGATATACCCTCCTCGATGCGCGGTTTCCATGCGCTGTAGCGGGCCATTATTTTTTCATTGGTCGTCATTTTTTAATCATTTGCATATTCGACCTTGAGGTACTTGCGCGCAGAGTTTCATCAGGATCGAGCGACTTTCTCGGTGCTCTTCGTTTTTTTTTTTTTTTTTTTTTTGTGAAGAGTGTAAGAACACTCAATAATTGCCGAGCTCTGTGAGGCTTCTTCAGGACTAGAACCTTAGAACAGTAATGTTTCAACGTTGTCTGTTGCTGTTCTAAGACTCTGATAATCTAGCCCTGACGAAGCCTCCCAGAGGAGTGCTAAAGCTCGGCAATTATTGAGTGTTCGTATTTACGCCATTAAATAAATCAGATTTTAGACTCATGTGCTATCATATATGTTTCTTATCCCATATATGGTGTCGAAATGGAATTTAATGTTCATTATTTCATCACATGGAATCAATCACTCCTACAGTCTGTCTCTCTGTCTGCCTGTTTATATATACCTGTATGTCAAAAGCAGTGTTTTCTTGTTTATGGCTCGCAGCAAGCAATCTTTATGGTTTATTAAGAGAGCTGGCATTAAGACATGCAGATAAATAATGATTGATTTGTGATATAAAATTGCGAATATGGAAATATTCTTGCATTATTAATTAAGTATTCATACTCATCGTACTGACGTCGTGCATCAAACAACCGCACAGGTGCCCGACTGACCAGATGCGCGAGATTCTGGCTAATTGCAGAAGTGGGGCTAGGGTTCGAGTTTCAGATAAGGCATGGGTAGTGCGCCCATAGGCGCCGACTTATAAATTTTACATGTTTTTGTTACTTTTATAAGACAATTGAGTTGGAAATTCACACAGTATCTGTGTATTGTATATAATAATGTCGCGCCTACAAAAGCAAAATAAATGAAATAAATAATTATCTAGAGAAATTTTTTTCTCTAATTAACTATAATTTGCTTCATTTTAGCATTTCAGGCGTCTTATTGGGCCAAATAATCTGAATTACCCATGCATTTTTCAAGGTATTTAGGTCTAATTTAAATTTCATTCAGTCAGATTATCTGGCCCAATAAGACGCCTGAAATGCTAAAATGAAGCAAATTATAGTTAATTAGAGAATTTTTTTCTCTAGATAATTATTTATTTCATTTATTTTGCTTTTGTAGGTGCGACATTATTATATACAATACACAGATACTGTGTGAATTTCCAACTCAATTGTCTAATAAAAGTAACAAAAACATGTAAAATTTATTTTAAGTTTTTTTACCAATTTTAAAAATGCCAACAACTTTTTCTTCAAATGATTTCTAAATTAAAATAGGACGTTAGAAGGGAGAGGACATGGTTTCAGCCGCACGCCCTACGTTTTTCGTGGGCTCAACTTCGTATCAGTTGTTTATGCCCAGTATGCCCTACTTGGGCTGCTTCTGTACTTTTCTATGGGGAAATCGTTGATGAAACAAGAGCTAAATGAAAATAACTAAAAATTTGCAAAAAGTTACAGAAACACAGTTCAGTATTTTCTAAAAAAAATTAACAAAATTAGGCTTCGTCGAGCGGAAGTGCATATCGCGTATTAACCAATCACTGCCTTGCTAAAGCTGTGGGAGCCTTGTTGACCTTCAGGGACTGCTGTAGAGAGTAAGAGACGGTCGCTATCAACCTGTGCTTCAGCACAGGTCTTCAGTAAGTGACGTCACGTCACTGAACCTTCCCACCCGGAGGGTGTAAGAAACCCGATGATCAGATTTGGCTTCACCAGCGGCTGCTGATGCTATCTCTTCTCTCTTCTAACTTCCACGGTTCCCGACTGTCCGAAGATAGGGTGGGTCAACTGACTGTACAACATATTTCCGCCTTTATTACTATGACATCGAATAGGTTCTCGTCTCCAAATGTAGAGCTAGACTTTTGTGTTTTGTGAGAACCCACACAAACCCAATAATTTTTTTTTTTTTATAAAGGAGGCAGTTTTAAATGCTCTTGAACAACGGTACTTGAGGTCACGTCAAATTTGATGAGCACGACGAAACACTAATTATTTTTTGAGACACAATAAACAGTCTGGGGTGTAAATTTCTATACTCACTTTCTATATATAGTAAACGGGGAATGAATAATAAAAACTTGAAGAACTGATAATGAAAAACAAAATTTATGCATATATCCGTACGTGTATTTTCCCCACGAAATACGCTCAAAAATATTAGGGGTTCGAGGAACCCACAACAAAATCATTGGGGCTTTAAAAAGTGTCTCGAACCCACGAAGTCAACGCCTATGAGTACGCCTGTTTAATGTAGTAGCAGGTTCTTCCTATGCGGAACTAGATCCCCCAAACTGGAGAAGGGCGACTCTCCATCAATCGCTAAATCTCGCCCCATCAAAAAAATTTGCAGAAACTACTGTAACGTACCAGGAGATGTGACGTACCTGCCAGAAGGACGCACACGACATAAAGGCAGATAGGAATCAGAATAAAATGTCCGCGTAGCTTAATTGGTAGAGCAACTTATTCCGGAATGAGTGGACCCGGGTTCGAATCCTGGCGCGGATAAAAATGACGGAGAAATTCACTTCGTTATAATGGCGCCCGAACTATCCGGATGACCCGACCGTTCAAAATCTCGCAATGGTGTGATGCTCTTTCCACACCGCGAGATAGGAAAAATAAGAGAATCCTTTCTCCAGCACTTAAAAAAAAAAAATAAGGGGGAGATGATGTAACGTACCAGGAGATGTGACGTACCTGCCAGAAGGACGCACACGACATAAAGGCAGATAGGAATCAGAATAAAATGTCCGCGTAGCTTAATTGGTAGAGCAACTTATTCCGGAATGAGTGGACCCGGGCTCGAACCCCGGCGCGGATAAAAATGACGGAGAAATTCACTTCGTTATACTACTGATAGCATTGAGGAATTTAGATGAACAATAGCGTTGTCTTATGCAATAAACAGAAAAAAACAAAAAACATTTCAACGCAATTCACCCATCTCGTAAATTACCTGAAGTTTTTTTTTTCTTTTTTTTTTTTTTGGAGAGGATGTTTATGGATCACCACGAGCAACTCTGACAGCCTGTGCCCAGAGATGGAAACGGGTCACAGGTCAACGGGGCAACAATTTCATACGAGTCAAACGTATCGGGTCAAAGTGTTCCTGACCCAATTCGACCCGGTTTATTTCCGTTATATTTTTGAAAAGAAAAAAAAAAAAGAAAAATGCGCACTGTGGAATTTTGTGCTAGATACTGGTGCCCGCGGTCTGAAAAATTATTTGTCATGCAATACGAAGGAAAAGTATCCTCAGGAGGAAGAGTGCCTTTACTTCTGAGAGGCAATGATGAAAAGATCCACATTTCGGAAACTTTCAACTCATCATAAACTTGTGAAAATTGGTGTTGCTGTGTAATATATTCTGAAGCTTGATATGTTATTAAGAAAACAACAAAAACTGAAATTAAACATACAACAAGCTACGTATTCAAAATTTTTGACTGTAGCGCCATCAAAATTAGGTGGGGACAGCCTTAATATTATTGCGGAGGGACTTTTTGACACCCGCAGATGTATTTGAAAACATGTGTAAAACAATTAGGTGACATCTTGCAAATGAAAAACGACAGTTTCAATACTCCCGTAAATAAGTGAGTAAATTATATACATTTCCATAATACGTTTTCTTGATTTCCGTGTAGCCTACGTTAGATACCCTCTGCGGAGAGATTTTTTGAACTCCCTGTACATATATAGATATAGATATTATGATTCAAAGCAGATTTTTTTGGGTCGGGTCTAATTATGTGACGTCCATGTCCGGGTTCACAATTTTTGACCAGTTTCCAACTCTGCCTGGGCCATCAACCAGACACCCGGCCCATGCGGGGCTCGAGTCCTGGCCTATCTCGGACAAATGGTCAGAAGCCAACTCCTCAGACTATTCCGGTCATCGGGGTGGCCATCAACAACTTCAGCGAACTTCTAAAAAGCATGAAAACGGAATTACAATGTGCTCTTTACGGTTTTAGCATGGCAAACTAGAACTGTATTCAATGGATTAGGCTTAATAATGGTGTAAGAGCTAATTGTTAGTAGATTACAAGGTGTAAATTAAAGAACAGAAAGAGGAAAAAATTTGCAAAAAAAAAAAAAAAAAAAAATCCGTTGTAGCTATCCTTATGTGAATTTTTGTCAGTAATAAAGCGAGAATGGGAGTTTTCTATTACTGCTAACAGATGGCGCTGCTTGTATCACACGAACGGTACAGTGAAGAAGCTGACGAACATTCTATAATATTTGAAAAGGTGTTTATCCGTGATGCAGAAGGCTAGGTGTGTTAAATGGTTCATCAAGACTGAATTAATAACGCAAGTACAGCGGAATTTTGTTCAAACGTGTTCTTATTCAGTGTATAACCCTCCATCGAGACGTGTCATAAGAAACTGGTACGATCACTTTATGACAACAGGAAGTGTTTCAAGGAATTCGCCCTCAGGAAGGCCGGAGGTCATGTCAGCGGCAGGTGGCTTTCAAAGCAGTCTTGGCAAAGTGACAAGAGCATTTCAATGCAGTTCAGACAAAGTGACAAGAGCATTTCAAACGCAGTCTAGGCAAAAGTGACAAAAACATTTCTAACGCAGTCTAGGCAAAGTCACAACAATCTTTCAAACGCAGTCCAGGCAAAGTGACAAGAGTGTTTCATACAAAGTGAGAAGACGGATTTCTTTGGAACTTCCAAAACCACATTCAACTGTTTAAAAACTGCTCTGTAAAATACTAAAATTATTTGCTTACAAAGGGCAAATTTTGCCAGTTCTCCACACACAGGACAAACATATACGGATGGAATCTGTATTAAAGCTTTTGGATAAAACTGATAACGATTACACGTTTCTGCAACGTGTAATATTTTTGGATAACGCAACATTTTCTGTGACAGGCCATGTTAACTGCCAAAATATTTGAAAATGGGGTTCTGAGCTCCTACATGTTGTACACGAGCATGAGAGAAGCAGTGCAAAAATTAGTTCCGTGTGTGCTGCAATGCACAAGGAGGTTAGAATAAGATATCTGGAGATGCCCTAGTTAACGAGCATGACCACTTTGCGTGAAGCCTATAATCTCAAGAGACGGCCGTCAAAGTGTGGGAAAGCTGATGGCTTTCAAGGCTATTGCAATGCCTTTTGTGTTGGCTGAATCGCCTTCTTTCATCACAAATGCTTCCGATTTCGTATCGTAACTTGTTGCCAATGTGTGAGAAAATGCTGAATTTATAAAATTCTTAATTATTTTGAGGCTCCTTCCCATTTTTATTTTAAACTGAGATACACGAACGTTAGCGCGAATTCTAAACAAAACATAACGATAAAATTGAAAACTTCACTCGTATAAGAAGTGTAATTCATTCCGGTTGTATATTAGCACGATTTCTGAAACCCAAACCCACACTATTCTAAAATACACACAGTTGAAGTTACATAGGTATCATGTAAACAATGTCAAATTCCCACAGTTTGCGGCTTCACGGTTAAGAGATTCAGGGCATCTCCAGAAGTATTATTCTAACCTCTTTGGTAAAGCATGACCGGATAATCGGGCCTTTCTTTTTCGTCGAAAAGACAGTGAGCGGGTTTGTTTATTTTAATATGTTGGAACAATTCGTTTTACCACAGGTTCATGAACTGCAACCTAACATATTGTTCCAACTAGATGGGAACAAGATGTTAGGACTACACACTGGTCTCCCTATTACGTGAGAGTTTCTTGAGGTAAGCCGATTTCTTGGCCACTAGTTCTTCAGATTTAAACCCACTAAATATTTTCAGACGGGGATATGTAAAAGATAGCGTGTACTCCACTGCAGTGAAGAATCATATAAATATATGATATACACCGTATATACATACGTTATCATCATCATCATCATCATCAATCCACGGCGGGATGAAGATCTCCACAAATTTCTTCCACAATTGTCTGTCTTGGGCCTGTCTCCTCCACGTCACTCCAGCATACTTTCGAATTTCATCCTTCCATCTCCCATGGGGTCTTCTTCTGGTTCTTTTCCTGTCCCTCGGAATCCAGTCCAAAATTTCGTTTGTCCATCGGTGATATGTTCTTCTGGCAACATATCCAGCCCATTGCCATTTCAGTGATTTCACTCTCGTCCTGATGTCGTCTACTCCTGTCATTTTCCTTATCCACAAGTTCCTCTTCTTATCTTTCCTGGTTACACCAAGCATGCATCTCTCCATGGCTCTTTGAGCTGTCTGCAGTCTTTGTATGTCTTTTTTAGTTAAGGTCCATGTCTCTGCTCCATTAGTAAGCACTGGAAGGATGCATTGATTAAACACTTTTCTTTTGAGACATAATGGCATACTGCTCTTAAAAATTGTACTCTTTCTTCCAAAAGCTCTCCATCCAAGTTTTATACGCCGATTAATTTCTTCATCAATGTGATCCTCACTTGATATCTGCTGCCCAAGATAAATGTAGGGATCGGTTGGCTCAAGCTTTTCTCCATCAATCAATAAATCTTCATTTCTTGTAAAAGCATTGTACATCACTTTTGTCTTCTGAAAGTTCATTTTTAATCCCACTTCTTTACTCTTGTCAGCAAGTTCTTGGATCATACTCTGCAGCTCTGAAGGGGTAGTTGCAAAGATGACTACGTCATCAGCAAAACGAAGGCGATTTAAGTAATCTCCATTAATCTTTATACCTTTGTTTTCCCAGTTCAATGATTGAAAGACATTTTGCAATGTGGCGTTAAAGAGCTTGGGAGATATGGTGTCCCTTTGTCTCACACCCTTTCCAATTCTTATTTATGCTGTATCCTCAAATATCCGAACCTTTGCACTTGCATTTACTTAGATGTTATTAATAATGCTTTTTTTTATAACATCTATGTAAATGCAAGTGCAAAGGTTCGGATATTTGAGGATACAGCACAAATAAGAATTGGAAAGAGAGTGAGACAAGGTGACACCATATATATTTTTATACACTGCTGGCCACCCAAAATGCAACAATAAGAAGGAAGCATCCGATTGGCCTGAAATTCGCAGCATACGTCGCCCGCGAGAGGACATTCAAACGATTAGCATTGCAGGGCATATGCAAATCATGTGCTCCCGGCATGCCACCGAGAAGCACTATAAGAAGGGTGCACAGAAGGCGGGGTGTAAGTAGTGGAAGTGTGTTGTGCTGCCGGACCTGTGCGTGGGAAGCATCCCGATGCCTCGTCGCAGAATGCGGCAGTCATTCCAGCACGTTTCGGAGTTCGACAGAGGACGAATATTGGCTTATCGAGACAGCGGTTTATCGCACCAAGACATCGGCGACCGTGTGGGACGACATCCAGCCACAGTGAGGCGAGTATGGATTCGGTGGGTGCAGGAGGGACGGACGGACCGACGTGAGCGATTGCCGCAGCCGCGGCACACCACCGAACGAGAGGACCGACATGTTGTGTGGCGGGCATTGACGGCTCGCACCGCCACATCACGAACGTTAGCGCAGGAACTAGGGTGTGTTGCGCAACAACCTGTGTCAGCACGTACCGTTCGACGTCGTCTGCAGGAGCGGGGACTTGTCGCGCGGCGCCCATTGCTCCGATTACCATTGACGTTACACCACCGGCGAGTGCAGCGGCAGTGGGCCGTTGAACGCCGCATCTGGACTACGGAATAGCACTACATTGTCTTCTCCGACGAATCCCGCTTCTGCCAGCAACACCACGGTGGTCGGATCCGCGTGTGGCGGCACCGCAGCGAGAGCCTTTATGACGCCTGCATTATGCATCGCCATACCAGTCCGTTGACTGGCGTTATGGTTTGGGGCGCAATTGGATATGACACCCGCACCCCTCTGGTACGCATCGCCGGTACACTTAACAGCCACCGCCACATCTCCGACGTTTTGGAGCCTGTAATCCTCCCCTACCTGCAGAACCTGCCAGCGGCCACGTTTCAACAGGACAATGCGCGCCCGCACGTGGCACGCATTGTACAGTAATTCTTCACGGCCCACCAGGTGTCACTGCTGCCATGGCCAGCCTGTTCTCCCGATATGTAGCTCATCGGTAACCGAGTGGCCCGGCAAGCAACACCCGCGGCTACGCCTGATGAACTGTGGCAACGTGTGGAAGCAGCCTGGACCGATATACCCCAAGCCCACATCCAAAGCCTCTTTCGTTCGATGCCGCGGCGTGTAGCGGCCGTTATTGCCAGCCATGGGGGGTACACGAACTATTGATGTCTGCGTGTTCCGCAAGTCGCACGGGCCTGTAAGCTCAATCGTTTCATCTTTGTATCTGTTGTTATGTGTCCAGTAAATCTGGCTTTGCCATCTCGTGTCCTTCTTGGTGTTGCATTTAATGGTGGCCAGCAGTGTATATGATAACGTTATCATATATATGTATATATATGATAACGTATACAGTATATGTATATATATGATAACGTTATCATATATATACATATACTGTATACGTTATCATATATATATATATACATATATATAAAATTATCAGGAAAAACGAAAATGTTGATGCAAAAAAGAAGAGAGATGAGGTCAACTAAAGAAGATGTGACTTCCAAAGTGGAATATATAGAGCTATGCAAGACAGTACGAAAAAGTATCACTGAAGACGTAAGGAAATTCAACTGTGAACTAGTGAGGAAAGCAATTGGAAACAACCAAAGCCTAAAGATAGCAAAGGGACATCTCAGTAAGGGAAAAAAACAGATTATGGCACTGAGAAAAGAAGATGGTTCTGTAACAAGAAATAGAGGCGAAATTTTGACAAGAGTGAAAGATTTCTACTCCAAATTATATGAAAGGGATGATACATGCACTCCAGACATCATGAAAGATACCAGTACCAGAGTTCCTCCAGTCCTTCCAGCAGAAGTTGCACATGCAATCAAGAACATGAAGCGGGGAAAAGCTCCAGGAGAAGATGGAATTACTGTAGACATCATACAAGAAGCAAGTGGAGAAATCGAAACAGTATTTACCCAAATTTTCACTCGATGCCTTAATGAAGGAAAGATTCCTGAGGATTGGAACAACGCTATAATGATCCTGCTACATAAGAAAGGTGACATTGAGGATCTCGGAAACTACAGACCTATCAGCCTCCTATCAGTAGTTTATAAAATCTTCACTAAAGTTCTTTCACACCGCTTGAAGGTAACACTGGACATGGCTCAACCGAGAGAACAAGCTGGATTCAGGAGTGGCTACAGCACAATAGATCATATCCATGTGCTGAGAGAACTAATTGAAAGAGCGAGGGAATAAGAACTTCCATTGTGCATGGCTTTTATCGATTATGAAAAAGCCTTTGATTCGGTGAAACCATCAGCAGTTACAATGGCTCTGAAAACCTGCGGTATTGAAGATGCATACATTAATATTATTAATAACATCTATGAAAATGCAAGTGCAAAGATTAGGCTGTTTGAAAATACAACACACATAAAAATTGGAAAGGGAGTGAGACAAGGTGACACCATATCTCCGAAGCTCTTTAATGCCACATTGGAGGGTGTTTTTCAGTCACTGAGCTGGGAAAACAAGGGGATAAAGATTAATGGAGATTATCTAACCCACCTTCGTTTTGCTGATGACGTTGTCATTTTTGCAACTAGCCCATCAGAGCTGCTGAGTATGATCCAGGAACTTGCTGACAAGAGTAAAGAAGTGGGATTAAAAATGAACTTTCAGAAGACAAAAGTGATGTTCAATGCTTTTACAAGAAATGAAGATTTATCGATTGATGGAGAAAAGCTGGAGATAACAGACACATACGTTTATCTTGGACAGCAGATATCAAGTGAGGGTCACATTGATGAAGAAATTAATCGGCGTACAAAACTTGCCTGGAGAGCTTTTGGAAGAAACAGCATAATTTTCAAGAGCAATATGCCAGTATGTCTTAAAAGAAAAGTGTTTGATCAATGCATCCTTCCAGTGCTTACGTATGGTGCAGAGACGTGGACCTTAACTAAAAGAGACATACAAAGGCTGCAGACAACTCAAAGAATCATGGAGAGGTGCATGCTTGGTGTAACCAGGAGAGATAAGAAGAGGAACTCGTGGATCCGAAAAATGACAAGAGTGGAAGACATCATGATCAGAGTTAAATCCCTGAAATGGCAATGGGCTGGACATACTGCCAGAAGGACAGATCATCGATGGACAGCCGAAATTTTAGATTGGATTCCAAGGGACAGGAAAAGACCCAGAAGAAGACCACATGGGAGATGGGTGGATGAAATTCGAAAGTATGCAGGGGTGACATGGAGGAGACTGGCACAAGACAGACCGTTGTGGAGGAAACTTGGGGAGACCTTCGTCCAGCAGTGGATTGATAATGGTTGACAATGATGATGATGATGATGATGATGATATATGATAACGTAGCAATACACAGCAGAAAAGGTATGACATGACCGCATGAGGAGGTAGTATGCGCATGAAAATTTGGCAGTCCAAAAGTGATGCAGTAAGTGGTGCGGAACTGAGGGGTTGATTGCACCGAACATCAATACAGGCAGCACAACGAGCCCGCACGGTGTTTACAAGGGTGCGAATGAGAGTTTGGGGTAATAAATGCCACTCCTCTACCAAGGCGCGTCGTAGTCCCGAGAGGGTTATGGGAGAGAGCAGCTGGCTTAAAATTGCTCTTCCCAGGTCTTCCCAGACATGCTCTATCTGGTTCAGGTCCGTAGATCTCTCAGGCCACTCTATCGTGCGAATGTCCTCATTCTCCAGGCATTCATTGACTAGATAAGCCCAATGGGGATCGGCGTTATCGTCCATAGAAAAAGTAACTGGGGGCCAACGGCTCCCCTGGAAAGAAGGGGGGGGGAGAACATTGAATTAACATAAAAAAGTTTTAAACTAAAGTTTCTGTTTTGCTCGTAAAATCCGGGATTTTCATAAATACCTGCTCGTTATAAACAGGTTCTGCTCTGTTTCCCTTCTTTGCCACACACATATACTAAAAAAAAAAAAAAAATGCACAGATACTGTCGTCAAAGTGGCTCTACCATCCAAAACCTAAAACATACAGTGTTTTGATGTAGGACTAGGTCTAACTCCGCGGATAGCATGGGGCGAATTACCGCCGACCGCCGGTGACAAAAATAGGCCCCAATTGAAATCACTATAGCGTTAAAAATACGTGCCGCACACAAATCCTGTTAGCATATTCGTAAACAGCATGGTGTCCAATTCCCGTACTGCGCAATACATCGCGCACGCGATGCTCGTTGTGCGTGGGGGAGATGATGCAATATTTCTGGGTGTACCGCCGCGTTTGACTCAGTCTATCTCGCCAACCGTGAACGCAACACGACTGTGCGTGGTATATCGTTTTAAAACTCTCGACGAGATCTATTCAAATATACGAGAACATTTTGTAGTGATTTGAATTGAACATTTAAAAAATTGTTTTCTTGTGAACCGACGAACACTTTTGACAATATCGCGGTTTTTCTGGACAACTGTGAGTGAAAAACGACTACGCGTGGTATCGTTTTAAAGCTCTCGACGAGATCTATGGAGATGTATAAAGAACATATCGCAGTGGTTTAAACTAAAATTGTTAAAAACTGTTTTCGTGTGAA
Source organism: Macrothele yani (assembly GCA_039090855.1). NCBI lineage: Eukaryota > Metazoa > Arthropoda > Arachnida > Araneae > Macrothelidae > Macrothele > Macrothele yani. Next base: position 15,911,240 of record CM077028.1, read on the forward strand.
GGGGTTAACATTTTCGATAATGCCGCGGAATTATCAGAATGAACGCTAGAAAAAGTGGAGAAAATCAAAACGGAAGGCAAGAGCGAATGATGAGGAATGTAAGGAGCCCAAGAAGACCGCAGCTCAACGAACTAGAGAGTATCGAGAACGCTTGCAAGCAGCCGCTGTCCAACAAAAATCCAACACACCGATCGAACCCATACCCGGCCCATCTCGAACTCGCGCAAAGAAGTATAAATCGAGAGGAACGACTTCAGAGCAAGGGCACGTTCGTGACTGCGACGGAAAGGACCGTGGCAGTCACGAACGTGCTCTTGCTCTGCTCTTGCTTTTACGTTCATGCACCGCTTTTACGTTCGTGACTGCCACGGAAAGGACCTCAGGTTCGATCCCAAGCAGGTACGAACGCTTGATCAACTAAATATTCCCCGTGCGTCGGATGGGTACGTTAAGCCGTCGGACCCCGGGTACTGCCCCCATCCCCGGTAATAAATAATAAATAAGGGCGTCTTCCTTCCCCTTTCTACTTCGCTTCCGTGTCACTTCCTATCGGGCACTCCAGCCCAAATCTCCTAGCTTCTTATTTCTCAGGGTTGTTTAACTCCAGACACTCCCTTCCTAAAATCCTCTACATATGATCAGATCAAATCAGAGCAACAGTAAACAGTAGCCGACAGACTTGTGTTGATTATAACAAATTAAATAAACACTTTGAAACCATACTCAACTAGCTCATTTCAACTCTCCGATCTGATGTCGTAGTCCTACGTTCCAAACTGACGGCTCAATCAGAACTGAGTTTACCTGTTTTTTTTTTTTTTTAAATGTTTCTGGGGATTTTGTTTCTTATTTACAAGACCAATTATGGGTTACAGGGAAAGTCCTTGATCAGGCTCACGAATTATGGCAGTTAGCGATTTACTTCGTCTGCAGTTGTGTAGGACACTCCCTATGGCGCACACAAGAACACCACTCCCTCGAGGTGTTACTGAGGCAAAAATAGTACATAAATGTTTTTGTCCCATAACAAAAGATAGAAGGGGACCGCGAATGTGGCCCCAAAAAAATCACAATATCCGGAAGCAATGACAGAGCATTTAGACAAGAACTTATTACTTAGAACTTATCTAAACTGGTAAGTTCTAAGTAAATGAAAGCACAAAGGAAAAGTTTTCCTACAAACCTTATCAACAGTTCTTGTTCTGAAATAAAACGCAGTTCCTTGACATATTCATATCAGACTTTGATGTCCAATACAGTAAAAAATACACTGAGACAAGGAGAAATAGCATAAAGTGGCGAAACACTCATCCAATAGGAAAACTGTATGCACATCTAATTGACTTGCGTACGTGGCAAAGCTTTCAACTTCCCGTCACTAGTTCACGAAGTGTTGGCATACCGACCACGCATATCATTTTTGTATTCTGACGACGGAGCAGTAAGCGCATTTGAAATCCATGCAAATATGCTTCAGACACAGAGACTCGGATAGCTTTCCGCTTTTCTCGCATTTGGAGAGGCCCCTTCCATCTTTTGTTATGGGACAAAAACATTTAAGGACTATTTTTGCCTCGCTGAACAAGTTTGTAATTGATTTTTTTGCCCTATCTGCAAAGGGGGATGCGATAGCCCCCTCAACCCCCTTCCAAAGGGGGATGCGATAGCCCCCTCAACCCCCTTCCAAAGGGGGAGAGGGGATCCGTGGAATTATTATGTGCGCCATAGGGGGTTTCCTATACAACTGCACACGAAGTAAACGCTAACTGTCATAGTTCCTGTGATTTTGGTCTGATCACGAACTTTCCTCGTAACCCTGTATATTGCCGAACTCGATTGTGGTCATAATTGACAGTATTTAAATTGGTTCAATTCCTAAACAATGAAATTAATGAATCATGAGAACGATTTCTGTTTCTATGCCCTGAAACGAAACAATTGTTGCTGTTATAATTTTTTACTAAAAAAAATTCTCTTCAGATGAAAAAAAAACAACAACACTTTTTTTTATGTATTTTAGGAGAAAGCGAAGGATTCTCTCTCTGAAATGAAGCAATTTTCAAGACTTTCTCACTGGCCTACAGTGCCGAAGAACCCCAACGTGAAAAAATTCTATAACATGTTCAGAGCTTTTGCGAAAATTGGCGATAGTCGTAAAAACGGCCTGATTATGACCAGACAAAACTGCTTCAGATGGCTCAGACAGGCAGGAATATATGGAAATGATTTTAGTTCAGAAGAAATTGAAGAGTGCTTCAAAAATGTCACCAGGTGAGAATCTACATATTTTCGAATTCATGCAGTTTAAGCCAATTATTCACGAATCTTCTTGTGTCAGAAAATTAAGTAAGAATTGTCTGCGTGAGATTCCGGGCATGTTAAAGGTTCCACCTAAAATCTCTGCCTTATGTCTCCAATGATAAAACTTCTTTACATATTTTCTTCGTAATTAATGCATTCCCAAGGATGGAAATTTGCACATCGATAAAACTAACTTTAAGTTATAGCATGGGGATACTTAATACTTGCTGAAACATAACCATAATTAAGCATCCCAACATTTGTTTGTCTACTGACGTCATCAAGGTACAGGTAGCGCCATCTGTTAACAGGTCTAACATTACTCAAAGAAAAATTATTGATTTTTAATGTAATTATGGCTATGTTTTAACAAGTGTTATGTAACCCATGCTATAACTTAAAGTTAGTTTTATCGATGTCTAAATTTTCATCTTTGGGAATACATTAATTGCGAAGAAAATATGTAAAGAAGCTTTACCATTTTTTTTTTTTTATTGGAGTTTTAACGACCACCGTGAGCAACTCAATGGGCTATAAGTAGTCGCCCGTCCCTAATTTAAGGTCACTGGTTCCAGGGAAGGGAGAGAGCCAGTGCCGCAAGACAAACACAACATCTATGCCTCACCGGGATTCGAACCCGGACCTCGTTCGGACGAATGATCAGAGGCCATCGCTTAGACCACTGCGCCACCGGGGCGGCTCTTTACCATTGGAAACATAAGGCAGCTATTTTAGGTGGAACCACCTTAAGTGGACGAATAGCAGCCATTGATGTTTCAAGATATTTTTCATATCATTTCGAGCGATTGGCCGAATTTCTCAGAAGCAGCAACATATTCCTTATGTCATTATTGCAGACCCCTTAATCCCTAATCTTGGCTGCCCAAGTGCCAGTGTTGTCACAAGAGAATGCTTTGGTTTCTATGTTTGTTTGTTTTTTATTAAGTAGAAGAATAGAAAATTTTACCCCGGAATTTTTCTTCAAATGGCTATCATAGGAGCAATTTTAGCAGCACGGTAGACTTTCCTGACCACCTTAATGGAGCGCATTTAATCTGCCATGTTAACTGCCCGTGTGGCTGTATTGTATTGTCGCAACAGCAATGCTTTTGTTTTCGTGATTATTTTTCTTGGGATAACGATTTGCCGGTATACAAATTGACTTATTTTAGCCATGCATGCACACTGAATTAATCTTGAATAAAGTCAAGCTTATTGTTAGCTCACAGGAGAAAAGACAGATATACACCTCATGATTTTTACTAGTCATCCAGCGGAAGGACAAGAAATTATCTTAGCGTCTGTCACGCGATACCAATCTAGAGCAGTAGCTGATCTTGCGGGAGGTGGTTGCTCTGGTCTAAAATAAGAGAGGTACTCTGTGGAGGGCGCGCGTGCGCGCACACACACGTGCGCGCACACACACGTGCACGCACACACAATACTCTAATTTAACTTTCATTTTAAGTTTCTCGATGTCAATATTTATTTCATCTCTTTAAGCGTTTTCAACCTTAACGTTATATTTTTCTCGCTCACGGAATGATGTTGGCAACAAAGTCAGAGTGCGTCACGTGTGCGTGTTGACAGATAAGAACGATCTAAATAAATGTTGGAGTAAGCAGCGAAAAAGTGTGTATGATGGTGTGATGTCATAATCGTGGAAGCTGCATTTGACTGAAGCGGTGTTTACTGGAAGTCTGCGCGTTCGAGTTGTGTTGTTATTATTATTTTTTTGATTGGAGGTTTAACGACCACCGTGAGCAACTCAATGGGCTATAAGCAGTCGCTCGTCCCTAATTTAGGGTCACTGGTTCCAGGGAAGGGAGAGAGCCAGTGCCGTAAGACAAACACAACATCCATGCCTCACCGGGATTCGAACCCGGACCCCGTTCGGACGAATGATCAGAGGCCATCGCTTAGACCGCTGTGCCACCGGGGCGGCGTTGTGTTGTTATATATTTAGTGATGGAATTTGTTAATCAAGTTTTTGCTTACTAGCTTACGTTAATTAGCTTTAACTAAAAATGCCTCGATTGCGACAAAACTGTAGTATGTTGTTCCGGAAGTATACTGAACCAATTCTGTTTAATATCATCGAAATGGGGTTAAAGGTCAGGGCACATATCCTCGTAATTTGAGTAATAATTGGAGTAATGATTTCTGGTATGTTGGAAAGCCTATCATAATCAATGCATTGCATGATTTTACTAACTTGTTTCTTTATTAACACGTTTTTAAAAACCGTCTTAAATGCGGAGTCTGCATGTGCAATTGTTTACGCCATAAAACATTATTTGCATTTTCCATCTGGAGAATTTAATATTTAGTTTCCAAATTTGGGATGGCCCGGTGGCGCAGTGGTCTAAGGCAATGGCCTCTGATCATTTGTCCGAAAGGGGTCCGGGTTCGAATCCCGGTGAGGCATGGATGTTGTGTTTGTTTTACGGCACTGGCTCTCTCCCTTCCATGGAACCAGTGACCCTAGATTAGGGACAGCAGACTGCTTATAGCCCATTAAGTTGCTCACGGTGGTCGTTAAACCTCCAATCAAAAAAAAAAAAATTTGGGATGTATCGCGGCATATCAAATGGCACTGTGCAAGACTGAAATTTAATTTAAAATGAAATTTAAAATCTTTGCCGAGACGTACTAGCACCGGACGGAACTCGTAATAGGAAAGAGAATAAAAAAAACTTTAATTTTTATTAATAACATGTTGCACATTACGCACACTTCAGAACACACAATTAAAGAATCTTTAATTCGTAATACTTTTTCGAAAAAGGTAAAACGGTGCAGCATTCCTGACGAGGCGTCTTTTCTGTTTGTATCCACTCTATTGAGAAAATGAAGTGTTCCCGAGGTTTACACGTCCTCACACTGAATGACATCTATTGGAAGAGGGTCACTGTGGCTTATATAAGACGTATGACAATTATTGATAGATGATTGCCGTAGAATACAACATCAGAATTATATTTATTGGGAGATTGCCTCTGTAGCTAATAGCAGCCGGATGACATTCATTGGCAGATGGTCGCCGTAGTTCACAGCATCAAAATGACATTGATTCGGGTGTGGTCCCTGTAGCACATAGCACAGAATAGTATTTATTAAAATATGGTAGCTGTAATTCACAGCATCAGAATGATATTTATCAGCAGATGATCCCAGGGGCGTATATAGAAATTTTTTTCGGGGAGAAGGGGTAGACCGAAAATGGAAGTTTTTGAAATCCATCAGGGCAAAATAAAAGTTAATAAAAAACAGAAGAAAAAATTAAAGCATTATTTTCTATTGCAAGTTAATGCATTTTTATTAAATTAAACCATTTTTTCTAATGTAAATCGCATTTTAACAAAGAAATTAAACACTTTCGGGGGTGGGGGTGGGGGGTAAGGACACTTTCGCCCCTCCTCTAAATACGACCCTGGATAATTCCCGGGGTTCATAGGAGCCGTATGACATTTAGGTTGTCCATAATGAAATGTCCGATTTGCACACAGTTCGTCATTAACTCATATCTCAGCTCAGAATAAATATGATCAAATGAAATAAGGACAATTCGATTCAACACATTTTTTTCCAATGACAAATAAGGTAATGTATTCTGGTACCATAAAAATCAGCAGTTCTAATGGAAGCGACGAAAGCTTGAGAGGCGTTTGGAGCATCAACTTGGTTGTGGAAAATTTTTCCTGCAAACATTAGTCCAGATGCTTGAAAAATTGGTAGTCGGTTGGCGAAAGGTCTGGTGAATATGGTGGATGAGGTAAAGTCTCATAGCCCAATTCGTTCAGCTTTTGCAGAATGATACGCGCGACGTGCGGTCTCGCGTTGTCGTTCAGAAGTATTGGGATCTTTCTGTTGACTAATGATGGGCGAATGAGTTGCAGTTTGCGGTGCATTTCGTCGATTTCCTGACAATACTTTGCCGCGGTAATCGTTTCGCCCGCATTAAGGAAGTTGTAGTGAATTAAACCGGTTGAAGACCCCCAAACAGTCACGAAAACTTTCTGTTGATGGAGTTTTGGTTTGGGGAAGTACTGAAGAGCTTTGTCGTGGTCCAACCACGACGCGGAACGCCGACGGTTGTCGTACAGGATCCACTTTTCATTGTATGTCACGATGCGATCTAGAAAAGGATCGGTTTTGTTGCGCAAAAGCAGCCCTGACGAGACTTTCAAACGACGATTTTGTTGAATTTCGTTCATATTCACGTGACATCCATTTGTCGAACTTCTTGGACTTTCCAATTTGGTCGAGGCGCACGGAAACAGCTGATTTGCTTACTCTCAGGTCTTCCGCAAGGTCACGAACAGTTGTGTGTGTGGATCTGCTTCAACAAGCGCCTTCAATGCATCATCATCGATGACGGTACTCGGTCCTCCACGCTCTTCATTGTCGAGATTCGCGTCGCCAGCCTTGAATTTTGAGAACCATCTTCGCCCCGTACGCTCGTTAGCTACATCCTCCCCAAAGGCACCAACAATGTTTCGTTTCGCTTGCGCTGCGTTGTGGCCCAGTTTGTCTCGTAAAGGAAAATTGCCCGAAAATCACGATTATTCATCCTTCACTGAAACGGAAATATAGAGTTGGAAATATTATGTGTTAATAAAGTGAACCAAAAGGTTACAACGTGCAGATTTCAAGCTTTCCAATTATATATTACACTTACATATTCACTGTATTGAACACAACACGTTGTCAAAACACGAGAGATAAAAAATCGGACATTTCATTATGGACAACCTAATATTGACAATCGTCGTAGTACATACACACCATCATCAGAATGACAGTTATTGGAAGATGGCTCCTGTGGCTCACAGCAGCCGTATTACATCTATCAGCAGATGATCGCCGTAGTTCACGGTATCAGAATGACAATTATTGGGAGATGATCTCTGCGGACTAAAGTAGTCGAATGATATTTATCAGCAGATGGTCTCTGTGGCTGCTAACAGCCTCATGACATTTAGAGAAGATGGTCGCAGTAGTTCAGAACATCCGAATGACATTTATCAGCAGATGGTCTCTGTAGCTGATAGCAGCCTCATGACATTTAGAGAAGATGATCGCAGTAGTTCAGAATATCCGAATGACATTTATCAGCAGATGGTCTCTGTGGCTGCTAACAGCCTCATGACATTTAGAGAAGATGGTCGCAGTAGTTCAGAACATCCGAATGACATTTATCAGCAGATGGTCTCTGTGGCTGATAGCAGCGTCATGACATTTAGAGAAGATGGTCGCAGTAGTTTAGAACACCAGAATGACATTTATCAGCAGATGGTCTCTGTGACTGATAACAGCCTCATAACATTTAGAGAAGATGGTCGCAGTAGTTTAGAACATCAGAATGCCATTTCTCAGCAGATGGTCTCTGTGACTGATAACAGCCTCATGACATTTAGAGAAGATGATCGCAGTAGTTTAGAATATCAGAATGACATTTATCAGCAGATGGTCTCTGTGACATTTATCAGCAGATGGTCTCATAACATTGAGAGAAGATGGTTGCAGTAGTTCAGAACATCAGAATGACATTTATTGGCAGATGGTCCCTGTGGCTCATAGCAACCGAATAAGATTTGTTAGGAGACAAAACCTATGCTGGAAGACATTTACTGGCAGACTCAGGGAGGTCATTTGCTGATAAATGTAGCTATGTGTGATAATCTGTGATACAAAAACAAACAAACTAAAATGCAATGCTTCGTTCTTCCTCTGGAGTGGAACATTGGCAAGAGAGCGTCGTATTTAGAATGACGAAATAGCAAGTGTACTGTTGCCGCCGACAAGATATTGAAGGCACAACTAAGAGTGATTTTTCATTTGCGTGTATTGAAATGTCGGTAAAAGGTTTTAGCACTGCATTTGGTTACTCTGATGGAAACGCACGGTTGGAAATTTCCGTGAACAAAGTAACCGAAAAATATTTTTGTATTTAAATTAAAAAAATTTGATCTTCACGTTTTATGTCAGGAAGTGCATGCTCTTGAAAACATTTTTTCAGCCCTGTGAAGGTAGTCAACATGAGCGAATTTGAAGCTTTTATCAGGCAGCTTGCTTCCTGTTCTGATGAGTGGACTTTTCATTCAATGATGGAGAAGCTAATTTCATGCAAGACACCAGATCCCGCCAGGTACAGATCCCAAGTAAGTACAGACCTTTCTATTTAATATTTTTATTACTAAGGAGTATCAGAAAATTTGTTGGAGTCATACTTGTTCTTGACGCAAACATGACTGCTGCATCATGGACCAATAACTGAAGTTCATTTGAAAGGCTCCGATGGCGGTACTGCTGCAAACGGAGGGAGAGGCGTTAGCTGTTTCGAAGTGGTGAAGTCGTTCCAGAAATGTTCCAAACAGAAGGTTCCAGCAATGATCTTTAACCCGTATGTTTTGCAATGGAATTCAGTGGGAAGTTATGACTGATATCGAAGTGGATGTCATGACACACAGGGATACGAGTAACGCTGTGAGGTCGAGAACCCTCGAAGAATGGCAAAAAACGTGTGACGACTACAGAAATGAGGGCCCTGAGCAATGAGACAATCATTCGTTATATCTACAACTATCACTATCATAAAGAACTTCGTCCTAGAATATCAACTAGGGCCAATTAGTATGAGAGATGAAATTCATTTCCATGGTCCGAGAGCATAATCGTTTGTAATTTCTCTTTCTTCTCTCTTGTCATATTTCATGCTGACCACAGGTGCAGTTTAATCATGCTGACCGACAGGTGCGGTTCAATCATGCTGACTGACAGGTGCAGTTCAATCATGCTGACCGACAGGTGTGGTTCAATCATGCTGACTGACAGGTGCGGTTCAATCATGCTGACCGACAGGTGCGGTTCAATCATGCTGACTGACAGGTGCGGTTCAATCATGCTGACCTACAGTTCAATCATGCTGACCGACAGGTTGTGAAAGCTCTCCACAGAGCTTGTCATTCCTGACATACAGTATACTACGGCCACGTTTCAGAAATTAGGCTTACGTTTAGGGCATACAGGTTTTCCGAGATGGAATTAAGAAGCTAGTTTCCCATGGAGATCAGAATCTAAATCTATAGAGAGGCCATCTAAAATTCCAGGTCCTCCGGATCAAAACTCATATTTGAAGCTTTTCTAAGATGCAGTTCTTGAGATGATCTCTGAAAGCTGAAGTGCCATATCAAATAATTCTGCGTTCCTCAGTTTTATATCTTTATTATTATTATTATTATTATTATTATTATTATTATTTTAAAGGATACAGATGATTACACCCTTTTCTGGAAGGATCTTTTTTCTTCTTCCGAGATAGGTACAGGGTACCAAGTCTTAGAAGTGGTATATTTTTTAGTTGTCTAGGAAATTCCTTTACTATCCTACAAGTGTTCAGGATTGCTATCTTCTGTAGTTCCATGTAGGTGTTAGGTTGAAGGTCTAGTGTCTGTGTAGAGCTGTGAATGGTCTTAGGTACAGCTCCTGTGGCTGATATTACTATGGGGACAGTGGCGACGTTTTCCATATACCACATTTCCTTGACTTCGTATCTTAGGTCGTTATACTTTAAGAGCTTCTCTTGTGCGTCTTCTGGATGTTACATGTGTTGATCACAGCTATGTCAATTAGGTATGTGGACTTCTTCTCCTTGTCGATCAAGACGACGTCCGGCCTATTGTGGGGGATGGTCTTATATGTTCTGATCGATCTGTCGCAGTACATCTAGTGGGTGTTGTTCTGTGGTAGCGTTGTTGGCTCATACTTGTAGTAGCCTGTCCCGTAGGACAGGCTCAGTTGTAATGAGCTGGTGATTTCTTGCCAGTTTCTGATGGAGGATGTTGGCGACTTGATTGTGCTGTGCTTGTACTTTGCGTGTGGAAGGACTCTGCATCCTGCTCTGATATACTGGACGGTCTATTATTATTATTATTATTATTATAAAAATAAGAATGAGATTCCACCTCTTCCTTAGTTTTTTTTCTCTTCCTTCCGGGACAACGGGTACGACGCACCAAAGGAAGTGGTATTTCTTTCTCTTAGTTTTCCAGGAACTTCCTTACTATCCTGCAAGTGTTCAGGATAGCTGTCTTCTGTAGTTCCATGTAGGTGTTAGGTTGAAGGTCTAGTGTCTGTATAGAGCTGTGAATGGTCTTAAGTACAACTCCTGTGGCTGATATTACTATGGGGACAGTGGCGACGTTTTCCATATGTCACATTTCCTTGACTTCGTATCGTAGGTCGTTATACTTTGACAGCTTCTCTTCGTGTGTCTTTTGGATGTTGCACGCGTTGGGCACGGCTATGTCAATGAGGTATGTTGACTTCTCCTCCTTGTCGACCAGCATGATGTTGGGCCGATGGTGGGGGATGGTCTTATCTGTTCTGGTCGATCTGTCCCAGTACATCTTGTGGAGGTTGTTCTCTAGAAGCGTTGTTGACTCATAATTGTAGTAGGGGACGGGCTCAGTTGTAATGAGGTCGAGCTTTTATGCCAATTTCTGACGAAGGATCTTGGCGACTTGATTGTGCCTGTGCGTGTACTTTGTTTGTGTGAGGACTCTGTACCCTGATCTGATATTCTGGATGGTCTATTATTATTACTATTATTATTGTCTACTTTCTCGGCCGGGATCGGTGAGCAACGACGGAGATATTCATTTCAAGCTTGGAAATTCCGGAATTTTCTAGTGGTATGACAGGTCTGTAGAAGGACTGCATTTTGGATTGGGGGAAACAGCATCTGTGGCAATCCTAATTTCTCGATGTTTTTTAGAAATTTATTACGTACCACTGCGGTTGCAGAAATGGCAACTGGTACGGTCTATGTCATGCTCCGTTTCCAGATCCTACGAATTTCTATTCATAGGTAGTTGGATTTCGAGATTACCCCCGATACTGTACTTCGGATGTTTTTTGCAGGTGAAACTTCAATGGGCATGAATTATTTTCTGATTGAGTATTGTTATTTTTACCGAGGGTGAGTCGAAAGTTTTGCAATATTTGCATAAACGCATGTGCTGCGGCGGTTATGTCACGTGTTTTAACTAGTTCAAGTAGCACACTGCAGTCATTCGAAAGGGATATAAAGTGGTAGTCGTTGCTGTGAACAGCATTGCATGTCGTCGTTCTGTCTGTGCTTCGGACGCCTAAAAAATGAACAGCAACAACCGGCTAATTAGGGAACTTTTGCTTTACGACTTTGAATTCGGCCATAACGCTGCTCAAGCAACACGAAACATTTTTCATGTGAATGGGGAAGGTTCCGTGGACCACAGCACCGCAACCAAATGGTTCAAGAAATTTCGCTCAGGTGACAGAAAACTCGACGATCAGCAAAGGTCAGGTAGTCCGCGAACCGTGGATTCGGAGGCCGTGCGCCAAGCCGTAGAAGCAAATCCGACAACCAGCACTCGTAGCTTATCACGCAAGCTGGGCACATCACAGACCACCGTGGTTCGTCACCTTCAAGACCTAGACATGGTCTACAGGAGCTGCCGCATTGTCCCTCGCGAACTGTCGCCAGCTGAAGCAAAACGCCGAGTGGAAGCGTGCACGAAACTCCTAGAAAACCCGCGCGATGTACGTTTCATCAAGAGAATTGTTATGTTACAGTGGACACCCCCCCCCTCCTAAAACCTGAAGAAAACTCTAAAATTTGTCCGCCATGTCGCGTATTGTATGAGGCAGCTAGGAATCACAGTTCGGCAGACTCACATGTTCTTTTACAGTTCAGTTTTTTTTTATTTATTTCTCATTTACGTTGTTTTTCTTTCGGATGTTCTCTAAAATTAATTAACAAAATTGCGGGATAATTGGGAAGTCGCTCCAATGCTTGTGAAGGCAAGAAACGCAATATTTTTGCCATTTTGAATTGTTTCTATCTGTGGGAAAAGTTAGCACTCAATGGTTACTCTGGAAATTGATAAGAGCAAAGCGATAGGCCCAGAAGAGGACTTCTAGATTTCTTGAGGAGGGGCCGATGTTACGACCCACCCCGCCATTAATTTAGTAATTAATGGGCGTGGTTGATGTGTGAAATTAATTAAGTATTAATTGTTCGAGGCTTGATTGGAGTTTAAAAGTGTAAACAGCAGATAAAGTTTTATCTGGGGGTTTGGAAAGAAAAGAGGCGAAGAATTCTCTCTCTGGCTGGGTGGTCTCAGAATAGCTCTGTTAGGTCATAAATATCAGGGCGCAGCTGACGGGCAGCCTATGCAACACGGAAAGGGAAAGAGGAATACGTATCGAATGAGCCACTTGAGTAGGAATGAATGAAGATAGGGGACGAAAGGTTTAGCGAATAATCGTAAATTCGTCGATTGTTTGGGGCATTTTCGAGAACAATTGCTCTCTGTGTGGTCCGTGCAGAAAAATAAGAGTTCGCACTTGGCATGAAAATAAGGAAGAAAGTTTAGTTGTCTGTGCGCTCTCCGATGTGAAAGGCTGGATGCCTTGGATCTGCAAAAAATGAATTGGGAAAAAATGAAGCAGCAAACCTCCCCGCATTTGGTAAGAAATGGAGACAACTCGAGGCAGCTGGAGATGCCAGTTTGCCATAAAGACAGCAGAATGCCTAAATCCGCGGGATAAAGCAGAAATTTCTAGGCTGGAGCGTAATGGAACTCAGCGACTGTTTGGCCTAATGAAAGCCAAGTTACAGGGGAATTAAGAAGTCTGCGAGTGGACAGTGGTCATTCCTATGAGAAGCGAAGCCAAGCAAAGTCGGGTTCGGATGCCAACCACTGCAGTGTGGAATCGTCACCCCCATTCATCCCCTACTGTGGAGGAAGTGAAGAGATGCGCTTGTCTTACGGGGCGAAGCGAGGCCCCATGTGTGCGTGTGTGTGGTCACGTAAGCAGCGGAGCCACTACGTGTAAGTGCGACGGGATAAAACATGGCGAAAGAAAAATATGAGCGTAAGAGCGGTGGCTTCGATACCTAACAAATATACAGGTGAAATGTTGAGTTGCCGATATACGCTTAAGGTAAAAGCACGTCTGATTTCGCTCGGCCGAGAAAATTAATCTTGGAAACCGCAACATCAGATGTGAGAGGGCCTATTTTGCTTAACGGCCACCTTCAAATCGTCACGAGAATAGATCAGTGTGCACTCTAATCATTGCAACAAAGTGCGGCGTGATATTACCATTTTTAATTGTGTGCTTCATTTACATCAAGCGTCAAAGTGAAGTGTTGAATCATCGGTGCTGCCACATGGTGCAAGTGTCTGTGTGTGTGTGTTTTTTTGTCGTGTGATATTATGTGATGCACAACGGATTTGCACAGCAAAGTTACGTAACTGTAAGTAGATGAATATTTCCTTTTTCTTTCTTCGCACATCTGCGAACTTGTGCCATCCCGACACCCAAAGCTGCATGGACATAGATGCAGTAATGCTGAGTGACTGAACCTCAGAGGAAATACCTGCACATACAGATTTCAATTTCTTACAGGGCCCATTTCCTGATTACTTTTTTTTACATGAATAAGGGAGAGGGTGTGGCCACAAATTCCGCTGGGCGGGACAGTTTCTTTTAACTTTGGTTCAGGACCAACGTCAGCGGGGCAGGGTTCTGCATGTGCATGCTTATTAGATTTAGTTAATTAACTTTGGCAGTATTTCGCACCTATAATCTTATACCGCAAATTAACGTGCTTGTGTATTTTGTGTCGCGAGTATTTTTAATGTGATCGTTTGCATATAATTTTTTTTTTATTCTCTAAGCAATTGTATATGAATATCACCTGCAGCTCTATTTAGTGTGTAAACGAGTAGTATCTCTTGTTCAGATAGTCCGGTGGAGACTCAGTCGGCTGCGTTATCCGACAGTAAAGTGTGACACCGTATGCTGCCCACATATGAGGGGCAATTGTCTATGCGCCTAGAGAGCGCCGGATCTGTTTAAATCTCGCAGAACGTTATTAAATGTTGTGTTGTGTATTTGAGAATCATGTGTTATTGGCGAAAGTGAGTGTTGTACTGGCTGGTTGGGGATTGAATGTACCGGAGTAAGATCCGGACCACTACACTCAGTCACGAATTGGTGATTGCGGGTGAACCTCATCACAACTCTGATCCCAAAGTATCATTTTTTTTAGATTATTTTATTGTTTATTTGTTGTTGTTATTTTGTTCACAAGGTGGATTCACCCAAGCCTTATGCTTCGGGTCATTCTTCAACTTTTCATTTTTTATGTTCTGGTGTGAATCTTTGAGTGCAGCAGTGCACCTGAGATTCTCACCTGGTGCCGTGGCCAACTAAATTGTACTTCAGGTCTCAAGCACCGTTACCGGCAGACTAGGCAGGAACACTGCTAGTGCCGTGTAACAGTTACGTGCGATGAAAAGTGGGTCTATTTCCGTAATCCTAACACACAACGACAGTGGTTGAGCCCGGGCCAACTTCCCGAACCAGTTGCCAAACGTGGGCGCTCGAGCACAAGGTGATGCTCTTCGTCTGGTGGAATTTCGAGGGGATAATCCATTGCGAATTTGTTCCAGACAGTCGGAGCATCAACGCCAACCTCTACTGTAAACAACTGGGGCGGATGTATGCCGTTCTGGAGGAGAAGAACCCGACACTAGTGAACAGAAAGCCCTCTCTCCTATATCAGGGCAACCCTCGACCTCATATCGCGCGACGATTCGGAAAAAAATCCAGGAACTTGAGGGCATCGAACTGATGCCACATCCAGCATATAGTCCGGACCTTGTTCCGTCGGATTATTACTTGTTCTGGTCCATGGCCTACTTCCTTCGCGGGCGTCACTTCAACAACCAGCAGGAGGTGGCAGCTGGGGTGAAGGAATTCTTTGCCTTGAAGGACAAGAACTTGTACCGCCGCGGAATCGAAGAACTGGCAGACAGATGGTTAAAGACGGTGCAACACGATGGCTTATGCTTTGAATGCTAGTGAAATTTTGTCGTAAAGGTACCTATGAAGACATAGAGTGATTCAAATATTGCAAAACTTTCGACTCACCCTCTGTATTACTTCAGTAATTTCTCCCTAGAATGGAAGATAGGTACATATTTTCTTTCCGATCGTAGTCTTTAGATGTGCATATCGGAGACAAAAACAAACAAACGAAACGTATGCTGGGGTATAAAATGTACGAAAACGCTATGTCTAATGCTAGTTCGGTGTTTACTCATAGATAATGCATAATTGTACATATTGCAGTACAGCTATTGTATGGTATGTTTCCTCCGTCTACCCAAACATTGCTCATTTTTATCTGTTGCGACAGCCTGATACCATCCCAGTGTATAGCTGGTAAAGAACAGGATACTTATTATCATAAAAGGCCTATCCAAAGTCGAACACATGATGGCGACTACGGAAGAAGAAACTCTAAACAAAATGTCATCGTAGCAAACCTAGTTTTCTCCATTTACCTGGCCAGCGTGTGAAACCCAAACCTTTTTTGCCGGTGGCGGAACTCTCATCTTTCTGCTCCGGAGCCGAATGTTTTCCCAATTAAGCAACTCCGGCAAGGGATTACCACTGCTCCTTGCTGTTTTGACATGTGTGTCACCTCTCTAGTACGTCACATATCCCCCCCACACCTGTGAAAGGTGGGGGCTCGAATCGCAGACTTCGGGTCCACCGCCATAATCCATGCTTGAAGTAACTCTCTGTATAGAAGAAAGAATTCTCACTAATTCCAGACGATATGTGGAAGAAGCATCACACATTTTTTGAAGCGAAGGAGGAATTCTCATTAATTCCAGATGTGTGAAGGAGCATCACACTTATTTCTAAGAACCTAACGGCCAGTAGATCCATTTTTACATTCGTGCGTCAATGTGAAGCCCCAATCCTTTTTGCCTGTGAAGGGATTCGAATGCACATCCTTCTGATCTGGAGCTGAATCTTTCCCAATGAAACTACGCCGACAAGGGCTCGGAACTGCTACTTGCGGTCTTGATATGTGCGTCACAGCACGAAGTTCACGTGTAAGAACTTTTGACACGCTTTCTAATGTGTAACAAATGTTAGAACAGCAACCCGGGTGCATTTCCTTCAAAAATGACATCTGACGCTATATCGATGGAATATTTTAGTAATTGGCTAAAAGGATAGCGTTTCCGTGCCCTGAGTAAGCAAATATGCACGGTCGAGTCACATTATTGTGACCACCAGCTAATATCCAGGGTAACCGCCGTGTGCAGCGCGGACAGCAGCTAGAGGGGCTGAGAGTGACTCAATAAGGTGCTGAAAGGTGTTCACAGGTATGCGAAGCCATGCTGACTGCAGTGCATCTGACAGCTGCTGGAAGGTGCGTGGTGGAGGATTCATAGAGCGAACAACACGATCGAGGTGGTCCCACAGATTCTCAATTGGGTTTAAGTCTGGGGAACTAAGAGGCCACAGAAATACTTTGAAGCCTTCATCGTGCGCTTCCAACCACTCTCGGACATTTCTAGCTGGGTCACACATCGCATTTTCGTGCTGGAAGATCCCATCCGCCCCAGGGAAGACAAACAGCATGTATGCGTGTACGTGGTCTGCAAGGATGGATTCATAACAAATTCGGTCAATAGTGCTTTCCACAGGTATGAGTGGACCCTGATAATGCCACGAAAACATTCCCCAGATCATAACGCTGCCACCCACCTGCTTGTGTTCTTCCAGAAATGGTTGAAGAGTGTTTGTTCCCCAATGTTTCTCGCTTTATACGCCAACGTCCATCCGTTCGATGAAGAACAAAACGGGACATATCGGAGAAGGCAATTCTTTGCCAATCAGCGGAGGTCCAACTCCGATATTGCCGTGCAAATGTAAGCCTTTTCTACCGATGCACCTTCGTTAGTATAGTGCAGTGACCATCCGTCTGCATTGGAGCCCCATACGCAGTAGGGTCGCTGAACTGTCGTTTTAGACACACTTCCGGTAGCCCCTGGTTCATTCGGCCAGTGAGTTGCTCCACTGTAGCTTGTCGATCGGCCCTCACGCACCTTTGCGTCACATCAATGGCACGTGGTGCTCCGCAGTTTTTTTTGTCACTTATTCGCAATGGTGCCATTTCTCCGGTCACGATACACTTTAAACACAGCAACACACGAACAGTTCACAAACTGCGCTGTTTCAAAAATACTGCCACCTCTGGCCTGAAAGCCGATAACCATCCCTTTTTGCAAATCTCATAACTCGTTCCTTTTATCCATGACAGCAACGAGTGATATGTTTTCAGAATGCCTACAGCACACGTTATATACCCTCCTAGCCAGCTCACGACACGTGCCTTCTTTCATTGGCTACGCGCTGTTGACGTCAGACACGTCAGTGCTATATATCTTCCACCAATGCTATCACGGCGCCCTCTGTGTAACAGGTAACTTCCTGTTATCATTTCTGTTGGAGGTGACTAATTTTTTCACGTGTGCTTATATACAAGTGCACTGCTCAAAATATTTTAGGGAGCATGTGACTTCGGCGTCATTAGATATTATCCAAGCCAATCGTGTGATGTCTTACCGAAACGTGGGAAACGTAAATCAAGTGTAACGTAGATAGCCGAATCATGCTCATTTTCATGTATATTAGCGTCCGTGACGTCAGAATGTATATTATGCGGCGTTTATCGTGACATTTTGTTCTTGAAATCTTCGATCCGAATGATGTCTCAACAGCATGACTTACCGGAATCAATGCTGGAAGCAAATGAGACCCAGTGGGGGTAGCAGAAGTCATTGGGGTGTCACGCAGGATCTTTTCCGGACTGTAGGTACGATTCCAAAATATGGGAAGTATTCGAAAAAGGCAAGGTTAAGGCTTTCAACGAACAACTACAACAAGGGACGACCGTTATCTAGTGTTAACAGTTCGTCGGAACAGGTAGCAAAATGCAACTCAGCACCAGCGAGAACTTCTGGTGTCAACAGGACGCAGATTGTCAACTGAAACTATTCGCAGTACCTTCATCAAGGTGGCTTTTGTACACGTAGACCAATGGCGTATGTCCCTTTAATCGCACGAGACCGTACGTCACGCAGAATCTGGGCTGAGAATCATCGTGTTTGTGGACAGGGAGAGTGGAATCAAGATATCTTCAATGACGAGTCGGAATTCAGTCTGGAGTATCTCTTCAATGACGAGTCGGAATTTAGTCTGGAGTATATCTTCAATGACGAGTCGGAATTCAGTCTGGGGTATCTCTTCAATGACGAGTCGGAATTCAGTCTGGAGTATATCTTCAATGACGAGTCGGAATTCAGTCTGGAGTATGACAATCACGAGTTCTTATCTGGAGAGAACCCAACACACGAAGCAACCCAGCTTTTGTGCAGAAAACATTACAATACGACGGATATGGATTGATGGTCAGGGCAGGCATAGGTATTGGTGGACGTAATTACGAATTCTTATCTAGGGGGATCCCGGCACACGAAACAACTCATCTTTTGTGCAGGAAACATAACATTACGACGGATATGGATTGATGGTAAGGGCAGGCATAAGTGTTGGTGGACGTTTTTTTTTTTTTTTTTTTTTTTTTTTTTTGAGGTTTAACGACCACCGTGAGCAACTCAATGGGCTATAAGCAGTCGCCCGTCCCTAATTTTAGGTCACTGGCTCCAGGGAAGGGAGAGAGCCAGTGCCATAAGACAAACACAACATCCATGCCTCACGGGATTCGAACCCTGACCCTTTCGGACGAACGATCAGAGGCCATCGCTTAGACCACTGCGCCACCGGGGCGGCATTTGGTGGACGTAATCACGAGTTCTTATCTATGGGGATCCCGGCACACGAAACAACCTATCTTTTGTGCAGGAAACATAACATTACGACGGATATGGATTGATGGTAAGGGCAGGCATAGGTATTGGTGGATGTAATCACGAGTTCTTATCTATGGGGATCCCGACACACGAAACAACCCAGCGTTTGAGCAGGAAACATAGCATTGCGACTGATATGAATTGATGGTCATGGCAGGCATAAGTGTTGGTATATGTAATCACGAGTTCTTATCTAGGGGAAGCCTGGCACACGAAACAACCTAAGAGTTGTGCAGAAAACATAGCATTATGGCAGATATGAATTGATGGTCTGGCAGGCATAGGTATTGGTTGTCGTACAGACCTGTACATCATCCAAAACGGCAGTCTGACTGCCCAAAGATAAAGAAACGAGATTCTCAGATCTATTATCATGCCGTTTGCCGGCGCTGTCTGCGATTCGTTCCTTTTCATGAAAGATAGTTCTCGACCTCTTACATCTCTGCCAGCGGACAACATGCTTCAAAAGAAGGTAATCAAGCGTATGGAGTGGCCACCATGCTCCCATGACTTAAGTGCATGGGACACACTTGGCAAGCGCATTACAGCTCGGCCGGCACCTCTGTATAGAATCTTCGTGAAGACTTTCTTCATTAAAGAGTGGGGAAGGTACCTAAAAAACCTCCTCGATAACCTCATCAATTCCATACCACAGAGGTGACCAGTGACCGTTCGAGCGGACCACACGCCCTCGTTTTACTGATATGAGCACTAGCTAGAGAGACGCGTTGTTTGCAGACAGTGCTACACTGCCAAATGCCGCAAAAAAGCTATTAAGAACCATACTCTTTCACGGAAACATAGAAGATGCTTTGATGAATTGGCGTAGGAAAGGGAGGAGCTCAGGGGGCTCAAGCTCCCACACCCCACCTACTGGATATCAAGGCACATTTATCTCTAGAACACCAAATCACATTTTTTTTCTCTTTTAAAACCCAATTTTAAATTTTGTTCATTAAAAATATCAAGATGAATCTGAAAAACCGATGGAGAACTGACTCAAATAATATTTTTTCCCAACGAAGTCGCGGATTTTTTCGAATCCCTTTGAATTCGTTTCATTGGAGCATTTTTACACGTACAAGCAACGCATCCGCTGTCACTCACACTCCTGGAAGATGCCTTTATTTACAGTAAGACAAGAGGAAAGACCAACCACTGCAACATATTCCTTATCAAGTTGTGAAGCTGCTGTTTTCTTTGTTTTTTTTTACCCCAATGTCAAGAAATTACTAAAATTTCTATCAACGCTTCCTGTCTCAGCAGTCACTCCAGAAAGTACATTTTCTACTTTCAGGCACCAGAAAAAGTATCTTTGAAACACTATGTCTGATTCCCAACTTTCTGGACTTACACGGCTGAACGTTCACCGAGAAGTTGAAGTAAATACAGGATCCACATTTTGAAGGCAATGGCAGCGAAGCGCGGTTGGTTACCTTGTACAATGATACTAAGACATGCAACTATAATTTTATTAACCCTTTAACGACCATGAACCAAATATCTTCTATCAGTCCAAATATCATAACGCCCGAAATTGTCTGTTCGTTCACTTCTTTGTTTAATAATAACAATAGCGACTGAAGGTAACTCCTGCTGATCTCTCATAGGTCGAGAAAATTTGAAGAACAGGTAAGGGTAAGAAATCTGACTCATTCTAGACAGGCGTTTTGGGCTTTACTGTCGTTAAAGGGTTAAAGTACTAACAAAACTTTACATTTCCAATATTCTGCACTAATATTTATTTCACAAAATAACTAATTTAAAAATTGCGCTTTTTTTTTTTTTTTGATTGGAGGTTTAACGACCACCGTGAGCAACTCAATGGGCTATAAGCAGTCGCCCGTCCCTAATTTAGGGTCACTGGTTCCAGGGAAGGGAGAGTGCCAGTGCCGTAAGACAAACAAAACATCCATGCCTGACCGGGATTCGAACCCGGACCCTTTACGGACGAGTGATCAAATTGCGCTTTTATAAACAACTCCGAGAAATTGAACACTGAGAACGAAGTACCCTATTTCACATTAACCACATTTAATAAATATGTAGCCCTCCACATTACATAAGGCTTTGTATCAAAATTTTGTAAATCAGTAGTTTAATTATCAATAAAATTGTTAACTTATTAATGAATTTATATAATTATTCTAAATAATGAATTATTGATAATTAACGCTTAATTATTAACTGATTATCCTAGATTAGCAATTATTTTTGGTGTTTGGGTATGAAACTACTTGAGCCGCGGTGGCGCAGTGGTCTAAGCGCTGGCTTATGATCATTCGTCCGAAAGGGGTCCGGGTTCGAATCCCGGTGAGGCATGGATGTTGTGTTTGTCTTATGGCACTGGCTCTCTCCCTTTCCTGGAACCAGTGACCCTAAATTAGGGACGGGAGAGCGACTTCTTATAGCCTATTGAGTTGCTCACGGTGGTCTTTAAACAAACAAACAAAAAAACTATTTGAGCCATCCCTATAATTTTTGAATTGCAACGCCCCTGCTTTGATGCACAGCATAACTAAATTTGCTACTTTCCACTGTAGAACATTAAAGATTACACATATGTACTTCTTTTTTCGTCACTACGTTTTCACGTAAATGAAATCACTGAATTTTCTCTTTAAAATACATTTCCAGTTGTTTTAACTCCCTTTTCACTTTAATCCATGAAGGACGTGTCCAAAGAAGGGAAGCAGAGCAGGTGGGCAAAGCTGGCGGTCAACGAGCTTCCAATAAAGGTTCAGCAGCGGTTTCAGGCTACGCAGGAGCGAAACAAGTTATTCGAAACTCTCTTTCAAAAATACGCATCATTTCAGACGGGCAAGAAGAAGAGCTTCACGATATCAAGGAAGAATGCCGCCATCTGGTTCCGACAGGCTGACATGCTTGACAAGAGAATAAGCAATGAAAGTTTCCGCACTTGCTTCCGCGATACTGTCAAGTAAGTTCTTATTCTCACGTAGAGAAGTTTGGCTCCCGAGTTAAAGATACTTCGAAATGTCAAGAAACGATGTGTTTACCGTTCCGATTTTGCCCATCTGTCTTTAGACTCTGTATCTTCGCTTCTAGCAATGGTAACAGAAAAATCTTCTTATGTAATAAAAACGCGGATTAAAAACCAAGACTTTGCACATATACTGTATTGACAAAAGTCACCGGACACCTAGAAGAGAAACACAGCATAGCATTTATTGACATACATTAGTACGGTGTCGGCCCACCTTTGGCCTTAATGCATGCACTGACCCTTAGAGACATGCTTTCGACAAGGCTTTGGAACACAGCAATAGGTATGCGCTTCCATTCAGTACATAATGCTGTCGCTAACTGTTGCTTAGTAGTAGGCCTTGGTTTCAAATTTCCTATGCGGTGCTCTAAGTCATCCCATAGGTGTTATGTGGGATTAAGAACAGGGTTCTGTGCTGGCCAGTCCACACACGATACGGAATTATCGTCAAACCACGCCGTAACAGTCCTTGCTTTATGGCTCGGTGCATTATCCTGCAGGTACCAACAAGGCTCGGTTCCATACCGTTTGCAGCTGTACCGCGCATCTCAACAAATCAGTGGATCCGTGTATTGGCTTTAGAAGGCGTGTCCAGTGACTTTTGTCAATATAGTGTATGTAGGTTGATTTAACATTTCCTCTGACCTTTCGTCAGAGTCGTCCAAGTTTCGAATCCCGGTGATGCATGGATGTTGTGTTTGTCTTACGGCACTGGCTCTCTCCCTTCCCTGGAACCAGTGATCCTAAATTAGAAACGGGCGACTGCTTATTACCCACTGAGTTTCTCACGGTGGTCGTTAAAAAATTCGCGCGGGTTTTCGCTGTTTTGAATATAAGAACTCTTTATTGTTTTGTTGAGGTGAGTAGTATAAAATGGCGGGTCCGGCGTCAAGGATGCATCCTTCTAGAGAAGGATGGGGGGCGTGGCTTGCGGCCGAAGGATGGGGGCGTGGCGTGTGGCCGAAGGATGTGGGGGCGTGGCAGATGACGCTAGTATGTAGGGTCGATGTGCTGCCCCCTAGCGGTGCTTTTTGGAACTTTCGATGGATTTTTGAGGGATGGCAACGACTGAGTCGGGGAAAGGGGATATGTGCGTTGCCCCCTAGCGGTGCTTCTTGGAACTTTCGATGAATCTTTGAGGGATGGCAACGACCGAGTGGGGGAAAGGAGATGTGCTGCCCCCTAGCGGTGCTTCTTGGAACTTTTAATGGACCTTTGAGAGATGGCAACGACCGAGTGGGGGAAAGGAGATGTGCTGCCCCCTAGCGGTGCTTCTTGAGACTTTGTTATTATGTTAGATCTTTGTTTTTGAGGGATGGCAACGGCCGAGTGGGAGAAAGGGGGTGGATATAGGGGGATGTCAACTCGATGTGCTGCCCCCTAGCGGTGCTTCTTGGAACTTTTAACGAATCTTTGAGAGATGGCAACGACCGAGTGGGGGAAAGGGGGGTGTACGTTGCCCCCTAGCGGTGCTTTTTGGAACTTTTCTCGGGAGATTTATTGGACGTTGACAAATTTTGGGGAAGTCTTTCCAATATTTATTTTTTAATTTTCTCGGGAGATTTACTGGACTTTGTCAAATTTTTGAAGGAAGTTTTTTTGTCGTTTCCAATTTTTTTACTCGTATTTTTTTTGTCCTATTTTTTTCTCTCTAATTTATTTTATTAAATTTATATTTTCAGGAATTCCCTGAGGTGTTATAATTTTTATAGACGTTGCAGTATTTTTTTTATTTTCTCGGGAGATTTATTAGACTTTATCAAATTTTTGAAGGAAGTCTTTCCAATATATTTTTTTTATCCTATTTTTTCTCTCTAATTTATCTTATTAAATTTATATTTTCAGGAATTCCCTGAGGTGTTATAATTTTTATAGACGTTGCATTATTTTTTTAATTCGTATATTTGTCCTCCCTCCAATTTTAATTTAGGCGAGGAAAGGCTTTGTTTGAAAAAATTTCGTTCCTGTTGATTCATGTTCCGCTATCTTTTGTCCGACATATCTTTTGGGATGACTCACCATTTTCTCTTTGACTCAGAAAACTTTGTATGACACGTGTTTTGGGAAGAGTGACTATGATGTGTGACGCATGTCGTGATAGCAGACATGACAGCAGCCAACGCCATTTCCTCCGCGGGGTCGGCGGTTGACGTCATTTGAGATTCTGCTAGAAGCCTTAAGTTCCAAGACTGATTTTTTTTCAATAACTTGATCATTTAGCAACGAATTTATTCCTTATTTTTTCCTCATAATTTCTCATTTTATATTCATAATTTTTCAACGTAACGATTTTTTTATTTTCTTTGAGGAGACTTCACGCATTTTCAACGGACGTTCCAACATAAAAACGTTTTCCAAAGTTTTGTGCTGCAGACATAATCTTAAAACACGATTGTTTATTAACGTATTTACGTGTTCATGACATTTTCTGTTACATTTTTTTAACGTTGTACCTTTTTCCAACGTACAAAGCCACAATTTTTTATGCATAGTCAAAATGTTTTTTTTTTATTTCTTCATGATTATTCAGTGAAATGTACCTTTTAATGCATTATCTTAATCTTTTCGTTCTAAATGCTTGCGTGCTCCTTAAACTTCTTGATGTACCAACATTATTTTATTTTCTAACTTTTCAAACTAAGAACTACTTTTATCGAGGCTTTATTTTTTCTGATTCAAACAAGCAAACGTTTCTTCATTATTATTTCCGTTACCTATACAAACAACTTTTCTTGCTTTTAATGTATGACTTAATCTGGTTTTCTATATAGCTGTTTCATGTTTGTGCAAGAAATATACAGATCTATAGCAACTAGCTATACATAACATTCGTTCGTAACAGTATCTTTTTTTTTTTTTTTTCCAGATTTAAACCAACACACGCTTCTTAACGACTTGATATCGGTTTTCTGGGGAACTTTTCTTTTTCCTTCATTCAATTTTATTCCAGATCATGAGAAGAGGAAATGCTTCTTTAGAAACGATTTCGTTCCTGTTCGCAGTAATTATTGGATTTTGACAAATTTTTTGTGAAACGACTTCATGCTAATTCTGAGTCTTTCGCCTTTACAATATTATTTTCTCGTAATTTTTTCGTGTGTTCAAGAACTCTACAGGTCTTTCACAGTTAAAATTCTGGTAAAACTATATTTTCTTACTTTATTTAGCATATCATTATAGCTTCCCAATTTTCGCTATTTTACTTCATCTTTTTTGAAATTTAGTAAAACTTTTCAGTATGTCAATAATTTATTTCTTACTTGGCCAAACTTAAGACTCCTTTTATTTAGACTATTTTTTTTCATTTCATTTCAACAAAATGATTATTTTAGATGTTGCAAACGTTTCTTCATTATTATTTCCGTTACATATACAAACAACTTTTCTTACTTGCTTTTAATGTATGACTTAATCTGGTTTTCTATATAGCTGTTTCATGTTTGTGCAAGAAATATACAGATCTATAGCAACTAGCTATACATAACATTCGTTCGTAACAGTTTCTTTTTTTTTTTTCCAGATTTAAACCAACACACGCTTCTTAACGACTTGATATCGGTTTTCTGGGGAACTTTTCTTTTTCCTTCATTCAATTTTATTCCAGATCATGAGACGAGGAAATGCTTCTTTAGAAACGATTTCGTTCCTGTTCGCAGTAATTATTGGATTTTGACAAATTTTTTGTGAAATGACTTCATGCTAATTCTGAGTCTTTCGCCTTTACAATATTATTTTCTCGTAATTTTTTTGTGTGTTCAAGAACTCTACAGGTCTTTCACAGTTAAAATTCTGGTAAAACTATATTTTCTTACTTTATTTAGCATATCATTATAGCTTCCCAATTTTCGCTATTTTACTTCATCTTTTTTTAAATTTAGTAAAACTTTTCAGTATGTCAATAATTTATTTCTTACTTGGCCAAACTTAAGACTCCTTTTATTTAGACTATTTTTTTTTTCATTTCATTTCAACAAAATGATTATTTTAGATGTTGCAAATCATCAGGTTTTTTGTTTCCTTATATATCATATTTTCCAACTTGCTTTTAAAGTATTTCTCAAAGCTTGCATGTAGGTCAAATACGCATTTTTTTAATCCTTCCCTAGTTTGCTATACTTTTTTCGTGGACTGCCCCAACAGGAAAGCATTCATTGCCAAGGCATGAAATCTAAAACCTTTTTTCTTACGATAAAATTTGTATTCTTTGGGACATGTTTTCTGTATATTGTTCTGTCTCGTCCGAAAAAAAACATTCATTCTGGAGGCAAAGCGAGTAATTCCGTTCTTCCACTAAACATCATTTTTTTACGTTTTACTAACTCACCACCCCCATAGCGAAAATAAAGAAGTACTTACTCTGTTCTCTACATATCGACTCAATCTATTTCTTTTCGAAATGCTCATCATGACATTTCAACTAAAATTTCATACTTTCACCAAAAATCATATTCTTAAACGAGCTATTTTTTACACAAATATTTCATGTATAACTAAATTTTTGTTGTTTACTCACCTCATCAAAGTCAATAAGAACTCCCCTAATCTCATTCCTTTCCCTCATTTAGTTCGCTTAAATTGAGATGTTTCAAAATTTCGAGTATATTTCATTCCCTTAATGTCCAGTTCTCCCGTGTCAGCCCCTTCATTTTTAACTTCTGTGCATGATGCATTTTATCTTTAGACGTTTAGTTTCATTGACCTTTTCTTTCGTTTTAATTAGGTTTTCATTATCGTATTTTTTATTCATTGTCTCAGCAGAAAAATCTTTCATTCTGGAGACATAGCGACTAAGTCCGTACTTCCTCTAAACATTTTTTTTTCACATTTTACTAATTGTTCAGAAAAGCAGTTGTTTCCAAACTCCCATAGTGAAAATATCGTATTCCCCTTATAGTACTTATTATATTTTTCCTTCTGTTCAGTGTTGTATGATTCTTCAAACTTTGGTTTATTTTTATGAAACTTCTTTTTTTCTTAGTTTTTTTTTCTGATTCAAACTTTCAATCTTTTCCTATCGATGTAATTACTCTTATTTTCCCATTCGACTTTACTTTTGAACAGAAATGTATCTAAAATCTTCAGATGTATTTTAGTCTACAAGGCCGATTCTTCCCTGTTTCAAATAAAGTCATTGTAGGATTTTAGTGTAAATGCTCCTAAATCTTTAGAACTTACGTTTCATAGTTAGATACAAATTCCTCGAGGTTTACATGAAAGAAGAGTGTTTTTACGCTCTCTCCAGTGTGTGAGCTTTCCCCAAGAAATTAACTTTGAATTCCCCCTTGTTTCTGTCGGAAACTGACAATCTCCTTCAACTGTTTTCACGCGTCTCTTGCTTACAAAAAAACCTCATATGGCATGAAATCACTTTGCTTGGGAGATTAAACTAAATTCTGGTTTTGAACTTTGAATGCAAACTTAAGCTCGCAAAAGCATAGTTTTCTGAGCAAACTTAAACTGTCTAAGATGACAAAAATCTAAAACTGCTGACTCAATGGGACAGAGCGTTTGAACTTTGGCGTTAATTCACCATTTAAGAGATCCGTCGTGAACCACTGGAAGGGAAGTAAGCAGACCCTGATTTAGTCCACTGTTTCCAAGGAAGGTAGAAAGCTAGTGTCGTAATTCAAAAGCTCTTAACTCAAGCCTCCCCAGGATTCAGTTTCGGACGAACGAATACTCAGATGTCCATGCTTAGACATTGAAAAATTGCTTCAGACAAATATTTTCTTACTTAAAGTGCTTCAATTCAGAATTTGTACTATTTAAGATTTTCCTTAGTCAATATTTTTTCTATCTTAAAAACTTCTGAAGGGTTGATTTTGAAAAAAACGAGTTCTCATAAAAATGTAAAATTTCCTTAGATTGTATGAGGAACCAAAAAAAAAATTGATGAAGCTTGGACGTTAACCATTCCAACCATTTCTTTCTCTTCATGTTTCATTCCATAAACTTTCTTCAAATTCCTATATGTCCAAGAATTTTGTTAAATGTCCAAGTTCGACTCCCCCAGAAATTTTCTGAAAATGATATTCTGGAATTTTTTTAAAAGAGAAACTAAGAATCCCTTCACTGAAACAAGAAATTCATATTCAAAGCATTACATCCCTCTTTCTACTTCAAATACTCTATTTGTAAATCTAAGGAAGTTTTTTTTTTTTTAATATTCATATATTTTTCCCTCTAACTTTAGAAGATATTGTCCCAAAATGTATGTACATATTACGATAGTAAAATATCTTACTACTTACTGCTTGATGTTCAATTCACTTCACACCGTCTTAAGGAAATTCGTTCATTTTCTCATAACACATAGACATGTTATTTTTCTTTCCATTCACTTCAAAGACTCAATTGAGATCAACCTAATGGAGTCCTTTGAGAAAAACTTTCATAGGAAAGCATAAATTTGCCTAAAAACTACATTAAAAATAAACAAATGTTGAAAGTTCCTGTACAAGAAGGAAATTCTGTTGTAACTTCTAAACGAAAAAAGACAAATTCTAAGAAAATATGTAAAAATGTTCGTTGGATTCCATATTAAAAAAAATTAGTTGAAGAAAAGTGTCATTCTTTTTTTTTTTCGGAACAGTTCATTCTTTCCTAGGGTTAAAAATGGAACACTTCATTTTTCTTAGTAGACAATTTTGAGAAAACACATTTCATTAAAAGCAGGGAAATTCCCATAGAATAACATGGGAAAACTAGTATGCATAAAAAGACTGTTTCGAAACGAGTAAAAATCTGTTGAAGTTCGTTTTCGAAAAAGTTGGAAATGGAATGAAGTAAAAACAGTCACAGCAAGTTCCTGAAAGTTGAAAATTGGATGTACTAAAAATGTCTAAGGAAAGAAATTTTTATAAAACACAGACTGTTTAGTTTTTCCAGTCTAGGGGGTCTTCAGTGAGAGCGCTTCTTTTTTCAACTCAAAGAATAAAGCGAGTCAGTTTGAAACATTTCAAACTCCCCGAAATTAAGCTGTGTACTCTGGTTTCGACTCAATACTGTAAAGCATTGCTCTCAGACCAGTCGGAATTCCACCCCGATTGGTTACTTGAACAACCGTCTTAGAAAATGCCCTTTCCACGTTTTTTCTTCCCAGCCATGCAAAAACAATCAGATTGCCTTTTCTCACCAAAAGTTCTAGCAAGAAAGAGCAGGAGACGCCGGAACGTAGCCCGAAGGAACCGAATAACAAGGGGGCGAGACAGGGAGGGAGCTCCTTCGGGTTTCGTTCTGACGTCTCCTGCTCTTTCTTGCTAGAACTTTTGGTGAGAAAAGGCAATCTGATTGTTTTTGCATGGCTGGGAAGAAAAAACGTGGAAAGGGCATTTTCTAAGACGGTTGTTCAAGTAAATTTCTGTTCGCATAGAAAAAAAATGATGTCAGAGGGGGGAACAGTGTATCTTCTACTACTAGCCGCGGGATAGGTTGACGTCACGTGTCGTTCTCTTTTGTCAGTTCAAGTATTTGTTTAATTTTTTTTTCGAGAGATTTATTAGACTTCGTTACATTTTTTGTGGGAATGGAAGAATGGGAAATCTTTCGCCCCACCAATATTTTTCCTGGAATTTCTTTTTTATATAAAACTTATATTTTTTTATGTTTTGGGGAATCCTGCTTATGCATTATTTTTTTAATTCATATATTTTTCCTCTCTCCAGTTTTAATCAATGTTGTTTGGAACCGTTGACCCCTTTCATGAGAGCTATTCCCCACTCAAAGGAATGCGTAAGTGGAGATTTCCACCCTGTGTTAAATTTTACTCAGGAAAAAGTGGGTCAGGACGGCGAGATTTCGAAATCTGAAATGTTCTTGTGTGGAGAACAAAGAATTTCATAGTTCACTCGTTTTTCAAAAGCAGCGTTAATTCCAAGATGAATTCTTTGAAGGTGTCTGATTAAATTCTCACGCTTTCCGTATACCACCATCATTTTAGTGGAAATTCAGCCTTGAAGAATTTCTTTACTCTTATTATGCACTCTATGAAGATTTTTTTAGTTAATTCTCTCAAGATATGAAAGTTATAATGAAATCCTTTCGTTTATCTCTCAAACTGAAGTTAGCTTTGCCTGATTAGAATCAATAGCATGTTCGTTGCGAGATGACCAGATAAGGAAACAGTCATCGTGCAGTTAGTGTGCTGACGCATTGTGACACATCAATCACCACGTGGTGATAAGGGTCATGTGTTGGTTACAGTATGCAAAGGAAACGCTGAGCGAATTTTAGTTCTGTTCTAAGTTTGAATAAAGTAAGAAGTCTTCAAGTCTTTCAAATTCTGGTTCCGGATTTTTCACCTAACAACAGGAGTTGCATTAACCAGAAAGCAGTTTAAGAAACTCCAAATTATTTTGGATGGCGTGTGGGACAGCATCCAGGAATTGTTAATGGGTTCAGAATTCCAGAAAATCGTACTCGGAGAATCCCGAAAGTTTCAAAGTACATCGATTGAGGAGTGTGAACTTAGACACAATTTAATTGAATGTTTAAAAAATTTAATCGGGGAGAGCATCCTGAAGGTATGTAGATGTCGCGAATGCATTTCGGAAGTACTTCCACCTATTGAGATGCATCCTCCATGCCTAACCACTGAGTGGAACAGGAAAGCGATTTCAAGTTTCCAGAACGCTGTGGCCTTGTTGAATCCTAAGGAAGTAGCTCAAGCTTTTATGAACACATGTGGAAAAGTGAAGATTTCAGAAGAGTTCTTCTCTACAATCAGGGGAAAAGAACTATTTGGAGAAGTAATGATTTCGATTATATAAATTCAGAATTATTTTTTTTAAATGGGCAAGGTAGAAGGTGAGTTTGTGAATATTTATTATTTATTGAAATATTAAGCGTAAATATTTTTTAGTTTTAAGACATAAATTTAAAGAGTAATTATTATTTTTTTAAATTAAATTTTAAGTGAATTTTTTTTTAAATGGGTCAAAATTTAGGCTTTCAAGATTTTTAAAGTAAAAGTGAGAATGTAAACTTCTTTTTTGAAATGTTTAAAACAGTAACAGAATGAATCCAATTGTTTTAATGGTGAACTAGTGCTTTTTTGCTAGACTTTTCTTAAGGATATTTGGGGATTGTTATTGGAAAGGGGTCTGATGTTTTCCATTAGGCAACCAATCGGGGCGGAATTCCGACTGGTCTGAGAGCAATGCTTTACAGTATTGAGTCGAAACCAGAGTACACAGCTTAATTTCGGGGAGTTTGAAATGTTTCAAACTGACTCGCTTTATTCTTTGAGTTGAAAAAAGAAGCGCTCTCACTGAAGACCCCCTAGCCTGGAAAAACTAAACAGTCTGTGTTTTATAAAAATTTCTTTCCTTAGACATTTTTAGTACATCCAATTTTCAACTTTCAGGAACTTGCTGTGACTGTTTTTACTTCATTCCATTTCCAACTTTTTCGAAAACGAACTTCAACAGATTTTTACTCGTTTCGAAACAGTCTTTTTATGCATACTAGTTTTCCCATGTTATTCTATGGGAATTTCCCTGCTTTTAATGAAATGTGTTTTCTCAAAATTGTCTACTAAGAAAAATGAAGTGTTCCATTTTTAACCCTAGGAAAGAATGAACTGTTCCGAAAAAAAAAAAAAGAATGACACTTTTCTTCAACTAATTTTTTTAATATGGAATCCAACGAACATTTTTACATATTTTCTTAGAATTTGTCTTTTTTCGTTTAGAAGTTACAACAGAATTTCCTTCTTGTACAGGAACTTTCAACATTTGTTTATTTTTAATGTAGTTTTTAGGCAAATTTATGCTTTCCTATGAAAGTTTTTCTCAAAGGACTCCATTAGGTTGATCTCAATTGAGTCTTTGAAGTGAATGGAAAGAAAAATAACATGTCTATGTGTTATGAGAAAATGAACGAATTTCCTTAAGACGGTGTGAAGTGAATTGAACATCAAGCAGTAAGTAGTAAGATATTTTACTATCGTAATATGTACATACATTTTGGGACAATATCTTCTAAAGTTAGAGGGAAAAATATATGAATATTAAAAAAAAAAAAAACTTCCTTAGATTTACAAATAGAGTATTTGAAGTAGAAAGAGGGATGTAATGCTTTGAATATGAATTTCTTGTTTCAGTGAAGGGATTCTTAGTTTCTCTTTTAAAAAAATTCCAGAATATCATTTTCAGAAAATTTCTGGGGGAGTCGAACTTGGACATTTAACAAAATTCTTGGACATATAGGAATTTGAAGAAAGTTTATGGAATGAAACATGAAGAGAAAGAAATGGTTGGAATGGTTAACGTCCAAGCTTCATCAATTTTTTTTTGGTTCCTCATACAATCTAAGGAAATTTTACATTTTTATGAGAACTCGTTTTTTTCAAAATCAACCCTTCAGAAGTTTTTAAGATAGAAAAAATATTGACTAAGGAAAATCTTAAATAGTACAAATTCTGAATTGAAGCACTTTAAGTAAGAAAATATTTGTCTGAAGCAATTTTTCAATGTCTAAGCATGGACATCTGAGTATTCGTTCGTCCGAAACTGAATCCTGGGGAGGCTTGAGTTAAGAGCTTTTGAATTACGACACTAGCTTTCTACCTTCCTTGGAAACAGTGGACTAAATCAGGGTCTGCTTACTTCCCTTCTAGTGGTTCACGACGGATCTCTTAAATGGTGAATTAACGCCAAAGTTCAAACGCTCTGTCCCATTGAGTCAGCAGTTTTAGATTTTTGTCATCTTAGACAGTTTAAGTTTGCTCAGAAAACTATGCTGTTGCGAGCTTAAGTTTGCATTCAAAGTTCAAAACCAGAATTTAGTTTAATCTCCCAAGCAAAGTGATTTCATGCCATATGAGGTTTTTTTTTGTAAGCAAGAGACGCGTGAAAACAGTTGCAGGAGATTGTCAGTTTCCGACAGAAACAAGGGGGAATTCAAAGTTAATTTCTTGGGGAAAGCTCACACACTGGAGAGAGCGTAAAAACACTCTTCTTTCATGTAAACCTCGAGGAATTTGTATCTAACTATGAAACGTAAGTTTGAAATTCGAAAGTATGCAGGGGTGACATGGAGGAGACTGGCACAAGACAGACTGTTGTGGAGGAAACTTGGGGAGACCTTCGTCCAGCAGTGGATTGATAATGGTTGACAATGATGATGATGATGATGACACTAAAATCCTACAATGACTTTATTTGAAACAGGGAAGAATCGACCTTGTAGACTACAATACATCTGAAGATTTTAGATACATTTCTGTTCAAAAGTAAAGTCGAATGGGAAAATAAGAGTAATTACATCGATAGGAAAAGATTGAAAGTTTGAATCAGAAAAAAAAACTAAGAAAAAAAGAAGTTTCATAAAAATAAACCAAAGTTTGAAGAATCATACAACACTGAACAGAAGGAAAAATATAATAAGTACTATAAGGGGAATACGATATTTTCACTATGGGAGTTTGGAAACAACTGCTTTTCTGAACAATTAGTAAAATGTGAAAAAAAAAATGTTTAGAGGAAGTACGGACTTAGTCGCTATGTCTCCAGAATGAAAGATTTTTCTGCTGAGACAATGAATAAAAAATACGATAATGAAAACCTAATTAAAACGAAAGAAAAGGTCAATGAAACTAAACGTCTAAAGATAAAATGCATCATGCACAGAAGTTAAAAATGAAGGGGCTGACACGGGAGAACTGGACATTAAGGGAATGAAATATACGCGAAATTTTGAAACATCTTAATTTAAGCGAACTAAATGAGGGAAAGGAATGAGATTAGGGGAGTTCTTATTGACTTTTATGAGGTGAGTAAACAACAAAAATTTAGTTATACATGAAATAATTGTGTAAAAAATAGCTCGTTTAAGAATATGATTTTTGGTGAAAGTATGAAATTTTAGTTGAAATGTCATGATCAGCATTTCGAAAAGAAATAGATTGAGTCGATATGTAGAGAACAGAGTAAGTATTTGTTTATTTTCGCCATGGGGGTGCTGAGTTAGTAAAACGTAAAAAAATGATGTTTAGTGGAAGAACGGAATTACTCGCTTTGCCTCCAGGATGAATGTTTTTTTTCGGACGAGACAGAACAATATGCAGAAAACATGTCCCAAAGAATACAAATTTTATCGTAAGAAAAAAGGTTTTAGATTTCATGCCTTGGCAATGAATGCTTTCCTGTTGGGGCAGTCCACGAAAAAAGTATAGCAAACTAGGGAAGGATTAAAAAAATGCGTATTTGACATACATGCAAGCTTTGAGAAATACTTTAAAAGCAAGTTGGAAAATATGATATATAAGGAAACAAAAAAACCTGATGATTTGCAACATCTAAAATAATCATTTTGTTGAAATGAAATGAAAAAAAAATAGTCTAAATAAAAGGAGTCTTAAGTTTGGCCAAGTAAGATATAAATTATTGACATACTGAAAAGTTTTACTAAATTTCAAAAAAGATGAAGTAAAATAGCGAAAATTGGGAAGCTATAATGTTATGCTAAATAAAGTAAGAAAATATAGTTTTACCAGAATTTTAACTGTGAAAGACCTGTAGAGTTCTTGAACACACGAAAAAATTACGAGAAAATAATATTGTAAAGGCGAAAGACTCAGAATTAGCATGAAGTCGTTTCACAAAAAATTTGTGAAAATCCAATAATTACTGCGAACAGGAACGAAATCGTTTCTAAAGAAGCATTTCCTCGTCTCATGATCTGGAATAAAATTGAATGAAGGAAAAAGAAAAGTTCCCCAGAAAACCGATATCAAGTCGTTAAGAAGCGTGTGTTGGTTTAAATCTGGAAAAAAAAAAAAAAAAGATACTGTTACGAACGAATGTTATGTATAGCTAGTTGCTATAGATCTGTATATTTCTTGCACAAACATGAAACAGCTATATAGAAAACCAGATTAAGTCATACATTAAAAGCAAGTAAGAAAAGTTGTTTGTATAGGTAACGGAAATAATAATGAAGAAACGTTTGCTTGTTTGAATCAGAAAAAATAAAGCCTCGATAAAAGTAGTTCTTAGTTTGAAAAGTTAGAAAATAAAATAATGTTGGTACATCAAGAAGTTTAAGGAGTACGCAAGCATTTAGAACAAAAAGATTAAGATAATGCGCTAAAAGGTACATTTCACTGATTAATCGTGAAGAAATACGAAAAAATAAAAAAAATAAATATTTTAACTATGCATAAAAAATTGTGGCTTTGTACGTTGGAAAAAGGTACAACGTTAAAAAAATGTAACAGAAAATGTCATGGACACTAAATACGTTAATAAACAATCGTGTTTTAAGATTATGTCTGCAGCACAAAACTTTGGAAAACGTTTTTATGTTGGAACGTCCGTTGAAAATGCGTGAAGTCTCCTCAAAGAAAATAAAAAAATCGTTACGTTGAAAAATTATGAATATAAAATGGGAAATTATGAGGAAAAAATAAGGAATAAATTCGTTGCTAAATGATCAAGTTATTGAAAAAAAAAATCAGTCTTGGAACTTAAGGCGTCTAACAGAATCTCAAATGACGTCAACCGCCGACCCCGCGGAGGAAATGGCGTTGGCTGATGTCATGTCTGCTATCACGACATGCGTCACACATCATAGTCACTCTTCCCAAAACACGTGTCATACAAAGTTTTCTGAGTCAAAGAGAAAATGGTGAGTCATCCCAAAACACATGTCGGACAAAAGATAGCGGAACATGAATCAACAGGAACGAAATTTTTTCAAACAAAGCCTTTCCTCGTCTAAATTAAAATTGGAGGGAGGACAAATATATGAATTAAAAAAATAATGCAACGTCTATAAAAATTATAACACCTCAGGGAATTCCTGAAAATATAAATTTAATAAAAAAAAAACATATTAGAAAGACTTCCTTCAAAAATTTGTCAGCGTCCAATAAATCTCCCGAGAAAATTAAAAAAATAATGCAACGTCTATAAAAATTATAATACCTCAGGGAATTCCTGAAAATATAAATTTAATAAAATAAATTAGAGAGAAAAAATAGGACAAAAAAAAATACGAGTAAAAAAAATTGGAAACGCCAAAAAAACTTCCTTCAAAAATTTGACAAAGTCCAGTAAATCTCCCGAGAAAATTAAAAAAATAAATATTGGAAAGACTTCTTAAAAATTTGTCAACGTCCAATAAATCTCCCGAGAAAAGTTCCAAAAAGCACCGCTAGGGGGCAACGTACACATCCCCTTTCCCCCACTCGGTCGTTGCCATCTCTCAAAGATCCATTAAAAGTTCCAAAAAGCACCGCTAGGGGCAGCACATTTCCTTTCCCCCACTCGGTCGTTGCCATCTCTCAAAGGTCCATCGGAAGTTCCAAAAAGCACCGCTAGGGGCAGCACATTTCCTTTCCCCCACTCGGTCGTTGCCATCTCTCAAAGGTCCATCGGAAGTTCCAAAAAGCACCGCTAGGGAGGCAGCACATCTCCTTTCCCCGACTCGGTCGTTGCCATCTCTCAAAGATCCATTAAAAGTTCCAAAAAGCACCGCTAGGGGGCAGCACATCTCCTTTTCCCCACTCGGTCGTTGCCATCACTCAAAAACAAAGATATAACATAATAATAAAGTTCCAAGAAGCACCGCTAGGGGCCAGCATCGACCCAACACACTAGCGTCATCTGCCACGCCCAACATCCTTCGGTCACATGCCACGCCCCCATCCTTCTGCCGCAAGCCACGCCCCTTGCTCCTTCTCTAGAAGGAGCTGCTCCTCCGGCAGAACCCGCCATTTTATACTACTGAGGTGTTTAACGACCACCGTGAGCAACTCGGTGGCCTATAAGTCGGTTGGTAATTGCATCGTGGCACGAATTTCTGTGATTTTTTTCGCGAATTTTAGGGTTTTTTCTGTAATTTCGCGAATAACAAATCTATCCCCGAATTTCAGATTTTTGCGGAATTTCTATTACAATATTTAGAATATTTTTCATATTTAAATAATTTTATTACTACCCTCATTTGAATTTACACGAAAAATATACCGCACTCCAAAGTCCACTCCAAAGTCCAAACCAGAACTTAAAACATTGAATTACTCCTCAAGATTGTTCGTTACGAAGAGACTCTTATCGAACAAGCTTGACAGGTAATTCCAGATCACATGCTCTCTGATGAAAAGTGTACGTGTAGTCGCTTTCATGAATTCCACCCTTTCCACTGTTGAATGATCTTGGCGATTTGCCGCACTAGTAAACGGTAAACCAGATGTCGTCAATTGTATAAATAGTTTTAGCTGGGAAAAGTAGCTCACAGAAGAGAGTGTTTGAGTTTCTCAGCCGCTTAGCTTAGAAAATTTTTGTGCTTTCGTGTGAGTGTTTAGTTTATAAAAATTCTAGGTATTGTTTGTTAATTTTGAGAATGAGCCACGTGAGTAAAATGAGCGCATCTGAAAGATGCAAGCAGTACAGCAAGGGAACGTTTCGTGTGAACAAAAATATATTGTTCTGTTCGTGTTGCAACATACCAGTGGATTTTTGAAGAAAGGGCAGTTGTAAAAGGCATTTAGAAAGCAAGCCGCATAAAAGAATTTGTGACTGAACAGTCAACCGAAAATAATGCAAAAATGTGTTGATGAATTAACCGAGAAAAAAACTAAACAAGAACAGCATCGCTCAACTGGACTTTCAAAATTAACTGGTGCCTTTTTGTGCAGCTAACATTCCACTTCCCGAACGGGATAACCCTACATTAAAAATTACTTGGAAAGTTCGTTGAAAGGTATTGGTGTTATTCCAAATATAAATTGGATGCGGAAATGTTATTTGACGAAAATATGTGATGTTCACAAGCGACAAGTGAAAGATTTTTAAAAATCAGTATCGGGTGTAAGCATCGTAGCAGACGAAACAACTGATTCAGAAGATAGGTACATTTTGAATATTCTTGCTGTTGCAGCTGCTGAAACGAATGTTGAAAGCTGTAATGTTGAAACCTCTTTGAATGCAACCATCCTCGAGTGCATCACTTTGGAATCTGTAAATTTTAAAGCAGTCAGAGAGGCAATACTTCAGTGTGTTAATAAGTATGAAATACCTTTTGCGAATATAACGGCTTTTGTAACAGACAACACATCTTACGTGTCCAAAGCGTGGGGATAAAGCCTGAAAGCCGAATTTTAGGAGAAATACGGTATTTCTCGAAATTTCGGGAAAAGCCGCAAACTTTTCGCGAAATTTCGAGATTTATCCCGCGAATCCCCCCTCCCACCCGATAAAATTACTACCCTACCTATAAGCAGTGGCCGGCCCCTAATTTGGGGCCACTGGTCCCAGGAAAGGGAGCGAAACAGTGCCGTAAAACAAACTCAGTACCCATGCCTGATCCAGAACTTGAACCCGGGCCCATCTCGCCGAATGGTCAGAAGCCAGTGCTCCGGAATTAGGGACGGGCATCTTAGCGTCGTATGTTGATGGAAATTTTCAAACGAAAAAAATAAAGCTGACGATCTGGGATTTTTATTATTGCGGGATTTAACACCACCATAAGTCACTCTTAGAGTTGTAAGACCTTACGGTCTCTAAATTAGGACCAAAGATTCAAGGGAAGGGAGAGAGCCAGTGCCGTAAGACAAACACAACATCCATGCCTCACCGAGGTTCGAACCAGGACCCATTTCGGACGAATGAGCAGAAGGCATCGCTTAGACCACCACGCCACCGGAGTGTAAGGTTATGCAACGATCGGGGTGTTTTTTCGATCACGATGCAAAGAGCAAAAAGTAGAATACTGTGCTTCGAAATGTATCCGCTGCCCCGGTGGCCACCAGAGTGTAAGGTTATGCAACGATCGGGGTGTTTTTCCGATCACGATGCAAAGAGCAAAAAGTAGAATACTGTCCTTCGAAATGTATCCGCCGCCCCGGTGGCCACCAGAGTGTAAGGTTATGCAACGATCGGGGTGTTTTTCCGATCACGATACAAAGAGCAAAAAGTAGAATACTGTGCTTCGAAATGTATCCGAAGCCCCGGTGGCCACCATAGTGTAAGGTTAAGCAACGATCGGGGCGTTTTTCCGATCACGATACAAAGAGCAAAAAGTAGAATTCTGTGCTTCGAAATGTATCCGAAGCCCCGGTGGCCACCAGAGTGTAAGGTTATACAACGATCGGGTGTTTTTCCGATCACGATACAAAGAGCAAAACGTAGAATACTGTGCTTCGAAATGTATCCGACGCCCCGGTGGCCACCAGAGTGTAAGGTTACGCAAGGATCGGGGTGTTTTTCCGATCACGATACAAAGAGCAAAAAAGTAGAATTCTGTGCTTCGAAATGTATCCGCCGCCCCGGTGGCCACCAGAGTGTAAGGTTATGCAACGATCGGGGTGTTTTTCCGATCACGATACAAAGAGCAAAAAGTAGAATACTGTGCTTCGAAATGTATCCGACGCCCCGGTGGCCACCAGAGTGTAAGGTTAAGCAACGATCGGGGTGTTTTTCCGATCACGATACAAAGAGCAAAAAGTAGAATACTGTGCTTCGAAATGTATCCGCCGCCCCGGTGGCCACCAGAGTGTAAGGTTACGCAACGATCGGGGTGTTTTTCCGATCACGATACAAAGAGCAAAAAGTAGAATACTGTGCTTCGAAATGTATCCGCCGCCCCGGTGGCCACCAGAGTGTAAGGTTACGCAACGATCGGGGTGTTGTTCCGATCACGATACAAAGAGCAAAAAGTAGAATACTGTGCTTCGAAATGTATCCGCCGCCCCGGTGGCCACCAGAGTGTAAGTTTACGCAACGATCGGGGTGTTTTTCCGATCACGATACAAAGAGCAAAAAGTAGAATACTGTGCTTCGAAATGTATCCGTTGCCCCGGTGGCCACCAGAGTGTAAGGTTAAGCAACGATCGGGGTGTTTTTCCGATCACGATACAAAGAGCAAAAAGTAGAATACTGTGCTTCGAAATGTATCCGCCACCCCGGTGGCCAACAGAGTGTAAGGTTATGCAACGATCGGGGTGTTTTTCCGATCACGATGCAAAGAGCAAAAAGTAGAATACTGTGGTTCGAAATGTATCCGTCGCCCCGGTGGCGCAGTGGTTTAAGCGATGGCCTCTGATCATTCGTCTGAAAGGGGTCCGGGTTCGAATCCCGGTGAGGCATGGATGTTGTGTTTGCCTTACGGCACTGGCTCTCTCCCTTCCATGGAACCAGTGACCCTAGATTACGGACAACAGACTGCTTATAGCCCACTGAGTTGCTCACTGTGGTCGTTAAACCTCCAATCAAAAAAAAAGTAGCCATTTAGTTTTCGTTTTTGGTTGTAGCTAGAGTTAAGCGAGATTCTTTGAATTTCGACGCAAAAGTGACCATGTAAACCTTGCAGGAAGAGTGTGCAGCTTTAGGGACATTGTCAGCTTCACATGTTATCTTAAAGATTCTATATTTACATTTTTTGTCCTGTTGATCGGAGAGCCAAATGGTTAGCTCAGACAAATAATAATTTTCCGAAAAGTCGCAGTGCTGTTGAACGAAGGACGGTGCTGCTGACGTCCCAAAAAAGCTGCCTAGGCGTTCAGATATCTCGTTGCCCACGGCTGCGGACGACACGCGGCTGGACGACGGTTCGTCGTTTGGTCATCTGTGCACCACTTTTGATACGTACTCATTACAGCGGCACGTGAACAACTTACAAGCCGAGCCGTTTGCGAGATCGTAATTCCAAGGCGCCGTGTCATCACAATTTGTTCTTCAACAAACTCCGATAAATGGACAGTTTTTCCCATTCTGACTGTTCCTCCACTAACCGAAAGCCGGTCCTCGGGTTGTATATATACTGCTTTGTGAACTTCACCTGCGCCACCTCGTTCTCCAGGCGCGCTCATTTCTCTAGGCTGGGGGTTGTCATAGTGTAATACCTCATAGGTGTATTTGACTGACTGGTGAACCAGCATGAAAATTTTCAAGCCCTGTTTATAGCCAGTCGAGTTGCTCACGGTTGTCGTTAAACCTTATAACGTAAATGTCTTTTCGTACTGAGCTTTTATCGCTCTTCTTACGTTATTTTAAAAACATCACTGTGCGATGAAAGAGTTCCTAAATTAAACCTTAACGGCCAGACGAAACATTTAAAACAGAAGTCAAACTTACGGAAATTGGCTTTATTTCTCCAGCACACTTCAGGATAGTATAGAAATCACATAACACATGTCTAACACAAATAAACACTCCACGCTCCACGCTCCACGCTTCACCTCCACACTCCACACGAGAAACTGTTGTCTCATAGTTTATATCTCTGGCTCTTATCTCATAACAGGTATACGTCAAGTTCATTCTACCTCAATTGTGTTGCCAACAGTATTCGTTTGAGAGAGAAGATATCACGTTAAGTGTGAAGTATAACTGAGAACAAACTCAAGATTTACATAGGGAAGGAAACTAAAAAGGTAAGTTAATTTAGAATATACGTCACAACCTCCAATAAGAAAAAGAAAGGTGTCCGTGTTTTCAGAATGGACCGAAGTCTAAAATTCTCCGCCTGGTTAAGTCGTCCCATTTACCCCTGGCTACTGTCCTGCTAATATTGGTGAAGTACAGCAGCAGTAATAAAGAACAAAAAGAAGTACATTTTCCATTTCCTTTACAGGACACAACTGGTGTGCGATGCTCACGATATGCGAGCTCTGGTAAGAAACATATCGCGAAAGTGTGAGATGAAGTCCGAAGCCGTTATGACTTTGTTGTTGGGGTGTGGCAAGCCAGATTCCAAGAAATGTAAGGTAAGTATATCGCATTGGATTTATTTAGGCGCACCTTTTAGCAAACAGTTAGCACTTTCTGTACACTAGTCCTAAAAAGTTCAAAAACTTGCAAAAATCGGCACATCTCTCGAGACAATTAAAAAGAATCAACAAAAATTAGATAATTTACAGAAAGTATGTAACGTTCGTGGAGTATAGCACTGTCGGAACATTACACAAATCAGTTCTTGATAACTTCACTTTTTAAGCGATTCTTCAGAAAAGGTTACTAACGGTTAGTCTTTATTCAGCTAAATATCCTTTAGCAGCCCATCAATATGGATTTGTGTAGTCAGATGCTGACTGATAAACCCCGAATGGCGCTGTGAATGGTTGGCACCGTAGTGTAAAGCGAACGCACTCGGCTAGCTATCGAGAGATCTGGTGTTCGATCCCAGCGGTGTCGGATGTACAATTTTTCAGTTGCTATTTGTTTTTTTATAAAATAACGTGGACAGAGCGATGACATCGTATATTTACATTATCTCCACGTATTTGAAATATATTCACCATTTCTATCGCGCTTTGGATTTATCAGCTATAATTCAGCAGCTTGCTTTGTTGAATGCCACTAGATGGCGACACATCAGTTGCTGAGCCCATCAATATGGATTTGTGTAGTCAGATGCTGACTGATAAGCCCTGAATGGCGCTGTGAATTGTTGGCACCGTAGTGTAAAGCAAACGCACTTGGCTAGTTACCGAGAGATCTGGTGTTCGATCCCAGCGGTGTCGGATGTACAATTTTTCAGTTGCTATTTGTTGTTTATGAAATAA
Source organism: Macrothele yani (assembly GCA_039090855.1). Classification (NCBI taxonomy): domain Eukaryota; kingdom Metazoa; phylum Arthropoda; class Arachnida; order Araneae; family Macrothelidae; genus Macrothele; species Macrothele yani. The sequence continues at coordinate 15,953,853 of CM077028.1, forward strand.
CGTGGACAGAGCGATGACATCGTACATTTACATTATCTCTACGTATTTGAAATATATTCGCCATCCTTTAGCACTTCAACAAGGTGAGACCGCAAACGTGAGTTAATATCAACAATAACACTTGACTAAGAAGCACAACACTGGCATTAAAGTAGAACACGCAGCCTTCAAATAATTCAAACGACAATGAAACAATATCGTATCCACAATTAGCATTAATTTCCACCATTAATCTCAACACACACACGCTTCTCAAAAAAAAAAAAAACAACAACAACCGAAGATTATATACAGGGTGTCCACAAAGTCTCTTTAGAACTTGTATTACGGATACACTGTATGAGATAGAAAAATGTGGTTGAGCACATAAGTAAGAGCAAAGACTAAAGTTTTTTTTACCTCATTACAAAAGCTCAATATGCGCACCGTTTGTTACGCGTACAGCCGAAATTCCAGTTCCAACCATGTGTGCTGTAGCATGTCCTCAGTAATGGTCGAAATGGCATTGTTGATCCTCGATTTCAGGGTCATCGATGTCCTGCACCTTAGTCCAATACACGATATCCTTCACATATCCCCATACAAAAAAGTCCAGAGGTGTGACGTCGGGGGAACGGGATGGCCATGCAATTAGACTATCCCGTTCATACCACCTCCCAGGGAATGTTGTGTTTAAAAAGTCCCGAACGTGCCGTCCCCAACGTGGTGGCGCACCGTCCTGTTGGAATATCACGCTTGGTTGAAGGTCCTCCAACTGTGGCACAACATACTCACGCAAAACAGCCAGGTAAGCAACTGCCTTCACTGTTTTCTCACTGAAGAAAAATGGCCCAAGGACTCAGTTATGCATAACACCGCAGCACACGTTCATTTTAGCACAGTGTCTCGCAAGTTCCATAAACGCATGAGGATTTTCAGACCCCCAAATCCTGGCGTTGGTAGACATGGAAGTTGCCCAGAGACATGAAAAGTTGCCTCATCCGTAAAACAAACATGTGTGAAAAACTCTGGGACTTCACTCAGTCTATCCAGCATCGTTACTGCGAATTCTTTTCGTCGTGGTCTATCGTTAACCTCAAGTGCTTGTAACAGTTGCACTTTGTATGCATATAAGCGTAGATGTCTTACAACGTAATTGCCTTTTTCGTGCAGAGATATTGGTTCTACGTTATGTCTAAACCATTAGATAAGAATACGATGCAATAGTTCCTAATTAAATTTTTACGGCCAGACGAAACATAAGACAGAAGTCAACTTACGGTAATTGATTTATTCCACCACTATATCATCAGCGCCACATCGCACTGCACATTTTACTTAACAAATCAAAGTCTATACATATCCATCCACATATCCATAACACCAGCAACTGTTATCTCGTCCTTTTATCTATCATTCTTATCTCATTCATTCATACGTCACGTTTACTCTGACCTCAATTGTTGCCAACCTCATTCTCGTTTGAGGGAAAAGATATAACGTTAAAGTTGGAAGTATAAGCAGAACAAACTCAAATTTACATAGGAAAGCAAACTAAAAATGAAAGTTAATTTAGAATATACTCTATGTAGCACCCTGTGTACCGTGGACTGGGGCATTTGTAGTTCCCAGGCAGCTGAACGATGGACTTCTTCGGGCTTCGTGAAAATGAATCACGAACACGTCCGATGTCTACATTCTATGTTCGTGGGTGGACACTACGATCTTGATCCAACACGGACCCAGTCTCCATGAATTTCTGGGGCCATTAGCGGATACTAGGACGAGACGGCGGGGTTTTCCCATACTTAGTCCAGAAATGTCGTTGCGTTTGTGTATCAGATTTTGTTTCGATGAAACAGGCGACGCACTGCCCTCTCTCTGGTGAAGACCACATTTTCATAGAACAGCACCTGCTACGTCAGTGAGGGACCTATAACAAACAAGTTAGTAAAATCATGCAATGCATTGATTATAACACGCTTTCCAACATACCAGAAATCATTACTCAAGTTATTACTCAAGTTACGAGAATAATGGCTGTGGAATAAATCTTGCTCCTGTGACCTGACCTTTGATCCCATTTCGATGATATTCAACAGAACTTGTTCAGTATACCTCCGAAATAACGTGATAAAGTTTTGTCGCAATAGAAGCATTTTTTATGTAAGTTATGATGCATAAGGGCTATGGAATAGATCCCGCTCCTGTGTCCTAACCTTTGACCCCATTTCGCCCATTTTCAACATGATTCGTCCCCAGGCAGGCCCCTACAACATACTAACATTTCATCCAAATCGAAGCATTTTTACGTAATTTATGACGTATAATGGCGATGGAAGTGATTCCGCTCCTATGTCCTGACTTTTGACCCCATTTCGCCCATTTTCAATAGGGTTTGTCCCCAGGTGGTCCCCTAACACATACTAAAATTTCATCGAAATCGAACCTTTTTTACGTTAGTTATGACGCATAAGAGCAGTGGAATGGATCCCGCTCCTATGTCCTGACCTTTGACTCCATTTCGTTCACTTTCCACAGGATTCCTTCCCAGGTGGTCCCCTACCACATACTAAAATTTGATCGAAACCGAACGATTGTTACGCGAGTTATCGTGCGGACGGACATACGCACACAACGCGTGACGTAATGAGGCAGATGGGAATCGCGACCATCTGCTCGAAAGAGTGTGGCGTCATAAAACTTTAATAGGATCCACACACAACGCGTGACGTAATGAGGCAGATGGCGTGACCGCGCGTCATAATCTCAATCGCGAGCTTGTGACGTTTTTTTTTTGTTTTTTTTTTGGTTGGAGGTTTAACGACCACCGTGAGCAACTCAATGGGATATAAGCAGTCGCCCGTCCCTAATTTAGGGTCACTGGTTCCAGGGAAGGGAGAGAGCCAGTGCCATAAGACAAACACAACATCCATGCCTCACCGGGATTCGAACCCGGACCCCGTTCGGACGAATGATCAGAGGCCATCGCTTAGACCACTGCGCCACCGGGGTGGCTGAGCTTGTGACGTCATAAGATTTCTAAGCATGAGTTACATTAATGGAACGACGCCATGACACTGAAAACGTTGTAATTCGGGGTGGTTATTTAACATACTAAACGAATTTTCCTAAAGTCGAGATCAAGGTAAATCGATTTCTAGTACCAGAAAATGGTAGGCTAACGACTTTCATCAAAATCCTTAGAGCCGTTTTCAAAATAAAATTTTCATAGACACAAGAATTGCTCCTTTAAGGTGGACGTCTTATGCGTCATAACTTACGATATAATGTGAAGACTCTCAGGAAGCAACATAGAACTTTTTGTCGAGGCTAAAAGTTCTATGTTGCTTCGCAGCATAGAACTTTTTGTAAAAGCTAAAAGTTCTATGTTGCTTCCCGAGAGTCTTCACATTATAAAACTGGGACATAATTGCTGCGATAAGGATATGCCTGTTTACGTTCCTAGTGCCTGGGAAGATCTCATGTTGGAATATCCACGCGAGGAACCCTCAAAATAATTTAGGTAATTATGTAAATAGTTTGCAGTGATTGACATTTAATATCCCTTACTCATCGCATTTACATATCTGTAATCTTGTGCTCATCGCTGTTACTATATAAGTCATGCACCGCTTCATAGTGATTTCACTCCTTAGCCTGATGATGCGACCATAGTGGTTCGCGAAAGTGCTCGCTAGAGCTTTTAAACTAACCGTTTTAATTGTAAATAAAGACGTTTTTTTAACCTACGTTTTTAGATATATAGTGATTGGGAGGTGTGGTGTTTGTGCTCTATATTTAGACGAATCTGATCGTGCTTTGACAGCCTTAATTACTCTTTGACTAGTAGCACGAAAATAAAACCTCCGATTTTTTGAATCATTCCCAAAGATCTACGACCCCTGATACAATGCTACAAATGTATCCCTTGCAGCACAGCCGAATGTGAAAGAGGATTCATTTGCATGAATTCAATCCAGGCGGACACAAGATCGCAATTAACAATAAAACACGTTGCATCCCTGATGGTTCTAAAAATTCATGGCAAACCCTCAAATGAATGGGATCCTGTGTCTTATGTGATAAAATGATTGCGATCTCATCGTTCGGCAACAGACACTACAACAAGAGTTGCAGGTTACCAATTACAAATACTTTTCACAATCCCGTATGGAAGTATTTGTAATTGGTAAGAGTGACTTTCTTATATAATTTTTTGCTTAAAAGATGGACATACCTGAACAATTAGGCATAAGCTATATTATATTGTTGCGTCCTTTGGGTCTTAGTTGTCAGGATGCCCAATTACTTCCGGACGGCGATGCGAATCACTGAATCCGGCAATACCTCGTTAGCGAATTAGCCGACACAGCACACCAATAAACCAATGGAGGCACAGTATAACAATTAAAACAGGGATTTAATGGATACATGCATAAATTACACCGGATTCTTCATTTAAATACAAAGCTATAATTTCCGGCCAGCTTTGGCCCTCATCGGTGTTTCAGAAAATGTGTCCTAACGAAAAGTCTGTTCGATCACAATGAGCCGCAAAGAATACTGGTAAAAAGTACTTACATAGGTCCTTGAGTATCCTCAGTATGGTGACACGAACAACACAACACTCACTCACATTTACTAATATGTCGGCACTACGGGTAGCTCTTTTTAACTTCCATCACCGCTCCTGCTTAGCTGTGGATAAAGCAATGTCGTTCCCCGGTCACTGGAGATACGTAATCAGACACACGCACAAAAATTCTCTCCCCGCTTTCTTTGCGAAGAGGCTAGCGGTTGCTTCAGAACTCTCTGCAGGGGGGGGGTGTCTTCCGTGGTTCCTGGTGTCAGGCGTTTCACCTCTCCGTCCACCTGAAATCGCTCTTTAGGACAGGTATCGTAGTCCGGCGAGGATCAGAAAGTTTCCAGGCAGATCTGGTGCTTTTTATTCATCAGCTTATGCTTTCAGCTGGATTCCCTTCTTATGCTCAAGATTGTAAGAGCACGCAGACGGACGGCAAGCAGTTTCTAGCACGAGGAAAAATCGAGGCCCAGTTCTCTCGGATATCAAACGGGATCTGTCTTCAACAACAATCTCCCCTCTCCAAGAAATCGGTAAGCGGTGAATTCCAACACTTGAAACCGCGACATTTTTATTATAAACCGCTCTTCAAGTCTAAGAGCTTCCATTGTTTCGCGCGCGGCATAGACAAAAGCTTCAAACGCTTTTGCCGTCCAAACACTTTTGAGTCATGGGAAATAGCTTTTAAACTCTGACCCGTCCCATTTCCGTTTATGGGCTCTTTGTTCTCGTGGCAAACACCTGCAACTCGCCACTTGAATTCAAAGTGCTAGAAGATCTTTTCTCAATATACCGCCCCTCGCAAGTGTTTAAATTATAACTCTCCGTTAATTAAAACCCCCAATCAAGTTTTAATTACCGATAATTAACCACGTCTCTCGCCAATTAATTATGCCGGGGGGGGGGGGGGGATCGTCACAATATTATAGATATAGATAATCTGGAATTACATTTGTTCAGTGATATGCACAGGAATTTCTAAAACTAAAATATTCATCATTATACAACATAATTACTAGTGATCATGTTCATAATCAATAAACTTAACATACTCAACCATGCATTCTTCTTGGGTGGAGTTTTGATTTTCATCATGGAAAAAGTTTCAACACTTCCAGCTGATCTTGCTGTTGGTTAGGGTAATAAGCGGGGGTGGGGGTGGAGGAGGTTAAGGCGTACCGGCATTTTTATTTACCACTACACCACTGCAGAACACTTACTAATGACCTCAGTGAATTTCTATTCATTCGCCCGTGGTCATACTAACTTGAAAAAAGACTTAAATTGAGAATTTGTACGAGTGGAGAACAACTGAATTTTCATGGCTCTGCGGATGCTATGTTGATAACCTTTCTACGGAGAAGGAAGAACGCACTTCCTAGGAAGAAATACTTAGGGCTACACGACGAAAAACACGGGAGTCATTATTCCTTGACAAATTCCAGATTATATTTTAAAGTGAAAAAAAAAATTAAAATATGGCACATCTTGAACCGGGTGGGCGGTAGTGTGGGCAAGACAACCTTCAGGGTGGGCTGTAGCCCACCCTCGCAACCCCTTGGAGATGTCCTTGCTGCTATGAGTGGCGTAGGAACGGGGAGAGAGGGGTACAGGGGTACAATGTACCCCTAAATTTTGGAGAGGGGTACATTAATATCTACTGTAGCCCCCCCCCCAGATATGAGCAAAAACAAACCAATCATTCATAAAGAGTGAACTGTACAATTTTTATGCTACTTATTTTTTTTATTCTCTTTTTTTTTCAAAGAAATATAACGAGTCATCAGGTTGTTTTTTCTTATATCCGAAGCTTGTAGTGGGAGGCTTTTCATCCACCAAAAACTACTGGCCAACCATCTGGGAAACTCCAGCAAATTAGTTCTGCAGGGAAAACGACGAGTTCGAGGTTTTTGTTAATAACTTCAAACAGCATATGGTAGGGCTAGGTCTTAATAACATACTTGTGATCAGTGTTTCTTTTCTCTTAAAATTCCATGCATCTTGATCAGGTCGTCCTTTCTGCACTTTAAAAAAATATTTAATGCACAAGTGGACATTTCAGCGACCGCAGCCTCAGCACTAAGATTGTTTTCTGTCTAAAGATCTGTAGCAATACAACAAGTGCATTACGGATTTCACATACCACTCATAGAACTCCAATTCCTTGATATCTCCACCATCATTTACCTTTGCACCAGACCAATGGGCTTTTTACATCAATTGTCAGCCTATGTATCGGTCAAAGTTTTTAATATAGACTTCATAATGCTTCAATGGTACTATCTTCGCGGGTAGAGCAGTTTTTATCTTACCGCGGTTTTACTTTATTAACGTAAACAAAAATGATAAGAAATTTCATTCGTTCTTGTAAAGAGTTATATAACATTTCCTGAGAAATCCCTCTTTTCCAAACCCTGCTGACAGAAATTCATCCTAATGTTGACTTGTACCTGCTCAATATTTTAATTGAAAAAAAAAGTACAAAAATTAACAAGAGAGAACACACACACACACAAAAAACAAAAAAAAACTTCTCCATTCATTTTCTGATAAGAAATTAATAATGTGAACTTTTTGACAGCAATAAAAATAATAATGGTAATAATTAATAATAATATGATGATAACAGTGCTCATTCGGATGAATTCCTGCTCAGTATACGTATTTTATAAAAACTCTAATATACTACCCCCCAAATAAAATATTCGGAGGTGGTCATCCATAGATGGCTTAATCCTTGAGATGTAAGGTTCATGGAGCTTGTACCCTCTTAAATCAAAAGCGTTCCTACGCCACTGGCTGCTATCATTGTGTAAATAAATTTCCTTGCATTTCAGACCAAAAAAGGACTTTCTTCAGAAGACGAAGAGTCCGACTTGGAGCTGCAGCTGCCAAAGGAAAACAAACGGAAGCCAGTGAAGAACATAAAGGCGCCGCAGAAGACACCATCGTTAAAACCAAGATCACCATTACGACAGATTGCTCCTCAGAACAACACGGCCTTCTCCCTTACACGTTCTCATCGCTGTACCTTGACTCCTAACTCGAGAGTTAATGCTTTCTTTCCTTTGCATAACAAAGCCTCTTCTTCTTCGTCCAGCAGCAGCAGTTACGAAGATTCGTTAGCAGCGTCGCCGCCTCCGCCCCCGCCACCATGCAATAAAATCGTGCTTTTTGCTGAACTCTTCAAGTTGTACGCGAAGCTGGAGGACACGCGAAGCACAGGGGTCGTGATGAGCAAGTGGAATGCTCTGATGTGGTTCAAACAAGCAGAGCTACTCGACACAGACGATGATTACTACACTGTTCTCAACTGCTTTAATAACGTTGCGAAGTAAGAAAATATTTATTACCTATATCCAGTGCTCTTTTTTTGGAGAAAAAGGGGCCGGCACTCTTAAACTTAAGCTGCTGTAAAAGGGCAGGTTTGACCACATAAAAATCAAATAATGTTTTTTTTATATTGTTCTTTAAGCCTTATTGCTTCTGCAGAGTTCAAAATGCAAAAACATGATCCACCTGATCATATTATACATATATATATAAATATAATATATATACGCACACAGTCGAGTCACATTATTGTGATAACCTCCTACTTTTGACGTCAACAGCGCGTAGCCAATGAAAGAAGGCACATGTTGTGAGCTGGCTTGGAGGGTATATAAGATGTGCTGCAGGCAATCTGAAAACATATAACTCGTTGCTGTCATCGATAAAACGAGCGATCTATCAGATTGGCAAAAAAGTGATGATTATCGGCTTTCGGGCTAAGGGTGGCAATATTTCTGAAACAGAGCAGTTTGTGAACTGTTCGCGTGCTGCTGTGTTTAAAGTGAATGGTGATTGGAGAAATGGCACCACTGCGAATAAGCGAGGTGGAAACTGCGGAGCACCACGTGCCATTGATGTGAGAGGTGAACGTCGGCTTCGAAGTTGTGTGAGGGCCGATCGACACGCTACAGTGAAGCAACTCACTTGGCCGAATGAACCAGGAGGCTACCACCATGGTTCAGTGGGCCTAAAATGACAGTTCAGCGAACCCTGCTGCGTATGAAGCTCCGATGCAGACGAATGGTCACTGCACCTATGCTAACGAAGCTGCATTGGCAGAAAAGGCTTACATTTGCACGACAGTATCGGAATTGGACCTCCGCTGATTGGCAAAGTACTGCCTTCTCCGATGAGTCATGTTTTCTGCTTCATCGAACGGATGGACGTTGGCGTATAAGGAGGGAAACATCGGAGAACAAACACTCTTCAACCAATGCTTGAAGAACACAAGCTAGGTATGATCTAGGGAATATTTTCGTGCCATTCTCTGGGTCCCCTCATACCTGTGGAAGGCACTGGACTGAATTCGTTATGAATCCAATTTTGCAGACCACGTACACCCATGCATGCTGATTGTCTTCCCTGCGGCGAATAGGATCTTCCAGCACGAAATTGCGATGAGCCACGCAGCTAGAAATGTCTAAGAGTGGTTGGAAGAGCACGATGAAGACTTCAAAGTACTTCTCTGGCCCCCTAATTCTCCAGACTCAAACCCAATTCAGCATCTGTGGGACCAGCTTGATCGTGTTGTTCGCTCTATGGATCCTTCACTACGCACCCTGCAGCAGCTGTCAGATGCACTGCAGTCAGCATGGCTCCACACACCTGTGAACACCTACCAGCACCTTATTGAGTCACTCCCAGCCCGTCTAGCTGCTGTCCACCCTACAAACGGCAGTTACTCGCGATAATACCTGGTGGTCACAATAATGTGACTCGACCGTGGATATATATATATATATATATATATATATATATATATATATGTGTGTGTGTGTGTGTGTGTGTGTGTGTGTGTGTGTGTGTGTGTGTGTGTGTGTGTGTGTGTGTGTGTGTGCAATAAAAATTTGCTATCGTTTGGGTAAAACGGCTCCAGGAACAGTTGATTTAATGAAAAAAGCTTACGAATATAAATGTTTGGGTGAGTCAACGATTTCTAGATGGCACCGTGATTTCAAAAAAGGGCATTTGTCTGCAGAACTCACTCCTAGGCCTAGTCGACCTGAAAGTGTTGTTACGGAGCGTATTGTTAATACTGTTTGCGCAATCCTGCAAGAAGATCGACTAATGACGTGTTAAGACATAGTGGTGTCAACTACTATTTTAAAAACGTCGGCAGTCCTATTTCTGCGCAACAAATGACTGCTGCATCGTGTGTGTTCCAGATGGGTACCTCATCACCTGACGAGAGAACAATTGTTCACTAAAGTTCAGGCTTGTCGTGAGTGTAAACAAATGATTACAAAGGATCCAAACTTTCTAAACACAGTAATAACTGCCGATGAAACATGGGTCCACTATTTCGACTCTCTCACGAAGCGCGCACTCGCCATTCTCCGAAAAAAGACCGCCAAATCAAATAATTTGGGAGGGGAATGATGATAATTTTCTTTGATCATAAAGGTGTAGTCTACCAGCATGCCGTTCTTCCACAAATTAATGCTGAGTATTACATTTCAGTCTTGAAGCGTCTGTCACGAAACATATAGATTAAGCTACCCCTACGCCATGATAACGCCTGCACCGCGCACATATAGGCGCTTGTGTGCAGCAGTTTCTTAGGAAATGAAGTATTGCTGCTTACAGTCCCGATCTCGCCCCGTGCGATTTCTGGTTGTTCCCAACAATGAACGAGAACTTTCGTGGCGCAACATTCAACACAGATGCTGACGTTATTCAAGCTGCACAGGGGTAGCTAAAGCAGCTTCCATAAATGCCTTCGCCACATGCTTTGAAAAGTGGACTGAATGATGGGACCGTTGCATATTATCTGAGGAAAGACACTGTGAGAAAGAATGACATATATATTGTTGTACCTATATTTCTTCATTTTGTGTGATTTTACTCTCAGATTTTATGGAACGGCCGTTGTATTTTCCCACTTCATTGCGTGTAACGCAAATGTTCACGTGGTGATTAAGATGACTGTCTTAATTTTATACCAGTAAAAAGTACAACAAATCAGTAACGTCAAAGTTAATCGTATCATGTAAATCTTATTCTTTTAAAAAACTAACGTCAGCCTCTTAAAAATGCCTCACGAGCACACACAACAACACGTAACTTCCGCTTGACAGTGTCTAATGACCGTTTCCGATTTATACGAAAATACAGAATATAATAAATAGGCAGATAAGTTAGTTACAATTAAGAATTGAAGCAAAAAAATTAAATTATTTACTCTTAAATATCGTAAAGCAGGCTTAGCGTAATGCCACAATGTTTTGCAAATAGAAAAAATTTCTCTTGACTCTGTTATATATAAAAAAAAATAAGTGATGCAGGTCTCTGATTCTTCATCGCCTCAAAGAACAATTTTAGTTCATTTGATTATGAAGGATGCCAAGTTATTTGAAAACAGCTGTAATACATAATACCTTATCCTCATTGGTATAAAAATTTCAAACTGATATTTCTTTCACATTCTCAAGTCCTCTGGAGTACCTGTTTTCCCGTCATGCAGTTTCTATACAGTACACTAAAACCGGGAAAAAACAACCAAAAATTGCTTTTCTTTTCAAGATTTCATTCAAAAAAATTTGTGGCTGTTTCTTTAACTAATTTCATATGAAGTTTCCGCAAAAGATTTTGTAACCATGAAAGAAACATGGGATTACACCATATAATACAAATTTTGAAAATGACAATCCGTTTTTTGATTGCTCCCTCCACACGGCGGAGTTGCTCACAGTAGATCATGATCATGATCATATGTAGAGGATTTTAGGAAGGGAGTGTCTGACCCCAGGTCTTTTTTTTTTTTTTTTTTTTTTTTTTTTTTTCCACCGGGGCGGCCCCCAGGTCTTAAACAACCCTTAGAAATAGGAAGCTAGGAGATTTGGGCTAGAGTGCCCGATAGTGACTCGGAAGCGAAGTAGAAAGGGGTAGGAAGACGCCCTTATTTATTACCGGGGGGCCAGTACCCGGGGTCCGAGTACCGATATTTCGTTGAATAAATGTGTACTGGTTTCCTGATTGTCCTGTCTCCTTTCTCCTTAAAACGGCGAAAACTTTTGCATACCCCTAATAGTAAAATATATTCGTATCTATACTACATGCATTGAATAAATACTACGTGCAGTTTTTTTTTATTAGGGACTTAACGACCACCGTGAGCAAATGAATGGGTTATAAGCAGTCGCCCGTCCCTAATTTAGGACTACAGATTCCAGGGAAGGTAGAAAGCCAGTACCGTAAGACAAACACAACATCCACGCCTCACCGGGATTCGAACCCAAACCCAACTCATACGACTGATCAGAAGCCAGCGTGTACACCACTGCGCCACCGGGGCTGCCGAACAGTATGGTATTCACTTGGAAAATCTTTGTTGTTTGTTTTTTGCTAGAGTTAACGTTATCAGCGTCGGATAAAATGCACATGGCCGTCCCGGTGGCGCAGTGGTCTAAGGCGCTGGCCTCTGATCATTCGTCCGTAAGGGGGTCCGGGTTCGAATCCCGGTCAGGCATGGATGTTGTGTTTGTCTTACGGCACTGGCTCTCTCCCTTCCCTGGAACCAGTGACCCTAAATTAGGGACGGGCGACTGCTTATAGCCCATTGAGTTGCTCACAGTGGTCGTTAAACCTCCAATCAAAAAAAAAAAAAAAAAATGCACATGAACGGATTTTTTTTTGCCAAAATTTCAGCCAAACACCTCAAAATATGTGCCCTTCCCCCCATCATGCTTAGCCCATCCAGTTCAGGGCTGCTGGAGTCCCCATTGTTCCGTGGGTTCTGAGCTCCACCTTATAAACGGATCTACTGCATTCTCTAAAACAACGAATCATGTCTCTTTCATTAAGTTGAAACCTTTAGTCAGTAATTTCGTGACTTCTTGTTCACGATACAGCACATTAATAATTATTCCAAAACTCAAAGCCAAATGGTTTGTGTTGAAAACGGTCGAGTGCGAATTCCTGAGTGCGTCACTGAAGTTATCTGCAGCAGAATCTCCGCAAAATGATTGAAATTATTCCTTTTTTTTTAATTTCCTGCAGAACAAAAGCGGTTTTGAACCTGAGAGATTTCGAAAGAATGGTTGGTCTTATTGCCAGCAGAAAGCCGGAGAACCTAACAGAAGTCTTGGATAGCCTCGTGGAATGTGGAAAACCAGAGCTCAGGAACATCAAACAGGTAACTTCCTTCATTCTGTGTGGTACAACGCTTCAATATTTGTGGAAAGTGTGAGAGCATAGAAAAATAGCCTGGTCTTGTATCTACATATTTCTACTAAGCAATGGACAACATTCAGCGCTGCCGTCGAAAAAAATATTGTTTTAGAAATATTCATAAGGAACCAGAATCACTCCGTTAGTACCCAGCAACTGTTAACAAATTCTTATAAGAATTATGACTGTCGGAGTCCCATGACATTTGAACTAGAGGATTCAGTGCATGTTTAACCGAATTGTAGGTGGCACTGCGCTCTCTGTCTTTATTTTTGTTTGCTGTAGCGAGCGTTGCCTGGATACTGTTCTGCTGACGTCAGTAAGAAAATTGCGCAGTTAGTTTCTGACCGAAAATAATTATGTCGGCGATGTAGAGTGTGTGCGCGTTAATATAATAAGATACACAGTATATATTTGTGTGGAGATGTAGTTTTATAGTTATGAAAGTGTTTATTTTCATTCAAGGTTTTAAATAAATAGTTAATTTATAATTTGATGAATGGTAGTTTCTACACTGCTGGCCACCCAAAATGCAACACCAAGAAGGAAGCATCCGATTGGCCTGAAATGCACAGCATGCGTCACCCGCGAAAGGACATGCAAACGATTAGCATTGCAGGGCATATGCAAATCACGTGCGCCCGGCACGCCGCCGAGAAGCACTATAAGAAGGGTGCACAGAAGGCGGGGTGTAAGTACTGGAAGTGTGTTGTGCTGCCGGACCTGCGCGTGGGAAGCTTCCTGATGCCTCGTCGCAGAATACGGCAGTCATTCTAGCACGTTTCGGAGTTCGACAGAGGACGAACAGTGGCTTATCGCGACAGCGGTTTATCGTACCGAGACATCGGCGCCCGTGTGGGACGACATCCAGCCACAGTGAGGCGAGTATGGATTCGGTGGGTGCAGGAGGGACGGACGGACCGACGTGAGCGATTGCCGCAGCCGCTGCACACCACCGAACGAGAGGACCAGCATGTTGAGCGGCAGGCATTGACGGCTCGCACCGCCACATCACGAACGTCTGCGCAGGAATTAGGGTGTGTTGCGCAACAACCTGTGTCTGCACGTACCGTTCGACGTCGTCTGCAGGAGCGGGGACTTGTTGCACGGCGCCAGTTACTCCGGTTACTATTGACGTTACACCACCGGCGAGTGCGACGGCAGTGGGCCGTTGAACGCCGCACCTGGACTACGGAATGGCATGACATTGTCTTCTCCGACGAATCCCGCTTCTGCCTGCAACACCACGATGGTCGGATCCGCGTGTGGCGGCACCGCGGCGAGAGACTGTATGACGCATGCATTATGCATCGCCATACCGGTCCGTCGCCTAGCGTTATGGTTTGGGGCGCAATTGGATATGACACCCGCACCCCTCTGGTACGCATCGCCGGTACACTCAACACCCACCGCACCATCTCCGACGTTTTGGAGCCTGTAGTCCTCCCTTACCTGCAGGACCTGCCAGCGGCCACGTTTCAACAGGACAATGCGCGCCCGCAGGTGGCACTCATCGTGCAACAATTCTTCACGGCCCACCAGGTGTCACTGCTGCCGTGGCCCGCCTGTTCTCCAAATATGTCGCCCATCGAACACGTCCGGTCGCTGATAGGCAACCGAGTGGCCCGGCAAGCACCACCCCGCGGCTATGCCTGATGAACTGTGGCAACGTGTGGAAGCAGCCTGGACCGACATACCCGAAGCCCACATCCAAAGCCCCTTTCGTTCGATGCCGCGGCGTGTAACGGCCGTTATTGCCAGCCATGGGGGCCACACGAACTATTGATGCCTGCGTGTTCCGCAAGTCGCACGGGCCTGTAAGCTCGATCGTTTCATCTTTGTATCTGTTGTTGTGTCCAGTAAATCTGGCTTTGGTATCTCGTGTCCTTCTTGGTGATGGTGTTGCATTTTGGGAGGCCAGCAGTGTATTTCGTCGTCTGTTACTGCTGTTTTTTGTTTGTTTTTTTGTGTCCGAATTGGCCAATAATTATGAAACGACCCAATACGTTGTCTTCGAACTTCCGTACAACGCCGCGGGTGTAAGAGGTCTTCTTCGTAATCCTCTGATTCGTCAATGCGTGGGTCGTGCATAATTGGCGTTAATGTGTTTTTAATAATAAAATTTTACCAGTAGCGCCCGTTCTTTCTTTGCAGGATCCATAACAACTACTGATAGCCTGACACTACCGCTTTTACGAGGTAGATAACAAAAGTTCTGCACACGTTAATCGAACAGGAAAGCGGATGATACAATCGGGAAAATGATTGCGTCATGTCAAGGTCAGACTCTCAGCAACGTCGTATTGTCAGAACGACACGCTATCATTTCCTGTGTGGGCGTGGGAGGTTTTGGAAATGGAAGCGTGCAGCTCCTCAGGTCGAGTCACAGCGTTAGATCAGCGCTCGTACCTGAAAATAGAAACTTTGCGGGGGAAAACTCCAACACAGATCCACACTGCCTTGCGAGAAGTTTGTGGGGAAGGAACTCTTGATCGAAACATAATTTTTCGCTGGGCATCACGCTTTCCGGAGGGCCGAAGCAGCATCGAAAAATAAATAAATAAACGGATTTAATACGCTTTGTGCGTTTTATGATTAGCATGGAAGATGATCACCGCTCAGGCCGACCTCAAAAGGTGACAGGCAAAGCATCTGTCACCATTGTTGCAATGCTTCTCGAAGAGAATTATCGTTTGACAGTCGAGGAGATTGCTCATCAGGCAAATTTGTCCACCATGTCTATTCATCGGATTTTGACCCACTCACTGGGAAAAAGAAAAATCGCCGCGTGCTGGGTGCCTCATCAACTGACCCCCGAGCAGAAGGCAGCCAAAGTGAGCATCGCACAGGATCGAAAGGGAGGGCGACACATTCCTGAACAGAATTGTCGCAATTGATGAGACTTGGACCCACGATTTTGAGCCGGAACTGACGTCACAATCAGCGGAATTGAGGCATCCAAGTTCCCCACGCCCCTCAAACTGTCGTCGGCAACAATCCAAAGTGAAGCAAATGATTTTGCGTACGATGCCCAGGGTGTTGTAGTCTCTGAACGAGTGCAGGCGGGCAAAATGTCAACGCACAATATTATCGTGACTTCGTGAGGACAAAGCTGAGACCGTAAATTCGTCAAAATTGCCCCAACTTGGAAGCGGGATGACAACGCATCGTGTCATGGTGCAGCGTCGGTATGGGGACTTTTGTCGAAATATGGCTGGGAAACTTTATCCCACCTACCATACAGCCCCGACCCCAGTCCTTCCAACTTTGATCTTCCCAAAGTTAAAAGATCGGCTCCGTGACATCCGCTACGAATCACTGGACGAACTGTCATTGGACGTGACCCGTGTAATACGACAGCTGAACAAAGATGGCGTATTACAGGGCATCCAGGACCTACCTCACCGCTGGCAAGCTGTCATTAGCTGTGGAGAGGAGTACATTGAACGGCGATAATGTAAGTTTTCCCAGTCACTTCACACTTTTCTCAAAAATGGATGGTGTGTAGAACATTTGTTAGGATCCCCGTATCCTACCAGAGAAGCAGCATTCAAAATTTGCATACGAAACTTTCCATGTGAACGACCTGCGATTTCATGGATTTCAGCAGCGACGCATCTGCCGTGCATCACAGGTAATCTCTTGTGATGCACAGCAGCGACGCATCTGTTGTGTAACACAGGTAATCTCTTGTGATGCACAGTAGCGACGCATCTTCTGTGCATCACAAGTAATATCTTGTGATGCACAGCATATTGAGAGGATTTTGTCCATGTGTCCAAGGGCGCCTATAAGGGGCAGCCCTCCCCCTAGCCGTTGGTACAGCCAAATTTTTGATAAATTTAAAACACTAAAATAGACGAAACCTTTTCTTAAAGCATTTTTAAAAATAATAAGATATTAATGATTGATTGCATCAATTATTTTTGTTGTATTTTAGTATCTTGTACGTTTACTAACATGTTTGACAGCCTTGAAAAAGGTAAGGATTTTTCTTAGCTCCGCCCTAAAAGTACTGATATGGGCGCCACTGCATGTGTCTGTTCTTTCTGCATCCCCGCACGGGGATAACTGGTTTTCCAGTTATTTGGGGAGCGGCGCCCCCACGGCCCGAGCTGACCTTGTGACTGGTCAACATCTGATGTCATGCCACAGCTTGTTTTTTTCTTATTTTGGTGCTGTTGGTGTTTGCAGGGACGGCTGTTCATCCAGTTGTTGGGGAGTCGCGGCCCCACGTTCCCGAGCTGGTCTTGTGTCTCGCTTTTTCGTTTTTATTTATTTTCTCCACTGGCTAGTTGCCCGTGTTGTATTCTCTACCTAATCGCTACCACGTTATGTACTAACGCCCCGGTCTTGTGGTTTTGTTACCCTCCACCACTAACTGATTTATATTAACCGCTCAGTTCGTAGGTTGCTGAGATTCCGTTTAGGTTCCCTGCCAGGATTTGTCTTCTTTGGATTTCTTTTTTTCCTTTTAGCTGGATTGGGTGCTAGACCTACCTGCATGTTTGCCGCGTGCGGAGACCCGTGAGGCGGAAATGGGATGTCTGGCGGCTGAGGTCGCAGGAGACCGGTTAAGTGCCTTCTGTGTACCAACACTCCTCTTCGACCCCGGCTTCGCTGTAAACGGAGGCTAGAGCCTAACCCACCTCTGGTCAGAAGTCTTGTACCAAGTTGTGTGCAGGGCTTTAGCGGCTTTTTGTCGTATTGCACGGCAGGGTGAGCCCGGGGGCTGTGGGATCATGCCAAAGGCGTTGGCATGACGGTACCCGGAGGCCGAAGTGTCCGCCGAGTGCGTGTGATCACAGCCAACGGACTATATTTGCAACTAAGCTCTAGAACTGTGTCTTGCGTCATGTGTTTGGCTTGCGGACCTCCAGTTCTCCCCTGTTGGGCTCGATTGTGGGCGGAGTACGTTGCTGATGAATTTTTTTCTTACTCCCATGGGGAAACATAAACCCTCCTCAAAATTTAAAAAACAACAGGATATGGTGATTGATCAGGGGCCAAATTTGCCTCAACCACCTCCCACACATAACACACTGAAGAGAACTTTCGTTGAAAAACGACATCACCGCGACGTATCTTTAGATCCAGGTGTTGAGCCGTCAGCTCAGAAACGTCGCATTACACTTGCAGATTCGATACCTCAAGCTACTTTTCTCGTCATTTCTTCTACTGACCAGATGTTGAAACTTTCCTCAAAGTCTCCTTTTTTCATCTCGGAAGGCACTTGCGGGTGTTGCTGGCTCTTTGAAGTCAGTGAAGAAGCTACGCTCTGGTGACCTGCTTGTGGAAACTTGCACTCTCTCTCAGAGCAAATCTCTTCTGCAGTTGACCAGACTTCAGGATATTCCAGTTCAAGTGACGGCACATCCGTATCTCAACACCTCCAAGGGAGTCATTTCTGAGCCCGACTTGTTGGTCTGCGATGAAGATGAACTTGTGTGTGAACTTGCTGATCAGGGTGTCATAGCTGCCCGACGCATGACTTTCAGGCGCGATGGCGCGCTGATCAAATCACGAAATGTTATTTTGACTTTTAACAGCCCGAAGGTACCTACTGAAATAAAGGCTGGTTACTTGTTATGTGCAGTTCGTCCTTATATACCAAATCCTCTACGCTGTTTTAAGTGCCAGAGGTATGGACATTCCCAGCGGTCCTGTAACAGTGTTGCGAGGTGCGCCAATTGTGGTTCCCGCGACCACGAAGGGACTGGATGCACTTCAGAGCCCTGCTGTGTAAACTGTGGTGACTCCCACGCTGCTTATGCCAGGTCCTGTTCGAAGTGGAACGACGAGAAGGCGATCCAGCGCCTCAAGACCCTGGAGGGCCTCTCGTACCCTGCTGCCAAGGCCAAGTTGGGTATTCCCAACAACCGACAGCGTACTTTGCCGCAGTTGTTCAGTCTCAGCCACAACCCGTGCAGCCTTTTGTTCCGCGCCCTGTAGCTCTCGCCGCACTTGCCAAGCGATCTACAGCTGAACAAGCGACACAGGTGGATTTCACCGAGCTCCAGCTTATTCGACCAGCTGCGTCTTCGCCTTCTCTCTTTGAAGACGCCCGCCTCTTCCGGTTCCCAGCAGACAGCCTGCACGTGCGGAAGACCCGGCCCTCAATCCGCAAAGGTGTGCGGTGTCCATCAAACTGTCTCGGCCTCAGCGAGGTCCCCACCCTCACCCACCATTATAGAAGAACACGGGGGGGGAGGAGAGTGACAGTTCGTCCCCAGCCTCTACCAGCATTGCAGAGGAACATGGGGGAGGAGAGTGACAGTTCGTCCCCGCCCTCTGCCAGCATTGCAGAGGAGTGTGGGGGGAGGAGAGTGACGGTTCGTCCTTTTCCATTAGTAAATATATTACTTTTAATAAACTTCATTAACTACCTTTTCTTCACTGCTTTCTTCATACTCTTTTTCAACTTTTACCAAGCCTGTCTGATCTTAATCATTTTCCACGTTTTTAAAAATCTGTGGCTGATCGTTCTTTGTCTGGCGCTCTTTGGCCAAACCTGGCCCTTGCGCCAATAAAATCCAACAACCAACCAACCATCTTTCTTGCATCTGCAGCACCATTGTTCCCCTAGTTACGGAATGTTGAACTAAATCCCTCTCTAAACCGTTTTCTCATGCCGTTATTAAGCTACTGGAGTTTATCAAAATAATGGAAACACCGACTGCGACTGGAGTACACGTAATGCGAAGTATGCAGATCACAGAGACGACGCGTCACCCGCGATGTTCAGCTATACAGGGTGACTGTAAACTCTCAACAAAACAAGAGGGGTGTTGTACACATCAAGACGAACAATATTTGCAATGGAACCTAGGGCCGCATTCCACGGCCTGGTTGCTAGCGCAACCACGCCACTTGAAGAATTTCTAGTCAAACTACTAACACCAATAATCAAAGGCTCAAAATATTTTGTTACAAGTTCTGCTCAGGCCTTGGATAAAATCAAGGAATTTGTAAGTAATATTTCACCATTTGTTATGTTGTCATTGGACGTGGTCTTCTTATACCCGAATGTACCTGTCGTCGAAACTCACAATATCATTATGGACAAACTTTTAGTTCTTGACACTTATACCCATGCTGAAATTATTGCTATTTCAGAGGCTTTAAAACTGGCATCTGCTCGTACATACGTTCGCCTTAATGGTCAGATATACCACCGGAAAGGTGGGACCCCTACAGGTTCACCCCTATCTGCTGTCCTCGCTGAAGTTATCATGCAGAATCTGGAGGAAAGTGTACTCACCACATGTAATAACTGATGTACAGAGCTGGTGTATGGGTATACACCAGCTCTGTACATCCGTTATATCGACGACGTTTTAATATTCTGGTTCAACCCAATTGAAATTATTGAGTTATTCGCCAACCAAATGTCTTCTGTTTTTCCCACGCTTAAATTTACCACTGAATTTGAGGACCTCTGCACTATACCATTCTTGGACTTTCAGCTAAAACGTGACCCGAATTCTAATAAACTTGATTTTTCCGTGTACAGAAAACCCACCTACTTACCTACACTTATACCTAGCAATTCTGCCCACCCATTCAGATACAAAATGGCGGCTTTGAACTTCTTGAAACTCCGAGCATATACCCATTCTTCAACTATCAGACTCCGAAAAATTGAACTTGCTAAAATAATACTGACATAGCTATTTCTTACGGGTACCCTACGTCATGTGTACGGCAACTGATCAAACACATTCAGCGTGCAAGATCCACAACCCAGATCCGCGATATTAACAATGTGAAGTACATTGGTTCTATCCCTAATTTCCCACCAGTAGTGAAGTACATTGGTTCTATAAATTTTTTGCATCAATACTTACATATACTTGCAAAAAAATTAGTTTGGCTTCGGTGAGGCTAATCACAACCTGTTCTCCTTGGTAAAAAATGATCGTGACTCTGTTCCTAATCTTCAAAGGAGTGGTATCTACTGCATACCGGTAAAAAGCCACGATCATGCGCTAGAAGATCTCGTATACATCGGATCTACACTTCGATCGCTGGAAGTCAAAATTAATGAACACAAATACAACATCAGAAGTGGAAGCTCCTCTACAGCATTGTCAAGATTAATTCAGCGTGGGAAGATACATATATCCTTTTGACCTTGGGGACTAAGAGACAGACTATATTTGCAGAAAGTTTGTACATATATAACTTTCATGATCGCTGTGGTAACGACGAACTGCGTACGGCTATTCCTCCGGCCTGGACACCTCTTATCCGTTGAACACTTTGTCAGAGCCTTGTACTTTACTTGTAAACTACAAATGTTTTATCATTCGTTTACCTTCATGATTCTGCGCAATTGCTAATGCACATGACCACAACACTCTGGCTTGTACACTGAAGAGCAATTAAATTAGAGACAGCTGGCGTTATGCAAATGTGGCTCTGTGGGCGGCCCTGCAAACGGAAAACGACATGACGTACGCAGCGATCCGACAATATAAGAAGTGATGCGACGGGAATCAGTAAGAGTCGGACGTAGTATGGGTAAGACGAAGGATCTAAGGGCATTTAATCGTGGGAAAATTGTCGGGGCCCGACGAATGGGTCACTCCATCTCGAAAGTCGTGCAGGCACTGGGATTTTCACGAGCCACCGTGTCACGGGTGCACCGTGAATACATCGAATCCAGTAAAACCATCCCTGCAAGGGTCAACTGCCGTGGACAACAGCGTGTGAATGAGCGGGTTCATCGTCAGCTAGCTCGCATTGTAACAGCGGATAGACAGGCCACAGTGCAAGAAATCACTCGGCAATTTAACGCTGGTGCACAAAAACGTGTAAGCAGCCACACCATCCAGAACCATCTCCTCGCTATGGGATACAGAAACCATCGTCCCACGAGGGTACCGCTGCAATCACAGGGTGCAAAGATTAGTATGGGCGCGGGAAACATCGCCACTGGACCATAGACATGTGGAAAAATATTACCTGGACTGATGAGTCGAAATTCACGTTGATACATGCGGATAGCAGGATACGAGTACGGCGAAAACCACATGAAGCGATGGATCCATCTTGCCAGTAGGGTACTCTTCAAGCTGGTGGGGGTGGCATTCTCGTCTGGGGACTACTTACGTAGACTGAAATGGGACCCCTGGTACGTGTAACATCGTCCCTCACAGGTCAACGTTACCGGAATATCCTGACGACCATTTGCTCTCGTTTGTTCGTCTTCAACATCCCACTGGGGACCTCATCCTGCAACAAGAAAATGCACCGTGCCATCGCTCCCGAATTGTATCCGAATGGTTGGATGAACACTCCACCCACGTGACCTCGCTTCCTTGGCCAACTAGGTCACCTGACCTCAATCCCATCGAGTACATCTGGGATGCCATCGAGAGAAATGTTCGAGGCTCTGACCCCCTCCATCAAATCTTCGTGAACTGTGAGAACTTGTTCAGGGGTCGTGGATCCAACGCTTCCGGTGTCTTGTCGAGTCCATGCCGAGACGAATCGCCGCCGTCATCAGGGCTAAAGGTGGTGCTACACGTTACTAGACAGGTATATATAATTCAATTGCTCTTCAGTGTATATAAGGCTTCGTCCGCCCCGTTTTCATTTTTTTAACTGATTTTTCTGATGAAATACATTTTAATTTGTACATATGTGTTTTAACTAAAAACCTTTTTTAACCTTGTGACCAACGTCAGTTGATCGCTGTGTTGTATTTTTGAGATCGTGTATCGACTGAATTCTGAATTTTAACTATTTTATGTATACGTGAATAATTATTGCCTAGTACCTAATTCTGATTAATTCCAGACCATGGGTGGAAAAAGCATCACACATTTTTCGAAGCGTTGGTGAAGGAATTTTCATTAATTCTAGACGATGCGTGGAAGGAACATCACACATTTCTCTCGCACCTTACTGCCAGGAGATTAATTTTTACGTTCGAGAGCTAATATAGCGTTAAAGCACAGCACAAATTTACCGGTGGTCAAATTCGAGTCCCACGTCTTCCCGCTCCGTAGCTGGTTATTCCCTCGACTGAATTACAGAGGGAGAGTAGAAAGTTTTCCAATATTTGCATAAACGCATGTGCTGCGGCGGGTATGTCACGTGTTTAAACTAGTTCAAGTCGCTCACTGCAGTCAGTCGAAAGGGATATAAAATGGTAGTCGTTGCTTTGAACAGTATTGCATGTCGTCGTTCTGTCTGTGGTTAGGACGCCTGAAAGATGAACAGCCACAACCTACTAATTAGGGAACTTTCACTTTACGAGTTTAGAATCGGACACAACGCTGCTCAAGCAACACAAAACATTTGTCATGCGAAAGGGGAAGGTTCCGTGGACCACAGCACCGCAACCAGATGGTTCAAGATATTTCGCTCAAGTAACAGAAACCTCGACGATCAGCCAAGTTCAGGCAGGACGCAAACCGTGAATTCGGAGGCCGTGCGCCAAAGCGTAGAGGCAAATACGACAGCCAGCACTCGGAGATTATCAGGCGAGCTGAGCATATGACAGACCACCATGGTTCGTCACCTTCAGGACATAGACGAGGTCAACAGGAGCTGCCTGCATTGTCCCACGCGAACTGAAGCCAGCTGAAGCAAACCGCTGAGTGGAAGTGTGCACGAAACTCCTAGAAAACCAGCGCGATGCACGTTTCACCAGGATAACTGTTACGTGCGATGAAAAGTGGGTCTACTTCCGTAATCCTAACACAAAACGACAGTGGATGAGCCCGGACCAGCTTCCTGAACCTGTTACCAAACGTGGGCGCTTCGAGCACAAGGTGATGCTCCGCGTCTGGTGCAATTTTGAGGGGATATTCCATTACGAATTTCTTTCAGGCGGTTGGGCCATCAACGCCAACCTCTACTTTGAACATCTGGAGCGGTTGTATGCCGTTTTGGAGGAGAAGTACCTAGCACTGGTGGACAGAAGGCGAACTCTCCTACAGCAGGAAAACGCTCGGCCTCATACCGCACGAACGACCCGGGGAAAACTCCGGGAACTTGAGAGCATCGAACTGATGCCACACCCAGCATGTAGTCCGGATCTTTCCTCGTCGTGTTATTATTTGTTCCGGTTCATGGCCTACTTCCTTCGCAGGCGATACTTCAACAACCAGGAGGAGGTGGCAGCTGGGGTTGAGGAGTTCTTCATCTCGAAGGACAAGAACTGGTACCGCCGCGGAATCAAAGAACTGGCAGACAGATGGCTAAAGACTGTGCAACCCTATGGCCGATACTTTGAATGCTAGTCAGCTTTCGTCGTAAAGGTACTATGAAGACATAAAGTGATCGAAATATTGCAAAACTTTCGACTCACCCACCCTCTGTATATCGCCCTTGGCTAATCCTTGTAGCTTGCTGTTTTTCTTTTACGTCACAAGTCTACGTAGAATAGAGTTAAGTTTAGATACTATAAATGGATATGAATGTAATCTTACACGTAAAACAAAGCTGTTTGCAAATAAATTCTCGTACATCTTAGAAGGTATTTTGCTAAAGTTGTTTATATAGTGCGTCGCATAAATATAGAGAGAGAACAAATCCTCGAATAAAAAAGAAACAGCAACGAGCTGAAATGTACACCTCATATTTATAGCAAAAACAGCATAAGACACGCAGCTGCACAATAGTTTGACGGAAACATAACAATTCCAACGCCAAGTACAAGAAAAAAACAGCAATACGCTGTCTCAAAAATATAAAAACTTACTAGTTACGAGCACCTCCGGTACGAATGGTGGAGTCGTTGTTCCGAATAACACTGAAAACCCGATCGGGTATGCTGTCCACCAAGTGATGTAAGTGTTCTGGACGGAGTGCGTACCAGCTTCATTCAATGCCACCACAATTGAGAACTGCCGTCCATTTGCATGCACATGTCGAGCGAGGATACCCCAGAGGTTTTTCGATAGGGTTCAGATCTGTACTGAGTGCTGGACAATCCATTACGGCCACATGATGAGTGTTAAACTAGCTTTTCGTTGATGCAGACCGATGGATTGAGGCATTGTCTTGCTGGAACAGATAATCAACACCAGATAGAGTTTCGGAAAACGGTAGAAGGTGGCTGCTGAGTATGTTCTGATACGTTTCGGAGTTTTGCCTGCCTTGCAGGAAATCGATATCCGTTGTCCCATTGAACGCAAAAGCTCCCCAGACCATCACAGATGCCTCTCCTTTCTGTCTGCTGAAGAAGGTGCATGGCTCGCATCGTAAATCATGCCAATAGCAGTTTCAACCGTAACGGCCGTCCAGGTTGAACTTTTTCTCATCGGAGAAAATAGTTGTGATTCACTCGTCCGTCCAGTACATGTGAATGCTTGCCCATAACAATCTAGCTTCCTTGTGGCGCCGCGTGAGGTGTGGCAGACGGCGCATTTTACGGAGCACAATGTTGTGACTTACCTGGATTCGTCGATGAACTGTGTCCTTTGAGACGGTGACACCAACAGTCCGAAAAACTTGACGTAGTGATAACCTTTGGGATGAAACTAAACGCATGATGGCACGATCATCTCGTTTGGTTGTTATTCGAGGCCTTCCAGGTCGTTTTCTGACAGTTGACGCACCGTGTTTCGATAAAGTCTCATAAATGACTGCCCTACTTCTCCCCATGGCTTTACTAATTTTCGCTACAGGCAATCCATTTGCTCTCAGTCTCCAAATCTCCTGCACCACCTCACCAGAAAGTTGACTGTTGCGTGGCATTTCGGCAAATGAATGTCTGACGGCAGGTCCGCTGCCTTTTGTAGGCTGGACCGAATTACGGCCCATGAGCGTGCGTACAACATGCTAATTTGTACATTTTTTTTATTGGAGGTTTAACGACCGCCGTGAGCAACTCAATGGGCTATAAGCAGTCGCCCGTCCCTAATTTAGGGTCACTGGTTCCAGGGAAGGGAGAGAGCCAGTGCCGTAAGACAAACACAACATCCATGCCTGACCGGGATTCGAACCCGGACCCCTTGCGGACGAATGATCAGAGGCCAGCGCCTTATACCACTGCGTCACCGGGGCGACCATTCATTTCCATGTGGCTACTTTACATAGTTGTCTTTATATTTATGAGACACCTAAAATTACACTATTTCACTTTGTGGTGTTCTTTTCACACAATCCGGTCATCTCGATGGATCGAAACATTTGTTGTAGGGTTATGTCTACCACTTGAGCTTCCTACCTGTATTCGCATTGCGTTCACGTCGCAAAGTAGACTGTCTCTATATTTATACGACGCACCTTACATAGAAAGAAATTAAATGCAAAATCCTTTGTCTTTATTTACTTAGGCTCATTATGATTCGCTATGTTATTTGACATTCAATTTCTTTTTTGACTGGAGGTTTAACGACAATCGTGAGCAACTTGATGGGCTATGAGCAGTCGTCCGTCACTAATTTAGGACCACTGATTCCAAGGAAGGGAGAGAGCCAGTGCCGTTAGACAAACACAGTATTCATGCCTCATAGGGATTCGAGCCCGGACCCATCTCGGACGAATGATCAGAGGCCATCGCTTAGACCACTGCGCCACCGGCTGTATCGTTGTGAAGTTTTAGTGATTTTTTGCTTGTTTGGGGGTTTAACGACAATCGTGAGCAACTTGATGGGGTATGAGCAGTCGCCCGTCACTAATTTAGGACCACTGATTCCAGGGAAGGGAGAGAGCCAGTGCCGTTAGACAAACACAGTATTCATGCCTCATAGGGATTCGAGCCCGGACCCATCTCAGACGAATGGTCAGAGGCCATCGCTTAGACCACTGCGCCACCGGGGCGGCCGTATCGTTGTGAAGTTTTAGTGATTTTTTGCTTGTTTGGGGGTTTAACGACAATCGTGAGCAACTTGATGGGCTATGAGCAGACGCCCGTCACTAATTTAGGACCACTGATTCCAGGGAAGGGAGAGAGCCAGTACCGTTAGACAAACACAGTATTCATGCCTCATAGGGATTCGAGCCCGGACCCATCTCAGACGAATGGTCAGAAGCTAGCGCTTAGACCACTGCGCCATCGGGGCAGTTGGTGGTAATCCCGAAGCGTAACGATAAGTCAGAAATGCTTTCCCAAGGTTTAAAAAGACATCTTGGCGCTGAAGTGGTAATTCCGAAGCGTAATGATAAGCAACTAAAATCCCTGACATCGCTAGCTGGCCCTGATACAAGGAAGTTGGAACCAATTACTAATCTGAGAAATTTCAGTCGCTCGTCGTAATGTACGAAGGAATCGCCCAAGGCTGGTGGATATCTAGATTGCCGTACTTGGGGTCACCCAATACGGTGCCACGCGTGAGACCATAATTCCACAACGACTGAGAATATACCCTATGACTACACTGAAGAGCAATTAAATTAGAGATACCTGTCTAGTAACGTGTAGCACCTCCTTTCTGCCTGATGACGGCGGCGATTCGTCTCGGCATGGACTCGACAAGACACCGGAAGCGTTGGGAAGCCATGCGGATTCACGACCCCTGAACAAGCTCCCACAGTTCACGAAGATTTGATGGAGAGAGGCGGGTCAGGGCCTCGAACATCTCTCACGATGGCATTCCAGCTGTGCTTGATAGGATTGAGGTCAGGTTACCTAGCTGGCCAAGGAAGCGAGGTCACGTCGGTGGAGTATTCACCCAACCATTCGGATACAATTTGGGAGCGATGGCACGGTGCATTGTCTTGTTGCAGGATGAGGTCCCCAGTGGGATGTTGAAGACGCACAAACGGGAGCAAATGGTCGTCCAGGATATCGCGGTAACCTTGACCAGTGAGGGACGATGTCACACGTACCAGGGGTCCCATTTCAGTCCACGTAAATAGTTCCCTAGACGAGAATGCCACCCCCACCAGTTTGAAGAGTACACTGCTGGCAAGAAGGATCCGTCGCTTCATGTGGTTTGCGCTGTACTCGTATCCTGCCATCCGCATGTACCAACGTGAATCTCTACTAATCAGTCCAGGCATCATTTTCGCACATGTATAGGATCCAGTGGCGATATTCCCGCGCCCATACTAATCTTTGCACCCTGTCATGTGCGGTCAGCAGCGGTACCCTCGTGGGACGATGGCTTTTGTACCCCATAGCGAGGAGATGGTTCTGGATGGTGTGGCTGCTTACACGTTTTTGTGCACCAGCGTTAAATTGCCGAGTGATTTCTTGCACTGTGGCCAGTCTATCCGCTGTTGCCATGCGAGCTAGCCTCATGCACACGCTGTTGTCCACGGCAGTTGGCCCTTGCAGGGATGGTATTACCGGATTCGATGTACTCACGGAGCACCCGTGACACAGTGGCTCGTGAAAATCCCAGTGCCTGCACGACTTTCGAGATGGAGTGACCCATTCGTCGGGCCCCGACAATTTTCTCACGATCAAATGCGCTTTGATCCTTCGTCTTACCAATACTGCTGCCGACTCTTACTGGTTCCCGTCGCATCACTCCTTATATTGTCGGATCGCTGCATACGTCATGTCGTTTCCGTTTACAGGGCCGCCCACAGCGCCACATTTGCATAACGCCAGCTGTCTCTAATTCAATTGCTCTTCAGTGTGTATGCAACTATTAAGCATGTGTTCTTGTACGGTTGCCAGCACAAAATCTCTTATTATACTTCATAGCTGTGCCGCCCCGGTGGCGCAGTGGTCTAAGCGATGGCCTCTGATCATTCGTCCGAAAGTGGCCCGGGTTCGAATCCTGGTGAGGCATGGATGTTGTGTTTGTCTTACGGCACTAGCTCTCTCCCTTCCCTGCAACCAGTGACCCTAAATTAGGAACGGGCGACTGCTTATAGCTTACTGAGTTGTTCACGGTGGTCGTTAAACCTCCAATCCAATCCAACTTCATAGCTGCAACTATTGAGAAACTTCTGTCTTTCAGAGAAAGGTCAAGTTGATGAAAAGGGCGTCACGTGTTCAAGAGCTTCGACGCTTTCACTCTTTGGACAATTCATTTGATTGGCGAAGAACGTTCAGAAGGCAGTCCCTGGGACGGTCGTCATTTGAGCCGGGTTTGGACCATCACTCGTCTCTGAAGAGATGCACAGTAGGATACAGAGATCTCCGAATGGATGCTATGCCGTACTATAGGAGTCCATGAACTGCTTTTCGGTAACCTGCAAAAATTCTCCAAGAAATGAGATTTCCTGTTTTACCTACATCAAGACTTCTTTCGCCCGAAATTCAGGCTAATAAACTTTACTTGCTGCTTGCTGTTGAACGCAGTTTATGTACATAAAAGATTTTTATACTACAGAATAAATATGAAAATGTGTTAATGGATATTTGCTGCTGCGTAATTACATTATGTTTACATGCCTTACCTTGTTTTTTTTTTTTTTTTTTTTTTTTGATTGGAGGTTTAACGACCACCGGCCCCGGTGGCGCAGTGGTCTAAGCGATGGCCTCTGATCATTCGTCCGAACGGGGTCCGGGTTCGAATCCCGGTGAGGCATGGATGTTGTGTTTGTCTTGCGGCACTGGCTCTCTCCTTTCCCTGGAACCAGTGACCCTAAATTAGGGACGGGCGACTGCTTATAGCCCGTTGAGTTGCTCACGGTGGTCGTTAAACCTCCAATCAAAAAAAAAAAAAAAACGACCACCGGGAGCAACGCATTGGGCTATAAGCAGTCGCCCGTCCCTAATTTAGGGCCAATGGCTCCAGGGAAGGGAGAGAGCTAGTGCTGTAAGACAAACACAACATTCATGCCTTACCGGGGTTTGAACCCGGAACCATCTCAGACAAATGTCAGATGCCATCGCTTAGACCACTGCGCCACCGGGGGGAGGGGGCGGGTGATTGAAGGTTTAACAACTGTGAGCAACTCAATGGGTTATAAGCAGTCCCCCGTCCCCAATTTAGTGTCACTGGTTCCAGGGAAGGGAAGGAGTCAGTGTCGTAAGACAAACACAACACCCATACCTCACCGGAATCCGATCTATACACTATATCGTCGTCAGGAGTTCTTGCGTCTTCTTACTTCCACAGGTCTGGAGACCACGCCTCGTGGATTTTCCATTCAGCATGGTCGTTGATGTTGCCACCTTGTGTCTTGTAAATTTCCAGGGATTCCTCTTATTTCCGGATAATTGCGTGGGATTGATGTTTGATTACTTGCAAGGACTCCCAGTTTGTTGTATGTGCTTGTCTAATCCTATTTTATTTGAAATGTTCCTTATTGCTGCTTTGTGTTCATTAATTCTGGTGGTTAACCTTCGTCCTGTTTCTCCTATGTATGGTAAACCCCATTGACATTCGATTTTATAAACGACTCCTTCCTGGAGTAAAGTAATTTCTTTTTGTTTTAGGGATGGTAAGTATATTTTAATTTTCTTATTTAAACCTGAGGCTAACCTAATTTTATATTTAGTGCTGATTTTCTTTAGTTTTCCAAACAGTCCCTTGTGGTAAGTGACTTTTCTTGTGAATAAATATTCAATTTTCTCTTTATTTTTGCCTGTAGTACCAGTTCTGTTCCTAGTAGGATTTTCTTCTAGTAGTTCACGAATTTCTTTAGAAGGGTAATCATTTTCTAATAAGATTGATTTTAACTTATTTTTATGTTTTTCATTAGCTTCTGAAGATGAATTCAGCTTTTCAAATTTTTCTTTAAATTGTAAAGCTACATTTTTCTTTATATATTTAGGGTGGTCTGATTTATAATTTAAATTTTTTTCAGTATTCTGTGGTAAGATATTTTCCTTCCCACTTCAAAGTAATGTCTAGGTAGTTTAGCTTATTTTCCTTTTGCTCTTCTAAAGGGAATTTCAGGGATTCATCTTGGGAATTAAAACCTTCTAGAATTTTTGATGAATATCCACTCGAATCTTGATCTATGATGAAAAAGATATCATCCATGTATCTAGTATACATGAATAAAATAGGTTTCAATAGGAAGGCTTCTATTTTACTTACGTAATAATTTGCTAGGAGAGGTGCTAATAAAGAGCCCATATCTTTGCTTATAGAAGCAGCCTTGGAATTGAAAAAACATTTTTTTAGATCAAACACTGTAAGATCATAAAGGCCAATTGTTTCTTCTTTATTAAAGCCATGAAACACTACTAGGTCAGATAGGTCATCTGCTATGTAATCTATGAGTTTGTCCAGGTTAATATTCGTATACATAGACACAACATCCAAACTTGCCATGGAAGGGTTTTCTAATTCTGGAAGTTCTATTTTCTTCAAAAGCTCTTCAGTGTTCTTTATGCCTTAGGTTTAGGAAGTAACTTTGATAAATGCAACAGTAAGTAATAATGCAGATTGGACAGAGGAGGATATTTTGAGTCGATAATTCCCGTTAAATATACTCTGACGGAAAAAAAAAATCCCAACACCACGAAAAAATAGTTCTAGAGGAATGAAATGGCGGCAATACATTTATAAAGGTAACATACACTGACGGAAAAAAATCCCAACACCAAGAAGGGGTTGTGTTAGATAAACGACAGTTGGTAGGCGGTGAGAGTACATCTGTAAGATGACGTCTATGCAAATTTCGTTCTCGGCGCATACGTGTGGCGCTAGTAGCGCCCCTCGGAACATGCAAAGCAGGTTTGCTGTAAATATGCGCTGTAACGTTCGTGAGCGTTAGTTATCGTTGAGATTCGACGTAGTGTGTTGATGTTAGTCAAGAATGCCTTTAAGAAGACGAAGAAGCCATTATATCAACAGCTCACGGAGTTTGAACGAGGTCGTGTAATAGGGCTACGAGAAGGTGGATTTTCTTTCCGCAATATTGCAGAACGACTTGGCAGGAATGTAGCCACTGTGCATGATTGTTGGCAGCGGTGGTCAAGGGAAGGTACTGCCTCAAGAAGACCGGATTCCGGCCGGCCACGTGGCACTACTGAGAGGGAAGACCGCCGTGTACGGCGTATGGCCGTGGCGCATCATACCGCGTCTGCGGCAGCAATTCAAGCTGCAGTTGCCACCACAGTGACACAACGAACTGTTACAAATCGGTTGCTTGAAGGACAGCTCCGAGCCAGACGCCCTGTAGCGTGCATTCCACTTACTCCAAACCACTGCCGTTTGTGACGTCAGTGGTGTCAAGCTAGAGCTCATTGGAGGACGGAGTGGAGATCTGTTGTGTTTTCTGATGAAAGCCGGTTCTGCCTGGGTGCCAGTGATGGCCGTGTGTTGGTTAGAAGGAGGCCAGGTGAGCGCCTGCAACCAACCTGTCTGCGGCCGTGACACACTGGACCTACACCTGGAGTTATGGTCTGGGGAGCAATTTCCTATGACAGCAGGAGCACTCTCGTGGTTATCCCACGCACCCTGACGGCACAGTTGTACGTCGGTCTGGTGATTCAACCTGTTGTGCTGCCATTCATGAACAGCATTCCAGGGGGTGTTTTCCAACAGGATAACGCTCGCCCGCATACCGCTGTTGTAACTCAACATGCTCTACAGAGTGTCGACATGTTGCTGTGGCCTGCTAGATCACCAGATCTTTCACCAATCGAGCACGTATGGGACATCATTGGACGACAACTCCAGCGTCACCCCAACCAGCATTAACCGTCCCTGTATTGACCGACCAAGTGCAACAGGAATGGAACTCCATCCCACAAACTGACATCCAGCACCTGTACGACACAATGCATGAACGTTTGCGTGCTTGCATTCAACATTCTGGCGCTTACAACGGTTATTAATGTACCAGCTTTTCACATTTAAAATGGCTCTTCTCGCGCTTACAATAAGCTGTGATCTTGAAACCTTAATCGATTAAATATGTTACCTATACAAATGTATTGCCGTCATTTCATTCTTCTACAACTATTTTTTCGTGGTGTTGGGATTTTTTTCCGTCAGTGTATATACAGCTCATTTTGGAGACCTTCCCAAAATCTTCCTCGTATCCCTGTCATGTGCATAACTTATGCCCTGTCCACCAATTGCTTAGAGCTTGATCTTCCACGTTGATGGTAGTAGACAGCACGCTTAAATTAAGTATTATAGTTTTAAGGCAAATACTGTATATTTCAGTCATTACTATGGCCTTTATCAGTGCGACTACCATTTGTTTCGTTGTCAGATTGGAAAGGTACGTTCTGTAACGGTAACTTCGGGTGACGTGATGCAATGAGAGATTTCCAGATGTATGGAACATGAATGGGGAGCTCAGAGTTACAATTTTGGGAAAACAAAATTTTCAAACTTTCTCGATACCTCAGAACAAAACGATTTTGGGCAGAAGCCAACTTTTTTGTATCGGACTGTCATATTCGTGTGAGCTGTTAAGCTTATACATATATTTAATATACTTTCTTATGGTAATTAGCTGCCACCAGACCAGGATATCTCTGTCGCGACCAACTTACGCTGTTGTGTTGCTCCTCAGAGACATGGTGAAGGAAAAGATGACGTGTAGAGTACAGAGCTGAGCAGTGGTTACACTATATACATTCCTTTATTTACAGCTTAGGGACGAGTATGATGAAGATACATGTCACGTGATAAAACGGTTCTTGATCTTGAGCAAGTCGACATTACAGCACGATCATAGTTCATTCACAGTCCAGTCTATGCAGTACAAGTATGCACATTGCATCAAGAAGTTATTTATATATAGCATTTATATGCTCTTCACAGGTGGCTGGATTTCTCACGTGGAGGATTTCCTTGGCAGACCGCAGTCTGCCATATGATTAGTATTACTACCCATTTACCCACAGGTAATGCAATGTACGAATATACTCTAGTGGCCTTAACCCGCAGGTAGGCACCTAATTAACTCTCTAGTCAGCCGCAGCTGACTAGCGTACGTGCATCTCGAGCGACGACTACAAAACGACCGTTCTCTTCCTATTCGAGCAAAAAGTGTCCTAAAAGTTCGTTACAACTTTTATCCGCTTAAACTCTCTGTATCCCTGTCAGATTGGACTGCGCACAGCCAATCCCGTAAGCGCACGTCTTCGGAGCAAGAGGCCATGTGGTAAATATCTTTTCGCTCCTCAGCTGTCTCTAGCTGCTTGAAACTTTCTGTGCTAGGAAGACATCCCCATGTTCTGTGAACTCCTGCCTCAGCGTGGAATTCACCATGGAAAGAATCTCTCCTTTCCATGGGACCCTGGGCAAACAATATGGCCGACCTGAAGTCATTTTTCTTCCTACAGGGAAAATTTGGCGTTCCACCTACCATTTTGGATTTTTTTCCCTTTTCCCTGTCTTAAATATTTTTACATCATCACAGTCCTCCCTCCCAAGCTTGATGACTGTTTCTTTCAAGTGCCGCCTGACAAGAAACCGGTCACTTCAGTGTATCACCTCTATCCTCTACTGAACTAATCATGATGAGGTACTGTATGTGAGAACATTACTCCTGTAGCCTAACATGAATTCCTGAATGTTGCTATGTGATAACTCTGTGATCACCATTGCTCTTAAAGAACTCTTCGGTACTGGTCTGCAGTTACATGCTCCTATGATTCACTATGATGGATACGATTCAAATCCTGTGCAAACACAACCATGCTACACTGTTCACTAACACTAAACTAAAACTTGATTATTTACACTATCCACTAGTACTACGCTGATACATGATTACTTTACACTTATTCACTAACACTACACTGATACTTATGATTAAATTACACTCTTCACTAACACTACACTGATACTTCTGAACACAATCGCTACTGACTAATATAACTACAGTTCTCTATTTACATCTTCCTCGACAATCCGTCGGCATTTCCATGCTTGGCTCCTGGTTTACACTGTATGGGGAAGTTGTACTCCTGCAAGTTCAGCGACCATCTCAACAACTTCATATTCTTGTCCTTTATGTGATCTAGCCACACTAAAGGATTGTGGTCACTAATTAAGACAAATGGCCTTGGGTCTAAGTAAGGCTTTAACTTTTCAATTGCCCATACCACCGCTAACGTTTCTTCTCTATAGTGGAATAACGCTGCTCAGTCTCGGTCAATTTCCTACTCAGATAAGCTACGGGGGTGTTCTTCACCATTCTTATCTCGTTGGCTAAGTACAGCTCCTAGGCCAACTCCACTTGCATCAGTCTGTACCAATGTATTCTTAGAAGGATAAAAGCATTTGAGTACACCGCCTTCGACTAATTTTGACTTCAGGATTGTAAAAGCCCTCTCACACTCTTCTGTCCACTTAATTCGGTCTGGGTTTTTTTTCCTCAGCGTTTCCGCTAAAGCACTGGATATGTCTGCATATTGAGGGATAAATTTTCTATAATATCCCGTTACTCCTAAAAATGCCCTCACATCTTTTTTTGTGAGTGGGCGAGGCCAAGTTCAGATTCTGTGAATTCTTGACTCCTCTGGGGTTATCCCATCAGGTCCTACATGGAATCCTAGATAGTTTATGCTGGCATTCCCAAACTCACTTTTCCTGGGATTCACCGTAAGCCCTGCTCCTTTGAGTTTTGTCAATAGCACTTCTATGCGCTGAAAGTGTTCTTCCCAGTTTTTGCTGTATATGACTGTCATCCACATATCATTTTGCGAATTCATCGGTCCCCTGTAATACCTTAGACATCAGCCTCAAGTATGTGGCAGGACTGTTCTTTATTCCAAAAGGTATTACTGTGAACTCGTAGAGCTTATCTGTAGTGGTGAAAGCACTACGCTCCTTGGCTCTCTCTGTGAGATTTACTTGCCAATAGCCTTTCGTCATGTCTAACTTGGTCAAGTAGTTGCACGTGTGCAATCCACTGACTAGTCCTTCCACGTTGGGTGTGGGAAATGCATCTCCTTTCGTGATGGAATTCAGTTTTTTGTAGTTTACGCAGAATCTTGCGCTTCCATCCTTTTTGGGTACGAGCACTACAGGTGCAGCATATGGACTCTTGCTCTCCTCCTGTATGACTCCCATCTCTAACATCTTGTCGATTTCTCGCTCAATGAGTTCTTTTTCTTTCTTATTTACCCTATAAGGTTTACACTTGATAGGGGTGTCATCTAGAAGCTCAATATCATGTGTGATGACATCGGTGTTTCCTGGAATCTCAGACAGCATGTCCTGAAAATTTTCTAACAACTTGCCTAATGTTTTTCTCTGAGCTTCCGAGAGATTTTCTCCAAGGTTTAGCTTCGTAGAATTCCCATTAGCCTTCCTGAAGGTTATGCCTGGTATATCCGACCGAATTTCTTCGCCTGCATCTTCTAACCCATAGCACACATTGCTAACAGTTGGATTTCTCCGATGAAACTTTTTCAACATGTTGACATGATGAGTTCTCGGGCAAGGTCCCTCTTCTCCTACATCTATCACGTAGGTGTTTTCCGCCTTTCGGTGAAGTACTGGAAATGGTCCCTTCCATTCCACCTGCATAGCTCTCTTCTTGTTAGGAGTGAGCACTAAGACTTCTCCTACTTCAAATTCCCTAGTCCTAACTATTTTGTCGTACCATTGTGTTTGCTTTGCTTGGGCATTCGCCAAATTTTCATGAGCTAACGACAAGCCTTTCTCCAAACTCCGGTTAACCTTGTCCACGTATTCCAGAATTTCGACTCTCTCCTCTTCAGATTCATCAATTTTACCTCTCAATGAATCCAATGGTCCTCTCACGTTATGGCCAAAAATTAATTCAAATGGTGAGGGTCCTGTACTAGCCTGGGGTACCTCTCGACATCCGAACAACACATAAGGCAGCATCTTATCCCACTCGTCAGGGTTATCTTGACTGGCTCTCTTCAACATTGATTTTGATGTGCCGACATAGCATTCCGCGAGCCCATTGCCCTGAGGATGGTATGGACTCGAGAATAGAGGCTTCACACCTAATTGTGCCCACAATTCCTGGGTCAATTTACAGGTGAACTGCTTCCCTTGGTCCGATAAAATCTTCTTTGGGAAACCAACATGTGAGAACATGACGATTAATGCAGTGACTACCTCTTCGGCCTCGATGGTTGCTAATGCCCTAGCGTCTGGATATCTGCTTGCATGGTCCACCATAATCACGGCATATCTCATGCCTGAATTACTGGTATGGAAAGGACCAACTAAATCAACCGATACACGTGAAAATGGCTCCTCTATGACGGGTAAGTGTTGGAGTTTGCTACGAGCATGATCTCCATGTTTCTTAACAAATTGACACTCTGGACATGAACTTACATACTCTGCTATGTCTCTATAGATGCCTGGCCAATAGAAGTTCTTCAGTACCCTGTCCGTAGTCTTTTTTATTCCTAAGTGACCTGATATGGGTAAACCATGAGCAATTTGTAATATTTTTTTCCTTCAAGTCCTGGGAACTACTAACTTACGACCACTTTCTGTTTCCTTTTGTCTTTATAGACTCTTTTAAACAAGTCTCTCTTCACCTTAAAATATGAAAACGTCTCATCCCCTGGAACAGTTGCCTCAAGCTTTATCCAAACATTCTTTAGACTATCATCCTCTTTTTGAGCTCTACTGAACTCTTCGGTTGTGAAGATCTGATATAATCTTTCTTCACTCTCCATTATCTCTTCCAGGTCCCTATTTTCTACCTCCTGTTCCATATTTTGTTGACTCGAACTCTGACTGCTCAAGCCCAGATCCTGGTGCCTGTCGCTTTCTTGATCTCTATCCCCCATTTCCTGGGCTCTTATCATTCCACGAGTTAGTATTCCACATTCCCTCTGGTGCCGGTTTTCTACATTTTCCTCGATGTTCTTGCTTCCTTTAGTAACCCCTAAATTTTTCTCAATACTCCTACCTCTCTCACTCTTTACTTCCGAATCTTTCCGTTCCTCCTCCTTCTCTGGTTTCTCCTCTGTCTCCCCTTCCTTCATACTCTTATGATCTATTTTCTCTTCCGGAGCATCCCAATCATTTCCAATGATAATATCTCAAGGGATATCTTCCATGACTGCAATTTCATGGGTCTTCACCTCATTATTCACCTCTACTGCTATTCTTGTCACGTCTAGATCTTGTTTACTACCAGTCACTGGGTACACTGTTACTTTTTTTTTTTTTTGATTAGATGTTTAACGACCACCGTTAGTACTCAGTACACAAAGCGCAGGTCTTGGATCTCTGTCATTACAGAGGATAACAGAAATTGAAGGAGAAGAGCGAATGGCAAGTCTATATCCTTCTCTTTTGAAGAAACTGATGAGCTTGTAGGCAGAAAGTTTATGGTAAGGGATAGAGCCAGCAAACATTAGTTCCTTTTTTGGTGATACTGATTGAAGAGCAACAACTGGTTTTTTTCTTAGCATTTTGTATTAATTTAGAAACCAGGAGGGGGAGGGGGAGCCATGTTGAGTAGCGATCAAGTGGATGTTGGCTAATTCATTTTTTAGATTAACTTCTGTGCTACAAACCACATGAGCTCGATGAATGAGAGACTTGAGAGCTGACAGTTTACATTGGTGGAAAGTATGAGAATTGAAAGGAATAATACTATTGGTAGAAACTGGTTTTCGATAGACTGAAATGGACAGAAAAGATCATTATTATTTTTTGAGATGCTGACATCCAAGAAATTTATTTTGCCATCAATTTCTTCATTAATAGTGAATCTTATGGACGGGAATTTGCTATTCCACTTTGGTCCGATACAAAGAAGTTGGCTTCTTTCCAAAATAATTTTGCTCCGAGGTTTAGAGAAAGTTTGGAAATTTTATTTTCCAAAAATTGTAATTCTGAGCTCCCCATTTATGTTCCATACATCTAGAAATCTTTCATTACACACGTCACCTGGAGTTACCATTACAGAACTTACCTTTCCAATCTGGCAACGAAACAAATCGTAATAATACGTAACTTAAGCGTGCTCTCAACTACCCTCAACTTGTTTTTAGTTACGTTCATTGCCTACCACTCATTTTGATCTTCCACACCACCATCCCTGGAGCACTCACTATTTTTACAATATAAAATTACTGAATTCAAACTACGTAAAGTGGTTTTACAAGATATTGCTTCAAACATTATTTTTTTTGTACATCTTAGAACATCAGCTAAAGTTTCCTCTTGCAAGCAAGTCTAGCTTTTTTCCCAGAAAGTTCCACAACCAGATTTCTTTTTTTGAATCTACAGCTGCACGGTACTGATTGCTTAATTTTTCTTTCTACTGATATCTTTCCGTTCCCATTTCTTCATTGTCATTCTCTCTAAAAAAAAAATTATTCCCTCAGATGACAATTTTATTCATCAGGCTTGAAAGAACTTTTATCCTGGAAATCACGAATGTCTTGGATAAATGGTGTAACTCTGAGAATATCAATACTTTTGAACAGCATGCATCAATTCTTACAAATTTCCCAATTAGCCACTTCCATTTTCGGAAATTTTCTGATGCCTTATTAGTCTTAAATGCATATTTATGGGGGAGTAACATTTAACATAACAGGATAGTGGAAGCATCATGATTACGAGAAAAATCTTCACTCCG
Source organism: Macrothele yani (assembly GCA_039090855.1). Lineage (NCBI taxonomy): Eukaryota > Metazoa > Arthropoda > Arachnida > Araneae > Macrothelidae > Macrothele > Macrothele yani. The sequence continues at coordinate 15,993,016 of CM077028.1, forward strand.
TCCATCTTCCGTTTTCGGAAATCCCATTTTCAAGCTGAAATACAAATATTTATGGAATGAAAGAGCATTGAACCACAACACTGGGCAGAAGAAACATCGCGAGAAAAAAAAATGCCCGCTTACGGGGGAAATCTTCACTCGTTCTAACTTCCTGTTTCGAAAGTTTCCAAAGACGGAATTCCATCCTCAAACGGAAAACAAACCTCCTACTACCACAAGTTTCCTCAACATTTGTGTTCAGTTGTGCATCGATCTCGAGTATAACACAAACGATAATGGAAAACACGGAATTCCTCGAATCCGTGGAAGAATCTCATTGCTAAAGATCATTTGGTAATAATTGCGCCATCTTAACTTTCGTTTTGGGGAATTGTTGCCCCTAGTTTCATGCTGAAATACAAACATTTATACAATAAAATGATATTGAACAACAATACTGGACAGCCACATTGGGGGGGGGGGAGAATTACGATACGAGAAAAACTTTACTCAGTAACGTACATTTTCAAAAGTTTTGAAAAACGAAATACCGTCCCCAGTTGGAAAATGGCTCCACATTACCCCCACTAACCTTCAAAAAAATTATCTTCGGCTTTGCATCGATCTCGAGTATGACCTAAATGATGACGGAAAAAAGCGGAATTCCACGATTCTGCGGGAGAGTCCCATGTATGGGGTAACATCAGCTTGGTTCAAGAATCAAGAAAAGGATTAAAACATTTTCTGAGGTGTTGTGACGAAAAGACTTGCGGCCAACTTCTGGCGAAATGCCAGTTCATATCGCCACTAAAATGCAAAATTCAAACACACATAAAAACAATGAAAATATTTAAATATGTAGAAAATTTGTACTCCTGCTGCTGTTTTAAACCTTAGAATTACTACTTAATTGTTTATTTAACTATCTTAAACAAGGTATGGAACCTTCATGGCGCCTATGGCAGGGGCCACCATAGTTATGGCCCTGGTTTGCAGGCCTGTTGAATACCCATTAAAAAACTTATGACTAATTCAACTAATGCGAGGTGTGCAAGAAAACATATTTAACTGCCATTATGTTTGGAAGAGCCTGAGAAAGTGGATGCAGTCTTTGACGAAGATAACTCGACACCCTCTGCAGCGTCATGAATTGAAAATGACACTTTCAGGTTTTTTTTTTTTTTTTTTTTTTGATTGGAGGTTTAACGACCACCGTGAGCAACTCAATGGGCTATAAGCAGTCGCCCGTCGCTAATTTAGGGTCAATGGTTCCAGGGAAGGGAGAGAGCCAGTGCCGTAAGAAAAACACAACATCCATGCCTCACCGGGATTCGAACCCGGACCCCGTTCGGACGAATGATCAGAGGCCATCGCTTAGACCACTGCGCCACCGGGGCGGCGACACTTTCAGGTTAACAGCTTGTTCTATGATTAACGTCTACAGAGCCTTGCACTGAGAACTTTGACTACAATATGAATAAATCTTATTGGCATTTAGATCTTATATTTTAATTTTATTATACACAGACAATATTTCATTAAACACATGAAATGAATAATTGTTACCTGTGAAACCACTGGCTTTTGCTGTTCTGACAAGATTTAGTGGTTTCTAAATTTTGTATGATATACACCGATGAATCATTACATTATGACCACCTACCTAATAAGCTGTAGGACCTCCTTCAGCCGGTGAAACAGCGGCCACTCGGCGAGGCATCGATTTGATGAGGTGGTGATGGCTATCCTGGGGTATCTGGTACAAAATGTTAACAGCAGGTCCTCCAGTTCCTGTACATTTCAGGGTGGTGGTGATTTAGCTCGAACCCGCTTTTCCAAGTCGAACCACAAATGTTCGATTGGATTCACGTCAGGTGAATTTGGAGGCCACAGTATTAACAGAAAGTCACCAGCATGTTCCTCGAACCACTCCTTGATGATTCTGGCAGTGTGGCATGGCACGTTATCCTGTTGGTAATGGCCATTATTAGCAGGGAATACAGTTGCAATGAAAGGGTGAACTTGGTCCACAACAAAGTTCAGACAATTGACAGCTGTCAGGGATTGTGCTAATGGGATAATGGGGCCTAAAGTGTCCCAAGAAAACATAGCCCACAGCATAACACCACCGCCGCCGGCCTGTTCACGCCCAACAGTGCATCCAGGTGCCATAGCCTCTGTTAGTAATCGACATATCTAGGTTCGGCCGTCTACATGATGCACCAGGAATTTTGATTCATCAGACCAGGCGACTTTCTTGCAATTGTCAACAGTCCAATCTCGACAATATTGGGGCCATTTCATGCATTGTTGGCGATGATATGCAGTGTGAGTGGGGACCCGGCTGGGACTTTGGCTACACACAGAAAGCTGCGATAAACTGTGTGCTGTGACAAATTGCCCTGATCACCACTGTTGTAGTTGCGGGTGATTTGTCGCACTGTGGCCCTGCGGTCAGTGTGAACAATGTACAAGTCTCCACTCCCCTCTGGCACCAATGAGCTGCAGACGACACACAGCTGGACGGCGGTTTGTCCTTTGGCCATCTGTGCACCACTTTCGACACGTACTCACTACAGCGGCACGTGAACAACCCCCAAGCCGCGCCGTTTCCGAGGAGCCGCGCCATCACAATTTGTCCCTTTATCAAACTCCGATAAATTGGCAGCTTTTCCCATTCTGACTCCGAACTGAAAACAGGTCCTCGGGTTGTATATATACTGCTTTGTGAACTTCACCTGTGCCACTGTTTGGTCTCCAGGCACGCCAATTTCTCTAAGCTGGCAGTGGCCATAATGGAATGGCTATATACAAATAGAAGTTATCGCTCTTTCTACATATAAAACATGGAAAGAGCAATTACTTCTATTTAATGGAATGGCTTATTGGTGTAGTTCATGAGACATAACACTATTTAGGATAACATATTTTATAAGAAAACTGAATCAACTAATAAATAAGCCCAATACTTAAAAATAGCATTAGAATCCAGTTTAATACGTGTCAATGGAAAGACTACTTAGATAACTGCCGAGCTTCTGTGTTCACTCAAGTATCTTTTTCAAGGCACAAACAATATGCAGACTATAACTGATAAAAATATACACTATAACAATGGTCTGATACACCTACTGCCAAACTTGTTCCATGATACATTGGGTGTATCCTCTACATACAGTTATTCAGGTTTAGAAACGCCCAAAGAAAGTTCAGCTATGATGTGGAGATAAGTTCACCAAGGGCGCATTACAGATTTTTTCTCATCCTTAGCCAACCTGTTTGGAATGTGCTGGTGGCTACTCCATCCCTTTACATGCTGATGGCTGCCAAAAGGTCTGTATTAGCAAGTCCAAGAGACCATTTGCTGCCAGGACTGATGAGCAACAGAGGGTTGTTAAGTATGGCAAGCTTACTAGTGTTGTCAAGGGAAGTTCCATCCAAAAGAACAACTCCACTCTACAATGAACTGGAACTTATTGCACTATGTACTTCTGCTAAAGGAACATTGATAAGAGAGAATATTGAAATATTTCCTCACCAGGAGGCATGTAATGATTACTTTTTAACCAAATTACCATATAAATGGACTGTTTTGTTAGACCGGGATTCCAGGTAAACTATAACTAAATTGTATCATAAGGAGCTGTATGGTGCACTACTGCATTATGAGTTACACATATGTGCACATTGGTCACTTTAATTTTTGCTTAATTTAAAATTTGTCAGTTATAGCCTGTATGCTGCTTGTGTCTTGAAAAAGTCAGTTGTGTAAGAGCGAAAGTTCAGCACAGTTACCTCTACATCTCCTTTTACACCAATTAAACTGGATTTTAACACAGATCTTCATGCTTTGTGCTTGTTTATTACCATATCTTATGTTACTGACAGACCATCTGTGAACAAAAACATTTTTTCATGTAAATAAATACAAACAGGCACACTATGGCATAAGTTAGTGGTCTTTTAATGTGAATTCCTGTACCCTTCAGCAGTTAAATTTAATCAAGCCAAAAAAAAAGTGACAAAGATTGCATGCTTCTATTTAACAATAAACAATTTCATAATAATTTAACTAAAGTATTAAAACTATGCTACATTTGCTGTATTAGATTTTTAATAATAAACACCAAAATAAATTATGCTTTATGTTTTTACCCTTTTGGTACCTACTGTATTTCATTTTGCAAAACATTGTTTATTTGACCTAAAACAAGCATCCCGTTTTGTAATTTATTTTATTTAAAAGTTGCTACATAGAAAAATGTCGGCTGCATTATATTAGGCTTTTATATATGATGACAAAAGAGCTGACGTCAATAGCAAAGTTCGAACCAGAGAATAAAATTCCTTCATAAATGTGTATTAGTAATCCATGTGTATGTACATATGTAAATACACTACTAACATTTTACATTTAAGATGAATTAAATATATTTGAATGGTTCTCAAAACCAATTACATGATTTATATCTGCATTGAACTTTTTCTTTCTTGAAAGAAAATGGAAGGTTCAGATTATGAATACCACACACTAAAACCTGATGCATCACAATACTGTAACTATAACAATTTCATACTTTGTGGCATTTCATTTATAAAGTGCAGATGTGTTTTCAGAGACAAGAAATTATTCAAGACCATAAAATTCCACGTGATGTTTTTATTGATGGTGATCTACGAAATGAATGAATGATTACACACTCTTGAGTAAACATGTACAGTAAATAATACAGAATACATTAACTGCTGAGAGTTACCAAATATAGATGATAAAGAACCAACTACCTTAAAGATAGTTTACATGTTTTTATCATAAATAAACATCACACAAAGGCAAACTATTTTGTTGACGAATTACATAAAAAAAAACACATTATGAAACATTAAACTATATTTATTATTTCTGAGAAAACCATTTAACTTTAGACAACAGTTATAAACTATGACTTGATACAACTTCAACAATGAATTAAGCTACACAGTAGCAAATTACATAAATCTATAATTTTTACAAGTGGAAAATACACTTCATAAGAAAACAGAAACAGGCTTAGTAATATAAGCCAAATTTACTGTCCACCAATGGTGCACAAACACAAAAATAATATTTCTTAAGGCCAAGCAGCAGTATATTTGGTCTTCAGAAATATTCTGTATTACTGAAAATACATTTTCAACAGTGAAAGTGTAAAAAGATGGACCAGAAATCAGCCATTTTCATGAACAAACACCATGCTATCATCTTTCAATGATCTATCTGATTTTTTAAACAACATATCTGTGTTTTGCTTGCTGACTTCTTATTTTTTGAGGCTATTTTTAGACAGATTCCACACTGAACCTGGAAGATGACCTAGCACAAGAAATCAATACGTCACCAAGTGCAACAGTGAAACCTCCGAATAACGGTCACTGATTAGACTGGAAAAAACCACTGAATAACGATCACTGTTTGGAATGGGAAAAAGTGACTGTTGTTGGGAGGTGGCTGTTGTTCAAAGGTTAGACCTATGTTAACACTGCTAGTCCACTGTGTTTGTACAAAAGCAGAAGTGTATGAAACTAACGCACACACAAAACATAGCAGCACTTTCTCCAAACACTGAGTAAAACTCAGTATGATAAATAAATAAATAAATCGTAGTGTAGAAGATTTTTGGAAAACAGTGTATGATGTCTCTAGACTTAAAGAATCTTTAAATATAGCAAGCTAGGAAATTAGGGTTAGAATACACTATAAAAAAGAAAAATGTTAGACAGTGAAGTGTAATGGTAGTTAGCTGGTTGTGTGACAGAAGGCAAAAATGAAACTGACAGGGAACAAAACAAAAGATACTGCTGCAGTCAATGAGCAATTTTCCAGGCACCATTTACCAATTCCGGATTGCCCAGTGGAAGACTGAAACACACACCAGATCTGGAGCTCGCCTCATGCAGAACTAAACTTTAGCTTCTTTGTTCTTACTGAAGTACAGCATTGTAAGTGCTGTAACCCAACACATGGTTCCCAAAGATTAATTCTTTTAGCAATAGTCTTTTCCCCTATCATATAACTTTTACAAAAGTACTGAAGGAACTACGTGAAATCTTAGAGACAAGGAGTCCATTAGATCACCTTCAGAGCTGACTGGGGTGTCTGTTGATCACAGGTTTCGTTGTTCGGGGGTTATTGCCAATCCTACGGCAGCTGTTCTGTACCAACTAAAACTTGCCATTGTTTGGAGATGTCCGTTAATGGAGGTTCCACTGTACTTCAAAACTAATATATACACACCTTGGAGTGAGAATGAAATGTTCATATGTACATTGCAAAAATATAGGGTTATTATACATAACATGTTTGTACTTCTAGGACTTGGCAACTTCTACATACATACGCATGGGAGAAAGATAGCAGTGATAAACATGAAGACATCATGTGACACAACAGAACACTAGTTCCCATAAAACCTCCTAGATGCAGTCTTTTCTATGCATGCATATAGCACAGCTCAGATAGAAAATTAAATGTGACTTATAGCACGTATGCATCTGTTCATGGCTTAAAAACAATATATTGTCCGTCCCCTTGATGCATCCCTTACATAAAGTTCCTTCTGATAGAATGAAAATTAAGATGTCTTAAAAGTAAATTTAACATGTAAATTTGGGTGTACAGAATGTGTCTTTTGGGATCTCAATGTTTCTGATATAACCACTTACATAAGAAAGTGTGCACAAACATAATTAAATGCGCCAAACAATTGTCATTAACATGGTGCCGATATGTTCTGCCAATCTAGAATCTCCGGCTAAAGTAAAACTTATTAACCCTACCAAACTTGCATTACCATGGCTTTAATATGCAGTTATATTAGGCCACTTGAGATACATAGGTCTCAAAGCATTTATATTACTATAAACATGAAAAATCCTATAAATGTCTTAACTCTTCGATCACCTGGTTTATAATTTGCAAAATGTTTAAAATTACCTTTTATTAGCAGTTCTGCATCTTATGTACCATCTCACACATCTAAAGAGTTTATCAGAAGCTGAGTAATGGATACTAGTGTTTTTACAGAAAATCACAACAAAACACATATTAACCTCAAATTACCTATCCAAATATTACGTGTGCAACTTAATTCTTGGCCACAGGCACGACACGTTGACAGCAAATTATAACAAATCGAATATGTACCTAATCAGGGAAATAATCCCTGTCGTGTTGGATACATTTGAGCCATTGGTCAGGGAGCTGCCAAGTGCCACTGCGGAAAAAAGAGGGCTGTTTCGAGTTGATAAAGTCATCAATACTTGTGTGGACCTCCTCGATAGAAGTTGAGTGCATATCACTCAGGTGATGTTGCAGGGAGCAAAAGAGGTGATAATCCGATGGGGCGACATCTGGAGAATACGCCGGGTGGGACAAGATCTCCCATCCCAGATCCGTGATAGTGTTTAAAGTCGTTTTTGCGGTGTGAGGACGTGCATTATCCTGAAGCAACAGGACCGACCTTCTGCCCTTGCCGGTTTATGGCCTTTTCGCCTCCATTGCGTCACTCACATGAATGAGTTGGTGACAATAATGCTCAGCATTGACCGTTTCACCAGGTTTGAGCAACTCATAGTGTACAACATCGCGCTGATCCCACCATATGCACAGCGACAACTTCCTGGCATGGATATTCGGTTTGGAGGTACTGGTGGTAGGCTGACCTGGATAAACCCACGATTTGCACCACTTAGGATAATTGTAGAGGATCCACTTCTCATCACAGGTCAAAATCTTGTGGAGGAAATCTGTCTTCTTGAATCTGAAGAGCAAGGACACAGAAACATCGTAGAGCCTAGACTTGTTCGCAGCTGTGAGTTGGTGGGGTACCCAACAGCCCTCCTTGTGAATCCATCCAAGCTTGTGCAGGCGCTTTGCAATGGCTTGCCGTGTTACTCAGAGTTCCTGGGCGAGCTCCGACTGGGTGCGAAGGGGATCCGCTTCCAACAGTTGTTCCAGTTTGTCATCGTCAACTTTCTGTGGCTGTCCCGGATGTTCTGCATCACGGAGATCGAAATTTCCCTGCTTAAACCACTGGAATTACTTCTTACACGAACTGTAGGACACAGCAGCCTCACCCAAAACAGCACAGATCATTTGCTAGGCTTCCTCGGCACTGTTTTTCAGCTGAAACGCAAACAGGAGGCAGTGCCTCAAATGTTGCTTCTTGAACGACATTACTTTCACTGTCAACTTTCGTCCCTTCTGTCACTACAGCTGTAAGTGGTTACAATTGCCTGGAAAGCTGTTGGATGGCACTGCAATCAGCCATTATCACACACAGCTATTTGCATTTGCCAACGTTCTATGATCGCTTACAGTTAGGGGCCAAGAATTAAGTTGCACACCTAATACATGACACCAATAGGGAAAAATTAAACAGTGGGTTTCCTAAAAAAAAAAAAAAAAAATGGAGGAAACTTTCTGACATAGTGGTTTAGACATTTTAAAGTGCAAACCTTTCAAGACTGTCATGACTTAACCACTGTTGCAAAATTTTAATTGAAGTCCTTACAGAAATAGCTAGACACAGTACATTACAAATTTGATAACACTGAAGTTCAACAAGTTTCTGAATCTGCAGATGAGATTACACAAAAAGGGTTTTAAAAATGGGTAAAATGCACTTTCACAGAAAAGTACACTGAAGAGCAATTGAATTAGAGACAGCTGGCGTTATGCGAATGTGGCGCTGTGGGCGGCCCTGTAAACGGAAACGACATGACGTATGCAGCGATCCAACAATATAAGGAGTGATGCGTCAGGAATCGGTAAGAGTTGGACGCAATATGAGTAAGACAAAGGATCTAAGCGCATTTGATCGTGGGCAAATTGTTGGGGCCCGACAAATGGGTCACTCTATCTCGAAAGTCCTGCAGGCACTAGGATTTTCACGAGCCACTGTGTCACGGGTGCACCGTGAGTATATCGAATCCGGTAAAACTATCCCTGTGAGGGCCAACTGCCGTGGACAACAGCGTGTGGATGAGCGGGGTCATCGTCAGCTAGCTCGCATTGTAACAGCAGATAGACGGGCCACAGTGCAAGAAATCACTCGGCAATTTAGCGCTGGTGCACAAAAACGTGTAAGCAGCCACACCATCCAGAACCATCTCCTTGCTATGGGGTACAGAAGCCATCGTCCCACGAGGGTACCGCTGCTGACCACACATCACAGGGTGCAAAGATTAGCATGGGCGTGGAAACATCGCCATTGGACCCTACCCTAGACATGTGGGAAAATGTTGCCTGGACTGATGAGTCGAGATTCACGTTGGTACATGCGGATGGCAGGATATGAGTACGGCGCAAACCACATGAAGCGATGGATCCTTCTTGCCAGCAGGGTACTTTCAAGCTGGTGGGGGTGGCATTCTCGTCTGGGGACTGTTTACGTGGACTGAAATGGGACCTCTGGTAGGTGTGACATCGTCCCTCACAGGTCAACGTTACCGGGATATCCTGGACGACCATTTGCTCCTGTTTGTGCATCTTCAACATCCCACTGGGGACCTCATCCTGCTACAGACAATGCACCGTGCCATCGCTCCCGAATTGTATCCGAATGGCTGGATGAACACTCCACCAACGTGACCTCGCTTCCTTGGCCAGCTAGGTCACCTGACCTCAATCCCATCAAGCACATCTGGAATGCCATCGAGAGAGATGTTCGAGGCTCTGACCCCCCTCCATCAAATCTTCGTGAACTGTGGGAGCTTGTTCAGGGGTCGTGGATCCGTATGGCTTCCCAACGCTTCCGGTGTCTTGTCGAGTCCATGCCGAGACAAATTGCCACCGTCATCAGGGCGAAAGGTGGTGCTACACGTTACTAGACAGGTATCTCTAATTCAATTGCTCTGCAGTGTATATACAGAGAGAAGCTGAATAGATATCTCCTTCTGATTTTGCTGGACTAAATAGAATGGATGGTAGCACCTAATATAACTTGTATCCACTGCAGCTGCAGTAATGGCAATGCTTACTGTTAGAAGCTGAAAGAATTTCAATCAACTCCATGAAAAGCTATTTATACACAAAATCAATGGTGCTTTTGTTTAAAGTAAAAAAAAAAAAAAAAAAAAAGATGCAACTATGGAAAAAAAAATACTAAAATCCAAATCATGAGAACCAAATCACCAGAGAAAATATATTTATGAGAACTGATAAAAAAACAGGGGTATACACTGCTCACTACACAAAGCACACCAGTAGGAAGTACTGATGGCACGAGTAATTCCTTCTTGGGAGTTCATTCATCATTCACACAAAAGTGACATTCACGAATGGTAATTCAAACGAATGGTCATTCAGTTTGCACTTCCAGTTATCTCACTATACACACTTACTGATAAAAATCATTCTTTGCTGTGATCTCAGATATCAACAACCAATAACACAAAAATCAGAATTCATTCAGAATGGTCATTTACTTTCCACTCCCAGTTGTCTCACATACACTTACTTACTGAGCAAACCACTCTTCGCTGTTATTCCAGATATCTACAACCAATGACACTAAAACAATACAGAGTTCATTCATCATTCATGCAAGTCATTCACAATGATAATTCAAATGAATGGTCATTCACTTTGCACTCACAATGATAATTCACAATGATAATTCAAATGAATGGTCATTCACTTTGCACTCCCAGTTATCTCACTACACTTACTAATGAAATAATTCTTTGCTGTGATCCCAGATATCTACAACCGGTAACACCACAAACATAGAGTTCATTCATTATTTATGCAAAAGAGACATTCATGAATGATAATTCAAATAAATGGTCATTCACTTTCCACTCTCAGTTGTCTTACTACACTTACTGAGCAAACCACCCTTTGCTGTGATCCCAGATATCTACAACCAATAACACTAAAAACATTACAGAGTTCATTCATCATTCATGCAAGTTATTCAGAATGACCATTCAAATAAATGGTCATTCACTTTGCATCCACTTCCGGCTGGTTGTCTCACTACGTTCACTGAGCAAATCATTCTTTGCTTCAAAGCGCCTGTGAGACAAGAACCGAAACTGGTAAACTGCTCAAAAGAGCAGGGGCTTAGTTCACCGTTCATGATTAATCTCCGCTTGTCATGAACACACCATTCAAATGACTCACATTTCATTCCCGTTCTTAAGTTTCACCATATTTCCTATCTGACTGCTGATTTACATAATGGTTAAACACTTATTAATTCTTGACATTACTTTCGCTATTGGAGATTTATTTCTAAACTCATGAGAGTAGAATAAAGCTGAACCTGTTGCAACTTCAGTGTGTGTTGCAGTAATGCCGGATTGAATGATCATTCACAGAGGTGTGAGCGAATCCTTCACCATTCACGGTGAAGATTCATTCATTGTGAACGAATCGTTCATGAATGGGCCATCACTACGAGACACACTGAAGTGCGACTCAGTGTGTGTCACAGAAATGGTGGATTGAATGAGCATTCATAGGGATGAGAGTGAACCATTCACCATTTACAGTGAAGAGTGATTCGTTGTGAATGAATCGTCCATCATTACAAGACACACTGAAGTGTGACTCAGTGTGTGTCGCAGTAATGGTAGACTGAATGATAATTCAGAGTGGCAAGATCAAACTGCTCATGGTGAATGGTTATTTGTTGTGAACAAACTGTTCAGGAAAGGCTCATTACTAATAGGAAGTACAACTGTGGTAAGTATAGATGATATTGTACACAAATGGCAACAGTGCACATCTTGAAGATGCATACAAATGTTACAACCATGTAGAAGTTCAAAATGGCAATTAAATCAGAACATTGGTCTTGTGTTTCTGTAGGCAAAGACAGCTTTGCAGGCTATTGTCCTTCAACAGCTTACTGAAGCGCATGGGGAAAATGCAATGTCACATCAACATGTTGGGGAATGATGTCAGGAGTTTGCAAAGGTAGGGATACTGCAACCAATGACAACTGTAATGAGAGTTCAAGAAGTTCTTCAAAGGAAATCAATTGCACCTACAAATCTTTCCACTGTTGGAAGATCACCTTAAAGAATGTTGTTTCACCATAGGTGAAGAAGCGGAAATCACATGCTGTGTTCTAGCAGCACAAACAAGAATTTTATGCTGAGGGAATAAACAAGTTCGGAACATACGGCAACAAGGGCTTGAATTGACATTTTACTTTGCATATCCAATTCAAAGTATTAAACAGGCTGGTAAGAAATTACAGACTTTAAAAACCTTACTTTCTGGTCAACCTATGTACGTTGTAAAGGAAGAAATATGGTAAGATGCCAATAAATACTGATGAGGGATTTTCATTTAATCAAAATTAGAATTTTCAATGTTACATTGGACAATTAATGAAATAAATGAAGATATGGGATTATGTGAATCAAGACATTAGGATATGAAAAATAATTTAGAAAATTCAGACTATTGACACATATAAGGGTTTACTCGCTGCTTTCTGTTGGAAAACAAAAAGTTTTGTCTCCCCTTCATCATCTCTTTCTGTTGAACTATGATACTAAACCATTTTGGTACACAGGCATTAACATACAGGGTCTACCAAAACTAGTTACCAATTTAAAAAAAATCATAACGTGATTTGAGTGCAGCAACTTAACAACAAAAAGTTATATTGTATTGATAAAACCTCCCCCCCCCACCTTTCTTGACAACCTGCTTTGGAATCTGAAAAATGGTGCTAGTGCTGTCAGAAATCCAAAATGGCAGACTTTGCAGGCAATGAGTGTGCAGCATGCATTTCACAGCCTGACAAAGATCATTCTGCACCTAATTTACAGTTATATTTTAAAATAAATATCATAAGGAGCCTCCTTAAAGTTCATCCATCACCAAATGACATCCACACTTCGTATCAACAGGATGCATAGCATATCATGAATAAGGCCAAGGTCAACCAGCTATCTGGACTTGAAGTTCACTAATGCTAGGATGGGTCAAGGAGAAATTGGACCTCCAGATTTGATGCCACCTGACTTTTTTTTCTTATGGGGCTGCATTAAGAATCGAGTATATAAAGCCCCTTTACCAACTACCATTAAAGAACTGAAAGAAAGGATTGATTGTAGCAGCTGCTGCTACTGTAATTGAAGATACACTTTTCTAAGTATGGGATGAAATTTGCCACAGGAGTTGTATGTTTGTTAAGTAACATGTGGTGAACAAACAATACACTTGCAAAAAAATAAATAAATCAGGTTTGTATCTATAAAATATCATTTGCTTTATGTTTAGTCTTCATTCCCAAGTTTTTTTGTTTTGTTTTTTTAATTATGGGTAATTTTGGTCAACTCTGTATATTCACATCTACAAGTGTACAAAACACTTATGGCCAGAGTGAGGGAACAAATACACAAGGAACTTAGTATTTCTCACATCTGCTAGACATGCTAGACAAACAAAATGTAGCGAGAACCTTTTGGATGATTGTTATTAGGTATATAACAATTTGTCATCTAAATAATAAAGGTAAGCAGCACTTGAAAATAATTATGGGAGATTTCAATGCAAAAATAGGGCAACGGCAACAGAATGAAACTTCAGTAGGTAAATTCGGTCACGGCAACAGAAACCAGCGTGGAAATACTCTCGTTGAGTTTGCAGAGGCAGAAGGGTTTTTCATCTTGAATTCCTTCTTCAAGAAAAAGCCACACAGGAAATGGACATGGAGACATCCAAATGGGACGACAAGTGAAATTGATTTTATTATGTGTAACAAAAAATTCGTCATAGAAGACTGCAGTGTGCTAAACAAGTTCAACACAGGTAGTGACCATAGATTGGTGAGATGTAAGATGCACCTCAACACTAAACTTGAACGTGGCAAGCTCATAAGACAAACAAAATCTATTGACATAACCAACCTTAAAAAACACCATAATACCTTCAAGTTGGAACTGAAGAACAGGTTCTCTGCTTTAGAAGGCCTAACATCGGAAGAAGTGGACATCTCTGAAGTTAACAGAAAAGTAACCAAAGCTCTTATGGAAACAGCAACAAAATTAGCTGGGTCTAAGAACAAGTTGCATGTAAATAAATTATCAGGAAAAACAAAAATGTTGATGCAAAAAAGAAGAGAGATGAGGACAACTAAAGAAGATGTGACTTCCAAAGTGGAATATATAGAGCTATGCAAGACAGTACGAAAAAGTATCACTGAAGACGTAAGAAAATTCAACTGTGAACTAGTGAGGAAAGCAATTGAAAACAACCAAAGCCTAAAGATAGCAAAGGGACATCTCAGTAAGGGAAGAAAACAGATTATGGCACTGAGAAAAGAAGATGGTTCTGTAACAAGAAATAGAGGCGAAATTTTGACAAGAGTGAAAGATTTCTACTCCAAATTATATGAAAGGGATGATACATGCACTCCAGACATCATGAAAGATACCAATACCAGAGTTCCTCCAGTCCTTCCAGCAGAAGTTGCACATGCAATCAAGAACATGAAGCGGGGAAAAGCTCCAGGAGAAGATGGAATTACTGTAGACATCATACAAGAAGCAAGTGGAGAAATCGAAACAGTACTCGCCCAAATTTTCACTCGATGCCTTAATGAAGGAAAGATTCCTGAGGATTGGAACACCGCTACAATGATCCTGCTACATAAGAAAGGTGACATTGAGGATCTCGGAAACTACAGACCTATCAGCCTCCTATCAGTAGTTTATAAAATCTTCACTAAAGTTCTTTCACACCGCTTGAAGGTAACACTGGACATGGCTCAACCGAGAGAACAAGCTGGATTCAGGAGTGGCTACAGCACAATAGATCATATCCATGTGCTGAGAGAACTAATTGAAAGAGCGAGGGAATATGAACTTCCATTGTGCATGGCTTTTATCGATTATGAAAAAGCCTTTGATTCGGTGAAACCATCAGCAGTTACAATGGCTCTGAAAACCTGCGGTATTGAAGATGCATACATTAATATTATTAATAACATCTATGAAAATGCAAGTGCAAAGATTAGGCTGTTTGAAAATACAACACACATAAAAATTGGAAAGGGAGTGAGACAAGGTGACACCATATCTCCGAAGCTCTTTAATGCCACATTGGAGGGTGTTTTTCAGTCACTGAGCTGGGAAAACAAGGGGATAAAGATTAATGGAGATTATCTAACCCACCTTCGTTTTGCTGATGACGTAGTCATTTTTGCAACTAGCCCATCAGAGCTGCAGAGTATGATCCAGGAACTTGCTGACAAGAGTAAAGAAGTGGGATTAAAAATGAACTTTCAGAAGACAAAAGTGATGTTCAATGCTTTTACAAGAAATGAAGATTTATCGATTGATGGAGAGAAGCTGGAGATAACAGACACGTACGTTTATCTTGGACAGCAGATATCAAGTGAGGGTCACATTGATGAAGAAATTAATCGGCGTACAAAACTTGCCTGGAGAGCTTTTGGAAGAAACAGCATAATTTTCAAGAGCAATATGCCATTATGTCTTAAAAGAAAAGTGTTTGATCAATGCATCCTTCCAGTGCTTACGTATGGTGCAGAGACGTGGACCTTAACTAAAAGAGACATACAAAGGCTGCAGACAACTCAAAGAAGCATGGAGAGGTGCATACTTGGTGTAACCAGGAGAGATAAGAAGAGGAACTCGTGGATCCGAAAAATGACAAGTGTGGAAGACATCATGATCAGAGTTAAATCCCTGAAATGGCAATGGGCTGGACATACTGCCAGAAGGACAGATCATCGATGGACAGCCGAAATTTTAGATTGGATTCCAAGGGACAGGAAAAGACCCAGAAGAAGACCACATGGGAGATGGGTGGATGAAATTCGAAAGTATGCAGGGGTGATATGGAGGAGACTGGCACAAGACAGACCGTTGTGGAGGAAACTTGGGGAGACCTTCGTCCAGCAGTGGATTGATAATGGTTGACAATGATGATGATGATATAACAAAACACAACAAATAAATAAATGGCACAATACTGAGACCATCAGACAAGTAAGGTAGTGCTGCAAAAAAAAAAAAAAAAAAAAAAATGCAGCAACAGGTCTTTAAAAATTCACATTTTTTAAAATGAATTCAATGACAGAAAGCATATAGGTTTAGAAAACAAACAGAAGGGGATCCATTGGCAATAGAGCATTTTCCTTGAACACACAGTTTGAGACTAATCTACTAGAGGAGATGTACTTTTCCCTTGTCCTCCTGTATAAAGAACATAATTTTCAGTACTCCCTCTCACTGCAATTATCATTTGTAATAACTGACTTTTGAACAGATATATGCTCCTACATGGGTGAATGAGGCATCGGCAAGAGAACAACACAATGCAATGAATAAAGATGACTGCTACACTACTGAGGTAGGAAAAATAAAACACTACATCACATTTTTGGTCCCCCCAACTTTAAAATATATGGAGATATTATTGATTAAGTGCTAGAAGGGTCAACTTTTTCATGATTTTTGATATATTAAATTGCACGAAATTCATTTTAAGTCTTACAGTTAGTGGCCTTATTTCAGCAATCAGATTACAATGAATTGCTATTATTTCACCATTCACCACTAGCAGCTCCTCAGGAAGCTTCAAAATTACATTCCCCTGGAACAGAAACAAAACCATCATCGTCCATTTGAGTAAGCTAACATTTCATAACCCATGACAACGAAATTTCAAGTAACTTAGAACAGTTGCTTGGTACTTCATTGCACTTGAATGGAAATAGGGAGATACAGGTTTGGTTCTTGCTCCAGGGCAATCTAATTATCAAGTTTTCTGAGATGTTACATGGTGAAAATTCAGTATCATAATCCATCAGTGAAAATAATATACTTGTTAATATCCCATGTGTTATTTCTTCCTTAATTTCTTGAAATTTATGGCATTTTTTACTTTGTGACAGCAAAATTTTTAATGCAAAATCCAGTTTTGTCTTATTCCCACACACTATTAATTTATGCAAATTCACATATACATAAAATCCTCAGACAAAACTTCTGAGTAGGGTATCACAGTATTTCCATAGGAAACTGGGTCTCATATGGTACCGTGTCTTCCTGGTACCTGGCAACAGATCCTGCTCCATTTTAGGTAGGTGGTCATATTTTACCACTAAGTATGCACATATGTACTGTTTTTTCTTTTTAGTTTTTGACAATAGCTATGTGTGTAACCCTGCGTTTTCCAAATCTCATTTCAAAATAATATTAGTATTCAAATTAGTTTGTTTTAAGCTAACAGCCTTAAAGGGGATTAACACACTATGTAAGATTATGCCTTGTACTGTACAGCGGTACTATAATTTCTTCTATTTAGTAAAATTCAGTATCTAAATACATTTCAAAAATGCAGCCCTTCAATGTGTGTGTGTGTGCACACATGCTGTTTCTGTATTATAAAACCTGCTATGGCATACCCACCGAAGCATGGTAACCAACAACAACTGCAATGAGAATTACGTTTATATTCCAACAAATTAATCAGTCCAAATGACTTCAATTAACCAGCTGAATGAGTTTGTATGTTTAGGAAGTATGTTTGACAAACAGAACAAATTAAGTGGCAAAATTAGTAGGCGAGTGAATTCTTCATTGAAAGTTATAGGAGGATTTCACAGGAATGATGGGTTCTCAAGGAAGTCCCGAATGGCTGTGTATGGAAGTGTAATTGTTTCTACTCTGACATATGGCAGTGAAACCTAGGTACTGCAGAAAAGACATAGAAGTTGTTTGTGTGCTCGGTAGATGCGTTACTTATGGGGAATTTGTTGTAAGACACGCTCTGATCATGTGAGGAATGAAGATGTGTTGCAGGTGTGTAATGTGAGGCAAAATGTTATTAGCAGGGTGGAGACTAATATTCTTAGGTGGTTTGACCATGTTAAAAGAATGAGTGATGAGATGCTTACTAAGAATTTTTTTTCAGTCCAAGTGGCAGGAAAAAGAGGCAGAAGGCGGCCGAAGAAGTCATGGGAGGATCAGATTCAGGAGTGTCTACATGAGAAAAAGATTATGAATATGAAGTACAAAAGATATTGTGTGTAGCGTGTGATTGATGTTAATGAAACTTGCGCTGTGTGCCAAGATCATTGTAAATGGAGACATTTGATACACCAACAGTAAGTAATTTCTAGTTCTATCAGTTATATGTTTACTTGGCAGATGGTCTTTCTTTGAGAAGCTAACTTCCAAGTCTCAGAGAACAGCTAAATGATATGTATGTATGCAAATGACTTCACAATGTAAACCTTGGCAATTGAAATGTTTCTTTGGAAATCATGTTTTAAAGAGCCAAGAAAAAGACATATTGCAATACACCTTAAAAACGGATGGTATCATTTAGAGTATATCAAGTATTTCTTTTTAAATTTTTGTTTTGTTTCAAAATGATAAATTACTAGCATAGGAGATGGGTGTTACTGGCTCCAGAGAAGACAGCCAAGAACTAAAGGAAAAGTATTATACTTGTGTCTCATGTAGAAGTTGAACTCATGCCCTCCAGCCAGCCAGAAATAGTTCTTGTCACTGCTATTTTTGATACTGATTAGTTTCAAACTGTATGTTTTGGCATTTCTTGCATTGCTATCACACATGCAAAAATGCTTTTATAGTAAAATATTTTACATTCACGAAGAATTTGATCTAATGATTGGCACTAGAATAGGCAAACATATGGTGAAGTACATTCAAAATTTTTTATTTATTTAGTTTTGTAAATAGAAAATCTCTTAGATTATATTTAATAAACCATATTTTGGAAAGTCATTTCAAACTGGAAAATTAAGAAAAGTGGAAAATACAGTTACAACTTATGAACATGTTCCTACTTGTAATCTTGTATTATTCAAGACAACATAGGTTACCGACCAAATACTTGAATAACATACACAGAGCAAAACAAGGTGTCTATGAGTCATTTCAATACGATAGAGTGTGATTACATGTTTAAAAAAATGTTGAATTCCTCTCAATGAATAAAGCCCAACACATTTATTGTAACAAAACAAGAATGCCCAGCAGTCACATCAATAACACTTATGCATTTGATACAAATGAAATGCACATTTCATACAAATGTAAAAAAAAAAAAATGTTCTGAAAACTGTTAAGAAACAGTCACAAAACACAATATAAACCATGACATACCAACATCATTTACCCATAAGATTTATATACATTTCTGCTTGAATACTGTACATACAGTATACTCCTGATTGTTAATGCTAATAAATAAAAAATTAGCATGAATATCATACACACACACACACAAAAAAAAAAACATGTTATCCAACATATTTTATTGTTTGTTCTTATGGTTTAACAGAAGTTTCTTCCAACCATGGCTTTTATTGAATTTATAATAAGTAGTCTGCAATGCTTGTTTCTGAAAGTTATTTATACTTTATTTAGTACAAGTCCAAATTTTCCTCAAAGATGCAAAACGATTTTTCAAAGTTTCACTGTTCAAAATGTCACAATACGACAGAGGCATTATTTCCCCTCTTTTTTGCCATCTTACTATTTATTTTACTAAAGTTTTCTCCTGTTGTATCATATAAGTCCTTCTTATAAAGTTATTTTCATTGCCTTTCAAAACATTCACCACACTGATATTCCATTTAAATTCTAAACACATGTTTTGTTGTGTAAAACTGGAACCAGTGTTTCAGCAGCACATTGTGCAATGCCATCCTGCTCAGCAAACACAAACTTTTTAAAAATATGCATGATTTTATATGTAAAAAAAAAAAAGGGGGGGGTAAAATGGAACAGATAAAATTGCAAATTGAATAATTACAGCACATACAATCAGAAGTACGCTGTATAAGTAATTAAGTAAAATTAGCTTCATTTATTTGATAAGTCAGTACATAACTAATTTGCTGCAGCAGTCAATTATGACAAAATGCCGATCAGTTGGAAATCATCACAACTTTATTCTTGTTTAAAAATGTGTGGATGAAGAGGGTGATGCACACTCATGCACATACTTGTATAATATTTAGGAGGTTTTTCATTACATAAAACAAAATGCAAAGTTTCTTTCACTGTTTTATCAGACTTTGAAAGAGCCACACATGAATGCAGGGGGGGCATGTATCTCATAATTTTGATTTCTTTTTCTTTACAAGGTACAAGGTTACCCAAGCTATCTCCCTCTTTCTCCCCTTTACTCTCTTTTCCATAAAATGTTTTATGTGGGACTGCTCCCAAAGCAACAAAATGTACTTCCATTTTCTACTCAATTCTGTCTTCCACTCTAGTTTGAAGAGAGAAGTAAGTAGGCAAATTGTATACAGCTAAAAAGGATTATAATGCCTAGCAAAAAAAAAAAAAAGAAAAAAAAACCCTATAAAATCTTAACCAATGCCTGTATATAACAGCAAAAATGGCTTATTAATAGAAGAAATTAGGAAAGCACTCCATTCCCATCCTATGTTGTTGTACCCTAGACACTCAGTAGAGCATCCTGAAAATGCCTTTCATACGTATGGAAAGAGATATTTGATATTTGACATACTCCCCCCCCTCCACAATGGCTTTTTCAGATAACTGTTCCTTAATTTAATGTTTCCTGGGCAGTAACCTTATCTTCCCCAACCCAAAGGAATAAACCAGGCTTTTACTGCAACAATAACTACCCTGAAGTGTCCCATTATTTTGTGCAAAAACCTTGCACGCCACAACATTAAAAGTATGAGTGTTCATCCAACTCACACTGCTAATGTTTCTTGACAGAACCTGTTCAAGTGATGTATATAACTCACAACTGCTTCTTACACACCTTAACCATATTCAATTCATCTCATTTACACTAGTACTTAATATGTTCACTCTCAAAACAGTTAAACAGTTCCACAATGTTTAAGTTCCTTTATCCAGTGATCTCCAAGGAACAAGATTCTGTGAAATCTGGATTCCACATCCTGCACCTTTTTTTTTCTTTTTTGGCAGTCATCCACAGAGCTTCCCGAGTTGACCAGCAAGCAGGAAAGCAGGTGGTTTTTCTAGCTATATATTATAGCTCTGTAAACAGAAATACAAAAAAAAAGGTACTTTAAAAATTTTACACTTATCATGTCACACAGCATCTACGTAAATACATAAGAAGAAACTAGGTAAGGAAAATGCAATATTTACATCACCAAAGGATTTATGGATTTTTCTCTTTTGTCATAAATAAGAAGGAATAATTGTGAGATGAAGAAAAAACATAAAACAAAAAACAAAAAATAAAACCTGGAGACTCCAAGCTCAATGTGATTACATCTATATATTAATTCTATAAGGTTTGTTACTGTGAGTTCTGTTTTGAGAGAACAGCTGAACATAAAGATATGGTTGAGATATCAAAATAAAGGTCTTACGATGTAGATGTGCCAGCTGAAGAGAAAAATGGGATTGGGGCAATGGTTCGGGCGTTGTGGGGTGGCAAATTTCCCATGTAAAGTCTATGGGAGAAGCGTACAATTGACATTCGATTGCCTGCGGTTGACTCATGCACTGTTGAAGGCGGAAGCATGGAGGGACTGAGATAGTCCAAAGTCTCTTTTCTGAGCCAACCGTTGCGCAAAACAACGCTAGCATGCATTGGTATCAAAGTTCTTTTCATTGGAACAGCGAACACTCTCAAAAGACCTGATTGCGTTATGCCGTTGCACTGTGTGATGTATATATACAATTTAATATTCATTCGATCCAGTTTATTCACGTAGGTAAGACGTTTCCCATTATGTAAAGATGTAAATAAACATTCTGTTGACCATTGCTAGTGAAAATATTATGGGCGACTACTTATAGCCCATTGAGTTCATGGTGGTCGTTAAACCTTCAGCCAAAAAAAAAAAAAAAAAAAAAATCACGAACCTGGACTATTGTCTTTACTGAAGTGATTGAATGAATTTGCCAATCAAATAAAGTTTACATTTGTTGTTTCATATCAGTTTATTCTTTTCGAAAAAATCCCAAAAAAACTGTTGATTCCAACGGGTGAAGAGTACTCACAACGCGAATCTCATTCCAACAACATTTACAAACACAGTTGTGACTGAAGATGAGAATGAAAGACTACACTACTCAGTTGAATTTTTGCACACGATCGAGATGAGTGGACTTCTGCCTCACATTTTACGACTGAAAAAGGGTGCAGTCATGATGCTCATCACGAACCTGGCCACCCCGCTGTCGCAGTGGTCTAAGCGCTGGCTTATGATGATTCGTTTGTGAAGGGTCCGGGGGTTCGAATCCCGGTGAGACATGGATGTTGTGTTTGTCTTACGGCACTGGCTCTCTCCGTTCCCTGGAACCAGTGACCTAAATTAGGGATAGACGACTGCTTATAGCCCATTGAGTTGCTCACGGCGGTCGTTAAACCTTCAGTAAAAAAAAAAAAAAAGTAAATAAATAAATCAAGAACCTGGACTGTTGTCTTTACTGAAGTGGTTGAATTAATTTGTTAATCTACTAAAGTTCATATTTGTTGTTTCATATAAGTTTATTCTTTTCAAAAAAAAAAAAAAAAAAAGAAAAAAGAAAAAAAAAAAAGGAAAGAAAAACTAACCATTGATTCCGACAGGTTTCGTCTAGTTGCACATTATTTATATATTACACACAGATTAAATAACTACACAAGTAGCTACTGGTGTGCCTTGTAGTTTAATTTTACATCTTTTTCTGTGCCAAAATTTTGTTTAGTGTGTTAGAAACTTCAAAAATGTTGAACTTCCCACTATAATGGAAAGTTTCCATTCAATTCAGAATGTACTGTATCTTTTGTTACAGAAGGTGAGTCGAAAGTTTTGCAATACATTTGCATAAACACATCTACTGCGGCAGGTATGTCACGTGTTTAAACTAGTTCAAGTCGTGCACTGCAGTTGGTCGAAAGGGATATACAGCGGCGGTCGTTGCTGTGAACAGCATTGCATATCATCGTTTTGTCTGTGGTTGGGACACCTAAAAGAGGAACAGCCACAACCGGCTAATTACGAAACTTTTGCTTCACGAGTTTGAACTCTGCCATAATGCTGCTCAAGCAACACGAAGCATTTGTCATGCAAAAGGGGAAGGTTCCATGGACCACAGCACAGCAACAAGGTGGTCCTAGAAATTTCATTCAGGTGACAGAAACCTCGACGATCAGCCGAGTTTAGGTAGGCCGCGAACCATGGATTTGGAAGACGTGCGACAGGCTGTAGAGGCAAATCCACCAACCAGCACTTGGAGATTATCAGGCGAGCTGGGCATATCACAGACCACCGTGGTTCATCATCTTCAGAACCTCAGCAAGGTCTACAGGAGCTGCTGCATCGTCCCTCATGAACTGATGCCAGCTGAAGCAAACTGCCGAGCAGAAGTGTGTATGAAACTCCTAGAAAACTCGTGCGCTGTATGTTTCATCAAGAGAATTGTTTCGTGCGGTGAAAAGTGGGGTCAATTTCCGTAATTCTAACACACAACAGCAGTGGTTGAGTCCGGGCCAGCTTCTTGAACCTGTTGCTAAACATGGGAGCTTCGAACACAAGGTGATGCTTTGCATCTGGTGAAATTTCGAGAGGATAATCCATTACGAATTTGTTCCAGACTGTCGGACCATCAACGTCAGTCAACCTCTACTCTGAGCAGCTGGAGCAGACGTATGACATTTTGGAGGAGAAGTACCTGGCAATGGTGAATAGAAAGTGTGCTCTCCTACAGCAGGACAACGCTCAGCCTCATACCGAGCGAACGACCCGGGCAAAACTCCAGGAACTTGAGGGCATCGAACTGATGCCACACCCAGCATGTAGTCCGGACCTTGCCCCATTGGTTTATTACTTGTTCCGGTCCAAAGCCCACTTCTTTCATGGTTGTAGGTTGGTTGGTTTGATTTTAATGGCGCAAAGGCCTCAAAAGACCAAAGAGCGCCATGGCAGAGTATTAATATAGTAACAAATAACAGCTGAGAAACAACAAAAAAGTAGAAATCAGTAACAATAACCGGTGTACATGGCCGGGGATGATAACCAAAAAGAAAAAACATCGGTATGACATATACAAGGATTTAACACAATAAAACCAATGAAACATCGTAACAATGAGATATAAGGGTTAAAAAAGAATAATCAATGACATCATAAAACAGCACAATAAAAGAATAAAACTACAACACACTCCACAAAACGTAAAACACCAGTAGAACAAAGAAATTATAAAAGTGAAGACACGTCACACTGAATGTTTAAAATATGACTCAGGGTCACTGAGTCATCAGGTAAAGTAGGTAAAAGGAAATGATGAACACATTCATGAACAAAACAACGGAAAGAACACAAAAGATGAATAACAGTCAGAGGGACATCACACGTCCCACACATCGGGGCAGTGTCGCCCCACAGCAAACAGCGGTGAGTGAAATGACAATGCCCAATGCAAAGACGTGTCAGTACAACTTCCTCCCTATGGTTCCAGCGATAAGATGATTTCCAGATTCCAAGAATAGGTTTAATACGATGCAGTTTATCTTCCACCTGTTGGTCCCACAGACCCCGACACTTTTGCTATGATATGATCCTGAACAAGAGAGCGGAAATCCCGGTGAAACAGTGGCAAAGGTGTGACGACCAAAGAGGAAGCAGATATAGCAGCAGCATTAGCACACTTATTACCCAAAATTCCAACATGCCCAGGAATCCAGCAAAAGTGAACCTGAAAACCGGCCTCAAGCAAACAATGACGCAACCTTCTCACGTCAGAGAGAAAAGGACGGTCATGGTAATCCTTTGCGGATGGCACTTCAACAACCAGGAGGAGGTGGCAGCTGGGGTGAAGGAGTTCTTTACCTCGAAGGATAAGAACTGATATGGCCGCTGAATCGAAGAACTGGCAGACAGATGGTTAAAGACGGTGCAACATGATGGCCTATACTTTGAATGCTAGTCAGCTTTCATCGTAAAGGTACGTGTGAAGACAAAGTGATCCAAATATTGCAAAACTTTCGACTCATCCTCTGCATATAATTTGCAAACTGTGAAATTTTGGAAAAGAAAAAAATAATCCTTCATAAAATCCACGGCGGTGCATAATCCATAGATCATGAAAATCGGAAAAGTCGCATCTGCAATGTTGATCACAAATTGTATTTTCCTCCAGAAAAGTCCTGATTCACAAGATGACCAGAAGTCCAGGGAAACGGAGGTGGGGAGGGTCGTATTAAAATACAGTAACCACCCTTTTAAAGTGCTTTTGTGTTACTTTCAAGTGCATAAAGTACAAAATTCACGAGTTTTTCTTTCAACATTGCAGTTAGACCTGCAGATCCCATGAATGTGTGCAATGCTGAGCTTCCCACAGCACTTGATCATCCATGAGATAAATAATATCATCTTCATTGAATCACAATTTCTGTCCAAATGCCCGTAAGAAAAAACCTGCTTTCCAACTGTTTGCTGACCTCTATCTGCGTACTGCATTATGCTTTCCTGTTACTAATGTGCTTTTGGTAATTTTCCAAATATATGATATCTGACATTTATGACAGAATTTTTACAAATTAAAGTGCCTAAAAACATTTTTTTAAGTGTTGTATTATCCACACCAGTGTATAATCCATAGAACCTAAGTTTATGACATTTTGACAGACAGTCTCTGCAGACTATAGGATGAACACTACAGCAATTCATTGGATTTACGATCTGGTAAAATCAAATGATTTGATATAGATAGCTGCTGAAATGATGGAAAAATGCCTTCCTTTCGGCATGCAAAAACATTGTGAAACAAGCTCTCATAATGTCACAAATCAATTATAATAACCTTCTTTCTGGAACTGTGGTGTGTTTTAACATCAAACATTGTAATTCTGAAGCAAAGATAGTTACAATTAGTATTACAAGACTACTAAAAATAATAAAAGATGAGGTATCCGCACAAAGCGTTTTGCCAAATCAGTGTGGTACGATCAGATGCACTACTATTAGCTAACGATTTAGTCCTGCTGAGCACTTTCCCACTACAGTTATAGGATCATCACACTGATGAACTGCTAAAATTGTACGATGTTGCACTTTATTCACAGATGCGATTCTCATACTAAACACTACTTTTATTAATTTTAACTAAGGTTTCATCCTGAAACAGTGTAATTAAAAACAATTAAGTATGCCCCCCCCCCCCTGGAATTATGTGTTCAACCTTAATCCACAGTAATACTTTCTGCATGGAGTGAAATAGCTTCCCACCTATTTGTGTCAACAGCATTTCTATGGCTGTTGACACAAATTCAGCCTTACATGTGATTATTAAAAGAATTCAATTTTATTTTCCAAGTTGTCCTGTACATGAAGTTTCAAGATATCCTACAGCTAGAAATCACAATAATTCACTCACTTAATTACAAATCAGGTGTTCTTTGTTGTGTCCACTGGTGCACAAGTAAGTGCTGGGCAAAAGGTAAGGAAAAATATTTGATTTTCAGCAAAAGTAGTAGCTAATAACAACATACTGAGATGATATAGAGGACATGTGTACTAAATGACAGGTGAAAGACTGCCCAAACACGCAAACAGGATTTAAATTATGTGGTATCAGGTTGCACACCTAGAATAAAATCAGGGTTTGCACACATTTACAAAAAATAAATTCGGACTTCATCAAAAAATTTCAGAGCTTAAATTTTTGCTAATATCATAGTGATTTAAATCGTATTTTGTAAATTAAGGGAAATTTACTTTGCATTTAGAGTCCTGCTGTTACAGAGTGTTCTTCAGTACGTGTTACACCTTCAGTAAATTTTCCCTGTGCTTTGTATAAAATTTAAATGAAGCAATCTGAAACCCAGCTCAATGAAAATAATACCAAACAATTTTATAACTATGGCAAAATGTCATCATTTGCATTACGCATGATGATTGAAAAGTATCTGGCTGTTGGTAAGAAAGTTTTTGATGCCTTCATAGATTTAGAGAAAGCTTACAATCGAGTGAATAGGACACTTTTGTGGAAGGCGTTGAATGAATATGGTGTTACTGGGAATCTATTTAATAGTGTAAAAACCATGTATGCTGGCAGTAGAGCTTGGGTACAAGTGAATGGTGTTTTATCAAAATGGTTCTCTATTGGTGCAGGAGTCAGTCAAGGTTGTGTGATGTCACCATGGCTGTTTAATATATTTATGGATGCGTGCAGTGTTGCATTCAGAGAGTTTTTTTTTGGGGGGGGGATTACGAATTTCGAGGGGGCTAACATTTGTTGACTGATTACACACATATAATCAGAGTTTTGTTATTTATATAAATATTAATACATAATTTTTTTTTAAATATTCAAACATTTTCTTATTCTCTTATATCACAAATGCAGATTCCAAGAAGTCTACACATACAAGTGATTAATAAAAAATGTAAAAATGTTATACCTTTGCTTTAATTCAGTAATGAACTACGGATTTCACCATGGGGTGGTGTAAAATATTAAGGACTCTAGTAAAGGTAAGTCTGTGCTGGAAAAAATCTCCCCAAGACATTAGGAGTGGTAAAAATGCCCTCGCCTTACAACAAGCATGTTTCTGATTATTAGGGAATCATTACAGTGTTACCTGAAAACGTATGGTGTAAGCCATTTCCGTGCCACTTGGTTTCAGCCTTTTTTTATTATTTATATTAGCCAATAGCAGTAAAAAATAAAACAACTAACAAACCCTTTTGATGCCAGTGTTTGAGATGACTCGATATTTTTTTTTTTTTTTTTGTCACAGAGTGTAAACCACCAACGCCAGACAAAAAAGCAATTTTGTTGTATTGGAAGCACTAACGTCACGTTAGTTACACCGAGGCTTAACCGTATACATCGAACTCGGCGTTCACAAGACTGGAAAAAAACTCAATGCCAGCTTCCAAAATATGATGATGTATACTGCATCTCTACTGTGTGGACTTAGGTTTTTATTGCAGAAGTAGTCCGAGTTGTAAGTGCTTGAAAATTTGCCCCTTCAGCAAGGACTGTTTAATGTTTTATTGAAGGATGATAGAGATTTCAGATTGAAGTTCATTTGGGTGTTTTTTTTTTTTTTTTTTTTCATTATTATTATATTTTCCCTCATTTTCTTAATTTTTTAAAATTAATTTCTCTAAGTATTCCGTTACAAACGAACACAATTAGACAAAATATAAGGGGAGATCGCCCCAAAACCTACGGCGGGGGGGGCATTCATAGATTGGGGGGGGTAAGCACCCCCGAGAAGATGCCTGAATACAGGTTTATGTCTTGGTAATATACGCATGTGCAGAAACAGTCCTGTTGGCAGAGAACAAAAGTGAGTTGCAGAGTATGTTGTCCCGGATGTACAAAGCTTGCATGGAATTCAAACTGAGTATAAATAAAAGAAAACCCAAAATTATGGTTTTTGAGCGAGGAGCTGTTAGTACTGAATGCAATATAAGTCGAAATGGCACCGTGATTGACCAGGTGAGTGAGTGTGTATTTAGGAAGCATGTTTGACAGAGAGAACAAATTGGATGGTGAAATTAGTAGGCAAGTGAATTCTTCATTGAAAGTCATAGCTGCTTTGGGAGGTTTTCGTTTTCACAGGAATGATGGGTACTCAAGAAAGTCCTGCATGGCTGTGTATGAAAGTGTAATTTTTCCTACTCTGATGTATGGTAGTGAGACATGGGTACTACAGAAGAAACACAGGAGTCGTTTGTGTGCTGGAGAAATGCATTACTTACGGGAGGGGGGGGGATGAGACACGTTCTGATCATGTGAGGAATGAAGATGTGTTGCAGTTGTGTAATGTGATGCAAAATGTTGTTAGCAGGGTGGAGACTAATATTCTTTGATGGTTTGGCCATGTTGAACGAATGAGTGATGAGATGCTTACTAAGAATTTTTTTTTAGCTCGAGTGGCAGAAAGGAAAGGCAGAGGAAGGACAAGAAAGTCATGGGAGGATCAAATTCAGGAGTGTCTGTATGAGAAAAAGATTATGAGCATGAAGTATAGAAACTCTTGTGTACGTCGTGTGATGGATGTCAGTGAAGCCCGAGTTATGTGTTGAGATTGCTGTAAATGGAGAAGTTTGATACGGCAACAGTGAGTAAATAACCAGTTAAAAATTTATCTGGTAGTTTGTATTTCTTTGTGGAGCTAATCTTTGAATCTTAAAGAACAGCTTAGTGATATGTATGTATGTATGTATGTATGTAGTATGTACAGAAAAGCTTAAGTTTTTGCAAGTATCATAATGATTTAAATCATATTTTGCAAATTAAGGTGAAATTTACTACCGGCATTTAGAGTTCTACTGTTACAGAGTGTTCTTCAGTGCATGTTAAGCCTTCAGTAAAATTTCCCTGTGCTCTGTATAAAACTTAAATGAAGCAATCTGAAACTCAGCTCAAGGAAAATAATACAAAACAATTTTGCCATGGCACTGAAGATTCCCTATTCTATAGTCATGTATTTATATGCACACTGGAGGCAAGGATGCCAGATATTAATTTCTTTCAATGAGGAAAGCACATACTAGAAAGAAGGGACATCTTTAGTTTTTTTCGATCAAATTTATTGCTTATTCTACAGGGTGTAGAACAAGCAATAAATTTGAACGAAGAAAAACTACTTCAAAAAAGACATCCCTGTGAAGAAATAGAAGAAATAAAAAACGCACTTCAGTTTATAAATAATAACAACTATTTCACTTTCAAGAATAACATCTACAAACAACAGAAGGGAGAACCAATGGGGTCCCCCTTTCGGGGCTCCTAGCAGAAGTCTTATTGAAAAATATAGAATCTATAATAATGAATGAACCAAACTTAATAAAACCATTTCTTTTCAGAAGATATGTTGATGCTATCTTTATAATATGGGATGAAGACAAAGAAAAACTAAAAAACTTTGTTGATATATATAATGGCATTTATGAACAGATAAATGTTACAATAGACCTAGAACAAAATAACAAGTTACCTTTCTTCGATATTTTGATATCAAAAAATAATAATTTGGAACTATCTTATCAAGTTTACAGGAAACCCAATTTCATAGCGAATATAATTCCCGAAGACTCAGCACATCCGAAGAGTTACAAACTATCAGCATTTCGATCATATATCAATAGAGCGTTTTCACATTCATCCAGTCCAGAATACATTCGTGAAGAGCTGAACTGGACAAAAACTTTGGCCAGAGATTTTGGATATTCAACTAAAGCCATTAACAACTTATCAAAGAACACATAACAAAGGAAAATAAAAAATTGCGGACACCAAACAACAGCAAATATAAATATTGCAGGTCACTCCCATATATACCAGAAGTTAATACTTTGAAAAAAACATGTCTAAAAAATAATATATTTAGAACTCAAGTATAAGATATTAGATCCTTACTAACAAAGAAATGACAACATGGCTCACTCTTGAAGAAAGCAGGAGTATACTCTATCCCAATAAATGATCAAAATAATACAATAATTTCACAGTATCTTGGAAGCACAAAAAGAAATATTAAAATAAGAATGATGGAACACCTTTCAAACTGGAACAAGAAAGAAATAAAAACTTCACTAATTGAATTCTGCATTGAAAACCAAACTACACCGTCATGGGAAAATATACGTCTCCTTTCTCAACAAAAAACATGGAAATCTATATTAACGGCTGAAGCTATACTTATCGAAAAAACAGAAAATTGCAATAATAATAACCCAATAATCTTGCCAGACCCATGGAAAAATATAACAACACAGAAGAAACTATTTCAAAAATAAAAAAAATAAACATAATAATATTAAAAAGAAACAATTCCAAATCAGATTTCAAAGATCGCCAGTAGATGGAAGCACGGAACAAGGGAACAGACGGGACTTTAGGCGCAAGAATACATCTGTCAAAGCTGGTTTTGACAGAGGCAAATAGTCACCATTCCTGCTGAGGATGCCGTGGTAACCACATGGGCGAAACATGTACAGGTGGTCAATAGAGATACGTAGGCCTAAGATGAGAGAGTTGATACACAGTGGTTCTTGAGAGAGATTGAGATAAACGAGTCTTTGTGTTATACGGTATTCCTATGTACTAAATAGATTATGATAGATATTACGACTAAAATTTGACGCCTACTGGAAGCTGGACCTGGGTGAACTATCAAAAACGTACACTCAGAAAGGACATGGGAACTCATGGGACCGGAAATTGCAACAGCGGTGTGTAAATATGGTTTTTAATAAGTTATTTGTGTGTTTCCTCATCGCGCATGTATCAATATATTTAAAAAAAACTTTTTAACTTCAAGACTTTTAATGATGGCTGCACTCGAACCATATAAAGAATTTTATGAAGATACAGATTAAATCTCCTGTTGACCTTGACGTGAGGAGGTACAGCAGTGCAGAATTTTTTAACTATAATAAATGTTCTTTTAATTCGTAAATTTGTGTGTTGTCCACAGTGCGAATACGATGAAGTTTTTTTTTTTTTGTTGCTCCCTTTGTCTTTCATGGAACTGATATTATGGGTGAAAACAGTGTGTCTATCAGGAAAAAATGCATTTCATCCATCGAGTTAGTGACGTATATGGGATATTAAGAACACTGAGAAGCAGGACTCAAGGCAAATAAACATCTTTATTTGAATGAAATAACAACATAAAAATAATAAGAACTAACAAAATGTGTAAAGCTCCTCTAATGAAGGCTTAAAAACGTGATGAACAGAATAATTTGACAGTATATATCATAGCATGAAAATCAGTATACCACATAATAGGAACACCTGATGAGAGAAACGAATACATATATCTCACGAAAGTGTTATATATACTGAAGTGCCAGAAAAACTAGTACAGACGAACTTATGCAAAATACATAGCAACGTCACCTATGCGCGTACTCGGTTGCGTCCGCCAGTGCGTATATAAAGTGATAGACATCCTTGCCAGCTGTCAGAGCTGTTTTCGGCATGAGAATGACAAGTAATAACGATTTAAGCGATTTTCAACACGGTGTCATAGTTGGCGCTCGTGAGATGGACCATAGTAATTCGGAGGTAGAAACGAAGTTCGGATTTTCACGGACGACCATTGCAAGGGTGTACCGTGACTACAAAAATTCTGGCAAAACCTCCAACCTACGATACCAGTGTGGCCATAAAAAGACATTGGGTGACTGTCTTTTACGGACACACTGGTATCTCGCAGGTATAATCGGAATTCAATGCTGGAGCCTCAACAAGCATAAGCGTCCGGACTGTGCAACGTACCCTGCACGATATGGGCTTCAGGAGCTGATGCCTAACTCGAGTCCCCTTGATGGGAGCATGACACAGAGCTACGTGCCTCGCTTGGGCACAGCAACACCGCCACTGGATACTTGATGACTGGAAACAAGTAGCCTGGTCTGACGAGTCGCATTTCCAACTGTATCAGGCAGATGGAAGGATTCGTGTGTGGTGCAAACTCCATGAAGCCATGGATCCAGCCTGTCAACAGGGAACTGTACTGGTTGGTGGGGGGTCCATAATGGTATGAGTTGTGCTTAGCTGGACTTCACTGGGACCCCTGATACGTCTACAAACGTCTGTGACTGGCCAACGCTATGTGCGCATCTTTTCTGATGAGGTACACCTGTTCATGTAGTGCGTTCATGCTGATGGGTTGGGCCTGTTCCAACAGGACAATGCACCTCCACACAAGTGTCGGAATGCCACATTATGGTTAGAGGAGCATTCATCTGAGTTTGGGGTGTTGCCATACCCACCCAAGTCCCCAGATCTGAACATGATAGAACACATTTGGGATGCCATGCAATGCGCTATCAAACACAGGAATCCGAGACCTCGGAATACACCCGAATTGTGGAATGCTTTGCAGGAAGTATAGTGTTCATTGCCTACAGCATATTTGCAGAAGCTAGTGGAGTCCATGCCCCGTCGTATTTCTGCAGTCCTGCGCTCCCGTAGGGGACCTACCAAGTATTAGACTGGTGTACTAGTTTTTCTGGCACTTCAGTGTACACCCTAATAGACCGTTCATCCAGAAAAGAAGTGAAGATGTGGTTCTATCTGGGCCAATGATAATGGAAACAGTGCTTGTGCTGAAATTGAAATTTGGTGGAAGTAAAGATTTTAAAGTGAACAGTAGATGGTTAGAAAAATTTAGACACTGCCACAGTCTGGCAGCTGAGGAGGGTGAAAAATTATAGAAGTGAGTAGACATGCTTCAAAAAACATGAAAATTGCATCTCCTGGAACGGGAATCAAACCCCCAGCTTTCAAGCAACTGAGGATGTGTATCTGAGTCCTGATACATATCCTCAGTTGCTTGGAGGTTCCTTGTTCTGGGTGGTGTAATGGTAACATGCTTGAACATAAATTGGGAGCTGCAGGTTCGATTCCCGTTCCAGGACGATGTAATTTTCAAGTTTTCTGAGGCATGTCTACTCGCTCAATTTATTTGGCATCCATCTGTCTGTAACATCTATTTGACTATTATGAAAAATTATTGGTTTAGTTATGACTGTTAAGCAATGTGCTACGTTATTAATTATCATGAATTTTCAATTTTCAGACAACAATGTGGCTCCAATAAGATGGGATAAATGAAGTTTTACTGTACTTGAAAGATGAGTTACGCAAAGAGTACTTCCTTTCCAATTTTATACATAAATACAGATTAGACTCTCTTCTGTGCTTGGAAACATCAATACAACAACTTGAAATTTTTTCATAAGTACACTGTTAAAAGTGTCTTCATTCAAAATGAGCTCTTTTTAAGGAAGTCACCAATTTTGTTTCAAACCAGAAAACTCAGACAAAATAGGTTTCGCTCGATATGGTAGATGTCGGTATTTGCAATAACTCCAAAAACTGCTACAGTGAAAGAGGTGTGTTTGAATAAGCACACATGTAGGAAGCCATATAATAATTACTTTGCAGCACTGTGTGAGCACACTTTTAAGATTTTTAGTGCCTCCTGTGCACAGAATTTCACATTCAAGTTAAAATCAGTTTCTTAATTTATAACCAGTTCTCCTAACTTTAAGACCAGCAACCTACAATCACTTCCCACTACGCAATTGCCTTTTTTACATTTACTGAAAATGTTAGACAGATGAATGATCCACTTACCACAGCTTCTTCTTCCTCCTAAAACTCACTAACACAACACGTAAAAAACCTGTGCTCTATATATTGTCTCCATATCCACAAACTCACAGTAGTATTTTGTACATACTCATTGCATTACCCCTTTCTCTCACTAAAAAATACATTGAAAAATACAGTAAGTTTAGCCAAGATTTCCCAAATTACTTGGAATGTTTCACATGTCGTAAAGCTCTTTTATTCATTCAACAATACTCTATGCTAATTATAAAGTTAAAATCAAGGCTTTTAACTTAAATCTTTTATCATTATCACATTTCAGAAAATTTAACTACGAAAATAATAATCAAAGATTTTACGTACCATATCTAAATCACAGCCAGTAATAATTCCCTCACTTCTGAGGAGTTGCTAAAAACAAAAACAAAAAACACTAAGTATTTCACTTGCAAGGTTTATAAAATAATAGTACAGGTATGAGTCAAGAATAGATACATGGCTGTAAGGCTCAAAAAATACAAGACTGAAGTGTAGTAGTCTTGCTTTTCCCTCAGTGATTCAAGTACAGTACTCAGAGATGAAAGATGATAAAAACACATATTTTGCAATATGCTTCATTCTAAAGTTTTGTTTTTCTCACATATGGTAAGATATCAAGTAGTAGTTATAGTTTTTTTTTTTCACTAGCAGTTTTTTAACATGAAATTAGAAGAAAGGAAAAGTAATTAAAGATCCGTAACTGCTTACAATGCAGAACAGGGTCGTGACGTCAATGCATACGATTTGATGTAAAATGGATCAGGCTTTGGCACCTCCTTAATTTTAAATCAAAATTTCATGGAATTTTTACAGCATTTCAACATTTTTGGCATAATGATCTTTAAACCTATCTGCATTTTGAACAGCAAAGTTAAGCCTCCATTTTGAACTGTTTGGTTTTTTGACTTTTTTTAGGTATCCAGACCTTAAGGACTATCAGCATGTCAATTTCAGATCTCAAGGTTATTGAGAAGAGTTTGAACAATTCGCGAGAAATTCAAGCAGAGAATATTTTAAAGCGGCCATTTTGATTTTTTCTTGTTTTCGGACTTTTCTAGGTATTCAGACCTTAAGACCTATCAACATGACAATTTCGAAATCTCCAGGCATGTAGTGGTCGAACAAATTGCAAAAATTTCAAACAGAGAAATGTTCCATAGCCACAATTTTTATTTTTATTTTATACCGGCGGAAAGTGCTGAACTTTAAAAGCACTGCATCATTACCAGTTTGATTGTAGCCTGTCCTTTCACCCAATGAGAAGAGAGTGCCAAAAATAGCTGTGTCACCATGGCAGCAGGTCGTGGGACCAGAACTTTCCTGTGTGGTTACTGTTGAAGACAGAGGAAGCTGTTGATTCCTTTCCTTTGCATCTTTAAAAAATGCTTAAAAATCAGAAAATGATTTTTTCTTAATTTTTTTTAAAGAGTGATGATAGATGCGAGTTAATGCTGTAAAAATTGCAATGCGTAATTGATTTATAGTTTACCATATATTCGTTTTTTAAAATGGATCCTATCGCAAAATACAGAATTTTGTGAAATTTAAAAATTTAATTTCTCGTAAATTAAGTTGAAATTCAAAAAAAGGGTGCCGAGGTGCGAAAATTCGGCCATGGCCCCTACATGCCTACAAAGTTTTGTGGTTCTATTGCTGTTAGTGTGTCCGGAATGCAAACTGATAGCACTTTTTTGCTTACCTTGACTTTGAAATATAATAGCTCTTGAGGTATCGCCAGAATCGAAAAATGGTTTATTTCAACGTGTTCTCCAAACAATTCTCTACAAAGGATGCAATTTCATATTTTTGTGTTCAATACTTTTTGCGTTGCGAGCTAGCAAAGCGGGAGTGTCGCAGAATTTCTAAAACAGCGGTGGCAAGCAGCGGCAGTTACTTTTTTTTAGAATACAGAAATTTCAGTTTTATGACAAGGAAAAAATTAATTATCATTCCTTGACATTCCTATTATTCATAATAAGAAGTACCTTTAACTAAAAGCATATTGAGAACTTGCATATTTCCAATCTTTTATTCCCGAAATACTTGGAACTCTTATAGAAGTGCAAGACTACATTCCAACATTTCAATATTATTGAAGCCTTCACACATTCACTTTTCAAAGAAACACCTATGCTAAAATGCAACACACACAGAAACACATTTAAAAATATAATGAAAATAAAAAATGCAGTTAAGATCCTCTAAAATGCAGGCAGGCATTTAGGAAATTCCAATAGCTGATTATAAAAATGTTCCTGACAGCATTAAAAAAAGTTACAAACCAGATTTTGAAACATAAGAATAAGATAAAATATCAGATTCATAAAGTCCAGTGTAAAGAGAAGAAAAACTGCAATGACAACAGCTCAAATTACTTTTCTGTTTTTGATATGCTCATTAATAATGAATTTTTAAACCATTTACAGATAAATTTTTCAAGACATTCAGAATGACCATTCCACTGGATATGAGGTAACACCACCACACAGTGAACACTTCTCCATCTGATCACAATGGGAACAATCAACAAATGACACCATTAACAAGAGGCAAAGCACAGCCAGTCTTGCCACCATTTCTGTGTTGATAAATGCATCCCTTGAAAATGGTCCAAGATGGAAATAATACATAAGGGTTTCTATTTTTAATGAGTCCTTTTTATCATCTTTTATTCAACATAATGATTACGGGGCTAAATAGCAAATAAAACATGTAGTAAAGTTCAACACACTGCCTTTGGTTTGCTTATCATTTTATAGAATTAGATATACACATCTTGAATTTATATCTCTCACAATATTAACAGAGATAATCCATTCTTAAGTCCATAAACTATATTATGCAAGTGAGATATATTCACATAGAATATACTGCAGTGTTATCTAAATAGAATACTGCAGATACATTTTGAAATAATTTCTGAAGTGGAACAGAATATCACTTATCATCACACTTCAGTAGATACATAACACCAATGTATTGGACTTAAGGGGGATCTCTAAAGGAAATCTATCCTATATCTGCAATGTTAATTTGTTTTATACACATTTCCTCAGACTATAGTATTCTGGTTTTGAAAATTTTAAGCCCAACTAAATGAAGTCCTTAGTTAATTGATATATGCCACAGTTGTGATTTAAAAAAATCTGTCAGATTTTTTTGACATAGAACTATGTCTTATGGTATGATACAGATTAGTGGTGGACCCGGCATAATTGTGTGACCGGTTTCAACTTGCAATAACTCTGGGGTCACGAGGGGCATGGCAACGGCGCTAGTATCATTTGACAGCACATAGATGACATTTAGTGACAATTATAAGTGGTGGGGCCGGCAGATCAATGGCAGTTTGTTACAGTGCGCCAAAGTGGATGGTCACTTTTGTGCTCTGCACTGCGAGTATACTTTTGTTTTCGTTTTCAATACTTTTGAACTAAAGGTGATTGAACATTGATTTTGGTATGTAATTAATGTTAACGTAGTGGATTAGTCGTGTAAATTGAAAAAATTACAATTGCAACTGTTAACAAGAAGAGTAGATGGTAATGTAACGGTACTTTATTATTATTATTTTCGCAATTTGTAGAATTAGTGGAAAAAAACATCAAAATGTCACAAAAATGTAAAGTTGAGTGCAGAAAGGAGCTGTGGAAACTAAAACGACTCGCAGAACAGGACATTTGTGGAACCAAGAAACCCTGAACTACCAATGCTGAGATCTGCTAAAGCTATCGCAATGCCAAACAAGCGCATCAAAGTGAGCCCGTCGCAAGCACACCAGTTGATGCCATGGAGCCAATGGACATTCATACAGACTCGGATATTGACTGGTGTCAAATAAAAGAGCTGGATTATGTAAAGCCAACAACGTATAAAGATTTTTATGAAAAAGCAACAGCAGAATTCCAGAAAAAATTCATCAACAATGAGTTTGGTCAAATATGTGACGTCTGACTTCCACTGTGTATTTTATTCACAATCTTATCATAGACACAAGACAGGGCATAAGTAGTTCTACTTTTATACACGGCAGGTGAATCCACTTTGGCCTCATTGTTTTTATGTCAATTTATCTTAACTGGTGTCAAATAAGAATACTTCCTGATTGGCATAAATTGAATTTTAAAAGAATTTCTAATCATAAGGCTAAATAGACGTAAGGCACATGGCAATGCATAACACATAAGATGTATTTCACAATTAATAATTACAGTAAAACATTTGGTTTTCAAAAACTGACATTTAACTGACACTAGATTTATTGAATACTTATGAGGGTTGGATATAAAACAGTGACAACATAACTGTATGTCCCAAAATATTTATTCACAGAGCAGAATAAGTTCACATCCCTTCAATATAACTGCCTCATATATAGATAACCTTCTGCCACACATCTGGAAGGCACTGCATACCATCAGAAGAGCCGTTTTTGTTGATGTCAACACACGAGCACCCTATTGCTAGGAGGATTTCTGCTCTTGTCTGAAAACACTCTCCTCATCGTGTTTCTTTCACTTTTGTGAAGAGATAAAGTCACACAGCCTCATGTTAGGGAAATAGGGCTGACGTTTGAGCAACTTCCACTGCCACTGTTCTAACAAATTTCTTACAGGGCCAGCAGTGTGACATCGTGCATTGTCTGTCATGCAAGACAATGGGCTCACTTGCTCGTAAATTTCGCTGCTTTCACCGTAGAGCAGGGCGAAGATAATGTTCCAGAAAATGTTGGTAGAACTGAAAATTAACAGTTTGGTGCTGTGGAACTGCATGATAGAGTATCACACCCTGGACAACATGCACTACTATCAGCATCACTTTGAGATTCTTGGGTTTGTGGCAAACTTTTTTTGGCCAGAGAGACAGTGGATGCCGCCATTCATTGGACTAATGTTACAGTTCTGGTTTATATGACCTTGCTCACATTTCATCCAGAGTGATGATCCTCTACAACATGTAACGTTCCAAATGCTTGCTGGCAAGGGCATAGCAGTGCCATTTATGAACTTCCATAAGCTGACGAGGCACCTATTTGTGCTGCAATTTTGCAGTAACCACGCATGTCCTTCAACACGTGCAAAACTGTTTTGTGGCATATTCCTACCTCTTCAACTAACTGTCTTGCTGTCCATCATCAATCCACCACCATCAACTCTATGTGATGGTCCTAGATGTCAGGTCGACCTGAATGTGTCACATCCTCCACTTCATAATCTCGGTGGAATACTGTCACCCACTGTGCTACCGTTAGATATAGTAATGCTTGTTGACCACATGCTTCCCAAAGACCTTGACATTACGTAGCATTCTTTCCACATGCCACCTTGATTTTAATCCCTGCATGTTGTTCTAACTTGGAAAACATCTCTTAAGGCAGTCTTGTTTGACAATGATACTTTAACATTGTATAAACTTTCCTAAGCCTTGCACTGGCAAAACTGTGCATGGAACAGCAATAGCCCCATGTGTGCATCAGCAACATGGGGACAGTGTAGCCACTATTTTATATCCAACCCTCGTAAAAGAAATTGTACACAAAAGCCTTACCCCAAGCCAATTTTCCATGTTTGGCTCTGTGACACCATCA
Source organism: Macrothele yani (assembly GCA_039090855.1). Lineage (NCBI taxonomy): Eukaryota > Metazoa > Arthropoda > Arachnida > Araneae > Macrothelidae > Macrothele > Macrothele yani. The sequence goes on from CM077028.1 coordinate 16,032,725, forward strand.
GAATTTCCCAGCCAGTTGAGCGTAGTATCTATTCCTCCTCTGTCAGTTCCATTGAAATTATTACTAGAAAAACAAAACAAAAAGATATGTGGAAACATTTTATGGCACCGAAAGGTATTAGTACATTTAGCTGTATAAACTGCACATGATATCCACAAAAACACAGTAGAACGCGCAAAGGCATAGCCAGGGGTGGTCCTCAGGTTTAGATAATCCCCTGATAAGAATTGATTATGAATTTAAAGCCGTATATATGCATATATATATATTAAAAGACCGCCAATAGCGGTATAACTATACCATCGGGATCAGAGGAAATGCTATCCCACACTCACCAACCCGCTTGGCCAGCGTGGTGAGTTATGGCCAAACACCTCCAAAATGACTCTACAACTTAAATCTTGGCCCTCAGTCTCCGGCAGCTGGAATGTACCTGGCCAAGGCAGCGGCCAGTGCGACATGAAGGCAGAGGGTGCCAAGAATCCCCGGAGGACCGGACTAGGCTGCCATTTGATGCTGACCTTGGCTACCTATAACGGACGCTCCCTATCTTCTGATTCAAGGCTTCTTGAATTGGAAGAGGAACTACAAAGGATCAAGTGGGACATCGTCGGGGTAAGTGAGGTAAGGAGAAAAGGAGAAGATCTCATTGAACTGAAAAGTGGACATCTCTTCTATTATCGTGGGACAGATACTGGCAGGACTAGTGGTGTTGGATTTATAATAAACAAGAAACTGAAGGATAAAGTGGTAGAAGTTGAAAGTTCCTCTGACAGAGCTGCACGACTCGTTATCCAACTATCGAGAAGATACCAGGCTCAGATTATTCAAACTTATGCACCCACCACAAGTCATCCTGAAGAAGAAATTGAAGAATTTTATGAGGAAATTCGTCATCTAAATAATAAAGGTAAGCAGCACTTGAAGATAATTATGGGAGATTTCAATGCAAAAATAGGGCACCGGCAACAGAATGAAACTTCAGTAGGTAAATTCGGTCACGGCAACAGAAACCAGCGTGGAAATACTCTCGTTGAGTTTGCAGAGGCAGAAGGATTTTTCATCTTGAACTCCTTTTTCAAGAAAAAGCCACATAGGAAATGGACATGGAGACATCCAATTGGGACGACAAGTGAAATTGATTTTATTATGTGTAACAAAAAATTCGTCGTCGAAGACTGCAGTGTGCTGAACAAGTTCAACACAGGTAGTGACCATAGATTGGTGAGATGTAAGATGCACCTCAACACTAAACTGGAACGTGGCAAGCTCATAAGACAAACAAAATGTATTGACATAACCAACCTTAAAAAACACCATAATACTTTCAAGTTGGAACTGAAGAACAGATTCTCTGCTTTAGAAGGCCTAACATCGGAAGAAGTGGATATTTCGGAAGTTAACAGAAAAGTAACCAAAGCTCTTATGGAAACAGCAACAAAATTAGCTGGGTCTAAGAACAAGTTGCATGTGAACAAATTATCAGGAAAAACCAAAATGTTGATGCAAAAAAGAAGAGAGATGAGGACAACCAAAGAAGATGTGACTTCCAAAGTGGAATATATAGAGCTATGCAAGACAGCACGAAAAAGTATCACTGAAGACGTAAGGAAATTCAACTGTGAGCTAGTGAGGAAAGCAATTGAAAACAACCAAAGCCTTAAGATAGCAAAGGGACATCTCAGTAAGGGAAGAAAACAGATTATGGCACTGAGAAAAGAAGATGGTTCTATAACAAGAAATAGAGGCGAAATTTTGACAAGAGTGAAAGATTTCTACTCCAAATTATATGAAAGGGATGATACATGTACTCCAGACATCATGAAAGATACCAGTACCAGAGTTCTTCCAGTCCTTCCAGCAGAAGTTGCTCATGCAATCAAGAACATGAAGCGAGGAAAAGCTCCAGGAGAAGATGGAATTACTATAGACATCATACAAGAAGCAAGTGGAGAAATTGAAACAGTACTCGCCCAAATTTTCACTCGATGCCTTAATGAAGGAAAGATTCCTGAGGATTGGAACACCGCTACAATGATCCTGCTACATAAGAAAGGTGACATTGAGGATCTCGGAAACTACAGACCTATCAGCCTCCTATCAGTGGTTTATAAAATCTTCACTAAAGTTCTTTCACACCGCTTGAAGGTAGCACTGGACATGGCTCAACCGAGAGAACAAGCTGGATTCAGGAGTGGCTACAGCACAATAGATCATATCCACGTGCTGAGAGAACTAATTGAAAGAGCGAGGGAATATGAACTTCCATTGTGCATGGCTTTTATCGATTATGAAAAAGCCTTTGATTCGGTGAAACCATCAGCAGTTACCATGGCTCTGAAATCCTGCGGTATTGAAGATGCATACATTAATATTATTAATAACATCTATGAAAATGCAAATGCAAAGATTAGGCTGTTTGAAAATACAACACATATAAAAATTGGAAAGGGAGTGAGACAAGGTGACACCATATCTCCGAAGCTCTTTAATGCCACATTGGAAAATGTTTTTCAGTCACTGAACTGGGAAAACAAGGGGATAAAGATTAATGGAGATTATCTAACCCACCTTCGTTTTGCTGATGACGTAGTCATTTTTGCAACTACCCCATCAGAGCTGCAGAGTATGATCCAGGAACTTGCTGACAAGAGTAAAGAAGTGGGATTAAAAATGAACTTTCAGAAGACAAAAGTGATGTTCAATGCTTTTACAAGAAATGAAGATTTATCGATTGATGGAGAAAAGCTGGAGATAACAGATACGTATGTTTATCTTGGACAGCAGATATCAAGTGAGGGTCACATTGATGAAGAAATTAATAGGCGTACAAAACTTGCCTGGAGAGCTTTTGGAAGAAACAGCATAATTTTCAAGAGCAATATGCCATTATGTCTTAAAAGAAAAGTGTTTGATCAATGCATCCTTCCAGTGCTTACGTATGGTGCAGAGACGTGGACCTTAACTAAAAGAGACATACAAAGGCTGCAAACAACTCAAAGAAGCATGGAGAGGTGCATGCTTGGTATAACCAGGAGAGATAAGAAGAGGAACTCATGGATCCGAAAAATGACAAGAGTGGAAGACATCATGATCAGAGTTAAATCCCTGAAATGGCAATGGGCTGGACATACTGCCAGAAGGACAGATCATAGATGGACAGCCGAAATTTTAGATTGGATTCCAAGGGACAGGAAAAGACCCAGAAGAAGACCACATGGGAGATGGGTGGATGAAATTCGAAAGTATGCAGGGGTGACATGGAGGAGACTGGCACAAGACAGACCGTTGTGGAGGAAACTTGGGGAGACCTTCGTCCAGCAGTGGATTGATAATGGTTGACAATGATGATGATGATGATATGCATATATATATATTAAAAAAAGTTTTTTCACAATAATGTTTTTTTTTATTTATTTATTTTTTACTTTTTGATGGGGCTTATTCCCACTTGGAGTACTGTTTTACGAGATGCTTTTACCTATGGACCAATCCATCAATCCCCATCCCCCTTAAGGAATTTCTGGCTAAGCCACTGAGAACCTGAGTTTGAATCTTTAGTTCATGCATTTCTGTTTTTTCCAAATTATATCATATTTCCAATACTTTTTGACCAATACTACTGGTGACCATCATTTAATTGTATGTGCATGACTTTATTGAAGTTCCAAAAGAATTAAAGCGAGGGAAAAAAAAAAAAAAAAAAAAAAAGATGCTGTTTTAGTTGCACAGTTTAGGCTTCTTATCATTTGTCTGAAATGGGTCCAGGTTTGAATCACGATGAGGTATGGATGTTGTGTTTGTATCACAGTACTAGCTCTCTCCTTTCCCTGGAAGAGTGGCCTTAAATTAGCGATAGGCAACTGCTTATAGCCCATCAAGTTGCTCACTGTGGTCTTTAAAACACCTCCTTCTCCCCCTCCCAAAACATAACATTATGGTTAAAATGAAAACTCCCTGAAAGCATAATTCTTCTTTGTAAGTCTTCACCAACCGATTTAAGGGTTGAAATCAGTAACTGAATGCAGCATCCAACTTAAGAGATTCACTGAAGCTGCAACACTCTCTAACAGTAACTTTAGACCTCCACATGGAAAGGCCGTTTACATGCAGTCTAATAAAACTTGTTCCAAAATTGCGAGAAGGTCTGGTGATTATTTTCTAAGCTCACAGCATCCAAGCCATATATATACACAACTTTTCATTCCCTCCATTAGGAATGAAAAAGTGCCTTTTTTAAAATTGTTCACTAATGAAAGGAAGGCCAAGAAAAGGAAGCTATTGACAAATAAAAGTGAACAAAAGTTAACCTGCTAGGATCTATTGTTAAACTCAAAAAAAGACCTTGGGTCAAAGGGTAACAGTTCTAAAGAACTGTGATCCTCTTGACCTCCTGTGAGATTCTGAAGAGCTGTAATCTTTCTCTGGTTTCTGAACACTTTTTTTCTCACTTGCATAGACAGAAAGTGCCACTGAAAAGTTCAAACTACTGCACAAAAAAATATAAAAAATAATTCAGAAGGACTGATTAATTTTCTTCGATCCAATGGAGGTAAGGAATGTATTTTTTTAGATAACACAATCATCACTGTGATTTGCAGAAATTGTGCTGCAAATAACTCATTACGAAAATGACATAAAGCAAAGCACAACTTTACTCATATATTTCCCTGTGCAGAAGAAACATGGGCAATTATGTTTTTGGAATACTTGCTAAAATGACTTTCGGCTGATGAAGGAAAAGCCAATAGTGTAACAAATTTAGTTATTTGAAAATATTCAGTTGTTGGATGATATTTTGCTCTTAAAATATGCTACAGTTGAATTTGAAAAGGTACGCTCAGAAAAAATGTCAGTGAGAGGGAAGGAATTCCTACTGTGAAAAAAGTGAGAGGCAAAATTTCTTTAGCCTTCTGAAAATTCTGTGCCTTTGCTAGGAAGATGGGTGCCACTACTATTTTGTTAAATTTGCACTTGCACACACACACACACACACACACACACACACACACACACACACAGAGAGAGAGAAAACATGCTCATGGTATAAGCTGACCAGAAGTCATGAATTCTTAAGGGCAGTCCTCGAATTTAGTTTTCCGTCCCCAAAAACGTCCAATGAATTTCTAATTTTGAGGTTTGTCCTCAAGTGTTCTCAAATTTACATGCTGTAAGACAAAAAACATCACCTATGCCTCATTTGTATTCGAATCTGTACCAACTTGTACGAATCGTCAGTGGCCAGTACCAAAAGCACTGAACAACTGGGGCGGCCAAATTTTGACTAAACTTGTTCCGAGTTCCTCCTAAAACTTTGGCAAAATGGAAAATTCGCCATGAAATTCATTCCTTAGTATGAACCTTGATTTTAATTCGCCCCATATACCTAAGGCAAAGCCTTTCACACTTGCTAATATGTTCTTGGCATCATAACTCAGCTTTATCAGTACAAATTACCAACATTCTACAAAATATATCCTTTTAAGACATACACTTCCATATGTTGTATCACACTTATAAGAAACAATACAGTTTCGTGACAAAAAGTTTGCATATTTATTTTGAGTATGTATGTGTCCCCAAACAATCTGCTGATTTGGGGACACCATGCCCTTTTGTGCTCAAATCAGTGTTGCAATATCTGGTCACCTTATCAATCATAGTACTATGTGGTCAACCTCATCCCTTTTTGTTGTCTATCATGCTGTCTTCTTAATCTCTCTACGTTACACGTGCTTCCACATGGATCTTTTCCTGCCAGGATGTAGGCAAGATATTTCCATATTCATGGTGTTTATAAATGGCGGAAACACTTTCAGTGGATTTATTGCACAAGGACTAGGACAGATATCAGTGTCATATACATACCCTGAGAAAGAGAAAATGTCCGTTTTTTTTTTTTTTTTACATCACATCAATTCACAACGATTCAACATGGGAATTACATGTGGCACATCAAATGCCCACATAATAATCGAACTCTTGCCATACCCTGTCCATGACATCCATCCTGTGTGACTGTGATGATAGCTTTTTCAATTCTCTGCTTTAGTTCCTGGACGCCATGTGGCAAAGTCAGTACATAAATAAGATCCTCCACACAGCTCTACAAGAAGAAATCACACGGAGTTTAGCACAAAATGCATTCTTGGGACTGGAAGCTGCCATTGTTCAATAAGGCAATGCATGTGGTAAGAGTAAATGATGGAAATACATGCCTCGGCAGCAACAATGGGGAATCTTTCACGTTTTCTCTTTTACATGGTATAGATAAATAAATGGTATCTCTCTCACTCCAAGTGCAATAAATTATTGAAAGTGTTCCCACTATTTATAAACATGCTGTATATAATATTAAAAGGATTTGAAAAATGAGTTTTTAATTCATAGCACAAACAACAATGCTTCCTGTACTACAGAATTTGTGATGCATAGCTTTTTTCACCATATGAAGTGATTTTATTTGTATGATATGATTCATTTGTAAAAACTGTACGAAAGTAATTCCTTTTGCATTAGATGGCTGAAGCCACGAGAAAGCCTTTCATATATTTTTATGATACATTATACCCTTTTTTAGTCAAAACTGGCACAAATATATATTTCTGAAAGGTTGCTTATGCTCTTTCAGAAAATAGTTTTTGTACATACACACATACATTTCACTAAGCTGTTCTCTGATATTCAGAGTTTAGCTTCTCACAGATAGAACTCACTGTTGCTGCATCAGGTGTCTCCAATTACGATCTCAGCACACAGCTCGAGCTTCATCGACATCCATCACACACCACACATAAGACCTTTTATATTTCATACTCATTATCTTTTTTCCATGCAGACATTCCTAAATCTGGTCTCCCATGTTTTCCATGGCCTTCTTCTACCTTTCTTTCCTGCCACTTAGGCTGCATAAATTCTCTTAGTAAGCATCTCATCACTCATTTTTTCAACATGGCCAAACCACCTAAGAATATTAGTCTCCACCTTACTAACAACATTTTGCCTCACATTACACATCTGCAACACATCTTCATTCCTCACATGATCAGAGCATGTCTTACCACAAACCCCCCTGTAAGTAACACATTTCCCCAGCACACAAACAACTCCTATGTCTTTTCTGCAGAACCTGGGTTTCGCTTCCATACATCGGAGTAGGAACAATTACACTTTCATATATAGCCATTCAGGACTTTCTTAAGAAGCCATCATTCCTGCGAAATCCTCCTAAAACAGCTATGACTTTTAATGAACAGTGCACTCACCTACTAATTTCACCATCTAATTTACAGTTTTTGTTCTTGGCAATATATTTCTGCTTCACTTAGGTATTTTTGCAAAATTCTTTTTACATCCTGTAGGTTTAAGCACAAGATACGAATGCATTTTTGATTCACTTTTAATGTTAAATATTCCAGGTAGGTGGGGCATAAGTTGTGTTTTCTAGTTCAGGAGTACCTTCATTTCAACTATACAATGGTGAGAAAATTCCTTCATTATCATCTAGCACAAGGTTAAAGTCAATAGAAGGGAAATGTCTGAGTTTGTATTCCTGCAAGGATTGCTACGATTCATTGGCAGTTTAAGCCATATCTGAACTTCTAAATGTCTGATCTGCAGAAGCCTTTAATAAGTCACCCAATACGTTTTCCATATGTTTTCCTGACTTTTTGATGCATTTTCCAATTAGGTGGTGTAAACCCCATTTTCTTGTTTGATGAAAATGCAATGTCTTTTAAAGGTCAAAAAGGGAAATGTATTTTATAACTCACTGCTGGTTTGCTCTAAAGGTGATCACACTTCATATTTTACAGATGCAATATTTCCAAACTACAGGACATTTCCTGTTTTGACCTTTAGAAGACATCAGGTGATATACAATACAATTTTTGTACAGATACAATATTTCCAAACTACAGGACATCAGAGTTTATTTCCATTTATCACTACATATGGCCTAAAAGTTTCCTTGCTGCAATCATGACTAAAATTCCCAGTGCATTTTCCAGGCTTCCAATTGGAAAATGTTCCATCAGGTGATATACAATACAATTTGTTTCATGGAATTTTACTCATCCCAAAGTTAAAAAAAAACAAGAAAGATGACACCGAATTTTCAGGTGTAGTAAGCACGTCTTTTGAATCCGTTCTGACGCAAATTAAATTTATCAAAGCTATTCAATGTCAATGGAACCGGTATGGAAAACAATAGATCTGACGAAAGGAAGAATATTTTCAGTCGGGTTTTTAATCCCTCAGATATTGCTGCAAATGGAATCGTGAGCTTATGAACTCCAAGAAACAGAGATATCAACAAAAATAAGATGTGACTTTATGTCCCCTGGTGGGAAAACCATGCATTATTTTAGGAAGAAAGTATTCTCAAAAGGTTTATCCATATAAGCGGTATCGGTCCAAGAAAAAATCATTTAGTCGAGTTTTCAGGAGCCCAGATTTTGCTACAAATACATCACAAGCAGAATTTAACACTTATGACCCCTGGTGTCCAACCCATTCTTTACCAAACATTAGAAATTATGTGAAAAATATTTTCCATCACGTCTTGTATGCGATACAGGAAGAATTTTTCAAATCGGAGTTTTAGAAGCAGAATAACGCAGAAAACGCAATTTACCTTTGTGCCCCCTAGCAGAAAGTCTATGATTTACTTGTAAATTTTGAATTTATAGGAAAAACTTTTCGCATCGGAAACGCTATCCAACAAAGAAGGATTTTTTCAAATCGGACTCTTAGAAGTAGAGATATTGACAAAAATAAGGTATACATCTAAGCCCCCTGGCGTAGAAATCATGCATTATTTCAAGAAGAAAATGCTCCTAAAAGGTTTGTCGACATGAGTGGTATAAGTCAACAAACGACTTTTTTTCAATAGAGATTTTAGAAGCTCATATTTTGCTGCAAATACATCAGAAGTGGAAATCAAGACTTATGCCACCTGGTGGCCAAACCATGTTTTTACAAAAATTAGAAATTATGTGCAAACGATTTCCCATCAGGAGCTGTATCCGGTGCAGAATAAAAATTTCAAATCGGAGATTTAGAAGCAGAAATATAGGGGAAATGCAATTTACCTTTATGCCTCCTAGCAGAAAGTCTATGAATTACTTGAAAATTTTAAAATTATATGAATCACATGTCACACTAGAAACACTATCCAACAAAGAAGGATTTTTTCAAATCAGACTCCTAGAAGTAGAGATATTGACAAAAATAAGATTTACATCTATGCCCCCTGACGTAGAAACCATGCACTATTTTAAGAAGAAAATGATTCTAAAAGGTTTATCAACATGAGTAGTATCGGTCAACAAACGACGCTTTTTTCAATCAAGAATTTAGAAGCTCATATTTTGCTGCAAATGCATCAGAAGCGGAAATTAAGATTTATGCCCCCTGGTGGCCAAACCATTTTTTTTTTACAAAAATTAGAAATTATGTGCAAACGATTTCCCATCAGGAGCTGTATCTGGTGCAGAAAGAATTTTTCAAATCGGAGATTTAGAAGCAGGGATATAGGGGAAACGCAATTTACCGCTTCGCCACCTAGCAGAAAGTCTATGAATTACTTGAAATTTTTGAAATTATATTCAAAACATGTCACACGGAAAACGCTAACCAACAAAGAATGAATTTTTCAAATCGGACTCCCAGAAGTAGAGATATTGACAAAAATATGATGCACATCTACGCCCCCTGGCGGAAAAACTGTGGAATATTTTAGGAAGAAAATATTCCAAAAAGGTTTGTTGATGTGAGTGGCATCAGTCCACGAAATAATTTTTTCAATCGATATTTTAGAAGCTCAGATGTTATGGCAAATACATCAGAAGCAAAAATTAACCCCCTGCATGATGGGCAGCTCATCAGGCAGGTAGGTGGCCAAAGTACTCCTTACCAAAAATTTGAAATTATATGCAAAAGATTTTCCATCAGGAGATGTATCAGCTGAAGAAAAAATATTTCAAATCGGAGTTTTGGAAGAAGAGTTAACGGGAAAAATGTAATTTACTTTTACGCCCCCTAGCGGAAAATCTATGCGTAATTTGAAAAAGTAACTATATCTAAAATACTCTTCGACATAAATGGAATCGGAAGATAAAATAATTTTTTCAATCGGATGTTTAGAAGCAAATATGTGGAATAAAATGTATTTTTGAATTTGACATCATCTGCATTTACGCCCTCTAGCGGCGAAATTGTACATCGCAAAGAAAAACGAAATAAAGGATCATCATTCGCATATTTCAAGCTTCCCAATGCAAATGGAATTTTTCAAATCGGACTAATAGTTGCAGAGATATTGTGGGTACGGACAGACGAACTGATAACATAAGCACAATCTTTTTTTACAAAAGACGTGCTAAAAAAGGAAGTAGCTTGAGAGTGGCACTGTAGACTTTAGTTTTATATATACACAGTCATATCAGAACAATATGACCACCTCCCAGAATCACAGTGTACCCGCCCAGGACATCACAGAGTGCACATGACAAGGTTCACCACAGTGAGATATAAGCGGTCAGCCAGGACAGATGAGCCATAGTGTGTTACGTGAGCACAATGGGCAGAGGTAGTGATTTGATGGATGTTCCAAAAATACATAATCATCGGCTACTGATTCAAGGGTGGAAGCATCTCAGAAACGGCAGACTTTGTGGGCTGTTTGCGAGGTGCTGTAGTAAGGGTGTAGTACCAAAAATGGACTGGCACACTGAGTACCTCCCAACGTCATAACTGTGAAGCCCCAAAAGGCCATTGACCCTAGGGGAGAATGTTGCCTCTGTCGACTGGTAAAGGGAAATCGACGCGCAACTGAGCAGCAACTGATCACGCAAATGAAAGCTGGGGCACCCATGCGAGTGACCCCGATAACAGTAGAGCAAACCCTGTTGTTACACATGGGTCTATGGAGTCGACGATGCGTCAAGGCACCCATGTTAGCCCAGGTCCATTGGCAACAATGCTTGCAGTTCAGTCGCATGGTACTACCATTATTGGACAGTGGAAGAGTGGGAAAAGGTTGCCTTCTTCGAGGAATCGAGGTTTCTACTCCACAGAAGTGACGGGCGGTGGCAGATACAGCATCAGACACATGAGAACCAACACCCAAACAAGCCTGTCAGTCAAGAACAGGCCGGCGGTTGTAGTGTGCCTGTCTGGGGGATGTTTTCCTGGTATGACCTGGGACCACTGAATGGGTTCCTGAACACCAACAGTTACCTGTCCATCCTCCCTGAACACATGCATCCCTTCATGTTGGATGTTTACCCTGGTGGTGATGGTGTCTACCAACAGGACAATGCGCCCTGCCCCGTTGCTAAGAGGGTGCATGACTGGTTACAGGAACATGACAGCGATGTCTCCGTTATCTTTTGGCCGGTGAAATCACCTGACCTTGATCTCACAGAGCAAGGATGTTGCCAAGGGTGTGCGAGGGTGGGCTTGAGCCCACGCTGAAATTTATCTTGCCCACCCTGCCACCCACCCAGTTTCAAATGTGCCATTTTCAATATATTTAACTTTAAAATATAATCTGGACTCGCCAAGTAATAAGTCTTGTGTTTTACTTCATGTACCCCTACTTATTTTCCTCTAGGAAGTGTTTTGTTTACTACTCAGAAAGGTTATCTGAACAGTAACCACAGGGTTATGAAAATTCAATTGTTCTCCACTTTTCTAATTCCTCAGTTTAAGCCTCTTTTTCATTTTGTGTGGCTATGGGACGAATGAGGTGGGTGGATAGGAATTCACTGAGTGTGGTCATTACCAATTACTCTGCTGTTTGTTTTCTTTACAAAATTGGGGATTCCAACACGGAAAGTGGAGTCTAAAAGCTACACTAGCGCTCTTAAGACTGCCCTGAGACAGTGAGAGTGCAGGAAGTAGCTGACGACTGCTTTGTAGGGGAGGAGTGCAAGGCAAAGTCGCTGGCTTGAAGGAAGAGAATTAAGGAGGGGCGTGGATTGGGTCTGCATGGCACGACATTTTCCTTTAAAGAAATTGCCCAAGTACAGTACAGTACTACTTTCGTAATCAAAAATGCAAAATTTTGAAAAGCAATTTAAGACAATGCATTTAGAGCAAGCAAAAAGTTGAAGGCCACATTCTGGAAGCACTTGTATCTTACACCAGTGGCGTAACTAGTCAGATTCGTGTATGCGTGTGTGTGTGTGTGTGTGTGTGTGTGTGTGTGTGTCCAGGTGGAGGGGTGGAAATTGCATGAATTCCTTTGTAGACAGTAGCAAAAAGCATTAAAAATTCTTTCTTTCACTGTTTTGTAAATATAGTTGCTATCAAACTTGCCCCACCAAAAATAATACTCACCCATCCTGATTCCAAAGTCTAGCGATATCCCTGCCACAGAGCACTTGTGGGACTATTTGAATCGACAGGCTCGACATGCCGACCTAAAAATACATCATCTGTGGTACCTCCATGCTCTGCTGCAGTCCAAATGGGCATGTGTGCCTCAGGCAGCCTTCCAGGGCCTCATTGCATTCATGCCACTGTCATCTGGGTCAAGGGTGGTTATTTCCCATTATTAGGTAGGTGGTCATATTATTCTGATACGACCGTGTATATCCTTCTTTCTTAAATATTCATTCACATGGAACAAAAGGCCCGTTCAGCTCAACAAAACCCTGTCATTTTTAAACAGCTTACCTTCAACCACCATTGAAATATTTATATCATCATCAACAACCATTATCAATCCATTGCTTGATAAAGATCTCCCCAAGTCTCTTTCACAGCTTTCTATCCTCAGCCATCGGAATGCTTTCGAATTTCATTCACCCATCTTCCACTTGGTCTTCTTTTTGGTCCTTCCTTGTCCTTTGGTATCCAATTTAGTATTTCAGTTGTCCAAAGGTGGTCAGTTCTCCTAGCAAGATATCCAACCCACTGCCACTTCAGGGTCTTCACTTTGATAATGTTATCATCAACACTAGTCATTCCTCTAACCCATACATTTCTCTTCCTATCTTTTCAGCTTATACCAAGTACACATCTCCCTATGCTTCTTTGAGTTGATCACAGCCATCGTATGTCCATTTCAGTTAAGGTCCATGTCTGATCCAGAAGAAAGGGTAACGAGTTCAGGCAAAGCTCTGTGGGTGGATTTCGAGGGACTGTGTACAAAAGCTGTCCACACAGCATCAACAGTTTCTTCACTAACACATACATGACCTTTTAATTTACTTTCGATATTGGAGGTTATTTTTTTAACGTGCATTAATGCATTTGAATTTTTGAACTTCCCTTTTTGTTGGTAAAGTTCGATTAACACTTACCGCACATGGGGCTTGGCTTTCAATTCTTATTTCCGTTATGCGGATGCGGCATGGGGGTTTTTCATTTAGTTGCGGGTCCACTTCATTTTTTTCCCCCGTTGGTATTTATCTGGCCTCGTCATTAAATGAGTTTTTTCCCTTGCTGCCTCCTCATTTACTTCGATAATTTTTCATAACCCTAGTACTTTCGGTAATACTCCATTACCGTCATCGAGGGGACGTTTTGCTCAGACTGGCACGGACCGTGTCAGCTGGGCATTTCGGTGGTTCTCGCGGGCTGCTTCTGTCATCGGCTATCGCTTCTTCTTGGGAGTTGTGGCGCCATCTCTTGTTGGTCACTGATCTTATTTTTCGAACTTTTTCATTTTTTTGCTGATTGAAAAAAATAGGGCAAAAGTTTGCAACCATAATGACCCTAATATTTTGAGAAACAGCTGGAGAAATTTAATTAAAATTGAGCAAAAAAATGAAAAACCCCCATGCCGCATCCACATAATGGAAATAAGAATTGAAAGCCAAGCCCCACGTGCGGTAAGTGTTCAATCGAACTTTACCAACAAAAAGGGAAGTTCAAAAATGCAAATACATGACCTGTTCATTTTCAGTCATCAACACTTCCTATCTCCTAAAACTTTGCATACATATTACTCATTTATGCTCGACATGCCGTGAATGCTGTACCCTGCCCACGGCAATTGAGCACTATCACTGACTCAACTATTCATTTTCATGTGGGACTTACGTCCACAGAGAAGGTTTAGACTTTATCCACCTACAGCTGTTACAGCCTTTTGGGCAGAGTACAGAAATAGAAGGAGCAAGTCTAGCGGCTTTGACAGAACAGTTTGTATGGCAGATTGAAAAGAAATAATGGGGAGGGGCACTTAGGAATTGACATGCTTATATGTAACCGGGGGCTGTCAGCTTAACATGCCTGTCTGAGGTGGCACGGCAAATATTCAGTGATTGTTAACAAATGTTACCACTCAAGATCGAAACTGGGACCTCTCCACCAGTAGTCACATTTGTTAACCACTAAGCCATCCGCAGCTCAAATGAATGTAAAACTTTGCATACCAAGCTGTTATGCTTTTATGAACAGGTGATAGACACCCATACTCTCATCTGAAATTATGCTGAACAGTTATAAGTGATTTGGTCGTGTGGTACCACAGAACACACTGCGCTTTTTCCGGCACAGACGCCATTTTGACTTCCTGCCATGGGTGCTCATAGCTTGGTTTTCAGGAGGGGACAAAAATATAAACTGTAAATAGAGATAGCATAAATAAGGTAAACTTCTACTGTGCCGTCTATACAGTAGCGAACAAAAGTATTTGGCAAAACACTTTTTCGACCATAATTTTTGTTCTGCTGGACCAAATCGGGTCATTTTGGGATATGATATGTGTTGATTCGTGGGTTACAATGCCGCATAGTTTGTATTTCGCCCACAGCGAATTTGTCATTCGAAATGGGCCATATTCAAGAGTCGCCAATTATTACCCATTTGTTTGCTGCCTGTATTAATGTTTTTCTTGTGATTTTTGTGGGTTTTGTGATGTGTAGTGTGATAATAAGTCAATCTTAGGTTTTAAGAAATGGGTAAAAAGGTGGAGATCTTTGTTGGAGCTCGCCAGGCGGCCGTGAACATGATGTAATCCGGAATGCGTGTCACCGACATTGCGAGGGCCCTGAAGATCCGACACCAGTCCATTTCAGCTATCCTGCAACGTTATAAGAAGACTGGGACCTTTGAGAACAGTCCGCGATGTGGTAGGCCTCGCTCCACTACGTTGCATCAGGATAGACGCATCCTCCGTTGATCTCGTGCTGACCCCACCTTGACTGCTGTGGACATCGCCACCAAATTCCGCGACAGCGACGACCTGAACGTCAGCCGAATGATCATCTCCCGTCGTCTCATTGCTGGTGGATTGAATGGAAGACGCCCCACCAAGAAACCACTCATCAAAGTCAAGAATCGACGAGCCAGAGTCGCGTTCGCGCGCCGTCATTGACACTGGACCGCGGCGGACTGGAGTAAGGTGCTTTTCACCGATGAGAGCAAGTTCAACTTGTTCAGAAGTGATGGCATCCGATACGTACGACGTTCGTGTGGCCAGAGATTCAACCCCCAGTTCATTAAGCCGACTGTCAAGCACGGAGGAGGATCGCTCATGGTTTACCGCGCCTTCTCTCACAATGGAATGGGCCCCATCATCAAGATTACGGAATAATGACCGGCCAGAGCTACACAAACATGCTCATCAACGATGTCTTCCCATGGGCAAACCAGAACATGCCACCCGGATGGATCATGCAGCAAGACAACGACCCGAAACACACCACAAGAGTAGCGAAGGCAGCCTTCCGGCAGCAACAAGTCACACTTCTAGACTGGCCAAGCCAATCTCCAGACCTCAACCCCATCGAGCACATGTGGGAGGAGCTGGAGAGACGATGTGCGAAGAAAACCTGCCGGAATAGGGCCCAGAAGTTCGACCAGTTGTCTGCAGAATGGGCGCGAATTCCACAGGTCACCGTCGAGAAGCTAGTGGACTCGATGCCAGTCCATTGTGCAGCTGTTATTAAGTCTCGTGGTTATCCCACTAAGTATTAGTTATTGTTCTGTCATTTTCTCGTACTTCTTTTCTGTTATCGTTGCATTAAATGAATGTGATACACACCTACTTTGTTGGTCAATTTGTATGATCTTTGCGATTAAGCTCGGTACCTGATCTGTGTTAAGGTTTCCGATCCATCTGCATATGGGTCATGTTTAAAACTGAATAACACATATCATATCCGAAAATGACCCGATTTGGTCCAGCAGGAAAAAAATAATGGTCGGAATTTTTTTTCGCCAAATACTTTTGTTCGCTACTGTATCTCTAATGATTTTTACCCAACACAACTGGATAAAATTAATTGAAAAGCAGACAACCGAAAAACTGCATAAAAAAAGACTGATAGATGAAGTTTGGCAGCATGTTGGGACAATTAAAGAATTACTTTGTTGTTCTTTTGAGCCTTGCACCTTTTGGCCATATGTGCCCCATGCACCACGAAACTCCAATTATCATTCAATTGATCATCAAGAAGGAAAAAAAACAAAAACAAGACAAAGTTTGAAAAAAAAAAAAAACTTGCATAACTCTTTGTACAGCAGCAAAATGGCAGTTGTAGAGGATGATATGTTTTTCATTTCTTTGCCTTTCCCACTGCCCTACACTGTACTCATACTCATATATGCTGTGCTCTAATATGCAGTGGAGAATTTCAGTATTATTTTCTACTGTAAATTCCCAATGTTTCTACTAAATGTGCACGCACACACACACACACAGCTCCAGAAGTTTAACATACAGCAATCAGAGAACTGAAATGACAGTCAAATTTCCAGGGTAGGGCAAGTGCCCCCTCTTGCCACTCTCTATGGGTAGCCATGCTTCTTGCACTGGTAGTGCCACTTAGTTATTACTCAGCGTGCACTAACAACAACAAAAAAAAACTTTTTTAGTTTACATGCATCATTCCACAAACTGCTTGTTTCTGACTATCATAGTTTTTAAAATAAAAATGTTCTTAATGAGGGAAGCACTTTATGTCTACCTTGTATTCCAAAATGGTATCTCAGCCTCAAAAGTACACACAAGATGATAAAATAGACATATTATTTTTTGAGCTACAAGTATGAGTGAGACAAAAATCATATATAAAAAGAAAAAAAAACCTTACACGAAATTTAAGGTTCGAAAAAAAAAGACATTTTTTTGAATTATTCTATATTCATGTCCAAATCTTAAGGATCACTTATATTTTCATAACATCTTTTATTCCAACAGGATGTGGATGAAAACATTTCAAAAAGGAGTAAACAAACATGAAGAAGACATGTACACACATAAATAAAGCATGAATTTGTGCTTATTAATAGAGAATATTGAAAAAAGAACAAAACATATCCTTTTTGACATTGGCTCACAATAACTAAAATTGAAAAAGAAAAAAAAAGTCAAGGATCATTTTAATGGGGTATATGTCCACCCCAGACTGCAATGCACGATTGGCATCGGTGGGCCATGCTTTTAACAAGAATGTCCAGAAGATCCTAAGGAAGGTTTCTCAATTTGTCTTTCAGTGCTGCCATCAGGCCGTTTTTGGTGCCAGGTGTGGGATCACATTTAGAATGTGCCCCCTCCCCAGATCATCCCAAGCATTTTATTGGGTTGTCGTATTTAGCCAAGTCATGACATATTTTAGCCATGTTTTGCAAAGGTCATTTATTGATAGAAAGAACAAAGATCAATCAATGATATAATGCTCGTTTTGTTCGATAACCTTTTGCCATCTTTCAGTGAGCTGCAGAATGCCTCGTTCATAGAAGGACCTGTCTTTTGTGGCGAAAAACTGTACAAGGTGCTGATTTACAGCCTCCTCTTAATTGAACGTTATACCATGCAAGGACTGTTGAAGAGAGCGAAACAAGTGGAAGTCTGACGGCGCAAGGTCAGGCGAGTATGCTGGGTGTGGCAACATAACCCACCCAAGCTCCAATAATTTTTGGCGGGCGATCAAACTTGTGTGTGGTCTCGCATTGTCGTGATGGAACACAACACCTTTACGATGAACGAGCTCTGGACGTTTCTGGATGATGGATTCGTTCAAACTGTCCAATTGCCGTCAGTACACATTCGAATTGATTGTTTGGTTCCGTGGTAGGAGCTCGAAAAACAAGACACCTTTAAAATCCAACCACACTGAGACCAGAACCTTCCACTGATGAGTGTCTGCTTTGGATGTTGTTTGAGGTGAAGCAGCACGTCGGGACCAAGACTGTTTGCGCAGCACATTGTTGTACACAATCCACTTTTGGTCACCAGTTTCATTTCATTTATTTCATTATGGGGTTACATTTGACTATATTACATTTCAAAATTAATTTTACAGTATGTAGTATTAAGAAAAACAACATTCGCTTCAAAAAAGAATCATTTCTTAATGTTTAATGAGCATATCGCAGATGTTTACATGCCCCGTCAATTGAACTTCTTTGAGTTCATTAGGAACCCACACATCAATTTGCTTTCCTTGAAGTGCAACATTGAGTTCATTCAAAACTGAATGAACTCAATCTTGCACTTCAAGGAAAGCAAACTGATGTATTCACTACCAAAGACAAAATTGTGGAATTTAAAAGAAAGGCTACAATTTTGGAACAGTTGTGTCTCTGGAGCCACGAACTTGACTGCTTTTCAACCGTGAGAAACTTTATGTCAGAGTTGGACTCAGAAATAGAAAACAAACAATATGATGAAATCACCCAACATCTGGAAGCTCTCCACGAATTAATGAGTCATTATTTTCCTGATGAGCAGCATGAAAAAATAAAAAGTCAATTACGGATTAAAAATCCATTTGTTATAAATGAGAAACCTCCTTGCTTTTCATGTGATGAGTATGCAAAATGTATTGAACTGACGTCAGATTCTTCAGTGACATCTCTTTATAAAACAGTGCCAATGACAGAATTTTGGTGCAGTTTGAAAGGAGAATATCCATTATTATCGCAAAAAGCTGTGCCAGTACTCTTACCATTTGCGACAACCTATCTGTGTGAAACTGGCTTTTCTGTGTATGCCTCAACAAAAACTAATCACCGGAATAAGCTGAATGCAGAGCCCCATATAAGATTACATTTTTCTTCGATAGAACCGAATTTTAAAGAATTATCTGACAATAAAAAGCAAAGCCAGTCATCACATTAATATTTTTCATTATTGAATACTTGCATCATTGGCATAATACATTTTCTTGGCTCTACATTACCTTTTTGTATGTTTTTATTGATTGCTTATTTTTTTCATTTTATTTTTATTTCAAATCAGTGATAAATAATAGGCATATAGGTATATTAATTTTTAAATTGTCTTTATAGAGGGGTTCCATTGCTAGACATTGTAGGAAAAAGGGTTTCACAGGCTAAAATGTTTGAGAACCACTGCTCTAGTACTTCCAAAACTGCCCAACCGCCATTGGGTGCCAAAATATGTCATAACTTTTTCGACAACCCAATAGAATGGATTCAGATTTGGGGAGTACACAGGTCACTTTGTTCAGTTGATCCCCTTGCTCTCCAACAGCTCATCAACACGTGATGATTGATGAGGATGGGCTTTATTGTCCATAAAAACAAAAGAATTTCCCCACAGTTCCACGAAATAGCCTTACATGTTCTAAAATGACTTTTTCACAATAAACCTGGATATTCATTGACCCTTTTTCCAACACTAGGAGCTCTGTATGTCCATTGATCATAATCCCAGACCAGGCCATTACTCCACCACCCCTGTAATGGTCAATTTCTATGATGTTTCTAGCTGAATAGGCAGTGCTGGGTTCTCGCCAGATGTACTACCATCTACAGTCAGACGATAAACAAAATCGGCTTTCTTCTGTGAAGAGAACATTAACCCATTGTTCTTTACTCCATGTGGAGTGTTCATGACACCATCGATAGCAAGTTGTTTGCATTCTGGGGTCAATGGAACAATACACTGTAGAGGTTTTCAGGCATACAATCAGAAATCATTCAAATGCCTTGACATGATTTGATGCAATATTTTGGTATCAGTGCTTGATTCCAGCTGTTTTGCTAACTTGTCAGTTATTCAGTGAGATCTTTCAGCCATTACAACAAGATAATGATCTTGTGATGGAGTAGTTTTGCATGGTCAACCACTACTGAACCTTCTGGTAGCTATTCCATGTTCAGAAAATTATTTCCAGCTTCCTGATACTAATGCTCTGGGCAATTTCAAACTCCTTTGCTATTTCTCTTGTAGACTTCCCTTCTTCCAGTTTACCAACAATTTGCTCACAGGTAAAATAGTTCTTTCAGATGCACTGCAAGTCACCATAACAACGAAAAAGACATATCTATGCTACAACAGCAACAAAGCAAGTGATTTCTTCTCACTCATTATTCAGCTTTTATCGGCAATTGGCAATACACAGCTGTCCATGATTCCTGACAATTCGCATATGACTAAACACTCTCACATAGCTTGCTGTTATGTGTTTTGATGATGTCAGAATGTTTTGACCACTAAACTGACTTGCGAGTCCGGAATTTAGCCTTTTATTGTTGATCCTTAATTTTTGGACTTGAGTGTGTATGTTTTCTTTGTGCTTTTAAAAATTGCATTTCCTATAGAATCATCCAACTGGATCTTTTGATCAAATTCTCTTTAGGAAATTTATAAACCCATTTGTAGGAAAATAAAAAAAATCTATAAAGGCATACACAAATTCTGCTTAAAACAATCACATCACTTACTTGGTCAACACACCCTGCCCTTCATTTGCGTTGTGTTCAGCTTTGTACTTATCACTATGACCTTCTGCACAATGAGATATGTTGTTCATTGGTAGAATTGGAGAACAGGTCGCAGCAGCATATGAATTAGCAACAGATGACTCACAAAATGGGTTTAACTGCTCTGATGAAACTGGAGAACGTGCAGGCGTCATGGCCTGAACATTTGATGTGAGCAGCAGAGGTGAGCTACAAGTGTTTGTTATCACATTGAAAGATTCTGTGCTAGGCATAACTTCAGCTGTAGCATTCATACAGGTGTCACTAAATAAAATAAAATGATACTTTGGTAAATACTCACACAGAAAAAAACTGCAGGAAATGAATGCACTTAACAATGAATTATCAAAACATTTTTGGTGGTAGCTTGTTTTCTGCCACACTGACTTGCTAAGAGTATCTCACAAGGGATTGGACAGAATAATGTGAATGACTTGTAATGCAGCTGCATATGTCGCAATACGCAAAGGTATCCACCAATTTTTGGTTGTAACAGCTTCGTTTAAAATCTCAAGGTCCTGTTTAAGTGCATTTAAAGTCTTTTGTTGCAAATTTTCTTTCAGGGTGACAACGAAATGAGAGATCTAATGTACTTCAAAAGAGGATTAATTGTTGGTGGCCGACTAGTTGGTGCCTCCGTGACAGCAGTCGCCAGGGTAGTGGGGGTATTGAGAGCTACTGTGTCTAGCATTATGGCAGCATACCGTGTTCGTGGCAAAACCTCATCTGCGAAACACAAGAGCGGTTGAAAGACAACCCTGACTAATAGAGACAGGAGAGCATTAAAGAGGATTTTTACCCGTAATAAGAAGACCATGGCACCGAAACTTAGTGCGGAGCTCAATCTGCATCTCCAGACCCCAGTATCAACGAAAACAGTGCGCAGGGAACTGCATAAACAAGACATTCATTCATGGCAGAGCTGCTATTGCAAAACCTGTGGTGGCTTGGGTGAATGCACAATGGTGACAACAGTGGTTCCAGGAGCATACAACACCAACTGCCGATGCATGTAATGTGGTTGGATGAATTCAGATTCACACTATTCCCCACTGCGGGACATGCTTACGTGTGGAGAACACCATCAGAAGCATACAACAGTGCAGCATGGTGGTGGTTCTGTCATGCTCTGGGCGGTCATGTCTTGGTTTTCAGTAGGTCCCCTGATCACCTTGAAAGGATGGATGACTGGCAGGGTGTATGAAACCATTTTGGCCGACCAAGTCCATCCAATGGCTCAGGCGTTGTT
The DNA here is from genome assembly GCA_039090855.1 of Macrothele yani. Classification (NCBI taxonomy): domain Eukaryota; kingdom Metazoa; phylum Arthropoda; class Arachnida; order Araneae; family Macrothelidae; genus Macrothele; species Macrothele yani. Next base: position 16,054,668 of record CM077028.1, read on the forward strand.
TCCTACAGGAAATGCCATCTATCAAGAATCAAGATGATACCGCCCCAATTCACAGAGTTCGGAATGTCCAATCATGGTTTGAGGAACATGAGGACAAACTTTCACATCTTCCTTGGCCTCCCCAATCACCAGACTTAAACGTCATTGAGCTACGGTGGTCTGTGTTGCAAAACAGAGTAAGTTTCGGTTATCCTCCTCCTGCATCTCTCAAGGACCTGGAGCAGTTTCTGCATGAAGAATGGTGTAACATGCCACTAACCATCTTCCAGGATTTTTATGTGTCCATTCCAAGGAGGATTCAGGCAGTTTTGAATGCCAAAAGTGGTCCCACACCCTATTAGCTACGTAAAACCTTCTTTTCCTAGGTGTTCACATTATTCTGTCCAAATTCTGTACATAGGACATTTCATATGTAATGCACACATTTTTTTTTTTTTATATACATACTGGAAGTGTCTTAGGCAATGTCTCTACAGACCTTCAATGCAGTCTCCCTGCTTTTGAATCACGGTGTCCCAACATTTTGGAAGGTGCACAATTCCCATTAGGTCCCCTTTTTTGTTCAGCTATAGGAAGTGCTGGGTAACTGCTGCAGAAAGGTCCTCCTGAGAGGAAAATCATGATGGCACCAAGGTAATTATACACAAAGGTCATCATTGATTGACCTCAATTGTGCCCGCCATTTTTTTTGGTTGTGGGGAGCATGGACTTCTTCACTCCCTTGACTGCGATTTTAACTCAGGTTCAAAGTCCCTAACCCATGTTTCATCAATAGCAACAATTTGTAACACAAAGGCGTAGCCTTCAGCAACAAATCTTTGTTTCAGCAATGTTGCATTGTCCACAGGAGTCTGTTTTTGTGCATCAGTCAAGTCATGAGGGGCCCATCTGGCTGAATTTTTTCTTTTCTGCAAATTGTTTGTGAAATTATGGAATACTGTTGTTGCTGAAATTCCTGTAGCTTCTGCTATTTCCTCACATGTTGCTCGACAGTCTTGTTCGACACAAGCAGTGACAAGTTTCACACTTCACTCATAAATTGCCATTTTCTGTCTCCCTGACTTCGGGTCATTGTTTATGCTTAAACACCCTTCACAAAAGGGAGTAGCCCAGCAAGAAACTGTACTCCAGCCTTTCATTACTACAAACCTCATGCAAAGCACAGTGAATGTCTGTCGGATTTTTGCCACGTAAAGTTTCAGTCTTGATGTACGACCGCTGATCTTCACACAATGCAGTACCTGAAGCGTCTGCATGGGCCATTTCTAATCCTTATCAATCCACAATGTCATGAATTGCAGGAGTAATGAGTCCATGTGCTGCTTCCTTAAGTCCCACACTACAACTGATGCAAACACAACATTGAGATTATGTACTGATACTTAACCTGCTGTTACAATATTAAAAAAAAAAAAAAAAAAAAAAGACAATAATAATAAAATTGTGGGTCTAATCCAAATGACCTCAGAAATAGTAATGTATTTTTTATACAGTAATGTGAAGTACAGTATCCCCGATTGAAGGTGATGATACAATGTAGTGAAAGTTTGAGGTTTATTACTGCATTTCTATCAAATAAACTGCCTGCTTAATTTCACTCCCCCCATACACACATAGTAAATTTTCCTGATTTAAAAAGTTTTTGGCTTTAAGAAGTGTTTATGATGCACATTAAACACCCCCCCCCACAAATCAACTCTGAATGAAAGAACAGCAAAATTAATAAATAGCAAATACTGAGTGATTTAAAAGTCACATTGCCACAATTTAAACATACATATGGCAGTGCATGGGAAATATTTTTTGTCAGTACCACTTGGGCGTTTGGATGACACAACTTCACCAGCATAAGCGCAGCAACTTAATTAGCAACTGAACAACATGTTGTTTCCCTAGGAACAGCACATGTTCCTATAAGACAATTTTATGCAAGGGTAGATGTCTTCTAAATAAGATATGAATGGTCGACCATTTTTGTAAGACTGGGAGTGTAAATCACAGGAAATGGTGAGGATGATAGCAATTATTAACGGTGGGAAATCCTGACAATGTGACAACACAGTTGAAATGAAAAGAGACAAAGAGACACACAGTATGACTCATATAAGACACACAGTCTTGATATGAGAACAATGAAGTGATTGAAATGTGCTGAATAGAACAGGGTTTGAACTTCAACCATATTAAGCGCATCTGTGATGAACCAACACTCAAGTGCATAAATTGTGGAAGTTCCAGGTTTTAGTAGCTCTTTAAAAACTGAAGCAGAATTTTTCAGTCACAATACACACACAGTGAGTAATGAAACCCCTATGTGTTCTGGTGCAGCACTGAATATGCAATTAGGATAAACTTTAAAAGAAGGTCTCCAGGTGCCTACTTTTTATTTATGATTTAGTAACACAGCAACTGTAGTTGCTCACCATTTTTGTTCCAAATACAGTTAAACCTGATATACAGTTGTAAATGCATTTATGGCACCTCTATTCAGAAAGATCTTCACAAAGAAGAATTAAAGGAAATATTGGCAGAAAACAATTACCCCTCCCCATATGTTGAGAAAATATTTAAACAAGTGCCAAAAAAGAAGCAGGAGAAAACCAGCTTCAAATTCACCAGCAAAATTACGTACCACAAGGGACTTTGAGAAACTAAAAAGGATCGGAGCAAAATATAATATCAGGCTAGCTCCAGATCTTAATAACAAAATAAAGAAATTCCTGCCAGCTTTAAAGCAGAAAGAATTGGACATCCAATTGCAGGAAGGAGTAATTTACTGCATCGACTGTAACTGCGGACTCAGCTATATAGGAGAAACAGGGAGAAGTATTAAGGTCCGAATGAAAGAACACCAAGCAGCTATTAGGAACATTGGGAACAAAACAGGGCTGGACAGACATATACAAGCAAGTGGACACTCCATAAATTGGGACTCAGTGAAAATAATCGCCCACCAGTCAAACTTAGTAAAGAGGAAACTAGAAGAAGGGATCGAAATAGCAAGAAGAAGAAGTACCACAATTAACGATAATTGCGGATGGACTCTTCCAATTGAGTGGCAGCAACTACTCCAGTGACATAGTCCTGATGACAAACTAGGCTTTAGTTCGAAAATTTGACAACCAACTTTGATGAAAAATAACCTCTATAAGACCCGTAAAAAGTTATTCCACAACTGATATACAGGGTAATTCAAAATGATTCATCTGATTTCAAATGACTGTATTTTATGTGTTACTAAATATACAACAATTAAATGAACATAGGATAAAGAAAAACCTGTCCAAATTTTGTTTCCATATCTTATAAATGTTCTACGTAACTTCCATTGGTCACGTGAACTACATCAAGGCGATAATCAAATTCTTGCCATACATGAGGAAGCATGTCTGTTGTCAATGACTGCAGAGCACTATGAATGGAAACTTTGAGTTCATGTGGGCAATGGTGGCACTACACATTATCCTTAATATACTCCCATAAGATAAAGTCTTTAGGGGTCAAGTTCGGAGACCTGGCAGGCTACCTATAAGAGCACCTTGTCATTATGTCCACAGCGACCAATCCGGCGGTTAGGAAGCTGTTCGTTAAGGTAATGATGAACATCCAGATGGCACTGTGGTGGCACTCCATCGAGCTGAAAGATGTAGTCGCATGAATCTTCATTTAATTGTGGAAATAGCCATATCTCCAACATATCTAAATATGAGTGCCCTGTTTGTTCCAGGAGAAAGAAAAGGCTGTAAACCTTCACACGAGAAACCGCACAGAACAATGACAGTCTTTCACCCAGGTGCAGATACATGGGTTACATTGCGCCATCTAGCAGTTACATTTGTAAACTCAGTGCATTTCTCTTCATTTTAATATGTGGTACACTATTATTACAATGATTTTTATGGAGCTATGATCTAATGAAATCGGATGAATCATTTTGAATTACCCTGTATAATGAAATTGAAGGGAAAGTTAAAAAAACATTCGATACATGGCAACTTCGTTATAACAATATAGATAAAAAAAAAAAAAAGAGCAATTTTTGGAATATTACATTGTGTCAGGATAAAACTAGTAAATCACAAACTGCTAACCAATTTAGCAGAAAGGCCATTTCACATAACAGAATAAATACAATAATGAAATAAATTTCAGGTTAATGATTTATTAAATAATTTACATTAAAATTTAGCAAGATCTTTTGGTTGACCATCAGCCTTGTCCACACTGGTGGCAAGTATTTATGTATGTGGTACACATTGTTTCTGTAACTGTCGCCAGCAGACATTTCCAAATAATTGGAATGTTGAAAGGTATGTTTGAATTATTCCCTGTTCCTTACGCTACAGGGAAAACATCAAAACTCTCTCGAGCAAAAAATCTTGTAATTCAGCCACACCTTGTGTTGCACGAGAGTAAATTTTTGAAGGCTTAAAATTCTTATACTGAAATACACTGAAGAGCAATTGAATTAGAGATACCTGTCTAATAACGTATAGCACCAGCTTTCGCCATGATCACAGCGGCGATTCGTCTCGGCATGGACTCGACAAGACACCGGAAGCATTGGGAAGCCATACGATTCCACGACCCCTGAACAAGCTCCCACAGTTCACGAAGATTTAATGGAGGGGGCTCAGAGCCTTGAACATCTCTCTCGACGGCATCCCAGATGTGCTTGACGGGATTGAGGTCAGGTGACCTAGCTGGCCAAGGAAGCGTCGGTGGAATGTTCATCCAACCATTCGGATACAATCTGGGAGCGATGGCACGGTGCATTGTCTTGTTGCGGGATGAGGTCCCCAAATCTGACAGTGGGATGTTGAAGACGCACAAACGGGAGCAAATGGTTGTCCCAGATATCCCGGTAACGTTGACCTGTGAGCGACCATGTCACACGTACCAGGGGTCCCATTTCAGTCCATGTAAACAGTCCCCAGATGAGAATGCCACCCCCACCACCTTGAAGAGTACCCTGCTGGCAAGAAGGACCATCGCTTCATGTGGTTTGCGCCATACTCGTATCCTGCCATTCGCATGTACCAACCTGAATCTTGACTCATCAGTCCAGGCAACATTTTTCCACATGTCCAGTCCAGGGTCCAGTGGCGATGTCCCCGCGCCCATGCTAATCTTTGCACCCTGTGATGTGCGGTCAGCAGCGGTACCCTCAAGGGACAATGTCTTCTGTACCCCATAGCGAGGAGATGGTTCTGGATGGTGTGGCTGCTTACACGTTTTTGTGCACCAGCGTTAAATTGCCGAGTGATTTCTTGCACTGTGGCCCGTCTATCCGCTGTTACAATGCGAGCTAGCCGAGGATGACCCCGCTCATCTACACGCTGTTGTCCACGGCAGTTGGCCCTTGCAGGGATGGTTTTACTGGATTCGATGTACTCACTGTGAACCCGTGACACAGTGGCTTGTGAAAATCCCAGTGCTTGCACAACTTTAGAGATGGAGTGACCCATTCGTCGGGCCCCGACAATTTGCCCACGATCAAATGCGCATAGATCTTTCATCTTACCCATACTGCGTCCAATTATTATTGTTTTTCATCACATAACTCCTTATGTTGTCGAATCGCTGCATAAGTCATGTCATTTCCCTTTACACTGCATCCCACAGCGCCACATTTGCATAATGCCAGGTCTCTAATTCAATTGCTCTTCAGTGCATTTTTGCTTTAAACCTGGGATTAAAAACAAGGAAAACTTCAAAAATGGAAAACTGCTGAATGTTTTATAGTTATGAATGATTAAAACCAAGAATCTTTTATTTATATCTAAATGCTTTCTTAAACAAGGCTAGACAACGAAGTATTAACACGAGTTGCTTAAACAGCAGATATTGAAATTTTCCCAAATAAACTTCTGCATGCCAAAATAACACGAGTTGCTTAAACAGCAGATATTGAAATTTTCCCAAATAAACTTCTGCATGCCAAAATGGTTCAGAGGTAGAATCGCAAAATCTGTAACAGACTAAAATGAAGAGATACGTACAATTTGTGGCTGCAATGATGGACTCTAAACATATGCTTTAACTCTTTAACGACTGTAGGGCCAGACATATCAATTCTTAGATAATACTTTTTCTTTCCCGCCGTATAGCGAGCTACCGCCTCGCCTTTACTATACAATCTGGCTATCAAGGCGGCTGAAGGCGTCCTTGTGTAGAAGAATAATTACCTCGACAAACACAGTCCAGTACACGGAAATAAAAACAACAACAAGACTTTATTATTCCGATAACATTTGCTTCACGGGTTTTCGATGATTTTCCGCTCAGGTTTCCGTGCTGACCACGTGCTACCTTTCCACAATACCCGGTGGACAAAGGAATCCTCCTTCCCGTTCACCACGCTGCACGTCTGCGATAACTGCAGTCCTTCCGTCAGAAACTGGTGTCCAAACCAGGACCCTCTCTCCTTGACGACCGAAGCTCAACTGTCTCACTTAATCCTCCTCGCCCTTTCTGTCCTCTATCACGCATGCGCAAGAAAAACTGGTTTTCCCGGTCAGCACGTGAAATACCTGTACTCAGGAATGTCGTCGGATACCCGCAGGGGATTACAACCTTGCACGTATACAAAAGCAGAATGACAACTTGTTTAACAGAAGCACTCGAGCAGCTGACTCTTCAAGGTCAGATGCCCCAAGTGTTCATGCACCCCTCTCTTAATACCCCATAGGATTAAAATCGTACCACGTGGGTGGTGAAAAATATCAGTTCTTATCTGAAACAACAAAATGGCGGAATGAAACGTCCGTCCGCACGTGTTCATCACAATATTAAAAGTACATAAATTCATATTTGACAGTTCGATTACGGGCGACCCTTACAGGCCCCCACCAAATGAACGAGAGATACGGTCTTTTGCCGTATTCTCGAGTCAGTCTCTTCCTTGCCTGCAGATCTTGGGTGACACAACATAATACACTTTTTCACTTCTCGCACGTTATGTAACACTTGTACCACCCTGAGACCTTCTGTGGATCTCCACCTGTGCCGTGAAACATTCTCACCATGGCGCTGCCCTACTCTTTAAAACTGAGTCTTGACAACGCATCGGCGTGAGGAATTAGTTTGCCCGCGACATGAGATATGGATAAATTAAATTGGGAAATAGCCAAACTCCAACGCTGTAATTTTGAACTTTGCGATGCGGAACGGGTGAGAAAAGTAAGGGGGTTGTGATCGGACATAACTTCGACCCGGTTACCGAAAATCCACCCTTCAAACCTTTGCAAACCCCATACTATGGCGTAAGCCTCCTGATGGCTGACCGCCCATCTGGCTTGTGTCCCATTTAATTTTTTGCTAGCATAGGCCACTGGCCTAATGTTGCCTTCCTCATCCCTCTGACTCAAACAACATGCCACCGCAAAGGAACTCGCATCTGTGTGTAAGATAAAATGCTTACTGAAATCCGGGGTGTTTAATACCGGTGCCTTACACAAATTTTCCTTCAGAGTCCTGAATGGTTCCTCCAACTTTTCCGACCAAACTACCCTATCTGCCGCCCTTTTTCCTGTGCAATCTGTTAAAGGTTTAGCTATCTTCGCGAAGTTGGGTACGTAATCACGGTAATACCCACATAATCCCAAAAAGCTACGTATTTCCTTTTTCGTCTGAGGGGGCAAAAGGTCCCTGATGGCCTGCAATTTCTCGGGGTCTGGCCGGTGATGGCCCGAGCCGACCACGTGCCCTAAGTAATTCACCTCCGTACGGGCGAAACAGCATTTGTTCAAGTTTCCCGTAAAGCCTGCCGCCTCCAAACTTTCAATTACTCCTTTCAAATGTTTCAAATGCTCCTCCCATGAGCCAGAAAAAATAGCCACGTCGTCCAGGTATGCTATCGCATAGTCTTGGTGCGGGGTCAAAACCTTATTCATGGCTCTCTGAAAAGTAGCCGCCGCTCCTGATAACCCAAAGGGCATTACTTTCCATTGATAGAGCCCCTTATGCGTTGCAAAAGTGGTATACTTTCTACTGTCGGGGTCCATTGGGATTTGATAGTACCGCTTTAACATATCAAGCGTAGTAATATACCGGGCTGTCCCCACCTTCGCTAACAAATCTGGGATACGAGACATCGGAAATGCGTCCGGAACAGTGTGAGAATTTAGCATTCTGTAATCTACACACATCCGAACCTCTCCATTTTTCTTAGCCACGCATACTACCGGATGACTATATTCTTCTTTTGATTCTTCAATCATCGCACGATCCCACAACTCCTGGATCTGGATCTCCACTGCTCTCTGCATCGATTGTGGCACCTTGTACCTGTGCTGGGTACGAAGTACGCTTTCCGGCTTGAGTGTAATTGCGTGCTTCCCCACTGACGTCTCTCCCACTTCTCCCGAAAAGAACTTCTTCGAGCTGTTCACCAGCTCCGGTAACTCCCTAAGTTGCTCCCGAGTTATCCTCTCCCTATCCATCCTGATTTCTTCAGGTTCTGCCAACTGTAACGTAACCTGTCCCAACACTTGCTCCCGATGATACAACATTCCATCCGTATAGAGATAACCACCTCTGCCATTTTCCGCCTCATTCCTAGCGGCTGCTAACGGCACACACCTCTTTTGTTGCTCTGTAAACAAGCGTCTGTCGGAACTCTCCTGAGCTTCACTCGTATCCAAATCAGTAACGCTATCTCCTGTTCCCTCGCTAGCTGTCGTTGCCTCGCCTGATTGGTCGGCCTGCTGTTGCTCTCGCTGATTTTCCTTGCCGGCTTTAGCACTGAGCGCTAAAATCCTGGGACTATTTTGCTCTTCAAGACACGCTTTACCTACCAAGCGCGCTTGCTCCTCCTCCGCTGAAATATCTGTGATCGCCGGGCTTTCCATTCCTAGAATATCCTCCTCTTCGACTAGCGCTTCGCCAGTCTCAGTTTCTGGATGCACATCCGGCCTATTCCCTAACTCTAATGCCTTTTCACACGAGGTTGCCCACATCGGAGTAGCTTCCCTTAAACTTTTCATGCGCTGGTAATCCTCCGTTGCTATAATTACCCTGTTTACCAGATTAGGAACAATTGCACACATCACTTCGCAAAAACCTTCTGGCGCTTCTCCTGTTTCTAATCCCTCTTCATCTAATCGGAGATTCAATTGTTTAATGACAAACTCTCCCTTACTACCATCGAAGCCTCTTAAAATTATTCTACCCTTTGGTTCCAACAGCTCTTCGCCAAGTAACCCTCCTCTTACACAACTCACCTCCGCGCCTGAGTCAATGAGGATTTTGGTGCTCTTTCCACATTCCGACTTAACCCTCTTCACTTCTCCAACCGGAATTTCTATTACCTCGTTCTGACTTCCTTCTTGGCCTAAAACTCTATCTACCTTAGCCGTCATTCTTTTATCATCGCTGACCTCTATCCTTCTCTCTGAAACATCTTCGGCTCCCCTTTGTCCCATCGCTACTCTGTTTACCTTATTTGGGGGGTCTTTCCTCCAATTCTGAGAGTAAGAGCTGGGAGTACTCTGGGATGCCTTCTGGTTACAGTTTGATTTACGGTGCCCCACTACTCCACATCTAAAGCATATAATTCCCTTATCCAAACTAGAATTTCCTACTATAGGCCTCGCCGCTGAGTAACCTGGCTTATTTCCGACGCTCTGATCTGTCCCGGAAAACTTTCCTTTCCATTGGTTTCCGCCTGTCTGAAAACTTCCCTTCTTCCCGGCTTCTGATTGACCTCCTTTGAAATACGTTCCCGAGGGATGACTGGGTTTGTATCTTCCTACTTCTATTCCCATAGCTCCCACGTGACTTTCGTATAAATCACAAAGTTCTCCTAATTCTGTCGAAGGAACTAACTTCCCTACGGAACCTCTTTGAAGAATGTAGGTCTTCAGTTCTGGGGACAACAAAGTTTTGAATTTGTCGCATACCAACAAATTGACCAACTGATCGAATTCTTTCACTTCACTACTGTTGATGTAGTATGTTAGGGTCCTCTTAATACGTCCCGCTAACTGCAAGTAGCTTTCCCCTTTGTTCTTACTAATATTCTCAAATTGTTTCAAATAAATATGCGGAGTCAAATGGCATTCCACCAAAATTGCCTCCTTAACTATTTCGTACTTATCGTACTGCTCTATAGTCAAACGACGAAATAAGTGGTTCACACATTCTGAATTGAATAAGGCTATCACCAAACGACCTTTCATTTCTTCCGGTACTGAGTGTAATACAAATGCCCTTTCTAACGAATCAAAGAAGTCCTGAATTTCTTCCGGCTTACTGGGACTTCTGGGTAAAGTTCTTTCTAAGATTCTCATGTAGTCGGCCAACTTACCCTCATTTTTACTTTTAATAGACTCCTTCTCTTTCTCATTAATTAATTCTAATTTTCTTAACTCAAATTCCCTTTCTTCTTTCCTATCCGCTAATTGTAATTCTAGCATTCTTTGTTCCCTCTCAGCCTTTCTCTCTTCTATCTCAAGCATTTTAAATTTAAGTTCCCATTCCATTCTAGCTGGATTATTTTTCTTGTCTTCCATATTAATGCTTACTTCTTTACTAGAATCTAATTCTGAATCGCTAAGAATACTATTCTCTTTGTTGTCCGCGTCTAAATTATCCTCAACTTTCCCTTCCAAAAGCTCAGTCATGATAATACACTACAATACACATTCAAAAAATACACTCATGCAAAGAAATAAGAAAAGAAATCATGCAAACTTCCGCATTAAATCATCGAAGGTTAATCTGCTTCTTGTTTTGTTTCTAACCTATCTCTACCTTCATGCATTACCCGAACATCTATTATCCTAATTTACTCAGAATACTTATATTCCTTCTGCCTCTTTCGCTACACGTAAAAAAAAATCACTACGCTATTCTAGCTTCAAATTTCTTAAATCGTAAACATGAAAACTGGACTTATTTAAACACACTTATTACTTAATGAAAATATTTTGACACTTCGCATTCTCTAGCAACTGACATAAAATTAACTGTTACAAAATTTTACTTTACAATGCTTTACTCTGAGAATATCTAATTATTAGCTTTCCCTTTCCTTTCTAGTACCATGATGAGAACTTCTACTCTTAACCCTAAATTATACCAAATGCACAGGCAAAGACACAGAAATAATCTCAGAAAAAAAATGTGGTACGTTACCGGAGCACTCAGGCTTCTTCTCTTGCTTGTAAGTCGTCGTCCTGCTTGGGATTTCCGTACGCTGAGGTGCACACTGTCTTTGTCTTAGTCAACACGATGGATACCTTATCTCGGCTAGCACGCTGGTGTCTCTTTCTTCCGGTCGGCACGTCGTCAGAGTTCTGTCATTCGGTCACTGGAAGTTTCACAAAAAGTCCGTTGTTCCTTCTTCACACGTGTCGCCATTCACGTCATTCATGAGCTCGCTTTCAGGCTGATCCTACCGACTGCGCCACTTTATCTGGCTGTAGGGCCAGACATATCAATTCTTAGATAATACTTTTTCTTTCCCGCCGTATAGCGAGCTACCGCCTCGCCTTTACTATACAATCTGGCTATCAAGGCGGCTGAAGGCGTCCTTGTGTAGAAGAATAATTACCTCGACAAACACAGTCCAGTACACGGAAATAAAAACAACAACAAGACTTTATTATTCCGATAACATTTGCTTCACGGGTTTTCGATGATTTTCCGCTCAGGTTTCCGTGCTGACCACGTGCTACCTTTCCACAATACCCGGTGGACGAAGGAATCCTCCTTCCCGTTCACCACGCTGCACGTCTGCGATAACTGCAGTCCTTCCGTCAGAAACTGGTGTCCAAACCAGGACCCTCTCTCCTTGACGACCGAAGCTCAACTGTCTCACTTAATCCTCCTCGCCCTTTCTGTCCTCTATCACGCATGCGCAAGAAAAACTGGTTTTCCCGGTCAGCACGTGAAATACCTGTACTCAGGAATGTCGTCGGATACCCGCAGGGGATTACAACCTTGCACGTATACAAAAGCAGAATGACAACTTGTTTAACAGAAGCACTCGAGCAGCTGACTCTTCAAGGTCAGATGCCCCAAGTGTTCATGCACCCCTCTCTTAATCCCCCATAGGATTAAAATCGTACCACGTGGGTGGTGAAAAATATCAGTTCTTATCTGAAACAACAAAATGGCGGAATGAAACGTCCGTCCGCACGTGTTCATCACAATATTAAAAGTACATAAATTCATATTTGACAGTTCGATTACGGGCGACCCTTACAACGACCATGACCCTAAAACTTTCTATCACTCTAAAATACCATAACGCCCAAAACTGTCTGTTGGTTCGCTTCTTTGTTTAGTAACAATAATGATGACTGAATGTGACCACTAATGATCGCTCATAGATCGTGCAAATTTAAAGAAAAGTTGAAGGTAGGAAATCTGATTCACTCTAGATAAGCGTTTTGGAAGGCTACAGTCGTTTGCATATACAGGCGTTTTAGGCGTTATGGTCATTAAAGGGTAAGCGGTCACAAGAAAAACTACAAAAGAAACAGACTGCATATACAACATAGAAGACTTAAATACTGCATTGTTCTTCAAGGTAAAACTGCTGTTGACAACTGTGCTATATGATAATAAAAAGACCTCATACAAAAATTAAAATGTATACATAAATGCCCCTGTGTGTGTGTGTGTGTGTGTGTGTGTGTGTGTGTGTGTGTGTGTTACATCTCCAAATGTAAGGGTACTGAGATTTTTGAGGGGGCATGTCTGAGGAAATTTGGGGGTGCACTGAAGAGGTATCAGGGGTGTGTGTGTGTATAAAATAATCCCTGCACACCAATGTAAGAATTTTGAACGAGAATAGAATAAGTTAGTTACATTTTCGGCACGTAGAAGGTGATCAATTTGTATTAGAAATGTGAAAAATTTTCATTAGAAAGATAACAGTAATAGTACTGAGTATATAATATACAAGGACTGAATCTTGCATAAGAGCCAAAGATGAGTGGGAACTTTTTACATATTGCTAACATTGCCAAAAATGATTATCTTCTTAAAAACTCCACATATAGAGATTGACCTCAAATAAAAGTTCATTAAAGAAATAAAATTTGCCATTAGAATTTGTTTACCTTACCTCATAAGAGAACTTGACAAAATACTATTCTGATCAGAGAGTGACTCAAAGACTGCTTTCATTGCTGGGATGTTTTCTTCATTGTTACAGAATTCAGAATGACATGAGACCTCACTGTGCAATGATGCTGGTGATGAATGAGAAGCAGGTGAACCAACAGCAGACAATGAATTAAATGAACTGAAATTATCTACAGTGGGTGATTTGACATCTGGAACATCAATACAATAAGGCACAACTGGACTTGGAACGCTTGTTGTCATCCTTAATGGTTGTTCATGTATAGGCTCATTTGTGGTGCTTAAATTATTTCTGTAAGAAAAACATCCAAACAAAAAAATCTTACAATGATAGCATGACAAAGAGTCCCAAAAGCATTTACAATGACAACAAATGAATGCAATGTTGCACATACATTTATCTTAATAATAAAATGAATCATACTAATAATGAAACAAATCATGCTGATTTCCTCGGAGATACTATAATAAACTTTTGTATAATTTTATGAGATGTACTGAGAAAGGTGATATTATTCTAGACAGGTAAAATATATCATTCATTTTTTCAACTTGCTTGATGACATCAAATTCACCCTTTGAATAAGAAAATTTACTAAATTAACTTGACTTTGAATTCCCCCAATACTTAAAAGGAAGAATTGAAACAAATATAATAAAAAAAAAAAAAAAAAACTACCTGCAATAAAATGCTGAATTATTGATATTATTCAAATTGTATTAAATCCAATATAGCCTCAGAAACATTCACAGAAAAGCAGAATTAAATGTCATCCTGGAAGAAAATTTCTTTCCACTTTCAAATCATAATTATGTTTAGAAAAAAATTAAGGAAAAAAATCAAAAATAAACTTTTACTTAACTGGGAAATAAAAAACTGTTTAAACTAGATAAGTGAAAAAAAAATGTTATAAAATATTTACTTGACATTAAAAAATATGCTTTTACAAGAAAAAGTTATGTACATCCTAAAATGTGAAATAGGCCCCAGCAACACAGGACAGGCAGATAGCCAGCTGATGACAAGAGTGGAAAAACATAATGCAGCAATGAAAAATACTGGAAACAAAACTGTATGATACAGACATGTTCTCAAACATGCCATAAAATAAAATGGGATTTTCCAGATATTCAAACACATCAGCAGCATTTTTTTCACAAGTGGAAGAAAAAGCACTTATTTTTGGCTTTACTTAGAAATAGTAATTATAATCAGTTGAAGCAGTCCCTTCTTCTTTGAGTTTTTATTTGTTAGCAGACACTTCTGGTCTTTTGTTATCTGTCTAAGTCTGCTCTCAATGCTTTGAACTCAGTTTTTAAGTATTCTGACACCGAAGAACATAATTCAAATTGCATGCAGTGTCAACGCACTTTAAGAACTCAATTCAAAGCATCAAAAACAAGCCTTTACCATCAACAAAAGGCTAGAAACACTTGCCAGGGCTTGAAAAATATCTGTAAAGTTACATGCCCAGCTGAGCATGTACAGGAATTATTTACCTGCACAGGTGGTGAAAGCTGAATGCCAAGGAAAATTTATCTTTTAAGGTAATAAATCAGAACCCTCATTTTTATTTAAGTTAAAAAATATGATGAACTTTTTAACGTTTTGCATTTTCATTTTAAGGGTCTGTATTCAAAATGTTTAAAGCACAAAAGCGTGTATCTCAAGTTTTAATGATGCTAAAATTGGTATGAAATGGTATGATGAAATTGGCATTTGGGAAATTTCGTGATTCTGCCATGTTCCTTTCATCAAAGTTTTTGCCCTTTGTCACTAAACACAGGAGGCTAGTTCCATCAGAGGCATGAATTCCCATAGCTGACCATAAACCACATTTGGAGCAGAAACTATATATGGTTCCAATTTCTAGACCTACAACATAGTGTAATTAAAGAAGAGATATTTTTCTGTCCTTGGCACTCCATAACAGTAATACAACTTCCAGTGATTAGCAGTGAAATGAAACACAACATGCGATGACCGTCTTTTTTCTTGTAATAGGAAATTCTGTTCCAACCTTTTATTTCTAAATTTAGTTGCCTGGTCCGGGCAGCTAGATTTTTTATTCACCTGCCCAAGACAATAATTTACATTCCCAGAGCATGGTATTTTTCAAGCCCTGGTTTGCTAATAAATGAAAACTCGTGAGAAAAAAAGAATAAGCACCTTTTTAAGCTGAGCATAAATTGGAAGAACAAGCTGGGAAATGTGAGAAGAGGAGGAAGAGCAATAAATGGAACAGAGAGGTTACATTTTACTAATGGAACAACAACACTTACTCTGTTAACATAATGCTGAGTTAAGATTGGCATACAGTCCTAAGATTATATAGTACATGTAAAATAAAATCTTTCCTAGTAAATCCCATAAAATTACTAAATTTTAAAACTGTACATTTTTTTCTCATATTTATTTCAAAGCATTTCTACGTATAAAACAAAAGTTGAGCTTGCTTCTAAAGACATCATATCTGCTATGTAATGCTCAGCATTTCAGTAGAAAGAACTGGATTCTTGGTATTATATGAGTAACAAGAGAAAAGAAGCCTTAATATTACAAATCATATAGGAGAAGGAAACATATTCACTGCTTTCAGAAACAATTACCTTTTACTAATACATGCTAACCACAATTTTATGATAACCAAATTCAAAAACAAAAAGCTGATATCTGTACTGTACATCCTTTTCCTTTGTTCTTTATTTGCTGAGCAAATACTAGTATTGAAATGAAACAACCACAGGACTGTTCCATCAACAATGATGATACTAGGACAAGTCTATAAAAGCTTGATGCTAGTGGCAAATGACACCATCATCACCACCACTGAGAAACATCAAAGTAATTAGAGTTCACCTACCAAATGTCAGTACTGTATTGTAATTACACTGCTGGCCACCCAAAATGCAACACCAAGAAGGACATGAGATAGCAAAGCCAGATTTACTGGACACATAACAACAGATAAAAAGATGAAACGATTGAGCTTACAGGCCCGTGCGACTTGCGGAACACGCAGACATCAATAGTTCGTGTGGCCCCCATGGCTGGCAATAATGGCCGCTACACGCCACGGCATCGAGCGAAAGAGGCTTTGGATGTGGGCTTGGGGTATGTCAGTCCAGGCTGCTTCCACACATTGCCACAGTTCATCAGGCATAGCCGTGGGTGGTACTTGCCGGGCCACTCAGTTGCCGATTAGCAACTAGACGTGTTCAATGGGCGACATATTGGGAGAACAGGTGAACCACGGCAGCAGTGACACCTGGTGGGCCGTGAAGAATTGTTGCACGATGCGTGCCATGTGCGGGCGCGCATTGTCCTGCTGAAACGTGGCTGCTGGAAGGCACTGCATGTAAGGGAAGACTACAGGCTCCAAAGCGTCAGAGATGTAGCGGTGGCTGTTGAGTGTACCAGCGATGCGTACCAGAGGGGTGCGGGTGTCATATCCAATTGCACCCCAAATCATAACTGCAGGTGACGGACTGGTATGGTGATGCATAATACAGGCGTCATACAGTCTTTCGCCGCGGTGCCGCCACACGCGGATCCGACTATCATGGGGTTGCAGGCAGAAGTTGGATTCGTCGGAGAAGACAATGTCATGCCATTCCGTAGTCCAGAGGCAGTGTTCAACGGCCCACTGCCGCCGCACTCGCCGGTGGTGTGACGTCAATGGTAATCGGAGCAATGGCCGCCGTGCGACAAGTCCCCGTTCCTGCAGACGTCGTCGAACGGTAGGTGCTGACACAGGTTGTTGCGCAACACACCCTAATTCCTGCACTAACGTTCGTGATGTGGCGGTGCGAGCCGTCAATACCCGCCGCACAACATGCTGGTCCTCTCGTTCGGTGGTGTGCCGCGGCTGCAGCAATCGCTCACGTCACTCCGTCCGTTCCTCCTGCACCCACCGAATCCATACTCACCTCACTGTGGCTGGATGTCGTCCCACACGAGCGCCGATGTCTCGGTATGATAAACCGCTGTTGCAATAAGCCACTATTCGTCCTCTGTCAAACACCGAAACGTGCTGGAATGACTGCCGTATTCTGCGACGAGGCAACAGGAAGCTTCCCACGCACAGGTCCAGTAGCACAACACACTTTCACTACTTACACCCCGCCTTCTGTGCACCGTTCTTATAGTTCTTCTTGGTGGCGTACCCAGTGCACATGATTTGCATATGCCCTGCAATGCTAATCATTTGCATGTCCTCTTGCGGGTGATGCATGCTGCGAATTTCAGGCCAATCGGATGCTTCCTTCTTGGTGTTGCATTTTGGGTGGCCAGCAGTGTACTTACTACCTGAAACATACCATGAACATAATCGAAGTTTGAGTTTTACTCCAGTTACAGTGTTAGTGTATAGGGTAACACAATTCATCTGTTTGTATGCTCTCATAAACTTTCTCATAAATATTAATGTCCCAAAAGAACACATGTACTACAATTAGCATTAGACCAGGAGGAGGGCTTAGCATTTTTACATATGAAGCTGTTATGCTTCTTTTTAAGTGTGTATCTGCTATGTCCTTCAGCTTATGTCATGTCATCACTGCAGCAGAACTCAGTTTGTACATGTGTGAAAGCATTATGCTTTGCACAGAGCAGAAGCAAGCTTTTTTTTTGTCTGGAGGAGTAAGACATGAGATTATGCCTCAGCCATGTTCCACACTTCTACTCAAAGAGTATGCAGTTTTTACTTACTCATACCTACGTTGTAAGAAAGTATTCAAAAATCGCACTTCTGATCTCTGAAATAATTTTACTAAAATCAGGAAAACTAGGTAAATCCACAAGAGTCAATGGCAGCAAATACCAAGCAAAACTTAAAAGCTATGTGAATGCTGCGAATACAGCACTCAGCAGAAATTAATAATGAAAGACAAACCAGCACAGAATGAACAAGAATCAGATAGTGAACATATCAAAAGAAAGATGCTTTTGTGGTTGAGCTTGGAAGTATTCCGTTCAAGGTTAAATGCTCAGAGGGGCATTCTGGAATTCAGCACAGATGACTAGTTAGCTCATGTTCCCTATAGTGTATTCAGAAATGTCATAGGGGCCAGACATATCCACATATTGTTCAAAATCTCCATCCACTGTTTTCATTTTGTCCACTTGAGGGGTCCATATCTCACAGAGCAGTTACTCCACACCCTGGTTGGCTACAAAGAATACTACATGGGGCTAACTAAAGTATCACGGTTGTACCGAAAGTAATGCAAAAGTGATCATAGCTTTTTTATTAACTGACAGAGGTTATTCAAATTGCACATGTTGGTAGAGTAACTCTTCCTCTTCATTGCAGGTAAATAACAGATTCCATGCAGAAGCAACATGCCATCACTGAGTTCTTGATGAAGGAAGGGTCCAGGCTGTCAGACAACCACAGGCTACAGAATGTTTACGGATATTACTTCATTGACAAGAGCAATGTGCACAGATGGATGAAGAAGTTTAAAGAAGGGGAATCAGCATTGAAGACAAACTACGCAGTGGAAGACCATCATCTGCAACCCCTGACATGAATTGTCAGCGAGTGGATAAATCTATTCCTGCGGAGAGATGAGTCACAATCAGTGAGTTTGTTGCACAACTGGACTGTGGTTACAATACCATACAGAAGATGGTGGAGGATTTAGGATATTGAAAAGTGTGTGCAAAGTGGGTACCTCGGCAGTTGACACCCGATTTGAAGGAGAGAAGGGTGGAAGTCTACTCTGATCTGCTGGAAGTGTTTGAAGCCAATGAAGACACGTTTTTTTCCAATCTGATGACAGGGGATGAAACTTGGACATATCTTTACGATCTGGAAATGAAGAATCAATCCATAGAATGGCGTCACACCTCTTCACCAGGGCCTAAGAAGTTCAAGAGCCAGTGATCAGCACAGAAAGTCATGGTGACTGTTTTTTGGGATGACAGGGGAGTCATTCTCGTTGATTTTCTGGAACATGGCTGTACCATAACCAGCGAGGGCTACATTAAGACACTCAAGAAGCTTAGAGAAGCCATAAGGAGGAAGAGACTGAACAAGAATCTGAAAAGGATCCACATTCACCATGACAATGCGAGATGACATACATCTTTGGCAACAAATCAGGCGACCAGCAAATTAGGCTGGTCGGTGGCCCTCAATCCATTGTACAGCCCAGATATGGCACCCTCAGACTTCCACCTGTTCTGTCCAATGAAGGACAGTCTACAGGGACAAAGATTTGATGACAGAGATGATATGAAAGTGGCTGTGAAGAAATGGATAACAGTCCACACCTGATTTTCTTTTCAAAGAGGATTTGAGAGTTGGGTTCAATGATGGTGCAAATGCATCACTTGTGATGGAGACTATGTTGTGTAGTACCTTTGTATAGAGAAAGAGCTGCTCTACCAACATGTGCAATTTAAACAACCTCTGTCAGTTAATAAAAAAGTTATGCCCACTTTTGCATTACTTTCGGTACGACCTTCGTACTTAAAAAACAAAACACAATGAATAAGAGCCAGCTAGCTGTCTGAAGTTCAGAAATTACAAACACACGATTTCACATCTAATAAACCTCTTCAGTTTTTCTGTTATTAGGCTTAAGTTCAGCATAATTGTTGGATGTTAGCATCCTTTGCTCGTTTGTTTTATTTTTCATTGGACACCTGCTGTAAGTGTTTACGTTTGCGTTGATGCCGGGCAGCCAGCAAGCGGTGCGTTGCAAAGAATTATGGGATCACGAACCTGGACAATTGTTGAGAAGGAGAAAGGTGATGATAGCATCCCTTTGCTATGTGTGTGTGTGAACATGTTGTGTTGTTGTTCTTACAAAAGTGCTCTAAAAGAGTACAAGAATTATGACGACCTAAAAGGACTACAGCTGGCATAAATTGTGTTTGTATGAACTCCTAAAAGGAATATTAATCATGGTAAGACTGTTTAAAACAGACTTAATAGAAAGCAAAGTCCATTGTTAACAATAACTCATTCGTTTTATGTTTATTATATATCCGTCAACTTTTGATAGCGTCTTAGTTGTGTGTTTAGTCAAGAATAAATAACGATAACACTTAAATTAGGAGTCTGTCGATTATGAACATAGTTACCGTTGCAAATCTTTTTTTAGTTTTTAACTTACACCATCATTATACTTGATTATGAGACTGAAAACTAGTTTCATATCGTAGCTTCGGAAATAAGTGAAAAGAAAAGGCACAAATACTAAGTACAAAGCAAAACAGTCAGCAAAATGGCGACGTCGAAAGAATATATTCACATAGAAAAAATGACAGAAAAACTAACTATGCAACATGGAAATTTAGGATGGAAATGTAACTAATCAGAGAAAACCCAAGTGATGTAGTGTTTGAACCCAAACCACAAACTGTAGATGAAACATGGGTTAAAAAGGATAGGCAATGCAGAGCATTAATTTGTTTGTATATTGGTGATTAACAATTGTATCACGTGTTACACGAGACCAGTGCAAAGGATACCTGAAACAAACTCAAATGAGTACATGAAAGAACCAATTTATCCAGCAAACTGTATTTGTTAAGAAAATTGTACAGTATAAAATACACTAAATCGATTCCAATGCAATCGCACATTAAGGAAGTAAGTGAACTGGGAGAGAAGTTAAACAATATTGGGGAACAAATAAAAGAAACCCATATGGTAGCAATTTTGTTGTGTAGTATGCCACAAAATTATTGTGCATTGATAACAGCTCTGGAAAGCAAAAATGAAGAGGAACTATCACTGGATTATGTGAAATCTAAATTAATTGACGAGTATGAGAGAAGAATGCATATTAAAGAGGGGTCAGTTACACACTATGAAATGTAGTTTTCAGTTTATAAAACAAAGAACACTTTTGCTGTCCCCAATTTTAAAGCCAAAAGATATTGTACTTATTGTCACAAGTCAAATCATGTTAGAAATGAGTGTCGGCATCTGAATGCTAATAAGCATAATAATATTTACAAAGGTAAAATAAAGTTCACACCTAAGCAGCCAATTTATAACAGTAAAGTACAAAGTTGAATATATGTAGCAATTTGATTTATAACAGTAAAGTTTGATTTATAACAGTAAAGTACCTGCCACACAAGTTGAATATATGTAGCAAAAATGAAAATGTGGAGAACGATTTTTGTGCTAGCGTTACAAGCAAAGATGCAAAACTTGATATAACAAAGAATGATGCACAAAGAGCATTAGTATCACAAAACAATTCTATGTCTTGGATTGTAGATTCAGAAGCAACTAGCCATATGTGTAGTGACATAAATTTCTTTTATAGAATTACAGAAAAATCAAATGAAAATGTAACCATAGCAAATGGTCATATGTTGAAGTCAAAAGGTTTTGGCGAAGGTAAGGTACTAGTGAAAACTCTAGAGGGAAATGTTCATACCCTTAGTCTATCAAATGTTTTGTATGTCCTAGACCTAGTTGGAAATCTATTATCAGTTAAAGTGCTTGCTAGTAAAGGCTTTACAGTACTATTTGAAGAAAATACTTGCACTATAAACAAAGGTCAAACCATAGTTGCAAATGCTATAGCCAGAGATGGTTTATTTGAACTCATCGTTGTTAAAGACAAAGATAAACAAGTTACAAACTGTGTAACACAATTGGTGAATAATATGTGTAAAAATTAAAACTGCATTTATAAGTGGCATCTCGGACTAGGACACAGAAGTATTGAAGCAATTAAAGAAATGGGAAATCAAAATTTAGTCAAAGGTATGAAAATAAATAATTGTAAGCATAGTTTTTATTGTGATTCATGCATTAGAGCGAAACTTACAGAGAAACCATACCCAAAACGGGCATCTTACACAGCAAAAGAACTGTTAGAACTAATACACTCAGATGTATGTGGGCCTTTTGAAGTCGAAAGCTTGGGGGTAAAAAAGATATTTCCTGTCTTTTATAGATGACTTCAGTAGATATGCGACAGCATATGTAATAAGTAGAAAAGATGAAGTATTGGCAAAGTTCAAAGAATTTCTTAGTTCTACTACAAATAAATTTAATAGAAAAGTAAAACTTTTGAGAACAGATAATAGCCTAGAATACTGCAGCAAAGAAGTTGAAGAGTATTTAACAAAAGAAGGTATTGTTCATCAAACTTCTATAGTGTATTCACCAGCTCAAAATGGAGTAGCCGAAAGAAAAAATCGATCGTTAGTTGAAATGTGCAAAGCAATGCTAATTAATGCAAATTCGCCAAAATCATATTGGGGAGAAGCAGTGCAAACAGCAACGTATTTGCAAAAGAGATTAGTCACTAAAGCAAGTTGCAAAACTCTGTATGAGTTGTGGAATGGAGTCAGACCAAATATCAATCATTTAAAAGTGTTTGGATGCTAAGTCTACTACTACATTTATAAACAGAAAAGAAGAAAATTAGATGGCAAAGCAGTTGAAGGTACATTCATCAGTTATGATTTTAGATCAAAGTGATATTGAGTTTATGTTGGAGGAAGAAACGTTGTTGTGTCAAGATTGGTAAAATTCTTTGAAAATCAATTTAGCAAAGAAAAAGAAGAAACTGAAGAACAAGGAGATTTTAATCTCGTACAATTAGAAAGTCTGAATTATTCAGAAAGTGCAGATATTGAAAATGAAATACAGAAGATTCAACAAGAGGAAAGCACTGAAGAAATTTCAGAAGAGCAAGAAACTGAAGAAGGTATAAACATTAATTTACCTAGAGTTTCTGAGCGTTTAAATAAAGTTCTATCAGAACGACTTGGATTTAAAGCAAAAACAAACCAAACTTCTAACTCAGATCCAAAATCTGTAAGTGATATACAAGATCTTCCAGAAAGAGAGAGAACAAAATGGCAAAATGCAATGAAAGAAGAAATAAAGTCTCTAAAAGCAAATAATATTTGGTCACTAACATAGTTACCAAATGGAAAGAAAGCTATAGGAAGCAAATGGATCTACAAGACAAAATGTAATGATAAACGTCAAGTAACAAAGTATAAGGCCAGATTAGTAGCAAAAGGATATGACCAAAAATATGGGTCAGACTACGATGAAACTTTTGCACCAGTGGTCAAGCACACCACAATAAGATCTTTTCTTACTACAGCGGCATATAAACAAATGCACGTACACCATATTGATATTAAATCTACGTATTTGAATGCAAAATTAAATGAAGAAATATATATGAAGCAACTAGAAGGTTTTGAAGTGAAAGGTGAAGAACACAAAGTTTGCAAATTGGACAAATCTATATATGGTTTAAAGCAAGCAGCAAAAGCGTGGAAAAACTCAATAGAACAAACGTTGGAAAGTCTTGGATTAACTAAAAGCAAAGCAGATTCTTGTCTATTTTTCAAGACAGAAAAAGAAAATCCTTTGTATTTAATTCTGTGTGTAGACGACATTTTGATCAGCGCTAAAAATGTTGCAGAAATAAAAAGTGTAATAGAAGAATTGCAGAAAAGGTATGAAGTGACAAATTTAGGTGAAGTGCAGAACTACTTAGGAATTGAAATGCAGAAAAACGAAGATGGAAGTTTTCATTTAAACCAAGGGAACAAAATTCAAGAAATGGTTGAAAATTTTGGATTAAAGGAAGCAAAAGCAAGTAACACTTTCCTGGAATACTGTGTGTCGCAAGACAACATTGCAGACCTCATGACAAAACCACTTCCACATCCAGCATTTACAAAATTCAGAAAGGAACTTGGAATTAACTAGCGTGGATGCAGCTGAGGGGTTTGTTGGATGTTAGCATCTTTTGCTAGTTTCTTTTATTTTTCATTGGACACCTGCTGCAAGTGTTTACATTTGTGTTGACGTCGAGCAGAAAGCAAGCGGTGCATTGAATATTATTATGAGATCACGACCCTGGACAATTGTTGAGAAGGAGAAAGGTGATGATAGCGTCCCTTTGCTGTGTATGTGTGTGAACATGTTGTGTTGTTGTTCTTACAAAAGTGCTCTAAAAGAGTACAAGAATTATGACGACCTAAAAGGACTACAGCTGGCATAAATTGTGTTTGTATGAACTCCTAAAAGGAATATTAATCATGGTAAGACTGTTTAAAACAGACTTAATAGAAAGCAAAGTCCATTGTTAACAATAACTCATTCGTTTGATGTTTATTATATATCCGTCAACTTTTGATAGCGTCATAGTTGTGTGTTTAGTCAAGAATAAATAACGATAAAACTTAAATCAGGATTCTGTCGATTATGAACAAAGTAACCATTGCAAATCTTTTCTTAGTTTTTATCTTACACCATCAATAATGACTTTCATTTTACTAAAGGCCTTGAACATTTTGCCACCTACTTTTTCTGCTTCTGGAAGGAATGATATTTTGCACCTTACCATTTACTAACAGTCTGACTTGAGCTGTGGTGGGCGGGTGAGACACACCTGCCTCCTGAGGATGACAGTAGCCTGTTGAAAGCACTAGAGGATTGTGTGTGAAGGGCTGAATGAGGGTGACACTTGCAGTAGGGTTAGCACTGGTTTTGAAACGGATGGAGCATTTTGTTACTCACAGTTGACAAAGGTTTAACCACCTGGGAATGTAATGTAGTGTAATTATGTACATAGTTTTTTAACTGAATGTATGAATGAGTAGTATGCTTGTGTGGTTTTTATGGAATTGATGAGCTAAGGTTACATCTCATGTGGCAAAAAAACCCCGGCGTTGTTTGTCTAGCAAATAATAATAAAAAAAATATGATGTTTCATCCCCGGAAGAAGGAATCATAAGCAAGGAGTCTGTAAACCTTTGATGGCCGACAACATTATGATAATTGACGTGCTTGAAGTGTTTGCGGATGGAAATTACCATGACCTTTAGGGTAAGTGATTGGTTATTTTTAATAGTATATCATTAATGAATTGCACATAAACTATGCGCACTTTGCTGGGGTTTAATACCTTAAAAGTGCAAATATAATAATTAAGTCTGACAATTGATTTTTGCATAGTTTTAGAAAAAAACAAATGCATATATATGCTTCCTGTAGTTAATGAACGTCTGTAGGTTTTGCATAGTTCTTTTTTCATGCAATGTGGATATATTTGTCAGAACTCTTTGGTCAGAAAGCCCATAAAATTCCCATGTGTGAATGATGTCTAGCATCATTAAAGTAAAAAAAAAAAAAAAAAAAAATTATGCTGCAGGTTAAAGGGTTGCTTGCTGTTGCCATTCCCTGAATGAATGAAGCATTGCTGGTATCTGTCAATTTATTTCTTGTTTTTTCTTACTATAAAAATGAAAAATGCCTATTACTGAGTTTGTAAATAGAGCATATATAGCACATTAATTTTTCATTTAAATGAAGATTCAGAAAATTTTCTGTCAAAATAACCTGGAATGATGTTTGTCTAGATGTTTTAATGTTACCAGTAAAAGGTCAACATGGGACTGATGAATGTACATAATGCTTAATTGATCATTCAAGTCCAAACCTATGTTCAATTTTAACAACAAAATGAAGAAGAGTTCTCTCCAAAAATTTGCAATTTAAATAAAAAATTTCCTAGTAAAATTCCCATAATAGTTGTTTTTGATTAGTAATTAAATTAAGAAACTAGGAAGCCATTTCTCAACATGAGCTTTATTCAAAGAAAAAAATATATTTTTTTTAACAAAAACAAAATTTTTATAATTTTTTTTTTTTTTTTTTACT
This sequence comes from Macrothele yani, assembly GCA_039090855.1. Classification (NCBI taxonomy): domain Eukaryota; kingdom Metazoa; phylum Arthropoda; class Arachnida; order Araneae; family Macrothelidae; genus Macrothele; species Macrothele yani. Next base: position 16,080,440 of record CM077028.1, read on the forward strand.
CAGGACATACTGTGCAAATCTAGACAGTAACACTGAAACAAGACTGGGTAGCTTCAAAAAGTCTGTTCCAAAGATTACTGCTGAAATCATTAACATATGTGTTTATCTATGGGATGAATGAACTCTGTCATTATAAAGTACACTCTTCAGCAATTGAATTAGAGATACCTGTCTAGTAACATGTAGCACCATCTTTCGTCCTGATGACAGCGGCGATTCATCTCGGCATGGACTCGACAAGACACCAGAAGCGTTGGGAAGCCATACCGATCCACGACCCCTGAACAAGCTCCCACAGTTCACAAAGATTGGATGGAGGGGGATCAGAGCCTTGAACATCTCTCTCAATGGCATCCCAGATGTGCTTGATGGGATTGAGGTCAGGTGACCTAGCTGGCCAAGGAAGCAAGGTCACGTCGGTGGAGTGTTCATCCAACCATTCGGATAAAATTCAGGAGTGATGGCACGGTGCATTGTCCTGTTGCAGGATGAGGTCCCCACTGGGATGTTGAAGACGCACAAACGGGAGCAAATGGTCGTCCAGGATATCCCGGTAATGTTGACCTGTGAGAAACGATGTCACACATACCAGGGGTCCCATTTCAGTTCACGAAAACAGTCCCCAGACGAGAATGTCACCCCCATCAGCTTGAAGTGTACTCTGCTGGCAAGAAGGATCCATCGCTTCATGTGGTTTGCACCGTACTCGTATCCTGCCATCCGCATGTACCAACGTGAATCTCGACTCATCAGTCCAGGCAACATTTATCCACATGTCTAGGGTCCAGTAGCGATGTTCCTGCGCCCATGCTAATCTTTGCACCCTGCGCGGTCAGCAGTGGTACCCTCGTGGGACGATGGCTTCTGTACCCCATAGCGAGGAGATGGTTCTGGATGGTGTGGCTGCTTACACGTTTTTGTGCACCAGCGTTAAATTGCCGAGTGATTTCTTGCACTGTGGTCTGTCTATTCGCTGTTACAATGCGAGCTAGCCGACGATGACCTCGCTCATCCACATGCCGTTGTCCACGGCAGTTGGCCCTTGCAGGGATGGTTTTACCGGATTCGATGTACTCACGGTGCACCCGCGACACAGTGGCTCATGAAAATACCAGGGCCTACACAACTTCCAAGATGGAGTGACCCATTCGTCAGGCCCCAACAATTTGCCCACGATCAAATGCGCTTAGATCCTTCGTCTTACCAATACTGCGTTCGACTTTTACTGATTCCCGTCGCATCACTCCTTATATTGTCGGATCGCTGCATACGTCATGTCGTTTCCATTTACGGGGCCACCCACAGCGCCACATTTGCATAATGCCAGCTGTTTCTAACTCAATTGCTCTTCAGTGCATATACATGGATGGATGAACTTTGCCATTTTAAAGCAGAGATAACATTTGCAAACATCAGACTTCACAATTTGAAATTTATGATGTACTTAAAAGTAGAAAAAAAAAAAAAGCATGCCGAGATATCGTAAGATTGAAAACATTGTACCTGGGCTACGTTGATTCGTGTATTTCATTGTCAAAACTTTGGTGAAGATCTATGTTAATTAATGGACAAAGTAGCATAAAAATTCATGTATTTTGATTATTATATTTAGTAAAGTCATCTGGAATAAATAAAAATATACAGTACACGATGTTGTTAAGGTGAGTCAACATGAAATTATGTAAATATAAGATGACTGAAGCAACTTATTTTCATGAATTAGTGATGGACAATTTTTTTTTATTGTAACACGGTTTCATAATAGTTATACAAAGTATACCCCACTGTATACTGTCAAGCCACAAGTAAGTATACAATATTTTGGCACAATATTTAGAAAACCAAAAATGATTTTGAAAATCCCCAACGTTATTCAGACATACTCAGAGAACGACTGAAGGAGCTGACGTCTTGTATGAGGGATGTAGAAAAGAAATAGGAATGTTTTAAGAACTGTGTTGTCACTGCTGCTGAAGAGGTCTGTGGCACCACAATAGTGGGTAACAATAGAGGTGATGCTTGGTGGAATAGTGAGACTGAAGAGGCAGTAAAAAGAAAGAAGGAAGCCTATTTGGGGATGTTGCAAAGTGATATTCCTGTGGATGAATATCGCTGTAAAAAGCATGAAGCAGCTAAGCTGGTTGGCCACAGTAAGGCAAAAGATAGGAAGGAGAAGGTGGAAAGGCATGAATTGTGTTTTTGGAAAGATAAGAAAACTTTCTGGAAGTACATGAGACTCGGGAAAAATAGGGGAAACAAAGTTTAAGTTGTGGGAAGAATAGGATCGGAAAAATGATTTGGGAACCCAATGAGTTAAATGAAAGATGGGGTGAATACTTCTGTGAGTTATTAGATCAGGAAAGCAAAGATGATTCTGAGGCAGAAGCAGATGATGGCACAGTGAAGGATGGAAGTACAGGAGGGATATCAAGAGAAAAGGCATGTAAAGCTCTAAAATCTCTCCAGAATGGTACAGCTCTGGGAGTCGATAGCATAACTGCCAAGATGTTGAAATATGGTGGTGACTCTGTAATTGATTGGTTAACTGAAATTTGCCAGTTGGGCTGGGAGTTAGGAATGGTCCCTCGGGATTGGAAGAATGCTATTATTGTTTCCTTGTACAAGGGAAAAGGAGATCAGACTAACTACAAGAACTATCGTGATATTAGCCTACTGAGTGTGCCATGGAAAGTGTTCGGTAAGATCATTATTGAAAAAGTACGAGTATGGTGTTACTGGGAATCTACTTAATAGTATAAAAGCCACGTATGCTGGCATTAGAGCTTGTGTACGAGTGAATGGTGTTTTATCAAAATGGTTTTCTATTAGTGCTAGAGTCAGACAAGGTTGTGTAATGCCGCCATGGCTGTTTAATATATTTATGGATGTGTGCCTGTGATGCCAAAATAGATAATACGGAAAGAAAAATATGGGATTACAACATGTAATAAAAATTTTGAAGATGACAATCCGATCTTTGGTGTAAATGTGACAAGGATGGTAAGTCAGATAAAGTCCGAAAACTTGAAAATTTCATCGTCTTGGAGCGGGACTCAAACCTGTGTCTCCCAGAAAGCGCCCGGGTATGCTAACCACACCACCACCCAGAACTGAATGTAATATAAGTCTAAATGGCACAGTGATTGACCAGGTGAATGAGTTTGTGCATTTAGGAAGCATATTTGACAGAGTGAACAAATTGGATGGTGAAATTAGTAGGCGAGTGAATTCTTCATTGAAAGTCATAGTGGCTTAGGAAGGTGTTCACAGGAATGATGGGTTCTCAAGAGAGTCAAGCATGGCTGTGTATGAGAGTGTAATTGTTCCTACTTTGATGTATGGCAGTGAAACCTGGGTACTGCAGAAGATACATAGGAGTCGTTTGTATGCTGGAGAAATTAGTTACTTACGAGGGTTTTGTGGCAAGACATGTTCTGATTGTGTGAGGAATGAAACTGCGTTGCAGTTATGTAATTTGAAACAAAATGTTGTTAGCAAGGTGGAGACTAATATGCTTCGGTGATTTGGCCATGTTGGAAGAATGAGTGATGAGATGCTTGCTAAAAATTCTTTTTAGCCCAAGTGGCAGAAAGGAAAGAAAGGCAGTGGAAAGCCAAGGAAGTCATGAGAGGATCAGATTCAGAAGTGTCTGCATGAGAAAAAGATTATGACTATGAAGTACAGAAGGTCTTGTGTACAGCGTGTGATGGATGTCAGTGAAGCCCGAGTTGTATGTCAAGATCACTGTAAATGGAGAAGTTTGATACAGCAACAGTAAGTAAAAATTATCTGGTGGTTTGTATTTCTTTGTGGAGCTAACCTCTGAATCTCAGAGAACAGCTTAAAGATATGTATGTATGTAAAAATGATTAAATTTCATAGGATTTGTATGTAGAAGCACTTTCTGATATCCCTACTTCTTGAAAAATATAGGGAGTCACAGTGAAAGTGATTTTGGTCCATCTACTTCTACAGGAAGGCACAAGACCATGTGTACTTTCAAATTCAAATGATACTGACAGTGTTGATTTAAATAATGTCATTGTGGATGAAGATGACGAGTACTGGACAAAAATTGATGTTCCGAGAAATTCAAAGCCATTTTGAGTGTCAAAGACCTAATATTTGTACCAAATAATTCTCCCAGCATTTCTGAAGCAGAAGACTGATATTTTGGCAATGAGCTATACCAACTGATGGCTGACCAACTTAATTCACGTCAGCAACAAAATTCACATAAATATAAAACCCTTTGAAATCTTTTTGGCATGAAGACGTTTCATTCGAGGACATATCGAATTGTATAAAAATATTCTGTAATAGAAATTTATGGAGAACTTAAATTCATGCACCAAATTTAAACATTTATTTGCCAGTACCCCAGGGTATTACACTGATCAATATAGCCCATTTAGAATGTGTTAAAGACAGAAAATTTGCCAGACAACATACTAAATACTGTTGTGGATAAATATTGGCATTAATAACACAAAAATACTATCTAGGTGACACAACCAAATATACTTGTACACAAATTGCTTTCCAGAAGTTAATTCAAGAAACTGATAATGTGAGGATTTTCTTTTGGTAGAAAAATTCAGCACTCAAAATTTTTTTCTTTAATATCCCTTTCACCATGCATTGTTCAGGGGAGGATATTAAGGGCATACTGCTCAAAAAGGCCAGTTCAATTCATACAATATATTATTTTCTGTCCCTCTACATGAAACATGGTTTTTAAACTCACTTTGTTGCCAACTCACTCAACTCTCATAGTGTTAAAAATTTGAAATTTCTTACCTAGTAGCACTTCTCCACACAATACAACACCGATTAATTAAACTCAATTTTAACTTGAACAGATGTCAAATATTCTTCGTATCTATTGAGTTATTTTGTAATTTCAGACATTTCAAAAGATATAAAGAATATCTGAAATCTCTTCAAGTTAAAAAATAGAATTTAATTATTTTAATCTGAGTAAAGTCTGTGAGTGTTTTTAATTACAACACTGAACCATTAAAATCAAGGGTAAACAAACCACACTCAAGAAGTTCAATGCTTCTTCAAAAAACAGAGGGGAAACAATACTGATCAAGTTGCTGTGTACTGTGTTGCTTTCCATCTCCACACACAAGCACCCATAATTCTTCACCAGTCAAGCCAATTCATCAGTTTTGAGATTTTGGAATAGGGATGTAAAGTACAATATTCTAACTTCTGCAAAAATCATGTTTCAAATAAAGAGCTCCACAACAGGTCTCTTCACCTGCCAGGCCTGTTTAACAATATTAAATCATGATTCAAAAGTTTTTCAGATTGATGTATGAAGGAGTGGCCTCCAAAGATTTCCTCACACCATTAATTACACAACTATCCTAACTATTTAAAAAGGCTATAGAAGCATGGACTCAATAGAAACAAGAACCTCATACATAATGATGTGCAAGACTTTTAGGTTATGACACTTAAATAGCAGCCAGTAACAAAAAAAAAACATTTGGTACTAGTTGGTTAATACTAGCTGTGGAGTTGCAGCGCTTTCACAGAACAATAACAGAAGTGGAACAATTTCTCATTCATAAATCAGATGGGGATATCACCCTCTCATGCTTCTATGCTCCCTCTAGGTTGCTGTTTTCTTTGCAATAGAATTTCAACAAATTTCTTCATAAATGGACTCAAAGAGAAATTCTGAACTCCCTAAAAGACTTGATAACTCATGTAATTTATGATGATGAAAAATGCACATTAATAACAAAATCCAAATTCACTATCTATGAAATTTCATGAGTGGCAATTATGATAGAAATATAGTAGCCAATCACATTTCACCGAAAGAAAACAAACAAACAAGCAAACAAAAAAGACTAAATTACATACATGAATTCATAGCACTTTCTAATGATAATTACAAAACAAATATTTTCATCACAAGTGAAAACTGTTACCACACACAAGTCAGTACTTGTTTATTAGTGCACTTTATTCAAACTGAAATGCTAAAAGAATCACACACATCCCCATTTTCACAAAAAAAAAAAAAAAAAAAAAAACACATACAACACATGCAAAATTGCATAGAGTGACTTGCTGTAGTGGGATGAAAATGACCAGCTATGATTTTCAGTTCTTTAAACAAGTAACTATCTTACATTGAGGTGGAGGCTAGGTATTTTGGGAGCTATGCTTCCATATAGCGACTTGATCCAGTTAGTAATATATTTTCCATTTAACTTACCATTATACCTAAATCTAGCACCATTTGGCAAGACCTGGACCAGTACTACACTGAATGCCAAATTAAATCAGAATAGCTGCAAATAAAGTCTACATTTCAGCAGCTTTAATCTCACCTCAAAGTTCTACCTGGGAGCAGGATGCATTTACTTTATTCAAACCCAAGTCACATTAGTATAAAATTTTCTTTTGCTGATTGTGAATTTGTTTTACTTGATAATATGCTAATAGTTCTAGCTGTCTAGTCATATAAAACCAAAACTTCACTCTATAGCTGATCACATAAACTCAGACTAGTCACTCATCATTAAAACTATGAGCAAAAACTGCTTCAATTAATTAAAAAAAAAAAAGACAGAAACCATCACATATTGATAACAAATGAAAATTTCTGTGTATGGAATAGCAAATAAAGCTGCAACATTGTTGACACTATGAAAAACAAAACATACCAAAGGAAAGATCTGAGCATTTTACAAGAGATGATCAAAAGCATTGAAACTCAGTTTATGTCTCTGCTTAGCAGAATTGCTTTCAGTGTAGATATCTATCTTTGTATACAGCATGTGTTGGCAGTTTGTTCCACTGCTGCAGGGATTCACAATTCAGAATCAATGCTTTTCTCAGGCATCGAATCCAACAAGGTCCAAGACTACAAAACAATCCATTATGCATCAAATGTCACAAGAAAACAAGTTTTGTTTGCCCCTGAAACTTACCAAATGAGGTAAACAGCATTTGGGAAAGAAAACAGTGGACTGTACAAATTTTTGACTGGTTTCATAGTTTTACAGTCAAAGTAATGAGCACTCTATGCATGCCTCAACTCATTGAAACAATGATCTGTTGTATTTCCAGTAGCAGAAATTGTGAAATAGCACCTAAAGTATCTACTTTTGCAAAATACGACCAACTGATTTTTTGCAAAATGGCTGAAAATGCCTAAATACCTCAAGGCTCATGCTTTAACAGTTTAACTGAAGATCTGCTAATGAGGTGAGTCTCAAACAAGTTAGTTCCAGGACTCAACAGGATAGCACAAACAAAACCTACTTCCTACAATTCCTTATTACCTGAAATAAACCAAACACTAATGCAAAATTGCTAGCCCTGATAGCTGTGTACATTTAACTTCCTCAAAAAGGTCTCTGATAGTTTTCTTAATATTTTAATTTCACAATATCACTGAAAAATAGTTTGCTGCTTATTTTGTTCTGCATACTTTTGTTTAGTTTTTGCTATTAAATTCTGTACGTTTCCTAAAATTAAAAAAAAAAAAAATCTATTGAAAAGCTTGATTTCTTTTTAAAATAATTTGAACATCTTAAAATTATCTTAAAAAACACATTTATTAGCTTTTGAAAAGGTGACTTTTGATATGGAGTTAAATGTTCTTTATATATCTTTGCTGAAATTTGAAAAAAATGTTACCTCTTCCGGTATTGTTTATTATAGTATACCCAAATATGTCAAACTATTTAGCTTATATTAATTAAATGAATTTGGACATCAGTAATAGTACCACCAGAAAAAAAGAGAAGAAAAATTCAGCAAATCTACCTATAGCGCATATTTTGGACTATCACTCAGGAGAGAATGTTATGAATAACAGCAGTTACCCAATCTGGTTTAAAAAGATTGTAATAAAAAAAAAAAAAAATCAGACAAAAATAAAACCTCTTTAAAGACTACCATGTTATCCATAATGATTATTTGACTCCATATGGATATGCAAGAATCAGTTTTTAAAAGCCCACCAGGTGAGAAAGACTTAAATAATTTGTTTTCATCATTCATTTTAAAATTTAAATCATTATACATTAAACTTTGCTATTTATTAAAAAATCACAGAAGTAAATGAACATCACTTTTTTCAGTTCACTAGATTAAGAGTATCTTAAAATGAGAAAAGATTCAGGGATACTAAAACAATTAAAACAAGGTGGAACAGCCATTGGTCCATTCAAAACCTGAGTTTAAAAGGTGCTTCCCTAAGAGTCTCACAGATGTAACAGAAATGTGCTTGTGATTAGGAGGCAGCCTATTATACAGAAAGCCAACCTCTAACTGCTGTATAAGAAAACATTAATAGTTTTACATATTCAGTCTCCACACTTTTGTTCATCCCTTGCATAAGGCAACTTATAAAAGCTGGAAATTATAAAGCGGAGTTTTTTACAGATCGAAGTTCGAATGTGGTTATACAAATATTACTTGTAAGAAAAAAATTACAGTTCTAAATTAAATTCTTTTTTTTTTTCATTTAAAATAATTATTACATTCTTTTAAGCATAACAATAACAGGATCACAAGCAAGTGGAAATATTATATTAACACAGGCTTCTCCTACAAAACCTGTAACCTTCTCCTACAAAACCTGTAACTTATTAAATATTAAATTATTATGGCTAACTGATTAGTAAGTTGATTTTCCTCAATGGGATGCAAGCATAGGCTATCGTCCCACAAAGAAGATACTTAAAAAAACTGCCTGAAAGGCATGTGGCTGCATCTGATGCCAACACATATAAGAACATAATACAAATTAATGTCAGTGAAAACCTTCCAAAAATCATGAACAGAATATACAGATTTGGATAAAGAACATGACACCCATATGTCATGTGATGTAGACACCAGAACCATAGCAATAATGAATTTAAAAGTGGAAAAAAAGAGAAAAAAATTCAAAGCAGTCTGAAAGGAATGAAGATATAATAAAAATGTCAACACATTTGCATTCTTGCAAAATCGACGATGAATGTCCATATCTGACAAAGCACACAATTAACTTAATAAAGATCACACTTCCAAAAGCTGAGAGAAAATATTCTACATGAGAATTTTCAACTTTTTTAAGAAACTTTTCAAATGCAAAAAAGGCATTTTTTAAAAACATCAACATAAATCATGAAGGAAAAATATCATTCAAACAAAACATTAAAATGGTCTGAATATACCTGTCAAACTTACACTATAGATGCAGGATAAGACAGAAGGTAATCAATAATCTGTAAGGAAGAACCCCAACAATAAATTTTATCCTCCAACGCTCAAAAAATGGATTCCATGGGCTTGAGCCTTGCTGCAAGTCAACATGTGAAAAAGTATTTTTAAAGTTTTATGCTTTTTTGGCAAAATGTTAATTTGCTAACACAGTGGACTCCATCATTCATGACAAGTAGTGTTATTTGTGGGAAAGAGGAAATTCATAACAGTAAAAGCAGATTCATAAGACCAGAACAGCACTGCACAACAAAGCAACATATTAAGGTGCATGTAAAATCAAGCTATGCATTTTCCCTTATTGTCAATTATGTTCATTTGAAAAGCAAAACTTTGCAAAATTTCTGTTTATTCAGTTCCACATAATCATAACACAGAATATATACTCTTAAAATTTCTTGATGGGGTAAAAAAAAAAAAAAAAAAAAAAACAGGTAAAAAACCCTATTGAAAAACTGGTTTTATCATTACCACAAAATAAATATCACATAACATACAGGCAATACAATGATAAATGAAAGTTTGTGCTTCACACAAGAAATTGAGAAAACCATATGCTACCAATTGGTTGGCACAGCCTCGTACGTGTTCAAGGAAGTGATGCATCTTTCGAAATACTTACTTTTTGTGTGACTCAGTCAACTGCCCATTTATTGGTTGAAGAACCTTTTTTTTTTTGCTGACCTTTATGGTTTCAGACATGTTCTTGATGCTTTCATTGACTTTATTGCTGCTTTGTCTTTAAAATAACAGTGCTTTTCTTCTCATCTCATAATGGTGATTCATATCATTTCATAATGTTTGTTCACATCAAAACTAAGTTTGCATATCTCATACTTATGGGCTTATCTCACTAAAGGCAAGGCTGACACACTGTGTCTGCTTACTAACTGATTTTATTTTAACTACAAAGTATTTCTGTACTAATTCATCTATGATATGAAGTTGAAGATCTGACCCTTGAATTTTATTGATGATTTTTTCGATAAGTATCACCACAGCAGTTCCTTGATGTTCTGTAATCTTCAGTTTTGCATTATATGTTGTTTACTCATTAAAAAAATGTTCTGTAATCTTCAGCTTTGCATTATACATTGCTTACTCATTATAATTTTTTTTACAGCCCACTGATAATTTGCAAACTTCTTTTCTCTTCTTTTTCATTTTGTATGATATGGTTTCTGAAACATTTTCATCTGTTAATACTAACTTGCAGAGGCAATTTATATTTTAACTTCCTTGTGTAGTCACTGCATTTTATTTTTTATTTTATACCACTGATTTACTTTATTTTCCCTTTTTTCCCTTTTTAGTGTATGTAGTCTTTTGGGAACTTGAAGTCCTACTCATAGAACTACAAGTTTCCAAATAAACATAAATGAAGATTGGCCATGCCTTAAACTTTCACTGTAGCAAACTATTCATGTACATATTTATGGGGAAAAGGGAATGAACAAATCAAAAACATGACATTTGTTAAGATCATAAATTGATCAGCTAATTATTAAAGGCACACATAATTTCACTACATCTACAAATATAAACATAAATACGAAAAATGTTTCACAAAAGCCAAAATACCCATTGGTAATACCTTATTATCACATGATTTTAAGCAATATTGCTTGAATACACATTACCAGGACTTTTGAGTTTGTTTACAGCTCATGTAAACAATTTTGATGTGAAAGATTCCTGCTTCAGAAAAATTAAAAACACCTGGCAATTAACAATTCCATACATTAATGAATCACACAGCAATAGCTTAACCTGAAGTAAAACTTTGATATGGTTCCCCGTGTTCTTACCGTTGCATTCTTCAAAATAAATCAACAGGCATGTAGAATTTTCAAACTACATGCTCATTGCTCCAAGCAAACTGCTTATCTTAAAAATTGGAGCATGACAACTTGGTGCATGCTATGAAATGCAATGTGCAGTTAAATGATCAAATAATCCATTTTATTCAGGGGAAATGAAATGGAAGTACAGGTATTAAGTCTGTTGCATTTCTTGTCATTGGGACAGGTTCATTGAAATGCATTATATCCAAATTCTGTGAATCACAATTTCTCTACTGTTATAGTTGCACTTTTTGAAGTCTTGCAGGTAAAGTTATAAGCAGAAAATACCAGTAAAATGGCACAAGTAAGGTTGGTAGCTATTATTTATTTCCTTTATACAAGGCTTCTGTTAATTCAGTCTTTTGCTTATTAATGCCATGCCCAAGATCACAAAAAGGGAAATATACATCCATCAAACTGTTTAGACTGTGTTAGTACAGTACTAATTTTTTGAAATATATGACTTTCCTTTAGCATCTTCTGAGTTAACATTTTATTAATTACAGTAGATTTCATCAAAGCAATTTCAGTGGCTTTCCTAGATTTTATGTTGAACAAATAAAGAATAATTTTAGCAAAAATGTTTACTATTTTCACGTGTCATACTAGAACTTATTAAGTTTTAACTCTGAGTAGCATTCTGGTGTCATCAACAAATTTCCATCACATGTAGCCAAGTCTGATCTTTGACTATGAATCAAACAGCTCTTTAATTCATGTTATAGGTGGTACATGACACACACTAAATGGGTCCACTTTCATACCCTGATTTCTTTATTGTTTGCAAATAAAAATTTTAAAAACTCCAAGTTTGCTGACAACAACACTCCTCAGTTTTCATCCAAATTACTTTATCAAAAGCAGGAAGGTGGAAAAGCAGTTTCTTCAAATGGCTTTTTCTTGGTAATATGAGAAGATGATATCTTTCCAGTGGGAGGATTCCCTGCTAATAGCTTCTTATATTAAATGTATAAAGCAGAGGTCAAGGTGCAAGTGTCACCATCCACTAACTTGTGAAACAAGAATACTCTGAACCAAAATTAGCCCTCCTTCCCACCGAAAAAAAAAAAAAAAAGATGCCTTTCATTTATGTATTTTAATGACTATTCAGATGAACACATTTTACTTTCCTTCACAACCAAGCTTATTTAATAGTTCCATAAACATCTACATAATTCATACTTAAGGAAGTACTTTTGATACGAACGTCAATGTGCCTCTAAAGGAAGAAGATAATCAATGTCAAAAATATAACAAAATCTACACAAACACATGTTTAGATGAAACACGAGAAAGGAAAATTTTTCTGGCAGACACAATATCATTGAACAGGTTCTCTTTCATTTATCTTTGTGTGTTCTTCTTCACATATACATACATACTGAGATAGAGCATTTATACTCTTTCTATATTGCCTTTGCAGTTGTGTATTCCTTCTTTTTCTCAAAAATTACAGTTTAAAGTTGTTTCTTCTTGAATTCACATAAGAGCAATATTGTTAATTAAGAAAACTCCAAACAGGTCGTTTTAACATCTGACTCACATCATACAGTCCATAAAATCTTCGGAATTCATATCACCATGAAGACAGACTTCTTTACAGATGACCTCCAAAATTTCTGACTAAGTTGTTCCAGTTGGAAACAGTTTTACAGGTAGTGATAACAGTATAACACAGCATTGTGGTGATCCTCTTTTCCATGTTAACAGCACTGAATACTAAAAATGCAGCTTACGAAAAAACAAGACTTCAGCCAATTGTAACATTTCCTCACACCCTGCTCAAGGATGAACTGTGCACAACCAGAGATCACAAAAATTTCGTACTATCATAAATGCATTTGGCATGGATGTAAATTCATCTCAGTACTGATGACAAAACCAGTTGGAATGGTGCAACTGTAACCATTTTCTACATGTAACCATTTGGAAATTTATCAAATTGTTATGCTACAATTAAACATGCACCAACATGTAAACTTAGTTCATTTTGATTGGAAATACAGCAGTACTACTGTCTGGCAAAATCAGTTCCCTAACCTTGCTCTAGCTAGAAAATACAAATGATAATGAAAAGCCAGCTCCTGACTCACATTAAGTGCATTTTGCTGTTACACTTTCCTGGTTTGAGATAATATAAACACATCAAATGGTCAATTCACATTCTGAATGCTTGAGAAGCATTTTCAAATTTACCATATGTTTTAAACTGGTATGCCAAATTTGTATTTTTCTTAAAAATCTTGTTTCACTTCAGCAAACCCATTCAAAAATGCTGCTTTTATACCTCATTGATTTAAAACACAAGGCTTATTTAAATTTGATGTTTCACTCTCTTTTACAGCATTTTAAACATAGCCTGCTCATATTACTCAACAATCCTAATTTCAAATTAAGTTCAATAAGGCTGTGTATTTTTATAACTCAAATTATAATCGATGAATTTTCATATTTCAAAACTTCGGCTGTTATTTATAGCCACACTGCTTATATTATAGCATGTGCCAATAATCTTAGATATACTAATTTGAAATAAACAGGGATGAAAATACAAAATAAAGACATTCCATAAAATTAATTGCTTTTGTTCCAGTTTCCTAATATGTTCCCTGACAAAATTGCAAACCTGAATTCCTATTTACAATAATGATAGATGCATAGCTAAATTGCTAAGCAAGGCAATGAATGCCAAGATTTCAGCTGCATTTCATTACTTTTATGATATGAAATGATTTTTTTTTCAATGCCCAATAATGGAAATACTTCAGCAACTACTCATAAGAATAGGATTCAATATCTATTTTTGATAACATATCTGTTTTTGACACTGACTCAAAGTTGGCAGCTAAAGTTACATACTCTGCAAGTGTTTATTAAAGTTTCGGCAACATTAACATACACATCTGAATTAGTTGCACATCTGCTACATATACCAGGGTGAGCCATAAGTTTGTAGCATTTTGCGGTACAGATGGATAAGCTCCGCCGAACAGGTGGGACATGGGCAGTAAAATGGAATGCGTCCCACACCTAATTGGGTGATGTTCTCTGCAGTTCAGATAGGTAGGCAGGTGATGGGCCCAATACGTGCATGCCGCTCATATGAGACGAGAATGTCGGAGGAGAAACATGTTATTCGTGTGCTCCTACGCCATTATTGGAAAAAAAGTTGAACGCGACAGACGAGCTGCCACAGAGGAAATTTGTTGTGTAGAAGGTGAGGGGACAGTGCACCCTGCAACAACATGAAAATGGTTCCAACGCTTCCGATCCGGAGACACAGAGCTCGTTGACAAATCGAGGTGTGGGAGACCAGTCACCACCAACACCGAAGCCCTGCATCTAACAGCACCCAGGAACCACCACCCAACGATTAGCAGAGGAGGTTCATGCATCACAAACCACTATTGTACATCACCTACACCAGCTTGGTTTTCACTCCAGACGTCCGCGAATGGTTCCCCATGAGTTGAGCCCAAAGCAAGCTGAGGAGCATGTTGAGAATTGCTGCCAAATACACATGCCGGACGATTTTGGCAGAAAATCGTAACAAGTGATGAGAAGTGGGTCTTCCTACGTTACCAATAGAAGCGACCAGGAGATGAAGCCCAAGCAGTGGTTCAAAGAAGGAGTTTTGAAGTGAAGCCAAAGTTGTGTGTATGGTGGAATTTAGATGGTCCTGTCCACTGGATGCTTGTGCCACATGGTCGGGCCATCAATGGGAACCTGTATACCGACAAGCTGCAACACATATATGACATTCTACACCAGAGATACCCTGCAATGGTAAAACCAAAGAATGTCTTCCTGCAATTTAACAGTGCCCTATATCATAGGTCACGGATTGTTTGCCAGAAAATTCAGGATTTAGATGGCGTTGAAATCCTACCACATCCAGCCAATAGCCTGGATCTTGCCCCCTTCGGATTTTCACCTGTTTTGTTTCATGGTGCACTTCTTGTCTGGCAGACAGTTCCATTCCTTGGAGGCTGTGAAAGATGGCATCACAGAGTTTTTTTGCATCCAAGCCAACTGCCAGGTATCGCAACAGCATTGCATCTTTGGCTGAATGTTGGCGAAGGACCATAGACTCTGACGGACTGTATTTTGCCGAATAGTCATATGTGGTCAACATGCAATACCAGACTGAACATTGTATCCCAAAATTCTACGATCTTATGACTCACCCTGCTATGTACACACATGCACGATGCCATTTTTCACATCAATCATTTGTTTTTGAAAGAAAAATGAGCAATCATACCTGGCCACACAAATTTCATTTTCAAAAATTGGCCCTACATGTAACTATTCTTAAAGTTTTGCTTTAATTTAAAAGGAAGAACTGAACTTTTTACTTTTTATCTGTACTTTCCATCATACACAGTTCCCACTGTTTCTTGTTAAGTGGAATGACAATACAATATGCACTGTTAACTTCTAATATAGCCTCTTAAACACAAACGTCACTACTAAATCCTGGATGTTCAAGCAAAATGCTAATTTTACATATTTAGCCACTTTGAGGAACAAAAGTATATTTTTACATTTAGTGCACATTTTTGCATAGATATATATATTATCATATTTTTGCATATATTTTTTTCAAACATTTTCTAGAGAAGCACTTCTGAAAAACAATATTATAATTTTTTACACTTAACTGTTAACAGCATTGTGGTACAATAGCAAAATCACTTGTTAAAAAATTCTTCCCCATTACAGAATGGTAGTAACCTCATGACTGATGGGTTTAAGTAACCTCATGACCACACACCTGCACAGTCTAAGGAAAGACATTGATGGGTTTAATTGTCTCTATTAAAATCTTAAAAAGGAAGGGCATTGCAATAGCAGTCCCACCCTAGTGACCAGGAAACTGATGCCTCTAGGACCTCTGGCACCTGTGAACGTGACCTGCCTTAAGGGTGGGAAAAGCCAAAGAAAGTGAGATTTGTTAACTTGAACACCTTCCTTCCTCTTTTTTATTGGATCTAATTTTGGTTCTCTATTTTCTTTTCAAAAACAATATTATAAAATAATTCATTCAAAACTGACAAGACAAATTAAAAAATTATGTTAAGGATGAATGCTTAAGAAGAACAGTTAAAAACCAAAACGGAAAAATCTACAAAATGATGGCATTCAAATGAATCCACTTTTAATCAAAGGATAAATATTTAGTCTACTCTCTACCAAACGATTGCACCAGCAATGTGTTTGGCTCATGCATTGCACAGAGTTTTGTAAGAAGTGAGAATATTATTCCCTGATTTTGACGAGTTGGTATCAAGTGCAAAGAAAATTTTCTTAAAAGCTCCCTCTCAAATTTAGTTATTTAAGGAAATGGCACTAGAATTAAATCTTCCACCACATCCAATTTCAATGAGGTGGAGAACGTGGATTTCTGATTCAGTTTATTATGTTTCGTACATGTAACAAATTTCAGATATTGGGAATGCTCTTCTGAATGAGGATTGCTCCATGATCGTTAGAGCCAAACAACTCTAAAGAAAATCAACTATCAAAAGAGGATTGCTCCATGATTGTATGGAATAGTATTAGAACAATGAAGATTTCTCCATGTTTGTTAGAGCCAAACAACTCTAAAGAAAATCAACTATTGAAAGTCAACTATCAAAAGAGGATTGCTCCATGATTGTATGGAATAGTATTAGAAGAATGAGGATTGCTCCATGATTGTTAGAGCCAAACAACTCTAAAGAAAATCAACTATCAAAAGAGGATTGCTCCATGATTGTATGGAATAGTATTAGAAGAATGAGGATTGCTTCATGATTGTATGGAATATTATTAGAAGAATGAGGATTGCTCCATGATTGTTAGAGCCAAACAACTCTAAAGAAAATCAACTATCAAAAATGAACTGGCATTTATTTATGCTTACTTTTCCAAACTTCTGAGAGCTACATCTGCTCTGATAAAAGGGAATGAAACTTTCTTTGAAAACACAGTTTACTCAAGTGACAGAAGATATCAAGAAAGACATTGAAAATATACCTAGCATACAAGGACAAGCTTTACAAAAAAAAAAAAAATCCAAAGTACTTTTTAGTAATGTTGGTTTGGAGAAAATTGGAAATTTATAAAATTCTTTAATACTGATTGTGAAAGTATATCTCCCAATTACATTGCTTGCTTCAAATAGGCACCAATAAAACTTTGTAGATGTGGAAAAGACTTTTTCTATACAAAAGCATTTTTTTATTGACAGAAAGCACGCATTTTCTTTTGAAAATACAAAAAAGAATTTAGTAATCATGTGCAATTGTGAAAATATTCAAGAGTAAAATGGCCATACATACTGTATATCTATATCATGTAAATATATGAATCCCAGAGTTGTATAAAAATAAAATGTATCTGCGAACACAACCACTGAAACAGAAAACTTGCTGCAAACCCACAAACCACAATAACAATAGAATAAGATAATTAAAAAAAAATTAAAACATTACAGATTCCAATGAGGACAAATTAAGTACATAACAATTGAATGTGCAGCAATGTGTGAAATGGACTTTTATGGCAAAATATTAAAATATTGGACTATGAACTCCTAAAAACAAGAGACTAATTAAAGAAAAGTTTTATATCTAGAAAGACAGTTCCATTAATGAAACTTCAAAAATTATAAATAGTATTTTCAACAAGTTCATTCAAAAAACTGGACTTACAAAATACATAAGAAAATTATTTAAATTTAATAATTGGCAACTGCAAGAGGAACCTGACAATAAAATTTAAACTCTGTGTAAACAAAATTTTTGATACAGTTCCTTAAGAACAGGCCTTGATAAAACCTAAAGGCCAGAAATGCCTGTAAAAACAAAAGAACTCAGAAGATGTGAAAAATAATTGAAAGTTCTTCAAATTAAAATAGAATTAAGTATATTAATCTGAGTTAAATTGAGTGTTTTAATTGCTGTAAATAACATATATATTTCAATCTACAAGCAAAAAATATCTGCAAAACCTGCCAATAATTTGGGAACTATCCATGTACAGTGTACGCGTGCACGTCTACATTCTGATACTCTGATGAATCCTACAGTAAAACTTTCAGGTACGTTGAATGCATATTACTTTTATTTTAGCACATATTTCCTCATTTTTAGTACATAAATGCTTGCTTAAGAGAAAGTTTTTAATGCTTGAACACCCAGGTTTTAGTCACCACACAACAGGAAAAACAGACAATTAAAAATTCAGTAAGGAATGAATTAACGGAAACTTGGACTTGTTAGCTTTTCCTGTTACACTGCACTGTAGAGACATACTCTTATAAATCACAGTAATTTATAACCCAAAATCATATTACAAATTAAATTAGTGGGCAACTTTGTTTTAGTTCACAAACTACTAATTCAGTCATCCCCTCTGTCCTCATGAACTACACTGTCAAGTGAAGTTGGTTCTAAAGACACATTAGTTGTGTGTCAAACATATTACTTATCATTCAGATGATATATATACAATATGGATTAACAGTAGAACAGAATAAAATTTTGAAGGCATTTGCTCTTTTACTCTTATTTTTTAACAATGAATCATCAACCAAGTTTGCATAACAGGAATGATGTCATACAATGAACAACCTGTGACTCAACATGCATTAACACCAGGTGGAATGTGTATGTTAGCCATATTACAACACATGCATTAAATTTTAAATGTAAAATAAAAATCAGATCAGTATTATAATCAATCTGTGTTTCTTTTAATCACATGGAATGTTCTGAAGAACATTTTTTGAGTTAGCTTACATGAAAATCTGAAATCACACTGTCTCTGTGATAACTCTAATCTTGCTATTCCTTCAGAAGAGTAAAATTGCCCCTACAGATGAAAATGAATCTCCTGATTTGTATCGTTAGACTATGCCAACCAAAACATTGTACTTTAACTTCAAAGCATCTTAGGTATTTAAGCTGCCAACAGAGAGGTTTACTGAGATTTTCTCATTACAATATCAAAAAAAAAAAAAAAAAAAACCCTATGCTGATTTGTTATGTTTAAAGCTGGAATTAATATGCTAAATAAGAATTTTATGCTGCCCATAACAGCAACTGCATGGTAATAACAACCCTGTAATGTAACAGCATGACACAATATTTTGGTAACTGCTTCATTTGCACAAATGTGAAATGCAAATGATAGAAACAGTTCTGGAGAACTTTTTTCTCATCCCACTTCCTAACTTCCTGTAGTTTGGAAAATAAATTAATTACATCTAAAAATTTAAAATGTGCACAGCCTTATTGATTAATGACTCCACAGCAATAAACAAAAAATGATACCAAAAAGTTCATACATAGTGTGGCAGTGCTGCTAACATATGGCACACCAGCAGCATTGCCAAACAATGCTATTTAAGATCACACGCAAGTGACAAAAACAGTCAATGGATGAAGCATTTTCCTGAGGAAATATTAATTTCATTGCTTTAATCATCCTATTTGATGTTTTCCACTATTTCCTCTGAGTAGTTACAGGCTCAAGCATTTTCTACAAATGACAAATTTCAAAAATGCATTTGGACTGATGTAAATAACTGAAAAAAGAAAGTTTTCAGTTTAAGAATTTAATGCATTCTTCTTATCTAATTGGTTACTTATTCACAAACATTATAAGGCCTGTTCTCAATTCTTATGCAATGCACCAGACAATTTACTTATAAAAAGATCATAACAATTTTTTAAACAATTTCAGGGAGTAAGAAAACTGTATGGCATCCTTTAACTAAACTTGTTCAGCAAATGAAATTCCACTTAAAATTAATTCATAGTAAAAATCAGATGCAGGAAGACTATCCAGTTTCTTAGACTATCCAGAATATTATGACCAAATGTCGACTGTCTCCAGTTTGTGGACACGAAGCAGCCTTAGTCCTATGATCCTCCAACATACAAAAAGTGCTTTGTGGGCTTCTTCATCCCTCCACTGAAAAAGTGCAGTTCCTAAACATAAAATTACAATTATTTATTTATTATTTTGTCATGTGACTGCATCCTAAGACATCTCACTCATTCCTTCTCACAAGAGATGAATTTTATTCACTGGTAGTCTGAGATACATCAACACACCTTTTTCTCCATTTCTATTCTCACACAAAGAAAAATTGTTTTTTGTTTTTTCATCTTTCCCACCAGCATTTACAGCTATTACTCTACATTAGGAGGTGAAGTTCTACATAACAAATAATAACTGAGGTTTTAATGGATTGTATATCTGAATACCAGAATCTTTGACTCGAATGTAATTTATTCCTCATGGTTGAAATATTACTAAGTTTTCTTAAAAATCAATAAATTTCAAAAGAATATAAAATAACTCAATTCAGTAGCTTTAAAAGATTTTTACCCCACTCAAGATATTTCTATGAATTTTTTTAAAATGATTTCTTTACCCTATTTAAAACCCTACTAAGAACTTAAACTAAATTTCAGCCTCCAGACATAGAGGCTACAGAAATTTTTTTGAAGAATTTTTTTATTTTAGGTTACTTTTTTGTGACAATTATTATAACTTTAGACTGCAAACAAGTCATTTACAACAGTGTCCACTATGTTATAATTTCAGTACTTTTAGAATACAAAATCAGGTTACATATAATACAACACAGCACAGTAAAAGACACACCACAAATGACACAAAAATCAGCATTAATTAAAATCATTAAAATATAATTTAACCCACCTAAAGTTCAAGGCATTAAATGGCTCCATGGCTTCTTGATCTGTAAATGGGCAGTCCAGCATTCGCTCTGTATTTTCTAACTTACAAGATAAAGGACTATGAACAAATACTTCACTGTCTTTGGGCATTTCAGGAGAACATAAAATGTCGTCAGCGAACGTCTTCTTTGTTTCCATTTCCGTTACATCGTGGATAACTGGTCCACTATTTGAAATGCTAAATGGTGAAGGTGGCTATAAAATTAAAACAACTTTTACTTCTCTGTTAATCAAATGAGGCCCTAATTTCGCCCCAAAAATAACAGCTCCAGTCACTACATGACACGATATTATAATCAAGGTCATAAGTAAAAAACCGATTGCTTTCAGCAGGGGGTCAATGTCGCATCAAACAATGTGTACTTGTCTTGCAGGTTTTTTCTTCAGTTTCTGGATCTGCTATGGCAAGGATACACACTTAGAACTAAATTTAAGACAGCACTGCCCCCTTAGTTTAAAATTATAATTTAGTACACATTTACAGAAATTTAACTCTTCAAGCATTTAAAAAGAATGATAGCAAATCAAAATGTCTGCAACATCTTTTCATTTCATATATTGCACTGATATGAACATCACACAAAACTGCAAATCAGATGCCTTTTTCTGTTATTTTTTCCCCAGTAAATGGTAACACTACAATTACTCTTACAGTGTTCTAAACATGGTTTCCTTGTGCTCAGGGTACCTCCAAATGAACAACAAATAGCTATGTGATTTCTGATGGCCCATAAATGAGAATTGTTGTGATGTGACATTCCGGGAAGATGTACATAGTACGAGTATAGATCTACTGTAGAATCCAATTATAACAAGATGGTTGGGACAAATGGAAACCCTCATTAAATCTGTGTGTTAGTTAAATCCATTTTGGGGAAAATCCCCTTTATTTAAAAATATGCATTTATGGTAATATACTTATTTGTTTAGATTATAAATCCATAACAATTGGACATACCGGAAATATTTAATTAACTATATTAGAACTACAAGCTAATCAAATCTTTCAAGTACATTCAACTTGACAGCCACATGGGCTGACTGCTGTTTAACTACACAACATACACGAAGCAAATGCAGCACCAATCCCATGATGCAGCACTCACTTGGAGGGTGCAAGGGGCAATAGACCTAATTTCAGGAATTTCTATCTCCTGTCTGGGAACATATCTCTCTATTTTGTTACTCTTATATTACACACATTCTCGCTTTTCCAAGGATTAGGAAGCCTGTCTTCAATATCTGCTGACACGATACACACAAGGCATAGCCGTTTGGGAATGGGGGGCAGAGAGAATCTCTTGCACAATTCTCTTCTTAAGCATTTGATGTACTCCCTTGTGTCTATCCACATTCTCCCACTAGCACGCAACGATTCCTCTTCACTGTTGCAATTTCATCCTCTAGGCCACCATTTATACTTCTCTATACCAGGACAGGGCATAAAGATTTTCTCTGCCTAATTAAATATAAAATTTCATTAAATTTTGTTACTTTGCTGGTTAAAAGTGAACATCTTAGCTCTTCCCACAATCATTACATCTTGGTACTTCACCACAGCTCAAGTGAGCAGGTACTTCACCACAGCTCAAGTGAGCAGAGCCTCGATGGCTCTGCTCACTTGAGCTGTGGTGGGCGGATGAGACACACCTGCCTCCTGAAGATGACAGGGACCTGTCGAAAGTACTAGAGGATTGGATGTGCGGGGCTGAATGGGTGTGACAATTGCAGTGGGAGTAGCAGAGGTTGTGAAACAGAAGGAGGAGTTCCATAATTAGAGTTGACTAAGGTTTAATCACCTGTGAATGTAAGGTTTATGTACATAGTTTTTACTTGAATTGTATGAATGAGATGTATGTGTGATTTTATCGAATTGACAAGCATTATAGTAACATATTATAAGGCAAAGGAAAAAGAAAAAAACGATGTTTCACACCCGAAAATAAGAAGCGTAAGCAAGAAGTCTGTAAACCTGTGGAAGCCCAGTTACATCACGATGAATGACGTGTTGGAAGTGTGTGGTCCATTGGAGGTTACCATGATCTTTATGGTGAGTGGTTATTCCTCATGGTTTTTTCATTTATGAATTGCACGTAAACTATGCGCACTTTGCAAGAGGTTAATACCTTAAAAGTGCAAATATAATAATCACTAAATTTTGTTTGCTAAAAATGCCAAGATCTTGCTACATATGGACTCAATATTTACAAGTTGCATTGTGTGTATACATACACCGAGGAGCCCAAAAAACTGGGAAGGGCGCTACCATTTGCATTACATACCACCACATGCATGTGGAAAATAGTATCATTCACAAACGACTTATATACACTCATCGTCAAAAAAATAGTTGCACCCAGAAGGACGTGTCAGATTGCAATGCTATTTAGGAGAAAGGTAAAAGTGACCAAGAACAATAAATGATTAAACATTGAGACTGATATGGGCAATATTTATTGAGTTACATGCCAATAAGTAGTGTCTCCCAGTACGGCGTCCGGCCGCCATGTTTGCTCACACAGCATGCCAGACGTCTCGGCACGGAGTTGTACAGGTTCCTATTGGTGCCCTGTGATAAGCTATCAAATGCAGCTTGAATCTTCTTACACAGTTCCTGCAGATTGCATGGTAGGGGTGGAGTGTGGATAGTGTGTCCAATAGCATACCACACCTTTTTGAATCGGCAATAGGTCTGGCAATGCGGCTGGCCATGGCAGAGTGTCAGTGCTTTGAAGGCAAACTCTCAAGACAGAAGCAGTATGCAGACAAGCATTGTCCAGTTGGAAAATTGTGCTGGAGTGAGTGGTCAGAAAAGGTAGGGCCATTGGTTGCAGGACCTCATTAATGTAATGTTGGGCTGTTAAAGTGCCTGTAATGAAACCAAAGGTGATCTGGCATCATAGGCAATTGCACCTCACACGATGCCTTCTGGACGTGTGACGCTTGACAACAAACCGTTCACCTTGGCACTGACCACGGTGCCTCCACACACAGATTCATTGGTCGTCTCCTTCAAGACAAAAGCAGGACTCGTCCCTGAAGATCACCCGCTGCCATTCTGCATGGCTCCACGACAGTCTGGTACAACACCATTGCAGTCTTTGGCAACGATGCAATGGTGTTAAGGGCAGTTGTTGTAATGGTCTGCGTGCCTGTAGTCCTACGTCGTGCAGCCATCTGCCAATGGTGCTGGCACTAACCAGACAATGCATGGAGGGCAACTCCTCCAACTGCTCGAATTGCTTATAAAACTTTTATCCGAGGCATACTTCACTTGCAAAGGATGCAACTAACACAACAGCATGAGTCCGAATGGCAAGCACACACAATGGGACAGCCTTATATTGCCAGTCAGGCACAGCGCTACGACCCCTCCTTGCTTGCTTCACATGCACGGCCGATTGTGATACTTGAACTATTTGCATGTCTCATGATGTCAAATTTACCCACAAAGTTTCATTTCTGTTGGTTGCTTCCTTCCAGGTGCAACTAAGTTTTTGACGAGTGTATATACAAGCAGATATCTCCGCAAGCTCAAGTAGTAGCATTCGCAGTTCAGATGGCAACTTATCAGGATTTAAGCAATTTTGAACGCAGTATGATAGTCTGTGCCCAGGAGATGGATGACTCCTTATAGGAAATTACCATGAAATTTGGATTTACACGGTCAACAATATCAAGGGTGTACCTGTGCTACACAAACTTAGGGATACAGAGTGCAAGACTGATGTGGCTGTAGGAAAGTCCTGGAAGATCATGGACAGCTGCATCTGGTACGCATCGTAACACCTGCCCAGAATGCAACATCACTGCAAATCACAGTGCAATTCAATGCTGGGGCCAGCATTAGCGTCAGTGTTCAGACAGTGCAACATTCCTTGTGTTCTATGGGGTTCCAGAGCTGACGGCCTAAAGCTGTGCACCTCGCCTGGGCTCAAGATACTGGAAACATGTAGCGTGGTGCGATGAATTTTGGTAAAAACTGTTTCGGGTAGATGGCCAACTCTGGTTGTGGCGATAACCCCATGAGGCAATGGATCCTGCATGCCTACAAGGGACAGTGCAGAACGGCGGTGGCTCTGCTATGGTGTGGGGTGTTTTAAGCTGGCACGCATTAGGACCTTTCATATGTCTACAGACCGCTTTGACTGGCGGAGGCAATATATTATATAACCATCCTTGGGGATCATTTGCACCTTTTCATGTCATGCAACCACTGCAACGGATGCGACCTCTTTCAACACAACAATGTGTCACCGCACACGTCCACAGTCACACTATTATGGCTGGAGGAACATTCCATGGAGTTTGGCATCCTGACTAGGCCCCCTCGTTTGCCAGATTTAAATGCAATCTACGGAATTATGGGACGCTTTGCAGGAAGCATGGAGCGCAATGTTGCCACAGTATTACAGAGAGCTTGTGGAGTCCATGCCATGCACCATTGTGTTACTGCCGTTATCCGATCGTGTAGAGGACCAAAGTTGTATTAAAGAGGTATCCTCAATTTTTTGGTGATCCAGTGTATATATTTATGTATAAATCACACATCACTAAATTGTTTTTCTGGCACAGATATAGATATAAGCAGTGCCATATTTAAAGTGCTGCAACAGGATTTGCAATGTTGCCACCAATTGGAAACAATTACCAAATGTACATTATAAAATTTTTCATTTTAAATGTTCATAACAATGAAATACATCAATTAAGAAATGCTGCCATACACTTTTTCACTTACTACTACTACAAAGAATTTAAATACCCATTTCGTATAGTTGCAGAATACAGAACTGGTATATCACTTTGTGTAGCATTTCAGCATTCAATGAAAATCTTTGTTTGGGTGATTGCTAATTTTTTCCAAAACTGTGAACAAAAGAGTTTGTGACTTGGAGAAAAACGTCATCTTGCTAAAAATCGCGTCTGTGTTGAAAATGTTGCACAAAGAATAAACCAGCTCTTGGCAACAAATTGAAGTCTTAGCATCAAAATAAATAAAATAGTAATGTTTTACTTTGGTAGACAAGGAAGCTCATGTCCTGGAGTGTATCTCAGGAAGGGTAAATAATGCAATACTAAAAGAAAAAGTATATATTTTCAAACATGCAGGTATTTTGTACCTTCTAGAAAGAGGCACCATTATTTCAATACCACTACCAGAAAATCAGAAGTGGCTGATATCATACAACAAGTTATGTGAAATGTTTCCACTAAAAGAACAGTAAAATATACAGAAACAAAAATAAAAAAATAAGTGAATGCTACATCAAAGATAAAAAATGCTGAACTATACAATTTGCCTGTCACAGAGTTTCGATCAATGAAAGCACATAACTTCTCAAAAGATTTCTGACAAAATGATCTGCATGAATAAATTGTGAGTAAAATATCTGACAATCAACAACTTGAGACACCACAACATTCCTAATACTTCTTACCATTCCAAAGATATACATTAGGATATGAACTTTCTTAGTACTGCAAGCACATACAAATGTGACTTAAATCCAGCAAGCATAAAATGAAATTGCAAAAAAATTTCAGCTAAGAATGGCAATAAAAATTAAAGTATATATTTCACAGCACTTCTACCAAAATCTATATCCTGCATAAGATCTGAATACTGCGGCACTTGGGGGAGGCGGGGGTGCAAAACAAAAATACGGATTATGTGCAATCCTCACAAGTTACATTTTCTTTGCAGTCAGAAATTTTTACTGACAGCTGAAAATATATTAAAAGTATTGTTAAAAAATTGATGCTAACATTACAAAGATAAAATTGTGGAATATGGACTTTTTGGTAGCTACTTCCCCTTTGTTTTAAATATTTTTTTTTTTTTTTTTTGATTGGAGGTTTAACGACCACCGTGAGCAACACAATGGGCTATAAGCAGTCGCCCGTCCCTAATTTAGGGCCAGTGGCTCCAGGAAAGGGAGAGAGCCAGTGCTGTAAGACAAACACAACATCCATGCCTCACTGGGATTCGAATACTGACTCTGCATGGGCAAATGGTCATAAGCCATGGCTGTTTTATAAATAATGGAAAATTAACTTTGTTAAAAGAATATAATTACATCTATAAACAACCCCATTTCTGTGGCGTAACTACACCAATGAAAAATTCCAAACGGGCAAAAAAAAAAAAAAAATGATAATTAACCCAAAGATTCATATTTTCATTTCAGATATATTTAGCTTTGCCTAAATAAATGTTGAGTTTCACCTTAAAAACACTGGACATCCTGCAGATTGAAGCTATTCGGCCCTTTGGCTGCAGGTTGTAATACGATCGCTCTCTGATCGTCTTCTTTCTGCACTGCTGAGGAAAAAGCGAGGCCACATGGGGATTCCCCATGAAGGACGTAGGAAAACAGTCAGTCACCTAGGATTACATACATGACAGGCACCAATACGGCACCCACAGATCTGTATGTATAAGAGGGTGATTTCTTCAAGCGATTTATTTTAGTTTTGGAAAAAACAATTACATGTTACCAATTGCTTTTAATTCTTCCTTATAAGTAAGTATGTCTATCTCATTCACTGTGCGGAAACTTTAATATACAAGCAAACGACATCCATTAACAAAATATCTCAAAAGCATCCAAGCGGAGCACAGTATGAGCAAAATAAAAAAATGGGTGCCTGAGCTCCTTCCTCCATCCCCATGCTAAAACACATCTTCCCTTGCATTCAAAATCTTGGGAAAATTACTGTGCTAGTGCTAGTTATGCCACTGCACCATTCACTACTTCAACTTAAATTCAGAAGACTTAACATTTTGAAATTTCATTTCATTATGCATGTTTTACAGAATCATTTTTTTTATTCTTTTTATTTGTTGTCAAAATTGCTCCACAAAGAAACAGTATAGTGAAAGCAAGACACAAGGAAATTATTTTGTAAGGCATTGGTTGCTTTGTCCTGATTTGATGCTATCAATTCCTCATAGCCAATCCTGACTGGGTCTCGGAGGAATGTTAGAACAACTCAGGTATTAAATCACCTCCTCTAATAAAATTCAGAAATGACTAAGGTCAGTAACAGGTTCTGAACTGGCAAATGTTATTTTTAAGAGCATGGAGGCATTCTGTACTGAACAGCAGTAGTACTTAACATAGCTACTTACTAGTTAAATCTATTGATTTAGATATCAGATTCATCCACCCATTCTTCCTGAAAGACACTTTACTTACAGAACACAGCTTCATGAACTCTGCTAATAAAAGCCATCTGAAACTGTGTACTTTTTATATAATATTTGGTTACCTTAATCATGTACAGAAAAAATCTTTGAAAAGCATTATGAGAATAAGCTTCAATGATGCCATGCACTGCATTTACAGTAGTAGGCTACAAGAATAATACTAGTAATTAATGACTTCATGGCTTCCTCTAATTACTTTCAGTACCGTAAATACTTAATATGGGAATTATAGAGGATAAATTTACCAAGGTACATTATCTCTCAAATTTTCGATTTATACACTAGATCATCAGCAGGAGTTTCTGTGTCTTACTACTTCCACAGGTCTGGCAACCAAGCTTGGTCACCAGACCTGTGGAAATAGTAAGACGCAGGAACTCCTGGCGATGATCTAGTGTACAGATAAAAAATTTGAGAGGTAATGTATCTTAATAAATTTATCTTCTATAATTCCTGTTAAATATTTACTGTACTAAGAATAATACCAGTTTTTCCATCACCATTCCACACTGCAGCTGCAAAATAAAATCTTTCTCTCTGACCCAATTCATTCAAAATATATTTGATAAAATTAATGTCAGAACTTTTTGTAAGCAGTAAATTTCAGCTAATTTTTTCTAGCAAAAGTGGGCACAAGCTATGCACTAAGGCTCATACAGATCTTGCCATGTTAGAGACCACAAAAGACATTTCTGTAATAATACTGACATAGTACTGACACTGCACAAGTGCTGCAGAAGTTAAAACAGAAAACAGCTTCTAGTTCAATTCAGGAAAATGAAGTTACACAACAGCACCAACTTTTCCTAACTTCATTTCTAAATTTATGGGTGGCATTCACAACACCCACACCTAACTGTCAGATTAAAATATGATGAAATATGATGACTGACTCTGCAACAAACTAGTAATAACTATTTACTTCCAGGGTGGCATCTACATTATCAAGTAAAGGCACATTAGTCTCATTGGAGAGCCTAGGAACTGGCATCACATCACTGGATATCTGCACACCTAACACAGTCTTTGCATCTGTATATCACTATCAAGTAACCATGAATGCTTTTCACAATAATTGGTGATCCCATTATTCAAATTTTATGGCACAGAGAAGTTTCTTTTGAACAGCTGGCTTCCATTTGTTCCTTTCGTCAATATAATTGACTATGGAGCATTTGAATTGACAGCTGTGAATAGAACTGATAAGTAACTGATATAGCATCTGATTATCATACCACTTCTAAGGCTGTGTTCCAAAGTTAACTTTACCAATTTAATGAACAGATGAAAGATAACTCGTGGAGCAGCTACACCTGGTCAGAACTGCCACTGAGTATCAGTGCCTCTGCTAATCATGCTAACACTACCCTACTTGACAGTTAGAATTATTCTGAAACTGTCAGATAACCAAATCTAAATATTTTCTGGTAACATTTTACAGCACAGTGCAGATAAGCAATAAGATAAGCCTGTGTATTTCACCAAAGAGCATAATCAGAGTTCATTCTAAGATTATAAAAGTGCAAGAGGCAGACTATAACAAAAAGTGCATTTTAATTCAAAGGGGTACCTAAAAAAAAAAAAAGACTTAAAAAGGGGGAGGTTTTAACTGAAAAAGTCATAAGTTCTTTATTTTTATTTATTTATGAATCTTAACAGAACAAAGTAGCACATAGCAACAAGCAGATATGTAGTGCAGTTTCAGAGCCATCAAAGCATGGTCTTTAAAAACTTAAATGATGGTAGGGTGAAAGCCTGATGACAGGCAGGTTGTATGCGTGTAAGAGAGGGGTCAAACCCAGAGGATAAGCAGAGTGGGTCATCCCATGAGAAATGTTTGTAATTACCATGAATTAATTAAGAAAATGTGGCATTGCACAAAAAAATTACTTATCCACCCTTGATCAAATGAAGTGAAGTATCATTCATACCTTTCTTGATGGCTGACAACCAGTTTTTAACAGAATGTCTCAAGTTTATTTCATCTAAGTTTGTATTTGCAGCAAATTTATTAGGATCACATAGCACTGTACAAAAACGAAAAACACCTACATATCTCAGATTAAGTGAAGTACAGAACCATGCATGACTGATCAACAATGTAAGTTTATCGCATTTAATCTGTTTCTTCTATTTGTGATCACCAGATCATCAGGAGTGTGCACTGCACAAAGTTAAACTATCTACCACTCATCATGATTGATAAAGTGTTTTTTGAGAATATGACTTAATGACAAGCCATCAGTGATTAGTGTTTAACCGTGTTCACCTTTATAAATTCTAATTAATTAGAATGCTACTCTTAGGACTCCTGGCCAAGTACATAGTTAAGTACAGCTCAGCGCACAAAGCACAAGACTAAAACACGCTGAATGGTTCACACAGTCTTATAACACAAAATGTGATTTCTTGTAATAACTGAAAAGCTGAAAGGAATATTACAGTGCAAAACAATGGCCATCAAATGGGGAAGGGGCAAATGTGTTGCCATGGTACAATAAAAACGAAAATGCTTTATAAACAACCTTTACAAGGAATCTTTTCATATTAACAAACCTCTAGAAATTTGAAATTGAAAATTCTAATTGTGAGACTCAAGCATTGTCTAAACAGAAGACAAACTTAAGAACTTTTCAGAATAAACTGCCCAGAAGTATATTTCGTCCTAAGAGGGATGAAGAGTTTGGTGAATGAAAGAAATTTGCAAACTTTAGATACAGAATGGAAGATATTATCTGGGCTGTTCATGCTATCATGTTACAAGAGTAGACGAGAAAAGATATCTGCATTTCATCTTCTGGAAAACTCACTGTCAAAGAACCTGTGGGAAGACCTCCCTTCCGATGGGAAGATAAGAGCAAGATCTGACGTGCAGCAAGCTGGGAGAATTGGAGAAGATCGAAACATTCTGGCTCAGAACAGAACAGAACAGTACAGTGCTTGATTGTCAAAGTGGTCAAGAGCCCATAAGGCTTGTCATACTAAGGAGTAAGTAAATAAGCATTCACCAAATGTTTAATGCTGCATATCTTATCCTGAAACTGTGAATTTAGAAAGGGTATCTCAGGAAGTGCAGTTTTGTTTAATGACCTGTAAATTCTGTGGAAGAAATTTTCTTTTCGTAATATTTGGAAATAATTCTAATACCTATGTTTGCAAATTAATAACTCTGTAATCAAGAAGTTTGAACAGCTAATCTCTTTGGCTGTGGACCTGAGTTTTGTTACTAGCCCACAACAAAGATAGTCACATACATGAAGCTTTGCGAGTTCACCACTGGTATTAAAAGCATAACAGAAAGTGATTTTCACTAAGCCCTTAAGGCATCCCTACTTGATGACAGAGAAACAGTTGCTTGTGAGGCATCTAGAATTTCAGCACAGTAATTTTCAGAACAAAAGACTACAGCATCAGAATAAATGAAGCAGATAGATGATAATACTTTCATTTAGAAACACAAACCAAACACACACTAAACACCTGATACAGCCCCATTAATGGTTGATTACATATCAGCCAGTATTATTCTAGCCTCAAAGTTTTATATTTACAGTCTTATGCTTAAGGAGCTTAACATATTTATGCCGATTAATGAGTACACAGGGTTTCCAAATAAAACCAAGTCCATTAAACATACTACTTTTAGACTATAACAAAGATTAAAAGCTACTACTTTAGCAATATACATATATACAACACTACATCAAACAATTAAGATATGCTGTATATGTAAATAAAGGGTTAAACAACGAGTTATTTGGAGTTTGTGCCACGCACAGGAAGCCTATTTCACACCTGCACTGTAGCTTACTGGGATACTCGAATTCTCTTTACAGAAAAATCACGAAATGTGGGGTTCATGCAAGTGAAGGAAACAGTGAAAATATCATAAATTAAATAATAAAACATACTAAAGTGATTGCAAAAAAATATATTGTTGTTTAGACATAAATAAATTTTTCTCTTGGTGACTGCAATTTTAATAAAAAAAATTTATTGTGAGTAAATGCCTGCTGTTAGTGTATATGGCCACACCTGTGTTAGGATGAATGGTGCATAAATATATAAACTCCTCGAGAGTAATAACAGAGTGGATGCCATGTTGTTGGCAAGTCATGAGGAATTCTGATATGTACAGAAAGCTTCCAAAAAATGTTAGCTTCATGGCCAAATCCATGTTGACAAAAAATTCAGCTTCTTAAAATATTAATTAATTTATTATTATCATGACAGTGTTAAGCTATGTGTGGCACTTATATTGTGCAATACTTATATGCTTAGCTGAAGACTTTGAAACAAGATCTTGACTATCTTAAAGGTTTTGTAGCACACAAAGGACAGAGTCTTCCACTATAGGTAATGCTCTCAAAAAATTCTGCACACTGATTCCCATAATTAGTTTACTGGGAGAAAATTTTGTCATAATTGCGTTTTGCTTCTCGCATTTGCATCAAAGTTCCAATAATTCTCAAAACTTTACATTTCAAAGTGATTTTTGAACCCACGAATGACAGGAATTTCTATGGACAAAAAGACTATGCGAAAGATAAATAAATTTATGAAATTATATTATATATGAATGTAATCTTTCACATATAGACTAGATATACAGGGCCTCGAGTTTCCAACTGAAAGAGCACAAGATTTGCACATACGGAACAGTGACTTCAAAAAGTTGTCTATAGTTCAACATTGTCATGAGAATAATAATAAATTTTTATTTTAAAGAGCTGAACTTATTGACTAACTGGATTCAATCATCAATCTTGACATTTTAGAAGCTTTCCACATACATCAAAATTCTTTAAGACTTATACAACATACCATCCATTCCATTGCTCTCAAGTGTATAGAAACAAATGACTAAAATCTGGGACCATCAAACGTTGCTGATGATGTCACAACAGTTTAAATATTCGTATACTCATTATTTAAAAATTAAATATATTAATCCTAATGAAGCTGGGCCATATGTGTAGCAATAGGAATAGTACAGCACCTGTGACAAGTGCACTGCTTTAGTTTCCAAATGCAATGACAGTAATTTATAGTTAAAAATGAAATGCTATCAACCATAGCCTACCAGGAAAGTTTTTTTTTCCAGACAGATGGTTCTACAGAAAGTTTACTAAAGGAATAATATATAATTAGCTGAACAGAATAAAAAACAGAGTTATTCAGTGAAGTTAACTATAAAACTTTACAAAAATAAATACCCATGCACTTTACAATTATCAAAGAAAACAAGATTAGCTGCCAATGAGGAAAACTAAAAGAAAATAACATTACTTAAAAATAGCTACAGGTAAAAACACACAGAAAAATTTAGCATGTGCAAATTTACAAGTTAAAAGAATGAAAACTAAATGTACAGCAACAGCCTCTCTCTCTCTCTCTCTCTCTCTCTCTCTCTCTCTCTCTCTCTCTCTCTCTCTCTCTCTCTCTCTCTCTCTCTCTCTCTCTCTCTCTCTCTCTCTCTCTGTTTTGCCACCCCCTCTCTCTCTTTAGAGCTTTCCTGCTTCCATTTGCATCTGAAAACACTAGGACAACTTGACAAGTGGAAAACAAACACATTACCCATATCTACCCAATTATACACGAATTCAGGCACTCAACACAAGTTAAGACTCTTAACTGCTTGATATTTGTGAGCCCATTGTCCCATGTAACAAAACCAAGAATTAAAAGAATGTGTGAACGGCAGACTGTAGTGAATTCATTTAGTACGCTGATGTTAATCCCATGCTGGGGATGGAAGTTTGGTGATTATGCATAAACCTTAGAGAAATGGACAGTTTTCTGTGTGGTAAAACAAGTCACCTCTCATCTTAATCAAAAACATTTTAGTATGGCAAATCCAAAGTCCTACCGGAAGTTTTCTACGGTGCACAAGGAAATCATCAGTATCATAAATTCATATCTGACGGGTCAAACATCAACAAGAAATTACATAAAGAGATTTTACACCACTACGGGATATCATTCCCTGAAAGCAGCAATACATGCATGAGACAAGAACTGAGAATTCCTCCATTACAATGATCTACCTCATTGAACACCAAGCATGACTACATAATTGACAGAGAATAAAACCATCATAGTAATGGTGTTATGCTGAAAGCTAAGCTCAAATGTTGCTGTATCCATAGCACAAATTATGTAAAACTGAAAATGGCAGCCTTCAAAATAGCTTTTAGTAGTGTTTCCAAGAGTTACTTCCCACTAGTAACAGGTAAAAAGATGTAGTAGCCAAGGGAAAATATTTTCTTGATGTGCTGAACATAATTTGCATTACTGAACAAACCTTAAAAATTGTTAGCCTAATTTTTTTATTCTTAATTGTTTGAAGTCAGTAGACCAGTGTTACAAATGAACAGCATTATGAATTTGCTATGATTTCAATTTTCTCCTAAAGGTATTAGTTCCACCATTTCTGAATAGGTACTATGACAGCATAAAACATCTGGTACAAGACTTTCTATGAAGGGAAGAATTCTTATTATGTCAGCTGATCCTCTACCTCCACAATCCCTGATGCATTATTCCATTAATGGAAATTTATCTAGTAATTAAAGCAAAAATATCAGAAATTCTAGTCAACACAAGCTAATATACTAAAAACATTTTTTTCTTTTGTATGTGGGAGTGGAAAATATGTTGGCAAAACAGCCAAAAATAATACATATACATACAACTCTTGTTAGTTATTTAAAGCTCACATTCATTTTTAACCTTTTTAAGTAATGGAAAGTATGCAGTGTTTGTATGAACAAGAAACTGATAGGGAACACCACTTGCTATGGCCTATCAGAATGGATATATTCTCTAGGTGGACCCATTAACAATAAAACAAGCACGTTAGAATGACACTAACCACAATGTCTCCACTCTCTATGAATCTCCTATTACACCAAATCCAGACAGTGACACAGCTCATGTTATTACCAGATGAAAAAAGCCAACAGTCAAGAATTCCATCTTAAAAGAATGATGTTAAATTGCAGTTTCTCATCAGAGAAATAAAAATAAGGTATCATAAATGAAAGAAATCCATATATATATATATATATATATATATATATATATATATATACAGTGTGTATATAGCAAATCAGAAAGCCTTCCCTGACTTTTTTATCTTTACTACCGTATTGTTATGAACACTTCAGAATATACACACAATCAACCAGTCTATCAGTGTGTTGTTAATATTTTTTTCCAGCAACACTGGACTTGTTATAAAATGTGTTCGTCCTCATGACAGAGAAACTATGAATGAAGTCTATGCTATTTATAACAATGAATGAAGTCTATGTTATTTATGTAGTCCAACAATATGTCTTTCTTTACACAACTGACATTCATGCTCAAATGCTGCTTTACATTTCATCTCTCCCCTGACATAGACGGAAAGGGACAATGGTATTTAGAATAGTGTAACGGCACCTGGCATGTGATAATCTTTGAAGGAGGGATTGGAGCAGCAAATGCTCACAACACATTAAAGATTCATTTTACACTGAAATGTTCACAATGCAACAATATGAAATAAATATTAAAGACTTTTGGATTTACTCTCCTATAGCCCGCAATATTACTGGCAAAATCTTTCAAAAATATACACCAATGGAAAAGGAGCAAAATAAAGGTTTTCAATACACACGACTTTTACTTTACTTTACTTTACTTTACTTTACTTTACTTTCCACTAGAACACAGAAACACATTATTTCTTCATAAGAAATAATAAACCAAATATTTAATAAGTTCTGGGCTGTTTATTTACGTATACAGACATTTTGAGCCTCTAGATGATTATCAAGGTTAGTTGTCAATGAGATCAACATTGGCGGTAAACCCCAATAGTCATCCAGGGGCTTGAAATGTTTGTATACGTAAACAAACAGCCCAGAAAACATGAAATATTTGTATATTATTTCTTATGAAGAATATCTTACTGTGTAATCTGGGTAAGCCAACTGTTTAGCTTTCAGATATCATATTATTTGTTAAATTAAGTAGTGACCCAAGTAAAATAATAAACTGACTGCTTGCTGTATCAGAAGCAAAAGCTAATTATAGCTCAGTTTTATTTGCATAATTCTAAAAACCGAAACCATATCTGAATGGAATAAGCAGAAAAGGCTATTAATGCTGAGTTATCTAATCAGTTAAAAAATAACAATCTAGTAATTTTTAAATAAGGCGGACAATTTAGTGAAGCCAGTTAAAAACTTACCATAGAATCAGAGTTATGAGGATAAAGTTTTTGCCTGTTTAAATACTGAGGTGAGAGTCGAGCTATCTTTTTTGCTGGTAAGCCATCATCAATCATCAGTTGTGTTTTCCTTTTGTTTTGTATGCCAGGAGTAGGTTGCACCATACCAAAAAATACTGGTACCAGCTAGAAGGAGAAATCAGTACCTTAATCTGTAGAATTGAATATTATGATAAAACAGAAATTTTAAGCAAAATAAAAAAAAAAATCATAAAGAAAAATCACCAATACTTAAAACTTAGGACATAAATTAAAGCAATTTGAAAATATAGTTTAGCATATAATATTAACATATTATATGTCTCTAAATACCTGTTCATCATGTAAATCAATTGCTCAGTATACCAACATTTTTTGTCCACCGATTATATGGGCAGGATGAATTAATTAGTTATTTAAACTTCCCAATAATGTCAAAAAGTTGGTTTACCCGTTTCTTTGTTGCGCCTTTCTCAGGTTATTCTCCAGTGGAATCAATCTTCTGTAGTACCTTGTGATAGTTGATATTCAACAAATCAATGTCCAAGATCATTTTTATGAATGCCAAAATGTACAGTAAAAAAACATTATTGCTGAAAGATCTGAGGGCAGCGTCATTATAAAATATTTGAGTAAGTAATGTCGTTGAATGGGGAAACATTGTCTATATTTAAAATTTAGACTGGGAGATCCAAAATAGAGGACTAGTGTCAATAAGAAACTAAGGCAACAATAAATTTATGCCCCCCCCAAAAAAAATGTAAGTGGCTCAATAAAAAATTACTTGGAATAAAACAGAAGGGCATTGAAAGGGAATTTCTAATCAAAGGATAACGTTAAAAACCACAAATATCTGCACATAATGGTCTTCATCATTGATACACCGATATTTCCTGTACGCATTTTGGTTTGCTAGACATGCAGCCATCCCCTGCAGGTAGTCACAATAAAATGCACGACAATGAAAGCATCATCAATGTCTTCATGCTCTTTATCACCATTTAATCATCAATGTCTTCATGCACCTTATCAACTTTTAATCATCAATGTCTCCTTATTTTTTACCAACATTTAATCATCATCTTCATGCTCTTTCAAGCACTGCCACTGACATGCTGTAGCATGTAAATTACCCCCCCCCAAAAAAAAAAGGACCCATAATTACAAATTCTACATGTCCTTCGGGACCCACATTTTATTTTGAATTTTTTTTTAACATGTCATTTGGCTAAAGTCAAATTTGTGAGGATTGGGGAAAGAACAAAAACAGCATCTTGTCCCTCAAGATTATGTAAATATACAAATGTCCTGATTAATTTATTAAACCTTTCTGTTCTTTTAATCAACATTGGAACATATGCAAATTAAGACATTTGATTGATTTCTTAATACATCACCTTGATATACAATGAAACACAGTACACAGGTCTATATATATATCCATTTACGGACATAATAATGCAATATACAAAGGCAAGCTTTCGCTCACTACGGAGAGCTTCCTCAGGCAGTGGAACCTAGACAATAAATATAACTAGAACTTTACAAAAGGAATGCATATGATTATAGTTGCGTCATTATAAGCAGACAGTGTGATGTAATAATCATAGACACGTTTGCTCGAGGTAGATGTGTACGATAGATTTTTAGAAATTTATACCAAATGGGAAATATATCCATTGTAACAACGTGTGTTGCACGCATTTCAATGCATCAGAATTTTAATAGCTTCTCTTGTTGCTGTGGCTCACGGTCCTTCGTAAGGATTCCCACGAATGCTGGCTCCTTACGAAGAACCATGAGCCCCAGCAACTAGAGAAGCTATTGAGATTTTGACGATGGCAACACAAATGTTACAATGGATATACCTCCCATTTGGTATAAACTTCTAAAAATACATGGCATGCATCTACCTTGAGCAAAGTGTCTATGATTATTACATCACGCTGTCTGCTTATAATGACGCAATTATAATCATAAGCATTCCTTTTATAACGTTCTAGTTATATTTATTGTCTAGGTTCCACTGCCTGAAGAAGCTATCCGTAGTGAGAAAAAGCCTGTCTTAGTATAGTGTGTTATTACTAGACTTGGGGGTTTTATGGGCTGCCCACAATTTTTTTTGGGGTTTTTTTATGGGAAGCTTAATTTGACCTAAAAATGCCATAATACTCATACATATGCTGAAATTAATTGAAAATCATTATTTTTATTTGCTCATAAATGCCCATATTCCGAACATCTGCCCATATTTCGGTGCAATTGCCCATTTCCCCCATATTTCAGTTATTAAATCACATTTTAAATATTTTTGTTAGTTATTTACATTTGGAAAAAAATATTTACAAAGAAAAAAATATGCTTCAAAAAATGAATAAGTTGGCAAAACCAAGGGCAGAAGAATATAAGTACAAAATATACTTCATTAGGAATTTGGCAACACCAAGCACACAAATACTTTATTTGGAATCTGGCAACACCAAGCCCAGTCATACTTCATATGGAATCTGGCAACATCATGCACATGGTGGTTGGTAGGCCTACCTTGTTAGCTAAGTTTTTGCTACTTTCTTTGAGTTTGTGTTAGTTTGCTACTACTTAGATTAGGTGTCTATTAATTTCTAAATGAGTGTATAAATTTTGCAAAATGCCAAAAGTACCAAATGATAAGTTATTTGCTTTGGCAAAAAAAATTTTAAATGATTTTGTAGAAACAGATGGAAGTGTACTGAGGTGTAGTGTCTGTAATGTTACTATCAGCATAACAAAAAAGCACCAGAAGGATGTCACTGAGCAACATATAAAATGAGGTAAGCACATAAAGCAGGTAAATCTCTCTACCTCTATACAACCAAGTATTTCTAATGCTTTACAAAATAGTCTGGATAAGGCAAATTCACTAAATGAATTTAATCAAGATTTAGCATCTGCATTTTTAATGGCAGGTGTACCTTTAAATAAAGTTGAACACCCTGCAATAATTAATTTCATGGAAAAATGGACCAAAAAATCAGTACCTTCTGAAAGTACTTTAAGGAATAATTATGTGAAACCAATATATGATTTAAC
This sequence comes from Macrothele yani, assembly GCA_039090855.1. Taxonomy (NCBI): domain Eukaryota; kingdom Metazoa; phylum Arthropoda; class Arachnida; order Araneae; family Macrothelidae; genus Macrothele; species Macrothele yani. The sequence continues at coordinate 16,119,827 of CM077028.1, forward strand.
TGTTAACAAAATCAGAGAGGTAATTGGGCAGCCCCTGTAACTTTTATTTTGGATGAAGTAACAGATGACTGCCAAATATATGTCCTCAGTATTCTAGTTCAACCTCTAACTGGAGAGCCTTCAAAGGTCATGCTGTTTAAAATGTATGAAGTGGAAAAAACTAATTCTACAACAATAATGCAGACTTTCCTGGATGCTTGTGTAAAATTATGGCCTGAGAGAATTAATTATGAAAACATATACGAAGTGATAACAGATCAAGCATCATACATGCTGTCAGGTATCAATAAATTGAAAGATTTGTTTTCAAACTTAAACCATGTGACATGTCTTGCCGACGCCCTCCATACAGTGAGTGAAGCAATTCGTGCTGAGTATTCTGTTGCGAATCAATTTATATCTGAACTAAAAAAGGTCCTCACAAAAGCACCTAGTCATATTGTTAGGTACAGAGAAGTAACAGGTCTGTGTCTTCCCAAATTTCCTGTTTTAACACGATGGGGAACATGGATTGAGTGCTGTACTTTTCTTTCAGAAAATTTTACAAAAATTAAAGAATTTATTCTTACTCTTGATTCTGAAGAAGCAGAAGCCATAAAAAAACTACAACAGATTGTCAATGATAATCTCCTTGAAAATAAGCTATTTCTAGTGTACAGCTTTAAGCACATTCCATTGCATATCAAACAGTTAGAAAAAGCCAACAGCTCTAAAGAAGATCAGTGGAATATTATACAAACAGTGGAATCAAGTTTAAGTGGATTTGCTAAAAGAAAGCTCAAAATCAGCCTATCAAAAAATCCTGATGTAAAGTTTGCTACTTGTCCAAATGTTGACTTCAGAATTAAAACAAAGTGTGCACCACTGACATCTGTAGCAGTAGAAAGGTCATTTTTTATTTATAAAACAATTTTGACTCCAAATAGACAACATCTGTTATTTCAGAATATTGAAATATTGAATGTGATTAAATTCAATTCCTCTTATAGTAAGTGTAGCATTAATTCGTTAATAAAATGTATCTTCGAGCTTTAGAATGCTGGAATTCACTTTTTTATGTTAACGTGTATTTCTTTATGTCCCCGGTAAAAGGTATGTTTTGCCCATATTTTGTCAATTTTTTTGCCCATGAAAATAAAAAGTCTAGTTATTACGTCCATAAACAGATATACACTGAAGCAAGGGCGTAGCCAGAAATTTCTTGGGGGGGGGGGGGGGGCGCCGAGGACCACAACCTCGGCTACTCCTATGCACTGAAGTGGCAGAAAAACTGGTACACCAGTCTAATACTTGATAGGTCCCACATGGGAGCGCAGGACTGCAGAAATACGACGGGACATAGACTCCACTAGCTTCTGGAAATATGCTGTAGGCAATTCACATCATACTTCCTGCAGAGCATTCCACAATTCAGGTGTATTCCGAGGTCTCAGATTCCTGTGTTTGATAGCCCATTGCATGGCATCCCAAATGTGTTCTATCACATTCAGATCTGGGGACTTGGGTGGGAACGGCAACACTCCAAACTCAGATGAATGCTCCTCTAACCATAATGTGGTGTCTCGACACTTGTGTGGAGGTGCATTGTCCTGTTGGAACAGGCCTAACCCGTCAGCATGAATGCAGGACATGAACGGGTGTACCTCGTCAGAAAGGATGCGCACATAACGTTGACCAGTCACAGACGTTTGTAGATGTACCAGGGGTCCCAGTGAAGTCCAGCTAAACACACCCCATACCATTACGGACCCCCCACCAGCCAGTACAGTTCCCTGTTGATAGGCAGGATCTATGGCTTCGTGGGGTTTGTGCCACACACAAATCCTACCATCTGCCTGATACAGTTGGAAACATGACTCGTCAGACCAGGCCACTTGTTTCCAGTCATCAAGTGTCCAGTGGCGGTGTTGCAGTGCCCAAGCGAGGTGCATAGCTCTATGTCATGCACCCATCAAGGGGACTCGAGTCGGGCGTCGCTCCCAAAGCCCATATCGTGCAGGGCACGTTGCACAGTCTGGACGCTGATGCTTGTTGAGGCTCCAGCATTGAATTCCGATGATACCTGCAAGAGTGTTGCACGCCTATCGTCTGAAACGATTCTTGACAGCCGACGATGGTCATGTTCACCAAATGTCTTTTTACAGCCACACTGGTATCGTAGGTAGGAGGTTTTGCAGGAATTCTTGTAATCACGGTACACCCTTGCAATGGCCGTCCGTGAAAATCCGAACTTCGTTTGTACCTCCGAAATACTATGGCCCATCTCACGAGCACCAACTATGACACCGCGTTGAAAATCGCTTAAATCGTTATTACTTGTCATTCTCATGCCGAGAACAGTTCTGACAGCTGGCAAGGATTTCTATCACTTTATATATGCACTGGCGGACGCAACCGAGAACGCACATAAGTGACATGCTATGTATTTTGCATAGGCTCGTCTGCACCAGTTTTTCTGGCACTTCATTGTATATAGTACCTGTATACTGTGTTCCATTGTATATAATATTGGAACAGTTGAAATTTAAAATTTGAAAAACAAACTCACATTTAATGAGAGCACTGTGAATGATTATACTCTACTAAAAGTTGTATGTCTACTCCAATGACTGTTCGTTAAAAGTCAAAAAAATTGTTCAAGAGTAGTCATCATACAGTTCCTGTGTTTTGAAAAATAAAAATTGCTCTGGTGTTCTGAGCTGACTTAAAATGCATTGTCTTTGTATAGTTCCTTTATGATCAAATTTAGTTGAAAATGATAAAATTTAATTCTGTCAGTACTTGATTTTTTAAAGATTGCTTTCAAAGAGCATAAAGTTAAGTGTCAAACAAAGTACATTGCATCTATTTTTCATTTGCTTATGTATGTATAAATATTCATTATCTCTTGATTCATTTTATTTTTTAAAAGGACCACGAATATCTCCAAGTACCCACTTTTTAAAAATCTGTGGGTCCCTAGGACCCAGCTTGATAACAATGCAATAGCAGCTCTGGTCTTTATCAACATTTAATCAGTCTTCTGCTCTTTATCAATATGTAATCATCAATGGCTTCATGCTCTTAATTGACATTTTATCATCAATGTCTACATGTTCTTTATCAAAATACTCTCCATTGCACCTAAAACACTTGTCCTTCCCAAGCATGTAACCCAGCTGCTTAAAATATAAACATTTCATCATCAATGTCTACATACACTTAATCAAAATACTTTTCATTGCACCTAATACACTTGCTTTAACGTGTAACACAGCTCCCAAAAATGTGCAGCACATTGTCCTTGTACAGGGGACTTTAAAAATGCATTTTCTGCATTCCCCATCAAACTTACAATGGCTTCTTTAATTGTGGGAATAACCAGAAGTTGCATGATGTAAGGTCAGGGCAGCATGCAAGATGAAAGACCAGCTGAATATATTTTTCCCCATAAAAGTTGCTTTACTGTGAGTTTAATATATATCAAATACGTTTCCATGGAATCCAATGAGAGCATACATGACACGACACAGGATTAAGTGTGAGTGTTCTGTCACTATGGTCAGGGTACTTCCATATAAATGTTTCATGCATTTGAACTCTGCCCAATTGTGACTCAATGGTACTTCTTCCCTGATAATTGCACTCGTAGTATTAAACAGAATCTCTGAAGCTAAAGTTGATGTTCTTTCTTTACCAAATCTTAACATTTTGTCTGCCATCCACAAACTCTTTACGTAGGCGAACCACACTTGCACGGCACTTCACATCACCAACAAAGCTTTCTGAAGCATTTCATAGGCTTCTTTCTTCAAATTTTGTAGGCAAACATAAAAAATTATATATCGCATAATGTTGTTCAAGAGTTGACTGCATGCTTCCAATGCATAGGTGAAACAAAACACAATTAAAATCAAAGTAATACAGTAGCTCTCTCATAAGGTGGAAAGATCAGACATGTCTGTATGCATAGCCTGCTTGCCTACCTTCTGTTTATCATTTGACATGTGACCATTACTCAGCTCTTATTCCATGCGAAAAAAAAATCAGTCTTATTACTTTTTTATCAGCTTTCGTATCTTACAAAATGAGAAAAATGTCTCCTTCATTCTATTAACATTAATTACATTTTACTCTGTGTGTGTGTTGGTATCAATCTCTCACAAAACCCCTTAGAAAGAGAAAAAAAACGAGTGAAATCATACTTTAATTATTGCTTTTTGAATCACTGGCATCAATTTCGTAGTAATTTTCAACCTCCAAAACTGAAAGAAAAAGTTTACACATCTTTATCTTTGATGCGGTTCATTGCTATAAGAATCCTTTTGTGTAGGACACTTGAGATACTTGAACATAAAGTAGACAAAGAAGACCTTTTCACAAAAAGGTCACAAGGAAGACTTTTTTTTTTGTCCACAATGAAGACTTTTTCTTTTCAGGCAGTTTGAGTGGCTCATGTTTGAAGAAACAAAATTCACTGTCAAAATACATGTGAAAGTCAAATTTCTTTGTGAAGTATAATTACTATTATCTTGAAAACTATTAGTGATGGGATGCTCGTGTGTGTGTGTGTGTGTGTGTGTGTGAGAGAGAGAGAGAGAGAGAGAGAGAGAGAGAGAGAGAGAGAGAGAGAGAGAGACTCGTACACACAGAATAAAAGAAGAGCCATAAAGTTTGAAATACAGGACAAAATTGATCCTTACATGTGAAAATGGGTTTGGATTGCACTCAAAACCAATGTAGGAAACTATTTTTTCTTATTTTTTTTTGTGCTTCACATTTTCAGATCCGTCACAAGAGACTGCCATAAAGTTAAAAAACAACAATTACTAACCTGAATCTTTATCACAAACATAGTTCACACAAGAATCAAGTTTCATGTACAAGAAAGCCTCTTACAATGAATAATAGCATAAGAAATGAAAATCTGGGTACTTTTCAGTTTTGCATGTTTCACAAACAAAATTAGAAACTACCTGCAAAGTGAACAAAAAAAATATATACTGCAATCATTTATAATGTAAGTTTTTTTTAATTTTTACATTCTTTTCTATGAGAGACTGAAACCAACACAAATGCTAAAATGTAATAAATGGGGAAAAAAAATGTCCTCTGTAAAATACTTATACGTATATCCAGTCTACGACATTTTGATCTGATATTGAAAACATTCAACACTCCAACTACATCTAACTGAGCACTTGTGGTGTGTGTGTGTGTGAGTGAGAGAGAGAGAGAGAGAGAGAGAGAGAGAGAGAGAGAGAGAGAGAGAGAGAGAGAGAGAGAGAGAGAGAGAGAGAGAGAGAGATTGTTCTAACGCTACTTATCATTTCCGTATTAAGGATGGAAGCTGATTTCCCATGAAACTTGTCAGAACTTTATTTGAAAATTTCATCACATTGACACAATACTTTGATATAGATGTTTTACCAAAAAGGGAATCCTCTGCTACTACATTTCTTAGCTGTCCTAATAGCTCTGGCAACACAGAAGCATAAATAAATGCATGGCCATGAATATGTGTTTGTATTTCAGATGAATAAATGGCACTGATTTATAAGAACTCACCTTCTACATTTATATTTTAAACAGCAAAGCATATTTTGCACAGCTGTATTTCATTCCTGAATATCATAATAGAAGAACCATAGGTGTCGAGTTGAAGGAAATAATAAATTCTGGGCTACGAAGTTTCCAAGGACTAGATGCCAGAGGAAGGGTTTTACTTTCTGTAAACATGAATGGTCACAACACAGTTCTGCAAATTTGATAAGAAAATCAAGTCAGAAATGTTTATCCATTTTTATACATAACTGTCGAAATTTCCCCCAAAACAGTCCACAAAATTTATTTTGTAGGTCTAAAGAGATGTTTGCCGCCCCGGTGGCGCAGTGGTCTAAGCGATGGCCTCTGATCATTCGTCCGAAAGGGGTCCGGGTTCGAATCCCGGTGAGGCATGGATGTTGTGTTTGTCTTACGGCACTGGCTCTCTCCCTTCCCTGGAACCAGTGGCCCTAAATTAGGGATGGGCGACTGCTTATAGCATGTTGAGTTGCTCACGGTGGTCGTTAAACCTCCAATCAAAAAAAAAAAAAAAAAAAAGATGTTCATGTCCTTATAAGGATAAATTATTCATATTAACAACATTCAAAATTGCTAGATTGCATTTCAGTGTAAGGAAGGAGGGAGGGGGAGGGAGGGGGGGAGAAAAAACTTACCTCAGTGAGAAGTCTTTGCTGTTTCACACATCTTTCATTTACTAAAGCTAGTTGCTTCCATAGAACTGCATTTTGCTGCTTTAAGTCTTTAACTATTTTTTCAGTGCTTTGCTGGTGGTCTTTGATATTTTTTATGCTCAGAGCAACATCCTTCATACTTCCTGATTTACCTTCCAATGCTTCTGATATTTTGCTATTTGACACCTGTTTAAAATGTAAAAAAAAACAAAAACAAAAAAAAAACATTAATTATTATACCAAATATTTTTAAACAGAGCATTAATAAATGCATAAAGGGAACAAAATTCTTATAAAAACTTCATGTTTGCAAATAGTAAACATTTCTTGGAAATTATCAGTGCCCCAAGAGTGCAAAACATATATTCTTGCATGCTTACCCTTTCTCAGATAAAGTTTCATTCAAAAGAGCACAACTAGCTAAGTAACAGGTTTTAGCTCTTCCAATCTTACCATTTACTATGCCATATTGATGCAATACAAATTTTGTTGTCTTGCTTTATCAAAACATTGTTACTCTCTCCACATATCTCATGGCTTATAATTCACTATTTAGTGCTTTTAACATTTTCATTATTTGTGAACGCATTTAACATAAACTGATGAGCCATTACATTATGACCACAAACTTGACTACTGGTAGGACCCCCTTCAGCCCACAAAACAGCAGCCACTCAGTGAGGCATCAATCAGATGACGTGGCGATAGGTATCCTGGGGTGTCTTCTACCATAATGTCAACAGCAGGTTCTCCAGTTCCCGTACATTTCGGGGTGGTGGTGATTTAGAACGAACCCGCTTTTCCAAGTCGAACCACAAATGTTCGATTGGATTCATGTCAGGTGAATTTGGACGCCAGGGCATTAACAGAAAGTCACCAGCATGTTCCTCGAACCACTCCTTGACAATTCAGGCATTGTGGCATGGTGCATTATCCTGTTTGAAATGGCCATCACCAGCAGGGAACACAGTTGCCATGAATTAGTGAACTTAGTTTGTAACGATGTTCAGATACCTGAGAGCTGTCAGGGATTGTGCTATTGGGATAATGTAGTCTAAAGTGTCCCAAGCGTAACACCACCACTGCTGCTGCTGGCCTATTTCCGCCCATCAACAGTGCGTCCAGGTGCCATAGCCTCTGTTGGTAATCGACGTATCCATGCTCGGGCGTCTATGTGATGCACCAGGAATCTTGATTCGTCAGACCAGGTCACTTTCTTTCAGTCGTCCATGGTCCAATCTCAATGATCTTGCCCCATTTCATGCATTATTGGCGATGGCATGCAGTGAGCATGGAGACCCGGCTAGGTCTTCGGCTAGGCAGTCTCATGCGCAGAAGGCTGTGATGAACTGTATGCTGTGACACATTGACCTGATCACCATTGTTGTAGCTGCAGGTGATTTGTCGCACTGTGGCCCTGCAGTCACTGTGAACAATGTGTGACAGTCTCCACTCCTCTCTGGCATCAATGAGCTGCGGGCAATACATGGCTGGATGATGGTTCATCATTTGGTATCTGTGCACCACTTTTGATACGTACTCACTACACCAGCATGTGAACAACTTACAAGCCACACTGTTTCCGTGATGGTAGTTCTGACAGCGCCATGCCATCACAATTTGTCCTTTATGAAACTCTGATAAATCGGCAGCTTTTTCCATTCTGACTCCGAACACTCTACTAACTGAAAGCCGGTCCTCGGGTTTTATATATATACTGCTCTGTGAACTTCACCTGTGCCACTGTTCAGTCTCCAGGCAAGTTCATTTCTCTACGCTGAGTTTGGTCATAATGTAATGGCTTATTGGTGTACACGTTACCCATGGATAATACTTTTACATTCAGCTACACATTAATATCATGGTAGGCAGTTATAACATTAGAAGTGATTTAAGATATGAACTGCAAAAATAACAATAACATAATGATGACAGATATATAATGTGCCTTTATTACACAAAATTCACAAAAGAGTATTATGAACCTTTTATTTTAAACTGACAAACTACAAGGAATAAACAATTTTAATAAATAACTGGCAAAGATGCTGAGAACAATCACACAAAGGCTAGAAATGTCAGAAAATAAACAACCAACACAATAAATGAAGAGGTCACAACCACTTTCTAAATAAATTTCTGATCTAGAAAAGAATCATAAAGGTAACTATAAATCACTAAATGTAAATGAGATCATATGTCACAGTGGAAAATACTTCTGCTGGAAGAAGTATGGAGTCAAGTGTTCCAAGGTAAAAGCATGATTTGACCTCAAACAATTAGTTTATTAGTTAATCTGACCAGAATTACTTATGCAGCAATGTAAGCTTAATGGCCCAAGCCAAAGTCCCAAGGTAAAGGGTTAGACTTGTTTTTATACTAAGAAGTTTCTACTCTGGGACCAAAGGCTTAAGACATGAACCTGAATGAGATCCATCTAGCATACAGTTGTTCACATTTTAAGCACACATTTATATTTAGAAATTTATCCAAAAAAAAAAAAAAATCAAGTGACAATAAATAATTATTTAACTAAGTATTCATAAATGGGTCTGAAAATTATCTCATAGAGAACTGAAGGTAAATACTAAACAAGCAATAACCCTAGTACTGAAGACAGTACTGAGAATGATGAAGGACTCCTCATATTCTGCACAACTGCAGAGTAGTAGAATGACAACCACAATGCTTTTCTTTTTCCACCAAGTGGATATTTTACATATTTCATAGATTTGTCCATACCTGTTTCAACTGTTGCATTTTTAGAAGTTAATCAAAAGAAGTAAAAAGAGCTATGTGCGTGTGTAGAAAAAAAAAAAAAAAAATAGAAAAAAGAAAAGTACCTCACAGTGGTTTTAAGGATTTTTTGAAGCATTACTTCATAATTTAATGCAGTTTAAAGAACTTTGGAATAAACTTATATTTTTTTTTCTTTCTCCAGTTTGCAACGGAATACTGAAAAATACTTTTTAGAGTATCATATTTACCATTTGCATGGCTTCATGTCTTGTTTCAAATTTGCAGCTTGACTGAATATGCATGCACTGAAAACCAGTGCTGAATTTCATAGTGCAATCCAGAAATATGGAAGATAAAATCACATTTTGCTGTTGTATGCATTAAAAAAAAAACAAGAAAAAAACACCTTTAACATATGTAGTAGTTTGTTAACTACCTACCTCTAAGACCATGATGTATATATAGTTAGTTGGTTTGTTTATTCCATACATACATACATATCACTAAGCTGTTCTCTGAGATTCAGAGGTTAGCTCCAAAAAGAAATACAAACTTCCAGATATTTTTACTTATTGTTGTCGTATCAAACTTCGCCATTTACAGCGATCTTGACATACAACTCGTGCTTCACTGATATCCATTACACGCCGTACACAAGATCTTTTATACTTCATACTCATAATCTTTTTCTCATGCAGACACTCCTGAATCTGATCCACCCATGTCTTCCTTGGCCTTCCTCTGCCTTTCCTTCCTGCCACTTGGGTTCAAAATATTTTCTTAGTAAGCATTTCATCACTCATTCTTTCAACATGGCCAAACCACCGAAGCATATTGGTCTATACCTTGCTAACAACATTTTGTTTACATCACACAACTGCAATACATCTTCATTCCTCACACAATCAGATCGTGTCTTGCCACAAATCCCACGTAAGTAACGCATTTCTCCAGCACACAAACGACTCCTATGCTTCTTCTGCAGTACCCAAGTTTCACTGCCATACATCAGAGTAGGAACAATTACACTTTCATACACAGCCATGCGGGACTCTCTAGAGAACCCATCATTCCTGTGAAAACCTCCCAGAGCAGCTATGACTTTCAAAGAAGAATTCACTCGCCTACTGATTTCACCATCCAACTTGTTCTCTCTGTCAAACATCCTTCCTAAATACACAAACTCACTCACCTGGTCAATCACAGTGCCATTTATACTTACATTACATTCAGTGCTACCCATTCCTCTCTCAAACACCATAACTTTGGTTTTTCCCTTATTTATACTCAGTTTGAATTTCATGCAAACTTCGTGCATCCGAGTCAACATACTCTGCAACTCACTTTTGCTCTCTGCCAACAGGACAGTGTCATCAGCATACAGCAATCTGCACACACGGATATCACCAAGACATAAACCACTATTATCTATTTTGGCCTCACGCATGCATGCGTCTATAAATATATTAAACAGCCATGGTGACATTACACAACCTTGTCTAACTCCTGCACCAATGGAAAACCATTTTGATAAAACACCATTCACTCGTACACAAGCTTTACTACCAGCATACATGACTTTTACACTATTAAGTAGATTCCCAGTAACACCATATTCATTCAATACCTTCCACAAAAGTGTCCTATTCACTCGGTCATAAGCTTTCTCTAAATCTATGAAGGCAGTAAAAACTTTCTTCCCAACAGCCAGATACTTTTCAATCATCGTGCGTAATGCAAAAAATCTGGTTAGTGCAGCCTTTACCAGGCATAAAACCACTATGAACATCCCACACTTTCAATGATGTAAGACCCCGTACTTTTTTCAATAACAACCTTACCAAACACTTTCCCTGGCACACTGAGTAGGCTAATACCACAATAGTTCTTGCATTCAGTCTGATCACCTTATTCCCTTATACAAGGGAACAATAATAGCATCCTTCCAATCCCGAGGGACCATTCCTAACTCCCAGCACAACTGGCAAATTTCAGTTAACCAGTCAATTATAGAGTCACCACCATACTTCAACATCTCTGCAGTTATGACATCAACTCCTGGAGCCTTACCATTCTGAAGAGATTTTAGAGCTTTACACACTTCTTCTCTTGAGATCCCTCCTGTGCTTTCATCCCTCATTGTGACATCATCTGCATCTGTCTCAGAATCATTTTTGCTCTCCTGATCTAATAACTCACAGAAGTATTCACCCCATCTCTCACTTAACTTATTGGGCTCCCATATCATTTCTCCAATCTCATTCTTCACACAACTTACAACTTTGTTTCTCCTACTTTTCCTGAGTCTCATGTACTTCCAGAAGGACTTCCTATCTTTCCAAAAAGCCAGTTCATGCCTTTCCACTTTCTCCTTCCTATCTTTTGCCTTACTGTGGCGAACCAGCTTAGCAGCTTCACGCTTCTTACATCGATATTCATCCACAGAGACTCTACCTTGCAACATCCCCAAATAGGCTTCCTTCTTTTTCTTTACTGCCTCATCAATCTCACTATTCCACCAAGCATCACCTCTATTGTTACCCACTATTGTGGTGCCACAGACCTCTTTAGCAGCAGTGACAACACAGTTCTTAAAACATTCCCACTTTTTTTCTACATCCCTCTCACAAGATTTCAGAACCTTCAGTCGTTCTCTGAGTAAGTCAGAGTACCGCTGATGATCTTCAAGGAGCCTATCAACCTTTATTCTTTCTATCCTGAGTTTCTTCCTATTCCTTTTCCTCCAACCAACATTAAGTTTCACTCGTCACACTACCAAGTAATGATCAGAACCAACATCCGCACCTCTCATCACACGGGTGTCAACAACTAAGTGTTTCAAACGCTGATCGTAAACAACAAAATCTAACACACTCTTTTGACCAAGAGTACGATTTTCTTAAGTATATGTGTGTATATACTTGTGGTTCAAAAATGTATTAGATACACACAAACCATTCTCAATGCAGAGTTCAATTAATCTTTCACCATTATCATTCACACAAGGATCATTAAACTTACCCAGAACATTGTCAGAAATTGCATTCTGCACATTTACTCTAGCATTGAAATCCCCTGCTATTATAACTTTTTCTTTAGCACCAAACTGGCTCAAAACAGCTTTTAGCTCATTCCAGAAATCTTCTTTCTTATCAGAAGGTTCCGAGTCACAAGGAGCATACACTACAACAATTACAATTCTCTGAAGTTTCACTTTCAAACGAATCCAGAGAATTCTCTCACTTATGCAACTATAGTGAATCAAGTTGTTCTTCATCTTTTCACTTAAAATCACACCTACACCAGCCTGTCCTCTCATATTATCCAATACTCCAGACCACACACTCACCGTGCCATTCACTTCTTCTACCCCAATTTCCTTCTTTTGGTTTCACTTACACACAGCACATCCAGTCTATACTTATTCATCTCCTCAATCACCTCACTCATCTTGCCATTTATACCTCTAGTATTCCATACACCAATCTTACATTCACTCAGCCGAGATCTCTTTCTCATACGCCGTTTAGAAAGTCCAGGTCGATTCCGTGGTGGACCGTCCTTCTCAAGTGTGGTAGGCCCACCATATCCCACACTTGAGTCATTCTTAATATTTCTTTTTGTCTTTTTAATCAGGTAAGTACATCAGTGTGGGGGATTAGCCCACAGCTGAGGGTTCCAGTTTCATCGTTTATATGTCATTAGATGCAAAATTTAATGGAGATTTCAAAAATGTCTTACTTTTTCTTGTGGCTACTTCTGTCCTTAAGATATGGCAAAAAATATGGGGTTTGACAAACACAATGAAATTCATGTTTAGTTGCATATCAGTTGATACAGTCAATCATAGACATTCTTTTACCTGATTGGCTGCTTCCCAATACTATCCTAATCCTACTTCAGCCTTTATAAGGGTTGACGCTTAAAGCTACTATAGTATTGCAGTGGTGGCTTCTTCTTGTTATTAGGATATAATTTATGTACAGTATCAATAATGGTAAAAACCGAGGAATTGTTCACAACAGACAGAGTGAAAATAGTTGTTCTGAATAAAGAGGTATGTTCTTCAAGGCAAATCACTGAAAGAGTGGGGTGTAATCAATCTACAGTTATTAGGCTACTGAAGAAAGTAAAAGACACTGGTGATATTAAAAATATGCATCGCAATGGAAGACCCAGATCCACTACAACCAGTCAGGACAGAGAGCTCAGAAAGCTAAGCTTGGAAAATAAAAGGCTCAATTCACCTGAATTGCTTTGAAGATGGTCTGAAGTGATTGATGTTACTGTTAGTACATCCACTGTTAGGAGGAGGCTGCTTCACTATGACTTATGTGGCTGCAAAGGCAGGGGAAAACCATTGTAACTGCAAATCAAAGACAGCTTAGACTTCAGTGGGCAAAACATCATTTCTCACAGACAACCAAGCAATGGGAAAATGTTCTTTTCAGTGATGAATCAGAATTTTGCCTTAATGGGAATCAGTAGCGCCTATGTAAGGAGATTCAAGCATGAAGAATTCCATTTAAGTTGCTTAGTGACTACTGTTAAGCATCCGGTGAAGGTCATGGTTTGGAGCTGCATGTGCGAACATGGAGTTGGGAACCTCCATATTGTCGATGGTATGGTAAATGCCCAGAAATAGATCTGGTTATTAGAAAACAAGAAGCTACTATCATCTGGAAGAATTTATGATGGCAATTTCATTTCTAAAGATGACAATGCTACCTGTCATTGCACTAAAGTAGTGGAAAAGTGGTTTCCAGAAAAAATGTTCAGCATCTGGATTGGCCACCCGTCATTGGACTTAAACCTGATCAAAAATTTGTGGTTTAAAGTGTCGTATGAACTATAAAAAAAGAAGCCAACAACTGAAATTCAGCTCATTGAAGATGTAATTCAAATTTCGAATCATATTGTTTAACCCAATCTTTTTACAAAACCTTGTTCACAGTATGCCATCAAGATGTAAAGCTGTGATTAAAGCTAAAAGTCTGGGCAACAAAACATTAGGTACATTTTATAATTTTGCTTCATTTATATTTCTGTGTTTAAATGTTATTTCATTTCTTATGAATTACAAAAACGATTTATTGCTGTAAACATAAGTACTGGATAAATGATCCTTTTCATAATAATTTTGATTTTTGTAATGTAGCTTAAGAATGGAAGTAGCCACAGGAAAAACTAAGACATTTTTTAAATCATTAAATTTCGCATGTAATGACATAAATGATGAAATAACTATGAAAATTAGTTAGTTACAAAAAAGAGTTAAACTTAAAAATTCATGGTTTTTGCAAGTGATGCAATACTTTTGCACAGCACTGTACTAAATGAAAATATGATTTGCAGTAATGAAAGATTGATTTGAAGCTAAGTAAAAGAAAACACATTCACATAAGATGATATCATACCTTCCTTTTTATCATTTTTAAGAGTGATTCTTGTCCCTTAATGAAGTACTGATGATAGAACTCTATTTCATTACTTGTGTAATGCATTCCTCCATATTCAATGTGATTAAGTTTTCTGAAACCATCTGGAACAAAAAGAGACACAATGTTTGAAGGGAACCATTTTCTTATTTAGTACAGTCATAAGCAAAATAACCACTGACCTTGAGGAAACAGTGATTCTGTTTTACTGAACACAAAACATACATGCAACAGACCTGAAGAAATTTGCTTTCCAGTAACATGATAAAATTTGGATGTAAGTATGCAACTATAAATCATAAGCATTAATTACTTACACAAAAAGTTTTAAGTTAAGGAAGCTTTTAACTGAAAACTTCAGTCCTTGTAACCCTTGTGATGGATGGAAGATGACAATGGTAAATGGTTGCCAGATCCATAAAGTCGAATTCATCACTTCTCCTTTAAAATTGATTTCCATAATAATATTATGATAAAAGGAGAATCAGAACTGCAGTGTTGAGAAAAATTTCCAAATTTTCCTGAGAACGTAACGAAAAATGATTAACAAACAGGACAATTTGTTTGGTTTCAGTCCAAAGAGGTTCAGCAAAAATGACCTCCAAGTTAGATATGCCAGTAAAGTTGCAGAGTTTCCTTTACGGACATTGTTTTTGTGCTCCAATAAATGGCATTGAAATGGAAATCAATTTTAAAAAGAAATAATGAATATGATTTTACTAGTTGCATTCTTCAGTGAATAAGTGTGGCCCCACTGCATAGACTGTCATTATATTTCACCATTAATATAGGAAACCCACATTTCATCTGTTATGATATGATCAAGGAATTAATCTCCCTAATTGTGGTATAACTTCAGGAAAGCAAAAGCCACGGGCATTTTTTTTTTTTTTTTTTGTGGTCGTCCATAAGCATTTTCGGGACCCATCAAGCACAAAACTTCAGATAACTTAGCCTGTCTGCGACAACTTCATGCAGAACAGTACGTGAAATTTCAGGAAAATCAAGTGAAAGTTCAGTTACTGTTGAGCACAGATTTTCTTAAACCTTTGCTTCCACTTTCTATGCAAGCTCATCAGTCACAACAGAACGCCGCAAGTTCGTTCTTCAGCATGAACATTTGCTTAATCATTTTTAAACATCCTACATATACCACTTTCATTCACTCATAATGTTTGGTCTGTAAGCCCTGCAAAGTTGATGAATCTCCACACTTGTGTTTTTTGCATGAGGAAAACAAATAGCTGCATGTAATTTACTGCTTGTGTGATCACTAATTATAACACTCATTTTAAATCACTCAATAGGCAATGTGAATTAACGGGAAGCACTGTACATGACGGCTGGTTAAGCTACTGATTAATTTCACACTACTGCATATGCAAAACCTTTTCTTGCTCCACTGTTGTATAATGGAAGTTACTTTCCAAACCACCTACATGTATATACACTGCTGTTGAAAATGCACCACCAGGAAAAACGTGTGTAATCAGACTGAAATTCGCAGGATGAGCAGCCAAAGTGATGAGGTACAAATTTTATTATTACAACCACAGCATACATAAAAATGATTTTATGCCAGGGTATAAAAACTGGACATACAAGTTAAGTTGCCATAGTTGATTCACAGGAATTGTGGCAGTAAGATAATGGTAGTAACTGAGTACTCCCCATCACAGCAGACAAGCTGATGAACTTTGACATTCGTTCAGCTGATGGACTTTGAGTGAGGCTAATATGTTGGACTATGAGAAGATGGATTTTCCTTCTGCAACATCACTGCTTGTTTTGGACAAAACACAAATGCAGTGAAGCGAATGTGGCACTGGTGGAAAGAGGAAGGTCTGCCACACCGTTGTGAGGGATCTAGAGCTCAGCGATGGACGGACGAACGCACAAGACAGTCTTCTCACTCGCATGTCATTAGCGGACCAAACAGCCACATCCCAAGGGTTAGCAAAGCAATGGAGGTCTGTATCACATCAAGGGTTGCCTGCAAACTCTATCCGATGCCATTTTGTCAATTGCCTCAGAGAGGCCTTGTCGCTCAGCGCCCACGATTTTGACTTCCCTCGACTTTAAACCACATATACGTCAGGGGCTACAGTGGAACCAAGAACTCAGACACTAGCGTCATAAATGGCAGCACACAGTGTTTTCTGACAAGTCATGGTACAATGGTGGGGCCAAGAACTTTGATACTGGCATGATGAATGGTAGTGCATGGCATTTTCTGACAAGTTATGTTCAATCTAATGACAGACGTATCATTGTATAATATTAAGTAATAGAGGTATCAACTTACCCTCAATTGAAACATACACTATATTGACAAAAGTCACTGAACATGCCTTCAAAGGCAAATGAACGGATCCGCTGTGTTGTTAAAATGCATGTGGTATAGCTACAAATGGTATAAAAACAAGCCGACAGCTGACGGCGATCATATCGCACTGTGAGGTTGAGTGAAAACGTCTCAGTGGGAGAGAACTGACTTTGAGAAAAGAAAGATTGTTGGGTGTTATATTAGTGGGTTGTCCATAAGAGAAACCAAGAGGCGTTTAAACATGCCCAAGTCAACTGTTTTGGATGTACTGAATAAGTGGAAGACACATGGCACGCCTGAAGCAGCAAAACGTACCGACAAACCAAAGAAAATCAGTGATAGAGGACGTCGAAGCCTCAGAAGTCATTATAGCTAATTGACTGAGTACTGCACTGCACAAGACCTCAGTGTACAGGTGAGTAAAAATGCTGGAACCTCGGTATGTACACGTACCATTCATAGAGAACTTCATTCCATGGGTTACTGTGGTCCTGCGGCTTCTCATAAGCCCTTCATTTCCACTTGAATGCTACTTTTCGTTTAGCATGGTGTAAAGAACATTTATCATGGATCGTAGATCAATGGAAACAGGTCCTAAGAACTGATCTATCCAGATACACGATCCATCAGTCTGATGGCCGTGTGTGGGTACGACAGCAGATGGAGAAATGCTATTTACCACAGTATACTGTTCCTACAGTCAAGTTTTGAGCTGGCAGTGCACTCGTGTGGGGATGTTTTTCGTGGTATGGTCCCGGCCCATTCATTGGTTATTGTGGACAAACCTGTTAACCAACACATCTACCTCAATATTCTGGACAATTATGCCCTACCAACTCTGTGGCAATACTATGGAACCGAGCCTTGTTGGTACTATCAGGATAATGCACTGAGTCATAAAGCAAGGTCTGTTACGGCATGGTTTGATGATAATTCTGTATCGTGTGTGGACTGGCCAGCACAGAGCCCTGATCTTAATCTCATAGAGCACCTATGGGATGAATTAGAGCACAGAATAAGAAGTTCGCAACCAAGGCCTAATACTAAGCAACAGTTAGCTGCAGCATTATGTACTGAATGGAAGGCCATACCTATCGCTGTGTTCCAAAACCTTGTCGAAAGTATGTCTCGAAGGGTCAGTGCATGCATTAAGGCCAAAGGTGGACTGACACCATACTTATGTATGTCAATAAATGCTATGTTATGTTTCTCTTCTAGGTGTCCGGTGACTTTTGTCAATATAGTGTATATAGCACGTTATGAGCTCGGTAGAGTCTTCCGCCTAAATACTGGGCAGAGTCGTCCGCCTAAATCCGTAGAGTTGGTACGTCTGCATAAGTTACGGAGGCTGAAGTGCTGTTACATCTGCAGAGGATCTCTGGTACCATCTTTCAACAAGGCAATGCCCGACCAGATGTGGAGTGGAATGTCTTACAGCTCCTGGATGCCTGACATGTGCCATGTCTTCCTTGGCCAGCGCATTTACCTGATTCGTCACCCACCGATCAAGTGTGGGATACAGTTGCTCTCCACCGCCAGTTACTGTATTACCAAGCTGAGCATTGTGTGTATAAAAATACATAATATCCAAATTTAGCAAAAGCAAAACAATATTTAGTTAATTCCTACATTTCAAAAATTCTTAATATCCTTAGTGCTTGACCAAAGCTATGTAAGTAGCTTATTTTCCATGTACTGGGATAATAAGAAGCACAGTAACTAGCCAGTGTTAAAATAATTTACCTTAAAACTGACATACAAACTGAGATTATTGTCAAACTCATGCCAATAATTTCTAAAACTGTGCCTTAGAAATGCTGGTAAAAGGTATGGAAATGGTGGTCATGACTGTATGAATCACATCCAAAGTTTTCCAAATTCAACTTTCCGATCGACAAAAGTCAGGGGACACCTAGAAGAGAAACACAACATAGCATTTATTGACATACATTAGTACAGTGTCGGTCCACCTTTGGCCTTAATGCATGCACTGACCCTTCGAGACATACTTTCGACAAGGTTTTGGAACACAGCGATAGGTATGCGCCTCCATTCAGTACATAATGCTGCCAATAACTGTTGCTTAGTAGTAGGCATTGGTTCCAAAGTTCTTATGCGGCACTCTATTTCACCCCATAGGTGCTCTATGGGATTAAGATCAGAGCTATGTGCTAGCCAGTCCACACACGATACAGAATTATCGTCAAACGCCGTAACAGTCCTTGCTTTATAGCTCGGTGCATTATCCTGCTGATACTAACAACACTCGGTTCCATAGTATTCCCACAGAGTTGGTAGGGCATAATTGTCCAGAACATCGAGGTAAACATGATGGTTAACAGTTTTGTCCACGATAACCAATAAGCCAGGACCATACCATGAAAAACACCCCCACACGAATACACTGCCAGCTCCAAACTTGACTGTAGGACAGTACACTGTCCTATGCCATACCCATACACGGCCATCAGACTGATGGATCGTGCATATGGATTCATCAGTCCATACGACCCATTTCCATTGATCTACGATCCACGATAAATGTTCTTTACACCATGCTAAACGACGAGTAGCATTTTGAGTGGAGATGAAAGGCTTATGAGCAGCCGTACGACCCCAGTAACCCATGGAATGTTCTCTGAGAATGGTATGCGTACATACCAAGATTCCAGTATTTTTACACACCTGTACACCGAGGTCTCCTGCAGTAATCCATTAATTAGCTGTAACGACTCTCCTCAGGCGTTGACGTCCTCTATCACTGATTTTCTTTGGTCTGCCGATACGTTTTGCTGCTTCAGGCACGTCATGTGTCTTCCACTTATTCAGTACATCCAAAGCAGTTGCCTTGGGTATTTTTAAACGCCTCTCGCTTTCTCTTATGGACAACCCATTAATATAACACCCAACAATCTCTCCTTTCTCAAAGTCAGTTCTCTCCTGCAGTGACATTTCCATTTAACCTCACAGTGCGATATGATCGCGGTCAGCTGCAAGCTTGTTTTTATACCGTTTGCAGGTGTACTGCGCATTCTTAACAACGCAGCAGATCCGTTCATTTGCTTTTGAAGGGGTGTCTGGTGACTTTTGTCAATATAGTGTATTTCAAACCACTACTATATCATATTATAACATCCCATAGAGGGTGTGGGCACACATCTGGAAACTCACACAGTATGTATTTCATAATGATTACAACTAAAGCAATTTCAGAGTGTTTTACTAATATGTCAGCTAGACATGGAAATGCTGCTGAACTAGAACTAGATAGATTCTAAAGTCATGCAACTTAATGGGAATAACGATCAGTATTTTAAAATGGGAAATAAATTCCTTGAAAGAATAATTCTTCACAATTACATGTTACGCATTTACAAACGCCATTATGGGCTCATGTACTATATTTTTAATATTTTCCATGTAGCCATCACATCAGAAAACTTGTAAATTGCAGCATTTTGAACAGATGGCTACATGGGAAACAGTAAAAATATGGCACTTATGGGCCAATAATGACAGTTGTAAATGCATACCTTGAAACTGTGAAGAATTATTTCCTCAGGAAAATCCATTTTCAATATCAATGGTGTTAGCTACAGTACTGGAATCATGACATAATCCACCAGGAATGAAGAAAAGGTCAGTGACAACTTGAAGAAGCACTTGATTGCTGCAATTAGCACAATCTGAAAAAAGGTATTTGAACATACCCTTTTCTTTTTGTACTTGGTAACATCTTCAGACTCCATGCTGTACATTGTACTAAAATAACTATAAAACATACTGCGGTAAAACAATGAAATATACTTACACATGTTTAATTGACGAACAAAGCTTGCCATGTGGTTGTGCTTAAAATACATTGGTAACAACTCTTTTGCAAACTGGACATCATTGTGGATTACAAAACTTGTGCCGTTCTAGAAAAGAAAAAAAAAACACAAAATAATATCCTACCTACAATCAAGTTACACAAGATATTCAAAATATTCTACAAATTACACATGGATGAAACATACTACTTTTCTCAGAAAGGCTGGATTACAAATTAGTATAAGCCTTTGTTTTCAGAAGTAGAGGATATATCATTTTGAAACAAAAAAATATGAATAACAATATAATTTATGTAGCACATTTGGACAGTGTAAACAGCAGAGAACTGGTTATATGCATTTCTCATATTCACAGTAATTCTGTGTCACCAATGACACTTAGCTATGGCCTTGTTTTGTTTTTTATTTATTAATTAGGTCATTTGTAATTCATTTATATTTTTTGTGCTTATACATTAAATTTTGAATTCCAGATTTTCAGAAACACAATCATTATACTAAATGAACACAGTACGCTTTGGGTGCTTCTAATTTCTCCTGAGTCACTGAGGTTTTCTGGTTTAAACAAAGGAAGTACAATGCTTAAACTTTTGTCTGACCTCTTCATGTCTAGTATCTGAAACAATCATTTGATGTTTCTGAATATTTCTGTTTCACACGTTATGTTCTGTGAAAGTTTGACCGGCTGATATGCAACGTCCGACGGTGAAAATTATTTATGTTTCAATTGACCATTATAGTTAAAAATACATATTGAGTGTATTAATGCTTACCACTTGAGAACTGCCCCGCTATCCTTCATTGTCAGTAGTAGCCACGGTTCTTCCGGTTCATCGTCCTTATCAAAACAAGGTTAGGCTTATCGTGGCTAGGTCTGTTGCACAAGAATACCGGTACATGCTTAGTTCCGTCGTCTTTCGTAAAAACGTCGAGATGAGCATTAGATGACGGAACTAAGCATGTACCGGTATTCTTGTGCAACAGACTTAGCCACGATAAGCCTAACCTTGTTTTGATACGGACGATGAACCGGAAGAACCGTGGCTACTACTGACAACGAAGGATAGCGGGGAAGTTCTCAAGCGTATTCATCAAGTGGTAAGCATTAATACACTTAATATGTATTTTTAACTATAATGGTCAATTGACACATAAATAATTTTCACCATCGGACATTACGTATCAGCCAGTCGAACTTTCACAGAACATAACGTGTGAAACAGAAATATTCAGAAACATCAAATGATTGTTTCAGATACTATATATGTTCCACGTATAATGGCATGATTTGGTTAATACCATAATGTGCAACTAGAACTCTTCATGTCTGCTTTGTGCTCTGTATTTATTGTTTTCTATATTTAAATGCATACCGCTGCTTTATGTGTTGTTGATCTATATTGTTCTGTAATATTTCTAAATTTTTTTGGGCTTTTAGAAAGCTTCTTTTTCAAATTTTGACTAAAAATTCGGCACTGCAATTTGGACAACGAAGACAAACAATCTGCCAAATTTCAAAGTGTCTAAAACGATTTCCCGAAGAGCAAGGGTTCCTACACCCACCCCCACCCCCCATACATTCTCTTCCATTGTTAGAAGTGACGTATTCAGGCATCTTTTCAAGGGTGCTTAGCCCCCAAAAATCCATCAATGCCCCCACCCACCCCGTAGGTTTTTGGGCGATCCTTTGGTCTAATTGTGTTAGTTTATAGCTGAATATTTGGAGAAATTAATTTAAAAAACTTGAGAAAATGAGGGGAAAAATTAGAAAACATTCAAATGTACTTCAAAATCTGAAATTTCTATCACCCTTCAATAAAACATTAAACAGCTCTTGCGAAGGGGAAATTTTTCAAGCAGTGACAACTCGAACTACTTCCGCAATAAAAACCTAATTCTGCAAAGTAGAGATGTTTTCACTGTAATACATCATATTTTGGAAGCTGGCATTCAGCTTTATTTCAATCTTCTAGATGATGACTCTCCATGTATACCATTAAAACTCGGTGTAGTTAACGTGACTTTAGTGTTTCCAATACCACAAAATATTTGCTCCCTAACTTTTAATAATACCAAATAAATTATTAGAAATTGCTCCCATAAAAAAAAAAATTCTGGCAGTGAATGGTTTACACTCTGTGACAAAGAAAAAATGAAAGAAAGAAAGAAAAATCGAAGCACCTCAAACTGGCATCCAAACGGTTAGCGAGTCTTTTTTTTTTACTACTATGTGCTAATCTAAATAATCTAAATGGGCTGGAAGCAAATGGCAGGGGAATGGTTTACACCATATGTTTTCAGGTAACACTGTAATGATTAATTAATAACCGGAAACCTACTTGTAGGTTTCCGTTTTTTTTTTTTTTTTTTTTTTTTGGTGGGGGGGGGGGGGGCTGATTTTCTCCAGTACAGCCTTATCTTACTAGCATTTTCAATAATTTACATCACCCCAAGGTGAAATCTGTGGTGTATTACTGAATTAAAGCAAAGGTATAACATTTTTACATTTTTAATCAACTGTATGTGTAGATTTCCTGGAATTAACATTTACGATATACGAGTATAAGAACATTTTTATAATCTATTTGAAATTTTTTATATACATTAATTGTACATATAAATAACAAAATTTTTATTATATGTAAATAATCAGTCAATACATTTCAGCCCCCTCAAAATTTGTAATGGCCCCTTCAGAAAAAAACTTTCTGAATGCAACGCTGATTGTTAAGAGTTCACTGAGGGATAACTGCAATAAAGCTGTGAATCTTTCGTTTTTAGTTTGGAAATGTCACGGGGCATACAAGATTTCTACCCACCGCATTTCACTCCCACAAAAACCCACACCGCTGAATATAATATCGCTGTGCCGTCCTGGTTTTGCTGTCGTCTAAGCGTGAGCCTCTGACCGTTCGTTCGGACAGGCCCAGGGTCGAATTCCGGATGAGCCATGTGTGGTGTATTTGTCTTACAGCACTGACTCTCCCCATTGCAGGAACTAGTGACCCAGAATAGAATTAGGGACCCATGAAATCAGAGATGAAGGAGATCGCTAGCTTTTTATAAGGGAAGGCTGAACTAAGGCAAAGTAAAATAGAAGATGCAACTTTAATCGTTTCCAACTTCACTGCGAGCAGTACAATACAAATTAGTGAAGATGCCGAAACTTCAGTTTAAATTCATTTGACTGAATAAAATTTGAATAAATAAATTTTATTCATTTGACTGAATTCATTTGACTGAATATTAGATGCTGAGCTGGTAGTGCATGCACTCATTATTACCACTGAAGTGCAATTCATTGACGTCGCTTCTGGCACTCCTCTGAAAATAAATCACATTACAGAATTCTGTATCGGTGTTCGAATTAAAAAAAAAAGAAGTATTTAAGGCTCCATTTGTCGTGTTAAATTCGTACGGTTTAGGGATTACTGCTCTATACAGCACATGCCGAGCAAAAAAGAAAAAAAAACATGCAACAAGAAAAATGCGAGTAGCTTTCTAAAAAATTAAATCATGATTTCGGGCAGGGGCAGATCCAGAAGTTTACTCTAGACGTGGCGGTTTTTCGGGTTCAAAAAGGGGAGCAGAAGCCACTATGATTTATTTTTTTATAACCTTAATATATACACTGAGTGGCACTTTATTATGACCACCTGACAGTTTTAAGCAAATGAGCTATGGCTGCATGCTGTTGCCGCCAGAGGGAGAGTCTAGTATAAAAAGGAAAAGCTTAGTGCTTGCGACAGTAGTAGAAGTGATTTTTGGGTGACGAGATAGGTAAAAAATGCGATTTGACGGATTTTCAACGTGGGATGATTGTAGGAGCTCGGAGCCACAGAACGAGTATCACCGAAACCACCGCATTCGTGAAATGTTCCAGAGCAGCTCTTGTTAAAGTGTTTAAAGACTGGACTGTCAGCCAAAAAACTGGGTCTTTACGTGCAACGTGTGGTCGTCGTCGACTAGTGACTGCTCGGGCGGAACGGAGAGTGTCCAGACTGGTAACAGACAACAGAAGGGCAACAGCACAGCAAATTACAGACCATCTTAATGAAGGATCCCCTCAAATGATCTCTGCACGCACTGTTCGCCGTACACTGGATCGGATGGGATATGGCAGTCGAAAGCCTGTTCGAACACCTTTGCTGTCTGCAGTTAAGAAGAGAAAAAATGTCTCCAGTTCGCACAAGAGCACAAGGATTGGACAGCCGATAATTGGAAATAAATCATGTGGTTCGATGAATGACGTTTTCAGTTGCACCATGCCGATGGCTGAGTGAGAATTTGGGGGAAACAGCACGAAAGCATGGACCCCAAATGCATTGCTACAGCCCTTCAAGCTGGTGGAGGCATCGTTATGGTTTGGGGAACGTTTTCCTGGCATGCTTTGGGCCCTTTAATTCGTGTTGATCAACGTCTGACTGGCACTTCATATCTAAACATCGTGCGGACCAAGTGCATCCTGTCATGTGGATGGTTTATCCCAATGGTGATGGCTACTTTCAACAAGATAATGCGTCCTGCCATTGTGCTCGTATTGTACAGGATTGGTTTCAGGAACATGCCGGTGAGTTTACTTTGCTTAGATGGCCCTCACACTCTCCAGATCTCAACCCGATTGAGAATTTGTGGGATGAAGTTGAACGAGCCATCAGACAGCTGGATCCACAACCCTGCAATCTTACACTCCTGGAAAGTGCTATTCATCAAGCATGGTCTCAGATTCCACAAACCACCTATCAACATCTCGTGGAGTCCATGCCACGAAGAATCGACGCCGTATTATAGGCAAAAGGTGGCCCAACGAAGTACTGAGGGTGTGGCCATAATAAAGTGGCCACTCAGTGTATATATATCACCATCATCATTGTCAACCATTATCAATCCACTGCTGGATGAAGGTATCCCCAAGTTTTTTTCACAATGGTCTGTCTTGTACCAGTATCCTCCATGTTACTCCCGCATATATACATAACCGTTAGTAGCAGGAGATGCCGAAAATTACTCCGTGTTGGCCACGCTGACTCCCTCCCAGCGCACCTCACCCACCCAAGCGTGGATTGACTTCGGAGTGGGTGGAACAACGGGAAGCGCCCGTGAGGCGTGAGGGAGCAGGAAAAATAAGCAAAAAAAAAAAAAAAAAAAAAAAAAAAGGCCTGAAAAGACCATCTGGGAGGAAGCGGTGGGGACATATTTACGAATTTTCTTTATGACCCGATTAAGATACGTACTTAGATCAGATTGTTATTCACGGTTTCTCCCACCCACTTTAATTTCCGTACCAAGCTCTGCCTTACCCTGTTTCGAGACGTTACATATGCTAGACAATTGACAATAGCAAAGAACTAACAAAGAATATCCCCACGTTTTTTTACCCCCGCTGTCCATGTTTTCTCTTTATCTTAAGCGCGCGCTCTCTCTCTATCTCTCTCATTTTTATTCTATTCCCTTCTCTTTCTTTTTTTACTGAACCTAAATCAATGTAACAAGTATTTTAAATCCTCCGCACTAAGTTTAATTGTTAATATTTTTTTGAAAATCTGAAACAAAATATGCAACGTTAATCATTTACGATCTTCGCTACTTTAAACATAAAAACTTCGTTAGGGTTGGGGGGTCGCCCCAGTCGCCCCTCGCTGGATCCGCCACTGATTTCGGGATTAATCCAAAAGTAAGCAAATTCATCCATTCCATTTAAAACTATCGCTTCAACTTTATTTTTATTATTTTCAATGAAAAGGTTTTAATTCACGAAAATGGGTATACGATTTCTATGACGATTTAATCATTAAAAGCAATTGGGTACGTTTTGCCCACCCCGAACTCCAATGGAATAATTAAGATTCATTTATGTCCACTTTAATTACCACAAATTCGTCTATCGTTTTAAAGGGATATGCAAAGTTTGAGAATCGTGTGTCATGCTATTAGTATTTTCTACAAAACAGTGGAATGCGAATGAAATGATACTATCGATGAAATTCAACTTTTAGAAAAGTTGAATGTCAAGTCTACAGACGGATCGGCAGACTGATAATTTCATACGCACAACATTTTAACATGACAAAACATGTGCCAAAGAAATGAAATTTTCCAATGTCTTTGGTTAAATATTCGAGAAAGTCATCTTAGCATACGTCAGCAAACCCAGTGCTCCACCTAAAATAAGAGTGAAAGAATGAGTTGTTGATCAGACACAGTCAGGAAATCCCTGACCTTCGCAGCTACGCACGAAGCCGTCACAAAACGAGAGAAGTAGGGTAGAATAATGTGACACGTGCCGCAAGCTCAAGCTGCATTGCGCAATGCCTATCGCCAAAATCATGTTTTTCCGGAGCAGGCGACAAGGAAAACTGGTTGTCACGGTTTACTGAGAAATGGGAACGAATCAACAATTTTTAATTAGCTGAAGTTCATGGAGAAATCAGCGACACAGCTAAAATTTTCGCAAAGATGCAAACAAAACCTTTACAATGACAATTCTAAGAGCGTTTGGGATCGACGATTAAGTCCTTATTTTTTATATTCCCAAACATAGTCTGCATAACTTATATTATATTAAACGGAAAAGCAAAAAACAGGTTTAATCTACTTGATATCTTCTGTTGCAATCAAGCTGCGAATGTGAAACTCGATAAATACATTTCATCTGTTTGTTTTCAAGAATAAAACGTCCTACGAATGCAACTCAGTACTTCTGTTTTTCATCCTGCGGGTTTCCTTTAACTTTTATGTTTTACTTTATGTACTTCATCCGTATCATCTTGAAAAATAACGACCTGCTGTGAAACACTATTTGTGGTAGAGGTTGTTGTGCTTTCTCACACTGTCTGATACAGTAGCGCATTCAGGATTTCTTTATGGGAGTGGCCCAAAATATTGAAGATGCAAATAATTTTGCATCTTCAATTGGGAAGCGATGAAAACATCTTCACTACATTAAAGTGCTTTTCCAATGATTCGTAAAATATATATTTAAAATCATATACAAATATATTTTTAAAAAAGTACTCAATAGCAAAGAAGGAAAGCTACGTGATACCTCATGAGAAAGGATTCCCACTGCGTGAGACACTGGTCTGATGCGGCGCTGAGCGAGACAACTAAATTGTTAAATCTGTACGAAACATTTTACTGGTCTTCAAGTTCAAGAAGAAATGCTAACGACAGGTAAAGGAGTCACATTTTTAAAAACACATAAAAAAAATTTCGGGGTGGGGGGGGTTGGAGGTTTAACGACCACCGTGAGCAACTCAATGGGCTATAAGCAGTCGCCCATATCCCTAATTTAGGGCTACTGGCTCCAGGAAAGGGAGCCAGCCAGCGCCATAAGACAAACACAACATCCATGCCTCACGGGATTCGAACCCGGACCCGTCTCGGACGAATGATCAGAAGCCATTGCTTAGACCACTGCGCCACCGGGGCGGTTAGAGCATTTAACAATATACAAACAAAAGACGGATCTTTGATGCATTTCTAATGAATTTTCCGGTATAACAACATTAAACATGAGGCTAAGACATCAAATACAGCGCCTCTCATGTCTTTGCAATGCCAGATCAGCGACGAAGTGGTATTTTGCGTGCGTTTTACACGGTTTCGCCTTTGCCCAGCTAAACTAACATGGAAAGTACAATGCCGTTGTAGCAGTTAGACAGAAACCTCTTAAATCTCAATACACTGCGCAATTCCTCTGACGAAGTATTGTTGGGTGCGCCAGGAAACGTGTAACTCTTAAAAATCCCTTACCAGCAAGTGCAGTGTTGCCACCTTCTGGAAATTATTTCAAAACATTGAAGATACCCTTTTGATTTGCACATTATGAAATATTTATAAACAATTCAATACGCTTATAAAGAACTTTTGATTTATTGTGTGCTTATGATCCTAGCAGACATCAGTGTTGAGCCCGAGTCCGAATTTTATAACGCGAAATTGAGGGTCCGTACGCGCTCGAAAACTGTGACTAACCATTTCTGGCATAAATAAAAAAATCTCTTCTTACAGACTTCCACGCTCTCTTCTAAAGCTTCAATCAGCTAATGTCATTCTCAACAGGGGAGTAAAGAAGGGGCGGGGCATCTATCTGCTTCTGTAGCATAGTCGCACGATTTTCTACGATTATTCGTTTCTTCCCAAAATGCTTCCGGCAAAGTTGGGCTGCGCTGCAATCTACATACGCTGCTCAATAAAATTAACTGGGAGCTGCTGCGTAGGAAGCAGGGGTGAAATTTCAACGGCGTGGTATCTACAGTCTAGTATCTACAGTTCTTGAAGAAACTTTTGTTTCTCCTCAGAAATCCATTAATGCGTTTGCTTCCCAATTCCACAATAAATAACCCTCCTAATCACCACTCCCCTCTCAGACCCAGTTGTAGAAGAGTTCTCTATGCCAATTCAGAAGTGTAATTAAAGACTTGTATAAGCTAATCATATAAAATTACAGTTAAAAGCACTTTTAAGAAGGAACTTCAAAGACCGAGCCCGAAACGTAGTAAATATCATACAGCCTGAGCCCAGGTTTATCTTCGGGTTCGGGGCCGTCTCAGCCTTGACGCTGACACACACAGACACACACACACACACACACACACAGATCATTAAATGGTGGGAGGCTGAACAGTTGAAGAAGAGACAATAGTCCTGAGAAACACTACAAGACAGTAGAACGCGTAGCCAGAATTCTATCAGTACCGTACCCAGAATGTTTCTTTATTGGGTTGGCCCAAAATATTGGGAAGCGATAATAAAATAAAAATCTCCGCCTGTTACCGGGATTCTCCGTATTCCCGTAATATTTAACTTTTATTTTACTGTAACAATTAAGTGACATACAGATTCGGCCTTAATGGATATTTTTTTAATATAGAAAAAATAATAGTTTTATTAATATTGAATTTCGGATGGAGGCGAGCAAGGACTTCTTAATTTTTTTTCTTCGCCCTGACAATTAGATGGTCTTCGGGTAAGTTAATTAAGGCCATAAAACTCCTTTTCGTTTTCTTTGTTGCAATTCGCGGGGATCCCGCGGCAACAAGATATGGGGGGGGGGGGGAGATGGCATTCACTATTTCAAATTCTCACTTACTCGAAAACCAGGGTACAATCACGTTGCCTAGTTTCTCGTGCATTTTCTAAAGCAAGGATGTCATAAATTCTTAAAGGGCGTAAACTCCTTTCACAATCCACATGTGTTGAGCGTCCCGGCGTTGTTTCGAAAGGATGAGAACTCGAGAAAAACACGTAGCCAGGAATTCCGTACGTGACAAACTCGCGTCTAAGGGAGCTAGGCGTGCCTGTTACCAAAATGACAGAAGAATGAGATGACAGCTGAAAGAGCTCATTTTTCAGTACGGGTCGGGTTCTCATAATAC
Source organism: Macrothele yani (assembly GCA_039090855.1). Classification (NCBI taxonomy): domain Eukaryota; kingdom Metazoa; phylum Arthropoda; class Arachnida; order Araneae; family Macrothelidae; genus Macrothele; species Macrothele yani. Next base: position 16,149,758 of record CM077028.1, read on the forward strand.
GGAATGATCCGCTAATTCAGTGAAGGAAGCCGAGAAGAAACTCAAATCGCAAGACCAATAACCGTAATCCGACGCCATTTTGGAGGGTCGGGCGGCCACACTTCCCTGCAGCCGCGCTTTCAAAGGCGAACCAAAAAAAAAAGGATAAAAAAGAAGTGAGAAAAAGTAAGGCATAGGAGACCAGAAGCATTAAGGAGTTGGATATTCGAGACGAGAGGTAATCTCCGAAGCCACGGATGAGCAGAGATGAGCAGCAGAAGTTTTTGAGCAGAAATGAGACAGAACATTTTAGTATTGCTTAAGTCGCGTAGCCTCGCTTCCCCTAATCCGTTTCCCTTAATTCCCGTTTGCCCTAAATTCAATTGTTTTACCCGAAATCGCTTTTACCGGAATTCCCATTTCCCCTAATCTCCTTTCCCTTAAATCTGTTTCTCCTATTTCACGTTTGCCCGAAATCGCTTTTACCCTACCCGGAATTCGGGCAAACCTGAATTAGGGGAACATTTCCCTTATTTTATTTATTTTTTTTTTTTTTTTTGCCCTAATCTCGTTTCCCCTAATTCCGTTTACGCCAATTGGGTTTGACCGAAATCGCTTTTACCTTAATTCCCATTATATCTAAGTTCGTTTGCCCTAATCTCATTTGCGCTAAATCTTGTTTGCCCTGATTCCCGTTTGCCTGTATCAAGTTTGCCCTAATTTTAGTTAACTGAAATAAAACGGTGAGTGTTGATATTTAAAGAAAATTCTTCTTTTCACTTTTGTTGATGATGTCGACCACCATGCCAGCAAAAGTGTAAAGAAGTGCATGTGCAGCTAGTGCGGCTAGTTCTTAACGCAGCCACTGTGTACCCGTCTCCTCCACTCCCCTCGCTCACAGATAAACTATATAAATCGCGCAAAACTTTTATTAAAGCAAGAAATAGTATGTAAAATGCATTCGCTGTGATTATAAACGCAGAAGGCCCAATTTAAGAGTTCTTAGCGTACTGCCCCCCCCCCCCCCCACACACACACACACACACCCCGTACGAGACTAAATCTCCAGCTGTGAAAATGCCTTATTGTTAATTCAGTTCCACCTTAACAGTAAACGTCAGTCTATCCCGCTCGAATGTTTACCCATTTGCCACCATCAGTGATTGTATTTCATGGAAAACTCCTGGCCCTGAGAAAGAAGCACAGGTCCGTCTGTCCGCACCTGTGCTTCTTTATGAATTTGGCACATTTTTCGAATCTCGAAAATCAATAAACTATTTTTAAAAAATTGCAAGTGTTTTTGTTTTTTTACATTTTAGATAAAAACGTTTTCAAGATTTCCCCTTCAGAGCTACAGGGTATGATCCAGGAACTTGCTGGATAAAAATGAACACAACAGTGTTAAAAGTGTCTAAGTACGTACCTCTGTTTGTTCCTTAATTAAACTTCTTCCCGACATATGGAAGAGCATGGAAGCCCCATGGACGCCCCGGTGGCGCAGTGGTCTAAGCGATGGCCTCTGATCATTCGTCCGAATGGGGTCCGGGTTCGAATCCCGATGAGGCATGGATGTTGTGTTTGTCTTACGGCACTGGCTCTCTCCCTTCCCTGGAACCAGTGACCCTAAATTAGGGACGGGCGACTGCTTATGGCCCACTGAGTTGCTCACGGTGGTCGTTAAACCTCCAATCTTAAAAAAAAAAAAAAAAAAAAAAAAAAGCCCCATGCTGTCCCATATGAAACACAACGCGATGCACTTGTCGACTCTGAGCTTGGAGACCTTTAATTAGGGAACCCAACTTCCTCGTTAACACCACTAGACATAATTTCGGGGTGAATTAATTATGCAGATTTTTGGCCATTAAAGTTAATCCCACTACGGCGAATAAGACGTAGTAGTGGTTCGAGAATACCCTGTAAAGGGCGCGGTAATACGCCATATAAAATGTGTTTTGAATGATTCAAAATATATATATAATACATTTAAAAATAAGCATCCAATAACACAGAATGAAGGATCAAGTGACACCTCACAGGCATGGGCGCCCATAAGGAGGGCAAGAGGGGGCATTTGCCCTCACCTGAAAATCGGACCATGTCCTTTTCTTTTTTTTTCTTGAAAGGTACTAAGATTTTCGCGAAAACACTAATTTTGATTTCTGGTTTTTCTTTAGAACTCGTGAATACGTGTGTATGAAGAGAAAATAGGAAAAACGTTAGGAGAAGAAACAAGAAAGATGACACCGAATTTTCGGGTGTAATAAGCACGTCTTTTGAATCCGTTCTGACGCAAATTAAATTTATCAAAGCTATTCAAAGTCAATGGAATCGGTATGAAAAACAATAGTATCTCACGGAAGAAAGAATGATAATATGTAGAGGATTTCAGGAATGGAGTGTCTGACCCCAGGTCTTAAACAACCCTTAGAAATAGGAAGCTAGGAGATTTGGGCTAGAGTGCCCGATAGGAAAATGACACGGAAGCGAAGTAGAAAGGGGGAGGAAGACGCCCTTATTTATTACCGGAGGGCCAGTACCCGGGGTCCGACGACTTAACGTGCCCATCCAACGCACGGCGGATATTTAGTGGACCGAGCGTTCGTACTTGCCTGGAATCGAACTTGAGGTCCTTTCCGCGGCAGTGACGAACGTTGCCCACTAGGCCACCCACGGAAGAAAGACGTTTTTCAATCGGGTTTTTAATCCAGCGGATATTGCTGTAAACGGAATCGTGAGCTTACGCCCTCTGGTTGCAGACTTGTGCCTTAAGAAAAGCTTGAATTTATAATGAGAAACATTTCGCACCGGAAACGCTCACCAACACAGAAATAATTTTTCAAATCGGACTCTTAGAAACAGGGATATCGACAAAAATAAGATGTGACTTTACGTCCCCTGGTGGGAAAACCATGCATTATTTTAGGCAGAAAGTATTCTCAAAAGGTTTTTACATATGAGCGGTATCGGTCCAAGAAAAAAAATAAATTAATCGAGTTTTCAGGAGCCCAGATTTTGCTACAAATACATTAGAAGCAGAAATTAACACTTGTGCCCCCTGGTGGCCAAACCATCCTTTACCAAACATTCGAAATTATGTGAAAAATATTTTCCATCAGGTCTTGTATGCGATACAGGAAGAATTTTTCAAATCGGAGTTTTAGAAGCAGAAATAACGCAGAAAACGCAATTTACATTTGTGCCCCCTAGCGGAAAGTCTATAACTACTTGAAAATTTTGAATTTATAGGGAAAACATTTCGCATCGGAAACACTATCAAACAAAGAAAGAATTTTTCAAATCGGACTCTTTGAAGTGGAGATACTGACAAAAATAAGATATACATCTACGCCACCTGGCGTAGAAACCATGCATTATTTTAAGAAGAAAATTTTTCTAAAATGTTTGTTGACAGGAGTTCTATCGGTCTACAAATGACGGTTTTTTTAATCGAGAATTTAGAAGCTCATGTTTTGCTGCAAATACATCAGAAGCGGAAATTAAGATTTACGCCCCTGGTGGCCAAACCATTTTTTTTTACAAAAATTAGAAATTATGTGCAAACGATTTCCCATCAGAAGCTGTATCCGGTGCAGAAAGAATTTTTCAAATCGGAGATTTCGAAGCAGAGATATAGGGCGAACGCAATTTACCTCTAAGCCCCCTAGCGGAAAGTTTATGAATTACTTGAAAATTTTGAAATTATATGAAAAACATGTCACACTGAAAACACTGTCCAACAAAGAAGAAATTTTTCAAATCGGACTCCTAGAAGTAGAGATATTGACGAAAATAAGATATACATCTACGCCCCCTAGCGGAGAAACTGTGGAATATTTTAAGAAGAAAATATTCCGAAACGGTTTATTGATGTGAGTGGCATTAGTCCACGAAAGAATTTTGTGAATCGATATTTCAGAAGCTCAGATTTTATGGCAAATACATCAGAGCAAACATTATCACTTACGCCCCCTGGTGGCCAAAGTATTCTTTACCAAAAATTTGAAATTATATGCAAAAGATTTTCCTTTAGGAGGTGTATCCGCTGAAGAATTTTTTTTTCAAATCGGAGTTTTAGAAGAATTATCGGGAAAACTGTAATTTACTTCTACGCCTCCTAGCGGAAAATCTATAGGTAATTTGAAAAAGTAATTATATCTAAAATACTCTTCGACATAAATGGAATCGAAAGATAAAAGAATTTTTTCAATCGGATGTTTAGAAGCAAATATGTGGAATAAAACGTATTTTTGAATTCGACATCATCTGTATTTATGCCCTCTAGCGGCGAAATTATACATCGTAAAAAAATCGAAATGAAGGATCATCATTCGCATATTTCAAGCTTCCCAATGCAAAAAAAGAATTTTTCAAATCGTACTAATAGTTGCAGAGATATCGTGGGTACAGACGGACGAACATACCAGTAACATAAGCATGATCTTTTTTTACAAAAGACGTGCTAAAAACCGAAATTTACCGTGAAAGCAATAACGAAATTTTCCATTGCATGTTGGAGAACAGTGTACATACGCACTGAATGGAAAAGTATGAAAGGCGAAGAAATGAAAAACATATCGTCCTCTGCAGCAGTTATTCGCTGCTGGACAAAGATCCTTCGAAATGTTTCCCAGAAATTTGTCATGAGGGTACTTTTTCCTTCTTGAAGACCAATTACGTTATCTTTGGAGTTGCATGGGGCATGTGACACAATTGGGCAAAAGATAAAGAGAACGACAAAGAAATTTTCTTATTGTTTCGACATGCTATCTAATTTCATTTATCCATCTTTTTTTCTTTTTTTTTCAATGTAGTTTTTTGGTCCTCTGATTTCCAATTAAATTCATGTGTTGAGAAGGCAGTAAAAAGGTTAGATAACAAGAAGGCACAGTAGAAATATGCTTGCAATTTTTGTTTATGCTTTTCGTAGTTACGATTTCTGTTTGCCCTCCTTAAGACCAGGGACGTCGCAAAGGGGGTGCGAGGGTACTCTTGAGCCCACCCTGAAATTTGTCTTACCCACCCAGTCAAAATGTGCCACTTTTCAATACATTTACCTTTAAAAAGTAATCTGCACTTTGCCAAGTAATAAGTCTTGTGTTTTATTTCATGTAGCCCTACGTATTTTTCCGTAGAAAGTGCGTTGTTAACGTCTCAAAAAAAAAAAAAATAAAAAATTATCAAAACAGAATCCGAAGAGCCATAAAAATTCAATTGTTCTCTACTCTTCCAGTTCCTTAATTTAAGCCTCTTTTTCTTGTTTGTATGGACAGGGGGCTAATGAGGAGGGTGGATAGGAATTCACTGAGGGGGTCACTACTGATTGTTCTGTTTGTTTTCTTTACAAAATAGGAGATTAAAACACGAAAAGTGGAGTCTAAAGCTACACTAGCGTCCTTAAGACTGCCAGTGAAAGTGCAGAAAGTGGCTGACGACTGCTTTGTAAGAGAGGAGTGCAAGGCCAAGTCGCTGGCTGGAAGGAAGGGAGTGAGTTAAGGAAGGCTGAGGTATTGTGTCTGCGAGGCACAATATTAAAATTTTATTTAGATAAACAAAAACATTTTTTTTTAATTGTTCAAGTACAGACTATTTTCGTAAGCAAAAATGGAGAATTTTGAAAAGAAATTTAAGACAATGCATCCAGAGCAAGGAAAAACTTGAAGACGGCAGTCCACCAACACCTGTATCTTACACCCAGTCAGGTCCACGTATGTGTATCCAGGTGGAGGGGGTCGGAGTTGCACGAATTCTTTTGTACCCGGGAGTGAAAAGCATTGAAACCGCCCCTGTGGTGCAGTGGTCTAAGCGCTGGCTTATAACCATTCGTCAGAGAAGAGTATGGGTTCGAATCCCGGTGAGGCATGAATGTTGTTTTTTCGTCTTACGGCACGGGCACTCCCCCTTCCCCGGAACCAGTGGCCTTAAATTAGGGACGCGCTACTGCTTATAGCCCATTGAGTTGCTCACGGTGGCCGTTTAACCTTCAATTAAAAGAAAAACAAAACAAAAAAACATAAAATTCGTTCTTTCAGCGTTTCGTAAAAAAAAAAAAACAGTTACTATCAAGCTTGCTCCACCAAAAAATAATGCTCGCCCACCCGTCGCATCCTGATTTCGAAGTCTAGCGGCGTCCCTGTTTAAAACCAAGCTATGGGTGGGTGCCTATACTCACGGAGGAGGCCAGGGCTCCAGGGCCACACCCTCTAAGTGCGCCACTGAATGCTATAATCAGTTTTTCTTTGTACTTTTATTTCACGGCAGCTTCGGAATTCAGTACCAGTGATAACTTGTCTTTTTTCATACTTCCACAACATCCGACGCATCCGTAGAATGTCGGTAGTTGTGGAAGTATGTCCGCTGTTTTGATAGTAGTCATAAACAATCACGGCGACGGCTCGAACGAATCTATTTCTCAAAAGTACGAGGTACATATAAGGTTTCTATGTTTAAGAATGCCCGTTTTGAAGGATTGAACTTATGGCTCATGTGTACATTACTCCCCTACCCTTTACGGTTCCCACACAGCTATTTCGCAAGGGCATGAGGTACATAACGTTCCTGTGTTTAAGAATGAGCGCTCGGGCCGCGGGTGGCCTAGTGGGCAACGTTCATGACTGTCACGGAAAGGACCTCAGGTTCGATCCCATGCAGGTACGAGCGCTCGATCCACTAAATATCCGTCGTGCGTCGGATGGGCACGTTAAGCCGTCGGACCCCAGGTACAGGCCCTCCGGTAATAAATAAGGGCGTCTTCCTCCCCCTTTCAACTTCGCTTCAGTGTCACTTTCCTATCAGGCACTCTAGCCCAAATCTCCTAGCTTCCTATTTCTAAGGGTCGTTTAAGACCTGGGGTCAGACACCCCCTTCCTAAAATCCTCTACTGAAGATCTGATCGGATCTGATAATCAGTTTTTTTTCGTTCACACACTTCGTACATTTAAACAAGAGAGTGGGTGAATACTCGGCAGATAAGTATTTCAACAGGAGAACTGTGCCATCACTATAGGTCGGCGAGGCCGGGAAAATAGCCACCGGGTTTGAATTAAGCTCTGAGAAAGCAGAAACCGGATTCGAAATCATGACGATGACGATTCACGCACTGTCGAATTTGAGTAGTTTTTTCCGGCAAAGAGAAGTGAGCACATTTTAAAGTTTGGAACAACACTGAGACTTCTAGATAACGGACTGCTAAAATGCTTCCTGCATTTCCTGGAAGTATGGGGAACTTTCCATGCATTTCTAACTTCGCCCGACGTAGCTATCACTTGCTGAATGGTGACGTACATATTTATATTTAGCGCAGTATCTCCCCACATCCGAAAAGTTCTTTCTGCATCCGATAGCTCATTACGACCAGAAGTTTTCAGTTAATTAATTACGACCAAACTTTTTCAGGCAATTTCCAGTTTTTTATGATGCCAAATGTTTCCAAAAGTTTGATTTTTAGTTGGGAAATATATACATTTCATTATCTCATTTTAGAGATACACAGTTTTCCGCAAAGGTGAGTCACGGTTTATTGGCACTTAGGCTTTTTTTAATTTTATTTGCTTGGTTGGAGATTTAACGACTACCGAGGGCAACCCGATGGACTGGCGGGTTGATCACGGTGGTCGTAAACAGTCGCCCCTCTCTAATTTAGGGTCACTCGTTCCAGGGAAGGGATAGAGTGTAGTATGACAAACACAACAATCCTGCCTTACCTGGATTCGAACCCAGACCCATCTAGGACGAATGGTTCAAATGCCAGCCAGCGCATAGGCCACTGAGCCACAGGGGCGGCCATTTAAAGCTATTGTTTGGAGGTTTAACGACCACAGTGAGCAACTCGACAGGCTATAAGCAGTCACTCGTCCCTTATTTAGGGTCACTGGTTCCAGCGAAGAAAGAGAGCCAGTGTCGTGAGACAAACACAACATCCATGGCTCACTGGATACGAACCCAGACCCATCTAGGACGAATGGTTCAAATGCCAGCCAGCGCATAGGCCACTGCGCCACAGGGGCGGACATTTAAAGCTATTGTTTGGAGGTTTAACGACCACAGTGAGCAACTCGACAGGCTATATATGCAGTCGCCCGTCCCTGATTTAGGGTCACTGGTTCCAGGGAAGAAAGATAGCCAGTGTCGAAAGACAAACACAATATCCCTGCTTCACGGGATTCGAACTAGGACCCATGGCGGACGAATGGTCAGAAGCATCACTGCGCCACCTGGACGGTCATTTAGAGCTATCACCGTGGCTTAATAGCCCTATTAATAATTTTCTTCTACTCCATCTATTTTTCCAGCTTTTTGCGATGCAAAATTTTTGCCCACGGTGGCACAATATTTTTGTTTTTATTTGTTTTTAGGATCTATAGCAATGGGCATCTACACCACAGTCCACTTGTCGGTACGAACATATTCATGGTTTGAAGTCAAGTACGGACCTAAATTCACGGTTTAAAATATCACCGAATGATGTGGCAGGTATCTCCTTTGATTTTTACACTGCTTTGTTGATTTTCGGCCTTATGTGCTGTAGACAAAAAGTATCAAACTGAGTTAAAAGAATTACACCAGTGCTACAGGCGGACGGATATGAACTGGTTCCAGCTTCCATATCTGTTTAATCTCACACGCCTGTTGATTTTTGTCACATAAGCAGTCTGAATATTAGGTCTAACGGTACCGATATGTCAATAGCGGCTGATTTCTTCTGCTTTTTGTCATATAGCATGTCGGGAAGATTGGCAGAGACTGCTAAGTCTGTTTTGATCTAACGGTCCCAATGTAATTTGTATTGTGTGTTATCTAGAATCTCAATGGGTTCATACTTATAATATGAAACTTCTGATACTGCTAGTCCAGCATCTTGAGCTAATTGTTAGTGTATCCTCTTAGTTATTGTGTCGCTGCATATACATACACTGGTGCGCTATTACATTATGACCACCAACCTAATAAGCTGTAGGACCCCCTTTAGCCCTCAAAACAGCGGCCACTCGGCGAGGCATCGATTCGATGAGGTGGCGATAGGTATCCTGGGGAATCTGGTACCATAATGTCAACAGCAGGTCCTCCAGTTCCTGTACATTTCGGGGTGGTGACGATTTAGCGCGAAACCGCTTTTCTAAGTCGAACCACAAATGTTCGATTGGGTTCATGTCAGGTGAATTTGGAGGCCAGGGCGTTAACAGAAAGTCCTCAGCATGTTCCTCGAACCACTCCTTGACGATTCTCGCAGTGTGGCATCGCGCATTATCTTGTTGGAAATGGCCATCACCAGCAGGGAACGCAGTCACCACGAATGGGTGAACTTGGTCAGCAACGATGTTCAGATACCTGACAGCTGTCAGGGACTATGCTATTGGGATAATGGAGCCCAAGCATAACACCGCCGCCGCCCTGTTTCCGCCCAACAGTGCATCCAGGTGCCACAGCGTCCGTCGGTAATCGGAGTATCCGCGCTTGGCCGTTTATGTGACGCATCAGGAATCTTGATTCGTCAGACCACCAGGCCACTTTCTTGCAATCATCCACGGTCCAATCTCGATAATCTTGGGCCCATTTTATGAGTTGTTGGCGATGACGTGCAGTGAGCATGGGGACCCGACTGGGTCTTCGGCTACGCAGGCCCATGCGCAGAAGGCTGCGACGAACTGTGTGCTGTGACACATTAATCTGATTACCACTGTTGTAGCTGCGGGTGATTTGTCGCACTGTAGCCCTGCGGTCGCTGTAAACAATGCGCGACAGTCTCCGCTTCCCTGTGACATCAATGAGCTGCGGACGACACACGGCTGAAGGATGGTTCGTCGTTTGGCCATCTGTGCTCCACTTTTGATACGTACTCACTACAGAGGCACGTGAACAACCTACAAGCCGCACCGTTTTCGAGATCGTAGTTCCGAGGCGCCATGTCGTCCCATTTTTTCCTTTATCAAACTCCGATAAATCGGCAGCTTTTCCCATTCTGACTCCAAACACTCTGCTAACCGAATGCCGGGCCTCGGGTTGTATATATACTGTTCTGTGAAGTTCACTTGCGCCACCGTTCGGTCTCCACGCGAGCTCATTTCTCTAGGCTGGAGGTGGTCATAATGCAATGACTCATCGGTGTATGCATATAATCAACGCTGATTAGCATGGTGCATCCATAGCAGACGTGTTTAATGGACTCATTGCACATACCACATCATCTAAATTTGTCATTTTATAGGTCCCCTCCTTCAAATGAATTTTCAATCATTTTTGGTTGGAATTACTTTACCTTACAGTACACCCACTACACCCAGTAGTCTCTCCATATAATTTTTCTCGTTTCAGCCAATGGTTAAAGGTTTTTAACTTCTGGCCCAGCTGGTTTGGATAAGCCCTAGTTTGCTTTTACTTTAGTATCTGGTCTTCCACAGATGGGTTCTCTGTTTCAGCATCTGGTTCACTTAACGTTAGTGGAGTGCTCTGTTTTTCTTCACCATACTTTGCATCAAACATGTTATTTTCCTTGCCTCTGATGTGAAAATATTATTATTATTATTATTATTATCATCATCATCATCATCATCAGAAAGCTGTCGACTACACTAACGGTTCTCAATGTTCTGGTCAGCGAAAATTTGCAGATCAATTTGCCAAAAAATTATTAGGCATGTGTTTAAATCTTTTTCGTGACATGATATATACGAGAGTTCAAATAATCAATTAAACTTTTATTTTAACGACATTTATTTGGTTATTTCACAATAATACACTGCTGGCCATCCAAAATGCAACACCGAGAAGGAAGCATCCGATTGGCCTGAAATTCGCAGCATGCGTCGTCCACGAGAGGACATGCAAACGATTAGCATTGCAGGGCATATGCAAATCATGTGCGCCCGGTACGCCATCAAGAAGTACTATACGAAGGGTGCACAGAAGGCGGGGTGTAAGTAGTGGAAGTGTGTTGTGCTGCCGAACCTATGCGTGGTAAGCTTCCTGATGCCTCATCGCAGAATACGGCAGTCATTCCAGCACGTTTCGGAGTTCAGCAGAGGACGAATAGTGGCTTATCGCGACAGCGGTTTATCGTACCGAGACATCGGCGCCCGTGTGGGACGACATCCAGCCACAGTGAGGCGAGTATGGATTCGGTGGGTGCAAGAGGGACGGACGGACCGACGTGAACGATTGCCGCAGCCGCGGCACACCACCGAACGAGAGGACTGGCATGTTGTGCGGCGGGCATTGACGGCTCGCACCGCCACATCACGAACGTTAGCGCAGGAATTAGGGTGTGTTGCGCAACAACCTGTGTCAGAACGTACCGTTCGACGTCGTCTGCAGGAGCGGGGACTTGTCGCACGGCGCCCATTGCTCCGATTACCATTGACGTTACACCACCGGCGAGTGCGGCGGCAGTGAGCCATTGAACGCCGCACCTGGACTACGGAATGGCACGACATTGTCTTCTCCGACGAATTCTGCATCTGCCTGCAACACCACGATGGTCGGATCCGCGTGTGGCGGCACCACGGCGAGAGACTGTATGATGCCTGCATTATGCATCGCCATACCAGTCCGTCGCCTGGCGTTATGGTTTGGGGCGCAATTGGATATGACACCCGCACCCCTCTGGTACGCATCGCCGATACACTCAACAGCCACCGCTACATCTCCGACGTTTTGGAGCTTGTAGTCCTTTCTTACCTGCAGGACCTGCCAGCGGCCACGTTTTAACAGGACAATGCGCGCCTGCACGTAGCGTGCATCGTGCGACAATTCTTCACGGCCCACCAGGTGTCACTGCTGCCGTGCTCGCATGTTCTCCCGATATGTCGCCCATCGAACACGTCTGGTCGCTGATCGGCAAACGAGTGGCCCGGCAAGAACCACCCGCGGCTACGCCTGATGAACTGTGGCAACGTGTGGAAGCAGCCTGTACCGACATACCCCAAGCCCACATCCAAAGCCTCTTTCGTTCGATGCCGCGGCCGTTATTACCAGCCATGGGGGCCACACGAACTATTGATGTCTGCGTGTTCCGCAAGTCGCACGGGCCTGTAAGCTCAATCGTTTCATCTTTGTATCTGTTGTTATGTGTCCAGTAAATCTGGCTTTGCTATCTAGTGTCTTTCTTGGTGTTGCATTTTGGGTGGCAAGCAGTGTAATTAATGCACGTAGTGTAAAAACATCACAGTCTGATTTCCGGGTCATTCATTCGTACATCACAGTCTGATTTCCGGGCCATTCATTCGTACATCACAGTCTGATTTCCGGGTCATTCATTCGTACATCACAGTCTGATTTCCGGGTCATTCATTCCTACAAAAGGTTGAGAGCAATTGGATTACACACACTCAAAGAAAAAAAACTAAAAAAAAAAAAAAAAAAAAAACTGAAACGTCTTTGCCATACACTAGGTTTGAGACTTGCGTCAAAAGATGTGTTCATTAACTACCGAGAATTCGGTGTGGCACAACAAACTCAATCTGTTCCTTAAATATTACACTACTGATGTAGACATACACGTGTTGTATACAAAACTTTGACCAAGGTATTAACGTTCCTTTTTTATCGTCGTTGTTTGCTTCGTGTAACCCTTCCTTTCGTTGGATATCTCCACCCCCCCTCTCCCCAAAAAAACAGAAATCTTGCGGCCAAGTACAGAGGATGTTCCACATCAATGAATGAAATATACGGGATTACATCATTGTACAATAATATCCTAAAACTTGAAAATTTTGTCGTCCTGGAGCGGGAACCGAGCCCGCGTCTTTCGGATAGCGCCCGAGTATGCTAACTACAAAACCACCCAGAAAGACAAAGTTTCAAGTTTCCGATGATTTACACCAATAAACGGATTCATATCTTCCAAATTTGTAGTATACAATGGTGTAATCCCGTATTTCATTCACTGATTTTCTGCGCCTCCGGGCATACACGGGAATGAATTCCAAATCTCCAGATTCGCTATATATGATTGCCGGTTGCTTCGACTAGCGAATCCTGTGATGGTTATATTCAAATTAATCGGAAACTTGAAACTTGGTCGTTCTGGGTGGTGTAGTGGTTAGCATACTCGGGCGCTATCCGGGAGACGCGGGTTCGATTCCTGCTTCAGGATGACGAAATTTTCACGTTTTCGGATATTATCTGACTTTTTAACATCCATGTCATATTTACACCAATACACGGATTCACATCTTTTAAATTTGCATTGTTGTTCACACATTTTTAGAACGATCTTCCAGCAATATAAATAATGTTTAAAATAAAATTATTTATTTCTTAAATGTTCTATATATGATAGTCCTTTCTCGGGACTATGAACCTACATCTAGATTTCCAAGATAACGGAGAATTACTTAAAATTGGTAGTGGTATTTTATTCCACTGCTTTCCATTGTCCAATCATTGTTTTAGGTCTGCGTTTAGAAAGCGCTCTTTTTAGCAGTCCGAAGGCACAATAGTCCATTAGTGACACATCAGGGGACTTTGAAGGAATACGAGTGAAAGGTATAGACTTACGACAGTCTCTTTTTAGGAAATAGAGTGGTAGATTTGGATGTATGACTGGTAGTCTTATCCTGATTGAGTTCTACTCTTTGAAAGCTCTGTGAATAAAGGACTGGTATTTTCTTTTTAAATACAGACGTTAAAACATTATTTTGGTAATATATGTAGAATTGATTTTAAAGTTCTTCTCAACTTTTCCTAACTTTAATTTCCCATTGTACGGGAAACCGGCAATAATCATGAATCCTTTACTGAATGAAACTTTGGATTCTTGGAACCAAGTTTGTAAGTCTTTTTCTGCTCTTTTGAGATAGTAGATCGACCTTTTTTTTTTTTTTTTTTTTTTTTTAATTACAGTCGTTTACGTAGATACACGCTTCCTTAATAGTCACAATGAATTCCCATCTGTCTCCGGATAAGTGATTTTCATAAAGAAGTCTACGCCGTGTTCTGCGCTCACGTGCCCTAGAAAAAGCCGGCGAACACTATGTTTTTTTGTTTTTGTTTTTTTCTTTTTTAGATTCAAGTTATCGTTTATTATCTTGACAGTTGATAAAGAGATTTTTGACGACTTAGCGTTTGCTCTTTGGGTTGGTGAAGTTTCTTTTAAGATCAGAGACCTTACTTTTTAAATAGTCGTAAAAATACATACCTTCTGTGGATATTCGTTTGGTGTTCTTTTTCCTCTTAAAAGCAATGCTTGACGATTTTCTCCTCTATTATTAATAATATTGCTTATTTTACATTTAGAAATGCTAACTCCATAATTTTCGCAGCGTTTTTTAATTACAGAACACGAATATTTCTCTTCTTAAAGAGCAAAACAAACCCAACCACAACTTGTTTACGTGCGCCATTTTCTCAGCAGACGGTATTTAACTGCAGCAGATGTTTCTCTCGTGTTCACCTAACACGCTGTTGCCAGTTTCAATTCTTTGAACTTCTTTTATTTTTATAATTTCTTATCAAAAACGTTCTAAAGATGTGGGAACTTTCCTTAATTTTCGGTATGCTGCCATCTAAGTTGATTCCCCTCAATTAGAAAAACACCCACACCCATTGACGCTTCACAACATAAAAAAATCCTTGCCAGAAGTAAGATACAGATGGTATTACGCCATTTTGTTAATCTTCTACTTGGTGAAGAAAGTAAAAAGGCTAGTGGTTAATCCATCGTCGACACAAACCTTAGTATAAATGTGTTATACACTATATAGACAAAAGTGACCGGACACCTAGAAGAGAAACACAACACAGCATTTATTGACATACATTAGTACGGTGTCGGTCCACCTTTGGCCTTAACGTAAGCACTGACCCTTCGAGAGACGTTTTCGACAAGGTTTTGGAAGACAGCGATAGGTATGGGCTTCCATTCAGTACATAATGCTTCCGCTAACTTTTGCTTAGTAGTAGGCCTTCGTTCCGAACTTCTTATGCCGCGCTCTAATTCATCCCATAAGGTGCTCTGTGGGAAAGGTCAGGGCTCTGTGCCGGCCAGTACACACACAATACGGAATTATCGTCAAACCACGCCGTAACAGTCCTTGCTTTATGGCACGGTGCATTATACCAACAAGGCTCGGTTCCATAGTGTTGCCACAGAGTTGATAGGGCATAATTGTCCAGAATATCAAGGTGGACGTGCTGGTTAACTGATTTGTCCACGATAACCAATGGGCCGGGACCATACCACGAAAAACACCCCCACATGAGTACACTGCCAGCTCCAAACTTGACCGTAGGAACAGTACACTGTCCCCCGGCTGCACCCATACCCACACACGGCCATCAGACTGGTGGATCGTGTATCTGGATTCATCAGTCCATAGAACCCGTTTCCATTGATCTACGGTCCACGATAAATGTTCTATACACCATGCTAACGACTAGTAGCTTTCTGAGAGGAGATGAAAGGCTTATGAGCAGCCGCACGACCACGGTAACCCATGAAGCGAAGTTATCTGCGAATCGTACGTGTGCATACCGAGCTTTCAGCATTTTTATTCACCTGTACACTGGTCTTGTGCAGTACTCCGTCTATTAGCTGTTACGACTCTCCTGAGGCTTCGACGTCTTCTATCACTGATTTTCTTTGGTCTGCCGGTACGTTTTGCTGCTGCAGGCACGCCATATGTCTTCCACTTATTCAGTACATCCAAAACAGTTGCCTTGGGTAAGTTTAAACACTTCTCGGTTTCTCTTATGGACAACCCACTAATATAACACCCAACAATCTTTCCTTTCTCAAAGACAGTTCTCTCCCGCCGCGACATTTTCACTTAACCTCACAGTGCGATACGATCGCAGTCAGCTGCAGGCTTGTTTTTATACCGTTTGCAGCTGTATCGCGCATATTAACAAAGCAGCGGATCGGTTCATTTACTTTTGAAGGGATGTCCGCTGAATTTTCTCAATATGGTGTACTTAATTTGCTATACTATATCAGTATTCAGGGGGTTATAACTGCCCCCCCGAGAACAACTATAATTTTTAAAAGGAAAAGAAAAACACGAGGATCGTCGAACGTTCATTTTCCACGCCGACAAATTTTCGGAAATTGCAAATGCCAATTATAGTTTACAGAAAATAAAACAAAATCTGCAAGTTTCTTACAATGCACACTTGTTATTTTGTATACATATACACGGGGATTTGCCTGTTTACGTCTAAAGCCGGCGATGACAGAATATATCATGGGGTTCTTTTCGCACTTGGTTGGCAGACGACTGAGTGTTTGAGTGTCAAAAGTTATGACGTCACGTGAGTAAAGTCCTTCACACTAAGTCACCCGTTTCCGATAAAATATTTTCACGTGTTTCAGTAGAAATGAAACTGCAGATATGGGCTATTACGATCATGATACGTCGAACATTTTTTTCATTCTTTCTTTCCCTCCATGTAGCCCCCTCCCCCTTTTTTCCCCTCCAAAACTTATCGAACAAAAGTTACATCTAGGGGAAAGATAGTCTGATCCTCGTAGGGAAAGCTGAAATTGAAACACCTACTAGAAGTGCCGACAGATAACATTAGTTATACATCGAATTTTAACAACACAGAATCTTCAATAAACGATCTTGGTTTGTTTGTTTCGGGGTTTAACAACAACCGTGAGCAATCTGTAGGGCTATAAACAGTCGCCCGTCCCTAAATTAGGGCCAATGGCACATGAGAAAGGACAAAGCTAGCGCCATTAGGCAAACACGTCACCCATGCTTCTGGACCATATCGGACAAATGGTCGGAAACCATTGCCTCAGACAAATCAGCTATAGGGGCGGCATGTACGATCTTCCTAGGATTATGTAAAATCAAGAAATACAACAAGTGATGCAAAATATTTGGTGGTGGTAAAGACCGTATTAAAAGCGGGGCATTTTAGAAAATCCAAGCCACTGAGCTAAATATAATATCCACAAACTGACATATCGTTTTTTTTTTTTTTTTTTTTTTTTTTTTTTTTTTTTGTTCCTTTCTTCAGAAACAGAAATCCACTCCTGTGGCGCAGTGGTCTAACCGCTGGCTTCTGTCCATTCGTACTAGATGGGTTTGGGTTCGAATCCCGGTGAGGCATGGGTGTTGTGTGTTTGTCTTACGACGCTGGCTCTCTCCCTTCCCTGGAACCAGTGGCCCTAAATTTGGGACGGGCGACTGCTTATATACCCAGTCTTAGCATAAATACTGTGACAAACGTTCGACAGATGGTGCGCAACCGGTGTGCAACGTCACCGACGAGCCAGGAGGCATAAAGCAGCTAGTGAATCATTGTGCGTTCAGTCACAGAGAAGATAATGTGTTTCGTGAAGTACTTGTTATGGAGTGGGGCGATTATGAGAATCGTGTTGCTGTAATAGCGCTGCACAAATTTGAAAAATCAGCTTCCGAGATTTTCAACATGCTGAAAATGAACCGAATTTTTGTCTACCAGACCACAAAAGGTTTATTTCGACTGGGACCGTCGGTGACCGCCCCAGAAAGGGTCGGCCGCGTACCGTGAGGACTGCTCGTTTGGTGAAAGCAGTGTCGGCCCATATTTGACGAAATCTTGTCAGAAAACAATCAGCGATGGCTTGTGGGCTGAACATTTTAAGAATGTCGATGTCACGAGAGCTGTGGGAGTGACCTAAGGGTGTGCACTTTCTCACCCCACAATTAAAGCAGAAGAGGGTGCTAAATGCCAAACGTTTGCTGCAGCGTTACGCAGACAATTGCCACAGACAGATTCCTTTCCCTGATGTAAAAAAATTACTACTAAAGCAGCTTTCAACCGCTTAAATGACAGGGTGTATGCGTCAACCTCACGAGAAGCTCAGGAAAAAGCTCCAAGGATTATGAGGGGCCATCATCCTGCTTCTGTCATGGTTTGTTGGTGGGGAGTCTCCTATGGAGGGTACCACGGAGCTCCATTTCTGTGAGGAAGGAGTGAAAACATCCGCCAAAGTCTACCAGGACAGGGTTTTGGAGCCAGTGGTCAAAACCGTGAGATACACACACTTCCAAAACCTACAGTGGAGCTTACAGCAGTTTACACCTGCCCAGAAGGCCAAGTCAACCCAGGAGTGGCTTCAGGCTACAGGCGAATTTGCCATACTTCATTTCTCCAGCTGATTGGCCTTCAAGCAGCCCAGACCTCAACCCATTGGACTACAAGTTGTGGGTCACACTGGAGGACATGACCTGCAGAAAGAGACACCCCAGTATTGACAGTCTCAAAAGCTCTTTGGTGCGCGAAGAAGCAGCTTTCCCTTTGGAGACCCAACGTAAAGCTATTGATGAGTGGCGACAGAGACTAAAGGACTGTGTGAAGACAAAAGGATGCCATTTTGAAAAGTGATTGGTGCCATGTATTCACAAGTGTGCTACTCACGTCATATCACACGTATATTAAAATATCTTCAAATTTCTTTTGTTATTTCATTGAATACTTTGCAACAGTATTTATGGTAAGACTAGGTATATCCCACTGGGTTGCTCACGATGGTCGTTAAATCTCCAATCAAAAAAAAAAAAAGTTCAATCAAACATTAACAATAATTTTGTATTTTCCATCTCATGATTTAAACCGGGTTTAAATTTCAACACAATTTAGTGTGCATAGGGAAATTGAGTTTAATATAAAATGTTGATTATCACGGAAGAAAAGGTTGAATACCGTCCTAACAGCCCTTTGGGTTGTATTACATTTACTACTTGGCTTTACATTTGATAATTGCTTCGAACTGCAAATATTAGTACGAAACTTTAGGTTCAAAACAAATTTTAAGTAAATACAAATTAGAAAAGGTACCTGCTATTGAAAGAAAAAAATGCTATTGGAAATTGCTGCTGTTTAGGATCATAAATGAATTTAGTATGAATGGTGAGACTACATGTTACAGACAAAACATGCCAAAGTTGTGCAATGTTATTTTTATCATTGAAGTCCTTAGCTGGGATAATGTAGCTAATTAAAATTCATTAAAAAATTTCCTACGCTTAGAATTTCCCTCTTTCCCACATGGTCAATATTTAACCAATAAATTACCTACGCCGTGGGAAATTCCCACGGGTTCGGAATATCCTAGCCTAGAACATCACTGATGAATTCATTGCCTGCCTCCTCCAGGCACTTGTTTACCTGTCTCACATGGACCATCTAGTCTACGTACTAAACAATCCCGAATAAAAGCAGATATATGAATTACCTTCTCATGTTTATGTTTTTGATCGTTAACCCGTCTCGCGCCAGCTCTCTACGCTGTGATTTTCGCAACTATACGCCAGCTCCTCGGTATTGCGATTTCCATTTTCAGCAGTGTACATACATACGCGAGTGCTGAAAGGAAAATTTTCGCTCTTGATACGGCAACACATTTTCTCACAACGCACAAGAATAACAGTGACCACCCCATTACGCGCGCTCCACATACGGCTTTTACGAAGCAGGAAAAAATAAAATCATCGGGGTCAAGAACCTGCGCAACTTCCAGGCCGTTTACTCGAACTCGCAGCACGTGGAGACGCAACAATAATGGGGACACCACCTCGTAAATAACCTTATCATCACACAAGGTTTGTGCTTTGTATGACGAAATTCGGCAGACGAAAAGGGTCGGTCATTCCAAAGTAGAAAAAAATGAGACAGCTGATACCTTTTTTTACGTAATTGTGTTCCACAAACTTACACGGTGATATTTCGGCGGAATCATAGCAACTGTGTTTTACTCTGACAACATTTTAACACAAATGAAAGCTTTTCAATAGCAAGTCAAGTCTGATTTCACTTCGACATACTGTACCGTTATCAGTACTTCAGAACATATAGATCACGAATAAACCGTTGGAATGCTTTCAATAACTTCACGCTACGCTAGCGAATAACACAAAATTTATCCTGGTACCTGAAATCATTTTCGAGTCTCATCTTGAAGATAACTTTTACAGGCCTCGCAACCTTTAAAATGCATTAATTAAGGTGGTTAAACCTAAAATCTCTGCCTTCTGTTTCCAATGGCAAAACTTCTTTACATATTTTCTTCGCAATAAATGTATTCCCAATGATGAATTTTTTTTTTTTTTGATTGAAGGTTTAACGACCACCGTGAGCAACTCAATGGGCTATAAGCAGTCGCCAGTCCCTAATTTAGGGTCACTGGCTCCAGGGAAGGGAGAGAGCCAGTGCCGTAAGACAAACACAACATCCATGGCTCACCGGGATTCGAACCCGGACCCCTTTCGTACGAATGATCAGAGGCCATCGCTTAGACCACTGCGCCACCGGGGCGGCATGAAAATTTGCACATCGATAAAACTTACTTTAAGTTATAGCCTGGGAAACTTAATACTTGCTAAAACATAACCATAATTAAGCAATCAACCATTTGTTTCACTGCTGATGTCATGAATGTACAGGGCGCGCCATCTATTAACAGGTCTGAGCATTACTCAAAGGAAAATTATTGTTTTTTAATATAATTATGGTTATGTTTTAGCTAGTATTAAGTATCCCATGCTATAACTTAAAGTTAATTTTATTGATGTGCAAATTTTCATCCTTGGGAATACATTAATTGCGAAGAAAATAAGTAAAGAAGTTTTGCCATTGGAAACATAAGGCAGAGATTTTAGGTGGAACCACCTTTAACCTGCCGTTTCATTTCACAGCGCAGAAAAATTGTTACCGTTCCTGTATTTGCTACGACAACCAACAAATCGCTGTGCCACACATTGTTTACAAAAAGTGTTTTAACAAATATACCTGCTATAACTTAAAAACAGTTTTGATAGTTTTCGACACACTAAATTCTACGCTGCAGTAAGAAACTTCATGAAACAGATATTGCTGATCGTGTATTAATACTGTCAAAGCCCATTTTAGGAAAGTGACTGTATTAATTCACGTATCAAATGTTTAAACAATGACATCACTCTTTCCACGTTTTACCAACACACAACAACCGAAAAATTGTTATCCGGTCACCGCTGGGGATCCGAATCCCAGATCTCTCGATATATATAGCCGAGCGCGTTAGCCTTACGCTTCGGTGGCCAACAATCAACGGCACTATGTGTGTTTTTCTGTCAGCTTCTGATATCATAAATCCGTAAGATGGGCTCAGCTACTGAAGAAAAACACACATAGCGCCGTTGATTGTTGGCCACCGTAGCTTAAGGCTAACGCGCTCGGCTATATACATCGAGAGATCTGGGATTCGGATCCCCAGCGGTGACCGGATAACAATGTTTCAGTAGCTATGTGTTGATAAAACGTGGAAAGAGCGATGTCTTTATTTATTTACTGACGTATTTGGAGGATAATCACTTTGCATGAAGTGTTTTATTTTAAAGGCCATCGATTGGGAACCACGAACATTTTGCTTAACGTTCTACAATGGTCGACGCTACCATGAATATGGGCTGAGTTATATTTTACCACGCGAATGCCGAATATCTAGTTGCCCACAGTCTCTCGCCAGATGAAATAAATGTACACTAGTAAAATACATGACATTTTTGACAGTGCAATTTTTTTTTCTTTTTTTCTCAGTCCCGTAAATTATAAATCATCAGGTAGTGATTCAACAATTAGGGAATTCGGCAGATTTCATATCACAATAGGTTGTTTTCAGAGTAGCGGATTTTCCAAATTATTAGCAGATTTTGCTTGTAGATTAAAAAAATAAAAATGTTATTTACAGCAATTAAAACACTTACTCAAGACTTAACTCAGATTAATATACTTAATTCTATTTTTACTTGAAGATCTTTCAATTATTTTTCACATCTTCTGAGTTGTTTTGTTTTTATAGAGGTTTCTGGCCTGTAGATTTTATCAAGGCTTGTTTTCAATGTATAGGAACTGTATCAAAAGTTTGTTTACACATAAATAATTTAAATTTTATTGCCAAGTTCCTCTGCAGTTACCAGTTATTAAATTAAAATATTTTCCTTGTGTATTTTGTAAGTCTAATATATTTGAATTAAGTTGTTGAAAATGCTATTTGTAATTTTTGAAGGTTAATTGATGGAACTGTTTTTCTGGAAATAAAAACTTTCTTCAGTCTTGTTTTTATGAGGTTCATAGTCCAATATATATTTTGGCATAAAGGTCCATTTCGCACATTGCTGCACATTCAATTTTAATGTACTTATTTTGTTCTCATTGGAGTCTGTAATTTTCTAACAATTATTTATTGTATTTTATTAATCTTTCTTTAAATTACCTTATTGTTAACGTGGTTCGCGTTTCGTGGGTTTGCAGCAAGTTTTCTGTTTCAATGGCTATGTATGCGGATGCATTTTATTTTTATACAACTCGAATTGTTTTTAGCATTTTATTTAGAGCTCCAAGAGCTGAAGTAAAGCACCCTATTCAGAGGAACGTATACAGCACACATCACACGAAGACGACAAGAAGCATGCACTTCGTTGGATTCTGCTAGCGGTGCTGTAATTCCTCTCCCAACCCCTATAGTAAAATCGGATTCGATTTTCGTAAAACCTGTATTACCGTTTGTTTTATTCGATTGAGGGTGAAAGAATTATCGTGACAAAATTTACTGGGGAAAAAAAGGGCGCAACTCTACAGGCTCTGACTGAATCTTTAAAGATTACGTTGAAGACGATGCAGCCGTTTCCGCGAAGCGGCAGACACAGTCACACGCTCAGGAATTATAAATCCGTCAAGAATTGCAGACCGTCCATAACTAGCTCAACATTAGCTAACTAAGACAAGCCGCCAACGGTATCCGATAACTCGGGTAGAGTTGGCAACGTTTGAGCAAAAGCAATTGCAAAATTTAAGTTCATTACGGTACTAGAACCACCACAAACTCAGTTTGCATGAGCTGCGGACGACACACGGCTGAACGACGGTTCGTCGTTTGGACATCTGTGCACCACTTTTGATACGTACTTACAGCGGCACGTGAACAGCCCACAAGCCGCGTCGTTTCCGAGATCGTCGTTCCGAGGAACCGTGCCGTCACAATTTGTCTTTTATTAAACTCCGATAAATTGTTGGCTTTTCCATTCCGACTCTGAACACTCTACTAACCGAAAGCTGGTCCTCGGGTTGTATATATATATATATACCACATGGGAGATGGGTGGATGAAATTCGAAAGTATGCAGGGGTGACATGGAGGAGACTGGCACAAGACAGACCGTTGTGGAGGAAACTTGGGGAGACCTTCGTCCAGCAGTGGATTGATAATGGTTGACAACGACGACGACGAGATATATATATATATATACTTAAGAGCAAAACTGAAGACTAAGGAAAAACTTTAGAATTTAAAACGAAGGTTGCAATATATATATATATATATTCTATAAAGAAGAAGATACCTAAGCAAAAAAATACATATATAATTTTGACTCACACCAAGTACAACATAGAAAAGGTTATGTATCTACCTGTGTGAGTAAAAGGAGAAAAGATAAAAAAATAAAATAAAACATCTGAATGTAGAAGGTGTCGAGAATACTGAGCCTTGGCTTTATCAAGGACCAGCAAAAACTCTGCATTTTCTCACTTCCACAAAGACCTAGTTGGAAATGGGTTTCTGCAAGGCCATAGATGCAAGTAACATTCCCACCTAAAATTGTTTTAAAAAATATATATATGTCATGTCCTCCGCAGAGTTGCATGACCTAGCACTAGTTAACAATTTCGCTTGCATCCATTAACCTTCCTGGCCCGACCCATGCTCTTCATCTGTTACTATTAAACAGAGAGAAGAAGATTAAAGAGAACTCAAGCTGTGAGAGTGACATAATAATTAGAAATGATTTTCAGCTATAACGAAATTCCAAGTTCGTTTGAGAGAGAATTTAAACCTGAAAATCAATGCAAAAGAAATCCAAATTTTTACATTGCAATTAAAAAAGGAAATGTTAATTTTTAACGAACAGATTTTTGAAAGAAAACTTGAGTCTAAAACCCCCTACTCTACAACTTATGACAGCACGAAAACGAGAATAAGTTTAAGACAATAATTAACTAAAGAAAACTTTGTGAAAGTTATATGCCTTAAACAGTTAGTTGCAATATGTACAGAGTATTTCAGCAGTGCTTTAAGTGCATAATTAATTAGTTATTAAGAACTTAACACAAGATGGCTAAGCTTGTTCCTTTTTTATGCGCTGTATTTTCAAAGTAGTTAAGTTCTTAATAACTAATTAATTATGCACTTAAAGCACTGCTGAAATACTCTGTACATATTGCAACTAACTGTTTAAGGCATATAACTTTCACAAAGTTTTCTTTAGTTAATTATTGTCTTTAACTTATTCTCGTTTTCGTGCTGTCATAAGTTGTAGAGTAGAGGGTTTTAGACTCAAGTTTTCTTTCAAAAATCTGTTTTTTAAAAATTAATATTTCCTTTTTTAATTGCAATGTAAAAATTTGGATTTCTTTTGCATTGATTTTCAGGTTTAAATTCTCTCTTAAACGAATTTGGCATTTCGTTATAGCTGAAAATTATTTCTAATTATTATGTCACTCTCACAGCTTGAGTTCTCTTTAATCTTCTTCTCTCTGTTTAATAGTAACAGATGAAGAGCATGGGTCGGGCCAGGAAGGTTAATGGATGCAAGCGAAATTGTTAACTAGTGCTAGGTCATGCAACTCTACGGAGGACATGACATATATATATTTTTTAAAACTATTTTAGGTGGGAATGTTACTTGCATCTATGGCCTTGCAGAAACCCATTTCCAACTAGGTCTTTGTGGAAGTGAGAAAATGCAGAGTTTTTGCTGGTCCTTAATAAAGCCAAGGCTCAGTATTCTCGACACCTTCTACATTCAGTTGTTTTATTTTATTTTTTTATCTTTTCTCCTTTTACTCACACAGGTAGATACATAACCTTTTCTATGTTGTACTTGGTGTGAGTCAAAATTATATATGTATTTTTTTTGCTTAGGTATCTTCTTAATAGAATGTGAATTCTGAATTTTCAAAACTGCTGCGTTGCGCGTTTTGATCTTCAGGTTATTTTGCAACTTTCGTTTTAAATTCTAAAGTTTTTCCTTGGTCTTCAGTTTTGCTCTTAAGTATATATACATATATATATATATATTGCTCTGTGAACTTCACCTGCGCCACAGTTCGGTATATATATATATATATATATATATATCAAATCCTCAAAACTCGTCGCATTCCTGGGTTTCCCAAATAACAGATCAGTAGAAGAGCGTTATGAATATAGGAATGCTGGAGTCACGTGACTCCAGCATGCAGTGTTTTGGAAAGGAAGTGGGATGTATCCTTCCTACCTCTCAATAATAGCTCATGCCTTTTATAATGGAAAACAACCTCTCTTTCCGCTGCTCAACACCCCTTTTCTCTCCTCCCCCCGCGCTCTTCCTAAAATAACCCCACTCCGTCTGTTTACATGCGGTGACACTAGAACCACCACAAACTCAGTTTGCATCCAAAACTCATCCAGTTCCTCTTTGGGAAACAAGTTAGTAAAATCATGCAATGCATTGATTATGATACGCTTTCCAACATACCGGAAATCATAGGAAAATGCCTTGGTTTTGATGGGATTAAACTATGGTATAACGTTTGAGGTTCACATATATCAAAATTAAATCTCTTTGTACCCGTGTTATACCTATTTCTATTATCAAGAGCTACTACACATAAGCCGTTTTATTATTAAAAATCCCATCTAAAGCGGGCAATTATTTACGGAAGTTATCGGGCGAAAATAATGGCTAACGAATGTCACGCATGCGCACTGCCTGCAATTGCTGACAAAAAACACTTTTGGCGGAACTGCTTCCGAAGTCGTTACGGAACAACGTATTGTATTTCGTCACAATCGAAGCATATTTACGCAAATTATCACGCAGAAGGGCAGTAGAAAAATTCATTAATATCTGTTGCGTAAAACATCTGCGCTGCCTCGTTGGTGAAACATCTACTGGTCCTAATGCGTTACGAAAATGTAATGCTTCTGGTATGTTATGGGTAACGTAAAACAGTTTTCAGCCATTTTAAGTAAGAACTGTTACCAAATATACCCAAACACCACAAATTGTGAGCGTCAAAATCGAATAATTTTAAGTAAGTGACAATGCATAGAGGACGGAATTATATACTCCGTTCCTAAACCTCAAAATATACCCTGAGTGGCCACTTTATAATGACCCCCTCCCTCCCCCCTCAGTACTTCGTTGGGCCACCTTTTGCCTTTAATACGGCGTCGATTCTTCGTGGCATGGACTCCACGAGATGTTGATATGTGGTTTGTGGAACCTGAGACCATGCTTGAAGAATAGGACCTTCCAGGAATGTAAGATTGCAGGGTTGTGGATCCAGCTGTCTGATGAATCGTTCAACTTCATCCCACAAATTCTCAATGGGGTTGAAATCTGAAGATTGTGGGGGCCACCTAAGCAATCATTTAGATATGATGTGCCAATCAGACGTTGATCAACACGAATTAAAGAGCCCAAAGCATGCCAGGAAAACATTCCCCAAACCATAACGTTGCCTCCACCAGCTTGAAGGGTTGTAGCAATGCATTTGGGGTCCATGCTTTCGTGCTGTTTCCGCCAAATTCTCACTCGGCCATCGGCATGGTGCAACTGAAAACGTTATTCATCGGACCACATAATTTGTTTCCATTATCGACTGTCCAATCCTTGGCTCCTGTGCGAACTGGAGATGTTTTCTCTTGTTAACTGCAGACAGCAAAGGTGTTCGAACAGGCCTTCGGCTGCCATATCCCATCCGATGCAGTGTACGGCGAACAGTGCGTGCAGAGATCATTTGAGGGGATCCTTGATTAAGATGGTCTGAAATTTGCTGCACTTTTGCCCTTCTGTTTTCTGTTACCAGTCTGGACACTCTGCGTTCCGCCCGAGCAGTCACTAGTCGATGACGACCACACGTTGCACGTAGATACCCGGTTTTTTGGCAAACAGTCCAGTCTTTAAACACTTTAACAAGAGCTGCTCTGGAACATTGCACGAATGCGTCGGTTTCGGTGTTACTCGCTCCATGGCTTCGAGCTCCTACAATCATCCTACGTTGAAAGTCCGTCAAATCGCATTTTTTACCCATCTCTTCTCGTCACCCAAAAATCACTTCTACTACTGTCGCAAGCACTAAGCTTTCCCTTTTTATATTAGCCTCGCCCGCTGGCGGCAACAGCGCGCAGCCATACATAGCTCATTTGCTTAAAACTGTCAGGTGGCCATAATAAAGTGGCCACTCAGTGTATTTATTGTATTGACTAATGAATCGATTTTGACGGTTTCTTTGCACTTCGCTCCGTGGTTCCCCACAAAAGCATACTGAACAGTATCGAAATCAAGCAATTTCTACGTGAGTTATCCTGCGCGCAGACAAACCCTCCTCCCTACCCTGACTATATATTGATTCGTTCAGTATACCTCCGGAACAACATAGTAAAGTTTTGTCGCAATAGAAGCATTTTTAGTCAAGTTATGAGGATAATGGCTGTGGAATAAATTTTACTCCTATGCCCTGACCTTTGACCCCATTTCGATTATATTCAACAGAACTGGTTCAGTATACCTCCGGAACAACAAATGAAGTTTTGTCGTAATAGAAGCATTTTTACGTAAGTTATGGCGCATAAGGGCGATGGAATGGATCCCTTTCCTATGTCCTGACCTTTGACCTCATTTTTCCCATTTTCATAGAGGTTGTCCCCTACCACATACTAAAACTTCATCGAAATCGAACCATTTTTACGTAAATTATCGTGCGGACAGACAGACAAAGTTGGAGCATATACGCTTCTTCGACCTACGGCCGGAGAGCGTAAAAAAAGTAATGGCATTTTACAATGATAATCCCCCCCCCCCCCGCGCTAATCATAATTTCCCTAAAATTAGAAGGAGAATGAGTTTAAATTACTCAGATAAGTTTCACGCCTTTTCTGTTACGCAGAAAACTTCGAGCAAACATTTTTTTTTTTTTTTTACTGATTAAGAATTAGGCTGATGTTTTTTTTAATTTGGTACAACCGTAGCCTTGGCTAAAACAATGATTTTCTGAGCACTGCCTCCTGTGCAAGAGCGTGTGTGCATACACACACAGAGTCAAAAGTCGCGCTGGCTCTTTTAAAGTTTTCGCCAATTGATTCGCCAAATTCAATTTTTTATCGTCAAAGTGTTATAACAGTACAAAAAGGTAATCGCCAAAAGCTTTTTTTCCTTCGCTAAAACGATTTTTTTTTTTTCGCAAATTGCGAAGATGGCGATTGGCAGCGCGACCTCTGCATAGAGTTATTTACTTTTTCACAAAATGAATTTATTATACCCAAAATTAAGGAGATTATTGTCCCCATACTTACCACGAGACTGTTAGTTACTTGTATTCAGTTCTAATGAATATACAAATAAATACCTTTAAGAAATTTCATAAAAATTAAGATCGTTGAGTAGCAGCTAAAATTTTTATTAACTGGACTGCTGCACAGTTCTTTAAAGACATACCATAAGCACAAATAAATGAATCACATGACATCGGTCGCGATTTCCTTTCGCGTCGAGGACTACCTTCCACGTGTTATTTTCCAAGTAGTGGACAACAATGCAGAAATCTCTGTACAGCGGCAATGCTAAGAGGTTGGCATGAGATAGCTTAGCCCCTCATAATCTCCACCAGCCCCAATCTGCAAAATACACTGTAAAAAATAAATGGTGCGAATTCACCGAAAATTTCTGAAAATACCGGGCACCAAAGTTGCAGGTAAGGTGGATCCGTCTTTTTCAGAAATTTCCGTTTTTAAAATTCCCCTTTTATTTTAACTTCCGTATTTTGACAGATTTTCCGTAGACAGAATTTCCGTTTATTTCAGAAAAGTCCATTTCAGGTTTTTTCCGTATTTAAACTGAGATTTCGCAAAATCGGAGACCCTGTACTTTTCCCTTACCCCTACATATTCCTTCCGCTGAGGTCAGGATCAAACCCCCGACGTTTGAGTTGGCTGAAAAAGTAACTCGCGCCTTTAACAACTGAGCTACAAACGCTCGGCGAGCAGCTTCACGTACATCGTAAAACGACTTCGGCGACGATGAAATTTTTTTTTTGTCATTAATGCGAGTGATGTAGCCATTTTAATTTCTGTTGGAACGTTTTTTTTTTTTTTTTTTTTTTGCTGAATATGTTTGTAATTTTTTTTTTTTCTGTAGGAAGACTCATAAATTTAACATTTTTCATCCTGAATTTCCGAAACAACAAAATGCTTTGCAACTTGAATTTTTGAAACTGAAAATGACTTTCAGTTATCTTTAAAAAAGGTGTAATGTACTTTTTTATAGTATTGCTCTCTCTCTCTCTCTCTCTCTCTCTCTCTCTCTCTCTCTCACACACACACACACACACACACACAAACTAAATATAAAATTTACTCTTGATAGCTATAATAGCTTTTGTCTTAAGCTGTCCAAAGACTGATACACGTATAATCAATCATCTGTACAATAAGTACCCAGTTTCTTACAGCAACACAATATATTGGGTTGTCGGAAAAGTCATGACGTATTTTAGCCATGTTTTGCAAAGGTCATTTATTGTTAGAAAGAACAAAGATCAATCAATGATATAATGCCCGTTTTGTTCGATAACCTTTTGCTATCATTCAGTGAGCTGCAGAATGCCTCGTTCATAGAAGGACCTGTCTTTCGTGGCGAAAAACTGTGCAAGGTGCTGATTTACAGCCTCATCTGAATTGAACGTTATACCACGCAAGGACTGTTGAAGAGAGCGAAACAAGTCGAAGTCTGACGGCGCTAGGTCAGGCGAGTATGCTGGGTGTTGCAACACATCCCACCCAAGCTCCAATAATTAGTGGCGGGTGATTAAACTTGTGTATGGTCTCGCGTTGTCGTGATGGAACACAACACCTTTACGATGAACGAGCTCTGGACGTTTCTGGATGATGGATTCGTTCAAAATGTCCAATTGCCGACAGCACACATTCGAATTAATTGTTTGGTTCCGTGGTATAAGGAGCTCGAAAAACACGACACCTTTAAAATCCCACCACACTGAGACCAGAACCTTCCGCTGATGAATGTCTGCTTTAGATGTCGTTTGAGGCGAAGCAACCAGTCTGGACCAAGACCGTTTGCGCAGCACATTGTTGTACACAATCCACTTTTCGTCACCAGTTATCAGTCGCTTCAAAAAAGGATCGTTTTCCTCACGTTTAATGAGCATATCGCAGATGTTTATACGCGCCGTCAATTGAGCTTCTTTGAGTTCATGAAGAACTAACACGTCGAGCTTGCTTACGTATTCCAGCTTCTTCAGGTGGTCGTGAACGCTTGAATGATGGATGTGCAATGTGTCTGCAATCTCTCGTGTCGTGTAACATGGGTTTGACTCGATCAATTCCTTGATTTGGTCGTCATCAACCTCGGTGCATCGTTGAGGTCAAAATCACCAGCACGGAATTTTGCGAACCACCGCTGGCACTGACGTTCTTGTAGAGCATTATCACCGTACACTTTACGCAACTTTTCACAAGCTTGACGCGCGTTCTTCCCTTTACGGAAGTAAAACAGTAAAATATGGCGAAAATGCACAGTTTGGTCTTCCATCTTCAACTTGATGTCAAATCTCCGCAAATCAACCAAATCGCTCACAATTCCTTTTTGACTGCAGCTAGAACTGGCACCTGTCGAATGCCATAGCGATAACAGAGCTGCGCATGCCTCTAGTACTTCCAAAACCGCCCAACCGCCATCGGGTACCAAAATACGTCATGATTTTTCCGACAACCCAATATAATAAGTAGCTGGTGCACCAAATAGGCCGCCCCGGTGGAGCAGTGGTCTAAACGATCGCTTCTGATCATTCGTCCGAAAAGGGTCCGGGTTCGAATCCCGTGTGGCATGGATGTTGTGTTTGTCTTACGGCGCTGGCTCTCTCCCTTCCCTGGAGTCAGTGACCCTAAATTAGGGACGGGCGACCGCTTATAACCCAATAAGTTGCTCGTTAAACCTCCAATCACATGCACACACCCAATAGAAGAAAGGAGAAGAATTATCCTGTGCCACAATAAACACAATCCACGTAATATGCTATCCACAATATCCGATCTCGCTACGGAACTACAGAATTCGACAGACGATTGAAATTTAAAAGTTAATCAAACCTTAAGTATTCTCCCCAATCGCTCCGGTAATTTCTCGTCATACGGATGAGGAAAAAGTGAGAACGGAGATTTTTAGTTAATATACGAAAGGAATTGCGGAAAGGTTTCTGAAAATTCAGAATTTTCCCGTAGTACGAAAATTCCGTGAAATTCAGGTTTCTTTCCGTCCTTTCACGGAAAAGGTTGTGTCGGAAATATGCTTCGTTAATTCACGAAAGAAATGACGGAAAGTTGCCCATGAATTTCAGAAATGTTTTTACTGTGTAATATTTTTTTCCCCCTTTAGTTCACTCAATATTTTGTATAGTATGACTATTTGGGGACAGTGGTTCCAAAAAGGGTGATAGCCCCGGCGTAAAACAAAACATGCCTACCGCATCCGGGACTCTATTCTGGATCCAGTTTGGACGACTAGTCAGAAACCTACGTCTCTGAAAACTCGCCCACCGGGACGGCCTTCAAATGCCTCCGACATAAAAGTTTGGGCCGCCACTGTCTGAATAATTTCTGTCATATCGTTTCTTACTATTTTTCTGTCATTCTTCTTAAGTTCTCTTACAAAGTGCTATACGGAGGAACATTTTTCTCTCTGTTTTCTCACACTCAACCGATGGAGCTTTAACATGATAATATGTTTATGATTCACTTCTTACTTTGATTTTTCTGCCATAGCAACGACGTACACAAAGAACGTGTTCTTTCGACAGAGCGCAGTTGTGCTATCTCCTATATCCTTCAGGAACGACGCCATCAACCAGAGAAACCAAGAGTGTGTGCTGTTGATTTTCAATTTTCACGCATGCAGTATTCACATACACTTTTTTTCATTGGTTTATTATCAGCACTAGAGATAGCATGCAGCAAAGTATACATTTCTTAAGCTCCGTGATATACAATAGCACGGTAAATTAAATCAGATCGAGAGAGACACTGAAGCCAAAAGATAACAACCTACTGAAAACAAAAAAGGAAAAAGTGAATGTTGGAATTGTTTCAGCCTATCGTGGAAGAACTAGAGTGTAATATTTTTGTTCAAGCTTGTTCAACAACGTGAAGTGCATAGTTACTTATAAAAACAAAAGTATTCAGAGTATAATTGAAGATTACGGTACCATGCAAAACGTTCCAACAGTTCATCCCCTTTGAGCTTGCAGTATGAACTTTTTGGTTTGAGTAGTCTTTTCGCATTTCGGAGATATATCGTTGGTACCAATTTTAAAGATAAATTTACATTGCTAGCACATGGTGTTTATATAATCTAAAATATAACGTTCCGACACATCTACATAAAAGAAGTTATATACAACGGCCGTTCCATAAAAACTGAGAGTAAAATCACACAAAATGAAGAAATATAGGTACAGCAAAATATATGCTATTCTTCCTCAAAGTATTTTCCCTCTGACGATACGCAACGATCACATCATTCGGTCCACTTTTCAAATCATGTGGCGAAGGCATTTTGTGGAAGCTGCTTTAGCAACTCTTGTACAGCTTGAATAACGTCAGCATCTGTGTTGAATTTTGCGCCACGCAAGAACTTCACCTTCATTGCTGGAAACAACCAGAAATCGCAAGAGACTGGACTGTAGGTAGGCTATGGCATGATTTCAATACTGCAGTTCGTAAGAAACTGTTGAACACAAGCAGCCACATGTGGGAGGGCGTTATGTTATCATGGTGTAGGGTCCACTTGCCCACCAGTTCCGGTCGCTTAGTCGATATGTGTCGTCGCAGATGGTTCAAAGACTGAAATGTAATACTCAGCATTGACAGAAATTTGTGGAGGAACGGTATGCTGGTAGACTACACCTTTACAGTAAAAGAAAATTATTATCATTATCACCTTCCCAGCTGATTTGATTCGGCGGACTTTTTTCAAAGGAGGTGAGCCTGAGTGTTTCCAGGCACTCGTTGCGCGCTTCGTGAGGGAGTCGAAATAGTGGACCCATGTTTCATCGGCAGTTATTACTGTGTTTAGAAAGTTTGGATCCTTTGCATAGAAAGTTTGGATCCTTTGCAATCATTTGTTTCCACTTATGGAACACCTGAACTTTGGCTAACAATTGTTCTCTCGTCAGGTGATGAAGTACTCATCTGGAACACATGATGCAGCAATAATTTGTCGCGTAGAATGCGGAATGCCAACGTTTTTGAAATATTAATTGACGCCGCTATGTCTATCATTCGTCGACCTTCTTAAAGTATTGCCCAAACAGTTTTAACAACACGCTCCGTAACAACGCTTTCAGGTTGACCAGGCCTAGAAGTGAGCTCTGCCTACAAACGCCCTTTTCCGAAATCATGGTGCCACCTAAAAATCGTTGACTCACCCAAGCATTTATCTTTGTAAGCTTTTTCTATTAAATCAACTGTTTCTGGAGCCGTTTTACCCAAACGATAGCAAACTTTTATCGCACAACGCATTTCACTTCTTAACTCTAAATCACTCACCTCCATATCTGTATGGCGAAAGAGATACAGATGTACCTTAAACAACTGCGCAACAACAAAATCGTCTGCCACGGCTAATAACTGTTGTCATAGATACTTCCTTAATTCGGTTAGTCGTCACGTGGCTATTTTTCCCCTTCGCACCGTTGCCAACTAAAAAAATGCTCTCAATTTTTATGGAACGGCCTTTGTATATAAACAGTGAAACCTCGGTTATATGTTCTCCAGTTACAAGTTTTTCATTTACATGCATAAATCTTCGCAAGTCCCGACATTTTACTGTAGTTTCTATTTTGTGTTGGCACCCTGGAAAACGGTTTAAAACCGTAAAATCTACAGTCAATTTTCTACAGTGTGGGCGAAACTCTCTCGCTCACTCCTACAGGTGAAGTGAAGCTACAGTTGTTCCTTCCTCCCTCGTCGGCAACGGAAAACGATTAAAAATGGCGGTGTGTGTGCTTTTCTTATACTATGTAAAAACCAATGTCAACTTATGTGTATGTTAAATAAACCTGCAGTCATCTGTGAACATCAAAAAAAAAATCCAAAAAAATTAATAAAAATAAAATAATAGAACTCTCTCTCTCTCTCTCTCTCTCTCTGTTCAGCGAATTGGAAAATACTAGTTCTTTCGTTAGTCGTCATTTGGGATCAAATCACTAACATAGTACACGTCATGAATACACAGACAGACGAATCCCTTTTTGCTCTCTATTGTGATAGTCGACGAGGACACGTGTGAAGAATATCCGGCACACAAATGCAACCACACTATGTGCAGTCCGTCCACCCTTACCAGCGGCAGTCAGTTCTGGTCTGTACAGGAGTGTGTTTTAAATGGCCGTAGTTCCTTGTATGTTTGTCAAGGCAACATGAATGCCCCAGTGTACCGAAACGAGATCAATGTACCCACAGTGACACTGTTTAACGCTGCTATTGGACATGCATTCCGTTTTCTCGATGACAATGCAACCAGTCACCGTGTCTGGAGCTGGAAAATCATGGGATTGAATCGTTACAGCTTGCCTTTGAGGTCTCCTGACCTTGATCCTATTGAGAACATTAGGGATGCTGTGCAACAACGTCTGGATAGCCACGTTCCATACCCCACTACACAGGCAGACCTGCGTAACGTGTTGCCTGTAATATGGAACGAGCTGCTCCAGACACTCATCAATGTCACTGCAAGTATGCCTCTTACGTGGCAAGATGCTCTTCGACACAGAGGTGGTGTTACCGGGTAAAGAAATCTTGAGGTACGGACATTATCCGAACTTACCATTTTGTCTATATTGCAGTTTTACTTTATGTGCAAAAATTGCACAAAAAATTTGTTTTTGCAAATGCACTCTTTATCGTTTGTGTTACGTATAGCATCACTGATGTTATTTCAATGTTACTTGAGTCAGATACATACCTCGTTCATTTTATGCAATAGCCCTAACTTTTTAAGGCCAGTGCATTTCATGTTTCACTGAAATGTGGTACTTCACGTAATTTTTATGGCTTTCAGCTGAAAAATAATCGCATTAATAACAACTGCCTGAACAGGACAGATATTTATCCTCACTACGTGATATTAGGGTTGACCTAAAGGAATGTTTTTTTTATACCACGGTATTTTAAAACAGCAAACGATCTTTGCTGAAGTAGCAACGTTTATTTGCTGCAAAAATAGCCTGTAGTAGAAAATTCACTCAGCACCATAAACTGCTTGCCATACAAACCAGAAGTCTTGCTGCTGTTCCAAAATGTATTCAGCAAATACAGTTAGTATGCATAATTAGGTGTACAAATAAGTTTTAAAGCGTTTTTTGTATGACGTACACCGCTAACTTACATTTCTTTTTTGGAGGTTTAACGACCGCCGTTAGCAACTCAATGGGCTATAAGCAGTCGCCAGTCCCTTATTTTAGGGTCATTGGTTCCAGGGAAGGGAAAAAGCCAGGGCCGTAAGACAAACACAACATCCATGCTTCACCGGGATTCCAACCCGGACCCCTTTCCGACGAATGATCAGAAGCCATCGCTTAGACCACTGCGCCACCGGGGCGGCTAATTTACATATCCGACATTCCCCGCGTTGTTGCTATGTTACCGTAACTGGTCCAGAGTATAAAATGTGACACAGAAGTTTGCCCAAGAGTCAAACGCACTTGCACATCGGTAGATGAAAGATGGTTAGACAGTTTAAAGCAGGTGATTTTGATGTTAGCGATCAAGAACGTAGGGGCGCCCCGCAGAAGGTTGCACACGAGGAACTGTAAGCATTGCTGGATGAAGATTCCTCTCATAGGCAAAAAGAACTAGCAGAACAACTGGGGGTAACTCAACAAACCATTTCCAATCGTTTGCGCTCAATGAGAAAGATTCAGAAGGGGAAAAAATGGGTACCACACGAGCTGAGCCAGAGGAACAAGGATGAGCGTGTCATGAAGTGTTTCAATCTGTTGAATAAACAACACAGAAAGTCTTTCCTGCGGAAAATCGTTACGGGTGATGAAAAGTGGATATGGTACAATTCCAAATGCAAAAAACACTGGGTAGACCTTGGTGAAGTAACGACTTCAACACCTAAACGCAATATTCACTTCAAGAAAGTTTTGTTGTGCATCTGGTGAGATATGAAGGGTGTGATATATTACGAACTATTGAACAGGGTCAAACTGTCACTGTTTATCGCTACACGCAACAATTGCTGCGATTGAACCAGAAAATTTATCGGAAACGTCCATTCACAGGCAAAGGATTGAGTCCCGTGAAATTACTGCATGACAACGCTAGGCCGCATGCCACGAAATCGGTAAAGGAAACGTTATTGACACTTGGCTGGGATGTTTTGGAGCACCCGGCGAATAGTCCCGACATAGGCCCTTCAGACTATCATTTGTTCCGATCCATGCAACATGGTTTGTCTGCTGTACGGTTCCGGACATGTGACGAAGTGCAAAAATCGGTTGACGATTTCATCGCGTCACACGACGAAGTATTTTTCATGGCTGAAATCCGTCAGCTGCCCGACCAATGGCGGAAGGTGATAGATAATGACGGCGCGTATTTGGATTCGTAAAGGTATTGTTGTTTTCTCTCAAATAACATGTTGCGTTGTCTTAAAACGCTTTAAAACTTATTTGTACATCTAATATTAAGTGTGCGCAAAAGTTCTATATACCCGTTTTTTTAATAGAGAAGAAAAACATTTTTTTTAATAACTGGCATCTTTATTCTTTTACGCAATTGTCTTTATTATCTATGAACTCTTGCCACCTTTCTGGTAGTAACTGAATTCTCCTTTTGTAGAACTCCTCCGTTTTGGAGTCAAAAAACTCTTGTAATGCAGTTTCGACATCAGCTTCATTACAGGTTTTTCCAGTGAAGTTGTTCTAAAGAGATCAAAAAAGTGGTAGTCCATGGGTGCAAGAACTGGAAAATACGGGACGTGAGGTAAGACTTCTTATCCAATGTCCAGTAATTTTCTCTGAGTGGCTAAAGTTGTATGGAGTCTTCTGTTGTCACGTTGCACGATGACACCTTTGCAATTAATCAGTGCTAGACCTTTAGATTTCAATTTTTATTTCAGTCTTTCCAACTGTTTGCAGTACAGGTCAGCATTAATTGTTAGGCTAGGTGCAAAGCAGTTCCCAGTGGATTACCCCCTTGACATCCCACCATACATTTAAAACACGACCTTTCTCAAATGCAGCCCTCCTCTTGAAGTCGACGAAACAAGCTCTCCAACTTTGCATACAGTTCTTTGATGCTACACATTTCTGTAAATTTTGGACCCACTTTTAATTACCCATTACAAATTGTTCGAAGGAAGGTTAATTTCTGTGACACACAAGCAAAGAAAGATAGGTGGCGATTCTGTCCATTTGATTTCTTGTGGACAGGTCATGTGGTGCCCACTGGTTAAACTTCGTGATAAATTCAAGCGCATGCATCCTTCTTTCTATTGTTGTTCTGTGTACAGAAAACCTTTCTGATAAATATAATTCTTTAAAGGTTAGATGTTAATTATTCGATATGGCTTGGTTGAAATCCTCTTCAGAAACCACTGGTGGACGTCCAGGACGTGGTTGATTTCTGCAGCTTCTGTCTCCACGGAATTTTCGGAACCAACAGCGATATCATAGACCCCATACAGCTTTAGCTTTTGTCTACAACATCCTCATCATACACCTCACAAATGTTGCAACAGGCTTCTGCTGCATTGTTGCTCTTATTGAACTCATAAAGAAAACGATGCCTAATGTGATCCTTCTTAATAATGCAAGGAACTGTACACTAACTGTACATAAGATAGTACAACTATACTAGTTATCCGAATTTATTGGCTTAGATAAAATCAAGGTTTCCAAGTTTTCACGCATCAACCAGATAGCTTTTTTAAGGAAGGTAGACAACAAACTGCAAACAGGATAATAGAACGTTTCAACAATTTGAACGCGTTCAGCTGTCTTTCTTTCCTTGTGTGTCACATTGTCGTTTTGTACACACTTCCGCTTGCCACCTGATTCCTTCGGCCAGTGAGTTGCTCCACTGTAGCGCGTCGATCGGCCCACACGCACCTTCGAAGCCGACGTTTACCTCTCACATCAGTTTCTGCTCCGTAGTTTCCACATCACTTATCAGTGGCGCTCCGCAGTTTACACGTCGCTTATCAGTGGCGCTCCGCAGTTTACACGTCGCTTATCAGTGGCGCTCCGCAGTTTACACGTCACTTATCAGTGGCGCTCCGCAGTTTACACGTCACTTATCAGTGGCGCTCCGCAGTTTACACGTCACTTATCAGTGGCGCTCCGCAGTTTACACGTCGCATATCAGTGGCGCTCCGCAGTTTACACGTCACTTATCAGTGGCGCTCCGCAGTTTCCACATCACTTATCAGTGGCGCTTCGCAGTTTCCACATCACTTATTCGCAATGGTGTCATTTCTCCAATCACGATACTCTTCAACCACAGCAGCACGCGAACAGTTCACAAACTGCGCTATTTCAGATATAATTCCACCGTTGGCCCGAAAGCCAATAATAATCCCTTTTTGCAAATCTGACAAATCGCTCCTTTTATCCATGACAGCAACGAGTGAAATATTTTCAGAATGCCTACAGCACACCTTACATACCCTCCAAACTAGCTCACGACACGTGCTTTCTTTCATTGGCTACGCGCTGTTGACGTCAAAAGTAGGAGGTGGTAACAATAATGTGACTCGACTGTGTATATGTGTATTATATATTGTACTTCCCTTATTATAACATAAAAGTCAAATGCGGCCCGCATATGCCAAAAGGCTGCCGACTCCTGCCTTAGGGCACGGTAAGCTGTGCTCTGTTGTTGTGTTGTAGCCGAAAGTGTAGGAAACGTACGATTATTTTATGAGCACATGAAGGGCATGCGGGCACAGATAAGGACACACTGGTAGATGAGACCCTGTGACACGTGGTTGAGAGAGGTCGTACTTTCTATTTTGGACACACAGCTGAGTACGTTTATGTAGAAAAGAAGGTTAGTTTGGTAGCACCACAAACATCCTAAAGCATGTTGATTTTCCATTTGGTGCGATAATAAAAGTTAGAAAAAAAATCCTATTAGCATGATGCTTACTATGATCCTGCGGCTTACCTAATCCAAGAGGGAATGCCCACACAGCCTTGGATCTCAGTAAGGGTCATGTGCCGACACGGTTTAGGCGCCACCTCGACTTAGCATTATTCGATCCTACTGTTAAAAAGAAAAATGAAGCTCAATGAACTGAGAGCAACTCATAGGCCAAGGGTTACTTCTGCCCTGATAAAACCAAAATCATCGCACTGGTCGAAATTTCTGGAAGGATAAGAGATATTCTGACAGCTCAAAGTACACACACACAGTAAGGTTTTCTACAAACTGAAATTCCAATTTCTTCCCAGGTCACTCTACGAGCGTGTTAAGGTCAGGCAAACTCTTCCTAATAGTCACACTGGAATTCCGATTTTTATTCCCATGTCACTGATGGTGTATGTGGGAATAAGTTTTCCATTCTTACTAATTATGTGCAATGGGAAAACATTCGTTAAAGGAAATATAGCCGGGCTGCAGACAAAATTAAGTGGGCCCCTATTAGAAATCCTATTAGCATGATGCTTACAAGAAAAGAAAAATAATATGACCACCACCATGCTTCCTGATAAACACGGTAAATGAAGCAAAAGCAGCTCAAAATTGGAACACACATACCCAACAGGTATTTTTAGGCCTCAGCATGACCGTGCAACATTTCGCTTTCGGCATTTTCTTTTCTTTTACTTATCTGCGTGAAATTCGTGCTTTTTAAGATTATTGCGTCTTCGCAAAAACAAGAAACACGCTACTTTAAAAGACGTGTGCCTGTAACGAACCCAGAATGCCTCTTAGGAAAGGGGGCGGGGCACAGTTTCCAAAATCTTGATAATGAAAGATTCCCGCAGAAGACCATACACCTGCAAAATAGAATCCAAATCTGATTTTTTTCTTTCTTTAATTTTTGGCAGTTACATAGCAATGTGCTACGCAAATTTTAGTTTCCGTGGCAATACACAATTTTTGTGTAGCATTTTTTTTTTAAAGAAATAAGCTTTTTCCAGTTAATGCATATATAATCTACCTTATAACATATTTTCTTATAAAAATTTCGGGATACAGCCACATACTTTCTTTGAATTTTTCATAAACCGTACTATATACATTTATACATGAGAAATGGTGCGGTAATGCATCTTACTTGTTGGTTTTATTCCAATATTATCACAATATGAAATAGTGTTCTCCCTAGGGCCTTTTTACTGGGCGGCCCCCGCCCACTTAATTTTGTCTGCAGCCCGGCTATATTTCCTTTAACGAATGTTTTCCCATTGCACATAATTAGTAAGAATGGAAAACTTATTCCCACATACACCATCAGTGTTGATGAAAACTGGCTGAAATCTGTGTCACAGCACTGGTGGCACAGTGGTCTAAGCGCTGGCTTATGACCATTCATCCGAGAAGGGTCCAGGTTCGAATCCCGTGAGGCGTGGACGTTGTGTTTGTCTTATAGCACTGGTTCTTTCTCTCTCCTTTCCCTGGAACCAATGGCCCTAAATTAGGGACAAGCGACTGCTTATAGCCTATTAAGTTGCTTACGATGGTCGTTAAACCTTCAATCCATAAAAAAAAAAA
Organism: Macrothele yani; assembly: GCA_039090855.1. Lineage (NCBI taxonomy): Eukaryota > Metazoa > Arthropoda > Arachnida > Araneae > Macrothelidae > Macrothele > Macrothele yani. The sequence goes on from CM077028.1 coordinate 16,190,487, forward strand.
ATTGTGTCGAACATAATATTTTAGTAAACACTGATTTTTTAAACCATTTTTGTACAATTTTCTAGCTGTTCATCATGTTATGTTACGTTAATGCCTACCACACTGCTAAAGATGTTTAGATAAGTATAATAATGTTAAGAAAAACTTTTTTTTTTTTTACGATTGGAGAAGGGGTCGTTAAAAGTACCGCCCAGCTAAAATGTCTTGCCATCTGGCTGTAAAACAAGAAAGAATCCAGGGAGACTATGAAACAATAATTTTAATATTTTTTTTATTTTTTAAAACCGAAAGGGGAATTTTCAACTCCCCTGCTAGCAACAAATGAATGCCGGCGGGGAGCATCTTCCATTTTATTTTATTTATTTTTTCACAAAAGTTCACACACAAACACACGATGTCCCCGTTTGCAATCGAGGTTGAACTTCATCGCAACTTGTAATGCGTTAGCACTTTAAAAATGTCTGATCTTTCGAAATGCGTACACGATTCGTAACTCTTATCAGCAAGGACGTCGATAGACTTCGAAATCAAGATGGGCGACAGGTGGGCGAGTATTATTTTTGCTGGGGCAAGGTTCATAGCAACTTTTTTTTTTACGAAACACTGAAAGGAAGAATTTTTTTTTCAACAGACTGCAAAGGTATTCGTGCAATTCCCCCCTCCCCCATCTCCTGGATACATACTCATTAATTTTGGAACTGTCTTGAAGTTTTTGCAGTTTTTGGAATACCAAAAAATCTAAAGTTTGGAGTCAGTTTTTTTTTTTTTTTATTTGAAGTTTAACGACCACCGTGAGCAACTGAATGGGCTATGAGCAGTCGGCCGTCCCCAATTTAGGGCCACTGTTTCCAGGTAAGGGAGAGCCAGTGTCGTAAGACAACACAACATCCATGCATCACCGGGATTCGAACCCGGACCCATCTTCGACGAATGGTTAGAAGCCATCGCTTAGACCACTGCGCCAACGGGGCGGCGTCATTTTTTGCTAATGTCCATCCATTAGTAATAAAATTAGTAAAACCTAAAGAATTACATACCCGCATAATAAACATGTGACACACTGCCATCAGCACCAGTAACACGCTCTGATTAAAAGAAAATGTTGCCTAGGAGAACGCACTTCCTAGGAGGGAAATACGTAGGGAAAACAAGGACGCGCTGACAAAACCTTTCTTCCTCCTTAACTCCTTTCCTTCAAGCCAGCAACCTTGTCTTGCTCTCATCTTTTCCAAAGCAGTCGTCAGCCTCGTCCTGCTCCCTCATTTTTTTTTATTTTTGATTGGAGGTTTAACGACCACCGTGAGCAACTCAATGGGCTATAAGCAGTCGCCCGTCCCTAATTTAGGGTCACTGGTTCCAGGGAAGGGAGAGAGCCAGTGCCGTAAGACAAACACAACATCCATGCCTGACCGGGATTCGAACCCGGACCCCTTACGGACGAATGATCATAGGCCAGCGCCTTAGACCACTGCGCGGCTCCCACATTGCCCAAGGGCAATCTTAAAATCGCTAGTGCAGCTTTAGCCTCCACTTTCCGTATTGGAATATCCTACTTAGCAGCACAAACAAACAGCAGAGCAATTACCAATGACCTCAGAGAATTCCTATTCACCCTGTTCATTCACCTCTGATCACATTAAGTTGAAAAAAGGCTTAAATTGAGGATTTTGACATGTGTAGAACACCTGAATTTTCATAGTCCTGCTGATGCTATTTGGATAACCTTTCTAAGGAGAAGAAAAAACGCACTTCCTAGGGAGAAATACGTAGGGCTACACGACTAAAAATACAGTCTTTATTCCTTGGCAAATTCCAGATTGTATTAATATTTTCAAGTTAGAAAGAAATTAAAATATGGCACATCTTGAACTGGGTGGGCTAGAGCCCATCCTCGCATCCCATTGGCGACGTTCCTGCTTATCAGTCAAGATCAGATCAGATCATATGTAGAGGATTTTAGGAAGGGAGTGTCTGACCCCAGGTCTTAAACAACCCTTAGAAATAGGAAGCTAGGAGATTTGGGCTAGAGTGCCCGATAGGAAAGTCACATGGAAGCGAGGTAGAAAGAGAGAGAAATTTATTACCAGGGGACTAGTACCCGGGGCCCGAAGGCTTAACGTGCCCAGCTTATCAGTCAAGATACAGTATTTTAACTTTATAGAGAGGAGAAAATAAGTTGTTGACATTTCAGTGTACCCACGAGAAGCAAACCCTGCTGTCATGTGAAATGAGTTTTTCAAGATTAAAATGGATTCCCGTTCTTAAGATATATATATATTTTTTTTTTTTTTTACAGATACCTATAAACTACAGCGCAACAAGGAATATTGAGGACTTTTTCCGGGATATTTACATTTTATATGTTAACACACTTGCTCTCGTTCCGGTATTATCTACTTCGTAACTTTAAAAAAATTAATTCATATGTTTTGCGAATGGTTTGACAGCTGTACAACAAACACTAAACCTCACTGTACACATGAAAACGCGTCATTTATCCGGGGAGAGGGCATAAATTACAGATTTCACTACTTTCGGCGTAAATTCGATAGCTGTCACGATTTTCGGAAAAAAACAAAAAAAACATCTTTAGTTTTTCCAAAGTAAAATAGATGTTTGTGCTAGCTAATTTTAACTGAGATCTGGGAAATGCCAAAGAAAATGACATCGAAAGTCAAAATGCTTAGGTCTCGGTAAACTACTTACGTATTAACTAATCCAACATCCCTAATAATAGCACAAGTGTAAAAAACCTTGTCACATACATAAGTATTAAACATGATTAGAACGAGAGGTTTTGGCCAAAATCGCGACTGAGAGAGTAATACAAAAATAAGTAAACTGTAAAAAGAAAACCGAATCTGCGGTAGATGTTGGATGTTCGGCGCGTGGCGGGCGGTCTTGAGTGCGAATCCCTTACCCATCGGATTGTGTTGGCCTCTCTCGTAATTGATCGACTTTGGCTCAGTTACAGCAAAAAAGGCGAGGCACAAACAACACTTCGGAAGACACGTGCAAGGTCGTCGTCGTTGCTTCCAAAACACATTGTGAAGGACTTGTACGGGTAATATACGACCAGCGGCATTTTCTGGGAAGCGCCACAAATGGTGAAAATCACGTTATCCTGACACGAATTTCTTAAACGAAAATAATACGTATGTTACAAAAAAGAGAAAAGGTAATGCATACCAAATCTCTAACTTGCCAGATGCATTAATACATTTAATAAGAACTCGCTGCTCGTCTTAGTTTCGCTCCTCTTAATAATCGCGGCAGAATACTAAGCGATTAACCTGCTAACCTCCATTTTGATTAAAGAGGCACATACCAAAGGGTAAAAAAATAACAACTTTAATTACGAAAAAATGCAGTTATTACTCTTTACGTTTTATCAATGTATAATAATAAACTTTGTATATACACTAAAGTGCCAAAAATAATGCGATAGCAGTATGCAAATTTTTAACTGGCGTTGTATAAAGGCTTGAACGCAGGCCACGATTTTTTGTTTTCAAGGGCCCCTCCTTTAAGGCCCTAGTTCTTTTTATTAATTTTTTCAAAAACTTCTTTCAAAAAGGATTCCAGTATTACAATCATATAGAAAATAATAATTGAGAACCAGAGAAAATGAGAAAAGGAATCTAAAAACTTTTTTACAGCATTTATCGAGAAAAATTAGAAATAAAAAAGGGCTCTTTTAAGAGCCGAGTTCTTTTTTTTAATTTTTCAAAAACGTTTTCCTAAAATGATACCAGTAATCGTATAGAAAGTATAAATTGAAAACAATAAATACTGAAATAAGTAATCTAAGCACTTTTTTACAGTACTTCTAGAGAAAAAATTTGAAATGCATACTAAAATAAGAAACAATATATTTTTTGTATTGTAGCATCTGCATCATCTTGCACATTACTGTTAACGCAAACATTACAGAAATCAGATTGCATTAATAATAATCAAAAATAAATTAAGAAAATGCTTATAATAGAATGAGGTAGTATTCTTCACACGTGAATGTTCTTCACGTGTGTGAATAAAAATCTACTTAATATATTAATATTAATTTGCGTATTCTTCACATGTCAATAAAGTAACTAAAATAAATAAGTGCAACTAGCACTGATTGGAAAAGATAATAAAAGAGTATTAATATACACTGGTGTGCAAAAATTAAGGACGAAGAGGATAAATTAGCATAACAGCGGAACGAGAAAACAGAACGGACCGAAAGAACACTCAGGAGATAGACTAGGGTCCGGTACGGTAGGGCATGCGCATATATGCAGCATGACGTGGGGGAGTGTCGGAAAGGTATAAAAACACACGGGCGGTGTACGCTCAGCAATTCGGTGAAAGCTATTGCACGGTGTACATCAGTTTGAACGACGTCGAGTTGCTGCCACCGTTGATATGGCCAACAGGCAATCCAGTAGACGACATCTGGATGACTTTACCCGAGGTCGCATCATTGGAAAGTTGGAAGAAGATCGAAGTGTGACTAGTGTGGCCGAGGAGTTCGGGATCGCTCACAGCATCGTTTCACGAGCTTGGAGAGCATGTCAAACGACACGAACAGCTGTCCGAGAGTTTAGCAGTGGTCGTCTACGAGCAACCACGGCGGCGGACGACCGGTATATTGTCCTGCAGGCGAGAAGAGACATCCGGCAGACAACGGGAGAAATCGCAAGGCACATGCAACAGACAACTGGACGTCCGTTATCGCGTTTTACCGTGGCCAGGAAGCTGCACATAGGTGGTCTATTTGCACGACGACCAGTACGGTGTGTGCCATTAACGCCTGCCCATTAGAGACGGCGGTTTCTGTGGTGCCAGGAACACAAGAACTGGACACATCAGCAATGGGGTCGAGTTCGCTTAACGGATGAGAGACGATATAGTCTGACGAGCGATTCTGGACGTATGCAGATCTGGAGAAAGCAGGGAACACGCAATCACACCTCCAACATCATCGAAAGGGACCGGTTTGGAGGTGGCGGAGTTCTCGTTTGGGGCGGTATCATGCTTGGTAGCCGTACTGACCTCCACATCTTCCAAGGAGGTTCAGTCACTGGTGTCCGGCTATTGTACCGAGGTTCTCCTGCCTCACGTGCGTCTGTTTAAAGGTGCTGTGGGTCCTGAGTTCCTCTTCATGGACGACAACGCTACACTTCATCGTACAGTAGCTGTCGCTTAGCTATTGGAGAGTGAAGATATTAAACGCATGGATTGGTCTGCCAGGTCCCCGGACCTAAATCCAATCGAACACGTGTGGGACCTTCTCTGGAGACGCTTGGCAGCAAGTCACCAGCCGCCAGCAACGATTCCGCAACTGCGATTGGCGCTACATTAAGAATGGGCCGCGATGACTCAACAGCTTGACAACCTCGTCCTCAGCATGGACAGACGTTACTAATAGACAAACTATTAAGGTAACTCATGCAAGTTGGCATATAACAACTGTTCTACTGTTAAATTATACCCTGGACTTTTTGAACTTATTAAAATTATTGAATTAATTAATAATTTGGCAAGGAACTAGAACCAAAATATCTTCTCCTCAGCTCAAAATATTATTAATTTATCTTCCACGAAAATTAGTACATCAACGCGGTGCCAGAATGCATTTTAATAAAAAAAATTTGCACAGATAAATGATGAACAAAATGACGATATTCACCCGAAATGACTTAGTTTGCTTCATTACTTAGCGTCAAGTATTTAAGCGATGCATACACTCTTCTTCTTTCTTCACCTCCTTTTCATTCTGATCTTTACTTTGGGGCTCCTGCTCCTTCCTGCTTTCAAAGGCGGCTGGACCTACGGCGTCACGTCTTTTTCCCGGCTGAAAGAGCTGTCGACAGCTTACATGCAGTCGACTTAATCTACGTTACGGTCAAGACACGCTAGCCGTGTGCTAGGTTTGAACGATTGGGGTTGCCCCAGTGTTTGAACCTTCAGTTCGTGTTATGTGGATCGAATCCACGATTTTTTTCAGTGCGAGATGGAAACTAGTGAGTCAGGTTGAACAACCGCCAGTAGGCACGTGTGCACCGAGAATAACCAGGATTGTTCATGCTAACAGAGCGACACTGGCGCAAATAGCATCTACTTTCAATGCGTACCTGAGACATATCCATCAGGTCAGTGCAGCGTAATTTAGCGTCCAAGGGGTATGGGAGCAGTAGACCCACTAGAGTGCTTTGTTAACACCACGACATCGGACACAGAGCCTCATCTGGGCTCGTGAACACGGTAATTGTACCCTGGAAGACTGGCGACATGTGACGGGGTCCGATGAGTCACGCTACTAGTTGTGATGGTAGGGTTCAGGTGTGGCGCCAACCCCATGAGGCCATGGACCCAAGCTGTCACCAAGACACTGTGCAAGCTGATGGTGGTTCCATACATGTATGGGATATCTTTACGTGGCATGGTTTGGGTCGTTTGGTCCTCATAAACACGATTAACCGGTAATCTGTTTGACCATTTGCAGCCATTCATGGACTTCATATACCCTAACAACGATGGGATTTTCCAGGCGGATCATGAACCATGTCATCGGGCCCAAGTTGTTCAAAATTGGTTCGGGGAGTATTCTGGGCAGTTCCAACGGATGGTGTGACCACCACGTTCGCCCGACATGAACCCAATAGAGCACTTATGGGACGTGGCGGAAAGGTCCATTCGCACCCAAGATCATGCACCTACAAATACCAGAGAACTGTGGGCGGCTATTCAGACGGCATGGCTCAACATCTCTCCAGAAGTCTTCCGGCCACTTGTGGAATCCATGGCACGTATAGTTTCTGCACTTCGCCGGGCTAGAGGAGGTCCTACACGATACTAGCTACGTATACCATGACTTTTGGTACTTCAGTGTACAATAAAAATAAACAGAAGCATGCATCTGTTTATTGTCCAGATGAAGCCGAGCAAAACGCTCGGCGAAACTCTACACTGTAAAACATTTACTGTAGATTTTACTGTTTTAAACCGTTTTCCAGGGTGCCAACACAAAACCGTAAAATCTACAGTTTTATGCATTGTTGGAGCAAAGCTATCAACACTGCATTTAATGAAGAAAACAGCACAGAATTTGGCTGGAGCGAGTCACAGTACAAATAATCACGAAAACACAAAAATTTGGCTGGAACTAATGTGTTGATTGTGTTGGAGCAAAGCTATAGCTTTGCTCCAACACTGTATAAAACTGTAGATTTTACGGTTTTGTGTTGGCACCCTGAAACACGGTTTAAAACCGTAAAATCTTCAGCATTTTTTTTTTACAGTGTAGCATAAATAAAACTATTTATTGTGAATAAACGTTGCTTGTAATAAAAACGCTGAAATCCGTTTTATTGGTGTAATATTAGAAACACTAGTACAAAAACGCTAGCTTTCACCACCACGGGTGGCTTCTTCAGGCAGAAGTATTCAAATGCAAAAAAAACAAAACAAAAACAAAAAAAGACAGAGTTCCAGTTATGAATTCAAAAATAGAAGTTTGCTATACATATTATAGAACGTGCGCGTCATATTCCAGATGTGTGATTAAGAGCGCGCGTATTAATGAGCGTGCGCCATACATGTGGGAGGTCCATTGACGTTTCCTCGTTACATATCCCGTGACTGGATAGGATTTCTATAGTTTCTCTGTGGAGGGTGGCTCTGGCGGTTGTGTATCGTGCTATTTTCTTTATTTGTCCCCACAGAGGTGTTGCAGAGTTGTTGGCGACTTCACGCGCTAGTGCCGTAGTGAGAAGTCCTCTTTTGACATCTCTTTGATGTTCCTGGAGTCTTAGTTTCAGAGACCTCTTGGTCATACCCACATAATTCTTGTTTGTTCAGTCCGGGTACAAGAGGGGTATAGTGTATACTCCCGCATCTTCCAGGTCCACTCTGCAACACCTCTGTGGGGACAAATAAATAAAATAGCACGATACACAACCGCCAGAGCCACCCTCCTCAGAGAAACTATAGAAATCCTATCCAGTCACGGGATATGCAACGATGAAATGTCAATGGACCTCCCACATGTATGGCACACGCTCATTAATACGCGCGCTCTTAATCACACATCTGGAATATGACGCGCACGTTCTATAATATGTATAGCAAACTTCTATTTTTGAATTCATAACTGGAACTCTGTTTTTTGTTTGTTTTTGTTTTTGCATTTGAATACTTCTGCCTGAAGATGCCACCCGTGGTGGTGAAAGCTAGCGTTTTTGTACTAGTGTTTCTAATATTACACCAATAAAACGCATTTCAGCGTTTTTATTAATATTACTAGTGTATGTCTACCCAATTCTTCCGTCAACGTTGCTTGATTTAACCTATCTCAACATCAAAAGCATTGTAGTAATAAATTAATATTTCATGCATCTGTTTTAGTTCTGCACTGACCGCAATATTGCGCAGTAGCAACTCTGGTTCTGCTTGGCTCTCTCATGAGGAAGTGATGATTAATAAAGCAGTACAGTATAACTGAAATGGTTTGATTGCCGGTGGCTTGCCGATAAGGCAAGGAATGTCATAAGATTTCCGTATATAATCTCTCTCTGATTTCGGGCGCGCCTGAAAGTTTAGGTTCTTGTTTATTGTTTTACTATGCGTAAAATTATGGCTTACTCCTAAAGTATAACACCGTTGCAATTTCAAAATTGGTGAGAAGAAAATGCCTAAAATGTAACAAGGTGAAAAGATTCCATAAAAGACACTGTAATTGCTCAAAAAACATAAAGCGAGATAAAAAAAAAAGAAAAAAAAAGGTGATTCGATCTGTAAAACTAAATACAAAAGACAAAAAAGGTGAAAAGCTAAAAACATATGAAGCGTTGTACACTTCGTAGAGGAAACACTGAAAGAAATACATAGCAATGGCCAGCAGAAAGATGCATACAACAAGCTTGTGAACAGTTAAAAGCGTGCAAGTACAGAGTTCAGAGAGAGTACCATTATTGAAACACACACACAGAGCTTCAAATGGGTTCAAGAAATCTTAGAAATCCTGAAGAGTTTCACTGAACACACTAATACGATATTCTACAGAGGTTGAGTAGAAAGTTTTGCAATAATTTGGATCACTTTATGCTTTCATACGTACCTTTACGACGAAAGCTGACTCGCATTCAAAGTATAGACCATCGTGTTACACCGTCTTTAGCCATCTGCCTGCCAGTTCTTCGATTCCGCGGCGGTACAATTCTTGTCCTTCGAGGCGAAGAACTCCTTCACTTCAGTTGCCACCTCCTCCTGGTTGTTGAAGTGCTGCTAAGCGAAGGAAGTGGGCCATGGACCGGAACAAGTAATAATCCGAAGGGGCAAGATCCGGACTATATGCTGGGTGTGGCATCAGTTAGATGCCCTCAAGTTCCTGAAGTTTTGCCCGGGTCATTCGCGCAGTATGAGGCCGAGCGTTGTCCTGCTGTAGGAGAGCGCGCTTTCTGTTCACCAGTGCAGGGTACCTCTCCTCCAAAACGGCATACATCCGCTCCAGCTGTTCAGAGTAGAGGTTGGCGTTGATGGTCCGACCGTCTGGAACAAATTCGTAATGGATTATCCCCTCGAAATTCCACCAGACGCACAGCATCACCTTATGCTCGAGGCGCCCACATTTGGCAACAGGTTCCGGAAGCTGGTCCGGGCTCAACCACTGCCGTTGTGTATTAGGATTACGGAAATAGACCCACTTTTCATCGCACGTAACAATTCTTTTCATGAAACGTACATCGCGCGGGTTTTCTAGGAGTTTCTGCACACTTCCACTCGGCGGTTTGCTTCAACTGGCGTCAGTTCGTGAGAGACAATGCGGCAGCTCCTGTAGACCTTGCCTAGGTCGTGAAGGTGACGAACCAATGTAGTCTGCGATATGCCCAGCTCGCCCGATAATCTCCGAGTGCTGCTTGTCGGATTTGCCTCTATGGCCTGGCGCATGGCCTCCGAATCCACGGTTCGCGGCCTACCTGACCTTGGCTGATCGTCGAGGTTTCTGTCACGTGAGCGAAATTTCTTGAACCATCTGGTTGCGGTGCTGTGGTCCATGGAACCTTCCCCAGTCGCATGACAAAAGTTTCGTGTTGCTTGCGCAGCATTATGGCCGAGTTGAAACTCGTAAAGCAAAAGTTCCCTAATTAGCAGGTTGTGGCTGTTCATCTTTTAGGCGTCCCAACCACAAACAGAACGACGACATGCAATGCAACGACTACCACTTTATATCCCTTCCGACTGACTGCAGTGAGCGACTTGAACTAATTTAACCACGTGACGTACCCGCCGCAGCCCATGCGTTTATGCAAATATTACAAATCTTTCAACTCACCCTCTGTATTATACTAGATACTGTATATTAGATCTTGAAATCCTGTTCATTGTGCACACTAATACAGTATTCTTCTGCTAGCAGTCGTGCACACAAGCGAAAAACAAAGTGACGACACAGTTCACTTTGCGCACAGTGTAGGGAAGAAGTTACATCTCGGCGAGTCAAGTTATGTATTAAAACCACTGATTTCATAATGGTGCACAGGTAAGAAAGAGTATATACCGTAAGAGTATATGTATATGTGTATATAGGTAGTTGATGATGGTTGACAGCCCGTTGTACGGCACATGATACTTTATAATCCAGGTCAGAGTACGAGAGGTGACAGACGGCGGTGAGCATTCAATAAAATAATCCGGACAAAACGGTTTCAAAAGGGAACAAACAATGAACATTCAACCTTGCCAGGGACACCACAATACTGACGATGAGGCGAAAATAGCAGACGGAAGCGGTTCAGAGTCGCCGAAAGAGGTAGCAACCTGCACTGTACGTCGCAAGTACATCGAGCGATACATGGAAGACAGACGGGAACAGGTATCAGAAATACTAGGTGAGAGTACAGGGAGTACTGAACCGTCGGGAAGTAGTAGCACATGGGACGCAATAGAGGGCTGTCAGGCGAAGAAGAAGAAGTCCAGGTGATGGTGAAAATTCCGTTACACAGGAGTCAGGCAAGGTTGTGTAATAACACCATGGCTATTTAACATATTTACGGATGCGTGCATGCGTGATGCCAAAATACATAATACTGGTTTATGTCTTCGTGATATTCGTGTGTGCAGATTGCTGTATGCTGATGACACTGTTATGTTGGCAGAGAGCAAAAGTGAGTTGCAGAGTATGTTGTCCTGGATGTACGAAGTTTGCATGAAATTCAAACTGAGTATAAATAAGAGAAAAACCAAAGTTATGGTTTTATGTAATGTAAGTCTAAATGGCACACTGATTGACCAGGTGAATGAGTTTGTGTATTTAGGAAGCATGTTTGACAGAGAGAACAAATTAGATGGTGAAATTTGTAGGCGAGTGAATTCTTCATTGAAAGTCATGGCTGCTCTGGGAGGTTTTCACAGAAATGATGGGTTCTCAAGAGAGTCCCGCATGGCTGTGTATGAATGTGTAATTGTTCCTACTCTGATGTATCGCAGTGAAACCTGGGTACTACTAAAAAAAACATAGAAGTCGTTTGAGTGCTGGAGAAATGCGTTACTTACGGGGGGGGGGTTGTGGCAAAACACGTTCTTGAAGCCCGAGTTGTATGTCAAGATCGCTGTAAATGGAGAAGTTTGATACGGCAACAGTAAGTAACAATTACCTGGTAGTTTGTATTTCTTTTTGGAGCTAACCTCTGAATCTCAGAGAACAGCTTAGTGATATGTATGTACAGCCAGTACGAAATATCAGAGAGCGATCAAAACTTCTCAGATTGAATAAAGTTGAGGACGTGAGTCGGAAGTCCCAGGCAGCATAGAGAAAACAAACAGGCTATTCCAATGCCAGCAAGAATCAAAAAGTTGCAAGACAAGTAGCAACTATGAACCAAGAATTGAAGTACATAGAAATACGTACAACCAGGAACATAAAGGAGCGAGGGACAGAAAAAGGTTTAATCAAGACGAGTAGAGACAGAAGTCGGAGATAGAAGAGTTATACGGAAAACAGCACAGGACGCGAAATAGGAGCTAAAATATGAGGAAGTAGGAGCTAAAAATATATTGACATGAGACAGGAAGAACGGAAAGTGGTTCATTTTCAAAACAAAACTGATCCATCCATCCCAGTGCAGTTCTTGCTTTGCTTATCCAGCATCCCTGTCTCAGGAATGCTGGATAAGTAAGCAAGAACTTCATTGAGGAAAACAGAAGCTTCTGAATGGGGAGATGATACGTCGGGGGAGGAATGTGAGGCGAAAACACGAACACTACAGGAAATGGAGAATTGGGCCTGCCTCCCTTAGGCCAATGGAAGTGAGAGCCGCAGCGGAAACCCAGTGGGTCAAGTTGTACACAAAGGTAACCAGGAGTCGTTGAACGTAAAAGGCAACCAGAAAGCGTTTAACGTCACGTACAAACCAGGTGGGGGATGCGGATATTATACTCATGCCAACACACAGGTGCAATGAGGTATTTGATAATTACTGACAGCCATGAATGGAAGATGAGAGACGTACAAGTGGCGCGGTGCTTGTGAGATACGTCCAAATAGCGAAATCTAAGAAGGCTGGGGCGCAAAGATGAGTGCCTAAAAACTTCTTGCTGGAGGACGACCAAGTGGCTGACCAGGAAGAGTCGAGACTACCCCGCCAAGGACAGCACCAAAGTCCTGCGCATTTCTGTTTGTATAGGCACGCACCTGAAACAGAGGAGTAGAATCCGGAAGCTTGTCCAACAGTATAAAATCGTCAGGAGTGCGTAAAATTGCCGTCAGATCATTGCCATTGGTATTTAAAATGATGCAGTGGCACACCACGGCATCATTTTAAGTATACCTATGAGACAATGGAGAAAGGGTTGGCAGGTACGTGAGAAGAGCTGTCTCCCAAAAAGGGACAGCATTGACGAATTCCGTTGCAGAAAGCTTCAAAAACCCCTTTTGGCACTAATCGAGCAGAGCAAGGGGACTACAGACTCCAACTCAGTTGGAGTAAAATGGCATCACGCAGCCGCTCAATGAGTCACAGTAACAGACTAAACTGGCGAACGAAACGACGTGCAAGAAACGTCCATATCACGAACCATGAGTGGATTTTAACCCTTAGCTTAAGGGGGATTCTAATTTTTTACGCTAAAATTACCACTTTTTTTTTTTTTGGCGTGTTTATTGACGAAACTATGCAATCAATTGATTTTAAAGTAGGTACATCTATTTATCATCGTTTCAGATATTTACAAATCAATTTTTAATAAGTTATATATATATATATATATATATATATATATATATATATATATAGGGGATGTAAGGTCAGGTGATGCGTAACATCACAGCCTCTCCTTGACAAATGTCAACCCCGCCTTCTCGTGGTGCATCCTGTTCCCACTAAAGGGCTCTGACGACCGCCAATAGCGGTATAACTATACCATCGGGATCAGAGGAAATGCTATCCCACACTCACCAACCCGCTTGGCCAGCGTGGTGAGTTATGGCCAAACACCTCCAAAATGACTCTACAACTTAAATCTTGGCCCTCAGTCTCCGGCAGCTGGAATGTACCTGGGTCAAGGCAGCGGCCAGTGCGACATGAAGGCAGAGGGTGCTAAGAATCTCGGAGGACCGGACTAGGCTGCCATTTGATGCTGACCTTGGCTACCTATAATGGACGCTCCCTATCTTCTGATTCAAGGCTTCTTGAATTGGAAGAGGAACTACAAAGGATCAAGTGGGACATCGTCGGGCTAAGTGAGGTAAGGAGAAAAGGAGAAGATCTCATTGAACTGAAAAGTGGACATCTCTTCTATTATCGTGGGACAGATACTGGCAGAACTAGTGGTGTTGGATTTATAATAAACAAGAAACTGAAGGATAAAGTGGTAGAAGTTGAAAGTTCCTCTGACAGAGCTGCACGACTCGTTATCCAACTATCGAGAAGATACCAGGCTCAGATTATTCAAACTTATGCACCCACCACAAGTCATCCTGAAGAAGAAATTGAAGAATTTTATGAGGAAATTCGTCATCTAAATAATAAAGGTAAGCAGCACTTGAAGATAATTATGGGAGATTTCAATGCAAAAATAGGGCAACGGCAACAGAATGAAACTTCAGTAGGTAAATTCGGTCACGGCAACAGAAACCAGCGTGGAAATACTCTCGTAGAGTTTGCAGAGGCAGAAGGGTTTTTCATCTTGAACTCCTTTTTCAAGAAAAAGCCACACAGGAAATGGACATGGAGACATCCAAATGGGACGACAAGTGAAATTGATTTTATTATGTGTAACAAAAAATTCGTCATCGAAGACTGCAGTGTGCTGAACAAGTTAAACACAGGTAGTGACCATAGATTGGTGAGATGTAAGATGCACCTCAACACTAAACTGGAACGTGGCAAGCTCATAAGACAAACAAAATGTATTGACATAACCAACCTTAAAAAACACCATAATACTTTCAAGTTGGAACTGAAGAACAGATTCTCTGCTTTAGAAGGCCTAACATCGGAAGAAGTGGATATTTCGGAAGTTAACAGAAAAGTAACCAAAGCTCTAATGGAAACAGCAACAAAATTAGCTGGGTCTAAGAACAAGTTGCATGTGAACAAATTATCAGGAAAAACCAAAATGTTGATGCAAAAAAGAAGAGAGATGAGGACAACTAAAGAAGATGTGACTTCCAAAGTGGAATATATAGAGCTATGCAAGACAACACGAAAAAGTATCACTGAAGACGTAAGGAAATTCAACTGTGAGCTAGTGAGGAAAGCAATTGAAAACAACCAAAGCCTTAAGATAGCAAAGGGACATCTCAGTAAGGGAAGAAAACAGATTATGGCTCTGAGAAAAGAAGATGGTTCTATAACAAGAAATAGAGGCGAAATTTTGACAAGAGTGAAAGATTTCTACTCCAAATTATATGAAAGGGATGATACATGTACTCCAGACATCATGAAAGGTACCAGAGTTCTTCCAGTCCTCCCAGCAGAAGTTGCTCATGCAATCAAGAACATGAAGCGGGGGAAAGCTCCAGGAGAAGATGGAATTACTATAGACATCATACAAGCAGCAAGTGGAGAAATTGAAACAGTACTCGCCCAAATTTTCACTCGATGCCTTAATGAAGGGAAGATTCCTGAGGATTGGAACAACGCTACAATGATCCTGCTACATAAAAAAGGTGACATTGAGGATCTCAGGAACTACAGACCTATCAGCCTCCTATCGGTGGTTTATAAAATCTTCACTAAAGTTCTTTCACACCGCTTGAAGGTAACACTGGACATGGCTCAACCGAGAGAACAAGCTGGATTCAGGAGTGGCTACAGCACAATAGATCATATCCACGTACTGAGAGAACTAATTGAAAGAGCGAGGGAATATGAACTTCCATTGTGCATGGCTTTTATCGATTATGAAAAAGCCTTTGATTCGGTGAAACCATCAGCAGTTACAATGGCTCTGAAATCCTGCGGTATTGAAGATGCATACATTAATATTATTAATAACATCTATGAAAATGCAAGTGCAAAGATTCGGCTGTTTGAAAATACAACACACATAAAAATTGGAAAGGGAGTGAGACAAGGTGACACCATATCTCCGAAGCTCTTTAATGCCACATTGGAAAATGTCTTTCAATCACTGAACTGGGAAAACAAAGGGATAAAGATTAATGGAGATTATCTAACCCACCTTCGTTTTGCTGATGACGTAGTCATTTTTGCAACTACCCCATCAGAGCTGCAGAGTATGATCCAGGAACTTGCTGACAAGAGTAAAGAAGTGGGATTAAAAATGAACTTTCAGAAGACAAAAGTGATGTTCAATGCTTTTACAAGAAATGAAGATTTATCGATTGATGGAGAAAAACTGGAGATAACAGATACATATGTTTATCTTGGACAGCAGATATCAAGTGAGGGTCACATTGATGAAGAAATTAATCGGCGTACAAAACTTGCCTGGAGAGCTTTTTGGAAGAAACAGCATAATTTTCAAGAGCAATATGCCATTATGTCTTAAAAGAAAAGTGTTTGATCAATGCATCCTTCCAGTGCTTACGTATGGTGCAGAGACGTGGACCTTAACTAAAAGAGACATACAAAGGCTGCAGACAACTCAAAGAAGCATGGAGAGGTGCATGCTTGGTATAACCAGGAGAGATAAGAAGAGGAACTCGTGGATCCGAAAAATGACGAGAGTGGAAGACATCATGATCAGAGTTAACTCTGAAATGGCAATGGGCTGGACATACTGCCAGAAGGACAGACCATAGATGGACAGCCGAAATTTTAGATTGGATTCCAAGGGACAGGAAAAGACCCAGAAAAAGACCACATGGGAGATGGGTGGATGAAATTCGTAAATATGCGGGAGTGACATGGAGGAGACTGGCACAAGACAGACCGTTGTGGAGGAAACTTGGGGAGACCTTCGTCCAGCAGTGGATTGATAATGGTTGACAATGATGATGATGATGATGATATATATATATATATATATATTAGAGGAAATGGTGACTTGTCAAACTCAAATTATCAATTTAGCTCAAAAAATTGATAATGTTTTTTGCTATTAAAAAAATATACATAACGTATCGCGTTTCTGGTGCATCAAACGATAAAAGGATGTTTGCTGAACTCGCAGTTTTACATTTGAAGTCGATCGATTCAATAGTTTTTGAAATATCATGCCAACCATTCGCGGAAAAGTTGTTTCGAGAAAAACACATTTAAAGTTTCAAGTACAGTTTACGGAAGTATATCGAGTACCTACAGTATTTTTCTGCTAATCTGCTATACCAGAGTAATACAGTGTTCCTTCCTGTGCTTCGTAGAACTCGTTTAGAGACATTTGCTCGCTTCTACGCCTTGTACGAGCGTCTTTTGTAGCCTAGAGGCTGCGTCTCGACGATCTCTGCAGACGCTGTTGGTCCTGCGCTTTGGCAAATATCTTCGTTTGCTCGCCAATAACAATTCTTATCATTGTCATCATTTTCAAGACGGCAGACAAACCTTCATTAAAAATGCCTGCTTCTACATTAGCCGCCATTTCGATGGCTTTTGAGCCACAGTGAAGATGTTTGGGCGCGAACCCCCCAAAAGTAGAATTGAAACTTTCGTTGTTGTTTTGAGTGTCACCACCCAAACACCTTTGCAGCAACTCTCTTGATGACAAATCGTTGAAAATCGGCTTTATATATCATTTTCGACATCTATATGAAGTGGAGGTTCGTGATTGAATTCGTCCAGAGTTTTCTCAGCTTCGGCTTTGCGACAGTTGCACAAACTCTGTGACCCACCTCACAGGACAATAACAGATTATAACTTGGCCAATCTTGACTTGAAATTTGGTACACATATTCTTAAGACCTGAAATAATAAAATAACGTAAAAAAATCGATTTTTTTTGTTTCACAAAAAAAAAAAAATGAGAATCCCCCCCCCCCTTAATACATTCTGTTTCCGCCTTTTTTCTTTTCTTCTTTTAAGTACGCGAGATTTCTGCACTTATTGTTTGTTCTTCATTTCTGGCGTTTTCAATTGTTTTAAATGTAATTTTTCGGCAAGAATGTTATCTACCGATAAGAAAAACAAAAAAGCAATGATTCGGTGCAAAAACAAGTTTTCCTCTCTCTGCGGGGGAAAGGTGATTAGAAAACAAAGATTGTAGAAATGACTGTTGATACAGCAGTACCTCGCGAGATCTTTCGTCGTATAAGAACTTAGATGTACCGAAAATACGCGGTCTACAAGATTAGGCGAATAAAGGAAAGATCAGAAAAGCAACTTTTTTGTTAAAATGAATTATAATTGGATAGAATTCGCCTAAATCAATAACAGTAAATGGTTGAAATCTGCAGTTAATAGCGTAGAATACAAACTACAGCGTACGAGCAAGCTTTCGCCACTCACGGGTGGCTTTTTCAGGCAGCAAAGCTAAATGTAAACACTAAATTAGAAATACAAAAAGTTCCAGAAGTTTTCAAAATTTTAAACACAGAATAAAATTAAAACTGCTTAAACAATGACATTGTCACGCGCATGTGACACTTGATGCATGATTTAGCGTTTCGGGATGCCCAGGATCGAGTGCCAGACGTAAGGCAACTCTATAGAGGTGTCTACATTGCAGACGTCGGGGTTAGACAGGATTTTTACTGTCTCTCTATAACCTAGGTGGCAAGAAATCCGAAAAGTAGCCCCATACACAACGGCTAGAGCCACAGCTTATAGAGAGACAGTAGAAATCCTGTCTAACCCCGACGTCTGCAATGTAGACACCACCTTACGTCTGGCACTCGATCCCGGGCATCCCGAAATGCTAAATCATGCATCAAGTGTTACATGCGCGTGACAATGTCATTGTTTAAGCAGTTTTTATTTTATTCTGTGTTTAAAATTTTGAAAAGTTCTGGAACTGTTTGTATTTCTAATTAAGTGTTTACATTTAGCTTTGCTCCCTGAAGAAGCCACCCATGAGGTGCGAAAGCTTGCTCGTACGCTGTAGTTTGTATTCTACGCCATTAAAAACGAATTTCAACTATTTACTGTTATCAACTTTTTTGTTGTTGTTTCGTAATTTAATGACCTAGTGAGCATCTAAGGCCTTCGTCTTCACTTAAGCATTTAACTAAGCCGAGAATCGAATTCGGCAAATAAGTACGTGTCTCCGAATAAAGCCTCGCGGCAGAGCGCGCCAAACATTATTCGTCGCTTGTCGGCAAATAGTGCCTGATCAAAAGTTGCTGGTAGTCTAAGCATCCAGTTTCTTGTTGGTACGCAGTCAGGGAAGAGTGTTTCTCTTGACACAAGCACTTCGACAGGAGAAAGTATTTTCCAGCTATTGTTATTTGCACGCTACTTTCCAACATCTGTGTAGTGTTTAAGATACAGTATGTTATGTTAATTAATTTCCTCTTAATTTTGGCTGATACGGATAAATAACGAAGAAATCGCATGTTGCTACTGTCAAATCCATTTTAAACAGGGAAATGGTAGGAATAAGATTAACATAGGCGAGCACGAAGAATATCAAACTTGCGCTCGGGTTAGAAAAGTCTTTCATTAAAAATAATGTTATATGCAAACAACCAAACAAGACAAATATTTATAGAAAAAATTAACAGCATTTACAAAGGTGGGTCCCGCCTCCTGGTAATGAATGACACACAAGCGTCGCCTCAAGCGAAATATGAAGAGTAAAGTGGAATAGCTACGAAGATGAAGAAATCACGTCAGAACATACAAGCAATGCGAAATAAAATTGTTTCCAATGTGTATGCGATCATTCTTCACTTATCTTTTGGCGACCGAACAACAAGGAATCGTTCCACTCAAGAGAGCTTGAGCATACTCGACTTGTAGGCGTACGTAAGGAAATGGTCTTTGAGGGCAGCGTCTGATCATAGGATCAGTCAGATGGAAACAGTAGATTCCGCGCTTAGTGAGGACAAAGATAAAGGAACAAAGTCGAGTAACTTGAGTTGGAGACTGAACAAGGTGGCGGAGGAAATGATAGTATTTGTGGATTTTGAAAAGAAAGCTGAATATTACCTGGAACAGCGGGGGCGAAATCTGCAGTAGAGACACAAGTAGATGTGTGAAACATCTCCAATCACGTTGCAGTACAAGCAAATCGGTGAGTCATAGGTTTTGAAGCTATGAAGTGTGGCTGGTACGTATACATTTTCGTGGAACCTCTAATGTACGTCATTATCCTTTTCCTTGTTTGGTAAATTGTGAGCAGATTTTCATACGGTAGGAAAAGAAAGAGAGAGAGAGAGAGACAGAGAGAGAGAAAGAGAGAGAGAAAGAGAGAGAGAGAGAGACAGAGAGAGAGACAGAGAGAGAGACAGAGAGAGAGAAAGAGAGACAGAGAGAGAGAAAGAGAGACAGAGAGAGAGAGAGAGAGAGAGAGTGAGTGAGTGAAGGCGAAAATAAGGATGTGAATTGTAAGCAGATTTTCATATGATAAGAAGAGAGAGAGACAGAATGACGGCGAAGATAACAACACCAGTCACTGGCGCTTTCAGTGTAGAAAAGTACGGAACTATTGTAAAAATGCACAATGAAAGGCATCATAAAATATACAACTGTGAAGAATCTGTGACCATCGTCGGTAAAATGGGTTGGTATTTGGCACGGTTTGCAGGAGGCGGATGAACAGCTGCTACAGGATCAAAAAATCTACATGAACAAGTTAACGCGACCTTCACTATCTCCACGACAGAACCGATGAATAAATGGCGAATGAGCAAAAAATTGTTTCTTCAAGGTCTGGGGTAGCAGATAAAAGTACCCTAGAAAAGGGAAGCGTCTGCCAGAGTCTGAGGACTTCTTGATAAAATGCACGAAGGATGGAGATCTATTTTTATCAGCAGATCAAAGGAGAGATGACGATTAAGAGATGAAACTAAAACATTCGTTGCCATGGTTGAAGAACAGGCAGTACTGAAGAGGTGATGTAGAAAGGCTGCGATGCAGAGAGCTGGATACTTTAAAGGCAACGGGGATAAGATTTAGTCCATCGTGTCTGAGCGGAGGTGATTACTGCCGACACTCCTTGAGTGCGGTTCCAGATAAACGTGACAATTCGCAGGGCAATATGTAAGAAATGCTGCGTGGCAAACATTAACTTGCAGGTGTGTCAGTGCACAGGCGTGACAAAAGCGTTTCCAAATACAATTCGTTCTCGTTATAAAAGTGAAACGTTCGGATGTCTCTCATCTTGGCAGGATAAAGTAGATCTTTTTTAAGGACTGCTTACTCAAGTCGTCCGTCCGCTCTGTGAAATGCTCAACTGAGAACGCACCCCAAGGCTATTCCAGAGTTGCCAGTCCTTAAGCTGGGACCACTGATTCCAGGAAAGGAACAGAGCCAGTGCCGTAGGTCACACACACTTCATCCGGGACTCGGATCCTCGCCAACTAAGACGATTAGCCACAAACCCGCGTCTTTGACCGTTCAGCTACCGCCGTGGCCCCAAACATTGTTACCTGAGTAGGTAAGCTGATCTAAACAAAGTCAATGCAATCAAGGTAGTGCATAGAAAACGCCAACGTTAATTTGAATAAAAAAACGTATAGCTGTTATATGTATGAAAAACTCATTTGTTGGTGTAAATATGAATACAAGAACACAAATGCAAGCTTTCACTTCCAGACGTGTGGCTTCATCTTTTACTTCAGACTCAGCTGCTTCCTGATGAAGCCACCCGTCTGATGGTGAAAGCTTGCCTTTGTGTTCTTACCATACAGGGGTTGGGCAGAATAATGTAAACACACCACGCTTAGAGACGTGACTTTAATGCACCTGCGTACGTCGCAATACGCAAAAGTATTCAACCCTTTTTGGTTGTAATAGCTTTGTTTAGAACTTCAAGGTCCTGTTTAAGTGCATTTGAAGTGTCTTGTTGCAAAATTTCTTTCAGGGTGACGACGATATAAGCGAACTAAACGGACTTCGAAAGAAAGCTAGTTGTTGGTGACCGGCTAGCTGGTGCCTCCGTGACAGCAGTCGCCAGGGTAGTGGGGGAATCGAGAGCTATTGTGTCTAACGTCATGACAGCATACCGTGTTCGTGTCAAAACCTCGTCTGCGAACACAAGAGCATTCCAGCCGACACAGAGGGATGGAAATAAAAGTGGCATACAGCAAAACGTAATACACCTGCCTGCGTACATGATACGTTAACATTCTCAGGTAAGCCACATGTTCTGCATATTTCGAAACAAGCTTCACTTTTATAGGCAAACCACAACACACAAACTTCAGCAACACAATTTTTTAGTTCAAGAACATTTTGCGAACAAAACGACTTCTTAACATCAAAATAGCGCATCTGAGTTCGATACCCAAAAGTTAAAAACGAAATCTGGCACATGATGTTTTCTTACTACGATGCACCTCATGAGTATCCAATCACTAAATCAACAACAGGGAGACGCACTTTTTCACGAAATACAGGGCAGAAAAATTCACCATATTGTGCCAACACTTTTATAATTTTTTCCTCGGGTGTTTCAATTGACCGTAGTTTTTCCTTCATCTGGGTGAGGCTTCAGCATGCACTCTAGGGAGAACTAAATCGTACAACTATGCAATAACATCTTCATCCCGAAAACAAATTTCAAAATAATTCAAGTTTTGAGCCGAAAATATACACTGGCACCTACCCAAGGAAACAACCATTTTCTTCGGGAGTCCATCAGTTAACAACTTTTCACGGTGCCAAAACCGAACAGACGTGGTATCGCCAGAGTTGTATAAAAATAAAAAGTATCTGCATACACAACCACTGCAACAGAAAACTTGCTGCAAAACCGGGAAGAAGGATCCACGATAACAATAGAATAAGGTAATTTTAAAAAAATTAGTGAAACAAATTATTATTAGAACATTACAGATTCCAATAAGAACAAATTAAGTACATGACAATTAAATGTGCAGCAATGTGTGCGAAATGGATCGTTATGGTAAAATATTGGCCTATGAACCTCATACAAACAAGCGACTAATTGAAGTTTTTATATCCAGAAGAACAGTTCTAATTAATGAACCTACAAAAATTATAAATAGCATTTTCAACAAATTAATTCAAAAATACTAGACTTACAAAATACATATGAACAAGATTTTAATTTAATTACTGGCAATTGCAAGTGGAACCTGGCAACAAAATTGAAACTGTTTCTGCAGAAACGAAACTTTTAATACAGTTCTTATACATTGAGAAAAGGCCTCGATACAAATCTAGAGGCCGGAAACGTCTGTAAAAAACAAAATGACTTAGAAAATGTGAAAAATTATTGAAAGATCTTCAAGTTAAAATAGAATTAAGTATATTAATCTCAGTAAAGCCTTGAGTAAGTGTTTTTATTGCTGTAAACAACATTTTTATTTTCTTATTTTTTAATCTACAAGCAAAAACTATCTGCAAAATCCGCTCATAATTTGAAAACTATCAGTACACGTCTACATTCTGGTACTCTGGGTATCGCTTCACAGTTGCTATGACGATTACGAAAGTTGAAAAAAAAGTTAATTGTATACAGAACTTGCATCAAAGTGCAATTCTGTTCACAAGAACGAAGTATTCAGATCCGCACTGGAGTGTGGTCGACCTTCTCCATCCATATCTGAACTGCTCACGTCAACAAATTTATCGTTCGACAAAACAAATATTTTTTCCTGCAAATAAGCCCCAGGGCAAAGACAATCCCGGACCCCAGGCGCCTAGAAAACTTTATTTGCATTAAAAACCGTAATTTCTGTCGTATAATCTGCAGATTATCTGTTAAAAAGTTATTAATATTAGTTATGTGGATAATACATCGGTAATGAAAAAAAAAATCTTTGGCAATTTAAAAAATCAGCGTGGAGGAGAAGTGTTACAAGAAACCGAAAATGCGGTAACAGGGGAAATGAACATTGCTCAGGGATAGAGGGCCTCCAAGAGATTGAAAGGATATATCTTTTTTATTTACAAGCATTCTGACAGAAAATATTGTGCAAAAAAGACGGTACTATTTGCGCTTGCGGAAGCCTACGTGCTGTGAGAAGCCAGCAGAGCTATTCCATAGCAGGTAATCATTTTGCGAATCTCGTTCGTTAGTTTTGCTGAGCTAATCGTATTAGTTATGGTTTTTGTTCGCTACATTCGGTTCAAACATAATCAAAAATGTGACAAATACTACGGATTGCCTTAATTTCAACGAATTTTTTAGGTCTAACTCATGAACTACGTACGGTACAAAAGCCTGGAATTTTGGTTATTTCTTAATTTAAAAGTAACGGAGAAGTACTTAAAAATGACAGTTGCTTTTTCAAGATAACGTTCGTTTCTCTTTTACTTATTTGGACTTCTGGGTCGACCCACCCAGAAGTCCAAACCGCGATCTTGTGAATCGAAAAGATTTTATTGATTTTATTAAGAAGTCCAAACCGCGATCCTGTGAATCGCGGCTTTTCTGTCGGAAATTACGTTTTAGATGAACACGACAGGTGTGGATTATACGACGATCTTTTTTCTTCTAAATTTCACGGTCTGCGGACACGCCGCTGAAAATTATACGAAGTAAAAAATTGTTTTTCTCAGAATTTCTTTTTTTGTTTGTTTGTTTGTTTGGAGGTTTAAACGACCACCGTGAGCAACTCAATGGGCTATAAGCAGTCGCCCGTCCCTAATTTAGCGCCACTGGCTCTAGGGAAGGGAGAGAGCCAGCGCCGTAAGACAAACACAACATCCACGCCTCACCGGAATTCGAACCCGTACCCATCTCGGACAAATGATCAGAAGCCAACGCTTAGGCCATCAGAATTTCACGTTGGATCTTATGATTTTTTTTTTTTCTGGATTTAATGGCCTGCAAACTATACAAAGGAAAATATGTTACTATGAATTAATAGGTACAAAATTTGACTTCCACAAATTGTATTTTAATAAAATCGAAATCTAAAATTTTAATTTTTTGAGAGCGGCAACTGGAAGAACGGAAATAGAAAATCATGGAGCAAATTGGAACTTTTAAGTGGTTTGGGTTAAAAGAAAAATTTGACATTACTTCATCACTTTTCGTTCATGCTTCTGGGTTGACCCACCTGAAAAAATTCTTTAAAAAACCTATTCTTTCAAATTTGACTTCAAATTATTCGTTCAAAAGAAACTATTCTTTCAAATTTGACTTCGTTTCACGTAGCTTCTAGATCTAGAACAAATTTGTCGAGCCCTGTATAAGACCCAAATGAGATAAACGTCATTTATTGCCCTATTAGAACTGAAACAAATAGCGCGAGTTCGTTATTATCTGCTTTGGCGTTTGATTTTTCAGTTAATTAAATATCTATTGCAGCAAATGGGAATTTGTTTAACTCTGATCACAATCCTGTACCAGGCGTTGGTTTTCGGTGCTATCCGTTGTGTTACGGGATTAAATTCTGCGCTGGCATTACTTGATAGCATTATGACAATACTATTCCACATGGGCACATGAATAACTATAATTCTCTTCGTGTGAGCTTGGATATTCTATACCAGCAATACAATCTTAAAGAAAAAAAGAGATACTGGCAAGGGAACAGGGGCGGAAAAACGTGCGACAAAACAATATTTATGTCTTACTTGCGTAACTTGAAATCAGATTATCTATGCGCAAGGTGAACGCCCAAACCGTTCGGCCTATACGAACGGTTTGGATGCTAATTTCCCCTGCAGATAATCTAGTTTCAAGTCAGTCATGAGACAATTGAATGTACATTCTCTTCAATCCTGGTTCGATCCCTGCACTGATGTTCAATGTTTAAAGAAGAAAAAAGAAAAAAGGCAGTAGAGAACTGTATTCCTTTCGGTGCGAGGAATGATAACGATAATGACTTCACTATTTCACTTGGATATGCATTTAGGCACTCATTTGTTATGCATTTATTTATTAACACCAGTGCTTGAAATGGGAATTTTGAAGTGCCGGTATGCTCATTATTTAGCTAAAAAAATCATCTGGAAAAATACCTACGCCAGGTCTCCAAAACTGAAAAAGGAAAAAAAAAAAAAAAGCATCACAGGAAAAAAAAGCCTTTGTTTGGAAATGTAATTGACAATTCCGTGGAATACATTGCATTACAAATCAGAAACAACGGCGGTCGCTTTCAGTTGTTTGATTTCTGGATTCAGCAGGCACTACTTATGTTACACTGAGGACTGTGGGGTTCTTGTTACAATGAGAAGTCTCTACTCCGAGACCAATGGATCAACGAGATTTCTGAACCTTGGCTAATCATTTTGATTCCGCTGGACATGAACCCAGAACTTTAAAGGTCCCTAGCTGAGAAGACACAGCCCTTTTCCAATAGGGACTTTCATGAAGTAGAAAGTCGGGCAGTTAGAATCTCCGCAATCAGAATGAATATTAAGTCTTAAATTAATTACAACCTCACCATCTTCAAAAAGTGTATACTTATTGCTGTAAAACTAAAATTTGTGTTTAATCTGTTACTCTCAATTCTTCATTCTACAAAGAAGCTTTCAAATTGAATATACGTATTAAATTAATGATATAATACAAAATACAGACATCTTTAGTGGGATGATCTGGGGCTTGGGCAAGATGTGATCATGCGCTATGGGTAGTTTCATTTCCATCCTTTGAAGGATTGAACTTATATAGCTCACGTGTACACCTCTCCCCTACCCTCTTACTGTTCCCACACAGCTACTTCGCAAGGGCATGAGGCACATAAGGTTTCTGTGTTTAAGAATGACCGCTCTGAAGGAATGAACTTATGGCTCATGTGTACACCACTCCCCTACTCTTTACGGTTCCCACACAGCTATTTCTCAAAGGCACGAGGTACATAAAGCTTCAATGTTTAAGAATGCTAGCTTTGAAGGATTGAACTTATAGCTCACGTGTGCACCACTCCCCTACCCTTTACGGTTCCTACAGAGCTATTTCTCAAGGGCACGAGGTACATAAGGTTTCTATGTTTAAGAATGCCCGCTTTGAAGGATTGAACTTATGGCTCATGGGTACACCACTCCCCTACCCTTTACTGTTCCCACACAGCTATTTCGCAAGGGCATGAGGCACATAAGGTTTCTGTGTTTAAGAATGACCGCTCTGAAGGAATGAACTTATGGCTCATGTGTACACCACTCCCCTACTCTTTACGGTTCCCACACAGCTATTTCTCAAAGGCACGAGGTACATAAAGTTTCAATGTTTAAGAATGCTAGCTTTGAAGGATTGAACTTATAGCTCACGTGTACACCACTCCCCTATCCTTTACGGTTCCCACACAGCTATTTCTCAAGGGCACGATGCACATAAGGTTTCTATGTTTAAGAATGCCCGCTTTGAAGGATTGAACTTATGGCTCATGGGTACACCACTCCCCTACCCTTTACTGTTCCCACACAGCTATTTCGCAAGGGCATGAGGCACATAAGGTTTCTGTGTTTAAGAATGAGCGCTCGGGCCGCGGGTGGCGTAGTGGGCAACGTTCGTGACTGCCACGGAAAGGACCTCAGGTTCGATCCCAGGCAGGTATGAACGCTCGATCCGCTAAATACATGCCGTGCGTCGGATGGGCACGTTAAGCCGTCGGACCCCGGGTACTGGTCCCCCGGTAATAAATAAGGGCGTCTTCCTCCCCCTTTCTACTTCGCTTCCGTGTCACTTTCCTATCGGGCACTCTACCCCAAATCTCCTAGTTTCCTATTTCTAAGGGTTGTTTAAGACCTGAGGTCAGACACTCCTTTCCTAAAATGCGCTACATATGATATGATATGATCTGAATGAGCACTCGTGAGTCAGGGCACAAAAAATATTTTTTTTTGCAGTTCCCACTACTAAAATTAGTGGCCGTATGCAAATTCCGGGTAAAAAAAGTGCCGGCATGAAATACTAGGGAAAAAAAGAAGTGCCAGTGTGCCATAGCGGCGTATACCGGCCCATTTCAAGCACTGATTAACAGGATGGATGGAACATTTCGTCGAAACACCCCCTTAAGATAGCTTTTGTTGCTTTCCTTAATAATAAATAATGCGGTCAGGGTCACGAGCTATGTGCAGAACACTCTCGACCGCGGAAACCCAAGACCTACTCCAAAGCAACAGATTCAGGTCGATTGGTTTCGCGACTGCCCTTGAAGTGGAAACGGTATCATCTCTACGATCCACATTAAACAACCTTTTAAGCAACGCCAATCCACAGATTCTCCTTCAACAAACCTGTATGGGTTACAAATGACACAGGCGCAAATTCTCACCCAAATGTCAGTTTTACACAAGGTCTGATGCTTCACTATGAAACGCGGGGAACGACGCTCACAGAACGAGTTAAAAATCAGATAACCTTATTACCAAATCCACTTTGCGAGATTTCTCTTTCAAAAAGACGATAACTTTCCTCTTTAACTTATGATTCTGCTGGCGTATACATAAAAAAATCCTTTGTTCATCAAGTACTGCTCCTAAATATGGAGCTGATGATCCAAATCAGCTTCTCATGCTGCTGTGCGAAACAGACCATTTATTCCCCCAGATTATAATAACCACTCGGCACTCAACTCTTACATTTCAGGAGTTCCACACTTAATGAGACAGAATTGATCACGGTCAACCCGGTAGACGGGTCGGATTTTTTTTTTTTTTTTTTTAATCAGTTAAAAGAAAAAGGGTTAGGCCATGTCTTGAAGATTTAGCTTTTTTGCAGGTGCAAATGAAAATGAAGAGCGAATACTGACATAACCAGTTGTTCTTTATATTTCCTTTATATACTACTGATTAAAATTAGCAAATAAAATGAAATATAATTTAGCAAAAAAAAAAAAAAAAAAAATCAAATACCCTAGAAAAAGGTCATTTCCTCTAAATTCCTGATTTAAGAGAATTTCATTTAGATCTCTAAGAGAGGATGCTAGTCTCTCCTTTCGCCATACTCTTTTAAGAACTTTACCTCCCCTTAAGAGGGTGATGGGCGATGATAATCGTAGAGTAACACAAAAAAGAACGTGGAAATGCATCATGAACCTGGCGCGTTCAATTACAGCTGGAAACATCACTATCATCAACCATTCTTAATTTACTGCTGGAAGACTGTTTCCCCAGGTCTGTTGTTGTCTTGCAGAATTTTTTTTTTTTTATTGGAGGTTTAACGACCACGTGAGCAACTCAATGGGCTATAAGCAGTCGCCCGTCCCTAATTTAGGGTCACTGGTTCCAGGGAAGGGAGAGAGCCAGTGCCGTAAGACAAACACAACATCCATGCCTGACCGGGATTCGAACCCGGACCCCTTACGGACGAATGATCAGAGGCCAGCGCCTTAGACCACTGCGCCACCGGGGCGGCTTTGCAGAATTTTCTTCCATGTCATTCAGGCATTCCTTCGAATTTTATCCACCCATCTCCGATGTGGTCTTCTGGGTCTTTTTCTGTCCCTTAGTATCCATCCGGTCAGGTACTTCCGTTGTTCAAGCAATGTATCCAGTCCTTTGATCCATTCTTGCCATTTTTCAAATCCGTGAGTTTCTTTTCCTAACTTTTTTGGTTACACCAATCATGTCTTTCTTCATGCTTATTTTAGTTGTCAACAGCTTCTGCATGTCTCATACTTAATAAAGGTCAGCCTCTAATCCATAATTAAGAACTAGAAGGACGCATTTATTAAATACTTTTCCTTTAAAACATTACTGTAAATTGCTGTGCTTCCTCCAAATTCACTCCTTTTTGTACATCTGCTAATTTCTTTTTTTGAACGTGGCCATCGCTTCATATCTGTTGTATAAAGCAAATGTAGCTGCGTCAATTATTTCTAAATTTGCCCCATCAACCTCTAAAACTTCAGTTCTTGTAAAAAGCATTGCACAAGACATATAAGTTCAACGTCTGAAACGGGCTAAGAATCTACAACCCCCTGAACGTTAATGTCCGGAAGGAGCTTTTCCACATTAAGATATGCACAGAACTCCAGTGTACTGAACTGAACCTGAATCAATTCCACATTCATAAATAATAATAATAGTAATAAATAAAACCGTACTCTTGGGACGTTTCTGAGATAGGTTACAGCTACCAAGAAGGTCACAGATGTCACTCAAGCGAAATCTTGTAACTAACTGACGTCACACGTTGCCCTCCGAGCTGAAAGTTTCGCATGCGTAAGCTGCTTTGTGATCTTTCAGCTCGTGTGTGGTGTGACCTCTAGCCTCCGTAAAGACCTACCTGCACCTGAAGAAATACATTTATTCGATTCCACTGGTACCATTTTCCGAAATGATGAACTCCCTATTATTTGCAATTTTTTTTTCGGCACTCTTTTAATACGCAATTTAGATTATCAACGTGGACAAAATGGGACCAAACAGCCAAAGAATGAATCTGATGAGGAATGGAGACGTGACTGGAGAGAAACTAAAATCTTTCCACGATATTAATAATAATAAAATGGTGCCCCTTCACCAAGCGATAAACCAGAGTGACAAAAAGTACACAGCCCTAGACCTCTCTACATAGAACTTCGAGATCAGAGCTAGGGAGCCAAAAGAAGAAACTTGGGGCAACAAAGTTCTACATGGATGATACTATACAACGATTTGTAATCCGACCATGTGGATAAAACTAACTCCAATGCAAGGCTAACAAACGGATCACTGTTCCCCGAGACCGAAGTTCCTGATGGCTATACAAGATCAAGTTGTGAACACCAGAATCTATCAGAAGCATATTCTGAAGAATACGTCAGTGAAAAGAGACACATGTCGGCAATGCCATTTAGCGTCAGAGACCATCCAATATATCCCAGCAGGGTGCAGAGTCCTCACACAAACAGAGTGTGAGGACTCTGCGCCCTACTGTGATACAAGCACAACCAAGTCTTCAAAATCCTTTTCCAGAAACTGGCAAGAACGCACAACTGAGCCTGTCCCCAATTGCAAGCATGAGCCAACAACGCTCCGCTCCTACAGAACAACACACAAAAGATGTACTGGGGCAGATCGATCAGAACAGATAAGACTATCCCCCACAATCGGCCCGACATCGTCTTGGTCGAAAAGGAGAAGTAGTCAACATACCTCTTTGACATAGCCGTGCCCAACACATCCAACATCCAGAAGATGCACGGAGAGATGTCAAAGTAAAACGACCTAAGATACGAAGTTAAGGAAATGTGACACTGACATAAGGAGAACGTCACCACCGTCCCCATAGTAATATCAGCCACAGGAGTTGTACCTAAGACCATTCACAGCTCTATACAGATAATAGACCTTCAACCTAACACCTACATGGAACTACAGAAGACAGCTCTCCTGAACACTTGTAGGATAGTAAGCAAGTTCCTGGGCAATTAAGAAATACTATATATATATATATATATATATATATATATATATATATATATATATATACTTAAGAGCATAGCCGAAAAACATAAGAAAAACTTAAGAATTTAAAACGAAAGTTGCAAAATAACCTGAAGATCAAAACGCGCAACG
The DNA here is from genome assembly GCA_039090855.1 of Macrothele yani. NCBI lineage: Eukaryota > Metazoa > Arthropoda > Arachnida > Araneae > Macrothelidae > Macrothele > Macrothele yani. Next base: position 16,221,461 of record CM077028.1, read on the forward strand.
CAGCAGTTATGAAAATTCAGAATTCACATTCTATTAAGAAGAGACTGAAGCAAAAAAATTTTTTGACTCATACCAAGTACAACATAGAAAAGGTTATGTATTGACCGGTGTGAGTAAAAAGAGAAAAAATAGAACAACTGAATGTAGAAAGTGTCGAGAATACTGAGCCTTAGCTTTATCAAGGACCAGCAAAAACTCTGCATTTTCTCACTTCCACAAAGACCTATTTGGAAATGGGTTTCTGCAAAGTCATAGATGCAAGTAATAAGCCCACCAAAAAAATTTTTAAAAAATATATATATATGTCATAACCTCCTCAGAGTTGTATGACCAAGATTTAGTTAGCAATTTAGATATATATATATATATCAGAGGGACAGACCATCGATAGACAACCGATATTCTAGACTGGATTCCAAGGGACAGGAAAACACCCAGAAGAAGACCACATGGGAGATGGGTGGAAGAAATTCGAAAGTATGCGGGAGTGACATGGAGGAGACTGGCACAAGACAGACCGTTGTGCAGGAAACTTGGGGAGACCTTCGTCAAGCAGTGGATTGATAATGGTTGATAATGATGATGATGATGATATCATCATCATTATCAACCATTATCAATCCACTGCAAGACAGACCGTTGTGGAGGAAACTTGGGGAGACCACTGCTTGACGAAGGTCTCCCCAAGTTTCCTCCACAACGGTCTGTCTTGTGCCAGTCTCCTCCATGTCACTCCCGCATACTTTCGAATTTCATCCACCCATCTTCTATGTGGTCTTCTTCTGGGTCTTTTCCTGTCCCTTGGAATCCAATCTAAAATTTCGGCTGTCCATCGATGGTCTGTTCTTCTGGCAATATGTCCAGCCCATTGCCATTTCAGGGATTTAACTCTGATCATGATGTCTTCCACTCTTGTCATTTTTCGGATCCACGTGTTCCTCTTCTTATCTCTCCTGGTTACACCAAGCATGCACCTCTCCATGCTTCTTTGAGTTGTCTGCATCCTTTGTATGTCTCTTTTAGCTAAGGTCCACGTCTCTGCACCATACGTAAGCACTGGAAGGATGCATTGATCAAACACTTTTCTTTTAAGACATAATGGCATATTGCTCTTGAAAATTATGCTGTTTCTTCCAAAAGCTCCCCAGGCAAGTTTTGTACGCCGATTAATTTCTTCACCAATGTGACCCTCACTTGATATCTGCTGTCCAAGATAAACGTACGTGTCTGTTATCTCCAGCTTTTCTCCAGCAATCGATAAATCTTCATTTCTTGTAAAAGCATTGTACATCACTTTTGTCTTCTGAAAGTTCATTTTTAATCCCACTTCTTTACTCTTGTCAGCAAGTTCCTGGATCATACTCTGCAGCTCTGATGGGGTAGTTGCAAAAATGACTATGTCATCAGCAAAACGAAGGTGGGTTAGATAATCTCCAATAATCTTTATCCCTTTGTTTTCCCAGTTCAGTGATTGAAAGACATTTTCCAATATGGCATTAAAGAGCTTCGGAGATATGGTGTCACCTTGTCTCACTCCTTTTCCAATTTTTATGTGTGTTGTATTTTCAAACAGCCGAATCTTTGCACTTGCATTTTCACAGATGTTATTAATAATATTAATGTATGCATCTTCAATACCGCAGGATTTCAGAGCCATTGCAACTGCTGATTGTTTCACCGAATCAAAGGCTTTTTCATAATCGATAAAAGCCATGCACAATGGAAGTTCATATTCCCTCGCTCTTTCAATTAGTTCTCTCAGTACGTGGATATGATCTATTGTGCGGTAGCCACTCCTGAATCCAGCTTGTTCTCTCGGTTGAGCCATGTCCAGTGTCACCTTCAAGCGGTGTGAAAGAACTTTAGTGAAGATTTTATAAACCACTGATAGGAGGCTGATAGGTCTGTAGTTCCTGAGATCCTCAATGTCACCTTTTTTATGTAGCAAGATCATTGTAGCGTTGTTCCAATCCTCAGGAATTTTCCCTTCATTAAGGCATCGAGTAAAAATTTGGGCGAGTACTGTTTCGATTTCTCCACTTGCTTCTTGTATGATGTCTACAGTAATTCCATCTTCTCCTGGAGCTTTTTCCCGCTTCATGTTCTTGATTGCATGTGCAACTTCTGCTGGAAGGACTGGAAGAACTCTGGTACCTTTCATGATGTCTGGAGTACATGTATCATCCCTTTCATATAATTCGGAGTAGAAATCTTTCACTCTTGTCCAAAATTTCGCCTCTATTTCTTGTTACAGAACCATCTTCTTTTCTCAGTGCCATAATCTGTTTTTCCCCTTACTGAGATGTCCCTTTGCTATCTTTAGGCTTTGGTTGTTTTCAATTGCTTTCCTTACTAGTTCACAGTTGAATTTCCTTACGTCTTCAGTGATACTTTTTCGTACTGTCTTGCATAGCTCTATATATTCCACTTTGGAAGTCACATCTTCTTTAGTTGTCCTCATCACTCTTCTTTTTTGCATCAACATTTTGGTTTTTCCTGATAATTTTTTCACATGCAATTTGTTCTTAGACCCAGCTAATTTTGTTGCTGTTTCCATAAGAGCTTTGGTTACTTTTCTGTTAACTTCAGAAATATCCACTTCTTCCGATGTTAGGCCTTCTAAAGCAGAGAATCTGTTCTTCAGTTCCAATTTGAAGGTATTATGGTGTTTTTTAAGGTTGGTTATGTCAATACATTTTGTTTGTCTTATGAGCTTGCTACGTTCGAGTTTAGTGTTGAGGTGCATCTTACATCTCACCAATCTATGGTCACTGCCTGTGTTGAACTTGTTTAGCACACACTGCAGTCTTCTATGACGAATTTTTTGTTACACATAATAAAATCAATTTCACTTGTCGTCCCATTTGGATGTCTCCATGTCCATTTCCTGTGTGGCTTTTTCTTGAAAAAGGAGTTCAAGATGAAAAACCCTTCTGCCTCTGCAAACTCTACGAGAGTATTTCCACGCTGGTTTCTGTTGCCGTGACCGAATTTACCTACTGAAGTTTCATTCTGTTGCCGTTGCCCTATTTTTGCATTGAAATCTCCCATAATTATCTTCAAGTGCTGCTTACCTTTATTATTTAGATCACGAATTTCCTCATAAAATTCTTCAATTTCTTCTTCAGCATGACTTGTGGTGGGTGCATAAGTTTGAATAATCTGAGCCTGGTATCTTCTCGAGAGTTGGATAACGAGTCGTGCAGCTCTGTCAGAGGAACTTTCAACTTCTACAACTTTATCCTTCAGTTTCTTGTTTATTATAAATCCAACACCACTAGTTCTGCCAGTATCTGTCCCACGATAGTAGAAGAGATGTCCACTTTTCAGTTCAATGAGATCTTCTCCTTTCCTCCTTACCTCACTTAGCCCAACGATGTCCCACTTGATCCTTTGTAGTTCCTCTTCCAATTCAAGAAGCCTTGAATCAGAAGATAGGGAGCGTCCGTTATACGTAGCCAAGGTCAGCATCAGATGGCAGCCTAGTCCGGTCCTCCGGGGATTCTTAGCACCCTCTGCCTTCATGTCGCACTGGCCGCTGCCTTGGCCAGGTACATTCCAGCTGTCGGAGACTGAGGGCCAAGATTTAAGTTGTGGAGTCATTTTGGAGGGGTTTGGCCATAACTCACCACGCTGGCCAAGCGGGTTGGTGAGTGTGGGATAGCATTTCCTCTAATCCCGATGGTATAGTTATACCGCTATTGGCGGTCGTCAGAGCCCCTTTATATATATATATATATATATAAAGGGGCTCTGACGCTCCCCTTCCCCCCGAAGCACGATATTTGCTGCTTCGGTGCACGTGTTCGCTCTTTTCCGGAGTTGACAACTCAAAATTATTGTTGATCTTTTAGACTGGAGTCGCGGGGCATTAAATGAGGCACTACCACAAAAATCAGAAAGAGTGCACCAACTTCCTGAAAACGCGTTTTCTCACTACTTTTGCTTAAACTTTCTCGCCCCCTCCCCTATCATGGCACACAACGAATCCGTTCTTATCCCAAACTGCCGCCCCGGTGGCGCAGTGGTCTAAGCGATGGCCTCTGATCATTCGTCCGAACGGGGTCCGGGTTCGAATCCCGGTGAGACATGGATGTTTTGTTAGTCTTACGGCAGTGGCTCTCTCCCTTCCCTGGAACCAGTGACCCTAAATTAGGGACGGGCGACTGCTTATAGCCCATTGAGTTGCTCGGGGTGGTCGTTAAACCTCCAATCAAAAAAAGAAACAAAAATTATCCCAAACTTTTTTTTTTTTGTTTGTTTGTTTGGGGATTTAATGACCACCGTAAGCAACTCAGTGGGCTATCAGCAGTCTCCAGTCTCTAATTTAGGACCACTGATTCCAGGGAAGGGAGAGAACCACTGCCGTAAGACAAACATCCATGCATTACTGGGATTTGAACCCGGACAAATGGTCAGAAGCTAGCGCTTAGACCACCGGGGTGGCCTTATCCCAAACTAGGATACCAATGAAGCTCGTAAATGAGCATACGTATTGTCATTGTGAAGAATTGCAATGATGCTGTTTATTATGAGTAAATGACACAAGGCTTTTCACGCTCATTGTAAGAAGTTCGTTCGCTAGTTTAAGGCAGAATCCAGCATTTATTGTCAGTCTCTGATAACGACAGTGCGTCATTACGTTTGATAACATGTAGAATCGGTTAGCTCAGCGATTTCTTTTGATTTACGTGGAGTTCCGATACAGCAAACTTTCACTTGTTTACTCTGACAACGCGTGACGTATCATCTGCTTGAAGAGAAATTTTTTCTTTATCACAGTGTGAAGTACTTTATTTACAGCAACCTCAAAAAGAACGGGTGAATTTCCAAGTAAGGCTTTAATTACACTGATTGTTTAACAACGCAAAGTAACTTGACGTCTACACTAAAGCGATATCAGATTCAGGGCTCCTTAGCGCAATATCAAGGCGCACGGATTTTTTTTTTTTTTTCATTATTATTAACTCCAATATAACACGTGTCCCATACGCTTTACAATGCTGATATCTCACTCAGGACTTCTAAAACATTTCTCCGTTGAACGCAAAAGATACAAAGTAGAATCATACGATGTTTCTTTTGCTTCCATAGCTCTAACTGCAACCACGAATTTCCTCTTCCAAGAGGGATGTCACAAAAATGGGTTTGAAAAACACATTCTGTGTGATTTTTTTTATGAAGCATAAGTAAACTTATTTACCCAATTCGAGACCGGTAGTGATGCACTGCATGCATTGGGAGAATGATATATATTTGCCACCCCCAAAAAATGCGGTCTCTAATAGTATAATATTGCGCAGTTTGTTTTTTTCTTTTTTTCGTGATGCATACGTGACAGGAACATAATAGAGCACACGCTAGTCGCAGACGATGTACGCCCGTTCAAGGTAACATACGTTCTCAGCTGTCTCATTCATAGCTTCCTTGTTTCCACAGAAACAACACGGCAAATATTTTTCCTTCTAGCAACCATTCCTTTTGAAATTTCGACAAGACACCAGCTACTGAAATTCGGACACAAAAAAACATCATCTGCCAAATCTTAAAATGGCTGTTTCTGGATGCTTTACGGCTAAAACAGCTATTTCTTTAAGGTATATTAACAGCATTTATCTTCGAAGTGTATAGTCCCATACGATTATTGGTTTCTGCATAACATTTTTTTTTCTTTTCTTTTTTTGCATCAACTTTACGCTTGGACCCCCAAAACGTTTTGTAATTGTCAGTATTTTAAGTTTACTTCATCCAACAAGCGCCATTTCTCTGGTCGCCTTCCAACGATCGAATTCCGCCTACAAAAATATGGGGCAAATACAGAGTAATTCAAAATGATTGTCCCGATTACAAATGACAATAACGTGTTTATGAAGATAAATAGACAGCTGATATCCCTACACAAGAAAGAAGGAAGTTTAGAATTTTATTGGAACCTACTACTACTGTGTTGCCATGGTCTTTCAAAAATTCTTCCGAAAAAGTATGGTCTCGCTAATTCTTCCAAACCGTTGGATTGGTCGTTGTGGACAGGACGACAGGGTTTTCTGCAAGTGCCCCCCCCCCCCAGGTCTCCGGATATTACTCCTTGTGACTTCTTTTTGTGGGGGTATGTCAAAGACCATGTGTATGGGACACCTTTGCCAAGAACATTGCAAGAACTAAAGATGCGCATTCAGCTTTCACTCGCATCAGTGACTACGGACATGCTTCATAATGTATGGCGTGAAATGGATTACTGTTTAGATGTTGTCCACGTGACCCAGTGGAGTCACATAGAACATTTGTAAGGTATGGAAACAAAATTCTAAACTTCCTCGTTTATTGTGCAACAATGTGATCTCTGTATCTATGTTCATAAACCAGGTATTGTCATACAAATTTTGAAGATGACAATCCGATTTTTGGCGTAAATGTGACAAGGATGGTAAATCAGATAATATCCGAAAACTTGAAAATTTTCATCGTCCTGGAGCGGGACTCGAACCCGCGTCTCCCAGAAAACGCCCGGGTATGCTAACCACTACACCACCCAGAACGACCAAGTTTCCGATCAATTTGAATTTAACCATCACAGGATTCGATAGTCGAAGCAACCGGCATTCATGTTTAGCGAATCTGGAAGTTAAGAATCTTATCCCGTGTTTGCCCGGAGAAGCAGATAAATCATGAAATATATCTGGGCAACCATTTTGAATTACCCTGTATATTTACGCAAAAGGTATTAAATTATATAATGTTGTTAACGATAGTCCGCATAACACTTCGTGCGTAAGCAAGACCTGTACCATTAACCAAAAGTGAACAGGATAGGGAAAGAAATTCCCGTTCATTCACCAATCCACCTGATTAGTGAATTATATATTAGGTGTACAAATAAGTTTTAAAGTGCTTTTTGTGTGACGTATACTGCTAATTTACATATCCAACAGTCTCCCGCGTTGTTGTCATGTGACCGTAACTGGTCCAGAGTATAAAATGCGACACAGAAGTTTTCCCAACAGTCGAACGCTCTTGCACATCGGTAGGTGAAAGATGGCAAGCGATACTGCATTTATTCGACACTGCATACGTTACGAATTTGATCAAGGAAAAATTTGGTTTAGAGGGTTTAAAGCAGGTGATTTTGATGTTAGCGATCGAGAACGTAGTGGCGCCCCACAGAAGGTTGTACATGAGGAACTGCATGTATTGCTGGATGAAGATTCCTCTCATAGGCAAAAAGAACTAGCAGAACAAATGGGGGTAACTCAACAAACCATTTCCAATTTCCAATCGTTTACGCGCAATGGGAAAGATTCAGAAGGAAGGAAAGTGGGTGCCACATGACCTGAGCCAGAGGAACAACAATGAGCGTGTCATGAAGTGTTTGAATATGTTGAATAAACACAGAAAGTCTTCCCTGTAGAAAATCGTTACGGGTGATGAAAGGTGGATATGGTACGACAATCCCAAACGCAAAAAACACTGGGTAGACCCCGGTTAAGCAACGACTTCGACACCGAAACGCAATTCACTCCAAGAAAGTTCTGCTGTGCATCTGGTGGGATATGAAGGGTGTGCTCTATTATGAACTATTGGAACAGGGTCAAACTGTTACTGCTGATCGCTACAAGCAACAATTGCTGCGACTGAACCAAGAAATCTATCGGAAACGTCCATTCACAGGCGAAGGATTGCGTCCCGTGAAATTACTGCATGACAACGCTAGGCCGCATGTCGCGAAATCGGTCAAGGAAATGTTGTTTACGCTTGGCTGGAGCACCCGGCGTATAGTCCCGACATAGCCCCTTCAGACTATCATTTGTTCCGATCGATGCAACATGGTTTGTCTGCTGTGCGATTCCGGACATGTGACGAAGTGCAAAAATTGGTTGACGACTTCATCGCGTCACACGACGAAGTATTCTTCATGGCTGGAATCCGTCAGCTGCCCGACCGATGGCGGAAGATGATAGATAATGACGGCGCATATTTTGATTCGTAAAGGTATTGTTGTTTTCTCTCAAATTACATGTTGCGTTGTCTTAAAACACTTCAAAACTTATTTGTACGCCTAATACATATCCACTAATTACGTGGATTGCTTGCGATCCACGAGTGTCACCATGGAGCATGAAACAGGACCCCCACTCACCTCTCTCGATGTTTAACACAATTCCCGTAAGTATCCGAGACTATGTAAGAAATCGCCCGTTGCTAAAAAGAACCCACTAGGGTGTGTACTGTGACGTCGTTCGTCCTGCGACGTATCCCAATGGCTCCATCCACCGTTCTCTCTCTGTGTCTTACAAACTATCCTATCGTGAGTAGCTAGACTCTACATACCTACTTCTGTTTCCATCTCCTGCCTAAAAGCCCGATCAGGCGCAGCTGGCTTGGTGTATAAACCTTCTCTGTGGACGGAAGTCCTACAAGCATATCAGTTATGTGCGTCGATCCACACGGGTGACACACACTATAACTATGGCACCTTAGAGAAAGAGAGAGAGATCTAAGGCAGGGAAAAATAATGACCCGACGACGCTGCTAAGGTGTACTGTGACGTCAGTCGCTACTGCGACGCATCCTAGTGGTTCCATCTACTGTTCTCCTCTCTCTCTCTAAGGCAGGGAAAAAAATCTCTCAAGAACTAGGCAGCGAATCCCAGCAGCTACGTGGTATTAACCATTTAAGCGGCCGATGTACCAGAAACAAGTAATGCCCCACACTTTCTGCGCTCCGCAAAGAGAAATGTTCACATAGCGGTCGGGGTAAAGGAAAGCTACAGTAAAACAATTCCTTTCCCGATCTCACCTCAATATTTCTGATCTCAAACCTGTCGCAACCAACCATCACCAATGCCCATCATAGATAGCCCCCCTTGGTTATACGAGCTCCTTTCTAGTCTTCTGTTATTTGGTCCATGATCCAAGGAATGATGGGGAAGGGCAAGTACCTCTGACACAGACATCATGCCACTGAGTCGAAACAAGGGATTCAAACATCTCTCTCTCTCTCTCTCCTTTCTTAGGATCTTAGCTATTATCACAGCTTTTTCAGTAGGTTATCAGACCGTATGAATTAATGTCAATCATCCCCATAAATTACCACTTTGAATAAGAAAGCTAAGAGGAAAGCAACGTTTCTTGATGCGCAGGTTCACTCCAAACCGTGTTTAGCCCACACATTTGACAGTGAATATATTCGTTCGAGCTGATTTCAGCCAACAATTAACTCAGTTGCAATGAGTTAACTCTAACCCCGAGTTAACTCCTTGCAACCGGTTAAAAGGGGGAAAGAAGAGAGAGAGAGAGAGAGAGAGAGAGAGAGAGAGAGAGAGAGAGGAGTTTCGAAATGTGCGAAAATGCTGAAAATGTTCTAAGTCCAAAAAACTTTAAAACTTCCGGTGTCAGTGTCAATGACGTTCGCAAATTCATTTTCGCACAAGGCCAGCAAAATTAGAAAAAAAAATTGTTTCCAGGTGGTGACGAATGTAAAAATTCGTCTGAATATACGCCGTGCCTCGAGTCAAGACCGTCGAGAAAACACAAGTCCGTGACATTAGAGAGATGAGTTACCACTTTTAGTGACGTCGCGCGAAAACCAAGGCTTCTGATTGGTTTCCAACGCTGTCGTGTGTGACGTCAAACACGACACCGACGTAACAACTTGCGTAACATGAGAGTGACGTCACAAACGGAGGTAACTCATCTCTCGAATGTAATGGCCTTGCTCGAACGAGCACGTTAAGCCAACAGCCCGCCGGTTATAAATAAGGGCTTCTGTTCTTCCGCCCCATACTCCCTCTCTCTGCCCAACCCACCCCAAGAACCCACAAGGACGTCGTGTGACATCAGTTGCTCTTGCGACGCATCCTTGTGGCTCCTTCTACTGTGCTTTATCTGTCTTATAAAGTATCCTGAGAATTAACCTAATAACTTCTAACTACTGCCCGAAAATCTGTACAGGTGCAGCTGGTTTTGAGTCTAAATCTTCTCTGTCCTCCAAGAGCTGTTGAATTCAGAGTTACCTTGCTTGGGTGCGAGTGAGATTATATTGGAGAAAAAAATAATAATCCAAAGGCCCTTTTCTGGGCATTTTGAGTGAAAAACTGATGTTTTGAGGATTCTTTTCGGTGCTTTATTTCTCTAACCAGGAAAAAATCCCTTAGAAACTAGGCGAAGAAATTCAGGTTGCCCCGGTGGTGCAGTGGTCTAAGCGATGGCTTCTGCTCATTCGTACGAGAGGGGTTCAGGTTCGAATCCCGTGAGGCATGGATGTTGTATTTGTCTTATGGCGCTGGCTCTCACCCTTCCCTGGAACCAGTGACCCTAAATTAGAGACGGGCGACTGCTTATAGCCCATTGAGTTGCTCAAGGTGGTCGTTAAACCTCCAACCAAATAAAAAAAAAAAAGAAAAGAAAGAAATTCCAGTACCTAACTGGAATTAAGAGAGGGGGGGTCGAAATGTGCGAAAATGCTGAAAATCTTTTAAGTCCAAAAAAAAAACTTAAAACTTCCGGTGTCCATGACGTTCGCAAATGCATTTTCGCACAAGGCGAGTAAAGTTGAAAAAAGGAAAAAAATCCAAGGGCTCTTTTCGGGGTATTTTGAGTGAAAAACTTATTGTTGTTTTGAGGATTCTTTTCGGGGCTTTATTTTTCCGGCTCCCCCGTTTCCTTGCCCTTTTTTGCTTCCTGGTGCCTGGGCTGCTCTTCGGTGTGAGGCAACAGGTGAAGTATGTAGGGCATCTTAGAGCTTAATCCTGTTAACCCTTTAACGCCCAAAACGCCCGTACATACAAGCAACCATAGCCGCCTGAAACGCCTGTCTAGAGTGAGTACAGGCGTTCCATGCGGCTGTACTAGATCCATCACAAATGTTGTTAATCAAACTCCGAAAAATCGGCAGCTTTTCCTATTCCGATTCCGAACACTGTACTAACCGAAAGCCGGTCCTCGGGTTGTATATATAGTATATTGCTCTGTGAACTTCACCTGCGCCACCGTTCGGTCTCCAGGCGCGCTATTTCTATATGTTGGGACTGGTCATAATGGAATGGCTCATCATTGTATATTGATAATGAAAAAGGCTTTTGATTCCGTGAAACGAGCAGCAATTATGATGTCTTTAAATTCGAAGGTCTTGAAGATGCATACATTTGCATTACTACACTGGTGTGCAAATATTAAGGACGAAGAGGAGAAATTAGCATAACAGAAGAACGAGCAGGCAGAACGGATGGAAAGACCACTTAGGAGATAGACTAAAGGGTTCGGTACGGTAGGGCATGCGCATATTTGCAGCATGACGTGGGGGGGGGGGTATCGGAAGGGTATAAAGCGCACGGGAGGTGTACGCTCAGCAATTCGGTGAAAGCTATTGCAAGGTGTACATCGGTTTGAACGACGTCGAGTTGCTGCCACCGTGTGATATGGCCAACAGGCAATACAGCAGACGACATCTGGATGACTTTACCCGAGGTCGCGTCATTGGGAAGTTGAAAGAAAGTCGAAGGGTGACTAGTGTGGCCGAGGAGTTCGGGATCGCTCACAGCATCGTTTCATGAGCTTGGAGAGCATTTCAAATGACAGGAACAGCTGTCCGAGAGTTTAGCAGTGGTCGTCTACGAGCAACCACGGCGGCGGACGACCGGTATATTGTCCTACAGGCGAGAAGAGACAGACGGCAGACAGCGGGAGAAATCGCATGGCACATGCAACAGACAACTGGACGTCCGTTATCGCGTTTTACCGTGGCCAGGAGGATGCACAAAGGTGGTCTATTTGCACGACGACCAGTACGGTGTGTGCCATTAACGCCAGCTCATCGGAGACGGCGGTTTCTGTGGTGCCAGGAACACAAGAACTGGACACATCAGCAATGGGGTCGAGTTCTCTTTACGGATGAGAGCCGATTTAGTCTGACGAGCGATTCTGGACGTATACACATCTGGAGAGAGCAGGGAACACGCAATCACACCTCCAACCAGTGGCGGCTCGTGGTAGGAAAAATAGGTGAAGAGCTACAAGAGCAATATGCAAAGATATTTACTGTCTTCAATGAAAATCAGTTAATGAGAACTTACCTATTTTTTTATATATTAGATCAATTCTTCTTCCCTTTAAAGATGGAAATTTGTCGATTATGTCGTCAGAAAATGGCTGTTTCTTCGTGACATCAAGAAAATGTCTTTTTGAATAGAAATATTTGCCAAAGAAGCAAGTTTATCTGGAGAAATAGTGTTTAGTAAATTTGTATTCTTTCAAGGCAAGAAAAACTTCTTTCCACTGAAACACTTGCAGATGCAATTGTTAAAATTAGGGAAACCAATTTATAAGCTTCTGTAAAAATACCTTTATCTCCATGAAGCACTCGAAGAAGTTCATGAGTCGATATATTCCTTAATTTTTTATCAGCATATACAAGACTCAGGTCATCTTTAAGGCGCTGGTTTTTAGTAAAAAAATTTCCGTTAAAATGTTGTAGATTTTCAAACGCGTGAGAGGGAAAGCATGAATTAAATTGGTCGAATTTGTTTGTGTCAGCAAGCCAGGCACTATCCAAAATTTTGTCTAGCATTTTGTATAAAGCTTCTGACGTTCTATCTTCAATCACACAATGGAAACCCAAAAATCGCTCAACTGATATACCTTCCGAATCAACAGATCTTATTATTAAAGAGCACTCGGAAGTCTGGTTATGTCTTCCCATCTACTTGAATATAAAAGCATTGAACTTCATTTATTTCATTTTTGACGTGATCGTTTATATATTCAGAAATGCATTCAATTAATTCGTTTTGAATAGTTTTTGAGTCACTTGTGAAGACATTTTTTATCGTTTCGTATTGATTTAGAATTTTTAAAGGAGTTCTTGATATCAACAGTGAAAGCAATTCCTTGAATTTCTACGATTTATCGAGTCAATGCCTCCGTCATGGTCACGGAATGCTAGTTCTTGTTTACTCATGACAGTACCGCATCAATCATTGTCTGCAGGAAAAGTCTATTTAAACGAACGCTTTCGCTGAAATGCATTTTCAAAAGCCTAGCATTCTCCCTCGGGACATCGGCAATGGTATTCTGATTCTTTTCAAAATTATTCAGCATTAATTAGCATTTCAGGTGTTCGCTAGAATCGCCACGTTTGTGAAGTGACCGTTTTATATTTAAGAAATCTGAAAATTGTCATTATTCCACGCCGAATTTTATTACTAAAAAATAAGCAGGGCCAACAAAATAATTTTTGTAACACACAAGAGCTACAAAGCCATTTATATTCAGTAAGCCAACAATTTTTAAAATTATTATTGTAAGATTTGCCGCTCTTCTTGATTTCTTTCTTGGCGACAATTGTCAGTGAATCCGTTGGTCGTCCTTGAAGTAAAATGTCTCTTTTATTTTCATCTTTCCACCGATTGAATGGAGTTTGCAATAAATTACAGACAATGTCGTTCACAGGATACATACTGAAAACTAAAACTATCAGTTAAACTGTACACGAAACTAAAGTAACTAATGAAGTTTTTAACAAACAATCACAAAACTAAAAAAACAAATCTCTTTTGGAAAGTATGTCCCGAAACACCGCAAAGAAAAATCCCTATAGTGGATTGCCAAGGGTTCCCGTTCCACTGCGATCTCTTCGGAAGGTCACGACTTCAGGTGCAGAAGCTTGGCGTCTCAAGCTAAAACACTTCACTTGCCCGGCAGATAGGGGAGGGTGACGTAACTGTTACCATGGCAACTCCAACGAAAACTGCAGACTTCCAAGCATTTTCATTTCAGCTTTTCACTTGAACTGCTTTGCATATAAGGACTTGTTTTCCGTATTGAACGCGCATTGTGAATTGATATCTAATCCAAACTTTGGGTATTTTAGCACGCAATAAAGGCAAAAAAAAAAAAAAAAAAAAAAAAGAATATAGTATACGAAATTATTAAATAAAACCTTATTTCAAATAAAATAGGTGAAGAGGCACTTCACCTACTTCACCTGAAAAGCCGCCACTGCCTCCAACATCATCGAAAGGGACCGGTTTGGAGGTGGCGGAGTTCTCGTTTGGGGCGGTATCATGCTTAGTAGCCGTACTGACCTCCACAGCTTCCAAGGAGGTTCGGTCACTGGTGTCCGCTATTGTACCGAGGTTCTCCTGCCTCACATGCGTCTGTTTAGAGGTGCTGTGGGTCCTGAGTTCCTCTTCATGGACGACAACGCTACAGCTCATCGTAGTGGCTGTCGCAGAGCTGTTGGAGAGTGAAGATATTCAACGCATGGATTGGCCCGCAAGGTCCCCGGACCTAAATCCAATCGAACACGTGTGGGACCTTCTCGGGAGACGCTTGGCAGCACGTCACCAGCCGCCAGCAACGATTCCGCAGCTGCGATTGGCGCTACAAGAGAAATACGCCGCGATGTCTCAACAGCTCTTTGACAACCTCGTCCTCAGCATGGACTGACGTTGTAAATCCTGCAACGCAGTCTGGGGTGATCATATCCCCTACTAAAGACTGGATTTTTCTTGGCAGCTGCCTGTCACATGGACGTTTCTGTCTTCTGTCCAGTTGTGCTGGAAGCTACCTTTTCAATAAAGTGCCTTTGTATCCTTTGGATTCCTTGTTTGGACGGTTTTGCTCACTTGTCCCATATTCTTACATCTTGGGGATCTTATGGTATTATTTGAGTCGATGTGGAGCACTTCTGCACGACGTTACATTCGAAAAACCGTCTCGTCCTTAATTTTTGTACGCCAGTGTATTATAGCATCTATGCAAATGAAAAGGTTAGGCTATTTGAGGATACAACACCAATAAAAATTGGAAAGAGAGTGAGACAACAAGTTATGACACTTTATCTCCTATACGCTCTTCAATGTCACATTGAGAAATGCCTTGCAATCATTGAACTGGAATGACAAAAAGATAAAATTAATGGAGATTATTTAACAAACCTACGCTTTGCTGACGACACAGTCATTTTTGCAAATACTCCTTCGGAGCTGCAGAGTATGATCCAGGAACTTGCTGACAAAAGTAAAGAAGTGGGCATAAAAATGGACTTGCAGAAAAAAACAACTGATGTACAAAGCTTTTACAAGAAGTAAAGATTTAGCGATTGATCGAGTAATTCTAGAAGTAACCGATGCCAGCATTTACCTTGGACAACAGATATCAAAGAAAGGGCCACGTCGAAGAAGAAATTAATATGCGTATAAAAATTAGTTGGAGAACATTTGGAAGAAACAGTACAATTTCCAAGAGAAAGTGATCATTATATCTTAAAAGAAAAGTGTTTAATCAATGCATCCTTCTAGTTCTTACTTATGGATCAGAAATATGGTCCTTAACTCTTAGAAAAGACATCCAGAGGATGCAAGCTACTAAAAGAACCATGGAGAGGTGCATGCTTGGTATAACAAGGAAAGAAAAGAGGAACCCATGGATCAAGAAACTGAATGGAGTTGACGACATCATAATCAAGGTAAAATCCCTGAAATGTCAATGGGCTGGACCACATTGCTGGAAAAACTGACTACCGTTCGGCATTGAAAAACTAGACTGGATTCCAAGGGGCAGGAAAAGACCCACAAAAAGACTATGTGGGTGATGGGTGGATAAAATTCTAAAGCATGTGAGAGTGACATGGAGGCTGGCAACGACACAAAGTTGTGGAAGAAACTTGGGGAAATCATGCAGCAGTGGACTGATAATGGTTGGATTATATACAGTAGCAATTCGCTTCATAAAGGAGTGATTGCGGGAGATATGTAACTATTAAAAGCTACATTACCAAAAATTTAGCCTAACAATATCCATACGAGGGATCCCTGCTCGAATTTTACTAGGGACGATCGAAAAGTAACGCACAGCATTTTTTTTCTCTTTGCAAGGTTGCAGTTTGGCAGACGAGTTTCAATAACACGCTACAGACCGGTTTGGCTGGATCAAATGTCGCCGTGATGGAAGACAATGTGAACGACGGCACAAAGATGTCGCGTCCGTTAGCGTCGTCTACGAATGAAGAGCAACGCAGTGTAGTCCGATTTTTGTGAGCTAAACGGAAAACTCCGACAGAAATTCATAAAGATATAGTCGAAGCGTATGGTGGTGATTGCCTGAACCACGGCAACATCTCCAAATGGGACAGTTTCTTTGCAGAGGAGAGCGGCAACTTTGCCGATTCGCCACGTTCCGGTCGACCTGTAACCGCGTCATCACCTGCCACTGTGAGAAGCATTGTGGATGCAATTCCGAGTGACCGGCGGATCTATCTATGTACATTGACACAGAAGTTCAACATTTCGTACGGTATAGCGTACGATATTAGGCATGAAAAATAGCAATTTCACAAGGTCAGTGCGCGATGGGTGCCTAAGAACTCGACAGACGACCAGAAGGGGCAGAGAAAATTGCGCAATTTGGTTGGAAGGTGCTCCGGCAACCACCCTACAGTCCGGACCTGGCTCCTTCGGACTTGCATCTGTTTGGTCCCTTGAAAAGATTCCTGGGAGGACAACGATTCGATTCGGCTGACGAAGTCAAATCGTTTGTCCGCAGATGGCTATACGCCCAGAAAATGGACTTTTATGAACAAGGTATACTAAAACTGGTACCACGCTGGGATAAATGTCTCGAGCGTCTCGGTTTTTATGTTGAAAAATAGCTAAGAAATGTCTATACGCCCAGAAAACGGACTTTTATGAACAAGGTATAACTAAAACTGGTACCACGCTGGGATAAATGTCTCGAGCGTCTCTGTTTTTATGTTGAAAAATAGCTAAGAAATGTCTATACGCCCAGAAAACGGACTTTTATGAACAAGGTATAACTAAAACTGGTACCACGCTGGGATAAATGTCTCGAGCGTCTCGGTTCTTATGTTGAAAAATAGCTAACAAATGTAGTTTCACAGTGTATATGTTTTGTTTTGCTTATTTATTAAACTGTTGCCAAAAAAAAAAATAGTGTGCGTTACTTTTCGATCCACCCTAGCACTGTTACCAGCTAACAACAACGCCTTATTTACGGGAGATAACGTTTCTAACACTCAAGGCAAAAACATTTTCTCTCAGTGGATTTACGAGCAGCCTAGCGCTTTGTTTAAAGATTACTCGCGATTTATTTTTCTTCGTCTGAGCCACCATAAAGGATTTTTTCGTTTAATGGAAACTCAGACTTGGTCATGAATATGGAAAAGCTCGAAAAAAAAAATAAACAAAAAGCAGCAGCAGTTGATAGTTGAAGGCTGTTAAACAGTTGTTTACCACACGGGTGATATCTGTCATTTCGGTCACGTATTTCATGCGCTTTCATGGACCTTAGACCGCCTGATAGCAAGCAGTAAATGTACAAATGACGTCAGAGACTGACATTTAATCAGCGATTGTAATAAGCCGTAAGGCATGTCAAGGTTTACCTGCTGTGAAAAAAAGAATGAAATACGTGCGTCTAATGAGCTTCCACATCACAGGAAACAAAAGCAGAGCTACAAAGAACGCATGAATGGAAACGGATTTGTGAGTGACAAAACGTACTTTCCACGCAGCACCCAGCTATCTGTTTACCTAAGCGGCATGAGATTTCGTCCAAATGAAGGGTTAAACGCAATGAGAGCATTGAAACGCGCGTGTCGGATGATAAGAGATAATGCCAAGGCAAATAAAGATTAATTTCATGGCTCTCACAATCTTACTGAGAGTTCGGCTTGAGAAAAAAATCAAGTATTACACTTGGATCATCTGACAAATTTAGGACGTCATCAGCAACATGTACAATATCCTCGTAATATTTTTACGAGCAATGTCTAGCGTATGTCTTTTTTTCTTTGCACATTTCTTCTTAAACTGTAACGGACAGAAATTTCCTTGCTTATTCTCTATGTCGTCATCATCAACCCACTGCTGGATGAAGGTCTCCCCAAGTTTCTTCCACAATGGTCTATCTTGCGCCAGTCTCCTCCATGTCACTCCCGCATGCTTTACAATTTCATCCACTCATCTCCCAAGTGGTCGTCTTCTGGGCATGTGTACATGCCAAAGACGTTTTGAAATTAGCGTCATCCCTATTTTTGAGGAATTGTAGGTCTTTTCTTCGAGTCTGAGTCGTTTTTTTCCGAGGGGGAGGGGATGATCGCACCAGGAGCAAATATAAAATATTATAGCGGGCGATGAAAAATGGAAGTTATTGAAATCTAGCAGAACAAAAGTTAATGAAAAATAGAAGAATAAAATCAAATCATTTTTTCTAATGTACATTGGCGCATTTTTTTTTCTCATGTAAGTCGTATTTTAGCCAAAAACATAAAAAAAGTAAACACTTTCGAGGAGGGGGCAAGGCCCCCTTTAAACCCCCTCTAAATACACATACTTTGAACGACTCAGTTCCCTTAATTATCACATTGAAGCTTCTTGTACGAATTCCTAGTTACCGCGATGACTCGCTGTACGTGACATGTCAGGCGTGAACGAGCAGTGGAAACAGGCCCCCACCACAGCGGAATGGAACCATCCACAAGTTTTTCGGGTATTACGTCACAGAGTTACTATAAATAGCTAGCACGTGTGTGAAGAACAAGGTTCAGGCGTGCTTTGTTTGGACGTAACGTGGCTTGCAAAAGAAACATGAAGACGCCGGATTTGAGAGTCATCTTCCTGTATGAATTTAAACTGGGTCATTCTGCAGGAATTGCAGCTCGAAACGTTAACAAAGCCTTTGGGGAGAATACAGCCAACGAACGAACCATTCGGCGATGGTTTGTGAAGTTTCGAAGCAGATATACGGACCTGCGAAACTAAGCACGTGGTAACCGACGACCTGTTGCTGTTTCTGACGATGTTCTATTACGTGTGCTTGAAGCGGACCCCCGAAAAACGTGTCGTGAGATAGCGGCAGACGTAGGTGTCAACCACACGACAATTGTTCGGCGTCTGGCTGCGCTGGGTAAGGTCGAAAAGCTGGACATGTGGCTGCCGCATGAGCGGACAACTGCCAACAAGACTAGGCGTTTCAAAGTATGCACGTCGTTGCTTGCCAGGAATAAACAGGAACCTTTACTGCATCGAATCGTCACCTGCGACGAGAAGTGGGTCCTTCATGATAATCGGAAACGATATGCATGGTTAAGCAAGGCACAGCTTGCTGGACGGCATCCTAAGCCACCACTACACACCAAAAAGATGATGCTCCTTGTCTGGTGATCCACAGCCGGGATAATTCATCGGAGTTTCTTGGCAAGAGGCCAAACCATCACTGCAGAACGTTACTGTGCTGAATTACACCAGATGCACCGGAAAGTGCTGCAGAAACAACCGACTTTTGTCAACTTCTACTCCAGGACAACGTCCGCCTTCATGTCGCACTAAGTGCCTTGGTCTATGCAGCACAGCCTCATCCTGCCTATATCCCGGACTTGTCTCCGACCGACTATCATCTGTTTAGTCGCCTGGATCACTTCCTGTCCGGGAAACGGTTCACGACAGACAAAGTTCAACCTGCAGTTGACTTCTTCGGGTCCAAGCCACAAGACTTTTTCGTTCTGGGATCATGGCCTTGCTAGACAGATGGCAACTCTGTGTCGTTGCCGAGGGGGGTTATTTTACCTAGATAAGTTGTCCTACTTTTCCGTTCTCGCCGTCCACGTGTGCTGGTCCTTTCTTTGCCGGACATTTCATTCGCCGCACCAACCCAGAACGGCAACCACGCATGTTTGACCCAGAGTTATAGTTGGAAGTATCTGCCTTTTTATGATAATGGTAATTTGAGAATTGTTCAAGTCCCTGACATCTAGAAAACATTTCTCATGCTATTTTAATGACGGAAAGTTTAACAATGGTATAGTACACCAAATTTTAACTAATTTCTTTTAACAGTGAAAAAAAAAAAAAAATACGCAGAAGTCGAATAAAACGTTATGGAACTGCATACGTATCGAAATTTATGAAAGTATTTTCAGCCGGATTCCCTTCCCCCAATATTTGTGGTCTCCCAGGATTTCGATAGGAAGAACCACAATGGAGTGATTAAAACGTGTATAACGCTTTCATTGATAAAAAAAAATGCGAAATTCGTTGAAGCACATCACGCGCGGCGATTCATCCTATAATTAAACGCAGATTCAAGCCAGACTAAAAGGTTTTGCTAATCAGCTGCGGTGGTTTTGTTTTGATTTAGGACGTCAAACATCTTGGTCAAGTTCCCTGCCCTAATAAAAGGGAGCACAGGGAGAAGCAGAACTGAACAACACAGATGCTTGCCAAGGAGTCCTTGAACACATGGCAGGTACTGCACGAAAAAAATATATATATAATAAAAACAGTTTTGCTTTCTTCCAAGTCCCCCCCCCCCTTTTTTTCTGGCATTCATCCAAATAGTTTACGACGCCCTCGCCGAGCTCATCCTCGAAAACACAAAGCAACTGCATGCTAAATGTCCTTCACGTACCGATGACGGCTGCGGTCTAGCGAGGGGCTTCCATTCACATCTACAGCAGATTCTTCGTCTTTTAAAAGGCCACCTTAACATTTTCCGACATTTTTGCAGTGAGAAAAAAAATCGAATATGCATACCACACATAGATTTATTATGCACATCCAACTAGAATCAGCAGGTTAATAACACTCTTAATAGTTAACGTTTTTAAAAGTTAATATCCCCTGAGCACGATAATAAAATAAAAATAAAAATACTAAGGAAATTGTGTACTAACGATATTACACATATTAACCCTAATTTCTAGAAGGAATTCTCTAGTATGACGAGAATGAAGTCGCTACGGATAGACATTACCGCATGGAATCCTGCTGGTACATATAGTATTTTATTTCTTGTAAGTCTTCATTTTCTTCTTAGCCTGTTGGCACCCTCCGCAGGGTATAGGCCTCCTCCAGTTCTTTCCCACTTACTCGATCCTTAGTCTCAATCCACCTCCAACTTTTTCTCTGGCGCTCCCTTCGTCTCTTTCCATCTCTCATTTGCCATTCTGTTATTAACCGTGTCCATCTTTCAGTCTTGCAACATGCCTAGCCCATCTCCACTTTGATTCTTTTATTACTTTCATAATATCTATTATTCCTGTTATTTCTCTTATAAATTCATTTCCTACTCTTGTCTCTTCTTGTTATTTCCAACATTCTTCTCTCTAACTTTCTTGCTGATACTCTTATTTATTCACATTGTCACTCTGTGATACTACACGTTTCACTTCCATAAGTAAATGTGGGGTACATGCGTTGAAGATTTTCCTTTTTAAACACAATGGAAGATTGTTGGTTAAATAGTTTTTAAACCTATGCTCTATTACCTTGGATAATTCTTCTATTGATTTCTCTATTTTGTCTTTCTTTAAAACTGATTACTTGACCTAAATAAATGTGTTCATCTAATTTTTCAGGGTAAACATCCAACATGCATCCCTTCATGTTGGATGTTTTACCCTGGTGGTGGTGGTATCTACCAACAGGAAAACGTGTCGTGCCAAATCGCCAAGGGGGTGCATAACTGGTTACCGGAACATGACAGCAATGTCTCCATTCTCCCTTGGCTGGCAAAACCGCCAGACCTCAATCCCATAGAGCATTTGTGGGTCTATTTGGATCGATAGGTCCAATGTGCCAGCCCACAACCATGTCATCTCCAGGACCTCTCTGCACTGTTGCAGTCTGAATGGGCATGTGTGCCTTGGGCAACCTTCCAGGGCCTCATTGCATCCATGCCACACAGTCTTGCTGCTGTTATCCGGGCCAAGGGTTGTTATTCCCATTATTAGATAGGTAGTCATATTCTGATACGACTGTGTATTCACAAGTACCTCCAGTGATGGGGCAATGGATACTGTCGACTTGGAAACCAAACGCCCTCATGCTATTAATTTTCATTTATGTCATTAGTCTTGTTTATGCCAAGTGCTCAATGAAGCATTGCAAAGAAGAGGATATGGAGGAGTCTTAACTTTTTGGTGGCAGAAGGAATTCAGGTGAGGATGTGAAAGTGGTTTGTTGAAGCCCCATGGTCACTCGCTGTAAGGTTCCTGTGAACATAATTGCAGATGTCTTCACATAAGGTTGATAGTTCAGTGTTAAACATTTTAATGTTTTGCAGCCTAAAAGCCACTGTGCAGTGAATTTGAACTATGCATGGGATCAGGGGCACAGCCACAGGGGTGCTTACAGAGCTTCTGCCCCTCTTGGGAGCACTATTTTGCACTCATTTTCATTCCTTGCATTCAGTGTTCGAATTACCGAGTGGTCCGCTGGCCATTGGCTAGTAAAAATTCCATCAGACACCTTAAATATTTATGCTACAAGCCCAGGTAGCCAGTAAGATGTTCTAATAATTAATGACTTCCTCTAATTACTTCAGTATTATAAATACGGAACAGGAATTATAGAGAATAAATTTATTAAGGTACTTTAACTATCAAATTTTCGATCTAGACAATAGATCAAAGTTCTTGCATCTTACTACTTCCACAGGTCTGGCGACCAAGCCTGATGGATTTTCCATCCAGTATGGTCGTTGATGTTGCCACCTTGTGTCTTGTAAATTTCCAGGGATTCCTTTTATTTCCGAATAATTGCGTGGGATTGATGTTTGATTACTTGCAAGGACTCCCAGTTTGTTGTATGTGCTTGTCTAATCCTGTTTTATTTGAAATGTTCCTTATTGCTGCTTTGTGTTCATTAATTCTGGTGGTTAACCTTTGTCCTGTTTCTCCTATGTATGGTAAACCACATGAACACTTGATTTTATAAATGACTCCATCCTGGAGTAAAGTATTTTCTTTTCTTTGTTTTAGGAATGGTAAGTATTTTTTTAATTTTGTCATTTAAACCTTGAGCTAACCTAATTTTATATTTAGTGCTGATTTTCTTCAGTTTTTCAAATAGTCCCTTGTGGTAAGTGACTTTTCTTGTGAATAAATATTCAATTTTCTCTTTATTATTTGTAATGCTAGTTTTGTTCCTAGTAGGATTTTCTCCCAGTAGTTCACGAATTTCTCTTGAAGGGTAATCATTTTCTACTAAGATTGATTTTAATTTATTTTTATGTTTCCCCTTAGCTTCTGAAGATGAATTCAGCTTTTTCTTTAAATTGTAAAGATACTTGGCGTGAACTTCGATAACATCCAGAACCTTCTCTTTGTGCCCTACACCCTTCTTTGTACCATTTCCTGCACACTCTTATCATGACAGACACACTGCACTCTACACGACATACTATCTCCCAGAGGGAAGACATTGCAGTCTCTCATGTCGATAATCTGTGGAACCTTCCTAATAAAATAATATTCCCATTGTGGCGCCTTCCTAATAAAATACCCGAGTGAGTTCCAGCTATCCTTACATAGCCAGTCTATTGGAGGAGGAAATATACGTTATCAGTCTCACCTTAATCAGTACAAAAGACATTTTCATATTCATTAGGTTTGCAAAAGCCAGAGAGGGAATAGCAGAACTGTTTAAGGAAATCGCTGCTACCCAGGACTGCCTCTTCCAGGTGGTGATGAATGATGCAGTTCCTTCACCAACAAAGAACTCTCAAGGAAAGGAAAGTTCCCTCTCAACTCGATCACCTGATATTTGAGCAAGAACGTGTCTACAAACTCATATAATGCATTGTAGATACCATTTTTCATTCGAAAATGTTTTCAATGTAAATATCATCATCCCTGCAATTTACTGATGTTCTACAAGATATATCCTTTTAAGACATAAATTTTCATATGTAATATCACACTTATAGGAACAATACAGTTTTGTGACAAAAAGATTTTCATATTTATTTTGAGTATGTATGTGTCCCCAAATGATCTGCTGATTTGGGGACACCCCGCCATTTTGTCCTCAAATCAGCAATCCAAAATCTGGTCACGTTAGATACACGTGCACCTATGATGCAAAAATTCAAATAATTTCTGCAACACTACCTGATCCGCACATCCTGTCAAAGTCATAGCTCGACTCTTTTCCAGTGCTCTGTCTGCATCAAGAAATTGAAAAGCATCAGTATATCATATATATATATGATAGGAAGAGGAACTACAAAGGATCAAGTGGGGCATCGTGGGGCTAAGTGAGGTAAGGAGAAAAGGAGAAGATCTCATCGAACTGAAAAGTGGACATCTCTTCTACTATCGTGGGACAGATACTGGCAGAACTAGTGGTGTTGGATTTATAATAAACAAGAAACTGAAGGATAAAGTTGTAGAAGTTGAAAGTTCCTCTGACAGAGCTGCACGACTTGTTATCCAACTCTCGAAAAGATACCAGGCTCAGATTATTCAAACTTATGCACCCACCACAAGTCATCCTGAAGAAGAAATTGAAGAATTTTATGAGGAAATTCATCATCTAAATAATAAAGGTAAGCAGCAATTGAAGATAATTATGGGAGATTTCAATGCAAAAATAGGGCAACGGCAACAGAATGAAACTTCAGTAGGTAAATTCGGTCACAGCAACAGAAACCAGCATGTAATTACTCTCGTAGAGTTTGCAGAGGCAGAAGGGGTTTTCATCTTGAACTCCTTTTTTCAAGAAAAAGCCACACAGGAAATGGACATGGAGACATCCGCATGGGACGACAAGTGAAATTGATTTTATTATGTGTAACAAAAAATTCGTCATCGAAGACTGCAGTGTGCTAAACAAGTTCAACACAGGTAGTGACCATAGATTGGTGAGATGTAAGATGCACCTCAACACTAAACTCGAACGTGGCAAGCTCATAAGACAAACAAAATGTATTGACATAACCAACCTTAAAAAGCACCATAATACCTTCAAGTTGGAACTGAAGAACAGATTCTCTGCTTTAGAAGGCCTAACATCGGAAGAAGTGCATATTTCTGAAGTTCACAGAAAAGTAACCAAAGCTCTTATGGAAACAGCAACAAAATTAGCTGGGTCTAAGAACAAGTTGCATGTGAACAAATTTTCAGGAAAAACCAAAATGTTGATGCAAAAAACAAGAGAGATGAGGACAACTAAAGAAGATGTGACTTCCAAAGTAGAATATATAGAGCTATGCAAGACAGTACGAAAAAGTATCACTTAAGACGTAAGGAAATTCAACTGTGAACTAGTGAGGAAAGCAATTGAAAACAACCAAAGCCTAACGATAGCAAAGGGGCATCTCAGTAAGGGGAAAAAACAGATTATGGCACTGAGAAATAAGATGGTTCTGTAACAAGAAATAGAGGCGAAATTTTGACAAGAGTGAAAGATTTCTACTCCAAATTATATGAAAGGGATGATACATGTACTCCAGACATCATTAAAGGTACCAGTACCAGAGTTCTTCCAGTCCTCCCAGCAAAAGTTGCACATGCAATCAAGAACACGAAAAGCTCCAGGAGAAGATGGAATTACTGTAGACATCATACAAGAAGCAAGTGGAGAAATCGAAACAGTACTCGCCCAAATTTTCACTCGATGCCTTAATGAAGGGAAGATTCCTGAGGATTGGAACAACGCTACGATATTGCTACATAAAAAAGGTGACATTAAGGATCTCAGGAACTACAGACCTATCAGCCTCCTATCAGTGGTTTATAAAATCTTCACTAAAGTTCTTTCACACCGCTTGACGGTAACATTGGACATGGCTCAACCGAGAGAACAAGCTGGATTCAGTATTGGCTACAGCACAATAAATCATATCCACGTACTGAGAGAACTAATTGAAAGAGCGAGGGAATATGAACTTCCATTGTGCATGGCTTTTATCGATTATGAAACAGCCTTTGATTCGGTGAAACCATCAGCAGTTACAATGCCTCTGAAATCCTGCGGTATTGAAGATGCATACATTAATATCATTAATAACATCTATGAAAATGCAAGTGCAAAGATTCGGCTGTTTGAAAATACAACACACATAAAAATTGAAAAGGGAGTGAGACAAGGTGACACCATATCTCCGAAGCTCTTTAATGCCATATTGGAAAATGTCTTTCAATCACTGCACTGGGAAAACAAAGGGATAAAGATTAATGGAGATTATCTAACCCACCTTCGTTTTGCTGATGACATAGTCATTTTTGCAACTACCCCATCAGAGCTGCCGAGTATGATCCAGGAACTTGCTGACAAGAGTAAAGAAGTTGGATTAAAAATGAACTTTCAGAAGACAAAAGTGATGTTCAATGCTTTTACAAGAAATGAAGATTTATCGATTGATGGAGAAAAGCTGGAGATAACAGACACGTACGTTTATCTTGGACAGCAGATATCAAGTGAGGGTCACACTGATGAAGAATTTAATCGGCGTACAAAACTTGCCTGGAGAGCTTTTGGAAGAAACCATAATTTTCAAGAGCAATATGCCATTATGTCTTAAAAGAAAAGTGTTTGTTCAATGCATCCTTCCAGTGCTTACGTATGGTGCAGAGACGTGGACCTTAACTAAAAGAGACATACAAAGGCTGCAGACAACTCAAAAAAGCATGGAGAGGTGCATGCTTGGTGTAACCAGGAGAGATAAAAAGAGGAACTCGTGGATCCGAAAAATGACAAGAGTGGAAGATATCATGATCAGAGTTAAATCCCTGAAATGGCAATGGGTTGGGCATACTGCCAGAAGGACAGACCATCGATGGACAGCCAAAATTTTAGATTGGATTCCAAGGGACAGGAAAAGACCCAGAAGACCTCATGGGAGATGGGTGGATGAAATTCGAAAGTATGCGGGAGTGACATGGAGGAGACTGGCACAAGACAGACCGTTGTGGAGGAAACTTGGGGAGACCTTCGTCCAGCAGTGGATTGATAATGGTTGACAATGATGATGATGATGATATATATATATATATTTCAAGCCCTGTATATAATATAATTATATACAGGGCTTGAAAAATGCTGTCGTCTGCGACAAGTGAAAAGTTTTGTTTGACGAGTAAAACATTTAGTAGAGTAGTTTAAATTCCATTAGCAATTATTTATATGTTATTGTACATATTTTTGGAAACGCAAAAAATATCAGTTTTTTTAATACAGCTTATTTTATTTCACAGAAGTGATGCATGCTTGTGCACCAGCATGGTAAACCGATTTCTCCGAGAAAGAAATTGAACAGCGAATGCCAAAAGTCAAAACATCGCAGCACGGTGTTCTTCACCAGGAACAAGAGGCAAGAAGACGCAAGCCCGGTCGAATGATTTCCCCAAACACTGTGCAAACAGATAACCAGTGTAAGAGTCGTGTGCGCCTCGCGAGCTGTGGCTTAGCCAATTGCTGTCGTAGCTGAAGCTGTTAGGAAAGTTCGAAAACATTGAAAAACTCTTGCATCATCTACTTTAGAGAGAGAAAACAGTTGTTTTATAATTATACATTGGTTAATCGTTTAAATTAGGTTGGCATTAAAACATTATTAGAGAGGTGTGTATAAATTTTTAACAAATCAAAATTTAAGACACCTTTTTCTAGAATATATTATTTTTTTCTTTTAAGATATACTGGAGGGAAAATATCAATATATCTATTGTTTTTATTATTTCATCCCTTGAACAACATTGTTGTTTTATATTCTTGCGACTCGTATTCTTGTCAGTCGCTTGCCACTTATCCTTCGACACCATTCCAAAATAGTGAAATTTTCTAATATTTATGATCGCAAGTGAGGGATGGGTTTGCCTCCTCGGGGCTCTCCGTGGTAACAATGGCACACACAACAGCAACTAGGGCCTCTATGAATCTTGGAGAGGTGCCAGCTAGTTTTGTGCAACATTGCCGAAAAGACCCCAACTCACTGGGTTTTGTTCCAGAATCCTTAAGTAGAATGGCCAACTGCAACCATCAGCTGTGGGCTAATTCCCCACACTGATGTACTTAAACCTGATTAAAAAAGACGAAAAGAAATGCAAAAATGGAAGCCCGAGGTGTATGTCAAGATAACTGTAAATGGAGAAGTTTGATATGGCAACAGTAAAGAGAGAGGCAGTGCCGTAAAGAAACACAACGTCCATGCTTCACCAGAATTCGAACCTGGACCTTTCTCAGAAGAATGGTCATAAGCCATTGTTCCATTGCTTAGAACCATTGAGCCATCGGGGCAGCAAAGAAACTGTTTGAGTAGGTTTGAATATTTATAATTAGCTTTTTTTTTCTTTTTTTTTTATTAGAGGTTTAACAACCACCGTGTGCAACTCAATGGGCTATAAGCAGTTGCCCGTCCCTAATTTAGGGTCACTGGTTCCAGGGAAGGGAGAGAGCCAGTGCCGTAAGACAAAAACAACATCCATGCCTCACTGGGATTCAAACCCGGACCCCTTTTGGACGAATGATCAGAGGCCATCGCTTAGACCACTGCGCCACCGGGGCGACAATTAGCTATTCATTTTTAGTGAGTTTTTTTTTTTTTTACGAATCCTGCGGAGCTGTCCATTTTCAGCTGCTGAGTGCAACATTTACTTGAATGGTGAGGGAACATGAAATTTTTTCAAGCCCTGTATGTGTATGTATATATATATATATATATATATCATCATCATCATCATCATTGTCAACCATTATCTATCCACTGCTGGACGAAGGTCTCCCCAAGTTTCCTCCACAATGGTCTGTCTTGTGCCAGTATATATATATATATATATATATACAGGGTGTCCGAGAATTATTGCACACATTACAAAATTATATAAAACAAAACATTTAACAGATAGAAACCGACTGTACTAACTTAAAATGTAACTACACAAGTTAATAAATTTCGATGTGAGATCCCTTGGTTGCTCGTAGTACATCCAAGCGATGCTCGATTTCATGCCATGTATTGGCAATCATCTGAGGAGTTATGGAATTAATAGCAGCTGTGATACGCTGTTTCAGTTCCTGCAAATCAGTACAAGACGTCTGATAGACACGATCCTTCACATAACCCTACATGAAATAATCCAATGGCGTTAGATCTGGAAAGCGAGGAGGCCACAGAATGGGACCACCACGACCAATCCATCTGTTAGGCAAATGCTCATTTAGGCACTTACGTACACAGGTTGACCAATGCAGAGGCACGCCGTCTTGTTGGAAAACGACATCATATCTTTTGACCTAGAGTATAACAAAATTTTCTAGCATATCCAAGTAAATGTCACCATTTATGGTTTTTTTGTGGAAGAAGAAAGGGCCAATCACTTCTCTTTTTGATAGGGTGCACCACACATTAACTTTTGGAGAATCACACTTCAGTTCAACAGCAGTATGAGGCGGTTCACTGCCCCATATCCTACAGTTGTGACGATTCCCAAAACCTGATACATGAAATGTGGATTCATCACTAAAAATTACAGTACTGAGAAAGTTTTCGTCGTTTTCCACTAGATTCAGCACATCCACAGCGAAATCATATTGCAGAGTGTGATCATTTACATGCATCTTTTGCACTATTTGAATTTCATAAGCATGAAACTTTAATTTTTTTTGCAAGATATCGTGAATTGTCGATTTTGGAATGCACAATTCTCTGCTTGCTTGACGAACGGATTTCCTGGGGCTTCGTCTGAAACTTTCATTAACTTGGTCAACCGTCTCACCACTGACGCTAGGCCTACCGGCTCTTCCACGATGTTCCACATTGATAGTTTCTTCAAACTGTTTCATTCACCACTTAATTAAATTCGTTGACGGAGGATTACAACCATACCCTAAACGGTATTGTCTTTTAACTTTAATGACAGACTTTAATTCCGCAAGCCGTAACACACACATCACCTTCTGCTGTACGGATGACATGACTACTGATTGCGCATTTCTCATACATTCCTCATCAGGCCACACCTAGCGCCATCTATCGGATTCTGGGAATAACAATTCTACTAAACAAAAATATAGAAACCGTGTTAGTAATAGGTGACATAGAAAAACAGACAATGCTCATAGATTTTTTTGTACATAATTTTGTAATGTGTCCAATAATTCTCGGACACCCTGTATAATCATTTTTCATATCTTGAATCAATATTCCCTCAAAACCATAAATTCCTTTATTCAGTATTATACTACTAATTCTAACCAGTAATTCTTAAAATTATGCCCTGTTACATGTGTATACATATTCAGCGGTTGCTCTGGCTTTTTTCAAAGTTTTCACCAAGCCATTTCCCAATTAAAAAATTTTTTGCAGCTCCGGTGGCACAGTGGTCTAAGTGATCGCTTCTGATCACTCATCCAAAAGGGGTCCGGGTTCGAATCTTGGTGAGGCAAGGAAGTTGTGTTTGCCTTAAGGCACTGGCTCTCTTCCTTCCCTGGAGCCAGTGACACCAAATTAGGGAGGGGTGACTGCTTATAGCCCATTGAGTTGCTCACCAGTGGTCGTTCAACGTCCAATTAAAAAAAAAAAAAATTCTCCAAATGTAATTTGAAGTCGCCAATTTTATTTTATTTTCATTCTCCATTGGAAACATAAAAACAAAGTGTTAGAATAGTATAAAAACAATAGGTTATATATTCTTTACAATAAAGCAGCAAAAACATAATTTTTTAAAAAGGTATTATATTTAAAAACGGTGATAGCCAACGTTGTCACCAGAACGATTTTTTGTTCGCCAATTGATAAGAATGCGATCAGCAGCGTGATCTCTGCATATTTGGAAGTTTTAATGATTCCCATGGCTCTGTAATTCGAAAACAGGCGTATTTTTCCTTCTCTGAAAAAACAAAGTAAACGGGACTACCACAAATAACAGTGAATTCTGAAAATCCCCCCCCCTCTGCCTTTTACCCCTTCCTTTTTTCTTAGGTTTTCGAACTTTTGAAATCATAACTTTATAGGCAATAACTCAGAAAGCGCAAAGTTTTGAAATCCGGAAATCGACGCGAAATTCTTACAGAAAACCTAGCACACGAAATTATATGAAAGGAGGATTATCTTAATATTTACCTCACTCCAAGAAATGAGATCATCACAACCAGGATCTTCCACTAATTTCCAGAGTTTAGTAAGAAACGCTGGAACATGCTTGTTCCCCGCGGAAGTGCGCATTTCTCAACAAGGTAGAACGCTGTGTACAAAACTCGACTTCTCCGAAAGCAATACCTTTCGACACCTGAAATATCTTCTATATGACCAAAAATTATACTTCCACTATCCTTTAGATGGATAACTATACACATTTGCTTTAAGCAGTGCATACAAATGTAACTTAAGGCTATAACTTAACACCAATAGAGTAGCACTCAAAATTATCTTCTGCTACTTCGATATACCGTTCCGCAAGTGACAAACTAAGTCAAGGTTCGAACTGTTGCCAAAGACATTATCTCTCTGAAATTAAAAATATTTGGTTTATTAATAAATATCTTCGTCATCCGTAAATAATTTAGTAAAGTTTCGAATTTTTTCCTTCTTGTTATGATTGCAGAATTCTGAAAGATAGCAATGTTTTGATTAGTGGCACTGTGAAATGTTGCAGGTCCTTATAAATCACCTAACTGTGAGCATAGTGACACAAAAAGATTAACATTAATTTTACGAGAGCACTTTATGCGATTATTTCTGAGTCTTAGCATCAGACAAAATGTATAAATTGCTTCCACTTGATGCTCCTCAGTTTCTTAAAACTAAGTTTTTGAAGTTTGGATATTTCCAGCACAGTTTCTTCGTGACGTCGCCATGGCAGGGCCATTTTGATACGCAGCAGTTAGAAAAACAGTTTCAAAATATCGAGTTTGTTTCAAAATGTTACAAGGGGGGCCTCGGTCGCGGAGAAACAGATAGAGAACTGCCCATCTCTCTTCTTTTTTATGGGGAGGAGGACGGGGGTAATCGTGAAGATTACAGCGAGCAACTCTATGGACTATAAGCAGACGCCTATTCCTACTTCGGAGATACTGCTTCTAGTAAAGAGAGCCAATGCTGTAATGGAAACACGCTACCCATGCCTCGTCAATGACTTGAACTTGGGCTCATTTTAAACGAACGGTCAAGAAACAGCCCTCAGACCAGTGCGCCACAGGTAGGCCAAAACTTTTTTATACTGGAATGAAGGTTGCATTTCATGCTTGATATGCATCGACGTACGGCAGCACATTTACCGTTGCCGCCCAAGTGGCGCAATGGTCTAAGCGCTGGCTTATGACCATTCGTCCGTGACGGGTCCGGGTTCAAATCTCGGTGAGGCACAGATGTTGTTCTTGTCTTACGTCATTGGTTCTCACCCATTCCTGAAACCTGTGACCCTAAATTAGGGACGGGGAACTATTTATAGCCCACTGAGTTGCTCACGGTGATCGTTAAACTCCAACAAAATAAATAAATAAAATCCCATTAGGACAACCATACCCAGGCCTAAGGTACTTCGACTTCGGAGATCAAAACAATTCAAAAAAGACGTTTATTAATAGCAATAAAGTAGGACAAAAAGGAGGGCAGAGAAAAACTGCAAAAAAAAAATCCAGCACGGTTCACATAGAAACGAACGGATGTTTTTTCGTTTTTTTTTTTTTTGATTGGAGGTTTAACGACCACCGTGAGCAACTCAATGGGCTATAAGCAGTCGCCCGTCCCTAATTTAGGGTCACTGGTTCCAGGGAAGGGAGAGAGCCAATGCCGTAAGACAAACACAACATCCATGCCTCACCGGGATTCGAACCCGGACCCCTTACGGACGAATGATCAGAGGCCAGCGCCTTAGACCACTGCGCCACCGAGGCGGCGTTTTTTCGTTTGTTTTTGTTCGAGGGTTTAATGATTAATGACCACTGTGGGCAACTCCAGGAATTACAAGCAGTCGCCTGTCCCTAATTTAGAGCCACTGGTTCTAGGGAGGGAGACAGCCAGTGCCGTAAGACAAACACAGCATCCATGCCTCACCGGGATTAGAACTAGGACCCATCTCAGACGAATATATAATTTTGGTTACTGGCTTTAAAGAAGGGGCAGGACGGACAGAAATCACATCTTATCCAAGGAGGTTATAATAATACTTCTGGAGATGCCCCGAGTCTCTAAACTGTGAAGCCAAGATGTGTGGGAATTAGACGTTGTTTACATGAAACCTGTTTGTTTTTTTCATTGGAGGTTTAACGACCACCGTGAGCAACTCAATGGGCTATAAGCAGTCGCCCGTCCCTAATTTAGGGTCACTGGTTCCAGGGAAGGGAGAGAGCCAGTGCCGCAAGACAAACACAACGTCCATGCCTGACCGGGATTCAAACCCGGACCTCTTACGGACGAATGATCAGAAGCCAGCGCCTTAGACCACTGCGCCATCTGGGCTGCTACATGAAACCTGTGTAATTTCAACTGTGTGTATTTTAGAATTGCGTGGTTTTACCAAGGAGGTTAGAATAAAATATCTTAAGATGCCCTTGTTGTCGCCCCGGTGGCGCAGTGGTCTAAGGCGCTGGCCTCTGATCATTCGTCCGTAAGGGGTCCGGGTTCGAATCCCGGTCAGGCATGGATGTTGTGTTTGTCTTACGGCACTGGCTCTCTCCCTTCCCTGGAACCAGTGACCCTAAATTAGGGACAGGCGACTGCTTATAGCCCATTGAGTTGCTCACGGTGGTCGTTAAACCTCCAATAAGCCGCCCCGGTGGCGCAGTGGTCTAAGGCGCTGGCCTCTGATCATTCGTCCGTCAGGGGTCCGGGTTCGAATCCCGGTAAGGCATGGATGTTGTGTTTGTCTTACGGCACTGGCTCTCTCCCTTCCCTGGAACCAGTGACCCTAAATTAGGGACGGGCGACTGCTTATAGCCCGTTGAGTTGCTCACGGAGGTCGTTAAACCTCCAAACAAAAAAAAACAAAAAAACAAAAAAACCTCCAATAAAAAAAATGCCCTTGTTAATGGAGCAGTACCACTTTGCGTGAAGCCTATAACCGCGAGCGACGGCAAGGCCATTTTCAAGGCTATTGCAATGCATTTCAAAGACCTTTAAGGTACATAGACTGAAAGTTCTTGTGCAAATGAGTGGCAGCAGCTAGCGACATTTTGATCACAGAGCTTGTACGAATAAAACGGAGTACTATGTAAGCAACGTTAATTAATCTCTTTTACCAGCGCGAAAGAAGAAATTTTACGTTGTTTTAGTACTGCATATTAATTTTTTTTCAATGGGGTGTAAATGAGACATTGCGCCTCTTAACTTACGATTAAAGAAAACATCATTATTGTAATGTTGGGGGGCGGGGGATATGAAATAACTGAAGAGAAACGTCGCTTGTCCTACGTGTAAAACACATTTCGGCTTCAGTTGCTTTCAAACTGCGTGATCTAGTTGCATGAAATTTGTATTTTACACTCTAAGTGAGGTAAAAAAAAACATTTGTTTATTCTTAAGAGAAGTTGCAGAGAACAAAACTTTTAATTTTGGAAGTTTTTCCAGCAGTATTATGAGTTCGTAATAGCTACAAAACGGGAGAAAAAATAAGTAACATTAAATATGATAGAAAGAAATTCTCTCTTCATATAATTTAGAGTTTTAGGCAATTACAAATCTCTAAGATGAAAAGTCTTGGAAAATAAACACGAGTTAGAGGTTTAACCAGAAAACCAGAAACCTTCACTTTAGAGCCATACATACTTTGGTGAGTGACACAAGATTCGCCGCCCCGGTGGCGCAGTGGTCTAAGGCGATGGCCTCTGATCATTCGTCCGTTAGGGGTCCGGGTTCGAATCCCGGTGAGGCATGGATGTTGTGTTTGTCTTACGGCACTGGCTCTTTCCCTTCCCTGGAACCAGTGGCCCTAAATTAGGGACGGGCGACTGCTTATAGCCCATTGAGTTGCTCACGGTGGTCGTTCAACCTCCAATAAAAAAAAAAAAAAAAAAAAAAAAAGACACAAGATTCTAGTGAAAACTAAGTTCCTCAATTTAATATTTAGATATCAAATAAGTGAACAAGGTTACTAGCTAACTATCTTGCACTTAAAATGCTAAAACAACTTTATTATTTCAAGGGAAAGATTTGAAAAAAAGGTGAGAAGCCTAGATTGAAGATGCAAGTCACGGTAAATGTGACAAGGTTCTAGGAAAAACTGAGCACCTTAGCTTAATGTTTAGAGATAAAGTAAATGCAAACGGTTACTAGCTAACTATACTGCACTTAAAATACTAAAACACTTCTATTATTTCAAGGGAAACATTAGAAAAGGTGGTGAGAAGCCTAGACGAGATGTGACAGATTTTTTTTTATTGGAGGTTTAACTACCACCGTGAGCAACTCAATGGGCTATAAGTAGTCGCCCGTCCCTAATTTAGGGTCACTGGTTCCAGGGAAGGGAGAGAATCAGTGCCGTAAGACAAACACAACATCCATGCCTCACCGGGATTCGAACCCGGACCCCTTTCTGACAAATGATCAGAGGCCATCGCTTAGACCACTGCGCCACCGGGGCGGCCAGATTTTTGATGTTCAACACTTAACTTCAAATGTCGCCCGGCCGCCCCGGTGGCGCAGTGGTCTAAGCGATGGCCTCTGATCATTCGTCCAGAAGGGGTCCGGGTTCGAATCCCAGTGTGGCATGGATGTTGTGTTTGCCTTACGGCACTGGCTCTCTCCCTTCCCTGGAACCAGTGACCCTAAATTAGGGACGGGCGACTGCTTATAGCCCATTGAGTTGCTCACGGTGGTCGTTAAACTTCCAATAAAAAAAAATGTCGCCCGGTTAACTTACGGTTTTCCAGTCTATGTATCTTAAAGAAAATAATGAATTTATAAAATTCTTAATTATTTTGAGACTTTTTCCAATTTTTATTTTAAATTGAAATACACAAACATTAATGCGAATTCTAAACAAAACATAACGTTTTCACTCGTGTAAGAAATACAATTCATTTCGGTTTGATATTAACACGGTTTCTTTAACTAAAAACCACGCAATTCCAAAATGCACACAGTTGAAGTTACACAGGTATCGTGTAAACAACGTCAAATTCCCATACATTGTGGTTTCACGGTTAAGAGACTCGGGGCATCTCCAA
The DNA here is from genome assembly GCA_039090855.1 of Macrothele yani. NCBI lineage: Eukaryota > Metazoa > Arthropoda > Arachnida > Araneae > Macrothelidae > Macrothele > Macrothele yani. The sequence goes on from CM077028.1 coordinate 16,257,357, forward strand.
AAGTATTATTCTAACCTCCTTGGGTTTTAAGTTGAAGAAAGAGTGTTAATGTCAAACCGGAATGGATTATATTTATTACACGAGTGAAGTTTTCAATTAGAACGTTATGTTTTTGTATAGAATTCGCTCTAACGTTCGTGTATTTCAATTTAAAATAAAAATAGGAAAGCGCATCAACATAATTAAGAATTTCATAAATTCATCATTTTCTCACACATTGGCAGCAAGTTATGAGACAAAATTGAAAACATTTGTAAAGAAAGAAGGCCATTTGGCCAACACAAAATGCATTGCAATAGAATTGAAAACCAGTAGCCTTATACTCGCTTTGCCATTAGCCTTCCCACACTATGACGTCCGTCGCTTGCGGTTATAGGCTTCACGCAAGGAGTACTGCTTCATTAACAAAGGCATCTCCAGATGTCTTATTCTAACCTCCTTGGTCTTATCAGACATTTGGCCATCTGGATACCAAGGCCGTCTAGAAAATGTAAGACTATGACATTGGACAGATGAGTTCTCTGTTTTTGTGACGTTACGACGCGAAACCAAGGCTCCGATTGATGTTCAACGCTGTCGTGGTGACGTCAAACTTGAAACCGACGTATCAGTCCGTATTACCTGAGAGCGATGTCACAAACGGAGGGAACTCATCTCTTTAATGTCCTGGCCTGGTACTTTCTAGAAGGCCTTACACAAGAATCATGAGCGATTGCTTTTCGATATCATAAATAATAATTCCCTTCAGTCTTAAGCTAATCTTGATTTCTGTAAACATATCAGATTCAACCAAACACATAATAGAATTAGGTCACTTTTTTTAACATCAAGTAGTGAACGTTAAGGTCTGCTGTGTATGTAAACGGCCGTGTCTCAACCATGGTCTCAACCCTGTCTGCTATTCAGAGGCCCTCGGCCATGAACACTTGGCAATCTTTTTATTTAAAGCTTCTTGTTTTAGGTATCGTCCAGGGATGGGCACATAGGTGAGAGACATCAATGTTGGACATCGGTTGTTGTTCGAAATATCGATGGTACCAGTGAAAATTTTCGATGTATAGGTAAAAATCTCGATGTTTTAGTAAACAGCCGAAGAATAAGCATCTTTTTCAGCTGCAGCAGTAAAATGGGCGCATCGGTAGGTGCAATTTCTATTCAGTATATCGGTGCTTGCTCGCAAATTCAACACCGAGTATCCAATGACATTTTTTAAAATGCTTCATGTATCAGTCGAAACCCCGATGTTTGGACGAACATCGAGGATAACAACTCAATTTTTGCATCGAGGATAATAACTTGATTTTTGCTGATGAAACATCGAACAAAACAGCCAAAAAAATCGATAATGCTTTACATAGAAAGATTATATTCCCTTCGTCTTTATAAGAACGCAACAAAGAGAAATTGACTTACTGCACGTAGAAAATATTATTTTGCAGTTTCTTAAACCATCGTAGCAGACGCCCTGGTGATCAACTGGTGTACAAGCACTGCTTGGATTTGCATTGTGGAGCGTTAGGGAAAATGGTGTTATGTGCTCTTTTCAGCTGAAGAAACCGAAGTAGGAGAGACAGTCATTTGTCCTATTATAAATTACCGTCTGAACGAACAAAGTGGGATCAGAATTATGAAAATTTAATTCAGAAGCGCCAAAATTTGTGTTTATCACGTATGTTGACATTGATGATAGGAAACGAAGGAACACTGGAGTGTGTAGATTGCATTTTGTATCAGTATGTTCACAAATTTACTGACGCATTATCTGAAAAAACGCTATGAAGATCTTTTGGCTAGAATTAACCTTTCTTATGCGTAAGATTATAATGTTTTTTTATCGTGAATATATCCAATGCTGTAGGGGAGTGAATATCTTATGAAACCTTCACATGTCGGGTTCCCAGGCAGATTTTGGAAAATGATCTCATGATAACATTTACCAGTTAATTATTATTGTCATTATTATATATAAGGTACAGAGATTTAGAGCTACTCGCCAGAATTAATATTATTATAGCCTTACCTGTGTAAAGCTGAGGATTTTTACCTTATCTTAAGGTTGGGGAATATGCTGTTAGCACAGAAGTTGGTGGCTGCGCGGGAATGAGGATATAGTACGTGACGTCATCGAGAAGTTTCAGTTAAGTGGCAACAGTCCCTGCAAGTTCCTGAAGGTACAGTGCCTAGAAGAATTAGTGTGACGTGCTCCATAAGATGTCCCTCACGGTTTTGTGACCAATCGTCATGAAATGACAGAGGGCGCTGGCATCGGAAGTTACGTTAGGATGCTTCATCGGCTTCATGCTATTCAATGGTGGGAAGTTTGTTTGCCAATGATTTGCTGCCTTACGAAACTTCAAATTTTCACAAAACAAAGGTTAGTGGAGGGAAATCTTTTAGGCAGTATCTTTGCTAATTCGTTGGAGCTCGATCATAACAGTAATACGCTAGATAATTCAACAGTTGATCACTGAAACGCAAAAAAAAATAGGCTTATTCGGGTGTTAATGTGCTAGTTTTATTCACCTGTGGATTGTTTATAACGAAATTTATTTCCGAAATTAGTAACTTTTCATTCGTGAAGATGTAGAAGTTGATCAAGTATTGGCTGTCACGCGTAAAACCTACTGTGTGGTTAAACTTAGTGCAGTACTGAAATCGACTGCAACAGTTATAAGATCATGGGGAAATAATGTCAGCTATGAAAGGACTGGGTAATTCTGCATTAGCAAATAATAAGAAACATAGAATACGGAAAAGGCAAAGCAGATGTTTTGTGCCAGGATGTAATACTGGCTATAAATCCTGCAAAAATAAAATATCCCTCTTTGCTGTCCCCAAAATTCCTGATATGTTGAGCAAATGGGATAATCAATTCCCAGAGCTGATAAGAAACTTGATGAAAGTTGTGTTGTATATTGCCTTGCACTTTGAATCTAAATTCGTGGAGATGCATTATCGTTCCACTATTCAAGGTAAGGAAGTTCTAACATGCCGAGACAAACCATTACTCAAGCCTGACGCCATACAAACTATTTTCCCAAATTTAAAAGGCGAACGACTAATTAGTTTTTCCAATTTTTAAGGGGGGGATGCCCTACTATGCCTTCCCCACGTTACGCCTGTGCGTTGCGCCTGTGTGTATGTAGAATGAAAAAAGCTCAAAAGAAAGAGACAAAAAATAATAATTCTGATAAAATAAATAATAACATGCTACATTAATAATTTCCTTATTTTAAGGGTAAAAATAGTTTACAGGAACTGCATAGAATTTTCCAATTTAGACAGACTCCATGAACACTTCTTAATTTTTAATTTTTACCTTCTTAATTTTTAATTTTTACCTTATTAAACTTTTTGCTTAAGGTGCAAAAGAATTTTCCTCTCTTCACTGCAAACCCATGTGAATAGCAAATTTAATCACATAATTATTATAAGGTGAAGAAAAGTAAAGAAAAATGTTATAATTACTTTTCTTTAAAAGAATGTCATCATATACATTCATTTTTTGTATATTTACTTCTGTCCAGTATGATTCATTTTGTTTATCATATCACATGCAAAGGTTTTTTAGGAATGATTTTTATAAATGGATTACAGTTAGTATATTATTACAAAATAGACCAATTTTAAAAATAGTAATCGCGTTTTTGTATTCTTTTTTCAACTAATTAAAAAGCTATTTTTCAATATTTATTTTGAACCCATTGCAGAAAAATGAAGTACATTATTGAATAATTTATAAAGTTTTTAGGTTACTGAATTTTAAGACATTGGAATGCAAATTATTAAGCTCATGTCTCATTGAGAAAATATTTCCCCCTTTTTTTCCAGTAAGGTTTTGAGGGGCAAAACATTTTCTTTTTTTTTAATTTTTACTTTATACTGTAAGTTGATATTTCAGTGATTGTAAACTGCATATTGGTCTCCAGTGTTTTTGCATAATGTAACGCATGTATGACTCTAAAACTTTCGAAATATCTAACATTAATGTTGACGTTAGCACAATGCAAAGCTTAACTTAAACTACGGTACCCTTATTAATGAATCTTGAGCACCCCGTTCGTTCTTTTGGGGGGGGGTTGTGTGTGTGAAAGAGGTGTGTCGATTTTTTCGTATATACTTAAGTTATCTGCTTATAAAATATCGTTCAAGGAGTACACATAATACTGACGAGCTGGGTGTGTGTCATAGAAAGATGTGCGTTTTCGTCGTCCTTCCTCCCTGAAAAGCGACGTGACATCCGATGGCAGCGCCATCTACCGCTTTCATGATTGCGGGTAGCAAGTTTTTCTGCGAGCACGACACACTAATTCTTCTAGGCACTGTACTGAAGGACAAGCATAGCTGGCTGCACAGAGAAAAGAGGTACAGAGTTGCACTCTAGAAGATCGTAAAGGAAATTCACCACTTTGTCCGATGGCAACAGCATAATGTTAAACTCACATAGACGTTGGCGGCCCCACTGCCTGTTAATGAGAACTAAAAGTGACGTCACAACTACGCTCCTCCCACTTGTTTACAAATGTCTCTCGACTTTCCTTCCCTGCGAGAGCAGCCATTTTCCTTACTTCCCGAGTTGGTTAGGTCATAGGTTCACTGTAGCGTGATTGACCGAGGAATTTAGCGGTAGGTGTAACGGAATTAGGCGTATATTCTTAATCGTGAGAACAGCACTTTGCAGTCGGGAATTATACTGAGAAATAAAGTACTAACTCTGACTTCACAGAAACTAATAAATCTGTAGCAGCTTTCGTTTTCAAAATGCAGACCTTCGTCAACGCAACATACTACTGCCGGAATTTGAAAATATAAACGGAAAATATCAAAGCAATGGCAAATAAAAAGTAACAAACTGACATAATTGTATCACGAATTAAACATCTGTAAACATCTGCCCGAAGGATCAAATGGAATTACGAAAAACAAAATACAGTAAGGGCTCTATTCTGATATAAATTTTACTTATATCGATTTTTAACAGTTAAAAAATAGACAAAGATTTCCTACATATAAAAGATGAAATAATTATCCGCCGAAAATAACTTCTACGAAATAACGAAAAGCGTTGTTATAATCACAGAATCACACAGTGGTAACGGTAGTAATAACAAGCAAAGTAACCAATTTCGAATTATGAGCGTTACAGTAGGGACGTTACGTCAGAGAGCACGTGGAATTTAGTTCCATAAAGCGCCGACGGTGCTCTGCTATCGTTCTTTTTCCCTGTCCACCAATTTCCATAACTCTGGCTTGTGCACGCTCTGTCTCTCCATTCTCTGTGGCTGGCTGTCCTGTAGTTTGTGTGTACAGTGAGATCATTAGCTGTCGGTGTTTGTAAAAATTTGGAGCCAAAATGCTTAGATTTTGTGGCATTATTAATTGTAGTAGTACAGGAGTTCTTTTTTTAAGTTATTTATTAGACTGCCAGCTGCTGTCTTAAGAAAGTACCGAAAAGATTCGCTCTGCGAAACGAAGAAAGATCGCTTTCTAAAGCTTAGAAACCACTTTTTATTGAAGAATTAGACTTTTAAAAGGCAGAGAACCTTTAAACGGTTAGTTTCATCCAAAAATCAGTGATTTCTGGTAAGATAGACAACCTTTCTTCTTACTTGTTCAAATGCTGTTGACGTGCAGTGATTGCACTTATTGGGCCAAGCGTCACATTCGCTGATTTCAAGTTGAATTTAAAACGTGTTGGCTATTTTTTTTGCGTAGATTTTATTGCTACAGACTATTTTCTTATAGAACATCTTTTAGAGTTTGTCTCTTAGGCAAAATGTTTCTTAAATCAACGGTTCAGTACCCAATAGGCACTTGCACGTGAGTTCTTCACCTCCATGGACTTCTATTCAGAAAGTTCCTGGTTTATTTAGGGGGGGTTGAAACTTTTTATAGAGCTAAAAGTTAATTTGTTAGCCAGCCTGACTCTTAGTCAGAATAAAATCTGTTTGGCTGCTGGATTTTTTAGGAGAGCCCTGACTAACTTTTTTTTGCGAATTTTTGGCTTTTCACTTGGTAATTTAACTTTTGATGTTATTTGACTATCGGTGTTGTGGGGTTTTAGTTTACTAGTTTCTTCTACATGGTATTTCCTCCCCAAACCATTGTTGATTTTACTTTTAGTACACCTAAAAGTAAAATCAACAATGGTTGGGGAGGAAGCCCACTTTTTCGAAAAAATGCAAATACTGGCTAAAATTATTGTCCAAATAAAATTATTTTTGTTGTCTAGGTCTCTTTAGAGACCGGGATTATGCTGCTAAATTTATTTACGGATAAATAAATTAAGGCGCATATCCCAGCAAAATTACCGTGTTTTTTCACCACAATTTTGCGTGAAAAAACAGATTTTGCTCTAAATTCTTTTAAGTCTTCGAAATCGTTTCCCAGAGCTTAGAAAAACACTTTTTATCGCAGATTTAAACTCTCCAAACTGCACAGAATCTTTCAAGGATCATTTTTATCCAGAAACCAGTGAATTCTGGAAAGGCAGAGAACCTACCTTTTTTACCTATGGCTACGCACCTGAGAGGGCAGAGAGATTTATTTATTAAAGCAGCTTACCTATTTTCCCGCCAAATTACTAATTGCTCACTAAATAGTGATATTATTAAATTATTTGTCATGTAAAAGATATCCACGATGAGAAATTGTTGTATGCTTCAAGACTTTTATATGCCTCGAACTGTTTTGCAGTAAAGGCTCTTCGACCAAAGATGAAGTAATAGAAAATGTTTACTATTTGCACTTTCGGAAAACTTTTCGCGTCATCTTCGAAGATATTTGCATTCAGCACTTGTGGATCTTTTCTTTCAGACACTTTAATTTTTTCCAAATACCGTATTTTATACTCGGAAGTTAAACTTTCAAAGTAAGACGCCATCATTTCAACGGGGCTGGTTGTCCTTCACTTACGTTACTAAGGCTCGTTGCCATGCTGAAAGTCACGTGTCTGCTACAACCTCATGCAGAATTTCGAGTTCATTTCAAGCAAAAACATTCCCCTTCCTACAATATTGTTCAGGAAAATTGTGTATGGAATATCATATGGGTCCCCACAATTGCCCAATAACTTTAATTTATAAGAATAAAGCTGTTTTTGGTCACCAGATAACCTACTTACGTAGCCCGGCCAATGCATCTTTGATCTCACTTGTACACCAGTTGTTCTGCAAGAAAGCAGCAGACGGAAAAGTGACACGAACCGCGGTTTCGTGACGTCAATGCATACGGTCTAGAAGCAGTTGCACGTCCCTAATTTAGAGACATTGGTTTCGGCGAAGGGAAAGAACCAGTGCCATAAGACAAACTCAATGTCCATGCCTCACCGGGATTCAAACCCAGACCAATCACGGACGAATGATCATAAGCCATCGCTTAGACCATGAATATAGGTAGACAGAGCTAGGAGCTCCGAAGGCGGCACAAACATCTCCAGAGGGTAATCACGTGATGTGTGTCAACCACCGGCTTTCACGGTGCGTAGTTCGTAACTGTATTGAAAATCATTATAGATTACTTAAATTTAAGTAAGCCATTTTAATTTCTGTGGTTGAAGGAAATTATGAAATACATTTGTGCTATGGGGTGAACATGTTGTGCTATTGGATGTCAGCAAAGATTTGAATATAAGATACGCTCATTTACATTTTATACTACATTTTATGATGAAATGCTGCTTATATGTGGTAATGTTTGTTATCCGAAGATACAAATGTAGTAGATATACGGTTTATAGACCTTGAATAATAGTGCTGTTTTGTACTGTTTGATCGGTAGCAGGATTACTTTGTTATTCCAAAGTGAAAAAAATAGGGAAATCACGATTTAATTTAACATATAAGTTCCCACCGTATAAAAAGTTGAAATGCAGGTCACACATAAAAAGTAATGTGTAATTCAAACACATTACAAGTCGCCGCCCCGGTGGCGCAGTGGTCTAAGGCGCTGGCCTCTGATCATTCGTCCGTAAGGGGTCCGGGTTCGAATCCCGGTGAGGCATGGATGTTGTGTTTGTCTTACGGCACTGGCTCTCTCCCTTCCCTGAAACCAGTGACCCTAAATTAGGGACGGGCGACTGCTTATAGCCCATTGAGTTGCTCACGGTGGTCGTTAAACCACCAATCGAAAAAAACACATTACAAGTCTTACAAAAAAGAAGAACCGGCTCAACATAAGACCAATGGTTATATTCAGGGATTAAGTATCTAAACAGGGTAGACAAAAAAAAAAAAAAAAAAAACGTGGTAAGTGGTCTCAGTCGTCGTAAAAAGGAATCGTCCAAAATTTATAATATAGGGATGTGCAGCTTCTGATTTATTTTTTGATTAGCAGTATATAACGCTATGCCAGACTTTGTGTAGCCCTTGATAACTATTGATTTGCTGTTTTAGAAAGCAAACAGAAAACTGATGTGTACCCCTCCCCCACTCCAAGAAAAAAAGATCACAATGAAGGCTGCCATTTGGCAAAATATCTCATTTTTACAACATATATGCTGTAAAAATGATCTCATTTTTAAAACATATATCCTGAAAATTGGGATATTTATATTAAAATATATGTACATCTGTACGTATGTACATGTGTTTCTAATATTTCCTACATCTCGATATGTTAATAGTAAACAATTTCTCCATTTTTCAGACGTCCTCTATTGTGGACCTCGGATATTTTTCACACACTCATAACCCCAAAAATAATTGACTTATCAACAAAAAAATTTAACAGAACACTTATACTATCTTCAACGAGAGAAAAATACTTTTGTTGCGGAACACTACGCTCAATTTAAATGGCAGTGGGGAAGGGGTAGGGGAGTTTTTTTTTTTTTTTGATTGGAGGTTTAACGACCACTGTGAGCAACTCAATGGGCTATAAGCAGTCGCCCGTCCCTAATTTAGGGTCACTGGTTCCAGGGAAGAGAGAGAGCCAGTGCCGTAAGACAAACACAACATCCATGCCTCACGGGATTCGAACCCGGACCCCTTACGGACGAATGATCAGAGGCCATCGCTTAGACCACTGCGCCACCGGGGCGGCAGGGGGAGTGAGAAATGGGTCACTTTTTACACTCCAAATGAGAGAAGATAAACGTAGTGGGACCACTTTAAAAAATCATAGGAGATAATATATGCACTCTATCACAACAAAAAGTATACACAATGAAAGCTAAAGGTGCAAAGATTAATGGTTATTTTGCAAAAAAAATCTTGCGTTGTAGGTTGAAGCAGCAAAAATGCGTACAAATATGTAAACTAACACTTCAGCGGGAGCACCAACCAGAGTGACTGAACTTTAAAAAATTGTACCACACGAACTAGAGTGCAGAAAAATAAACCACTTGTTTTTTTATGAAGATAATTGATCGCTATGATTTTTTATGAAGATAAACTTAGTAAAATTATATTGAACGGGTCACCGTGTAAATGCCGCATTCATGGTCTAAGGTAAATACTTTTGATCATCACCATTACCTGCTCCCTCAGAGCAATCTTGAAACACATCAAGTGACTAACCCGCTTGACATGTTTGTGTCGTTCTCTCACCCATGGTATAGCGTCTAGACGCTATAACCATGGTATAGCGTCTAGAAGGTAAAGTGTGCCGAGCGCCTAGCATGCGTAATGATTGGCGTGGATACCGAAATTTGTCTCCTTCGTAGATGGCGCTGCGATCGCCTTCCCTTCCCTCTTTCTTAATGTGAGCGAAGCGGGAAACTAAATTCGTGTTGCTTACTGTGAAAAGAGCGGCGATTTAGACGAAGACGTGTTATGTTTTAGGTTTTAGAAGGAATGTGGATTACCTAAATATTGTATATAAGTTATACTTAGTTCATTATGCGGAAGAGAAATAACCATTGTTTTGTGCCAGGTTGCAATACTCAGTACAAAAACAGTAAGCTGTCGCTTTTTGGAATACCCAAAAATGATAAACTTTTACAGCAATGGCAAAAATTGATTCCCCGTGCAGATAAAAACTTAGAGAAATGTAGTGCTGTATGTGAACTGCACTTTGATGAGAAGATTTGTGGTTCGAAATTTTGTGCATAAAATAAACGAGGAGACTGTGTTAATACCCAGAGATCGGCCCATCTTGACACCAGATGTAATTCCAACAATATTTCCAAACCTTCCCCATTATTTATCAAAACCTCTGGCAAAAAAGAGGAAAGTTAGGGAAACCGATGATAAGCCTGATGGTAATTTAAATAGCTTGGAATTTACTTCCCATAGAGTTACACTGAACTGCCTTCTGAATATCAACCTTCCTTCAGAATTTTGGGGTAAGCAAATACCTGCTAATAATTCAAAGTGCATAATTTTCCATGTTCATTCATTCAAATGTGAATTGTCAAATTCATTGATAACTGAAAAACTGGTTGTTGTAACCGAAAGTGAACCAGAGTTTACCTGTGAAGTGTATTTACGTGGATTAAAAATGAACACAGTTTCTAATATTACTTCTAAAGATGAATTAGAATCAATTATTCGAGACACTGATAGGCTAACAATATGTCATGGTGCAGGCTCCATTTCAGAATTTGAAAATAACAGGAAGTACCTTGAAAGTGGAGTTATTTTTGAGAATAATTTGTACAGCAAAAAATGTGTAAGGAAAGGAACAACAGCGACTTGCCTCAAATGTAAGTATCTGCGGCGCTTACTTTTGCACAAAATAGCTTATCATAGAAAAAAGGCTACATTTAAAAATAAGTATCAGAATAAAGTTCGGAAAATCAACAGGCTGAAGAAACGAGTTATTTCGCTCTCTGATTACATAAAAAAATCCAAAACAAAAATAAGAATTTTACAGAACTTTCCATTAATGAAAAAATAGCTGAATTACCCATTAAGCAGCAGCAAATGGTTATTCATTGTTATAAGGCAGCAAAAAGGAAATCTGCAAGAGGTATGTCATATACCAAGGAATGGTTACTTGAATGCTTACTAATGTACATAAAAAGTCCAAAATTGTACGAGCACATACGGAAACACAAAATCATGATCCTACCTAATAGAACAACTATTAGAAAGTATATTTCAAATTACAACAGTGGTTTTGGATTCAATGCACTGACGTTTGAAACTATTTCAAAGAAAACAAGTGAAATGGAGCCTTTTGCAAGACATGGTGGTATATTAATAGATGAAGTGAAGCTTACAGAAAAACTGCAAGCAAAATCATCTGGTGAAATATTAGGGTTTGTTGATATTGGGCCATACACTTCAGAAACTGTTAAGCATACCCCATGTAATCACGGACTGGTAATGGTGTTTCAGCCATTAAATGGAGATTGGACCCAAATAATTGGTGTTTTTGCCACAAGTAACAATATAAGTGGAACTTTGCTTGCAAAATTAATTATTGAAGCTGTTATTCTCACTGAAAATGCAGGTCTGTTTGTTGATTTCATTACGTGTGATGGGGCTTCTTGGAACAGGAATATGTGGAAGACATTTGGTATATCAGCAGATTGTTCTGGAACTAAATACAGCATTATGCATCCTACCGATTGTTCTAGAAGTTTACATTTCATATCAGATTTTCCTCACTTAATAAAATGTGTACGGAACGCATTTGTTACCAGAGGTTTTCTTCTGCCCGAAGGAGAAGCAAGACCAGAGCATGTTGAAGCAGCATGGAGGAAGGACTCTGACATAACTACTCTAAAAGCCATGCCAAAAATTACACGCGTTCATATTCACCCGAATAACTTTGAGAAAATGAGGGCAAGCTATGCTTTGCAGCTTTTTAGCAACGAAGTATTAAAAGGCCTTTTTTTCTATAAGCATCATATTGAAATATAGTTTGGAAGCACTAATGCAACTGCATTTTTCATAAAGTTGATGATGGAATTAATAACTGTAATGACCTCTAGGAGTCCATCAAGTAGTCTCCGCATAGATTCTGAGGGATGCAAAGTACTTAATGATTTTCTGTTATATTTAGATAAATGGGAAGCTTTTGCAGGAGATAAGAAGATTGGGGTTTTAAGTGCTAGCACAGCTGCAGGATTACGAGTCACTATAGGCAGTACTATCTCTCTACTAAAATATCTAACAGAAACCTTGAACTACAAGTATGTAATGACATCGCGCTTGAGTCAAGACTCAATAGAAAACATTTTTGGCATTATTCAGCAACTGTCAGGCTGCAATGACCACCCCACTGCAGCAGAATTTTTAGTGACCATTCAGTGTTTAAGTTTTTATAATCTGGCCAAGCCTGTAAAGTGTGGTACTAGCTGCACAACAGAAATCATCAATTCCCTTATTGGGCCAAGTGACACCATCAGTTGCAAACCTAATGTTTTGTTAAATTTAAATGAACTTTTAAGTGATGAAATGCTAGATAATGTGAAAGATACCTTGAATAGTGCTGCATATTCTGATTGTGCTTCCCTTTTCCCACATAATTCCCATAACCAGTTGCTAGTTTATGTTGCAGGTTATGTAGCTAGGAAATGTGTTGCAATAACTAAATGCAAAGATTGCACCAAAATGTGTTTAACATGCAGTATTGAAGAAAAGGCCAGGTTTTCTGGAACACTGATACGAGAATTTGATAAAGGTGGCTTATTATATCCATCAAAGGAACTCCTAGTTCTTGTCAGTCAACTGGAAGGTATTGTTACACATTATTTCAGCACCGAAAAACTACACAGAGATAGTATCGTTGATATTCTAGCTATCTTGATGATAAAGAAAATTAAATTCATTGGTTGTGCAGAACACAGTAAAGATGTGACATGTAAGATTGCAAAATTTTATTTACTGACTCGGTTGCATTTCTATATAAAGGGACTTAATAAGATTCACAATGATAATAGAGAAAAAATGAAGTACCTTAAGCTGAGACGTTGCAAATAAATATGAAGTTCCTGGATTTGGGTGTTGAGGTTCTTTTTATGAGGAAGCAAGTGAGAGACAGGTTTTTTATTACTGTGGAGAGAGAAAATATATGTGGAGTCAGTCAATAGCTCTCACTTATAATTACTGTGGAGTCAGTAAATATATACCGACTCCACAGTAATGCTACAGCTCAAACCCTCAACGCTCTTCCTCAAAACTACCTTAACAGCTAATAAGAACTTTGCAACAGAACAGGTTCCGTCATTCAAACCCAGGGGCTTGAACTTAGTCACATTACCAATGTTCAACTCGTAGCAAGCAGAGCAGCCACTGCTGTTTTACTGATCTACTATATATTACCATATATAAGCATATGACTGTATTAAAAAGAATGGATAATTTTGGGAGTATGTAGCAGTGGCTAGTTAACTTTTCCTTCATTAAATATGATATGTATGCACATAGCAGACAGTAAGCCTAATGCATATGCAAATAAGTGATCCTAGAAACTTAACCCAAACTCGTTAAGAATTTTTCCAGCCTATAATGAGGTCAAGAAATGTCCAGGTTGTTAACAAACTTAGAAAAGAAAGTTACAAAAACTGGTAAGTTATTTAGAGATTCAAAATTCATTTCTTTAAATGTATTTATTTTTAAAAAATTAATCCCCTCCCCTCCCACCAAGTAACTGAATAGTTCAGCAGATAAGATATTAATATACAAAAAGATTTTAAGGAACATGTGTGGTGGTAATAATATTGCAGAGTTACTATTTTTCATTAAAAATGTTTAGAACTGTGGGATTCTTTAGCAAGCTGCCCCACCCCTTCATCTTTTTTTATTTTTAATGTTCAAATCCCAAAACCACTGGTGGTAATCTGATATAAACACACTTTTTTTTTCAATCAACATTTAGCTTTGGCATTTTCAGCATTGCTAACTAGGGCTTCCATGATGGAATTACATATTACAAAATTCAGTATTTTGAAGAAAACTTGCAAAATGCCATGAGTGATTAAGTGTGACTAATTTACTCTTTACAAGGTGGTGTAAAAGTAATAAAAAAATAAACTAAACAGGTATAAAATTTATTTCTGGAAATTTAATTGTGTGTGAAAACATCTAATAGTTGCATTCACAAATTCTTGCTCTTTGATTCAATTGCATTTCCTAAGATGCCTAAAAATCAAGTTGTGTGTTATTTATTTTTTGTGTAATGTTACTTTTTAAATCCCCCCTCCCAAGTTCTGTTGCTGATAAATTTCTCTGTCGCTATACAATTGAGAAACGGTTTTTGATAAAAAATTTCAACAACTGCTGCACTAGCCTTTGACATATAACAGCCCACAATGAATTAATCAAGCTTCTACTTTATAAAAAATAAAAACGAAAAAAACCCATTTAAAATGGGATGCTTACTTTTGCCTCACTGTATAAATTGAATAAAGCTTAACCAATGTGCTGAGGTTTAGTAATATTGTAATAAATAATGCTACAAGCAATGTAAGATTAAAACATTGCTTTATTACAAACTACACGTGGCTTCTGTATGGAAATTCCTAAAGCCATTTATAATTAACTCTCATCAGCAAGCTTTTGGTCCCCGTGCTGATGAGAGTTCAATATTCCACACCGGTCCACGTCAGAGGTCAGTTTTTCCACATGTGCTTCAACATTTGTTTCAGTTGGTGTAAATTATATCTGTATTACCTATTCCCAACTATTAGGGGCATTACACAACGATGTTACATGTTTACATTGTGCACAATGTGTCACTGCGCGCACCTTACTGGGACGATATCCCCTCAGTAAATCCACCTTACTGGATTTACTGAGGGGATATCAGTATGAGACTGCAATAATTCCAATTTCAGAAATTAAGAACAAATAAATGTCTTGGTCAGTTATTTGCTCCCCCACAATATTTCTTCATTTAATAGTAAAATTTATCTAACGGTATAAAAAAATCCCTCTAAATCAGCCCTTTTTTTTTTTTTTTCGTTTTTTTCTGAACAATTACTGGTAAATATTTTCTGATGCATGCATTATGACCAAAATTATGCTTCAGTCAGAGAGGAATGTCATTATAAATGCGTGTGCTTAAATAAGGTGGTACACACCGTTTTTTAAACCAGTCAGTAACAGACAAAAATAATTTTTGTTAAGCCTCTTAATAATACGAAAAGCTTACCCAACGTTTATATATATCTGTTATATCCACGCTAATATATACATACGCTGGGTGCTCGGCACACTTCCCCTTCTATGCTATATATCAGCTGTTTCTGTATAACTGTTTGAAGAGTAGATACATGGAAGCACTTTATATTTACATGCCCCTACGTATTTACTTCAAACAGCAAATTTTGCCCGCTGTCCCTAAATTGTTTTTAAGGAGGGCTCTGTATCTGACTGGCAGCATTAAATTTGTTGAACCACGGTATTACTTATACCTGATCATAGGCCTAACCACTGGGGGATCAGGACCCCCAGATTTTCATAGTCTGGGATCCCCAATGTAAATGATACCCCAAATGTTTCGGGAATATAATGATATGAACTTTTTATGTGAACCAACTAAATTATTTAATAATATAAGATTGTAATTTTTCATAGAATGCAAACACGTGTATAATGTGTACTTAATAAAACAGTGATGTCGATTAAGCATGGTTACCAACATCGCTGGCGTATATACATTATGTGATCAGACCCCCCAATTCCCCCCCCCCAAATTTTGAAACACAGCACAGTTATGCCACTGTACCTGATGGTCACTGGCCAACATCGCCGACGCTGACACTTAAGCATTCAATATAATGTCCCATACAAAAAAGCCTTGCAATTTTTGTATATACAGCAGGAGCGGCTCCTGCAATAATCCAAAGCAGTTTTTTTCATGCCACATCAAGAGAGAAGTTTACTGAACTCGGCTGGAAGTTTTTCCTGCACAACGCCGCTGGGAGCCAAAAGAACGCTTGCGCGCTGCTCTGACTGCTATTGAAACCAACTTATGTGGGAAACTCTGCCTATTCCCACATCAGTTCATTTCCTTTGAATAAAACGTCCCTGGGGGCTGCAGCTCTCGCTGGTACAGCAGATATAAGTGGTCCTCGGAGTTATTTGCGAGTGACGTAGCTACAATGCAGTCTTTCGTTGGCTGCAAATACATCTCCGGGCCTTCAACTTTTGGTTTGTTCCTACTTTTATTCAACATGATAATTCTAACAACTGGAGATTATTCGTGTTTGCTAACAACAAATACTCAGTTGCCGAGATTTTTGCCAAAAAGTTTTACTTCTGGTCAAAATGGGCATGTGAACAAATTGCGATTAAGAATAAAGTTCAGTAATGAATAAATTGAAAAATGAAAAAAAAAAATGACTAATTTCTGCAGCGAAATACTTGCACAAAATTAATATTTTCACTTACCGGGCACAGCCAAAATTTTCGCTTTTAAACTCATGTACATTTCTATTCATCAAAAAATATTGAAGTTGCTCCATTGGCCATATTTCACTTTTCTGCTGCATATGCATACCCTCCCCCCCCAAAAAAATAAGCTGAACATTTGAGTTGAGGTAGTGCTTTATACTTTATTACTTTAAACACAACATTTAATCAAACACAATTGTTTAGAAAATTTACGAAGTTGGTAAATTTTGAAAACAAATTGTTCTACACTAAATTGTAATCATAGCTTGAAAATTAAAACTGGGAATATGTTTGCAATTCGTATTTATTAAAGAGAATGCCTGTAAGTCAAAATTCCAAAGGGAGCATATCAGAAGAAAAATATTTATTATATTTCTACTAGGGGTCATAATTGACACCTGAAAATGCGTATATGACGTTGGGTGCGTGTCCGCTGTCACTGGCACACGCATTTTTTTTTTAATCTTTAAAACTGGTTCCCTTAACTGAGTGTGTGTTGCTCTTACAGTATCTACATTTATATATTATTTACAACCACTATCTCAATCCACTGCTGGATAACAGTCTCCAAGTTTCTTCCACAAAAGTCTGTTTAGAGCCAGTTTTCTTCTTGCTCCCGAATTTCATCCACCCATCTCCCACATCATCTTCTGGGTCCTTTTTTTATGTCCCTTGCTATCCAGTTTAATATTTCTCGCTGGCTCTTTCTTCTAGAAATATGTCCATCCCATTGCAATTTCAGAGATTCTGATCATTGCTGTCTTCCATCCTTGTAATTTTCCCGATCCACGAGTTCCTCTTTGTATCTTTCCTGTTCCTGGTTACATCAAACATGCATCTCTCAATCCTTTTTTTCTGTTGTCTGCAACCTCGGTATATCTGTTTTAGTTGAGGTCCATGTCTCTGCTCTATGCGTAACAACTGGAAGGATGCACTGATTAATGAGCGTCATGTTAGGATCGTTAGCATCATGTTAAGATCGTTAGGATAAGGGTCCTGCATGGAATGTATGTGGAACTAATTTCTTTGACGTGCAATGGTGTATGCGTGGGTGATGATCAAATGATCATATGTAGAGGATTTTAGGGAGTGTCTGACCCCAGGTCTTAAACAACCCTTAGAAATAGGAAACTAGGAGATTTAGGCTAGAGCGCCCAATACGAAGTGACACAGAAGCGAAGTAGGAAGGGAGAGGAAGACGCCCTTATTTATTACCGGGAGGCCAGTACCCAGTACCGGCAGTACCGGTGTATGCTGTATGCATGGGTACCTCTCCACAAGGTAAACAATGAGGAAATATACACGAAAATACTGGATAGCACTATGATTCCGAAGTTCACATTAAAATGATTTGTGACTACAAAATATGCCAAACACTTTTTTCTTTTAAGAAATAATGCATCAAACCAAGTTTTATACGCCGATTATTTTCTTCATAAATATGGCCACTCCTTGATATCTGTTCCCTAATTCAGGTATCGGTTATCTCTAGAATTTCCCTATCAGTTGCTAAATATAAAACTAAATATTAATTTCTATATATATTAGTAACTTAGCTTTCGAAGTGATATCTACAAAATTTTAATGCAGGCCCTCCATCTCAGCTTACCACTAGCCGCTACTGAGTGATATATTTAAATTTTCCAAACAGCACGTCTTTACTTGGCACATCCACGCCATTTGTTATCGTTTTAGTAGGCATTCTTCGAGGAGGTTGCATATCAATTTAAATCATGTAGAATTCTATTGTAAATTAAATTGACGACGACGCTGCACTCTATGGCAGACTTAAGACATTTCACTGAACCGTAAAAGGTGTTTCCATAATCGCACACTTAAGAAAATCGTACACTTACATCCTAATTCAACCCCCGTTGTTTGGGTTACATGCACATCGCTACACACATTCTCTGACACAGATACCGTCTGCAGCGCCGCGATGCGGCGTGGGACATATTTCGAACGCAGTTTTTGAGTTCGCACGGCACACTTCCCTTTTAGACGCTATAATCATGACATGACATGTCTACTATATTCATGGTCTAAGCATTATTGGCTTTGGGTAGCAGCTGTGTCTACCATATTCATGGTATATGCTTAGACCACTGGGCAAGGCTGCACTTGGGCAGCCTTTTTTCAGTTTCAAATTTCGGTAATGAAACGTCGATGGAAAACACTGATTATGGCGTACAAAATATTGATGTTCAGAAACAACGATAGTCTTTTCCCCATCTTCGCCATTGATTAATCGTAACGATAACCCGCAACCGCAACCTTGTAGCAAAGAATATCTAACGTGAAGCGTTTGTATTATTTGCATGTAGAGTTGTTCAGATTTTTTCAGTTGTTTACTTCAAAAATTTAGGGTTTTTACCTTAGGAATGATTTCCCTTATTTCTAAATCAAATGTGAAACATTTATTACGATATCGGAAAATAATGGAGGGTCCTTCATTGAAAAGAAATAGTTCATATGATTAGTAAGTTCTAAAATACACTTCGCCAATGAAATGTAGTCCGATGGTCTAAGCCGCCTCGGTGGCGCAGTGGTCTAAGGCGCTGGCCTCTGATCATTCGTCCGTCTGGGGTCCGGGTTCGAATCCCGGTGAGGCATGGGTGTTGTGTTTGTCTTACGGCACTGGCTCTCTCCCTTCCCTGGAACCAGTGACCCTAAATTAGGGACGGGCGACTGCTTATAGCCCATTGAGTTGCTCACGGTGGTCGTTAAACCTCCAATCAAAAAAAAAAAAAAAAAAAATGGTCTAATACTCCAAAACATATTTCTTTTATGAAATATCCTTATTATGCATTTGTTTATGTATTTTTTATTTGTATATTTTATTACCGGCGTTGTTAAATGTTATCAGCTGTTTCATTTGTATCATGTGTAAAAAAAGTGTAGTCCTGATTGAGCAAAAGTGGAGAATGCATTTCTCATATACCTTTGCAAAAAAAAGAAAAAAGTGGGGCTTATTACCAAAAGATGAGTTATGAAATACGTGTCCGCCTTTTTGCATTGGCTCTGTCCCTTCTGTTTCAGTAGTGGCCCTAAGTTACTGGATAGGGTCTTGCCCTGTGGCTGATTGTCTTTGCTTTCCCCAGTCATTAAAGACGTGACTTAAGAATGACGATTCTGTCTATCACTGGATGCACAGGGAAGTTGTTTGCAGCTTTGCTAGGTCAGATATTAGAAAAATAGCAAAAACGTGACAGAGTTACAAAAGCTTCAAAAATAGTGTTTCAAGAAAAACAAAATAGCACTTCAAGAAGCTTTCCCTATTTCTTATACTTTAGTATTGCAGTTTTACAGAAACTATGTATAGCATTCATTCAATTGCAAAAAGCCCATAGCTCACTTCAGTGCCACATTTTTGTATAAAAATTAAGCAGTGCAGTGGTCTAAGCGCTGGCTTATGACTATCCGTCCGAGAAGGGTGGGTCCAGTTTCAAATTCCAATGAAGCATGGATGTTTTTTGTCTTACAGCATTGGGTCTCTCCCTTCTCTGGAACCAGTGACACTAAATTAGGGACGGGCGACTGCTTATAGCCCATCAAGTTGCTCACAGTGGTCATTAAACCTTCAATCAAAAAAAAAAAAAATCATGTGGGCACGTAATTTAAGGGTGCAACAATAAAAGACAATAAGAGTAAATAAAGCAAATCATGTCTATGAAAGCAAGATTCTTGTTTCAGTGGATTCGTTGTGATAAACTTTTTAAGCATTCATTGTGACATTAAACTCTTCAAAAGTGTAAATACCATTATCACTGTCCTTAAAACATGAGCATTTATCATACACTGAGTTTTCAAAATTTTTTAGTATTTGGTTAGCAATCAGAAAATTTTTGCAACATTTTGCTTCAAAATTCAAATGGCACCTGATTCTCAGTAGAGCCTGGAGCATTTCAACTTTCATGCAATTTCAAGTCGCATTTTTCTGCAAAATCATTTTAGAAAATATTCTTTCGATAATTGCAAGATTGTATAAGAGGCAATTCATTTACAATTCTTCCATATACTGTTTAGCTGCTTTTTCTGTACCAGTACAGAAAATGCAGCTAAACAGTATCTGCAAGAATTGTAAATGAATTGCATCTTATGCAATCTTTGTACAGTCTACTCTCCTCCCTCCTCATTCAATTCGATATGTCGGTATGCTACCTTTAAAGTGCTTAACCCAACCCACAAACAGTATTTCCTGTATTCTACTTTCAGTTTTGATATTTAAATCTCTTCGTCTTTACCTAAATGAAAATACCAAATTTTCAGCAAAAAATAAAATTTTCCTAGAAAATAGCAAATAGCATTCAGATAAAAATATTATATTATTAGAGAAAAGAAAATAGCATTTTTGCCATAAAATAGCATGACCTGACAACACTGGTTGTTTACATACATTCTGGTCATAATGTTGATAAGCATTGTTTATGTGAGAAAGTGCACCTGATAGACAAGAATGATATGGTTGAGATCTACACTTGTCTAAATAATAAGGGGATAATGTGATGTTGGCATTATTTCACAAACAAATTAGAGCACTAATCATGTGAATGCAGTGGTTGGTGTCTAAGTGAAATGTGAATGCAACAAAATGTAGCATATACAGAAACTATCAATACATGGAGCACTTCTGTTAACAAGGTAAACAAACTAGCAATAAATAATTAGTTATTTTATTATTCAATATTTTATTTTTAGAAAAGAAAATATTTTTCTTTACAAAATTGTTACTTATTTGCATTCCAATTAAATGTTTACATGAAATCTACAAAACAACTTGATGTACAACTGATAATTGGAAGGCTAGCTGTTTCTTTTACACCTAGCACTCCCTGATACTCACATTGAAGCTTTTCTTCTCACAAAACACCCTTTCCTCCTCCTGACTTGTCACTTCAATTTTCCTCCGTGTACCCTACTTTGGGTCTTATTGCGTTGTGTGTGGTCATCATGCATGCATATGGAAATATCACCAGGGGTAAGAAAATCCAGGGTGCTTAAAAGTTTTCACCTGGTGCTTTAGTTTTTAAATTCTATTTTAAAAATTTTACTTTCCAAAATTTGGGTTTCTGCTATGAAGCTTCCACCTCTTTAATAAAAAAAACTATACAAATTTTTTCTGCTTGCATCTTTTTTGTTGACCACTTGCCATAAAATCAGTAATGAGGATGCCAATATCAGTTTTTGGCACCGTCGCCAGCAGAGTTATACGTTCTGAAGCATACAAGTAGTTGTAGTTCAGGTTGAAGTTCCGCAATGCAACCCAAAAGAAGAATCGGAGATGTTCTTAGCTGTGGCATTGATTTCGTGTTGGGTGCTTATAAGTGTATTTATTGATTAGTAATTTCATTAGTTTATTTTTTTTTATTAGTGGTTTTGTTTTTTATTGAATGTCATATTCCTGAAGACAAAGCTAGACTTCCTCAAATGAAAACCTACTTTGAAATGTAACTCTTAATGCAAGTGTATAAGTTCCCTTGTTATAGTTTTGGATATTGCACCATTGAGAGAATAAGTTTCAATTTCTTTTAGTAGAGAATTGCATATTAAAACTTGTGTTTTGTGTTTTTTTTTAATTCTTGTTTATTCTACTGTGAACAAGAAACACAACACAGGCTCTCTTTTTTATTCAGGAACAGCAATGTTTTGGTAGATGTTGAGTTATGGTATGGAGAGGCATCATCAGTATTAGTGGATGGTATTAGCAGAGTGTATCAAAATGTGTGTGTGTCTAGGGGGGGGCTTTATTTTTTAATTCCAAGTAGCAGTAGTGTGGAAAAGTTGCCTTTGGTGTTCATTGTGTGTGTGTAAAATTTTATTGAGATTGTCACATATTTTTAGTTACCGCTAGAGCCTTTTGTTTTACAAGTACAACAACAAAATGAAACAAAAAAAATACATTATTTAAAGCATTGTTTTTTAAAACCTCATTATTTTGTTTTGAATTCAATAATTTTGTAATTGTGAATACAGCGATGTGCTCCAGTTTAATATTTACATAATAAATTACAGTGAACAATTCCATCTCGTGCAGCATTGTATTCACACTGGCTTGTCGCACTTTCTGATTTTTTGTCCAGTTAAAAAGTTCAGCTTTTTTTTTCTTGGTAGGTCTTATGTATGGCAAAATAGATGGTTCCTTTTATTTGTCCCCTCCTTAAACAAATAGGCATATTTGTGAATTTTATGTGTGTCCATGGCATTGTATCAATGCAACTTATGGTTCTGAAACATGGACCTTAAATGCAGCATGTCACAGACGAATTGAGGCAAGGACTTTAAACAGGGGTCGAAAAATGCGGTCGCCTAGGGCGACCAAAAATATCATCCAGGCCACCACGGAAAACATAACTGAAAAACATGTACCGTAATGTTTGTCGTATGATCCACAGATAAGCGCCGATTAAACAAAAAAAAAACAAAAAAAAAAAACGTTTTTGCGGTCATTTGATTTAAAAAAAAAAAAAAATCCGTAGGGTAATTTTGTAGGAGAAGGAGTATAATTTGAAAAGGAACTCCCTCGGAAAAATTGTCCTCAGTTCAGGAGTT
Source organism: Macrothele yani (assembly GCA_039090855.1). Lineage (NCBI taxonomy): Eukaryota > Metazoa > Arthropoda > Arachnida > Araneae > Macrothelidae > Macrothele > Macrothele yani. Next base: position 16,280,195 of record CM077028.1, read on the forward strand.
TGTACGGAGCAGAGAGGAGGAGGTGGGTGTTATAATGAAAGACCGCGAAAGTTGTAGGAAGGTACGACGGGAGTTATTTTGTCTTTGTATTGCTGGGAAAGATAAAACACTGACTGTGCTTGTGCACTCTCTTCGTCAATCGGCCAATAAAAATGTACGCACAGCGCTCGCTGCACGAACCTACACATGCATGCCTCATTTCAAAGTTCCATGTTCTGGATCTCGAGTGTGCGGTGCCTTGTATTTTAGTTCGTCCTTCGCCATTTTGACCAAATTCTTTGCTGCTGATATTTTCCTTCATTGCTATTTATGATGTCTTCGAAAAGGAAACGTTTCAGTCACACTGCCGAATTTAAATTTAACGTGGGGGCGCAGCTGAGGATATGGTCGTCACTATGTGATAGTTTTCAAATGGTCAGAAAACTAAGCGCAGCGACACGCAAAAAGGGTCTAAAACGTAAACAAATATGTCTGTAAACTCCAGGAGAATTCACAGAAGTCCAGCCCCCCCCTTTTTTTTTTTTACCTGTGTCTAAGCAGACTTCCCTACTTTGAAAGCAGGATTCCTTTCAAAAACTTTCAACTTACACAGGGGTATATATATATGGGATGCAAGGTCAGGTGATGCGTAACATCGCAGCCTCTCCTTGACAAATGTCAACCCCGCCTTCTCGTGGTGCATCCTGTTCCCACTAAAGGGAGCTCTGACGACCGCCCATAGCGGTATAACTATACCATCGGGATCAGAGGAAATTCTATCCCACACTCACCAACCCGCTTGGCCAGCGTGGTGAGTTATGGCCAAACCCCCTCCAAAATGATTCCACAACTTAAATCTTGGCCCTCAGTCTCCGGCAGCTGGAATGTACCTGGCCAAGGCAGCGGCCAGTGCGACATGAAGGCAGAGGGTGCTAAGAATCCCGGAGGACCGGACTAGGCTGCCATCTGATGCTGACCTTGGCTACTTACAATGGACGCTCCCTATCTTCTGATTCAAGGCTTCTTGAATTGGAAGAAGAACTACAAAGGATCAAGTGGGACATCGTGGGGCTAAGTGAGGTAAGGAGAAGATCTCATCGAACTGAAAAGTGGACATCTCTTCTACTATCGTGGGACAGATACTGGCAGAACTAGTGGTGTTGGATTTATAATAAACAAGAAACTGAAGGATAAAGTTGTAGAAATTGAAAGTTCCTCTGACAGAGCTGCACGACTCGTTATCCAACTCTCGAGAAGATACCAAGCTCAGATTATTCAAACTTATGCACCCACCACAAGTCATCCTGAAGAAGAAATTGAAGAATTTTATGAGGAAATTTGTCATCTAAATAATAAAGGTAAGCAGCACTTGAAAATAATTATGGGAGATTTCAATGCAAAAATAGGGCAACGGCAACAGAATGAAACTTCAGTAGGTAAATTCGGTCATGGCAACAGAAACCAGCGTGGAAATACTCTCGTTGAGTTTGCAGAGGCAGAAGGGTTTTTCATCTTGAACTCCTTCTTCAAGAAAAAGCCACACAGGAAATGGACATGGAGACATCCAAATGGGACAACAAGTGAAATTGATTTTATTATGTGTAACAAAAAATTCGTCATAGAAGACTGCAGTGTGCTAAACAAGTTCAACACAGGTAGTGACCATAGATTGGTGAGATGTAAGATGCACCTCAACACTAAACTTGAACGTGGCAAGCTCATAAGACAAACAAAATGTATTGACATAACCAACCTTAAAAAACACCATAATACCTTCAAGTTAGAACTGAAGAACAGGTTCTCTGCTTTAGAAGGCCTAACATCGGAAGAAGTGGACATCTCTGAAGTTAACAGAAAAGTAACCAAAGCTCTTATGGAAACAGCAACAAAATTAGCTGGGTCTAAGAACAAGTTGCATGTGAACAAATTATCAGGAAAAACCAAAATGTTGATGCAAAAAAGAAGAGAGATGAGGACAACTAAAGAAGATGTGACTTCCAAAGTGGAATATATAGAGCTATGCAAGACAGTAAGAAAAAGTATCATTGAAGACGTAAGGAAATTCAACTGTGAACTAGTGAGGAAAGCAATTGAAAGCAACCAAAGCCTAAAGATAGCAAAGGGACATCTCAGTAAGGGAAGAAAACAGATTATGGCACTGAGAAAAGAAGATGGTTCTGTAACAAGAAATAGAGGCGAAATTTTGACAAGAGTGAAAGATTTCTACTCCAAATTATATGAAAGGGATGATATATGCACTCCAGACATCATGAAAGATACCAGTACCAGAGTTCCTCCAGTCCTTCCAGCAGAAGTTGCACATGCAATCAAGAACATGAAGCGAGGAAAAGCTCCAGGAGAAGATGGAATTACTGTAGACATCATACAAGAAGCAAGTGGAGAAATCGAAACAGTACTCGCCCAAATTTTCACTCGATGCCTTAATGAAGGAAAGATTCCTGAGGATTGGAACACCGCTACAATGATCCTGCTACATAAGAAAGGTGACATTGAGGATCTCGGAAACTACAGACCTATCGGCCTCCTATCAGTAGTTTATAAAATCTTCACTAAAGTTCTTTCACACCGCTTGAAGGTAGCACTAGACATGGCTCAACCGAGAGAACAAGCTGGATTCAGGAGTGGCTACAGCACAATAGATCATATCCACGTGCTGAGAGAACTAATTGAAAGAGCGAGGGAATATGAACTTCCATTGTGCATGGCTTTTATCGATTATGAAAAAAGCCTTTGATTCGGTGAAACCATCAGCAGTTACAATGGCTCTGAAAACCTGCGGTATTGAAGATGCATACATTAATATTATTAATAACATCTATGAAAATGCAAGTGCAAAGATTAGGCTGTTTGAAAATACAACACATGTAAAAATTGGAAAGGGAGTGAGACAAGGTGACACCATATCTCCGAAGCTCTTTAATGCCACATTGGAGGGTGTTTTTCAGTCGCTGAGCTGGGAAAACAAGGGGATAAAGATTAATGGAGATTATCTAACCCACCTTCGTTTTGCTGATGACGTAGTCATTTTTGCAACTACCTCATCAGAGCTGCAGAGTATGATCCAGGAACTTGCTGACAAGAGTAAAGAAGTGGGATTAAAAATGAACTTTCAGAAGACAAAAGTGATGTTCAATGCTTTTACAAGAAATGAAGATTTATCGATTGATGGAGAAAAGCTGGAGATAACAGACACGTACGTTTATCTTGGACAGCAGATATCAAGTGAGGGTCACATTGATGAAGAAATTAATCGGCGTACAAAACTTGCCTGGAGAGCTTTGGAAGAAACAGCATAATTTTCAAGAGCAATATGCCATTATGTCTTAAAAGAAAAGTGTTTGATCAATGCATCCTTCCAGTGCTTACGTATGGTGCAGAGACGTGGACCTTAACTAAAAAGAGACATACAAAGGCTGCAGACAACTCAAAGAAGCATGGAGAGGTGCATGCTTGGTGTAACCAGGAGAGATAAGAAGAGGAACTCGTGGATTCGAAAAATGACAAGAGTGGAAGACATCATGATCAAAGTTAAATCCCTGAAATGGCAATGGGCTGGACATACTGCCAGAAGGACAGATCATCGATGGACAGCCGAAATTTTAGATTGGATTCCAAGGGACAGGAAAAGACCCAGAAGAAGACCACATAGGAGATGGGTGGATGAAATTCGAAAGTATGCAGGGGTGACATGGAGGAGACTGGCGCAAGACAGACCGTTGTGGAGGAAACTTGGGGAGACCTTCGTCCAGCAGTGGATTGATAATGGTTGACAATGATGATGATGATGATATATATATACGGTATTTCTATGAATTGTTTTGTATCAGCATTTCATCATTGGCAATGTGTAATATGCAATTAGAGCTGCTGCATCGGCGTAATTAAATTTTGTGCTCTATGGATGCCATGCCACAAAGCTTAGCTTTTGTGTCCAAAGATAAAAATATATAAAAAAACGTTTCCTTTAAAAATTAATTTCTTTGTTTAATTAGATCATTTTTTTTTATTTCTCGGACTCCAGGGTCTTTATGTAACAGACTTTTCTGTTTAAAATTCCGTTTCTGAATCAGCATTTGTGATGTGGCGTGCGGATTATACAGCTTTTTTTTTTTTTTTTCTTTTCTGAATGTCACCATCTGTGAATTATACGCCAGCGCAGATTATACAAAGGTAGAAAAAAAAAAATGTGCGAATTCAGGGTCTGGGGATAAACGACGAACATTACAGATATTCAAGAATTTGTGAGGCCCAGATAAAAAAAAAAAAAAAAAAAAATTAGTACAATTTTTTTTTTTTGCCAGCGAGAAAGAGATAAGCTGAGGGTGGAACTTTTTTGGACAGTAGTGTACATGACTTTGAAATTATATACCCCCCCCCCCGGTCCAGTGTCTGGCCACTAAAAAATTTAGCTGGCCACCAAATTTCAGAATATTTTTTTACCCCTGACTTTAAATGTAGCATGTTGCAGACGAATTGAGGCGTTTGAAACAAACTGCTGCAGGCACATGCTGAGAATATTCTGGGCTATGCATAGGTCTAATGTACCAGTCTTGAGAGAGCTCGGCGTAGACCTGCACAAGCAACTCCTTCCGATAACCCAACAACATATACTAACTTTTTCGGCCACATCATGCGGCGAGAGGGTACAGAAAAACTTTGTATTCAGGGGAAAGTTGACGGCAAAAGAAAGAGGATGTCTCCTCACAAATCTGTTGGTTTAAAAAATCATGAGAACTGTGGAGAACAGACATGAATGGCAAACCTTGACTGCCGACAAAGATGTGCATTGGGTCACGATGTTCGAACTGAGCAACAAAGAGTGAAATGGCATGGTAGCATTAACCTATTAACCAGCATTAAAGAAAAAAAATTCTGACTTAATAACCTCAAGCACTGATTTCCTGTGGACATTTTCTAAATGTGATTTTATATTGTAACCCTGTGTCGGATCCGTTGTCTTTTCAGCTGTATGTAAGTCTTATTAACTGTGTTACTTCTGATGTTGATTCTGACATTTTATTGTAATTTCCTCAACAGCTGGGTATATCGCAAAATGTTTAAACCAGCTCCAAGAATCCATCACATTGGTGCTGACATTATGGGTGGATTTACATGGTGGTGGATATTCACTCATATGTGGTACCAGTTTGATCACATAGTCGTAAGTTAACTTTTTTTCATCCCACATTCATTTTTATTTGTCAATCTTTGTCTATGTATTTCAGTAGCAGTGAGGTTAATGTGATGATGCAGCATTGTTTGATGCTGTGGAAATTAGAAGGCACTGCTAACTTTAATGAAACGAAGGAACCTTTTATTCAGTTATTTTAATACTTGTAAATTTATCTGTAATGGAGGGTAAGTGAAGACAATATCTTGGACTTGCATGGGAATTGCAATGAATTGTTTAAAACAGGGTTAGACAAACATGTTCCTGATCTAGGAGTAGGTCTGGCTCAAACCATGTTAAAAAGGTAAGGAGCCGAGGCACCTTTTACTTGTTTTTTCTGCTTGTTTTTGTTCATTAGGGGGACACATTTGACAACACAACTCTTGTAAGACTTTAAATGTTCAGTAGACTGTGTGTGAAAAATAAAATATTTCTGTTACAAGTTCAGAAGTTGTAATTAATTGAAAAAACTTCTCCTGATTAAAACTCTCTACACGTACGTTACTCTAGAATGATTTGTGTACCAAATGCACCGCAGAAACAAAGAAGGATCTTCACAAAAGTTAACACTCACACCATTTACTGAAGAATATAGGAAACTGGTCACTAAAAAAATTTTTTCTTCACACAGACAATTCTGAAGAATATTTCAAATTCTAAAAAACTAATCAACAAAATTCAATCTTTGCAGGAGTATAACTTCACAATGTGTAGTATGGACATAATATCATTATATCCAAACACTCCTGTTACTGAAGCAATTGAACTAATTAATACAAAACTTATAAATGAAAATGCGAGCGGTCGTAGTGAGCGATGGGTTTGCCTCCTCGGGGCGCTCCGTGGTAACAATGGCACACACAACAGCAACTAGGGCCTCTGTGAATTTTGGAGAGGTGCAAGCTAGTTCTGTGTGACATTGGCGAAAAGACCCCAACTCACTGGTTTTTGTTCCAGAATCCTTAGGTTGAATGACCAACTGGAACCCTCAGCTGTGGGCTAATCCCCCACACTGATGTACTTACCTGATTAAAAAGACAAAAATAAATATTAAGAATGACTCAAGTGTGGGATATGGTGGACCTACCACACTTGAGAAGGACGGTCCACCACGGAATCGAACTGAACTTTCTAAACGGCGTATGAGAAAAAGATCTCGGCTGAGTGAATGTAAGATTGGCGTATGGAATACTAGAGGTATAAATAGCAAGATGAGTGAGGTGATTGAGGAGATGAATAAGTATAGACTGGATGTGCTGTGTGTAAGTGAAAACAAAAAGAATGAAATTGGGGTAGAAGAAGTGAATGGCACGGTGAGTGTGTGGTCTGGAGTATTGGATAATATGAGAGGACAGGCTGGTGTAGGTGTGATTTTAAATGAAAAGATGAAGAACAACTTGATTCACTATAGTTGCATAAGTGAGAGAATTCTCTGGATTCATTTGAAAGTGAAACTTCAGAGAATTGTAATTGTTGTAGTGTATGCTCCTTGTGACTCGGTACCTTCTAATAAGAAGGAAGATTTCTGGAATGAGCTAAAAGCTGTTTTGAGCCAGTTTGGTGCTAAAGAAAAAGTTATAATAGCAGGGGATTTCAATGCTAGAATAGGTGTGCAGAATGCAATTTGTGACAATGTTCTGGGTAAGTTTAATGATCCTTGTGTGAATTATAATGGTGAAAGATTAATTGAACTCTGCATTGAGAATGGTTTGTGTGTATCTAATACATTTTTCAACCACAAGTATATCCACACATATACTTGGGAAAATCGTACTCTTGGTCAAAAGAGTGTGATAGATTTTGTTGTCTACGATCAGCGTTTGAAACACTTAGTTGTTGACACCCGTGTGATGAGAGGTGCGGATGTTGGTTCTGATCATTACTTGGTAGTGTCACGAGTGAAACTTAATGTTGGTTGGAGGAAAAGGAATAGGAAGAGAACCAGGATAGAAAGAATAAAGGTTGATAGGCTCCTTGAAGATCATCAGCAGTATTATGACTTACTCAGAGAATGACTGAAGGATCTGAAGTCTGGTGAGAGGGATGTAGAAAAGAAGTGGGAATGTTTTAAGAACTGTGTTGTCACTGCTGCTAAAGATGTCTGTGGCACCACAATAGTGGGTAACCATAGAGGTGATGCTTGGTGGAATAGTGAGATTGAGGAGGAGGTAAAGAGAAAAAGGAAGCCTATTTGGGGATGTTGCAAGGTAGAGTCTCTGTGGATGAATATCGCTGTAAGAAGCGTGAAGCTGCTAAGCTGGTTCGCCACAGTAAGGCAAAAGATAGGAAGGAGAAAGTGGAAAGGCATGAACTGGCTTTTTGGAAAGATAGGAAGTCCTTCTGGAAGTACATGAGACTCAGGAAAAATAGGGGAAACAAAGTTGTAAGTTGTGTGAAGAATGAGATTGGGGAAATGATATGGGAGCCCAATGAGTTAAGTGACAGATGGGGTAAATACTTCTGTGAGTTATTAGATCAGGAAAGCAAAGATGGTTCTGAGACAGATGCAGATGATGTCACAATGAGGGATGAAAGCACAGGAGGGATCTCAAGAGAAGAAGTGTGTTAAGCTCTAAAATCTCTTCTGAATGGTAAGGCCCCTGGAGTTGATGGCATAACTGCAGAGATGTTGAAATATGGTGGTGACTCTATAATTGACTGGTTAATGGAAATTTGCCAGTTGTGCTGGGAGTTAGGAATGGTCCCTCGGGATTGGAAGGATGCTATCATTGTTCCCTTGTATAAGGGAAAAGGTGATCAGACTGAATGCAAGAACTATCGTGGTATTAAGCCTACTGAGTGTGCCAGGGAAAGTGTTTGATAAGGTTGTTATTGAAAAAGTACGGGGTCTTACATCATTGAAAGTGTGGGATGTTCAGAGTGGTTTTATGCCTGGTAAAGGCTGCACTAACCAGATTTTTGCATTACGCACGATGATTGAAAAGTATCTGGCTATTGGGAAGAAAGTTTTTACTGCCTTCATAGATTTAGAGAAAGCTTACGACCGAGTGAATAGGACGCTTTTGTGGAAGGTATTGAATGAATATGGTGTTACTGGGAATCTACTTAATAGTGTAAAAGCCATGTATGCTGGTAGTAGAGCTTGTGTACGAGTGAATGGTGTTTTATCAAAATGGTTTTCCATTGGTGCAGGAGTTAGACAAGGTTGTGTAATGTCACCATGGCTGTTTAATATATTTATGGATGCATGCATGCGTGATGCCAACATAGATAATAGTGGTTTATGTCTTGGTGATATCCGTGTGTGCAGATTGCTGTATGCTGATGACACTGTCCTGTTGGCAGAGAGCAAAAGTGAGTTGCAGAGTATGTTGACTCGGATGCACGAAGTTTGCATGAAATTCAAACTGAGTATAAACAAGGGAAAAACCAAAGTTATGGTGTTTGAGAGAGGAACTGGTAGCACTGAATGTAATGTAAGTATAAATGGCACTGTGATTGACCAGGTGAGTGAGTTTGTGTATTTAGGAATCATGTTTGACAGAGAGAACAAGTTGGATAGTGAAATCAGTAGGCGAGTGAATTCTTCTTTGAAAGTCATAGCTGCTCTGGGAGGTTTTCACAGGAATGATGGGTTCTCTAGAGAGTCCCGCATGGCTGTGTTTGAAAGTGTAATTGTTCCTACTCTGATGTATGGTAGTGAAACCTGGGTACTGCAGAAGAAACATAGGAGTTGTTTGTGTGCTGGAGAAATGCGTTACTTACATGGGGTTTGTGGCAAGACACGATATGATTGTGTGAGAAATGAAGATGTATTGCAGTTGTGTGATGTGAAGCAAAATGTTGTTAGCAAGGTGGAGACCAATATGCTTCGGTGGTTTGGCTATGTTGAAAGAATGAGTGATGAAATGTTTACCAAGAAAATCTTTTCAGCCCAAGTGTCAGGAAGGAAAGGCAGAGGAAGGCCAAGGGAAGACATGGGTGGATCAGATTCAGGAGTGTCTGCATGAGAAAAAGATTATGAGTATGAAGTATAAAAGATCTTGTGTACAGCGTGTAATGGATATCAGTGAAACACGAGTTGTATGTCAAGATTGCTCTAAATGGAGAAGTTTGATACGACAACAATAAGTAAAAATATCTGGAAGTTTGTATTTCTTTTTGGAGCTAACCTCTGAATCTCAGAGAACAGCTTAGTGATATGTATGTATGTGTGTATGTTATAAATGAAAACATTGATGAAAAACAACGAACAAGTAATATACATGCATTACGATTTATAACCAACAGCAATTATTTCTCAAATGATGGTATTATATACAAACAAGTATTTGGTGCACCCATGGGATCACCACTCTCCTGTCTTCTAGCAGAAGTTGTCATACAGAATATTGAGCAAATGTTATTCCAGAACTCGGGCCTTGATTTGCCAATTTTGTATCTATGCTATGTTGATGATAGCTTGATTTTTTGGCAACAAACTAAGGACAAACTAGATATGTTTATACAAGCCTTCAATAATACTTACCCAACCATAAAGACAACGCTTCAAGAAGAGGTTAACAACAAAAATCTTCACAATTTAGACCTTAATTTATTCCAAAGGCATGATTCCATAGATTACGCTGTTTATCGAAAACCATGTTTCGTGCCTGCATTAATACCACCGGATTCCACACACCCATGGAGATATGAGATAGCTGCATTCCAATATTACATTAACAGAGCTATAACACATTCCTCTACGGCAGAGTTCGAACTTACAGAAATACAACTGATTGAAAATATAGCTGAACATTTTGGATACAATAAACGTTTGATTAATTCAATATATAACGATCTTAAGAATAATCAAAACCAGACGAAACAAAAGAATATATATAAACCTTACATCTCTTTTCCATACTTACCACCATTAAGAAACATTTTAAAGAAAGAATGTGTTTCGAATGAAATAAATCTTGCAGAAACCATCATTGATAATGGTTCATTACTAACTTCTGGTAATAACAAAACATCCATCCTAGATTGATCAGGAGTATATGCCATTCCAACCAAGACAGATGATAATCAACAAGATCCCATTTATATCGGAAGTACAAAATGACGTATGATTACAAGATTGAAAGAACATATTCAAGATTGGCAAAAAAAAAGACCAAGAACGGCTCTGATATGACACTGCTTGGAAAATCAATCAAAGCCCGAATGGGAGAATATTAGACATTTAACATCACACAGGACTCATAGACAGATCATAAAATCGGAAGCGGCAGTCATTGAGAAATTCGGAAATAAATGCTGTAACACTAATTCACCGATTGAATTACCTCATGCCTGGCGATATCTGATCGAACAGGAAAACAATCGATTTCAAAAGGCTAATAAACACAGGTTCAAAGATCACAGGTGCGGAATGGCAAAAGTAGACCAAGAAGAACGCAATGCCATAGATGCCGCCACTAACGGCTTCTGCAGTGATACACAGTTGTCCATGGTCTGCGACGACGAAGGCTGAAGGCAGAGCGATACAAGATATTACATGAGTCTTTCGAGGAGCTTGGTGCCCATGTACACCTTAATGTTTCCACTGAGGAAGGCAAAATTCTTGCCGAAACATGTTTGGAAGTGTGTTGCGGTGGTGAATTGTGTTTGGGTCCATCTTTTATTCCTTTGTGTCCTTTTTTATTCATTTGGGTTTTTAACTTTCACGTTTTAATCATCATTCCTTGCAAACACCTATACAAGGGTATAGAATTTTAACTCGAAATTGTGTTTTTTAATCCGTGAATCTTCCGTTCGAGCAGAACTTGGATCGCATCTAAATAAGCAAATGTCCATTCTATCAAGCAGATGCTTTGCCATAGTGACTAAAAATGCCGAAATTATTATGAGTAAGTAAAAATTTTTTACCATTAGTGTTCATTTTGTATTTTCATATCTTTATATGGACCTAACTACTCCACCCTGCATACTTAAACAAAATATACGTGACGAACAGTATTGTCGCTGCTTTTAATAACAGTTCTACATTTAAGTCTTTGGCCGTGTAATATCGTGCCATATGCCTTTTTGCGTATGGGAATATATAAGAAAATTCCAAAGTATCTCGTGAGACACCACAAAGTGAAGTATCAAAATTCGAACTCCAAGAAACACATCACAGTGTTAGAATTAGAAATAAATCTTTTACTGGGCCAGCAGACCACTAGAATTTGCAAACCACTGGTCCGTGAAAAATAAAATAAGATAAAAAATCTTAGACATTTACAATATATGTAGAAAAGAATGTATCATTTCAATGGAATTACTCCAAGAATTGTTTTTAAAACACATAATTTGAAAGTGCAACTCACAGGACAAAGAATGTTTCCAGAATAAGATTCCAATGGATTGGTGATATAGCAGAGTAAGAGTGCATCCCCCCCCAATCTGTTTTTAAGTAAGAAGATAATGAAGAGACTCCAAGGGTACAAAAATTCACTTACATTAGCCGCCTTTTTTTTTTTTTTTTTTTTATGTTTTATTGTTTAGGGTTTAGCTTCTAGTTCCTTATTTTAGTCTTATTGCTCATCCTAATTTCCTGTAAAGTTAGTTTTAATCCCCCATTGAACACTGCTTCATGAAAATTGCTCTTTTGCAAAAATGACTGTCATTCATCCAATTGACCTCTTCCGCTAGTGTGTTTTCTTGGGGCAGAAAAAAAAGCTGATGGGTTCCATTTCAACTCGGGCAGGGTCGTACCATCGTGGTCTCAGAATTTTCTAAAAAAATTAAGGGGCGTTCCTTGACTAAAATAAGGATTTTTTTCTTTCAACAAGAAAAAAATTTTCCCTTCGTGATAGAGATTTTCAAATCCTGCACCGTCAAACGAGCTCTCTAGAAAACGATTATTTTTCCTAACTTCAGTGAGGCATTATTACAGTGGAATTAAAATAGCTATCGTGTTCTGGTATTTTTTTTTACATTGTGTGTATAATGTATAATAATGTAGGATGCTACTATTCTTTACACATCGTATGATTTAAATAAAAAAAAATCGCAAACTTCGTGATTTTAAAAAAAAATTTAATTTTTGAAGATTTTTTTCAACAGGTTCGGATGGAGTTTTTCCTATACTCGTTTTTTTTTTTTTGTTAAAGACATACAAATGGGCACTTTACTTGCAGTTTTTTTATATGGCTGTGAAACTTAGTTTCGGCAGCGTTAAAAACAGCCGATTTTTAAAAATCTTTAAGTTTGCCAACAATTTTCTCAATAAACCCAATTTTTTTTAATTCTGAAAATTAAGTCACTGTTTTAGTGTCAACATGAGAATGTAAATTTTCATGTACCTAAAAATGCCCGTTTGCGAGTTAGACACATTTGAATTTGGTTTTAAATCCTACGATTTTCCGTGTTCTAAAGGCGCCATTTTGGAAAATTCTCAGGCACAAATTATTCCTTTCCCTGAATGAGAGCATTGGATCAGCTGGCCCTGGTTGGATACATCTGCCTCACCCTTCCCTGAGTGATAACATGCTTAAAAAAACGGTCTTGGAAAAAATAAATAACAACAAATAAATAAAATATTTGCTGCTCCACTAACAAAGTTGAGTTGCGAAAAATAGTTGTTTGTTTATGTATATACTTAAACATCGAATAAGAAACTATAAAAGAGTAGAGAACTATTGTTGTAAAATAATTTCAAGAAAAAAAAAAATGTGGGCACACGTACTGTATGTAATTTTTGAGGGCTAAACACCCTCGTGTTTTTCTGGGAGCTGCTTACTGTAGGCTACTGTCAGAAGAGCAGTTGCTGTTATATTATAGTTGCTAAAATTAACTTCTGTTTTTCGTAATAGAAAAAGATTTGCATAGGAGAGTTTTGTTCTCTGCGTACGGGGGAAAGGCGGGCTGGGTGCAATGCTCTTTACCTGCCCGCAGAGCTCCGACCCCTTCTAAAAACCATCTACGATCTAAGTTAGGGTACCATGAGTTATTATACCAAATTTGGCAGTTCTAAATTGAAAATTGTAGATTTTACAAAAAAATTGTATGGGCCCCCCTTGACCCTGGGCTCTGACCGAACCCGTACCCTGACCCCTTCCAAAAACCATCTACAATCTAAGTTAGGGTACCATGAGATAGTATACCAAATTTGGTGGTTCTAAATTGAACACAGTAGATTTTACAAAATATTAGCTTTAAAAAAATTTCTTCCAGTTTGATTTTCATACAAGACCTTCAGCAAAGAGCTCACCTGCTCTGGCACTAGAATGCTGGGGAGGGCCAGTAATCAATTGACAGATGGGAGCAGCCCTGCCTTCTCCTTGCAGTTCAGTCTTTCAGCCTCTCACCTCAACAGAGCAGCGCACATTCTAAGTGATGATAACACAGTTAAGTTGCAGTGAATTCACGTAACGACAAAAGGGAGTAGAAATATAAGAGTCATCTGTGAAATAACCTCTTGTTACGTTTAAACTTTTTGCATGTTGTCTTCCTAGAAAGCGCTGTTTGACACTCAAATAACTCAGATATTCTTTAAGTAACATTGGAAAAAGGGAGTAGTTACAGTTGGCCTCGCCTTCACACACAACCTGAAGAAGAAACAAAAAACAGTTGGCTGCTATTTTATTCATAAAAAACAATAACATGCGGGCTATTTTACATTTTGATTATCTTGCAGAATCGACATATCTGAAAACAAATTTCAGTAGGGGGAGGGGTGTGTTGCTTTTCGCGCTGTTTTCTTTCTTCTCCAGAACTTTTAGTGGACCAATAATACTACTACTGAAAAATTGTTCCTATGTCTGGAAAATGTCGACAAAAAATAGCGTTTGTATGATTTTATGATCTATAAAAATCTCCCAATTTTCAGATTTTGAAGGTTAGGCATGTCTGTGAATGTAATCACCATTTACCCTGTGACAGTTTGTACTCGTATTACGGAGTATTTGGAAGGTACTAAAACACCTGATCTCAAAAAATCTGTAAAGTTTTGGAAGTGGAATGGGGTTGAACAGCCAAAGGCATGTGATAATATTAAATTCAAAAGCATTATGTGCATTTTCTCTAGCAAAAAGTTTACAATGGGACACTAAAGGGGCACTTTGCATTAGAGCGCAAACGTGCCTTGAGACGACACTGTCTAGGAGCCTGGTGAAATAAATTCAAATTTAAAAGAATGACACATAAATGTCATGTGTGGTGATGAATATTGTAGTTGTAGCTAATTGTTACTTTATCAGTGACTGTATTACTTGGATTATTTATACACTGAAGAGCAATTGAATTAGAGATACCTGTCTAGTAATGCACAGCACCGCCTTTCGCCCTGATGACGGCAGCGATTCGTCTCAGCCTGGACTCGACAAGACACCGGAAGCGTTGGGAAGCCATACGGATCCACGACCCCTGAACAAGCTCCCACAGTTCACGAAGATTTGATGGAGGGGGATCAGAGCCTCGAACATCTCTCTTGATGGCATCCCAGATGTGCTCGATGTCAGGTGACCTAGCTGGCCAAAGAAGCAAGGTCACGTCTGTGTAGTGTTCATCCAACCATTCGGATACAATTTGGGAGCGATGGCACGGTGCATTGTCTTGTTGCAGGATGAGGTCCCCAGTGGAATGTTGAAGACATACAAATGGGAGCAAATGGTCGTCCAGGATATCACGGTAACGTTGACCTGTGAGGGACGATGTCGCACGTTCCAGGGGTCCCATTTCAGTCCACGTAAACAGTCCCCATACTAGAATGCCACCCCACCAGCTTGAAGAGTACCCTGCTGGCAAGAAGGATTCATCGCTTCGTGTGGTTTGCACCATACTCGTATCCTGCCATCCGCATGTACCAACGTGAATCTCGACTCATCAATCCAGGCAACATTTATCCACATGTCTAGGGTCCAGTAGCGATGTTCCCGCGCCCATGCTAATCTTTGCACCCTGTGCGGTCAGCTGTGGTACCCTCGTGGGACGATGGCTTCTGTACCCCATAGCAAGGAGATGGTTCTGGATGGTGTGGCTGCTTACACGTTTTTGTGCACCAGTGTTAAATTGCCGAGTGATTTCTTGCACTGTGGCCCATCTATCCACTGTTACAATGGGAGCTAGCCGACGATGACCCCGTTCATCCACATGCTGTTGTATACGGCAGTTGGCCCTTGCAGGGATGGTTTTACCGGATTCGATGTACTCACAGTGCACCCGTGACACAGTGGCTCGTGAAAATCCCAGTGCCTGCACGACTTCCGAGATGCAGTGACCCATTTGTCGGGCCCCGACAATTTTCCCACGATCAAATGCACTTAGGTCCTTCGTCTTACCCATACTGCGTCCGACTCTTACTGATTCCCGTCGCATCACTCCTTATATTGTCAGATCGCTGCATACGTCATGTTGTTTCCGTTTACAGGGCTGCCCACAGCGCCACATTTGCATAATGCCAGCTGTCTCTAATTCAGTTGCTCTTCAGTGTATAGTGCAATAGATGATACGTTGGTTGTACCAAAAGTAATGCAAAAGTGGGCGTAACTTTTTTATTAACTGATGGAGGTCATTCAAATTGCACATGTTGGTAGAGTAACTCTTTCTCTATTAAAAGCTACTACTCAACATAGTCTCCATCACAAGCGATGCATTTGTGCCATGGTTGAACCCAACTCTCGAATCCTCTTTGAAAAAATCCAGGTGTGTACTGTTGTACCCACTTTTTCACAGTCACTTTAACCTCTTCTGTGTTATCAAATTGTTTTCCCTGGAGACTGTTCTTCATTAGACCGTACAGGTGGAAGTCGAAGGGCACCAGATCTGGGCTGTACGGAGGATGGGGGGACCAACAACCAGCCTAATTTGCTGATTGCCTGATTTGTTGCCAAAGATGTGTATGGCCTCACATTGTTATGGTGAATGTGGATCCTTTTTAGATTCTTGTTCAGTCTCTTCCTCTTTATGGCTTCTTTAAGCTTCTTAAGTGTCTCAATGTAGTGCGCCCTGGTCACGGTACGGCTACATTCAGAAAGTCAAGGAGAATGACACCCCTGTCATCCCAAAAAACAGTCACCGTGACTTTCTGTGCTGATCGCTGGCTCTTGAACGTCTTAGGCCTTGATATAGTGGCTAGAAAAGATAGTGCGTCATGCGCTTCTGCAAACGGGTTCTTAAAATCATGAATTCAGAGAGGGCGCTAAAGACAGCTTTGTTGCTATTGCTGTAAACTATGCTGATTGATATACGAGCTTCTCTTTCTGTGCAGTATAGTAATTTCACTAAAATTTAACCAAAGAATCTTTTTTTTTTTTTTGTATCCTTCCTGCAGCTATACTAAAATTAATTAATGCCATGTATGGATAGATATAAAAGAATATTATTCCAAATGGGGGGTTTTGGGGAAGCTTCATCAACTTTAATTGGGAAATGCATAATCTCGCACTGAATCTACGCATTACACGGCTGATTAGTACAAATACATTAGTGGACATAAATTTTCTGCGTAATTATGTGTCTAAGTAAACACTTGAATTTGCGTGACTTTTCCATAAAATGTTAACAATTATATGCCTCTTAGAATGCTTGCTCGTTCATGAGCATCCCTGGAAACATCTTTCTCTCTCAGCAAGGATGTTAAATTGCTGTCCCGTTGGTACTCGCAGGTGATTAAAAGATAAAAGTAATGAAATTCACTGATATCCCAAAACTAAATTTTATTGGTAAATTGAAACATAAAAAACACTGTTTGAGATCGGATTTTGTTAAACCCTGGATCGAATCATACTATCGTTAACTTGTTCAAAACGATTTCAAAGATAATTATGGTTCTCTCCAAAAAGAAATTTAGACAGACATTTAGTAAAAATGTCAAGTATATGTCACATTAGTGACTTGCTAAAGTGATACATGCTACATGAAGTTTACAGAAGAAATTAAAATTCATGGCACTGCTTTACCTATACAACCAGGCATATTTAAGGGGGAGCATGGGAGCCTCACCCCTGAAAATTAGAATTTTTCATTATTTGTTTAAGTAACATGAAAAAGCATGTACTCTCCAGCTTACATTAGATGAAACAAAACAGAATTTCGTTGTTGTTTTTTTTCATTTTTATTTTGTACTAAATTCCCCTTTTTTTCCCTCCCCCACACCATCGGAAAAATATTTTTATATACGCCCCTGATGTGAACCACAGAGAAACCCACAGCGATGTGAAATATGCCAAAAGAAATTATTAAATAAAATCTCAGCAATAGCTGAATCACATTGAGCTATTGCAGATCTCAGTAATAGCTGAATCCATAGTATGTCACCAATATTTAGAGGGAAAAATTTTATGATGGTACATTTGCTGATTCACATACAATACAATACATACATACATACATACATACATACATACATATCACTAAGCTGTTCTCTGAGATTCAGAGGTTAGCTCCAAAACGAAATGCAAACTACCAGATATTTTTACTTACTGTTGTCGTATCAAACTTCTCCATTTACAGCGATCTCGACATACAACTCGGGCTTCACTGATATCCATTACACGCCGTACACAAGATCTTTTATACTTCATACTCATAATCTTTTTCTCATGCATACACTGCTGAATCTGATCCACCCATGTCTTCCTTGACCTTCCTCTGCCTTTCCTTCCTGCCACTTGGGCTAAAAATGTTCTTTTAGTAAGCATCTCATCATTCATTCTTTCAACATGGCCAAACCACCGAAGCATATTGGTCTTCACCTTGCTAACATCATTTTGCTTCACATCACACAACTACAACACATCTTTATTCCTCACACACTCCAGCACACAAACGACTCTTATGTTTCGTTGCTGATTCACACTGGAAGGAAATCTTATGAATGTGAAATATGCCACAGAAAGTTTTCCACAAAATAAATAAATTTCTTTTATAATCACTATGCACCAAACACATCATAGAAAAAGCATTCTAATGTTTTGAAATCATAGCATCAAAGCTCGCAGGAGCACCATCTCGTGGTTGAATGAAAAGAGGGAACTAAAATTTAAACAGTGAGATATTAACGTACGGCACACTATCTCTTCTAGCCACTATAGCCTTGGTGAAGAGGTGTGAGGTCATTCCGTGGATTTATTATTTGATTCTGGATCATAAAGTTATGCCCACGTTTAATTCCCTGTTACCAGATCGAAAAAAAACATGTCTTCATTGGCTTCAGATGCTTCCGGCAGATCAGAGCAGACTTCCACCCCTCTCTCCTTCAAATCGGGTGTCACCTGCCGAGGTACCTACTTTGCACACACTTTCCGATATGTTAAGTCTTCCACCATCTTCTGTATGGCATTGTGACCACAGTACAGTTGTGCAACAAGCTCATGGATTGTGACTCGTCTCTCCGCACAAATCAGTTCATCCACTCGCTGACGATTCGTGTCACTGGTCGCAGATGATGGTATCCCACTGTGTGGTTTGTCTTTAATGCTGGTTTCACCTTCTTTAAACTTCTTCATCCATCTGTGCACATTGCTCTTGTCAATGATGTCATCTCCATAAACATTTTGTAGCCTCATGTGATGTCGAACAGCCTGCACTCTTCCTTCACCAAGAACTCAGACGACACGTTGCTTCTGCTTGGAATCAATTATTTACCTGCAATTAAGAAGAAGGGTTACTATAGAGGAAGAGTTACTCTACCAACATGTGCAATAATTGAATGACCTCTGTCAGTTAATAAAAAAGTTATGCCCACTTTTGCATTACTTTCGGTACAACCTTCGTATAATTATGTGAAGAATCATCCTGTGTTTTGTGTTTCTAAATACTGTAACATTTCTATAAGTGTAACGTTACAAACAGAAAACACAGGATGAATCTTCACATAATTATATCATCTAATGCACTATGTATGGTGATGATGCTAGGATAAAAAGTAATGTAGTGTATTTGCTGCAATTTTTTCCCCCACCCAAACCATTTATTGCTAAATGAATCCAATTTAGTCTATAATTTTCTTTTCCCATTGTTTCAGTCGGTGCTCCCAAAACCTAAGATTTAGATTTTGGTTTTATTAAAATATAATTCTTTGAATTCAAATTTTGTACATTATAAACTCCATATCTTTTTTTTTTTTTTTTCATATAAATCCACAGACTGTGAAATTCGGAATTTTTCTCCCTTAGTATAATTTGCAGTGGTGTATAATCCACAGATTGTGAAATTCAGAAAAAAATATGAAAAAAAATCCTACATATAATCTACAGCTGTGTATAATTTATAGACTGTGAAATTCAGGGAAAACAATGTTTCCCTTCATATAATCTGCAGCAACGTATCCACAAAGCATGAATTTCAGAAGAAAAAAATCTGCAGCTGTATTTTGATCCCAAACCCTAATTTCTGATAGAAAAGTCATGATACACAAACAGAAAACACAGGATAATTCTAGAAGTCCAAAGAAGCAAAAAAAAAAAAAAAAAAAAAAAATCCTGTTATGAAAAGCTACTGTCAATTTTAAGTACTTTTATGTTATTCTATAGTTTTTCTGCACTGTCATAGTTTTTTAGTTTAACCTAAAAATCTGTTTCAACTATGCACAATCCGTAGTATTAGGCATCATGCAATTAGCACAGCAAAACTAGCGATTCGCAAAGTGATTACTGACAGCAACAATGATGTGCTGTGGAATAGTTCAGCATCTGCGAGCACAAATAGTATGTCCTTCATTACATCATATTTCCTGTCAAAATGCTTTTAAGCAGTAAAATCTTTCTTTCCATTTCTTTACAGCCTTTTGTCTTCACATTGCATTACATTTTTTTTTCTGTTGTTATTGCATTCTTGGTACTTTTGCAATGTCACCTACCCTGGTAGTCGCATGGATTTTTTAAAACTGAAACAAGTGCTGCCATAACTTTTTGTTTTCTGAAAGTAATGTTATTATCTGCAGAACCTAAACGTCTTTTAATTAAAAAAAAAAATTAACAGGTAATCTGTAGATTATATGATGGAAATTACAGTATCACTGCTCCAGCTCCCAGGATTTGTCCAACCCTGCTTCAAAACTTTAAATCATTAACATTAATGTGGTCATATTGTCGTTACTGCATATCAGACGACACCAACACGTGGCTATACAATAGGCGAACAAAATTTTCTCTTTCTTCCCTTTGGGTATGAATGAGAGTGCGTGTCTTTCCAACTGACCAATGGCATGGCATCTTTGTTCTTCCTTTGGAGCTGGTAGAAGTACTTTGTGTAATACAGTCAGAATTCTGGGGTTGATGTTCAGTTTTGCATTATGTAACATTACAGTTTTAGAGAACTTGTAAAGGTTTGTTGGGTGTACCTAAATTAAAGCATGTTGGGAAATAGCATATTTATTGTACTAGTGTCTCATAGGAGACAGGTGTGCCCTCCAATTCATAACAATAATGTCAATATCTTCTACGTAGAGCTAAAAAGAAGAACTACGGTTTGTTTCGACTTATACCAGAAATTAATCTTTTTCTTTTTTGCTACTGAAATGTAGTCCACTTTATCTTACACAAGGCATTGTTCCTTTTTTTAAATCTTTGTTTTACATGTTATTAGGAGTGCTGATAGAAAGCATTTCAATTTCAACATATGCAGAAATGGTGTCAGCCTGCACAATAGAAATTGTTGTAGCAATCGGAATGACTTCGTGCAGAATTAATCCAAAGAACAATAGCCATCTTTACACGATTTAAACTATATTAAAACCTTACTAGTTAAAAGATGTATTTAAAGTTAAAACATTAGATCTTTTGGTCCCACTTTGGGGCATCAGATGTATACTGTTGCGTCTAATTATGTTATACGTCATCAAAAGTCATGTACTTATAGACCTGTTCTATCTAGTATAGTGTCTTACATCTGATGATGATCCCAGTGTGGGACTGAAAGATTTAATGTTTTAACTATAAATAAGGCTTTTAACTAGTAACATTTTAACTTTTAATCTTATATAGTTTAAATCATGAAAAGACGGCTACTGTTCTTTGGATGCACAATAGAAATAGTGCTTGTATTAATGGAATTAGTGCTAGTATTAATAGAATTAGTGCAGGACTCAATTCTATCAGGACGAAATTTTCTTATATGTGTATGCAATTTTTTCTCTGTCCTGAATGCATTCTTACAATTCAGGCGTGTAAATAAGTTTGCAGGAGTCATGAATACTTACCACTTTTATTCAGCATGATTGTATTAAATTCATTCTAATTCCTGCTGTTTTGTCATTACGATGGATTCCGTCGATAACATTAGCAGTTCGTATTGTATTCTACAGGACGGTGCCAATTGGTGGGATTTGGTTTTCGATGTGACCAGCTCCCTCCAACGAGGTAACGCATTGGAGGGCACACCTGTTTCATATAAGACACTAGTAAAAGTAATGAGTTGAGTGTTCCACATGCACATTTATGCATATCCATTGTTACGCTGCACAAAACTAGCCACTGAATTATCTCCAGCATGTGTGTGGCATTTGCACTGCTACCTAACCCAAGACTGGAAGCAGTGCTGAGACGGGCCCGAACTGGGCTCGGGCTGTGTAATATTTTCTATGGTTCACGCAGGCTTGGGCTCTGAGACAGAGAAAGAGAAGAGTCCCCCCTCCTTAAATGTTATTTTTTTATGTTTTTGTATATGGGACTTTTCATACATTTTCTAGTTGATAAAGAGAATTTGTAGGCATTTTTGTCTGGGTGGGGAGTGGGGACTCGGGAGGGCTAGTTATTACACGCATGGGTAGAAAAAGTACCATAGCCCGCATGTTAGTGGGTTTCTGCAGAGAAGGAAAAGCTTCTTCTAGAATTATAGATGCTAGATAGTAGATAGCATGCTGACGAAATTTTGTCCCTTTCTTTCATGCAGCAGCTCCCTGCTTTTCTGTTGAGATTCTGTTGAGCAAAGTGCATGGTTTTCAGTGTCTCCCGATCTTTCCGGATGCCCAGCCACCTGAAATATTTCATGAAGAAACAAATGGTAAAAAAATCGATCAACTATATTACAGAAACAGAAGTTCCTTCCACACTCCCCAGATGAGAAAGACATTGGTTAATTGCAAGCTGAAGAGAGTGGATGTCTAGAAGAGATGTTTTTTAATTAATGGCTAAACAGGTTAGTCATGGTCTTTGGGCTCGTTCGAGCCCGGGCTCTGTCTTGCAGTATGAAATTCAGGCACAGGCTCTTCAAATTGAGCTCATCAGTCTCCTTGAAGACTGATCCATGTCTTCAAGGAGACTGATGACCTGCATGTCACCCCAATCATTGTCGCAGGATACTGTTTTCCATCAGGAAGTCAACAGGTGGTGAGCCATATCTGATCCATGTCTTCAAGGAGACTGATGACCTGCATGTCACCCAATCATTGTCACAGGATATTGTTTTCCATCAGGAAGTCAACAGGTGGTGAGCAATATCTGATCCATGTCTTCAAGGAGACTGATGACCTGTATGCCACCCAATCATTGTCACAGGGTACTGTTTTCCATTAGGAAGTCAACAGGTGGTGAGCAATATGTGATCCATGTCTTCAAGGAGACTGATGACCTGTATGTCACCCAATCATTGTCACAGGGTACTGTTTTCCGTTAGGAAGTCAACAGGTGGTGAGCAATATCTGATCCATGTCTTCAAGGAGACTGATGACCTGTATGTCACCCAATCATTGTCACAGGATACTGTTTTCCATCAGGAAGTCAACAGGTGGTGAGCCATATCTGATCCATGTCTTCAAGGAGACTGATGACCTGCATGTCACCCAATCATTGTCACAGGATACTGTTTTCCATCAGGAAGTCAACAGGTGGTGAGCAATATCTGATCCATGTCTTCAAGGAGACTGATGACCTGTATGTCACCCAATCATTGTCACAGGGTACTGTTTTCCATTAGGAAGTCAACAGGTGGTGAGCTATATGTGATCCATGTCTTCAAGGAGACTGATGACCTGTATGTCACCCAATCATTGTCACAGGGTACTGTTTTCCATCAGTAAGTCAACAGGTGGTGAGCAATATGTGATCCATGTCTTCAAGGAGACTGATGGCCTGTATGTCACCCAATCATTGTCACAGGATACTGTTTTCCATCAGGAAGTCAACAGGTGGTGAGCAATATCTGATCCATGTCTTCAAGGAGACTGATGACCTGTATGTCACCCAATCATTGTCACAGGGTACTGTTTTCTATTAGGAAGTCAACAGGTGGTGAGCAATATCTGATCCATGTCTTCAAGGAGACTGATGGCATGTATGTCACCCAATCATTGTCACAGGATACTGTTTTCCATCAGCAAGTCAATAAGTGGAAGTCTGATCATTCCACATTCAGTCAAGTGGGATGTGGCATAAAAAACAAACCCACTTTTGCAGTTTCCTGATTTCTGGTTCTGGCAAAAGCTACATGAGAGCAGATGTTGTATGTAACTGAGGGACTTGAAATCTGTATGTGACACCTTTCACTTCTGGTGTCTTCCTGAAGCTTCATATGTTTTGTAATGTAGTGGGCAATGTTTATTGTTGTGCCATGCTACAGTAAAAAAATCCATGTAGATTATCAACTTTTCTCAGAAGAGCAAAGATAATATAAGCTCAGTATTGAGTTTTGAACTTTTTAGTCCTGGATGAGGTGCTTTGCTGCCACTACGTTGGCAGATTTTTTGTCTTTTTATGGTACACACATGTTTTCATCTCATCTTGTGTAACAACATTGGGGAGGGGGGTATTGGATTCAGATATTTTCATCAAATCAGTGCTGCATTCCTTTGTCCTCCTGGTTTCCAAATCAAACAGCTCATTAGGAACCCGTTTAGCATACACTTTAAGTCAACATAAATCTGATGATTGTTTCTATGGCATTGTGACCACAGTCCAAGTGATGAATAATTTTTGCAGTAGTTGTGGTTATTTTTGCAGTTATACACTGCTGGACAATTGCTAAGGACGGATCATAAACGGCAATATACCGCATAAAAAAGTAAGTGTGGTTGGATGCCAAGTGAAATAAAATAATGTCAGAATGCCAGGACATTACAAGAAAGACAATTTATTGTGCTCTGAAATCCAGAAGGCTTTGGAACGTGTTCAAGGGACAAACAGGCCATTTTGTGCAGAATACGTAAACGTGAAAAAAATGCAATTACCGTCCGCAGGCGTTCCGGCGTAAGGTGTCAATACGGGATATGGCCACCATGGAGGGCGATGCAAGATTCCACACGTCGTGTCATGCTTTGCACAACATTATCAAGCAGCTGTTGGGCTAATTTATCCCATTTCTCTGTCAGTGCACGGATGAGGGTGTCCTTGTTTATTGGAGGGCATTGGCGACCAGCAAGACTCCTCCCCAAAGCATCCCACACATTTTCAATGGGATTCAGATCTGGAGAACGTGCTGGCCATATGAGGCGTTAAATATCCTCGCTCTCAAGACACTCCTGGACAGCGACTGTTCGATGACATGTTGCGTTGTCGTCCATGAAAATTGATCAATCACTGACAGCACCATGGAACATGCAAACATGAGGTAGCAGAACATCATTAATGTATCGTTGGCCAGTCATAGTCCCAGTTGGAAGAACATAGAGGGACGTACGGCCATTGATCATGATGCCAGCCCATACCATGACACTACATGTCGGATATCAGTCCCTTTCCTGTATGTTTGCTGGACAATATGCAGTACCACTATCACGCCAGATCAGTTGTCGTCGGCAATCAGACGATAGACTGTATCTACTCTCATCTGAGAAGAGGACAGCAGACCAGTCGTTATCAGTCCAATTGCGATGTTGATGGCACCATTGCACACGGGCGGTACGGTGATGTCTGGACAATGGGATGCACACAACAGGACGGCGGGCGTATAGTCCTCCTTCATGCAAACGTTTGGCGACTGTTTTTCGGGAGATCCGCTTGCCAGTAGCATCCATAAACTGATTTGCTACCTCACTAGCTGTGCTGCGCCGGTGTCTTTTTGTTGATAGCACTATGTACCGATCTTCTGCAGGTGTCGTACTGCGAACACGACCTCCCCCGTGACGTTTGCTACACTCTCCATTTGTTTGAAATGATTTCCAAAGCCTTGAAACAACACTGTGGCTGACGTCGACCTCCCTGGCAACATCTGTTATTTTTCGCCCTTCTTCAATCTTGCCAATAATACGGCCATGCGTAAAATCATCTAGGTGATGTCTGGAAGACATACTGAAAATTCAAGCTCGTCAATTGATTCTTTCCCTTTCAACTTTGCGTTTGAACAACAACGGTCAATACGCGTCAAATCCTTTATATCTCTTATCAGCGCTATGACGTCACGAACGAGTTTGGCAATCCAAAATTTGCATACGCACAACACGTCTTACTGTATCCCGCACTTATGCTAATTTCCACATTTTCCTGCCTTCCATTTTATGGTTGCTATCATTGCTATTGTCATCCATCCTTAGCAATTGTCCGGCAGTGTAGTTTGTTGTTGATTGTAGCTACTGAAAGCAGTCCATGGGCTCTCACTTTGATGGCGGGCCACTTCGTGAACAAGTGGTGAAAGGTGCAGGCTGCTGCTGCCAGTTACATAAGTTCAGCTCAGGTTCCAGTTCTGGATGTGTGGATATATATATATATATATATTATATTTAACAGAAAAGTAACCAAAGCTCTTATGGAAACAGCAACAAAATTAGCTGGGTCTAAGAACAAATTGCATGTGAACAAATTATCAGGAAAAACCAAAATGTTGATGCAAAAAAGAGTGATGAGGACAACTAAAGAAGATGTGACTTCCAAAGTGGAATATATAGAGCTATGCAAGACAGTACGAAAAAGTATCACTGAAGACGTAAGGAAATTCAACTGTGAACTAGTAAGGAAAGCAATTGAAAACAACCAAAGCCTAAAGATAGCAAAGGGACATCTCAGTAAGGGGAAAAAACAGATTATGGCACTGAGAAAAGAAGATGGTTCTGTAACAAGAAATAGAGTCGAAATTTTGACAAGAGTGAAAGATTTCTACTCCAAATTATATGAAAGGGATGATACATGTACTCCAGACATAATGAAAGGTACCAGTACCAGAGTTCTTCCAGTCCTTCCAGCAGAAGTTGTACATGCAATCAAGAACATGAAGCGGGGGAAAGCTCCAGGAGAAGATGGAATTACTGTAGACATCATACAAGAAGCAAGTGGAGAAATCAAAACAGTACTCGCCCAAATTTTCACTCGATGCCTTAATGAAGGGAAAATTCCTGAAAATTGGAACAACGCCACAATGATCTTGCTACATAAAAAAGGTGACATTGAGGATCTCAGGAACTACAGACCTATCAGCCTCCTATCAGTGGTTTATAAAATCTTCACTAAAGTTCTTTCACACCGCTTGAAGGTGACACTGGACATGGCTCAACCGAGAGAACAAGCTGGATTCATCAGTGGCTACAGCACAATAGATCATATCCACGTACTGAGAGAACTAATTGAAAGAGCGAGGGAATATGAACTTCCATTGTGCATGGCTTTTATCGATTATGAAAAAGCCTTTGATTCGGTGAAACCATCAGCAGTTACAATGGCTCTGAAATCCTGCGGTATTGAAGATGCATACATTAATATTATTAATAACATCTATGAAAATGCAAGTGCAAAGATTCGGCTGTTTGAAAATACAACACACATAAAAATTGGAAAAGGAGTGAGACAGGGTGACACCATATCTCCGAAGCTCTTTAATGCCACATTGGAAAATGTCTTTCAATCACTGAACTGGGAAAACAAAGGGATAAAGATTAATGGAGATTATCTAACCCACTTTCGTTTTGCTGATGACATAGTCATTATTTGCAGCTACCCCATCAGAGCTACAGAGTATGATCCAGGAACTTGCTGACAAGAGTAAAGAAGTGGGATTAAAAATGAACTTTCAGAAGACAAAAGTGATGTACAATGCTTTTACAAGAAATGAAGATTTATCGATTGATGGAGAAAAGCTGGAGATAACAGACACGTACGTTTATCTTGGACAGCAGATATCAAGTGAGGGTCACATTGGTGAAGAAATTAATCGGCGTACAAAACTTGCCTGGAGAGCTTTTGGAAGAAACAGCATAATTTTCAAGAGCAATATGCCATTATGTCTTAAAAGAAAAGTGTTTGATCAATGCATCCTTCCAGTGCTTACGTATGGTGCAGAGACGTGGACCTTAGCTAAAAGAGACATACAAAGGCTGTAGACAACTCAAAGAAGCATGGAGAGGTGCATGCTTGGTGTAACCAGGAGAGACAAGAAAAGGAACACGTGGATCCAAAAAATCACAAGAGTGGAAGACATCATGATCAGAGTTAAATCCCTGAAATGGCAATGGGCTGAACATACTGCCAGAAGAACAGACCATCGATGGACAGCCGAAATTTTAGATTGGATTCCAAGGGATAGGAAAAGACCCAGAAGAAGACCACATGGAAGATGGGTAGATGAAATTCGAAAGTATGCGGGAGTGACATGGAGGAGACTGGCACAAGACAGACCGTTGTGGAGGAAACTTGGGGAGACCTTCGTCCAGCAGTGGATTGATAATGGTTGACAATGATGATGATGATGATGATATATATATAGCAAAATCATATGAAGGGAAAAGAAAAAACCAAGAACAAATTTGAAATTCCAAAATGCCAGAGGCTGCATAGAAGAAAGATCAAATAATATAAAAATGTGAAACTAAAGAGCAAATTTTGTACAAACAAAAAAAAAAAAAAAATTGGGGGAACGAGAAGAAGAACAACAATCACCACTTTCCAACCACCCAAAGCAGGCGGGCTTCAAACGATGGAAATTTAACAAACAGAAGAATGCAGGGAAGCATATTAATGACTGACTCTCTGTTGGCTTCGTCAAGGGCAAGCAATAAGAAAATCACTCAATAATCTACTGAGACCAGAGAATTGTGGGTTTCTGCTATTTTAGTTTGCTATAAGGACACAATTAAATTTAGGGGTAAAATTGTCAAAATAAAAGGGATTTCTAAAAAAACCCAAACCCAGCAAACTAAAACACGTTGCCCGACCGCACAACAGCCAAGATAATCACACATAAAATAAAAAGAAAGGGTGCCGAGCTCCCCAAAAAACACAAAACCAGGTAAGAAATTGGTATTAAAAAATCAAGAAAAATCCAACCAATGAAAGGTACTGAAAGGATATCTTTAAGCTTGTCACAGAAAAAGTGAAACCTTAATCCTGCCAGATAAAAAGATAAACAGGAACACCAGAAAAAATAAAATACAAAAATAAATTAAAGACAAAAAAAGCAACATTACGATTTTGAAAAAGAAAGGAACCAAGCAACAAATTTAGGAAAAAAGGAAGCAAAAGTTGCCCAGGGAGCAATTTACAATTGCAAATCCCGAGAGTGAACCCAAATAAACCAAGTTGCATGTCTCAGAATAGCAAGGTAAATGCCCAATACCCACAGCAAAAAAATCTTAAATAAAAAAATAAATTCTTTAGAAAAATAAAAGTTTAATACCAAAGGGCTAGGTTGCAAGTCACAGAGAAGCAAATTATATGCCCAAGGCACACAAGAAAACATTAAAATTTAGTTCAGTGCAAATTTATAAAAAACGAAAATTCACTTATTCCTACATAAATAAAAAAATAATAAAAAACGACTTACATACAGTTAAAAGATGAGATTACATGTGAGGTGTTGCTTTGCTGTTACAAGTTCACATATTTACTAAATATTGTACTAATCTTTTAGCCCACAGGAAGGCTCAGAACCACTAAAATGAACTTTTGCTTCCTTTTTTCCTAAATTTGTTGCTTGGTTCCTTTCTTTTTCAAAATTGTAATGTTGCTTTTTTGGTCTTTCATTTATTTTTGTATTTTATTTTTTCTGGTGTTTCCTGTTTATCTTTTTATCTGGCAGGATAAAGGTTTCACTTTTTCTGTGACAAGCTTAAAGATATCCTTTCAGTACCTTTCATTGGTTGGATTTTTCTTGATTTTTTAATACTAATTTCTTACCTGGTTTTGTGTTTTTTTGGGGAGCTCGCCTTCCTTTCTTTTTATTTTGTGTGATTATCTTGACTGTTGTGCGGTCGGGCAACATGTTTTAGTTTGCTGGGTTTGGGTTTTTTTAGAAAGCCCTTTTATTTTGACAATTTTACCCCTAAATTTAATCGGTCCTTATAGCAAACTAAAATAGCAGAAACCCACAATTCTCTGGTCTCAGTAGTTTAATGAGTGATTTTCTTATTGCTTGCCCTTGACGAAGCCAACAGAGAGTCAGTCATTAATATGCTTCCCTGCATTCTTATGTTCTTTAAATTTCTATCGTTTGAAGCCCACCTGCTTCGGGTGGTTGGAAAGTGGTGATAGTTGTTCTTCTTCTCGTTCCTCAAATTTTTGCTTTTTGTTTTTTCTTTATTCAAAATTTGCTTAGTTTCACATTTTTATATCTATCTATCTATATATCTATCTGTCTGTCTGCCTGTCGGTCGATCCATCCAAATCTCGCATCGGCAAGCTCCTCTTCTTATCTCTCCTGGTTACGCCAAGCATGAACCTCTCCATGCTTCTTTAAGTTGTCTGCAGCCTTTGTAAGTCTCTTTTACTTAAGGTCCACGTCTCTGCACCATACGTAAGCACTGATAGGATGCATTGATCAATCACTTTTCTTTTGGGACATAATGGCATATTGGTCTTGAAAATTATGCTGTTTCTCTCAGAAGCTCTCCAGGCAAGTTTTTTTATGCCAATTAATTTCTTCATCAATATGACCCTCACTTGATATCTGCTGTCCAAGGTAAACATGCGTATCTGTTATCTCCAGCTTTTCTCCATCAATCGATAAATCTTCATTTCTTGTAAAAGCATTGTACATCACTTTTGTCTTCTGAAAGTTCATTTTTAATCCCACTTCTTTACTCTTGTCAGCAAGTTCCTGGATCATACTCTGCAGCTCTGATGGGGTAGTTGCAAAAATGACTACGTCATCAGCAAAATGAAGGTGAGTTAGATAATCTCCATTAATCTTTATCCCTTTGTTTTCTCAGTTCAGTGATTGAAAGACATGTGGCATTATAGAGCTTGGGAGATCTGGTGTCACCTTGTCTCACTCCCTTTCCAATTTTTATGTGTGTTGCATTTTCAAACAGCCAAATCTTTGTACTTGCATTTTCATAGATGTTATTTATAATATTAATGTATGCATCTTCAGTACCGCAGGATTTCAAAGCCATTGTAACTGCTGATGGTTTCACCGAATCAAAGGCCTTTTTATAATCGATAAAAGCCATGCCCAATGGAACTTCATATTCCCTCGCTCTTTCAATTAGTTCTCTTAGTACGTGGATA
This sequence comes from Macrothele yani, assembly GCA_039090855.1. NCBI lineage: Eukaryota > Metazoa > Arthropoda > Arachnida > Araneae > Macrothelidae > Macrothele > Macrothele yani. The sequence continues at coordinate 16,310,663 of CM077028.1, forward strand.
TGATCTATAGTGCTGTAGCCACTTCTGAATCCAGCTTGTTCTCTCAGTTGAGCCATGTCCAGTGTTACCTTCAAGCGGTGTGAAAGAACTTTAGTGAAGATTTTATAAACCACTGATAGGAGGCTGATAGGTCTGTAGTTCCTGAGATCCTCAATGTCACCTTTTTTTATGTAGCAAGATCATTGTAGCATTGCTCCAATTCTCAGGAATCTTCTCTTCATTAAGGCATAGAGTGAAAACTTGGGCGAGTACTGTTTCAATTTCTCCATTTGCTTCTTGTATGATGTCTACAGTAATTCCATCTTCTCCTGGAGCTTTTCCCCGCTTCATGTTCTTGATTGCATGTGCAACTTCTGCTGGGAGGATTGGAAGAACTCTGGTACTGGTACCTTTCATGATGTCTGGAGTACATGCCCCATAGCAGAAAGTTCCTGGCCAGTCTGCGACATATATCATTGTGCCACAAAATAATCTGCGGGTGGTCACTATGCAAGATAACTACTAAATGTGAAAAACAATAAAAATTGCACAGACATATTTTTCTACCTAACAAAAAGTGTAACCTAGGTACTACAGCAATTGCAATGTTAATTAGAATCAAGAACATTCTGGTCCTCTGTATCTGGAATTTTACCAATATTTTCAAGCTGAAACACAAAGATTTAGGGAATAAAATTATATTTAACAACAATAAAGTGCAAAAGCATCACTAGAAAGAAAATGTCACAAGAGGAGAAATCTTCGCTGCGTTCTACTTCTGTTTTCGGAACATTTTTCTCCATTTCCTATCACAAGCGCAAACATTTATGTAATTAAATGATGATTAAACAGTAATACAGAAGCACAGCGGTTTTCTGCTGCGTAGCGTGTGGAGCACCGGACAAAATTCCTTGGCAGTTACATTTGCACTATGGTCCAAGAAATCAATCAGAAGCACACCCCCACAGTCCCAAAAGACAGTTGCAATTATTTTTGGCTGAATGGTGATGTCTTGACATTTCTGGCAGGGTGAGATAATGGGTGCTTCCATGTGATGAATGTTTATCCACTTTCTGGTGTCGATTGATGTGCACTAGTTTTGTTTCCAGTGGCAGTGTGCTGCAAGAAGCCTTCTTTGGGCTGATGATAGTGTGTTGTGTCAAATGTGTGAGGGAGAGACCCATTCGTTTTGCCTTATGTTCTTCTGAGATATTCTTAGGCATCCATCTTGTGCAGATTTTCTGATATGGGCATGTACAACACTGTAGGCACTACCCACTGAAATTTGCAACATGCAGGCAAGCTCTCTTATTGTAATGTGTCTGTTGTCATGAATAAGACTAGCATCCACCTGTAGCATAGGGCCCTCTTGAATGGTGGTTGTTCTGGGTCACCCATGTTGAGGTCGACATCTGTCCTGCCCTTTGCGGAGTTCTTGTACAATTTCCAGACATGCTTCCTTGATGTAATACTTTTGCTGTGCACTTTCACCAACTGGCAGTGGATTTCTATTGACACAACAGCCACTGTATGAAGAAAACAAATTACATTTTGCACTTCTTTAAGTGACCATGTTGGCAATAAGGTAGCCATCTTTCAACAGCCATTCAAAGTAAATGAATGGACTCAGAGTCCTCTGGTGGCTAGGTAATGCCCCTGGCTCCTTGGGCACATACATGCACATGCACTTCAAACTCTCCATTGGCGTATTAAGAATTTCGATCGCAGACATCTTATTACCTTATTTATTGGACGGCCCTCTTGTGTTTTGTTGTTTTCTGAACACCATAAATATACTGAAAAAGTGTGACAGAGTGCCGCCCTGGTGACGCAGTGGTCCAAGCGCTGGCTCCTGACCATTCGTCCTTGAAGGGTCTGGGTTCAAATCCCGGTGAGGCGTGGATGTTGTGTTTGTCTTATGGCACTGGCTCTCTCCCTTCCCAAGAACCAGTGGCCCTAAATTAGGGATGGGCGACTACTTATAGCCCATTGAGTTGCTCACGGTGGTTGTTAAAAATTCAATTAAAACAAAAGAAGTGTGACAGAAGTAATGCAAAAATCTCTCTATTCTAAAAAAAAAGTAACTGTGGCAGCGCAAAACATATTGAACATAAAAACACGAAATTTACACTGTTTGTAGAGAATTGTTTGGAGAATACGCTGAAATAAACCATTTTTTGATTCTGGCGATACTTCAAGAGCTATTGTATTTCAAAGTTAAGGTAAGCAAAAAAGTGCTATCAGGTCGCGTTACGGACACACTAACAGCAACAGAACCATGAAACTTTGTAGGCATGTAGTGCCATGACCGAATTTTTGCACCTTGTCGCCCTTTTTTGAATTTCGATTTAGTTTACGAGAAATTAAAATTTTAAATTTCACAAAATTCTCTATTTCGCGATGGGATCCATAAAAACACCCCAGATATATGGCAAACTATAAATCATAACGCATTGCAATTTTTACAGCATAAACTTACAACTATCATCCCTTTTTTACACAAAAAAAAAAAAAAAAAAAAACTTAAGAAAAAGTCATTTTCTGATTTTCAAGCATTTTTTAAAGACGCAAAGGAAAGAAACGAACGACTTGTCTGTCTTCACGATAACCACAGAGGAACGTTCTAGTCCCGTGACCTGCTGCCGTGGTGACGAAGCTATTTTTAGCACTCTCTTCTCATTGGGTGAAAGAACAGGCAACATTGTCAAACTGGTATTGATGCAATGCTTAATGACGTAGGGACACTTTTATTAAAGTTCGGCATTTTCTGTCTGCATACATGAATGCCTATGTAAATATTGGCTTTTACCTCGTAATGCAAAAAAAGTAATGAAATTATCATGGCTAGTCTCAAAGTAACATCATTTTATCCAAATGTACCAACAGAAGCTAAGTGATTATACATATAAACTCTCAGTCTCTCTCTCCCCCTCTCTCTTCCTCTCTCTCTCTCTCTCTCTCTCTCTCTCTCTCTCTCTCTCTCTCTCTCTCTCTCTCTCTCTCAACTTTGTTTTTAGCAACTGTGTAGCCTCACAGTTAGTGAACTTTGCAATGTAATGCTATTTGTTGTTAGCAACCAACTGAAATCCTCATAGCTGTCGGCTGTTATTTAATACATGCATAATAAAATAATTTAATTATCTTTTCTTAACATGCCACTCAAAAAATGCAATTCATAGCTAATGAATAAATGTAGGTTTTAAGTTAACTTGCAATAGTCATATAAAAAAAGTTATAGAAACGAAGAAGTACTTTCAACCTGACTGAGGTTATGATCACCTGTGATGTTCCATTCTGTATAATTTGAAAGTGTAGTTTAAGAATATATATATATATAAGGGTCGCCCAAATGAAAGCGAGACTGTCGTTTTTTTTTGTTTGTTTTTTTTTTTTTTTGCCGTAAGGGTTTATAGGTTGGAATATGTGAACATACAGGAAGTAAGAGTGATACATGGGCTAGATACCTGCTACACATAGTCAGTCGTCTTGTCAGTTCAAGCAAGTGTCCCAGCGCGGCACAAGATTGTGGATATCCTGACCAAAGAACATCTGTGGTTGGCTGTGGAACCAGTCTTCAACGGTGTCCAGGACCTCAGCGTTGTCAGCGAATCGGCGACCCTTGAGAGTTTTTTTCAATAGCCCAAAGATGTGCTAGTAGTCGCAGAACGACAGGTCGGGGCTAGGGGGGGGGGTCGAGGTCCTCCCAATGGAAGCTCCGTAGCAAATCTTGGCACACTGTCTCCACGTGCAGATGTGCATTGTCATGCAGCAGAATAACCCCATTTGACAACATACTGGGTCACTTACGCTTGATGGACGTTTTGAAATTGCGTAACATATTGCAGTATGTGGTTACCTCGACCGTACTACCTGCGTCCAGCCAATCCAACAGCAATGGGCCATTTTCATCGAAAAAACTGTGAGCATCACTTTTCTAGCTCTTAAGGAGGACTGAGCTTTTTTGGGCATGGAGAGTTGGAATGCCGCCATTCCATTCTCATCCGTTGTGGGACCGGATTGAAGTGGTGGCACCTAGTTTCATCTGCGGCCACAATTTTGGAAAGAAACTGTCCCCCCTCCATGTGGTAACGATGCAGATGCTCCAGGCAAGCACCCATTTGCTGAGTGTTCTGCTCCTCCTGGAGATGCGTGGGAACTCAATCTGCGTAAACCTTGCTGTATCCCAATTGGCGATGGAGAATGGTGTTAACAGTTCCCTTACTCATGGACAATTTTGCTGCAAGCTCGTGGGTGGTGATTTGGGGATTCTCCTGCTCAAGGTTGTCCATGGCAGCAATCGATTCCACGGCGATGGCCATGTGTGTTTGCCCAGGTCTTGGCATGTCCTCCGTGCTCACACGTCCTTTACGAAGTTCACTACACCAGCGGAACACTGTACACCGTGACTAACACTCATTTCCACACTTAACCTTCATACAACTATAAATTTCTGCTCCACTAACACCTTCTGCCATAAAAAATTGTATAACTGCCTGCTGGACCTGTTTGGACGAATCCATGTCATGACCCTACATAGTCAACTTGCCTCTGCACGTGCGAACAGCACGCTGACACATGCAGCCAATAACAGCATGCTTCCTGACATGACATGCACCGGCGTAAATACACAGCTCTGTGTATTTATGCAGCGATGCTATTACGTGAGTCTCGCTTTCATTTGGGCGACCCTGATGTATATATGTATATAAACATTTTGAGCAAGACTTGTTGCCAGATTTCGATTTTCAAGAGTTTCATTATGGTTTCTAAAGTGATAGGAGTGATTTTCGAAATGATGTGGATAAAATAAGGACTGTCAGTATTGCGGTTTAAAGAGGTAGATATTTCAAAGCTCTCGTGAAAATGTAAAGCCCTTTTGTTGACGAAAAAAATCACTCCTTACTAAGGAGAAAATTGCTCCTTTGGTCAACAAAAGGGCTTTTTTCATTTTCATGTGAACATTGAAACTTCTACCTCTGCGCCGCCCCAGTGGCGCAGTGGTCTAAGCGATGGCCTCTGATCATTCGTCCGAATGGAGTCTGGGTTCGAATCCCGGTGAGGCATGGATGTTGTGTTTGTCTTACGGCACTGGCTCTCTCCCTTTCCTGGAACCAGTGACCCTAAATTAGGGACGGGCGACTGCTTATAGCTCATTGAGTTACTCACGGTGGTCGTTAAATCTCCAATAAAAAAAAATAAAAAAAATCTACCTCTTCAAACTGCATACTGACAGCTCGTATTTTATCCACATCATTTGGAAATACTTCTGTCATTTGGCAACAACCATAATGAAGAACTTGGAAAACAGAATCTTGCAAAACAAAATCTGGCAAAATGCCTAAATTTCTGTAAAAATAAAAAGGCAGCGGAAGCTTCCTCCAAGTTACCTTTTACTCTTAGAAAGGATTACTCTGGCATCCTCCGAAACTAACCACAAATTATGGAATTTTTATATGAATCTTGGATTGTAAAATTAACATCAAGTTACATTTTCTTTTGTGATAGAACACATGTGGATTCAAATGAAAGAACATGACACTTGACAAGCGAAAGGTGAATTGGACACAGGCTGAGCACTTTTCTCATTGCCAATTTTATACTGTATAACATTGTCAAGACCCAGAGAAATCTGCCTGAAAGGAAGGTTTGAAGTTAAGACAACTCAGGTGTAAGATCTCTTTAAACAATAAAAAGCAGTACACATAAAACATGATTCATCACAAGATCATCCAAACCCCTTAGAAAATAATTTTTAATGTATTTATAAAACTGAATAATAAAATTATCAACACCAGCAGTTTAACAAGAAACAAAGTATTTTTTAATCACAGCTTCCTTACCCATTCATGGTAAAGGCTATCAACTAGTTCGAAACAAGCCTATTGTACAAAATGTAAATACAGAAGAAATAAATATTTATTTCTGATATTTATCATCCAAGCGTTACAGCACATTGATTATGATGATAATAATTTCTCCAATTGAATTTAATTAAAAATATGCAAACAAAAATCTAGTGCACCAAAAAGAAAGAAATTGGAAAAACTATACTTGTCCAGGGAAGTATCAGAAAGCATAACCTTTTGTTTCAGGTACATATTAGGGGTATGCAAAAGTTTCTGCTGTTTTAAGGAGAAAGGGGACAGGAATAATCAGGAAACCAGTACAAATTTATTCAACGAAATATTGGCCGTTAGCATCAATGACCTTTTGCCATTTTTCAGGCGACAAATGAATGCCTCTGTGATTGAAGGACTCGGGTTTTCAGCTGAAGAACGCAATGACGAAATTTTCCACCTCTGGAGCTGTGGTGAACCGCTGTTGGGCTAGTGTTGCATAGAGCAAAATAGGTGAAAGTCTGCAGGTGCAATGTCCGAGGAGTAAGCCGGGTGTGGTGAAACCTCCCAGTGTAACTGTTCAAGGGTTGATTTTGTGGTCGCATTGACATGTGGTCTAGATTTATCATGTAACAGGATGACTGGGTGAGGTCCTTTACCTGTCCTTGGGCGTTTTTGCTCGATTGCGGCGTTCAGTTTCATCAACTGATCGCTATATCATTGTGCACTGATTGTTTTACCCGGTTTCAACAGTTCGTAGTGCAGCACTCCATGCATATCTCACTACACACACGCAACAGCACCTTTTTCACGTGGATATCCTGTTTTGCAGCGAATGTTGATGGTTTGCCTAGGTTGACCCAGGATCGCTTGCGTACAGGTTTATCGCAATAGACCCATTTTTCATCCCCGGTGACAACTTTCCACAAGAAATTCTTCCCTTGAAATCTCTTCAGCAACGACATGCAAATGCCCAATTGTTGACCAATATTACACTCCGTTAAAGTGTGTGGAACCCACTTACCAATCTTCTGTATCTTCCCCAAGGCCTGTAGACATCGTACCACTGTCGATTGAGCCACTTTCAAATGTTTCGCCAGTTGCGTGGTCGATTGTGTGGCATCCTGTTGCAACAGCGATTGCAGCTCCTTCTGTGCGAGTTTCTCCAGTCTACCTGCATGTGGCTTGTCTTCCAAGCTTAGATCACTTTTCTTAAACCTAAAGATCCAGACTTACAAATTTTGCTAGTAGACATTGGCCACCAAGGCCAAAATTGTTAGTGGCCAAACTTTGAAAAAAAAAATCTAATTATATATTTCATACTAAATTATTTTTATAAAATTGCTTAGTATGATATCAGTATGTTTTATTTTGCATAATTCAGTTATAGTATTCTTAAAAGTTGAAACTGAAGTAATAAAACAATGCAGGAGAGTGGGAACATTGCACGGGGAAGGGAGTGCGCTTACGGGAGAAATCTTTGCACTGTCCGACTTCCGGTTTTGGAAATTTTCCCCGCTATTTTCAAGCTGAAATACAAATATTTATGCAGTTAAATATTACTTAACAATAATACTGGGCTGAGGAAACATTGCGAGAGGGAAAAATCTGAACTCCGTCGACCTACCGTTTACGAAATTTTCGTAAAGATATAATTCTGTCCTCCGACAAACATCGCCTGCACCCCCCCCCCCATTGTGTTTACTGGTTCATTGATGATGATCTCGCGAATGACCAAAATAATAACGAAAAAGGCATTATTCCTCGATTTCGCGGAAGAATCTGATGCCTGAGATTATGGGGAAATTTTTGCGACGTCTAACCTCCGTTTTCGCACATTGTTGCCTACAGTTTCAAGCTGAAATACTTTTTGTGCAATAAAATCATATTTAACAATAAAACTTTACACTAAGGCAACATCAGAAGAAAAAAATTACGATTACTGTAACTTTTTCACGCCATTCAACTACGGTTTTCAGAAGTTTTGAGACACTAAATACCGTCTCCAGACGGAACTTACCCCACCCACCCACCCGCAAATTGTCTTCAGTTTTACACTGATCCGGAGAACGATCTAAATGATGACAAAAAAACACGGAATTTTGCAAGTCCGCTTAAGAATCTCATGCATATCATAAAACAATAAAATTAAAAAAAAAAGAAAATTCGTAGAATCCGTAGTTTTGGCAGCGAGGTCCGTAGTCAGCCAACTAAATCCGTAGAAACTACGGACATTCCGTAGTAGTTCGCAGGTATAGAAATATTATTACAGTACAACCTCAAAAATCCGGAATCGTCCGGAGATCCGGACTATGCCGATTCCGGATTTTAGAATTTTCCAATGGACTATGCAGGCTTTCAGCGAACATTAAAAAAAAAAAAAAAAAAAAAAAAAAAATTATTAACTTCTAAAGTTTTCATCGGATTTTGACGAAATTTCACATGGGAGTTTATTTTGACGTGTCTTGGTCACTATAAAAGTTGCATTCAGTTATTTAAGAAATTGGAGAATTTTTTTTAATAAAAATTTCTCCCAGTTGGACTTTTCTGACTCAGACAGTTGAGCTGTCCACCACCAGCTTTCATCCCCACTGCAACCTTGCGTACATCATTTTCCTACGATGACCCATCAGCCTTGGCGCATTCTTTGTGATCAAAAACCGACGCCCTCGCCTTTTTTATAACTTTTTTTTTCTTTTCTGCTGTTTAAGCCGAATAGCAGAATGAAAAAGGTGATGGCCGACTTCCGTACAATGCTCAAATTTTGTGCCACTTCGTGCGATTCCCATACATTTGGAGTAAAATTTTTCAAAAACGTGCGAGTTCCGTACAAGTTAAAAAAAAATTCTGTACAATACAAGTTAAATAAATAAATGTTTTTCCCGTACAGGTCGCCAGAATTGGCGATTTAATCAAACATTTTTAGTCGCCACGAGGATGAAGTTTATCGCCAGTGGCGACCTGGCGACCATGAGTCTTGATCTTTACTTAAACCTGGCAAACCATTCTCGACATGTCTGCTCACCATAACCATTTCGCCATACGCCTGACATATTGAACCGTATGCTTCACTCACACTTTTCCCTAAATTAAACTTGAATAACAAACAGTGCCACAAATGAAATTTATCGACCGCCATGCTTGGCTTCATGTACGAACTGACAGCATGGGTCAACGGCCTGTTAGACCCCTACAGCGTCCACTAGCGGGAGTGGCGGAAACTTTTGCATACCCCTAATAGATGACGACACACTTATCTTTTGACAGCACAACACAGCTGAACTGAACTTGTCAGATTTATATGGAAATTATGGAAGAAGCATTTTTCACAAATACATGGAGCAACTGGAGCAACTACAGTGTTGTTAATTCTGAATATGATGAATTGCCTTTTAATGTTCAATATGTAACATCACATCAGAAAACTAGGAAATTACATTGCCTTGGAGTGGGAATTGAGCCTGAATCTCCCAATTTCTGTTCAAGCATGCTATCAGTTACACCACCCCGAACAATGAAATTCGAAGCATTTGAGAATGAAGAATCTCAACAACTTCAGACTTCTGCCAGTCAAAGCAATCTGAACAACTTTAGATTTTCATCAGAGCAATCTGATGCTTCCTTGTAACATATTGGGTTGGTGCAAATGAAATGTCCGGCGCGAATGAGCAGTGTAGACAGGCCCCCACCACAGCGGAATGGAACTACCCACAGGTGTTGCTGGTATTGCCTCACAGAGTTACTATAAAAAGCTAGCACATGTGTGAAGAACAAGGTTCAGGCGTGGTTTGTTTGGACGTAACGTGGCTTGCAAAAGAAACATGCAGACGCCGTATTTGAGAGTCCTCTTCCTGCATGAATTCAAACTGGCCGAAACATTAACAAAGCCTTTAGGGATAATACAACCAACAAACGAACCATTCGGCGATGGTTTGTGAAGTTTCAAAGCTGAGATACGGACCTGCGAAACTAAGCACGTGGTCACCGACGACCTGTTGCTGTTTCTGACGATGTTCTGTTACGTGTGCTTGAAGCGGAACCCCGAAAAAGTCTCGTGAGATTGCGGCAGAGGTAGGTGTCCACCACACGACAGTTGTTCGGCGTCTGGCTGCGCTGGGTAAGGTAAAAAAGCTGGACATGTGGCTGCCGCACGAGTTGACAACTACCAACAAGACTAGGCGTTTGGAACTCTACACGTCGTTGCTTGCCAGGAATAAACAGGAACCTCTACTGCATCGAATTGTCACCTGCGATGAGAAGTGGGTCCTTTATGATAATTGGAAACTATCTGCACAATGGTTAAGCAAGGCACAGCCTGCTGGATGGCATCCTAAGCCACCACTACACACCAAAAAGATGATGCTCCTTGTCTGGTGGTCCACAGCCGGGATAATTCATCAGAGTTTCTTGGCAAGAGGCCAAACCATCACTGCAGAACATTATTGCGCTGAATTACACCAGATGCATTGGAAATTGCTGCAAAAACAACCGGCTTTGGTCAAGAGACATGGTGTTCTTCTGCTCCAGGACAACGCTCGCCCTCATGACGCACAACAACCAATGCCTACACTAAGTGCCTTGGGCTGTGAAGCACTGCCTCATCGTGCCTATTCCCCAGACTTGTCTCCGACAGACTATCATCTGTTTCATCGCCTGAATCACTTCCTGTCCGGGAAGCAGTTCCCGACAGACAACGAGGTTCAACGTGCAGTTGATGACTTCTTCAGGTCCCAGCCACAAGACTTTTTTGTTCTGGGATCATGGCCTTGCTGGACAGATGGCAACTATGTGCTGATGCCAAGAGGGATTATTTTGCCGGGGTAAGTTGTCCTACTTTTCTGTTCTTGCCATCCATGTGCGCTGGTGCTTTGCCAGACATTTCATTAGCACCAACCTAATAATAAATCACCAGTATCACAGATATGGGAATTATAGGAGAAATATTCTTCACAAATACATGGAACAACTACAGGTGATGTGATTTTCAAGTTTTATACCATTGGTGATTATGTTTCAAATTCTGCATTAATCACCAATTGGTGACTGGTGACTAACATTCAGAAAGAATTGAAGATAACATAAAAATATTTTAAGAAAATGAGAAATTACGTTTTTAATACTTATTTCGTAAAGCTAGTCACTCCTTTATAGCTGAAAGTCACTCATGATGGTATTCTTTTAATTAGTTATGTTAGAAATTATCACACCATTAAACAAATTGTTAAACTATCACACCATTGAGAAAATTATGCAATTTGATAACCTGGTAAAAAGCAATTCTTCATCATCCAAAAAGATGTACTTACCATTGGTCAACAATGTTTGCAAGTGCAAAATAATATACCTTCTGTTCAGCAATGGCAGTCTTGTACTTCTTTCTGTCATTATCATTCCACTGTTGGATGAAAGTCTCCCAAAGTTTCTTCCACAACTTTCTGTCCTGAGCCTGTCTTCTCCATGTCACTTTAACATGCTTCCAAATTTCATTCAACTCTCTTTTGTGGAAGGTATTGAATGAATATGGTGTTACTGGAAATCTACTTAATAGTGTAAAAGCCATGTATGCTGGCAGTAGAGCTTGTGTACGAGTGAATGGTGTTTTATCAAAATGGTTTCTATTGGTGCTGGGATCAGGCAAGGTTGTGTAATGTCACCATGGCTGTTTAATATGTTTATGGATGCGTGCATGCATAGTGTCAAAATAGATAATATTGGTTTATATCTTGGTGATATCTGTGTGGGCATATTGCTGTATGCATATGACACTGTCCTGTTAGCAGTGAGCAAACGTGAGTTGCAGAGTATGTTGTCCCGGATGTACAAAGTTTGCATGAAATTCAAACTGAGCATAAATAAGAGAAAACCCGAAGTTGTGGTTTTTGAGAGAGGAACTGGTAGCACTGAATGTTAATGTAAGTCTAAATGGCACAGTGATTGACCAGGTGAATGAGTTTGTGTATTTAGGAAGCATGTTTGACAGAGAGAATAAAATGGATGGTGAAATTAGTAGGCGAGTGAATTCTTCATTGAAAGTCATGGATGCTTTGGTAGGTTTTCACAGAAATGATGGGTTCTCAAGAGAGTCCCGCACGGCTGTGTATGAAAGTGTAATTGTTCCTACTCTGATGTATGGCAGTGGAACCTGGGTACTACAGAAGAAACACAGGAGTCGTTTGTGTGCTGGAGAAATGCATTACTTACTAGAGTCTGCTAGGTAGATAGTTTGTGGCAAGACACGTTCTGATTGTGTGAGAAATGAAGATGTGTTGCAGTTGTGTAATGTGAAGCAAAGTGTTGTTACCAAGGTGGAGACTAATATGCTTTGGTGGATTGGCCATGTTGAAAGAATTAGTGATGATATGCTTACTAAGAAAATCTTTTAAGCTGAAGTGGCAGGAAGGAAAGGCAGCTGAAGGCCAAGGAAGTCTTGGGAGGATCAAATTCAAGAGCGTCTGCATGAGAAAAAGATTATGAGTATGAAGTATAGAAGATTTTGTGTACAGCATGTGATGGATGTCGGTGAAGCCTGGGTTGTATGTCAACATCGCTGTAAATGGAGAAGTTTGATACAGCAACAGTAAGTAAAAATGATCTGGTAGTTTGTATTTCTTTGTGGAACTAACCTCTGAATTTCAGAGAACAGCTTAGTAATATGTATGTGTGTATCTCATGTGATTTTCTTCTGGGTCTTTTCCTGTCCCTTGGAATCTATTCTGGTAGCCCATCGGTGGTCAGTTTTTCTAGCAGTGTGTCCAGCCCATTGCCATTTCAGAGTTTTGATCTTAATCAAGATGTCATACACTCTTGTTACTTTCCTGATTCATGAGTACCTTTTCCTTTCTTTCCTGGTTATATCAAGAATGCTTCTTTCAATAGTAGTTTGCAACCTCTGGATGTCTTTTTGGGAGCTGGATATAGTGAATACAGATCAGCCGATAATTGGAAGCATGTTAGCACACATAACAATTATGTGTTAGTTCTTGTGTTTGTAGTGCTGCGTTTTTTAGCGGGAGCCTGTAAATTGTTTCAACACTTTTTTTTTTTACTCAGTTTGCAGGTGTTCGTTTGTTGTAGGCTGTGGAGTTTTTTGATGAAACTGGTAGGGACAAGGACACATGCATTTCACGATGTGAATTGCAGGGATTACTTTCAACATCAAGATGTTCTGAGGGTCGTGAAGTGACTCTCCTAGTGGATTGTCTCATCATTTTTGGACAGTTAAGGTGTCAGAAGAAGCATGTTTCAAGCATTTTACAGATGTGTTCCATACTCCTCATATTCCTTTTGACATCATCATGGTGTGGAGATCAATTGCTGTCCACACAGAGGGGAATCGAAAAATTCATTTGACAGAGCACATTCTGGAATATTTTTTCTGGTGGAAAATGTCCTCTTTGAGGTGTTGATTTGCATCATCAGACAGTTCTCTTGCAGATAATCAATGTACTTGATATATTCAGCTAGATAGACAGGTTTTGATTCATGAGGAAACAAAACTTTTCCTTCGGGATACATATTTTGGAGTAGGGGCACAGTTGACAGTCCTGAAGATCTGTTAAGGGTTAGCCAAAATAGTTATGTAAAGAGATCATTACACAGCAAATGTGTTGTCATCTTTCACATCAGATGGCAGCACACATTTCTTTATTATGTGGAGCAGGCCTGGTATGGAATTATATTCATCTTTTTTAGTTAACATCCATGTCTCTGACCCCTAAGTAAGAACTGGAAGAATGCATTGATTAAACACTTCTCTTAAGACATGGCAGATTGCTCTTGAAAATTGTACTATTCTTAATGCTGTTCAATCAAGTTTTATACATACACTGAAGTGCCAGAAAAACTGCAGAAATTCGACGGGGCATGGACTACACTAGTTTCTGGAAATATGTTGTAGGCAATGCACACCATACTTCATGCAGAGCATACTTCCTGCTTCCACAGTTCGGGTGTATTCCGAGCTCTCTGATTCCTGTATTCGATAGCGTGTTGCATGGCATCCCAAATGTGTTCTATCACGTTCAGATCTGGGGACTTGGGTGAAAATGGCAACGCCCTAAACTCAGATGAATGCTCCTATAACCATAATGTAGCGTCCCGACACTTGTGTGGAGGTGCATTGTCTTGTTGGAACAGGCCCAACCCATCAGCATGAATGCAGGACATGAACGGACGTACCTCATCAAAAAGGATGCGCACATAGCGTTGGCCGGTCACAGATGTTTGTAGACGTACCAGGGGTCCCAGTGAAGTCCAGCTAAACACACCCCATAGCATTACAGACCCCTCCCCCACCAGACGGTACAGTTCTCTGTTGACAGGCGGGATCCATGGCTTCATGGGGTTTGCGCCACAAACAAATCTTTCCATCTGCCCAATACAGTTGGAAACACGACTCGTGAAACCAGGCTATTTGTTTCCAGTCATCAAGTGTCCAATGGCTGTGTTGCTGTGCCCAAGCGAGGCGCATAGCTCTGTGTTGTGCACCCATCAAGGGGACTTGAGTTGGGCGTCAGCTCCCAAAGCCCATATTGTGCAGGGTATGTTGCACAGTCCGGACGCTGATGCTTGTTGAGGCTCCAGCATTGAATTCCGATGATACCTGCGAGAGTGTTGCATGCCTATTGTGTGAAATGATTCTTGACAGCCGACGATGGTCACGTTCACCCCATGCCTTTTTACGGCCACACTGGTATCGTAGGTTGAAGATTTTGCCGTAATTCATGTAGTCACGGTACACCCTTGCAATGCTCGTCTGTGAAAATCCAAACTTTGTTTCTACCTCCGAAATACTATGGCTCATCTCACGAGCGCCAACTATGACACCGCTTTGAAAATCGCTTAAATCGTTATTACTTGCCATTCTCATGCCGAAAACAGCTCGGAAAACTATGACACTGCTTTGAAAATCGCTTAAATCGTTATTACTTGCCATTCTCATGCAGAAAACAGCTGGCAAGGATGTCTATCGCTTTATATACGCACTGGCGGACTCAACCGAGTACGCGCATAGGTGACGTTGCTATGTATTTTGCATAAGCTCGTCTGTACCAGTTTTTCTGACACTTCAGTGTACATATCACTAAGCTGTTCTCTGAGATTCAGAGGTTAGGTCCATAAAGAAATACAAACTACCAGATAATTTTTACTTACTGTTGCTGTATCAAACTTCTCAATTTTCAGCGATCTTGACACACAACATGGGCTTCAATGACATTCATCACACGCCCTACACAAGATCTTTTATACTTCATACTCATAATCTTTTTCTCATGCAGACACTCCTGAATCTGTTCCTCCCATGACTTCCTTGGCTTTTCTCTGCTTTTCCTTCCTGCCACTTGAGCTAAAAAGATTTTGTTAGTAAGCATCCCATTACTCATTCTTCCAACTTACATTGTCAAACCACTGGAGCATATTATTCTCCACCTTGGTAACGATATTTTGCTTCACATTATGCAACTGCAACACATCTTCATCCCTCACACAATCAGAATGTGTCTTTCCACAAACCCTCCCGTAAGTACATGTTTCTCCAGCATTCAAATGACTCCTGTGTTTCTTCTGTAGTACCCAGTTTTCACTGCCATACATCAGATAGGAACAATTATGCCTATTAAATAAAAAAAATTTTTTTGACATGGCACTTGCTTGATATCTGTTGTCCCAAGGGATATAGGCATTGGTTACTTCTAGATTTGTTCCCATCAATTGCTGAATTTTAGTTCTTGAAAAACATAAGTTTTGTTTTCTGCAAGTTTTAAATAAAAATAAAACAAAATTTATACACAGATATCATTAAATTGAATTTCCATACTTATAATTATGAAACGAATGATGGATCATTATTATTAAGACCCATATATCCCAAAACTGATGATGAAACGGAGCTTAAATCATATTGGTCCTGAATTTTGGAATGCGCTGCCTGTCGAGTTGACTATAATAAATAACTTAAACTTATTCAAAAATAAACTAAAAAATACTTAAATTTAAAATAATAATAATAATTATTATAATTATTTATAATATAACTAACACTTAACATTACTGATGTGTTTGATGAACTGTCTACATATTTGGGGAATCAGGGCTTTTGTCAGGACTCCCTGAGTCCTTTTCCCTGATTCTCCCTCGCTGTTCTGTATAATGCAAAATGTTGATGTATATTCATAAATTCTAAATGTAACAGCAAAAATAAAAAAATGTTATTATTATTTTTTATTTATTTTTTTATTTTAGCCCATTTCTTTACTCTTGTCAGCAAGTTCCTGACTATACTCTGCAACTCTGAAGGAGTACTTGCAAAAATGGCTATGTCTTCAGCAAAATGACAGTTGGGTTAAATAATTTTCATTAATTTTTATCTCCTCGTGTTTCCTGTTAAATGATTGAAAAACATTCTGCAATGTGGCATTTAAGAGCTTGGGAGATATGGTATCACCTTGTCTTGCTTCCTTCCAAATTTTTGTTTTCTTTGTACAGCAGACTATTTCCTTAAATTGTACTATGAGAGTGTTGTTTCTAATTGTTATTGCTTTTTAGGGGTTCTACGTCAATTCGTCGCGTGCGTCAATTCGTCGACCGCGACGATTCGTCGCGCGTCAATTCGTCGCCTACGTCAATTCGTCGCGCGTCAATTCGTCGCCTACGTCAATTCGTCGCGTGCGTCAATTCGTCGACCGCGTCAATTCGTCGACTGCGACGATTCGTCGCGCGTCAATTCGTCGCCTACGTCAATTCGTCGCGCGTCAATTCGTCGACTGCGTCAATTCGTCGCGCGTTAATTCGTCGCGCGTCAATTCGTCGACTGCGTCAATTCGTCGCGGACAAATTCGTCGACTACGTCAATTCGTCGACTACGTCAATTCGTCGCGTTTACAGATTTTGGTTACATACAAAACGAATGCAGGAAAACGTACGATTTCGAACGTCTTGCTCAATGATCAAATTTATAAAGTTTGGACACGCAGACAGGATAGGAATATTACGTTTTTCTTTGGCACTGAAAATATTAGACGGTAAACGGTTTTTGGAACGGGGCAGGGCCCGGTTGGACAGAGCCCCCCCCCCCCATATACAAAATTTTCGTAAAATCTACAGTTTTCAATTCAGAACCACCAAATCTGGTATACTATCTCGTGGTATTCTAACTTAGACTGTAGACGGTTTTGGGAAGCGGTTGCAGAGAGGGAGGGGGGGGCTCTAACCCCCACCCTACAGAATTGCCGTAAGATATAGTTTTCAATTTAGAACTACCAAATTTGGTATATTATCTCATGGTACTCTAACTTAGGCGGTAGACGGTTTTTGGAACGGGTCAGGGGCCCGGTTGGTCAGAGCCCCCCACACACAAAATATTTGTAAGATCTACAGTTTTCAATTCAGAACCACCAAATCAGGTATCCTATGTCATAGTACTCTAACTTAGGCGGTTGTGGGTTTTTTGGAACGGGTCAAGGCCCGGGAGACAGAGCCCCCCCCCTACATACAAAATTTTCGTAAAATCTAGTTTTCATTTCAGAACCATCAAATTTGGTATCATGAAACTCTAATTTAGACGCTAGACGGTTTTTGGAAGGGGTTGGAGCCCGCAGGGGTCGGAGCCCCCCCCCCTTATAAAAAATTTCGTAAAATCGACAGTTTTTATCTTAGAACCACTAAATTTGGTATACTATCTTATGGTACTCCAACTTAGACGGCAGACCGTTTTTGGAACGGGTCAAGGCCCGGGGAGAGAACCCCCCACATACAAAATTTTCTTAAAAACTACAGTTTTCAATTCAGAACCACCTAATCTGGTATACTATCTCATGGTACTCTAACTTAGACGCTAGACGGTTTTTGGAAGGGGTTGGAACCCGGGGGTCAGACCCCCCCCGAATTGACACTTTTTCGTAAAATCTACATTTCAAAATTGCCTTTATTCTTCAGTAAAATAACATTTCTATGTACATGACAATGGAATTCTGCCAATAAATACAGCGGTATATACATCAGCTGGAAAGTTCCAGTGAAACGTAAAACAAAATATTGTTAAAATCATAAAAAAAAAATTATTTCGCCACGTAGGGCGAAGAAGAGGCAGACAATAAAGCACGAGCGATACAAACGAAAATGTTTACCTACAGTATTGTAGACAGGGCAAGACATGATTCTATACTATGCACAAATTCCAATTAAGCATTACTACCATACTAAAGATTAAACATTAGGTACTAATTCACAGAAATGCAACAGTGATGCTACATTCAAAATTTACAACATATGTACAGAAGTATTCAGTGACAAGGGGAAATAACGCTAAATGTACTCAGAAGGGCATCTTGTTACATTATATTATACACACAGTGACTAATATTTTAAAAAAATATTCAACATAATGAAGGGGACATTGCGTGGGCAGTAAACTGTGCAGAAGGAATAATTATATACAACAACATAAAACCCAACATCATCGAAGAGAACATGGGAAACATGGTGAGCTATCTTCAATGGCACATTAAAACAGAAAAATCACAAATAGCGAAGCACCAAAATTAATACGTAAAAACATGATTTGTTACAGTGAACGTGGGCGACAACAAAAATCCCACTTATAGGTTGAGATGTAACTGCAAATTGTGGATATGGAACCACCCAGCCGATTGGGCCCAAGTGGATTGAAAAACGCTATCGGTGTTTGTTGAGGCAGCACGAGAGTGCTCCATTTGGAGGCGAGTGGTTAACCGTGCTAGGAAGCGTCTCCAAATGATAGCACTTGCCTCCTGAGGAGTTGGAATAAGAGCGGGGAAGCGTTGTTGAAGATGGAAAGCATAGACAGTGAACTTCACAAGAAGAAAAATGTAACGGCACACAGGAGGCAAATGAGTAGGTGGATGCTTAGTTTGGAGTAGCCAAGCATATGCAAGAAACGGTAACGATCGAGCACAAATTCGATCAGCAAGACGAAATGCTGTGTTTAGGACTGGCAGGAGAACGGGGCAGAATAGGTATTGATGTTGGACGTCGCTGACTTCAGGGCAAAAGGAGCACTGCGGAGAGGTGAGAAGGGTCATGCGAAACAGTACTGATGGGGCGGGGAGACGAAGGTGAAGAAATTGCCAATGGACATTGAGTTCAAGAGGGGAGGAAAGGGCAGAGGTAGATGCTGTCCAGATGGCTGGGAGAAGAGAAGGAGGAGCAGAATGAACAGAAAGTGGAAGTGCGGGAGGGGAAAGAAGAAGCCAATAAAGAGAAGAGGAGGAGAGAGAAGTAACTAGAACCGGGGAGCTACGAATGAGGAGAAAGAACGGTAGGGAAAGAGGAGCAGAGGGGACCGAGAAGAGACCATCAGGTGAAGCGAGGAGTGGAAAGAGGCTCCAAAGCGCTGTGCGAAGAAGAAGATATTCGTTAGCAAGAGTAATGGTTGGAGATAGAAACAATGAAGAAAGAGGTCTCCAGGTTAGATCAGAAGTTACGAGAGAACGGACAGTTATCACACCAGAGCGGATCCAATGAGGAAAGTAAAAGTAAGGGAGGTTAGGAGGGTGAATAAGAGAAGAGAAGAGAAGAGAGGTTCATCTAGGAGATCAAGAGTTGAAGAAGGAAATGAACGGAGACTGTAGACGGTTTTGGGAACCGTCTACAGTCAGTAGGAAGGTGAAGGATGGGTCACGGAAAGAAGCTAGAACATTCAAGGTAGTGGTAAGGGACGGAACAGTTGAAGTGGCAAGGCGAATGAAATGAATAATACGATGTGTTTTATAAAGGAAAGCTGGATCAGGAAGCTGGATGCCACCCAAAGAGGCTGGCAGATGAAGCGTGGCAGGTTTAACCCAGTGATGTGAAGACCAGATGACGGAAGTTGAGAGGCGAGTGATGGTCATCATTTGTGACACGGGCACAACCGTCGACATCCAAGAGTATTCGCATAGAGAGATTAGTTGTCGACGAACAACGGCTGCTCGTTGACGGAACGATGTGAAAGGGCGGGCCTTACTCCAGTAGGCAGCAGTCCGTTGTATCCGGGGAAGAAGAGCAGTCCAGGTGGCAGATGCAGAAGCCAAGGGCAATCCGACATACGCACCGAGGATCTTCTGTGTAGTGGCTGTCCACTGCGCACCCCAAGGAGCATCGGGTGCGGGCAGCCCATGCCCCGCACCATAAGCCAGTACTTTTAGTGGCATTCAGCGCTGCTCCAGATAATGCAACATACTGTTGATATACAGAATACAGGCGAGCAAATTGAGATTCATCCCCGGACGCAAAAGGTCACATCATCAGCATAGGCGGTGAAAATTATTCGATGATGACGAGTACTAGCCACTGTCGGCGGTAGGACATCCAGGAGTGATACAGTTTTCAATTTAGAACTACCAATTTTGGTATACTATCTCATGGTACTCTAACTTAGACGCTAGACGGTTTTTGGAAGGGGTTGGAGCCCGCGGGGTCGGAGCTCCCCCCCATCATAAAAAATTTCGTAAAATCTACAGTTTTCATCTTAGAACCACCAAATTTGGTATACTATCTTATGGTACTCTGACTTAGACGGCAGATCGTTTTTGGAACGGGTCAAGGCCCGGGGGGTCAGAGCCCCCCACATACAAAATTTTCTTAAAAACTACAGTTTTCAATTCAGAACCACCTAATCTGGTATACTATGTCATGGTACTCTAACTTAGACGCTAGACGGTTTTGGAAGGGGTTGGAGCCCGGGGGTCAGACAAACCCCGAATTTTTTTTTTTTTTGTAAAATCTACAGTTTTCAATTTAGAACCACCAACTTTGGTATACTATCTCATGGTACTCTAACTTAGACAGTAGACCGTTTTTGGAACGGATCAAGGCCCGGGGGTCAGAGCCCCCACATACAAAATTTTCTTAAAAACTGCAGTTTTCAATTCAGAACCACCAAATCTGGTATACTATCGCATGGTACTCTAACTTAGACGCTCGACGATTTTTTGAAGGGGTTGCAGCCCGGGGGGTAAGGCCCCCCCCTCATATAAAAATTCGCAAAATCTACAGTTTTCAATTTAGAACCACCAAATTTGGTATACTATCTCATGGTACTCTAACTTAGACGCTAGACGGTTTTTGGAAGGGGTTGGAGCCCGGGGGTAAGAGCCCCCCCCCATTAAAATGCCGCGTAAAATCTACAGTTTTCAATTTAGAACCACCAAATTTGGTATACTAATCTCATGGTACTTTAACTTAGACGGTCGACGGTTTTTTGCGACGGGTCAAGGCACTTGGGGTCGGAGCCCCCCCCGCACACACACACACAGACATACAACATTTTCTTAAAAACTACAGTTTCGATTCAGAACCACCAAATTTGGTATCATGAAACTCTAACTTAGACGCTAGACGGTTTTGGAAGGGGCTGGAACCCCGGGGTGAGAGCCCCTCCCCCTCCTCATAAAAATTTCGTAAAATCTACAGTTTTCAATTTAGGACAACCAGATTTGGTATACTACTTATGGTTATCTAACTTAGACGGTAAACGGTTTTGGAAGGGGTCGGGGCCCGGGTCAAGGTAGCCCCATGCAAAATTTTCGTAAAAAGTTCCGTTTTTTACTCTTAAGAATACACTATTTACGTTCTAAGGCGCTCTTTGGCCCTCTGAGAGCCTTGCACCATAAACCATCAACCAACCAACCAACTAACCAACCAACCAACTAACCAACCTACGGTCTAAGTTAGGGACTGTAGATAACAATAAAGTGCAAAAATATGCGTTTAATGGTGTATTAAAAACACAAATCTTTATAGTTTAGCTTTCACTACCAACGAACGGCTTATCAGAAAGAAATATAATGTAATGTAAACAGAGAGTTCCAGATATTCAAAATTCAAAACGGTAAGAAAAAGATGATCAATGCCAATGTGAAGTCGTATGCATGCGACATCACATAGGTACATTGCATTTCTGTGTCGCGGGATTCACAGAAGCACACGCCAGATGTACGGCAGTTCTATAGATGTCTCCTAGAAGGTAAGTATTCCCATTCCTTTTACTTTCTTTTTTGTTTCGCAAAATTAAATTAACTAAATCAAAAAATTTAAAATAAGTTTACTGGAAAATTGCAGGAATATCTTTTTCATTCATTAACTTTCACCCGCTGAACTTGGTGATTCCACAAATAGTAATATGTACCTGGCAAATAACTGGTATCCCTGCTAGTACAAATTATATTAATGATTTATTTGCGTCCAGTTCAATCTAGTATGTCCATAAGAGCGTTTGGGGCCGTATGAAAAATACATTTCAACGTGTGCCGCTACGGCGGCGGAGTGATCTAGGCGCTGGCTTCTGACCACTTGTCGAGAAGGATCCTGGTTCAAATCTCGGTGAATCATGGACGTTGTGCTTGACTTCTGGCACTGGCTGTCCCCCTTCCCAGGAACCAGTGGCCCAAAATTGGGAATGTCCGACTGCTTATAGCCCACTGCATTGATCACGGTGGTCGTTACCCCCCCCCCCCCCCAGATTGCGACATGTCCATTGCTATTTGTTGTGGACCGTACAAAAAGTATGTTTTTGATATCAAAGTGTCCACTTCCATGTAGGCTGGCCATAAAATGTTAGGGGACCGTACAAAATTGCACTTTTGTTTTCACCTTGTCAGCGCTTCGGTATATGGTTGAAGTATACGTACATATAGTTGGGCCATTTCAGCACATAGTTTGGTTTATATAGAAAATCAAGATAATGTTACATTTTTACTCAGCTACAACACATTAATCCCAAAGGCTATTTGTTGAAATCTTTAATCCGCCGTGCTCATATTCACAACGTTAACATAACATGTCAAGTTATTAATGTTGCAGTTTTACCCTGTCACAAAACTTTAGTTACAAGACCTTAGGCGTAAACTTTTTTTAGGAATTTTTAGTCCGACGTATTCATAAGGTTTCGATAACATGCCAAGGTTATGGTACTGCGTTTTGACTGAGGCACAAAAATTAATAAACAGGCCTTAAGCCTTTTTATCAGTTTTCAATCAACCGTGCTCATATACATAAAATTTTCAGAGAAAGTCAAGTTTACTGTGTTGCGCGTACAAAACTATAAACAGCCATTAACTTTCACCTGCTGAACTTGGTGATTCCTCAATTCATCCATTAACAAGTCTTTTAAGTGATTGTATGCTATGGTCATATTGATAATGTTTGATGACAAGTCAGGTTAATGATGTTGCACTTATTAAAGACTTAAAAAGGTGTAGAGGCTAGTAATTATTATTTGAAGTCTAAGTAAAAGCTCATTTTTAACTTGACTCGTCATGAAATCCTTGTGAATATGGCATTTATTTTATTTTGTACATTTTACAAAGCGTATGCATTTTTTTTGGCATTTGTTTTATTTTGTGTTGTACTTGTTACATAGCGTTTCGCATTTTTGTAATGCTTGTGACTTGTGGTTGCATTTTGAATTTTTATTTGTTTCACATTTTGAATTTTTATATGTTTCACATTTTGGATTACTTTTTGACATTTTATGTTTTTGACATGCTATTTTGAAAATTTTGACTTTTTTAATTTTGCGTTGTGTTTTACATTCTTGCATCTTCGGGCGGAATTACATTCTTGAAAAATTCAAATACAAGTTAGTAAAAGGTATAATTCAATTAGTGAGAAATACCAGCACATTTTAGTAAAGGGTAGTATTATATGAAATTCCTCTTAAAATGTCCAGCATGTTAACATTGTCTCTGTGCACCAAAGAAGTTCGAATTCCTTTTTATCTTGCCAACGTTTCTCTTCTGGGTGGATTTGTTGGAATCTGTGCTATCACTCTTTCGATTTTAGCCATAGTTGTTCTCTGCTCTTTCGCAATTTCTCTGATTATTTCGTACAGTCACAGTTTTTTCTCTCCCAGAATTGTATTCCAGCGTCTGTCTAATCTTTCAAGTTCGTTTTGTGTTCTGGGAAAGCCAAATAAATTGTTTTCACTAACTGACCAAATTGTTGGCGGGAACAGCGGAGGGCTTCTGCTTGGATTGTTTCTTCTGCTTCCACGAAATTTTCCAAGAACATAATTTTCCTCAAACCACTGAACTACAGAATCTGCATATTCTGTCAAGTTTACTGACAGAATATGCAGATTCTGAAAGAAAGTCAAGTTTACTGTGTTGCGCGTACAAAACTATAAACAGCCATTAACTTTCACCTGCTGAACTTGGTGATTCCTCAATTCATCCATTAACAAGTCTTTTAAGTGATTGTATGCTATGGTCATATTGATAATGTTTGATGACAAGTCAGGTTAATGATGTTGCACTTATTAAAGACTTAAAAAGGTGTAGAGGCTAGTAATTATTATTTGAAGTCTAAGTAAAAGCTCATTTTTAACTTGACTCGTCATGAAATCCTTGTGAATATGGCATTTATTTTATTTTGTACATTTTACAAAGCGTATGCATTTTTTTTGGCATTTGTTTTATTTTGTGTTGTACTTGTTACATAGCGTTTCGCATTTTTGTAATGCTTGTGACTTGTGATTGCATTTTGAATTTTTATTTGTTTCACATTTTGAATTTTTATATGTTTCACATTTTGGATTACTTTTTGACATTTTATGTTTTTGACATGCTATTTTGAAAATTTTGACTTTTTTAATTTTGCGTTGTGTTTTACATTCTTGCATCTTCGGCGGAATTACATTCTTGAAAAATTCAAATACAAGTTAGTAAAAGGTATAATTCAATTAGTGAGAAATACCAGCACATTTTAGTAAAGGGTAGAATTATATGAAATTCCTCTTAAAATGTCCAGCATGTTAACATTATCTCTGTGCACCAAAGAAGTTCGAATTCCTTTTTATCTTGCCAACGTTTCTCTTCTGGGTGGATTTGTTGGAATCTGTGCTATCACTCTTTCGATTTTAGCCATAGTTGTTCTCTGCTCTTTCGCAATTTCACTGATTATTTCGTACAGTCACAGTTTTTTCTCTCCCAGAATTGTATTCCAGCGTCTGTCTAATCTTTCAAGTTCGTTTTGTGTTCTGGGAAAGCCAAATAAATTGTTTTCACTAACTGACCAAATTGTTGGCGGGAACAGCGGAGGGCTTCTGCTTGGATTGTTTCTTCTGCTTCCACGAAATTTTCCAAGAACATAATTTTCCTCAAACCACTGAACTACAGAATCTGCATATTCTAGTAAAATTGATTTCACTTCTTCAAAAGCAGCTGGAATTTCATCAGATGAAAAAAATGCGAGTGCTTGCAAATGTCTGACTTTGAGAGCAAACTCACTGTTTTCCTTATATTCCAAGGCTATGCCAGAGGATGGATATTCCTCAGCACATTTTTTTTCCGAGATGAAACCAACAACATTTGTGTGTGCTGCTTCCAAATTCCTTTTTAGCAGCATTATAACGGTAGCTATTTCAAAATCTATTATTATGCGTATATTGTGGTGCAAGCTGAATATCATAGTCTGATGCATAGTCTTGTAAATCCTACAAAAATACTTTATAATAGTATTATATTATTTATACTTGCTGGAAAGTAACCCATAAACTAGTGGGACAAGTCTGTGCATAACTGGATTCGTTTCAACCATAGCATGAATGGAACATAATTGCCTAAAAAGGGTTGGACAAGTTTCAAATGTCCCATCCATAATCCAGAGGGGTGCTTCTTTAAGCTTTCGTAAATTATTCTCTGTTAAAAATAAAATAATTCTTTGATGTCCAAATGCGCTATCTCTGCCAAGAAATTTTGCACCATCTTCTCCTGTAAATTTATTGGGGCATCGATCCGTTCTGAAGTCGTAGGCTCCGCAGGCATGTCTTGGCATGTCTTCTCTTTTTTACAACTTGCCTTAGTGCATCCATATTAGGCATGTAAGCTGCATTTACTGTAGCCATTGACGTTGTCACGGTTTGAATAATTTGTGCAGGGGCTTCGTCCGTATTTCTCGCTCGTTCTTTTATTTGCGCTCTTGCAACAGCAACATCACTTTTTCTCCGGTCTTGGAGCATGATTATGTGGTTTCTCATTGCGCATCCTGTGTTCATCTCCAATAAGAATAGTACTAGCAAAGCCAGTACAATTTCCATAATTTCTTTCAATACAGTGACAATACCGTAAATCACCTTGCACTCTGTTATGGCAAAATAAATACCCTTTCCATTTCAGCAAATCATTTTCTTTTTGTGAGTTAACTATTTATGTTGCATTCTTCATCTGCATAGTGCCTTCGGAAAACAATGCACTTTCTCTTTCCAAAATATTTAGAATGATATATTTCCACTATTATCACTTGACAACGCACAACAAAGGTTTCAACAAGCACGTTCTCTGTTCTCCAGTCAACTACGAACTAATGAGCAACCATTCAATAAAACACTCAAAATACAGACAATCACGTGAAGCTTGTTCCTCCAGTTAGGGTTTAAGCGAAGTTCAAGATTTTCGTACCTGCGGTCACAAGAAGTGGTTAATTTTAAGGATCGGCATCTTATCTTTTGTTTTTCCAAAACGCAGAGGTACATGTATTTTACAGCTGGGACGCTCCAGGCGGGGATCAACAGATGCGAAGAACCCGGGAGCCAGGTTCCGGTGGCGGCAGCAGGCGCGGACTGGGCAGCTGTACTCTGGGCCGGTAGGCGTCATGCTAATTCTCAAAAATAAATTCAATTTTTTTGTGTTGCACCATGTGTATGAAAGAAAATTGTTATACTGAAAAGACAATTTGTTTACCCCGTAACATATTAAACGAAACCTACGTCCCTACGTGCCAAATGATCTGCAAGCCAAACACAGTTTTTCATGCAACACCTTCTCCCGACTTTCTAAGTTCAGATCTGTCTCGTTCGACTTATTTCCTGTACCGCCCTCTCTTTCGCTAATTGCAGTTAATTGCCGTGAAATTGGTGTTTTACGTTGGGGTGTATTGCCGCCTGTCCTGAAGACTATAGTGAAATCGGTGAACCCCAGGGGAAAAGTATTCCATCAAAAGCAACAGAAATCCAATGCGAGAGCAAAACTTTGTTCGTTGGCATTACATCCAAGCAATTTAGGCGAAGTAGGAAGTGTGTTTTTCTACTACGACACCAGAAGATTGTCGCGAATGCTCAGGCAATTACGATACAGATGTGTCCTTAAGACTTCTCTTTCAAGACGTCCAAAGGCCGGCACTAGGGGATGGGGAGGGATACAGTGCGGATGCTCTTTTTTGTTGCAGTTAGAAATTCTTAAGCTCATTCTTCCTAAAAACTTTGCCTGGTTACCAGTAAGTACTGTCTTATGCCTCAACCATTGCACAGATTTGTTGTTTTTTGTTTTCATTCTTTGAGTTAACAGCGGGAAAATATCTGAACTGCGTTGTTTCAGTTGGAAATATTTTTTTTTACTTCAGCAACAGGGCTTCACGTATAATTGCAAAATACTTCGATAGAATAAACATACCTTACATAAAGAGTTTGCACGAGAAAATAGATTAATAATAAGGAAAATATTCTAAAACCAAAAAAAAGAAATTGCAGGAACCGAAAAAGCTAGGTAGAGGAAACAAAAGGCTCTAAGAAAACGTTCATATTTAAAGAAACCTGTAGTCGCTTAATGAGTAAGTGGTATAACTCAATACAAAATCATGTGCTGTATTTGAAAAAAAAATTAGAAGCAAGTAGGCATCGTGACTGTCCCCAGTTTCCCCTTTTCATCCTGTCGACATTACAACTACCACAGAAAAGAAAATAACAAAAACATAACAAAAACACCCATACAAAGTAAAATGCCCAAAACATAAAAAGAAGTAACCACACAAAATGAAATGCCCAAAACATTAAAAAAACTGCAACCACACGAAACAAAATACCCAAAACATGGTAAGAAATTCTGTTGAAAGCACAATGAAGGTATACGATAGGAGAAATATATGTTTTTAAAACTTAATACAAGTGTCAAAACTGAAATAAAAAGAAAGAAAGAAAAAGAAATATTCCAAATTTCATTGTTACTTTAGATATTTTGACCTGTTGACATTTCGTAAATTGTACTTGCACTCGGTCAAAAAATATTACTTACAAGGACTGTTTAGTAACTTTTAATCGCTGTGGTCGTATTTATAAGGTTTGCATAACAAATCAAGTTAATAATGTTGCGCTTTCACTTATCGTCTCCCGCTAAGTTAGAGTTTCATGACACAAAATTTGGTGGTTCTGAATTGAAAAATAAAAATTTTAAGAAAATTTTGTATGTGGGGGGGGGGGTCTTATCCCCGGGCCTTGATCCGTTCCAAAAACCTTCTACCGTCTAAGTTAGAGTACCATGAGATAATATACAAAATTTGGTGGTTCTAAATTGAAAACTATAGATTTTACGAAAGTTTGTGTGTAAGGGGGGGGGGGGGTAACCACCCCTGCCCCGACCTGTTCTGAAAACCGTCTACCGTTTAATTTAGAACACCATTATATAGTATACCAAATTTGGTAGCTCTAAATTGAAAACTTTAGTTTTTACGAAAAATATTTATGGGCGGAGGGACTCTGACCCCGTGCCCGACCCGTTCCAAAACCATCTACCGTCTAAGTTAGAGTACCATGAGAGAGTATGCCAAATTTGGTGGTTCTAAATTGAAAACTGTAGATTTTACGCGGCATTTTTATGGGGGGGGGGGGGGCTTTACCCCCGAGGCTCCAACTCCTTCCAAAAACGGTCTACTGTCTAAGTTAGAGTACCATGAAATAGTATACCAAATTTGGTGGTTCTAAATTGAAAACTAGATTTTACGAAAAAGTTTTTATTCGGAGGGGTGGTCTGACCCCCGGGCTCCAACCCATTCCAAAACCCGTCTGGCGTCTAAGTTAGAGTACCATGAGATAGTATACCAGATTAGTTGGTTCTGAATTGAAAACTGTAGTTTTTAAGAAAATTTTGTATGTGGGGGGGCTCTGACCCGTTCCAAAAACGGTCTGCCGTCTAAGTTAGAGTACCATAAGATAGTATACGAAATTTGGTGGTTCTAAGATGAAAACTGTAGATTTTACGAAATTTCTATGAAGGGGGTCTGACCCCCCGGGCTCCAACCCCTTCTAAAAACCTTCTATCGTCTAAGATAGAGTACCATGAGATAGTATACCAAATTTGGTGGTTCTAAATTGAAAACTGTAGTATTTACGAAAAAGTTTTTATTCGGGGGGGGTCTGACCCCCGGGCTCCAACCCCTTCCAAAAACCGTCTAGCGTCTAAGTTAGAGTACCATGAGGTAGTATACCAGATTAGGTGGTTCTGAATTGAAAACTGTAGTTTTTAAGAAAATTTTGCATGTGGGGGGCTGTGACCCCCGGGCCTTGACCCGTTCCAAAAACGGTCTGCCGACTAAGTTAGAGTACCATAAGATAGTATACCAAATTTGGTGGTTCTAAGATAAAAACTGTAGATTTTACGAAATTTTTTATGAGGGGGGCGACCCCGCGGGCTCCAACCCCTTCCAAAAGCCGTCTAGCGTCTAAGTTAGAGTTTCATGATACCAAATTTGATGGTTCTGAAATGAAAACTAGATTTTACCAAAATTTTGTATGTACGAAGGGGGGGGGGGGGGGGGGCTCTGACTCCCCGGGCCTTGACCCGTTCCAAAACTGACAACCGTCTAAGTTAGAGTACTATGAGATAGGATACCTGATTTGGTGGTTGTGAATTGAAAACTGTAGATCTTACGAATATTTTGTGTATGGGGGCTCTGACCAACCGGGCCCCTGACCCGTTCCAAAAACCGTCTACCGTCTAAGTTAGAGTACCATGAGATAATATACCAAATTTGGTAGTTCTAAATTGAAAACTATATTTTACGGCAATTCTGTAGGGGGGCTCTACCCCCCTCTCTCTCTCCAACCGCTTCCCAAAACCGTCTACAGTCTAAGTTAGAATACCACGAGATAGTATACCAGATTTGGTGGTTCTGAATTGAAAACTGTAGATTTTACGAAAATTTTGTATATGGGGGGCTCTGTCCAACCGGGCCCTGCCCCGTTCCAAAAACCGTTTACCGTCTAATATTTTTAGTGCCAAAGAAAAACGTAATATTCCTATCCTGTCTGCGTGTCCGAACTTTATAAATTTGATCAGGGAGCAAGACGTTCGAAATCGTACGTTTTCCTGCATTCGTTTTGTATGTAACCAAAATCTGTAAACGCGACGAATTGACGTAGTCGACGAATTTGTCCGCGACGAATTGACGCGCGACGAATCGTCGTGGTCGACGAATTGACGCGCGACGAATTGACGCATGCGACGAATTGACGCGCGACGAATTGTAGTCGACGAATTGACGCAGGCGACGAATTGACGTAGTCGACGAATTGACGCACGCGACGAATTGTCGTGACACCCTTTTTAGGTGTGTGCAGTTAGTAAACATTTGCTACAGTGTAGCTGAAATCACTTGCTGATGTAAGATGCTACCATGCTGAAAGCTTTTTGTCTCCCCTCCCTCATTATAGCATACTGTGTAAGCTCATTTTATTACCATTATTTTGTGGTGCAACAGTAAATTTATGATTTTTCTTTGATTTTTGGAAGCCTGTAATTGGCAGAGTTTGTGCAAATCTTTTCCCTTTGTATTTGTAGGGTGAGTTTCCGTATCCTGAGGCTGAGAAATGGTCAGATGACCAACTTGGAGTACCACCAGTAGAGTTAAACTGAAATGATGAGATACATCCATGTCTGGTTTTTGTAACAAAAACTGTACTGATTAGCAATTAGC
Organism: Macrothele yani; assembly: GCA_039090855.1. Lineage (NCBI taxonomy): Eukaryota > Metazoa > Arthropoda > Arachnida > Araneae > Macrothelidae > Macrothele > Macrothele yani. Next base: position 16,341,178 of record CM077028.1, read on the forward strand.
TTACTAGTGTGATTTCATTGTACATACTATTATATAAAATGAATGCTACTGACTTGATCAATTTTGTGTTTTGTTGTTTGTCAATTCTTGTGTGTATATCACAATAAATGGGCTGTTCCCAGTGATTACAGCAAAAATGAAAAATCTAAAGGAACTATTAGGGGTATGCAAAAGTTTCTGCCGTTTTAAGAAGAATGAGGACACGAACAATCAGGAAACCAGTACACATTTGTTCAGCGAAATATTGGCCGTTAGCATCACTGACCTTTTGCCATTTTTCAGGGAACAAAATAATGCCCCTATAATAGAAGGACTCTGGTTTTGAGCTGAAGAACGCAGTGACGAAATTTTCACCTCTGGAACTGTGGTGAACTGCTGTTGGGCAAGGGCATGTTGCATAGAGCGAAACGGATGAAAGTCTGAGAGGGCAATGTCCGGGGAGTCAGCCGGGTGCGGTAAAACCTTCCAGTGTAACTGTTCAAGGGTTGATTTCATTGGTGGCACCGACATGTGGTCTGGCATTATCGCGTAACAGGATGACGGGGCGGCGTCCTTTACCTGTCCATGGGCGTTTTGGCACGATTGCGGTATTCAGTTCCATCACCTGATCGTTGTGCAGTGATTGTTTCACCCGGTTTCAACAATTCGAAGTGCAGCACTCCATGCATGTCACACCACACACACAACAGCACCTTTTTCCCGTGGATATCCTGTTTCGCAGTGGATGTTGATGGCTGGCCTGGGTCAACCCAGGATCGCTTGCATACGGGGTTGTTGCAATAGACCCATTTTTCATCTGCTTTGACAACCTTCCACAAAAAATTTTCCCCTTGAAACCTCTTCAGCAATGACATGCAGATGCCCAATCGTTGACCAATATTACGCTCCGTTAAAGTATGCGGAACCCACTTACCAAACTTCTGGATCTTCCCTAAGGCCTGTAGATGCTGTACTATAGTCAATTGAGCCACTTGCAAATGTTTAGCCAGTTGTGTGGTCCATTGTGTGGCATCCTCTGGCAACAGCGATTCCAGCTCCTCGCCTGCGAGTTCCTGCGGTCTAACTGCACGTCACTTGTCTTCCAACCTTAAATCACCTTTCTTAAACCTGGCAAATCATTCTCGACACGTCCGCTTACCCATAACCATTTCGCCATACGCCTGACATATTGAACCGTATGCTTCACTCGCACTTTTCCCTAAATTAAACATGAATGACAAACTGTGCTGCAAATGAACATTATCGACTGCCATGCTTGGCTTCATGTATGAACTGACAGCACGGGTCTCCGGCTGGTTATATAGACCCCTACAGTGCCTGCTAGTGAGGGCGGCGGAAGCTTTTGCATACCCCTAATACACTGCCGGAAAGTGAAAAAAGAACAAGAAGGAATTTGCGGACGATCATGAAATTTACATATGTTAAATCTAGTTTACGTAGGTGTGATAATTTCGGGACCAACCGGTGAGCGCTTACGCCACAGCACGGCATAATATTCAAATTATCGTCGGTAGTATTTAAGGAGTACGGCGAAGTGAATGTAATCAGTCGTCGGCGTACGGACACGTGTGAAGACCCTGAAGAAGCTGCAATGCCTGGACATGGAAGACTTGTACGATTTCAGCAGTTATCGGACATTGAGCGAGGTCGTCGTCGGAGGCCGGGTGGTCGTATTACGGAGCGAATTGGACGGGAAGTATCAATGGTGGCGTAGATGGTCCGAGGAACATTCCCACACGAGAAGACGTGGAACCGGGAGTCGCAGGCGGACCGATCGACGCATAAGAAGAGCGGCGTTGTCAAGCAGAACATCCACTGCGACGCAAATCCGAGCTGCCATTGCACCTGAGGTGACTGTGCGAACAATCCGCAACCGTCTACTGGATGCAGGACTACTTGCACGTGTGCCTCTGGCATGTGTACCTCTGACTCCAGCCCACCGTCAGGAACGGCTGCAGTGCTGTCGCCGACGTCTGCACTGGTGAACGCAATGGCGATCTGTCGTGTTCAGCGATGAAAGCAGATTCTGCTTGGGAGCCTCCGATGGCCGTATGCGTGTTCGCAAACGCACAGGGGAGCGTCTCCACCCTTCTTGCATCCGCCAGCGACACACAGGGCCTACACCTGATGTGGGGAGCGATCAGCTATCACTCCTGTTCACAACTAGTGTTTGTACCGGGTATGTTAAACAGCACCTCCTACATCAAAAACATCATTCAGCCCGTTGTGCCATTTGTAAGGTCGGTCCATCGTGGTGTTTTCCAGCAAGATAACGCACGCCCACACACGGCACGTGCAACGCAACATGCACTTCAGGGTGTAAGACAACTTCCATGGCCTGCACGTTCACCGGATTTGTCCCCCATTGAGCACGTGTGGGATTTTATGTGACAACGACTTATCCGGCCAGCCACGACCATCCCCGATTTACGCATCCAGGTTGAGGATGCTTGAAACTCAATACCCCAAACTTACATCCAACATCTGTACGACAGACTCCATGCCAGAATTGCACAGTGTGACGCAGTTCGTGGCGGTTCAACCTTGTACTAACCATGCTACACGGAAATGCTATTTTTCAGTTTACCAGCAAATACAGCTGTATTTTGCCATAATGTTTTGATCACGTTATCCTCTGTATTCCGTTATTACGCTGTATAAATTTCGTTGGTATCAGACGTCACCTTCTTGGTGTTCTTTTTTCACTTTCCGCCAGTGTATTTTATTGCTATATTGCACAAGTTATAAATGAAAGACAGCTTTCAGCTCCACACTGATCCATACCAAATGTAACAGAAAAAGAATTTCCAAAATTTTATGGTTTAGTTTTCTAGTATATGCAGTGGTATACACTGAAGAGCAATTGAATTAGAGACAGCTGGCGTTGTAGGCGGCCCTGTAAACGGAAATGACATAACGCATGCAGCGATCAGACGCGAGTCGGATGCAGTGTGGGTAATACGAAGGATCTAAGCGCATTTGATCGTGGGCAAATTGTCGGGGCCCTACGAATGGGTCACTCCATCTCGGAAGTCGTGCAGGCACTGGGATTTTCACGAGCTACTGTGTCACGTGTGCACCGTGAGTACATCGAATCCGGTAAAACCATCCCTGCAAGGGCCAACTGCCGTGAACAGCAGCGTGTGGATGAGCGGGGTCATCATCAGCTAGCTCCCATTGTAATAGCGGATAGACGGGCCACAGTGCAAGAAATCACTGCAATTTAACGCTGGTGCACAAAAACGTGTAAGCAGCCGCACCATCTAGACCCATCTTCTCGCTGTGGGGTACAGAAGCCATCGTCCCATGAGGGTACCGCTGCTGACCGCACATCACAGGGTGCAAAGATTAGCATCGGCGCGGGAACATCGCCACTGGACCCTAGACATGTGGGAAAATGTTGCCTGGACTGATGAGTCGAAATTCACGTTGGTACATGTGGATGGCAGGATATGAGTACGGCGCAAACTACATGAAGCGATGGATCCTTCTTGCCAGCAGGGTACTCTTCAAGCTGGTGGGGGTGGCATTCTCGTCCGATGGGCTGAAATGGGACCCCTGGTACGTGTGACATCGTCCCTCACAGGTCAACGTCAGCGGGAAATCCTGGACGACCATTTGCTACCGTTTGTTCCTCTTCAACATCCCACTGGGGACCTCATCCTGCAACAAGACAATGCACCGTGCCATCGCTCCCAAATTGTATCCGAATGGTTGGATGAACACTCCACCGACGTGACCTCGCTTCCTTGGCCAGCTAGGTCACCTGACCTCAATCCCATCGAGCACATCTGGGATGCCATCGAGAGAGAAGTTTGATGCTCTGACCCCCTCCATTAAATCTTCGTGAACTGTGGGAGCTTGTTCAGGGGTCGTGGATCTGTTTGGCTTCCCAATGCTTCCGGTGTCTAGTCGAGTCCATGCCGAGATGAATCGCCGCCGTCATCAGGGCGAAAGATGGTGCTACATGTTACTAGATAGGTATATCTAATTCAATTGCTCTTCAGTGTAGATAACCTGTTGGACATGCGACTTGGTAATTGGGGGTCCCTAGCAAAATTTTAGATTTCATTGCAAGGATTCAGTAAGCCGGGTGGCGCAGTGGTCTAAGGCAATGGCCTCTGATCATTCGTCCAAAAGGGGTCCGGGTTCGAATCCCGGTGAGGCATGGATGTTGTGTTTGTCTTACGGCACTGGCTCTCTCCCTTCCCTGGAACCAGTGACCCTAAATTAGGGACGGGCGACTGCTTATAGCCCATTAAGTTGCTCACGGTGGTCGTTAAACTTCCAATCAAATAAAAAAAAAAAAAAAAAAAAAAAAAGGATTCAGTAAACATTATATCGTGAAATAATCAACAGAGACTAGCAGGTGGCTAATCAGTTTTTAGAAAAAATAAAACAGTATCCACATCAGAGAAGAAAAAAGCCCACAAAGAAGAATTTAGAGACATATTACAGAAAATAACTATCCTAAAAGTGAAATAGAAAACATTTATTTAAGAAGCAAACACTTGTCAGCAACAAGTAAAATTCACTAGAAAGATTACTTATCACAAAGGTTTTTTTCGAATCATCAAATTAGCAAGAAACATACAAGACTAGCTCCAAGTTCAGAGAAAAGTTTTTTTTTTTTTTCATAAAATAGTTCAAAGAGAAGATATTTTTAAAATGTAAGGAGTAATCTATGAAGTAAAATGTGAACTATCTTACATAGAGGCAGAACGTAGAGCAGCTATAACGAATTGTTTCAACAAAGACAGATTTAAATATGCATGTTAGAGAAACTGGTCACAAAATGGACTGGAATTCCCTTAAAGTCGTCAGTTTCCAAAGCAACTTTCAAAAAAGAAAATTAAAAGAAGGAATGGAAATTCAGAAGAATCAGAATTCCATCATCAGTGACTGCAGAGGTTTGTCACTGCTTAACAGTTACAAGATTTTGAAAAATAACCTTAACTGTCAAGGTTAACTGTAACCACAATAGGTGAAGAAAGACTGACAAAAAGTGACTTTGTAAGGAAGAAGTATTTTCTCTGAAAATTTGCAAATTAAAATACAAAAACTCCTAGAAAATACCCATAATGGAAGTTTAAGTGTTTAATTTCATAAACTAAGAAGCCAATTTTCAAAAGGAACTTTATTTACAGAAAATTTGCCATCATCAGGCGTTTCTACTACCAAGTGGATTTCCTTGACCATATACTGTAGTTCAGCCAGAGTCTTCCTCCACTTCTCTCTATCCAAGGCGATCACTTCGTCCAGTCCATTATTTTTTAAACTTGATTTAATCTCCTCCATCCACTTTCTTCTTGGTCTTCCTCTTTCCCGGAGCTTCCCACTCCATCAGAATTTTTGGAAGTATTTCTGATGACAATGCTACTTACGTGGCCGAACCATTGCTATCTCCTCATCCCAATAGTTTGAATAATGTCTACTTTATCTCCAGAACTGAGACGAGCCCGAGCCAGGGCTCAAATCGGCCTCTGGCTGTAGAATATTTACTGCGGTTTGGGCTCGGGCTCTCAGAGAAAGGGAGAGCGAGATAATTTTTTATATATAAATTAGATTTTATATGATTTAGCAAATGAGACACTTTATAGTTGGTAAAGGGAATTCTTCGGCAGCTGGTTCTGGTTGGGGACCGAGCATTCGAGACGGCTATTTATTCCAGACTTTCATAGAAAATGCCATAAGCCGCACATTATTGTGTTTCTGCAGAGAAGAAAAAGCTGTTTCAAAAACTATAGATATTGGATAGTAAATAGGTTGTCGACGATAATTTACCCCCTATCTTCACGCAGTATCTTCCTACTAATTCTATTTAGCAACGTACATATTGCAGCACATTGTGGCGCGATAATATTAGCATTATTTGAGCAACATACAATTGCAGCACCACCCGATTATTATGAATTCCCGAAGCACTTCAGGTGGAAACGAATGGTCAAAGAAAATCGTACACTTACACTATAAAATAGATAGAGGTCCCTTCCCCATTTGAGAAATACATTGGTTAATTGCTGGAGAAGGAGAGAGTGGAAGTGTAGAAAAGATGTTTTTTTTATTAATGGTTGAAAAGGTTAGCCAGTTTTCGAGCCCGATCGGGCCCGGGCTCTATCTTGCAATATAATATTCGGGCTGATATACCACGGGCTCGGGCTCCAAAAATTGAGCCCGAACTCAGCTCTGTTTAACACTCATAATATCTCAAATTTCTGTATTACGCACATTTTCACATCTGGATTTTGTTGCAGAACGCCTCCAGCCTCCAGAAGTCCATCTCTGTAGCCAATAATCTTTGCTGATATCTTTTATTCAATGTTCACGTTTCCGCACGTGAAACCCTTCCCTCTCAATTTCTCTCTTTGTTTTTCCAAGATTTGTCTCATTGTAAATATATGATCTATACATGATCTACCAGCTGTGAATTCACTGTGCTTTTCAATTCCTTCATTCTGTTCTTCAATCCTTCTTTGAAGAATTATTCGAAATGTTTTTATAAATGGGTTTGTTACACATATTCCTGTGTAATTACTACATATGTTTCTGTTTTCCTTCTTGAAAATAGGTGTCAAATAGCCCAGTTTCATCTCCTGGGGTACTCCATCACCCTCCAGAATTCTATTGTATAATTCAGTGAGGAGTGTCACAACTCCCCTCACCACCATATTTTAGTAATTCAAGATTAATTCCACCAAGGCCCGGAGCTTTACCATTTTTACCTTCTTTCAGTGGCTTAGCCACTTCTCAAGACATTTGTAAACCAGAAGCACCAAATGTAAATTCCTCCCATTCTTCAGTTAGTAGGGCTTCAAAATATTTTTTTCCACTCCGTCTGTATCAATTGAAGTTTTGACCTGTGATGAACTTGTTTTCTGAATCCAATAAGTATTCTCCATGCCTCAGAGGCACTCTTAAAACCCAACTGGGCATTCACTGTTATGCAAATCCGTTCCCACTCATCGTTCTTCGCACATCTTATTTGTCAGTTAATCTCATTTTTCTTTTCCTTTCTTTACTTCTATCATATTTTTCATTTAGCCATTCGAAATGAGCCTTTTTCTTGTCTCTAATCTATCCATCAGTTCCTGTCTGATCAAAGTTTTTTCCCTACCTTTACTAAGTTATGATATCTTCCCCCAGTGCTTCGTAAGCAATGGTACTAATTCTTTTCTTAAGATAAATACATATCTCCATAGCAGTTCTCACCAAGTCTTTCTCACCTGTTCTCACCATATCTCCATAGCAGTTCTCACCAATTTCTGTATTCAGTCTTCTGTAATAAAGGCCTTTAATACTATCATCATGTAAGAGATCCATATTAAATGTCAAATTTTCATCTTTTTGGAATCTCTTAGCATTGCTTTCAGATAACGCAGGAGCCTGTATCCATGGCCACTCTATTGTGGACCGAACTTTGTGTAGTTCGCATATTTGTTATAGTTTCACCGCCGAGTCGAAAAAGGCCACGTGTTGCGACTTTCATCATAGCCGGCCGGCGCCATTGAACTTTTGCATCTGCCCAGTAACAGTTCTGCCATAAACAGTTTACAGCAGCGCTCTCACGCCTTTTGGTGTTTCCCATCCCTTTGGTTTTTTCTCCTCAGGGAGGGGGAAAGGGTGATCAGATCTCGCTCTTGCTGATCGACAAAGGTCACTGGTCCCTTCCTTCCACTGTAGATCAGTTTTAAAAGGCTGGTGCTTCCTCAGCCCTGTACTTGTATCGTAACTAGCTTTGTCCGCACTAGAAGCATGTTACGTTTCTTTTTCTGTGCACCGCGCATTCATCGAACACTTATTCATTTTCCCGAGTGCGTGAAAAATCCTTGTTGTACCGGATTTCTTTCTTTAGTTATTGTAATTACTTCTGCAATACAAAGATGTCCCATTTTAAGTGCTCATTTCAGACTGATTGGAAGACAAAGTATTCATGGATTCTGAAGTGCCATTCGATAAGAGCATGGCGTACTGCCAACTATGCCAGTGGAAGTTTAGTTTGAGTAATATGGGTTTACGAGCAGTGACAAGTCCTCGACATGGAAAAAAACATGTAGTAAAAGAAAAAAGTGCTTTAACATCAAGAAGTGCTGGGAGCTTTTTTTCATCATCGTCTAAAAACTCGACTTATCTGATTCTACGGATATAGTGGGAAACTGCGCGAACAAGTCTCAGGTTGTAGTTAGTGAACATGCAATTGCCCCATCAACTTCACTTGAGTCTCAACAGAATAAGGAGCCGTGCAGCATGACCAAATTTCTTTTAAAAGAAAGTGTTACAGAAGCAGAGATAATATGGTGCTTGTAATCTGTAATGGCCGCGCCGGTGGCGCAGTGGTCTAAGCGATGGCCTCTGATCTTTCGTCCGAAAGGGGTCCGGGTTCGAATCCCGGTGAGGCAGGGATGTTGTGTTTGTCTTACGGCACTGGCTCTCTCCCTTCCCTGGAACCAGTGACCCTAAATTAGAGACGGGCGACTGCTTATAGCCCATTGAGTTGCTCACGGTGGTCGTTAAACCTTCAATCAAAAAAAAAAAAAAAATCAAAAATCTATAATGACGCACAAATCATTACGGTCTGCAGAGAAATGTGTACAGTGCTTCACCAGAATGTTCCTGTGCCTCATTTTTTTTTTGAGGTTTAACGACCACCGTGAGCAACTCAATGGGCTATAAGCAGTCGCCCGTCCCTAATTTAGGGTTACTGGTTCCAGGGAATGGAGAGAGCCAATGCCGTAAGACAAACACCAACCTCAATTTTCATGTTCCTGTGCCTCATTTTTTTTTGAGGTTTAACGACCACCGTGAGCAACTCAATGGGCTATAAGCAGTCGCCCGTCCCTAATTTAGGGTTACTGGTTCCAGGGAATGGAGAGAGCCAATGCCGTAAGACAAACACCAACCTCAATTTTCAGTCTTGGCTTGGGCAACATAGTGGCATCTATTATTGTAACATCGAAACCTCACCTGGAAAAAAAAAAAAAAAAAAGAAGAAGCATGTTTTACATATTCTGCTGGCAACTTTTGTGTTTAGAATGATCCAGACAAGTTAGATCCTCAGTGAGAGGTCTTAGGAGTATTATTTTGTAATTCATATGGGACTTAGATGAATTCGAACAAAACGGCATTTGTATTTTAATTTATTGTATCAATGCAAGATTCGTTACTTGGGTGTAAGGAAGATTAATATGTATTATCAGTGATGAACATGTATACAAATGTTCAGTGGAGTAACATATGTATAGGCATCTACACCAAAGAGCCAAAACAGTATGACCACCTGCCTAATATGATGTTGGTTCTCCTCGTTCCGCCAAAACTGCATTTACTTTGGGAGGCATGGGCACCACAAGCTTTGTAAAAATGTCTCGTAGTATGATATCGACACGCTACCAGCAGATTCTTTAACCCTTGTAAGTTACATGATTGAGCTGCATCAGATCGGATTTTCTGTTCCAACACAAACCACAGATGCTCGATTGAATTGGTGTCTGGGAAATTTGGAGGCCCAGGCAATACCTGGAAGTCTTCCTCATGTTTCGCGAACCATTGTCGAACCGTCCGAGCAGTGTAGCATGGCGCATTTTCGTTTGAAAGAAAGTACTACTAGAGGGGAATACCGTTGTCATGAAAGGCTGTACTTTGTCTGCAATGAAAGGTAAGTGGTAGATGTCAGTTTCCTGCATATGAATGTCTGGATCCAGGGCTTCCCAGCAGAACATTGGCCAAAGCATTACACTTCCTCCACTGGCTTGTTTTCGTCCCACAGTGCATCCTGGTGCCAACACTTTCCCAGGTATTGGGTGTGTGTATAAGTTCTACCTGTTTTTTTAGACTACAGAGAAAGGAGGAGAACACAACAAATAACGTATATAGGATTTCACAGAATTGCCAGCATTCTGTATGACCTCTTGCCATCTTTCTAGGAGTAGATGAATCCACATCACCGGAGGTTTGGAGAGCGAAGGCGTTCTGTAACGATCGAAAAAGGTGGTAGTCCGTAGATGCCAGGTCAGGGAAATACGCCGGGTGAGGTAACACTTCCCAACCAAAGTCCAGTAATTTTTGCTGAGTGATTAAAGCAGCATGAGGTCCGGCGTTATCATGATGAAGGATCACGCCTTTGCAATTGACGAGTGCTGGTTATTGCGATTGACGAGTTGCTGTCAGTTATTCTCGCAATCTGTCGAACTGTTGGCAGTACATGTTAGCATTTATGGTTCGGTTAGGTGCCAACACCTCACAGTGGATTATTCCCTGGACATCCCACCAAACACTCAACAAAACCTTTTTGGGATGCAGTCCTCCTTTTGAGGTCGATGCATCAGACTCCACACCTTGGCACACACTCCGTCGACAATTTACATTACGGTACAGTACCCATTTTTCATCACGCGTTACAATTCGTCCCAAAAACGGTTCATTTCTGTGACGAGAAAGCAAAGAAACACAGGCACGGAATCTCTCCTCTAGTTGCTTTGAAGAAAGCTGGTGCGGGACCCAGTTATCGAACTTGGTGATGAACCCAAGCGCATGCATCAGTCTTTCGACTGTTGTTCTGTGTACCGACAACGTTTCCACTAATTCCTGAACGGTTGGATGTCTGTTATTTGTTATGGCTTGATCCACATCCTCGTCGGAAGCTACGGATGGACGTCCAGGACATGGTTGATCTTTACAGTTTCTGTCTCCGTCGTGGAATTTCCGAAACCAACAGCGACTTGTGCTAGCATTAATGTAAGAAAAAATTATTTCCGTTGTTGAGAAGCGACAGACGTTCTTAGAGAGAGAGAGAGAGAGACTGTAAAGGCTTTGTTCCATTCTTATGAATTTTATTGCGATAACTAAATTTAGAATTTGTAATAGTTTCTTCGGTTTTAGTGAGAAGGAAATCCAAATGCGCCAAAAATTAACTATTTTTTCAAGATTTTCCTGTCATGAAAAAATAATTACAAAAGAATGTCGTGAGAGAATTGAAAATGTAAAGAATTTCAGTGCAAATTGAAGAAGTAAGAAAAATTAGGGAATGCGAAAATTAGTATTTATTTAATGACTTTCAACTGGGAAATCTTTTTGCTGTAGCTGAAACAGACTTCCCAGAACTGCCTTTCAAGAATTCGTAGTTGTAACTGGAAGACCTAAAAAAGTGGTAAATCAAATGTAGACCTCGTACAAAAAAGAAAAGAAAAAACTTGTACCTATAAAAAGTAGCAACCCAAAGAGGTTAACATTGGTGAACCTCGATGCATTAACGTACACAATGAATTTCGAGTTTCTATTCCTCACCAATAACAGAATAATTGATCAGATTGTATTGATTATTATTCAACTGCAACTGGCAAAAGCAGACTGAGGTAGTAAATATCACCCCAAAGGGACGGACCTTAAAAAATTAGGTATTAGAGAATGGGGAAGGAGATGCACCAAAACAGGGTTTGACTCATTAGAACATTTACTACGTAAGTTTCTTTCTTTCTTTTCTTTTTTTTTTTTTTTTTTTTTTTTTAATTTGAAGCCGTCCGTGGTAGGCAAACTTTGTCATTTTAGCATTGTTTGCTTTTCTTCTACAAGAATACCGAAGTGGAAGTATATATTTACTTTCTTTTCCTTGAGTTAACATAAGGCCTACCCGCCCAGAATATGACGGCCCACCGGGAATTTTCCCGGTATCCCGGCGGTTCAGACCGCGCCTGTACCTCTGGAGCGCTCCTGGAGACAGTACAACAGTAGTCTGCTAACTTGGAAGGGCTCCACTTCCCTTTTGTACGTTTTCTCCATTGCTGAAATGTCTTATTGGAAGCACTCGCTATGCTGATTACTCACATCTCTACAGTTTTCTGGAAAGAAGTCAAGATGTGAGTGCAGAAAATGAATTTTGAGAGACACGTTGCAGCCAAGTTTCGTGTAACTTGAAAGCAACATGTTCACAAGCTCTATAGTTTTCTGCCTTCTTGTTTCCTAAAACATTATCTTAAATACGTTTGAAACTTTGCTATCTTGTCACTTTTTTTTTTTTTTTTTTTTTTTTTTTGATTGGAGGTTTAACGACCACCGTGAGCAACTCAATGGGCTATAAGCAGTCGCCCGTCCCTAATTTAGGGTCACTGGTTCCAGGGAAAGGAGAGAACCAGTGCCGCAAGACAAACACAACATCCATGCCTCACCGGGATTCGAACCCGGACCCCGTTCGGACGAATGATCAGAGGCCATCGCTTAGACCACTGCGCCACCGGGGCGGCCTTGTCACCTTGCAATATTTCATTGAAGTGATGATCGCTATTATTGGCAATATTTTCACTGTATTCCATGTAACCACTTCGTTCAGAAAACTTGAAAAATTACATTGTCCTGGAGCAGGAATCGAACCCGCACCTCCCGATTTCCGGTCGAGCAGGTTAGTTAATATACTACTGAGGACAAAGAAATTCCAAGCAACTGAACACATATATGAGAATCTTCAGATTACAGATAACGAAGTGGTTACATGGAATACAGTGAAAATATGCCAATAATAGCATTATAATGCCTACCATGTATTTATGAAGAATTATTTCTTCGGGGAAATTCGTTTCCCAATTGTATATGATGAAGTAATGATCGTTAAAACGGGTATGAACCTGTGGTCCAGAAAATACATCTTCTTTTACCTTCGCATCGCTCAGTAGGGCAACCTTTGCCCTAAGGTACTTGAAGGCCTCTCCAGTTTTGTTTATGGCCTTAACAAAATTCTTCATGAGACCTAGCATAATGTGAAGAGGTGAGGTGGAAGTAAAATCTGTGAATCAAGCAAAGGGTTGTTTTTGGACGGCAAATCAGTGATTTTTGTTCTTTTTTCGGCAAATCTGAAATTTTTGCCAGCAAATCTGTGAATTGGATTGGTTGTAATGAGAAAAGGACAATGGTATACACGGTAGGAGCAAAACTTTATGATCCCATTTCCCCTTTTATCAGGCATTTGTTACGACAGTGAACACATGAAAAAACTTTTTTTAATTTGCATATCGCCTAGTGCGGTAAAGTTGTCATTTGGGTCAACAAGAATAACAAAAGAAATTTTTTGGAAATCGACGAATATCTTAGGTCTCCGCACGGCACTCTAAGTTCGCGTTTTTCCGACCGCAACTGAGCCGTATGGAAAAACGGATGGACATTTTTTTTAATTGAAATCGAGTAACCCCTAGTGCGGAAAAGTGTCCTTTAGTGTTCCCAACAACAGTGAATTTTTTTTTTTTTGAAGTTGATCAATATGCTATGTCTGCGCTGCACTCGAAATTCACCATTTTCTTCCCACATTTGGCCCGTAGGCCTAGGCTAGGCAAAAGGCATCCTAGCATGTAGGGCATCGGAAAAATCTGTAGGAAATTGCACTGTTCTGAAGGCACCATGCGTGTGCATGTGTAGTACACTCAGTTTGCTTTGCAATGTGTAGCGTGTAGCTCATCACTTGCTTCCAATGTCACATATGAAAACAACCCAGAACTCACCACGAGGAGGTGGCTACACTTAGAGTTCCGCCCACCCTCCCTTCAGCTCAGAATTTTATTTCAACGTGGTATATCTTGTTCGGTAATCCGCTTTACTCGAAAAATGTGGCATTAATTGTCGTGATGCAATTGTTGTTCTTATGAACAAATCTCTAGCTTCAAATCCACACACTGAAGCAGCTGCATCGGTCACCAGTTTCACGCAACGTTTCGCAGCTTGCGTGTGGCAGAGAAACTTGGTTTTTCCTTCGCCAGCAGCGGCAGAAGTAGCGATTAGTCGATCCAGATCTTCGTCTGAGATGTGTTTCGTCAGGGGTGGTTCGGTAAGACGCGTTTTAGTCCAATCGATCATCTCATAATATTCATTAGCATCCAATTTAATTGCGACACTTCGAATTCTCTTATGATATCATTCATTTGTTGCTGTCTGTACTTTCTTTATTTTTCTCCATCTAAAAGCTCTAACACGGGTGCGTTCGTCCGCAATCATACTGAGCAATACATTATCTGGGTGACTGAAGAATGAGTTTCTCTTGATCACTGCATCAGTGTCGTCGCCACTCAAAACCCATCGCAAACTTTGATGTGTGTTGCCAACTGAAGGTATATGCCTATCTATACCTTATTCATAATGAAGGTATATGCCTATCTATACCTTATTCATAATGAAGGTATATGCCTATCTATACCTTATTCATAATGAAGGTATATGCCTATCTATACCTTATTCATAATGAAGGTATATGCCTATCTATACCTTATTCATAATGAAGGTATATGCCTATCTATACCTTATTCATAATGAAGGTATATGCCTATCTATACCTTATTCATAATGAAGGTATATGCCCCGGTCTGGTTTTCCATAAAGAAGAAGCCTTCGTGTACAGAAGGGGCCAAACACTTTTGGAAACTGATCAAATTATCGCGCTTCATGGATTTGAAGTGCAAAGTAATCACTGATGCAGTGATCAACAGAAAAACCCGTTATTCAGTCATCCAGAGAATATATTGCTAAGTATGATTGCGGACGAACGCACCCACGTTAGAGCTCTTGGATGGAGAAGGATAAAGGAAGCTAGACAACAACAAATGAATGACGTCATAAGATAATTCGAAGTGCTGCAATTAAATTTGGATGCTAATTAATATTATGAGATGATCGATTGGACTAAAACGCGTCTTACCGAACCACCCCTGACAAAACACGCTGTCTGTGACACATGCAGTGTAGCAGTCGAAATAGTTGCACATGCAAATATAGCAGTCGGAACTGAAGAATTTGTAATGAGTGAGATTTAATCCCCTTTGGTAAGAGCATAATCATCAGATACAGAACTAATGAGGGAGAGGAGTATATCTTGGAAACAGCAAACTTTGTCTGCTGTTCACAGGATGTTGTAGTTGAACTCTATAAAGAATGGGTAGGTATTGGACGGCCACAACTGCTTAGTGCTTGGAAAGGGAGCTGGTCAGCTGTATTGTCCATAACAACACGTTTGCTACCTTAGCTAGCCGAAACCATTGTCTACAACCAGGGAGAACAAAGGAGTGGTTTCACAGCGATAACATTGTCTGCAATCAGGGAGCACAGAGGAATGTATCCTCAGGTAAAACACTTTACAACCAGAGAGCACAGAGGAGTGTATTCATAGCTAAAACATTGTCTACAACCAGTGAGAACAGAGTAGTGTAATCACAGATGTAAGTCTACAAAAAGGAGTATTTCAAAGCTAGACCATAGTCTACAAATTGGGAGCACAAAGGAGTGTATTCACAGCTAAACCCCAAAGTGTTTTAGCTGTGAATATACTCCTCTGTGCTCCCTGGGTGGTCCACAACCAAGGAGCACAGAGGAATGTATACACAGTTAGACTATTGCATACAACCAGGGAGGTCAGATGAATATATTCACAGCTAAAACACTTTGGAATCATAGAGCACAGAGGAGTGTATTAACAGCTAGACCATAGTCTACGACCTGGGAACACAGAGGAGTGTATTAACAGCTTGACCATAGTCTACGACCAGGGAACACAGAGGAGTGTATTCACAGGTAGACCATTGTCCACAACGAGAAAGCACGTAGGAATGTATTCACATCTAGAACATTGTCCACAATCAGGGAGCACAGAGGAGTGTATCCATAGCTATACCATTGTCTACAATCAGGAATCACAGAGTGTGCTCACAACTGGACTACTGTCTACAACCAGGGAGCACAGAGGAATGTATTCACAGTTAAAACATTGTCTGCAACCAGTGAGAATAGATTAGTGTATTCACAGATGGAAGTCTACAAAAAGAAGTGTTTCAAAGCTAGATCATAGTCTACAACCTGGGAGCACAAAGGAATGCAATCACAGCTAGACCACTGTCTGTAATCAGGGAGCACAGAGGAATGTATTCACAGGTAAAACACTTTACAACCAGAGAGCACAGAGGAGTGTATTAACAGCTAGACCATAGTCTACACTGGGAGCACAGAGGAGTGTATTAACAGCTAGACCATAGTCTACACTGGGAGCACAGAGGAGTGTATCCACAGCTAGACCATTGTCCACAACCAGGGAGCACAGAGGAGTGTATTCATAGCTAGACCATTGTCTACAATCAGGAATCACAGAGTGTGCTCACAACTGGACCACTGTCTACAACCAGGGAGCACAGAGAAGTGTATTCATAGTTAAAATATTGACAACCAGTGAGCACTGAGTAGTGTATTCACTGATGGAAGTCTACAAGGAGTGTATTCACAGATGGAAGTCTACAAGGAGTGTATTCAAAGCTAGACCGTTGTCTTCAACCATGGAACAGAGAGGAGTGTATTTACAGCTAGACCCATTATCTGTAACGAGGAATGTATCTACAGCTACAGCGTAATATTCCCTCCTCAATATAGGACTACAGTGCTAACACATGACCACAGAACACTATATTTCCAATAGGTGCCTGCCTCTTTGATGTTGAAGGCCTGTTTTAATAGAAATTTGTCAGTTTCAGTTACCATTCCACAATTTTCACGATTTTGAAGCTACAAGGCTTCAAGAATCTATACCAAATTGAATCATCCTGTTGGAATAGCAATGGGCTTATATTCAGCACTTTCATCTGCTAACGTCACCATCACAGTTGTGTACATGGTTCAAGTTTTTTCTTGAATCATGGTCATTGGACTGTGATGTTGGTGTAAATCTACTATCAGTAATGTTAAATGTCTCCCCCTGAATTAGACATGGATGGTGTGTTTGTTCTTTACTGCTAGCTCTTTCCATTCCCTGAAATCAGTGACCCCAAATTAGGGCTGGGCGCCTGCTTATAGTCCTCAGAGTTGCTCATGATGGTCGTTAAACCCTAATAATATCGTGTTGCTCCTTTGTCCTGTGGTAGCCGTTGTACATTCACTAGAATGGCATTAGGTATATTCTGCTGCAGCTTCTTGAGCCCTTTTTAAGATCACATGAGTCATTACTAGAACTTTGAGAACATGTACAATTTACATTTTCTTTTTTAGCAATGTGTACAAGTGGGGTTTTATGTTTTAACTAATAAACATGTTATTAGGTACAGAAGCACTACAAAGTTTGTTACTCATGTTGAGATTGCAATTCAAAACCAATTAGCGTGTGCAAAATTTGGGGATGATTGGTCATTGAATATAGCAGACAGCAGAATAAAAAGAGAAAATGTGTGCATTAAAACAACGTGAAATGCCACATCAGTAAAATATTGACTGATGATATGTGATTTCTGTCTTTCTTTATATGTGTGAAGCAACAGAAGTCTTCAAATACAATCATTAAAACACACAGTATATTGTAAGGATTTCTATAAAACAATGCAAAACCGAACCGAGATTATCAGAAAGTCACAATGGTGGATGAGGTAAATTTGAACCTGGAATTGTGACTAAACCAAGTAAGACACAGGCTTAGATTTAAAAATGGATTTCGAGATTTGGGTTTTGACTGTTTTATGAAAACAAATGGAATTGTTTCGAAGTTTGCTGCAGTGGCAGAATAATTTTCACTTTCAGTAGTTAAAGGAGCGAAAATGAAATTATTTATATATCGTTAGAGATTAATATGGAGCAATTTTAATATGGCATTTTCCCTCTCCTTAGCCAGGTCTTTGTTGGAGACCTCTAAAATTGAAAAATGGCACCTGTGATGTAACTCCATGTTGTTCCTGGAAACCTCTGCATTGATAGTGCTCTGTATTGAAAAATATAGCATTTACGAAAAGTGTTGCAAATAGTTTTTGTTGGTGTTCGTTTGTAGTGGATTTAGATGTTTCTGAAGACAAGGTAGCGAATATGTAAAATCGTTTGGTTTTAAAAAATCCTGGCACTAGAGATACACAGGATATACACATACTGGCCATTAGAAACTTTTAAACTTTTATGCAATACCGGGTTGGACCTCCTTTACTCCAAATTACAGCACGTATGCAGTTTAGCATTGATTCCACAATGTGCTGGAATGCATCTACAGCATATCAGACATTCACCAGACAGTACTTTAACTGGCTCAGACTTGACAGAAGAGGACTTGGCTCTGGAATCTGTTTTTCTAACTTGTCCCATACATTCTCAATGGGGTTCAGATCCGGGCTTTGCGGGGGCTAGGGAAGATGGTTGAAGTCGCTATCATGCTCGCTGAACCATTGCTGAACACATCTTACGTTATTACACGATTGACAATAGCATTGGCGTCCATGAAGCAGACGTCACTGGCTGCTTCATGAACGCCAATGAAGTCAACGTTGCAGGATAAAAAGTCAGCGTTGCAGGATGGACTTGATCGGCAACACCTGACATTCCAACACCACCTTCAGAACCTTCAATTGTGTTTACAAGGCAAGCCAGATCCATTGCTTCGTTGGGCTCCAGCCAAACTTTTTGCCTACTGTTGGTACAAAACAAAGTGTACTGCGACTCCTCGGACCACGTGACTTTTTTATCTGGTGACGGTATTCCTGACACCATTGTAGACGAAAATTCCGGTTTTTCGCAGAAATCAGTGGTTTCTGTGTAGGCATGTAACTGCCAATACCGATTCTCTTCAATTCCCTGCTCATAGTTCAGTGAGATATGGATCGGGAACAACCTTCATTGAATGTTTCAGTTAATTGATGCCCACAGGAAGTCCTGTTTATCCGTACAAGCCTTCTCAGGCGTCGGCGATCTCGTTCTTGACACGTTGTCGTCTTACCACAGTTGCACCTCTTAGGCAAGCAATGTAGGTTATTTTTCCACTGGTTAAAGATCCGAGATATCCCACGTTTTGAGGAACCAATCAGTTATGCTGTTGTGAAAATCGTCACTCCAGGCAGACGGGCACCCACATTAAGCCCCTTATCGAACTCCCAAATATCCTTTGTTTTTCTCATTGTGATCAGATCAGATTATATGTAGAGGATTTTAGGAAGGGAGTGCCTGACCACAGGTCTTAAACAACCCTTAGAAATAGGAGATTTGGGCTAGAGTGCCCAATCGGAAAGGGACACGGAAGCGACGTAGAAGGGGGGGGGGAAGACGCCCTTATTTATTACCGGGGAGGCAGTATCCAGGGTCCGACGGCTTAGCGTGCCCATCCGACGCACGGCGGATATTTAGTGATTCTGGCGTTCGTACATGCCTGGGATCGAACCTGAGGTTCCTCCGTGGCAGTTACGAACGTTGACTACTAAGCCATCCGTGGCTCTCATTGTGATCAACACTACTGATGAGCTCAAATAGTTGCACTACTGATGGCTTAAATAGTTGCCTAGATCACGTGGTGACGCACGTGACCATGCATATATATACGCTGCATAAGTAACTTTTACACACATCTCCATAAAGATTTCTAATTCAGTGGACAGTGTGTGAATATGTATATAAACAAAAAGGGAAGCTCATGCCAAAATTGTAAGATTCCTGATGAAAGTTGATAGTATTAAAATAGCTCTTCCGTGCATATACTATATTAGGGACAATTATAGAGGCGCATCTAATGGACTGCATTAAATTGTAGTCAAAAGTAAAATTTAGCTGGAATTCCATGTTGTAAGAGCAGTATTGAGAATAAATGTTTTTTTTTTAAGTCTGAGGTGTGCAAACTGCTCAGAAAGATAATGTCGAAATTTTCGTGTGTGTGTCACTGGAATTTTAATAGCTATTCTCTTGATATTTTATTACGTAAATATGTTGTTCACATATCCCATCACAATATACTTTTGAGTGCATTTTATTACTTTATGTCAGTTACAGGAGGTGGAAAACGAAACTGAAACACATGGGTTCAGTACACAACAATTCATTAGTACGGTGTAGATCCTCCTTTGGAGACCAATACAGCTGCAATTCGTCGTGAGAAGGACCTATACATGTCATGTACAGTGGTCAGAGGGATTTGAAGCCATTCCTCTTGCAGAAAAGTGGCCATTTCATGACGTGATGCTGGTGAAGGAAAACGTTTCCTGACTCGCTTCTGCAGAACACTCGTGAGTGGCTCAATAATGTTCAAGTCGGATGACTGCGTAGGCCATGACAGATGTTCAACCTCACTTTCATGCTCAGTAAACCACTTTTCCACCAGTTTGACTCTGTGTATCGGTGCGTTATCATCATGGTACACGGCACACCGTCAGGGTACAATGTTTGAACCATTGGGTGCACCTGGTCCTCTAGAATTGTCTGATAGTCCTTGGCAGTGATGTGCCCCTCAAGAACAATCAGCGAGGAGCCGACAAACTGCCACACTATTTCGGCCCAAAACCATCACCGATCCACCTCCATGCGTCAATGTGGTCAATAAACAGTCCGGGTGGTAAGCCTGTGAGGGATGTCTCCACACGTAAACTCTCCTTGTTGTGGGAAAGAGTGAAAGACGATTCATTAGAGAACAATACGCATTTTACGTTGTCCAGCGTCCACGATTTGCGCTGTTGGCACCATCGCAACCGACGTTTGGGATTCGCACTAGTGATCCAGGGTTTGGCGATAGCAACACGACCATGAATGTTGACCCGGTGAACCTCCCGACGAACAGTTTTGATGGAAACAGGTGAGTCGCGGTGCGTATTCAACTCTGCAGTGAGTTGGGCAGCTGTGGTTTTATGTTTTTTTGGCTGCTATCCGTGTTAGCACCAGGACGTCCCTGTCAGACAGCTTTCTCTTACCTCGACGGTTACTCTTCTTCCCTCTTGCTGGTATGCCGACATGACCCTGGATACGGTGGCTCGCGATACACCACAAAGACTTGCTGTCATGAACACAGATGCACCGGCAAGACGCACACCAACAATCTGTCTTCTTTGAAACTTGTACATGTTTCCCATTGTGTTGTGAGGATCGCACTTTTTGACCTCCAGCTGTGCAACTGCAACCTTCACACTCCGCTTCCGTTGACCGACTGCGAAATAGATGCAGACTGGCCACCAAGTAGCGCGTACGGCGGCGTGACACGTGAGGTTCTATTTGCGCAAGTGTTTCAGTTTCGTTGTCCAACCCCTGTACTTTGAATTCCAATATCCCTCATGCTGAGTGAATGTTTATTGTAAATAAAATTTGTTGTAATTTTTCAGAGGGGAAAGGAAAGAACCAGTTGGTAGAACCACCTTCCAAAAATCCCCATAAAATATTACATTTACAGGTGAAGATACTGAAGCTGCCCTGGTGGCGCAGTGGTCTAAGCGATGGCGTCTGATTGATCATTCGTCCGAAAGGGGTCCGGGTTCGAATCCCGGTGAGGCATGGATGTTGTGTTTGTCTTACGGAACTGGCTCTCTCCCTTCCATGGAGCCAGTGGACCTAAATTAGGAACGGGCGCCTGCTTATAGCCTATTGAGTTGCTCACGGTGGTCGTTAAACCTCCAATAAAAAAAAAAGATACTGGAGCAAAAGTTCTGTGAAGAAACAATAATATGATTTGATCTATTTATAGTTCAAATGTGACTCTCATCAGTGCATCACTTGAATTGTTAGAAGCTGTAAACCTTGATTTAGGGTAGTTTGCTTCAGGAAGTCAAATCAAAACTAGTAGTGAAAGAAAGCAGGAATTAAGTGCATCGAGTGTGCTTTTAGTGACAACACTATGTGTTATTAAAAATGATAATTCCTATTCAATAGTTTCAAAGGAATCAAACCACACATGTATTTGTGGTTTGTCATATGTTCATGCGGATAACTTTCTTTATAGCTCTAAAATGCACATTCAAGATTCTAATGGTTACTGAGTATACTGAATATTCATTTTTGTCTTTTTGCTCAAGATTGATTAATATGTTCACTAGCTGCTCCTGCTAAAAATCTATTAGGCCAAAGTCCCAGGTGAGGTACAGGTGTTGTGTCTATAGTTGATCTTTTTTGCTGTGGATATCCGTTATAACTTAAAGTAAGTGGACGATTATCTAACTTTCAGTGGTGGTGAAGTAGAAAATTGCATACAGATGCACTTAGAAGGAAATAGAAAAACGAGGGCCATTCATTGGGCTATATTTGTGTGCGTACAATTATGTGTGTTGTCAAAATTCCAAATAATTACCTTTCACTGATTTTGGGAATCATCAGGAAATCCCAAAATGATGACTAATTTGAGACTCATTCCTGCAATTTCTATAAGCAGTGCTGCATATAAGTGCAGCTAATAATTATGTTATTCTTATCACAGGAGATGAAACATTGGGTTATCATAACGATTATGGATGAAATCAATAATTCACAATTAAAATACACCACAACTTGTAATTATGAAAATATTTTTATTATTCACTGTCTCAGTTAAATATTTTATTTAAATTCGACTTTTTATTTTATTTTATATAAATTCGAGACTTTTTTTTGTTTATCAAACTTTATTCAATAATTATTATTCGCAGAAAACTGTAAATCAGTCTGCAAGATTTCAATTCACCAAATTCAGGTAAGAAGAGCTTCCAGCTTATCTCATTTGTTTTTAGATGATATACACCGAAGAGCCATTACATTATGACCACCCCCAGCCGAGAGAAATGAGCGCGCCTGGAAACCGAACGGTGGGCCAGATGAAGTTCACAGAAGAGTATATATATAACCAGAAGACCGGTTTTGGGTTAGCAGAATGTTCGAAGTTTGATAAAGGACAAATTGTAATTGCACGGTGCCTCGGAACTACGATCTCGGAAACGGCGCGCCTTGTGAGTTGTTCACGTGCCGCTGTAGTGACTACGTATCAAAAGTGGTGCACATATGGCCAAACGACGAACCGTCGTCCAGCTGCGTGCCGTCCGCAGCTCATTGATGCCAGAGGGGAGCCGAGAGTGTCGCGCATTGTTCCCAGCGAACGCGGGACAACAGTGAGACAAATCACCTGCAGCTACAACAGTGGTGATCAAGGCAATGTGTCACAGCACACAGTTCATCGCAGCCTTTTGCGCATGGGCCTGCGTTGCCGGAGACCATGCCGGATCCCCATGCTCACTGCATGCCATCGCCAACAACGCATAAAGTGGGCCAAAGAAAACCGAGATTGGGCCGTGAATGATATGAAGAAAGTGGCCTAGTCTGACGAATCAAAATTTCTGGTGCATCACGTAGACGGCTGAATGAGGATACGCCGATTACCAACGGGTTCTATGGCACCTGGATGTACTGTTGGGCGGAAACAGGCCTGCGGCGGCGGTGTTACATTGTGGGCGATGTTTTGGGGGGGGGGGGGCACTTTAGGCACCATTATCCCAATAGCACAATCCCTGACAGCTCTCAGGTATCTGAACATCGTTGCAAACCAAGTTCACCCATTCATGGCAACCGTGTTCCTTGCTGGTAATGGCTATTACCAACAGGATAATGCGCCATGCCACATTGTCAGAATGGTCAATTAGTGGTTCGAGAAACATGCTGGTGTCTTTCTGTTAATGCCCTGGGCTTCAAACTCACCTGACATGAACTCAATCGAGCATTTGTGGTTCGACTTCGAAAAGTTGGTTCGCGGTAAATCACCACCACCCCGAAATGTACGGGAACTGGAGGACCTGCTGTTGACATTATGGTACCAGATACCCCAGGATACCTATCGCCACCTCATCGAATCGATGCCTCGCCGAGTGGCCTCTGTTTTGAGGGCTAAAGGGGGGGGGGGTCCTACAGCTTATTAGGCAGGTCGTCATAATGTAATAGCTCATCGGTGTAAGTAATATTATCATAACGATTTTGACACATGAATGGTGATGATTCATTGAGATTCAAATAGAAAATTTAAGCAAAAGAGAAAGGATGAATTTTAACCTACAAGTGACAGGACTTGGTATTACTGACATATATACCTATTCATTTAAAATTGCATTCATTAGTGTGGAAGTTTCTTTCGTGCTTTTGTTTTCCAAACGATTTTTTTTTTGTGTGTAAAAACAGTTAGTTCCCTGCAGTTCTCTGTAGTGAAAGTAATGGGGCCCCCAGTTTGGCTTTAGTGAAAGTAATGGGGCCCCCATGTACAGGGTGTCTCAGCACCAGGCTTACAAACATCGAGGAGGGGTAGGGTACACCTAGACGATTCGGAATCACATAGCAATGCTGGGTCGGAAATGGCAATAGGTACGGTCCGATGAGGTGATCGCCCACAATGCCGGCCCAAACATTTACCATAAAAACGCCTCTGTGCTGCACGACTTCGTGTCGCATGGGGGTTCACCACCGATCACACATGGGCGTTATGAGGATTGAAGATTCCCTTCCTTGTGAACAAAGCCTCATCTGTGAACAACACAGAGGCTGGGAAAAGGGGATCTGTAGCGCGCTTTTGCAGATACCATTGTGCAAGAGCTATCCGAGGTGCATAATCAGCTTCAAGTGCCTGAAAGCGCTGTATGCGATAAGGATGAATGTCGTTTTCACGCAGAATCCTCCAGACGCTGCAGCTGGAAATCCCGACACGCTGCGCTATACCTCGCGTATTCGAACTTGGACTGTCCTGTACCAGACCTAACACAGTCTCCTCAATGTCCGGAGTCCGTACCGGTCGTTCAAGACTCATGACGGCTCTCTGTAAAGAACCCCTGTCAGATAACCGCTGGTGCAGGCAGGGCCGGATGGAGCTCTTGCGGGGCCCTGGGCGAAATTTCATTGCGGGGCCCGGAGCAAATTTTCATTGTGGGCACTAAAAAATAAATCTCATATTTTAATAAAGTCGTTTCTGAAAATTATCGTTCGTGAGGAAGACACACGAACACTACCGTAAAGACAAAACGATTATCTCAAAGAAGTATTTGCTTTAAGCTTAAGAAAAAGACCATAATACGGACTGAAAGTTCAGAGAGAGAGAGAGAGAGAGAGAGAGAGAGAGAGAGAGAGAGAGAGAGAGAGAGAAGAGAAATAGAGTAGGGAAGAGAGAGAGAGATAGGGAAAGAGAGCGAGAGAGAGAGAGAGAAAGAGAGAGAGAGAAAGAGAGAGAGAGAAAGAGAGAGAGAGAGAGAGAGTAAAAAGTGTTAAAATCTACGATTTTCTTTCCCGGGAGAAGAGGTTTAGAGAGAGAGAGAGAGAGAGAGAGAGAGAAAGAAAGAAAGAAAGAAAGAAAGTGAGAGAAAGAAAGAGAGAGAAAGTAAAAAATGTTAAAATCTACGATTTTCTTTCCCTGGAGAAAGAGGTTTGGGTTTCATTGTGACTCACTCTTTATAACAGCTTATTCACAAAACGATAAAGAGATACCTGCTTAGCGAATATTTTCTCATTGCGAATATTTTTGTATAGGAAATATAACAAGGATCCCTCTAAAATAAATTGGTATAAACAGTTCTTTCCCCTGATACATGTTTAGTGATTGATATTTAATGCACATTGGAGTAACTGACAAATTAGTGACATTCTAAACTTTTATACGCGTTCATAATGAAAGTTGCCTTTTTTTTTTTTTTTTTTTTTTTTTTCAATTTCTTGTAATGTTGGAAAAGTGGCCTCCATATGTAGTCTGAAAGTAACTTGGATATTGTTCTTTTTATTTCCTTAAATTTAAGAATTTAAGTATCAGGTTTTCACACAAATTGTTGGATATATAAAAGTAATGTACCACAAAATGATGAAATTTAATTTGCTATTTCATGAATGCGGAAAAGATTAAGGTGGTTACAAAAATCATTTCGAATCAGCAAATCTCAGTGTCCGTACGACGAACAGGGGGGATAACGTATTCAAAAATGGGGAGATTGGAAACTAACAAAAAAACTTCAAAAATATGTTTTTAAGGGCCTTGCGCCCCCAAAAGTTAAAAAGAAAATGTAAATTTTTTTTTACCGAAAATTATTTTATTTTTAAACTGCGAGGCCCGGTGCGACCGCCCCGGTTGCAGGCGTCCAAAGAAGCTATGGCTGGGAGTACGCCTCGTCGGATATCGTTGCGCGTACAAGCGCTGTGTGGCTCGCCCATTGCACTCCGCAGCCCCGTATGCCAGATGCATATCCGCTAGCTCCGCGTTCGTATGATCAGCCATCCTACTACCGCTGCGTCAGTGTGTGAAATGAAGAGTCTCTGCAAGAATGCTCGGAAATCCCGCGCACGTGCAACACCATCTACCGCGTCTGGAAAACATTTTCGACCCAGCATTGCTATGTGATTCCGAGAAGTCTAGGTGTACCCCTACCCTTGCCCTACCCCTCCTCGAAGTTTGTAAACCTGGTGCTGAGACACCCTATATAGGGTCAAGAGAGGACATTTGCATTCCCGTGGAAAACAGATCGTACCCTTTGATGCGCTTCTGTGCAGAAAAAAAAAAAAAAAAAATAGGAAAGACGTTGAAAATTTCCAGTAGAAAAAGAAATTTACAGTAGAAAGTAATAATGAAACTTCTTATTCATGTCGTAGAACAACACACGGTGTGGAAACATATGAAAGGTGAAGAAATGAAAAAAGTATTCTCTGCAGCTACTGAAAGGTCTCTGAATAATTTTCCCAGAAATTTGTCTTAATTTTTCATTTTTTACCAATTGAGAGATCTGGGGTTTCGTGGTACATGTAGCACAAGTGGCCAAAATGACAAAAAAAAAAAAAGAAAAATGATCAAGAAATTTCCTGACTGTCCTAACATGCTATTTAATTTAATTTATGAATCTCTTTTTATGTTGTTTTTTTGGGGGGAGGGGGCGGGTCTTCTGGTTTCCAGTTAAATTTGTGTGCTGAGGGTGTAGTAAAAACAATTAGATAACAAGAAGTCTCAGGGAAATTGCATATGGTGTTTGTATATGTTATTCGTAGTTACAATTTCTTTTTGACCCCCTGAAAAATAAGCTTTGGACGCACATGGTAAAAGTCCATTTATAGAGCAATGCATTAATTTACGGAGCAGTGCTGAAAATATTTTCAACATAATGATTATACTGATTACTTATATTTCTCTTGTGCGTATGTATATGTTGTAAAAACATTAGAACACAACACAAAGGATGTAGTGGAAATTTACAATTGAACCAAACCCGAAATTTCCTAGTGCTTGTGGAAGGATAATGAACATTTCCACTATATGAAAAACTGAGAAAGGTGAACGCTGAAGAATTTGAAGCTGTCTTGAAAGTGGGTTGTCGTTTCTTTTGACTGATCGCAGGGAGTTTTGCGGCAGAAGGGAAGCAGGCGAAAAAAGGCAGCCATTTTTTTTATCGCTCCGACATGCTATCGAATTTCACCTGCCAATCTCTTGCATGTACACTGCTGGCCACCCAAAATGCAACACCAAGAAGGAAGCATCCGATTGGCCTGAAATTCGCAGCATGCGTCGCCTGCGAGAGGACATGCAAACGATTAGCATTGCAGGGCATATGCAAATCATGTGCGCTCGGCACGTCACCGAGAAGCACTACAGGAATGGTGCGCAGAAGGCGGGGTGTAAGTTGTGGAAGTGTGTTGTGCTGCCGAACGTGTGCGTGGAAAGCTTCCTGATGCCTCGTCGCAGAATACGGCAGTCATTCCAGCACGTTTCGGAGTTCGACAGAGGACGAATAGTGGCTTATCGTGACAGCGGTTTATCGTACCGAGACATCGGCGCCCGTGTGGAACGACATCCATCCACAGTGAGGCGAGTATGGATTCGGTGGGTGCAAGAGGGACGGACGGGCCGACGTGAGCGTTTGCCGCAGCCGCGGCACACCACCGAACGACAGGACCGGCATGTTGTGCGGCGGGCATTGACGGCTCGCACCGCCACATCACGAACGTTAGCGCAGGAATTAGGGTGTGTTGCGCAACAACCTGTGTCAGCACGTACCGTTCGACGTCGTCTGCAGGAGCGGGGACTTGTCGCACGGCGCCCATTGCTCCGATTACCATTGACGTTACACCACCGTCGAGTGCGGCGGCAGTGGGCCGTTGAACGCCCCTTTAGGTCTCCTGCGGAGTTTCATCTCCCTTTGATCGAAACAAGTATTTCAAAAGTAAAAATAGCAGGAAATATTCATGGGAGGTTGTGAAACTAAAAAAGAAAAAAAAATGTTTCATGCAATGTCTTACTTCTGGTGCTTTCAGCATAGTTGATAAGTTCCAGAAATTGTGTTTAATCGGCCTTCCGATTTCGGCTTTCACTTGAACCGTTCCTATGACGATATTGGCATGAATTTTTTGAACAAAACTTTTATGTGCGGTGGCTCTATCATAATTCACTTTTTCAAACTTTTTGTAACTTGCTGCGTGACGCTTTGTAGTGTCATGTAATGATATGGCGTTACGATCCTACCAGCTGGAATGATATAACCTACC
Organism: Macrothele yani; assembly: GCA_039090855.1. Lineage (NCBI taxonomy): Eukaryota > Metazoa > Arthropoda > Arachnida > Araneae > Macrothelidae > Macrothele > Macrothele yani. The sequence continues at coordinate 16,369,351 of CM077028.1, forward strand.
CATCTGTAAAGTACGGTTACTCCTGCATGATACCCTTTCACGCTGCTGGTAGCATAAGGATAGTATGCTACAAGCTAATTGTTCCCAAAAACTGAACAACTGAGTTGGGATCGTGACGTTACACAGCGTCATGCAAGTCGCTCTAACAGTGTATGACGCTACAAAATGGCACCAGCAGTGTTAAACTTTGTGTTAGTAATACACCGATGAGACATTCCATTACGACCACCCCCAAGCCTAAAGAAGTGAGCGCGCCTGGAGACCAAACGGTGGCGCAGGTGAGGTTTACAGAGCAGTACATACAACCCGAGGACCGGCTTTCGGTTAGTAGAGTGTTCGGAGTCAGAATGGGAAAAGCTGCCTATCTATCGGAATTTGATAAAGGACAAATTGCGATGGCGCGGCGCCAGGGAACGACGATCTAGGAAACGACGTGGCTTGTGGGTTGTTCACGTGTCGCTGCAGTGAGTACGTATCAAAAGTGGTGCACAGATCGTCAAACGACGAACCGCCGTCCAGCCGTATGTTGTCCGTAGCTCATTGATGCCAGAGGGAAGCCGAGACTGTCGCGCATTGTTCACAGCGACCGCAGGGCTACAGTGCGACAAATCACCCGCAGCTACAACAGTGGTGATCAGGGCAATGTGTCACAGCACACAGTTTATCGCAACCTTCTGCGCATAGCCCTGCGTAGCCGAAGACCCAGCCGGGTCCCCCATGCTCACTGCATGCCATCGCCAACAATGCATGAAATGGGCCCAATATCATCGAGATTGGACCGTGGATGATTGGAAGAAAGTGGCCTGGTCTGACGAATCACGATTCCTGGTGCATCACGTAGACGGCCGAGCGCGGATACTCCGATTACCAACGGAGGCTATGACACTTGGATGCACTGTTGAGCGGAAACAGGCCGGCGGCGGTGGCGGTGTTCAGCTGTGAGCGATGGTGTTTTGGAACACTTTAGGCACCATTATCCCAATAGCTCAACCCCTAACAGCTGTCAAGTATCTGAACATCGTTGCGGGCCAAGTTCACCCATTCATGGCAATTGTGTCTTCTGCTGATAATGGCCATTACCAACGCGATAATGCGCCATGCCACACAGCCAGAATCGTCAAGGAGTGGTTCGAAGAACATGCTGCTGACTTTCTGTTAATGTCCTGGCCTCCGAAATCCCCTGATATGGACCCAATTGAACATTTCTGGTTCATCTTGAAAAAGCGGGTTCGCGCTGAAACACCACCACCCCGAAATGTACAGGGCCTGCTGTTGACATTATGGTACTAGATTCCCCAGGATACCTATCGCCACCTCATCGAATCGATGCCTCGCCGAATGGCCACTGTTTTGTTCGGGCTAAAGGGGGTCCTACTGCTTATTAGGCAGGTGGTCATAATGTAAAGGCTCATCGGTGTATATTGCTCCAGTATATATATAAAAAAAACATATTTTAGTTGACATGATGCAACCTGTTGATTAACTGAATGCAGACATCCTTGTTTTGATTTGTGTAGTATTCGTTCGATGAATTCGCGGAACACGTTCGAAAAACAAATGCACTGTTTGTTTTTGAGAAGTAAATTTGAGAACTGTCGTTTTGCAATCCACAGAGAAATCATTCGTTGGTAGATAAGATTTCTGAACCATCCGAGGTGGCAGAACACATCATCATTCCTTGCATTTGCATATCATATCGTAAACACCTCTCTTTCAAGTAATTTCTACAAGAGCTTTTTTTTTTTTTTTTTTTTGGCAAGATAAATCTTCATCTTTCGATTCCACTTAAAATTTCTATGTAACCGATCTTTGAAACCTCTGCAAAACCAATTCTACATCCACCATCTTTGCGTAATACGATCTAAAACTTATGCATGTTATGTTTTTCTGTCTTTATGCGACGATTTGTTTTCGTGAAGCTGTTTTCAAACGGGTTTTAAATTATTCGGTTTCTGAAATGAACTGCTGAATTAAATCTGACAGCAAATTTCAGAGCGCAGCGGCAGTTTTTGTCTTCTCGTAATCCGCTTATGCAGTTTTCGCAGCTATTTTAAACCACGGAAAGAGCATGATGTCTTAAGTACGTATTTAAAATTTTACAAGTGCTTACACGAAGTTTGAGCAAACGCGATAAAGACAGATAACAATTCATTTTCCGCTTTCTGCTTTTATTATACAACAATGGTGGTACACCTGTTTTGATAACATACTCGTCATTATATTTAATTTTCTGATTGATGAAGAAATTCAGTAAAATGTTGTTGTTTTTTTCTTTTTTTTTTTTTTTCGTGAGCTGTAATCTTTTGTGGGAGCAGTTTCGATACTGATCTGAAATTACTTGTTATACAGAAGTAAGCCATCAAAACGGAAACAGTAAATTTATCGATAGCACTTTCAAAGCATGCTCTTCTTATAGTTGACTTTCTCAGCCGAAAGAACGTAATTTGCGCTAGTTATAATAAAATGAAATGGCTTTCTCATGTGAGCACAGAAATTGATAAATCTGATTAAATGGAGCTTATATCATGCTTTTTGTTTTCCTAAATGAAGACAAAAAGGGCTTCCTCAGTTGGTGATGAACTTAATTAATATGATGAATGAATGGGCTTTGATTCGTAAATTAAGTCATCAAAACACTTCTGTATAATGCCATTTCTCCCGAAATAAATGTGATCAGTAATGATTTTCGAAACACGTCTTATAAGAGTTCTTATACTCAACGTGCTCCATGATTACAGTTGTTGCCAATACGCAAAAAATCGATAAATCTTAAGAAAACACAGCGTGTACGCAGTAGCGTAACTAGCACAACGTGCGCTCCCCCCCCCCCCCCGCAAGATTTACTTCAGCGCCCCAAGCAAAAAAAAATTTCCCAGGATTTGGAACACGATCAAGGAAGGATGTGTTTTTTACGGTGTGTGTGTGTGGTTCGCAGAGGGGAAGGGGGTCAGGAAGATAGGGCGAGTGTCTGAAATAGTAAGGGGGTTACTAGAGCCCTGTAGTTTTAAATTTTTGAATAATTTTTGGAACAGAAATATGTGCGCGGACCAATGCATGAACATGAATATACATTTTATCGCAATATTGGAGAGCGATCGTATTACATGCCGGAGCCAAAGGGCGGAATAATCTCAATCTGTAGGGTATCCAGTGCTTAAAAAGTGAAGCTTGAAATTTATTTACCAATGACATTTATTTACTTGCAAAGCTAAATATATCTTAAAGGAAAATATTAATCTTTGGGTTATTTTTTTTGTGTGTGTGCGTGTTCGGATTTTTTCATGAAACTATAACTGTCAGCTGTAGTACGCCCCTACTTTACCTGCGCCCCCTCCCCATCAGCTGCGGGGGTGGTAGTTACGCCCCTGCGTGTATGCCTTTTTCCTTTGTTTTCTTTCTTTTTGAGATTTCGAATGACAAGAAATGTTGACCGCGCAGATTGTTCCTCGGTCGGTGGTGATGATGACGTCACTGCAATTAGAAGTCTGCTTAGGGCCCAATTGCGTCAACTGCGCGCTTAATAGAAAGGTACTTCGAATTCTCGACCAATGATGGATTGTGGGTAAAGATACGGGCCTGCCCTAGGAGGTGGCGGAAGCTTCTCGCTTGGAACAAAGGCTTCGTCTCTCTTTGTTTGCCTTCCTCCAACGTGGAAATTCCTTTCATTTTCAACCCCACGTTCGCTGTCGGGAAATGGTGAAATAGGCCTCAGATGTTCGGGGATATGTTTAGGCCAGGTGGAGAATCCAGGCACGATATCTTCCAGTTCTGTCACCCTGTTTACTTTCCATTGCAAAACGGAGTCTGCTGCTTGTTCGCTTCTACTTTTCCCACTGTCCTTGACAGCAACAGCCGGGTATCCTGCGGCAATGTTTTCGTCGTCATCTGGACTAGCACGTATTATTCCTTCCTCGCCGTCTGGTGCGTCGTTGTTAATTGGCTGAATCGGAAATTTGTCATTTGATCTCGGGGTATTAATTATTTTGTAAGAATACCGGTCCGGATTATCGTTTTTCGCTCGTTCTTCTTCTTCGTCTGGGTAGAATTGTATTAAGACATTCACCTCCTCGTTGTCTGTTGTTTTCTGTTTCTTGGATTGTGGTTCAGCTAGATCACGAATTTTTTCAACATCAGACCCACTGCTGTCTAACTCTGACTGCACCCTCGGGAGAGCTGACGCAAGTGTCAGTTGCACAACCAAAGCGAAGATGATCGCAGTCACCTGTAAGGGTGAAAAATATTATAAATAAGAATTATGGGTGAAAAAAAAATAGAAAAACACGCACAAATAAGGTTTATACGTAACAATTAATACACACAATTGACGTGGATTAGGAACATCAAACAGAAGTCATCGCTCTTTCCACATTTATAAGTGAGTCACGGAAAAAATCTCAGCGGCTGCCACCGAGAATCGAATCCAGGTCTAGTTACCCGCCGGACACGATACCACTGCACCACAGCGGCCTCGAATTCTCCAGACATCTGGAGAATTCGAGGGTGCAGTGGTAGCATGTCCTGCGCGTAACTGGAAGAACCTGGGTTCGATTCCCGGTGGCGGCCGATGAGAATTTTTCCGTGACTCACTTATAAACGTCGAAAGAGTGATGACTTCTGTTTGATGATTATACGTAACATGCATTTCAGCATAATAATGACAAAGTAAAGGTATAGCGTTGGAAATTCATATAATTACGCATTAACAGCAAATGAATGATACAAAGTACTTACCACCGCTCCCTTATTTAAAGGCTCCGGAAACCATTACGACGTGTTATACGCCGTAATGGGATTAAATAAATCATCCAAAATCCGTGTAAACAAACCACCACCAAATTTCGTCTAACATCAGGTTGAGTTCCTTATTCCAGGGAGAGAGAGAGAGAGAGACAACCGCGTGGAATATACGCAGTCGTATCAGAATGATATGGCCACCTAATAAATAATGGGAATAACCACCCTTGGCTCGGATGACAGCGGAGGCATGAACGCAATGAGGCCATGGAAGGTTGCCGAGAAACACGTGCCCAATCGGACTGCAGCAGAGCACAGAGATCCCGGAGATGACGTGATTGTAGGTCGCTAAGTTGAACCTGTTAATCCAAATAGTCCCCAAGAGCTCTACGGGATTGAGGTCGGGCGATTTCGCCGGCCAGGGGAGAGAGCGTAAATGCAGATGATGTCGAATTCAAAAATACGTTTTATTCCACATATTTGCTTTTAAACATCCGATTCAAAAAATTATTTTATCTTTCGATTCCATTTATGTCGAAGAGTATTTTAGATATAGTTACTTTTTCAAATTACGCATAGATTTTCCGCTAGGGGGCATAAAAGTAAATTACATTTTCCCCGATAACTCTTCTTCTAAAACTCCGATTTGAAAAAAAAAAATCTTCAGCGGACACATCTCCTGATGGAAAATCTTTTGCATATAATTTGAAATTTTTGGTAAAGAATATTTTGGCCACCAGGGGGCGTAAGCGTTAATTTTTGCTTCTGATGTATTTGCCATAAAATCTGAGCTTCTAAAATATCGATTGAAAAAATTATTTCCTGGACTGATGCCACTCACATCGATAAACCTTTTTGGAATATTTTCTTCCTAAAATATTCCACAGTTTCTCCGCCAGGGGGCGTAGATGTACATCTTATTTTTGTCAATATCTCTACTTCTAGGAGTCCGATTTGAAAAATTCCTTCTTTGTTGGATAGTGTTTCTAGTGTGACATGTGATTCATATAATTTCAAAATTTTCAAGTAAATCATAGACTTTCCGCTAGGGGGCGTAAATGTAAATTGTGTTTCTCCCTATATCTCTGCTTCTAAATCTCCATTTTGAAAAATTCTTTCTGCACCGGATACAGCTTCTGATGGGGAAATCGTTTGCACATAATTTCTAATTTTTATAAAAAATGGTTTGGCCACCAGGTGGCGTAAGTCTTAATTTCCACTTCTGATGTATTTGCAGCAAAATATGAGCTTCTAAAATCTCGATTGAAAAAAAGTCGTTTGTTGATTGATACCACTCATGTCGACAAACCTTTTAGGAAAATTTTCTTCTTGAAATAATGCATGGTTTCTGCGCCAGGGGGCGTAGATGTATATCTTATTTTTGTCAATAGTTCTACTTCTAAGAGTCAGATTTGAAAAATTCCTTCTTTGTTGGATAGCGTTTCCGATGCGAAATGTTTTTCCTATAAATTCAAAATTTACAAGTAAATCATAGACTTTCCGCTAGGAGGCGTAAAGGTTAATGCGTTGCCCCCGATATCTCTGCTTCTAAAACTCCGATTTGACTACTCTCTCTTTCTGCTGTTAGAAAGCTTGATATTGCTCGTTATGTAATTAAGAATTTTGTGCTGGTTATCCGGAGAATAACATTAAGAAGCTGCAGTGTTACAAGAATCACAGATGTATGGTAAGTAATGTTTTAAGGGAATAGACTTCTAAGCACATGGAGTAATAACAAGTATAGAATTTAAAGACATTATAGGAGCAGTATGTTTCTTTTCTCATTTGTGTAAATTAAAGTTATTATTAACAAAAGAAATAAATTACGTGTCACTCAAATGGCTGTAAAGCTCTATCGTGCGCCTATGACATAAGACATATATGATGCATTTAATGGTGAAATCTTCCAAATACATAGAGACAAGGTAAATAGACAAAGTCATCGCTTTTCCACGTTTATCTTTAATTAGCACACAGCAACCGAAAACTTGTTATCCGTACACCGCTGGGGTCGAATCCCAGATCTCTCGATAATTAGGCAAGTGCGTTCGTCTTACGCTACAGTGGCCAACGATCCACAGCCAGGTGTGTGTTTATCTGTCAGCATCTGACTTCACAAAGCCGTAGTGATGGGCTCAGCAACTATGACGTCTCCATCTGGTGGGGCTTAACGACACAAGCTATTTAATTATAGTTAATAAATCCAATGGACGAAAGTAAATGACGAAATCTTCCAAATACGTGGCGACAATGTAAGTAGACAAAATCATCGCTCTTTCCACGTTTATCTTGAATTAGCACATAGCAACCGGAAAAATGTTACCCGGACACCCGCTGGGATCGAACCTCAGATCTCTCGATAACTAGCCAAGTGCGTTCTTCTTACGTTACGGTGACCAACGATACACGGCGTTGTGTGTGTTTTTCTGTCAGCATCTAACTTCACAAAACCATAGTGATGGGCTCAGCAACTGAGACGTCTCCATCTGGTGAGGCTTAACGACACAAGCTATTTAATTATAGCTAATAAATCCAATGGGCGAAAGTAAAAGGTGAAATGTTCCAAATACGTGGAGGCAATTGTCGTACGGTTTTGTTTCTCACCCTTCTTTGGAGCCACTAACCCAATTCAAAAATGAAAGCAGAAAATATCCCTCAAGAAACTAAAAACAGTACGAAAAAAAAAAAAAAAACTTCAACTCACTAACTTCTAAATCAGAGCCACATTAATTTATTTTTAGTATTTACTTGGGAATGCCTAACAATTATTGCTATAGTCTCCCCACTGCATGAGTATGACAAATAATTTTTTTCTGCTTCGAAGAAAAGCTGAGTAAACAAGCATCAACTATTTGTAATGTAAGGTTCTCTTAATAATAACTGGAATCATCATAAAGAGAAGAAATGAACAGGGAAAGTGCTGCTACAATGAGCGAAGGACAAAAGGTATAATTTGTTAAATTAAATGTAAATACGTGTGCGCTTACAATAGCCGCCCGGAGTCCATTACCCCATTGCGTCACGTATATTGCATAAATATTCTCAGCAAACGTCATCTACACATTTAAAGATGAGCGAATGTAAAAATGATGGTGAGCTATTGTTCGTTTATTGTTTTTGCGGTGAATAGGTTTGCTCGAGAACTCATGAAAAAAAAAACTGACCGTCTGCTTATTGGTACTTGAAATGCGTTGTTCAGCAAAGAAAAAAAAAATGTTTCCTGATTTCCCGGTGCACGTAATTCTATTCATACTTTTCAGAAGAATGATGGCGAAATTCTCTAATGGGTTTTCCCATAACAGTAATGAATTTCGCTTGAAATTCCGAGAATGTTACTAAAAACAGGGAAAGTCCCTCGCAAATTACTTGACATGACTGTAAGAGAACTTAGCGAGCGTTCCCCAGGTGGGCGAGTAGTCCGAGGCACTGAACTCTGACGGCTCGACTGAGGTGGGCTAGGGCTTGCCTTAGAGATGAGGTGTAAGTAGTGTGTTTGTCTTACGGAGCTGGCTCTGTCTCTTCCCTGGAACCAGTGGCCCGAAATGAGGGACAGGCTGTGAGTTGCTCCTGGTTGTCACTAAACCCAGAAAAAAAAAAAAAAAACTTAGCAAGCGGAATTACTGCCATGCAAGTTCCAGTTTACATTGGGAACACAACAGTGTGCGTGAGAGTGTCAAAATCGATCATCATCTGGGTATAGGCTTCACCAGGTTCTGAAAAATTATCTTAAAATTTAGAAGCGACATACTCTCTGTGGCTGGGGACGCGAATGCATAGATGGTTCCCTGTGAAGTGCAGCGGAGGAATGGCAAGACGGCTGCATAAATTTGCCGATAGCATTCAAGGGCGCATAGTCGTCTTTGCGGGACTCAACCCGCCGTGGCGAACGATATAGATGGTGATGATGATGATGATTATGATACAGTACGACCCAGATCATTATGACCACCCTTGTCTCCACGAGTGGACACGTCCCACAGCTCGTAATAATGAAGTCATCTACCGGCGCGGAATTTATATAGACGGCGCGGCAAGAACGTGTGAGTTCGTCAATATGAAGCCATAAGAAAAGGGAATGACTTGTCGGAGTTTGAAAACGGGAATGATTATCATCGCAAGGAAGGGAATAGCCCGCATCTCAGTAACCACGGGCTTTGTTGTGCAAGGAGGGAGCCAGCATCTCAGTAACCACAGGCTTTGTTGGGCAAGGAGGGATCCAGCTTATCAGTAAATACAGGCTTTGTTGGGCAAGGAGGGAGCCAGCATCTCAGTAACCACAGGCTTTGTTGGGCAAGGAGGGAGCTAGCATCTCAGTAACCACAGGCTTTGTTGGGCAAGGAGGGAGCTAGCATCTCAGTAACCACAGGCTTTGTTGGGCTAGGAGGGACCCAGCATCTCAGTAACCACAGGCTTTGTTGGGCAAGGAGTAACCACAGGCTTTGTTGGGCACGGAGTAACCACAGGCTTTGTTGGGCAAGTAGTAACCACAGGCTTTGTTGGGCAAGGAGTAACCACAGGCTTTGTTGGGCAAGTAGTAACCACAGGCTTTGTTGGGCAAGTAGTAACCACAGGCTTTGTTGGGCAAGGAGAGAGCCAGCATCTCAGCAACCGCAAGCTTTGTTGGCTCCTCGAGGGCCGCCGTAGTGAAGGTGTGGCTGGAATAGTCCCAAGAAGGACATACTTTTCAACCAACATGCTGAAAAGGGGAGATCACCAACGGTTGCAAGTCGAGGAGATCTCCAGTTGGTTTGTGCTGTCCGGCACAACAGACCACACATGATACCTCAACTAATGGAAGACCAAACCAGGACACACAGTAAAACGTTTCTAAGCACACAATTCAGCAGACGCTCTTACAGTCAGCGGTTCTTTCGTATGCCCATGTTGACCCACCGTCATCGACAGCCGCCTGCTTTTGTAAAAGAAGCACATTGTAACTGGAATCGGAAGACTGGAAAAGAGTCGAGTGGTCTGATGAGTCCAGGTTACAGGTGCAATCTGCCGATGGACGAGTCTGCATTCGACGCCGCGTGGATGAACAACTCCAACAAGACTGCACGATCGGACGGAAACAGGCCGACTGCGGTATCACGCTATGAGGATTATTTCCATGCAGTGCCTTTATTCTCGTTGAATGCATCCGCACCGCCAGTTCGTACCTTGGCATTATTTCCGAAGGCAATGGACTCTTTCATTCCTGAATTCTGCAAGAATAAACCTACTTCACAAAGAATTTGTAGTAATGTTAAATCTCCTTAACTATGAGTTCGTAGTAGTGTCAAATCTAATTACTTCACTACGAGTTTGTAGTTGTGTTAACTATTAAACTCTACTACAAGTCTGTAGTGGGCAGGGCCGTACTACCGGGGGGGGGGGAGCTAATTAGTCAGTTGTTCTCTGTCGCAGAAAGTCCCTCTGAGCATTTAACTTTGAATGGAATTTTTCCAAGTCCTACCCGGAAATCATCTGCTTATTGATGTTCACTATCTGATACTCATTCATCAGATAGTTTCGTGCTGGATCTGATACTCATTCATCAGATAGTTTCGTGCACTATCTGATACTCATTCGTTTCGTGCTGGTTCGTTTTTCGTTATGCTTTTTTACGGAGTCTTGTGTTGTCTTGATATTTACAACCGTTGGTATTTCTGCGGAGTGTTATTTATTTGATATTTACAACCGTTGTCTCTAGGGTGTTTGTCTAGTTTCTACATATTTATCAAGATCGCACCGACGAGCCACCCAGAGCCTAGATAAAGGAGCGCGCCTGGAGACCGAAAGGTGGAGCAGGTGAAGCTCAAGTTCACAGAGCAGTATATATACAACCCGAGGACTGGCTTTCGGTTAGTAGAGTGTTCAGAGTCAGAATAGGGAAAGCTACCGATTTATCGGAGTTTGAAAAAGGACAAACTATGATGGCACGGCGCTTCGGAACTATGATCTCGGAAACGGCGCTGCTTGTGGGTTGTTCACGTGCTTCTGTAGTGAGTACGTATCAAAAGTGGTGCACCGATGGCCAAACGGCAAACTATCGTCCAGCCGTATGTCGTCCGCAGCTTGTTGATGCCAGAGGGGAGCGAAGACTGTCGCGCATTGTTCATAGCGATCGCAAAGCCACAGTGCAACAGATCCCCCGCAGCTACAACAGTGGTGTCCATGGCAATGTATCACAAGCGCACAGTTCATCGCAGCCTTTTGCGCGTGAGTCTGCGTAGCCGAAGACCCATCTGTTGGGTCCCATTGCTCACTGCACGTCATCGCCAACAACGCATGAAATGGGCCCAAGATCATCGAGATTGGACCGTGGGTGGTTGGAAGAAAGTGGCCTGGTCTGACGAATCAAGATTCCTGGTGCGTTACGTAGACGGCCATGCGCGGATACGCCGATTACCAACGGAGGCTATAGCACCTGGATGCACTGTTGGGCGGAAACAGGCCGGCGGCGGCGGCGGTGTTATGCTGTGGGCGAAGTTTTCTTGAGACACTTTAGGCCCCATTATCCTAATAGCACAATCCCTGACTGCTGCCAATTATCTGATCATCGTTGCGGACCAAGTTCACCCATTCATGGCAATTGTGTTCCTTGTTGGTGATGGCCATTACCAACAGGGTAATGCGCCATACCACACTGTCAGAATCGTCAAGGAGTGGTTTGAAGAACATGCTGGTGACTTTCTGTTAATGTTCTGGCCTCCAAATTCACCTGACATGCACTAAATCGAACATTTGTGGATCGACTTGGAAAAGCGGGTTCGTTCTAAATCACCACCACCCAGAATTGTACGGGAATTGGAGGCCCTGGTGTTGACATTATGGTACCAGATACCCCAGTATACCTATCGCCACCTCATCGAATCGATGCCTTGCCGAGTGGCCGCTGTTTTGCGGGCTAAATGAGGTCCTACAGCTTATTAGGTAGGTGGTCATAATATAGTGGCTTATCGGTGTATACTTCTTGCACAAGTATATGGATCTATCTACCCACTCTTTATTTAAGTATTGCATTCCGGGGTTTAAACCCCCAAATTCTCTGCCTGCTATGACCTTGGCTTCCGCTCCAGGCGCTGCCATTGAGCCAGAAAGACTAAAAACGCACAGTCACGTGTATCACGCGCTGATGAAATGTGTTTCACTATTAATGCGGGTGAATCAGTCGTTTTATTTTCTATTGGGGCTTATTAGTTTTCTGAATACGTTTGTAATAATCTTATTTTTTTCTGTAGGAGGAGGACTTTTGCAAATCACGTATTTTTTCATCCTGATTTTTCGAAACAACAGAATGTTTTGGAACTTGAGATTTTTTTAAACTGAATTATCTTTTAGAAAAGATGAAATGTACTAAATTCGCGCCCGTTTATAACGAAGTCGTTTATAGCGTATTTACAGTTATAATGTACAAATTGTCAGGTTCCTTTGTTACGGTAGAAAATTACATGTTAAAAAACTTTCCATAACGGATGAAAGGTATTCACTTACGGCTATAACGAACTTCTAAAGCCCAAACCTTACAGCAGTAACAACAATCCACTGGCAGAGCACAGCTTGGGGTGGGGAAAGCAAAGGCAAAGCAGATTAACGAAATTGGCTCAAGAAGTGAGTGCACGAGTGTGAGAAAGAAGGGGGAATGCGAAGAGGCATCACAAAGTTGAATAGACTAGGAGTAATGGGCGTGTCCGGAGGGATTACTGTGTTCCAGGAAGGTGGGATTGGAATGTGAAATGCAGAAGAAGCTGTGAAGTTGAACAAAGACAGAGGGCAAAAAGTTGTTTTATCCAGGGCCGTAGCTACCAGGAGGGAAGGGAGGGCGGTAGCTCTCCCAGAATGGTCATTCAAGAGGCGTAAATTCATGCTCTGGGTGATGTAAAAAAAAATAGAAATGTAACTAAAAAAGAAAATTACACCCTTCAGTATTTTCGTTTCAAAGACTTTAGTTTGATACAGTATTCCATACAATTAACCAGGGTCCAGAGTAACACACACTATGAGGTGTGAACATCTCATACCCATGAAGGGAATTTTCCAAAACAGTGAATGGAGGCATAGAAAACAATATGCTGATATCCCTGACCTCCATGGCCTTTCCAAACATGTCATTAGGATGAAGAGATAATTCCTTTGTGCTCTGTTTCAAAACGTTCTCTGAGCGTTTAACCTTGAACGGAAGTTTTCCAAGCCCTACCCCTAAAGCTTCTTCCTATTGTTATGCTCACTGTCCGATACTCATTCGTTCTGCGCTGATTTGTTTTTCGTTCTGCATTTCTGTGGAGTGTTGTGTTGTATAAATAAATCCATCGCTCTTTCCACGTTAAGCAACGCACAGCAACCGAAAAATTGTTATTCGGCCGCCGTCGGGGAATCGAATCCCGAATCTCTCGATATCTAGCCGAGCGCGTTAGCCTTACACTACAGCGGCCAACAATTCACGGTGCTATATGTGTTTTTCTTTTTCAGTCAGTATCTGACATCATAAATCCGTAAGATGATTCGGGGTTTAATCCGTAAGAGATTCGGGATTCGATTCCCCGACGGTGGCCGAATAACAATTTTTCGTTTGATGTGCGCTGCTTAACGTGGAAAGAACGATGGATTTATTTATTCAACTGACGCCACGCATTTAGATGATTTTCACCTTGGATCTCACCCTTTGTACTATTGCTATAATTATATATAGCCAGTGTCGTTAATGCCCACCACATGGAGACGTCGCAGTAGCTGAGCCCATCTTACGGATTTATGATGTCAGATGCTGACTGAAAAAGAAAAACACACATAACACCGTGAATTGTTGGCCGCTATGGTGTAAGGCTAACGCGCTCGGGCCGCCCCGGTGGCGCAGTGGTCTAAGCGATGGCCTCTGATCATTCGTCCGAAAGGGGTCCGGGTTCGAATCCCGGTGAGGCATGGATGTTGTGTTTGTCTTACGGCACTGGCTCTCTCCCTTCCCTGGAACCAGTGACCCTAAATTAGGGACGGGCGACTGCTTATAGCCCATTGAGTTACTCACGGTGGTCGTTAAACCTCCAATCAAAAAAAAAAAAAAAATAACGCGCTCGGCTAGATGTCGAGAGATTCGGGATTCGATTCCCCGACGGCGGCCGAATAACGATTTTTCGGTTGCTGAGCGTTGCTTAACGTGAAAAGAGCGATGGATTTATTTATTCAACTGACGCTACGTATTTAGATGATTTTCACCTTGTGTTGTGTTGGCTTAGTTTAATTTCAATGTATTGTGGGGGACGCCAATTTATCAGAAGAATCGTTGTTTGCAGGTTCCTGTCATTGGAGCAGGAACCTGCAAACAACGACCTCTGTCAGTTAATAAAAAAGTTATGCCCACTTTTGCATTACTTTCGGTACAACCCTCGTATTTATCTGCAATGAAGAAGAAGGGTTACTATAGAGGAAGAGTTATTCCACCAACAAGTGCAATTTGAACGACCTCTGTCAGTTAATAAAAAAGTTATGTCCCCTTTTGCATTACTTCCGGTACAACCCTCGTATTGTCTCATTAAACTTAAAAATAGAATTTGCTCTTGATAACTATAATAGCTTTTGCCTTTATGGTCCACAGACTGACATATAGACATCATGTGTACAATCGCCTGTACAATAATGTAAGTACCTGGTTTTTTACGGTAGCACAGTATACAATAGCTGATGCAGAAAATGTGGCAGAGGGAAAAAAACAAATACCCGGTGTCAGGATTACCAAAATTTCATGCGATATTCTATCCATAATATATCCGATCTCGCTACAGAACTTAAAAATCAGTTCCTCCAACAGATTAGTGAAATTTAATAAATAATCAAACCTCAAATATTTCCGCTATCCAGTTGAATATTCGAACACGATCGAGATGAGTGGAATTCCGCCTCACATTTTATGACTGAAAAAGGGTGCAGTCGTGATGCTCATCACGAACCTGGCCGCCCCGGTGTCGCAGTGGTCTAAGCGCTGGCTTATGATGATTCGTTCGTGAAGGGTTGGGGTTCGAATCCTGGTGAGCATGGATGAATGTTGTGTTTGTCTTACTGCACTGGCTCTCTCTCTCTCTCTATTCCCTGGAACCAGTGACCCTAAATTAGGGACGGACGGCTGCTTATATAGCCCATTGAGTTGCTCACGGCGGTCGTTAAACCTTCAGTCAAAAAAAAAAAAAAAAAAATCACGAGCCTGGACTATTGTCTTTACTGAAGTAGTTGAATTAATTTGTCAATCTAATAAAGTTTACATTTGTTGTTTCATATGAGTTTATTCTCTTCAAAAAAAAAAAAAAAAAACTAACCGTCGATTCTGACGGGTTTCGTCTAGTACGAAAGAAATTGCGGAAAGGTTTTTGAAAATTCAGAATTTTCCTGGCGTAGGAAAAATTCGTGGGACTCAGGTTTTTCCCGTCATTTAACGGAAAAGGTTGTATAAGAAATATGCTTTGTGAATTTCAGAAAATTTTTATAGTGTCATTTCTAGGTCACCTGCCGCAGGATCGTTATGATAGCAAATCTTTTGAAACGACTGATGGGAAGTATTTAATCAAGAGGAAATGCCGCTTTTATCATTTCTCACTCAGACCTAAAAGGTTGTTTTTAACCGCTTTATTTAATCATGGTTTAGTGTTTCCTGAACAGGAATCTCACGCTCTGCATTTCACTAGCATTGAACTGTTCTTGCGTTACGAGTTTCATGCAACGGAAAACAAATGATTAATCCCTCTCATCAAAGTGCAAACGAAGTGACGTATTTGGTGGACCGAGGTGATTCCAAACGTTACTACTGCTTTTGTTGGGAATTGAAGGCCGTTTTTAGTGACAGGAAAAAAAAAATCCAGTAACTCCACTGGAGTGATGATTCGCTGTATGAAAACGAGGGTGAGGAAAGATACGTTTCTGTTGTTATTATTATTTTTGTTTTTCATGACTGTTATTTCTTATTTTTTTTTTTTACCCCCACATTAGCGCAACCTTCTTCGGGAGTGCAAAAGGTTAGCGTCCTTCGAAAGCATGCCGCGCTTTCACCTCTGGCATTCCTCGTGAAATGCATTTTTGAACCGAACGCAGCTGTTGTGTATGCGGTATTTGTTCTTCGAAACGCTTGCGCAAAGCAAGCCGGGAAATGAATTATTTAACAGGCCGGTTCGTCTTTGCGAAAGCTAAGTGCTTAGTCAAGAGAATTAATTGGAACTTTCGTATACACACCTTTGCACGCATCTAAATTCCTTTTCTTAAACACCCAGTGAAAATTTAAGAAACAATAGTTTCCAATCCGTGTACGAAATCCAAATGAACGAAAATCTGAGCAATAATTATCTTTCTTCAGAGTTCCATCCAAAGACATAATTGGTTTCATCGTGAAAGAAAAGGAAAATGAATTTTTAAGAAATAAAAAACATGTATACCTTGTCAGAACACCAACTGAAATTAACTGTTCACTGATTACAGCTTAATAAATTTTACGCTGTCGTTAGGAATTCCGCTACTGATAAACATATTCTTATATTTGTGTTAGTTGTTTTAAGCTTCCTCCAGCTTGCTATGCTCGTCAATTGCCTGCAGTATCGGCAATGATGGTCTCGCTGGTGATATCCATCGAGAAACAGAAAAAATAAATCTATACTACGCATTGCACTCGGCACACAAATTACACGAATGTCTGGTAATTTGCACATACTATTGCGTTATTACTTAAAAAAAAAGTCTATTGCGATCTTTTTGTTTTTTAGAGAAATAGTGTTAAGAAGAACACTTCACACACACACACGCACACAAAAGAGGGAAAGAAAAGAATAAAGAAATCGATCCAGATTTTTTTTTCTTCTGGTTTGATTATGGAGCAGGAGCGTACAAATCATTTGGGGGGGGGGGGTCTACTAATCCGAGAAGATACTAGTTTCGAATTTACTCTCGGCCGATCACTTATTTAGTGGAAATAGTGAAAGGAGAGAGAGAGGGGGGGGAGCAATGCCTCCAATCGTTTTTTGAGGAGAAATAAAGATCCCCACAGTTAGTTACCGTACACCCGAAGACTGTTTTCTTGCCTACTGTTTTCGGTATCGCCCCTTTCTACTTGATTTTTTTTTTTTTTTTCTAAATTTCCTTAGCTCTCTTTCCGCCCTCCTTCCTCCCTTTCCCCGTCTGGTTCTCGACATTGATATTGTATGTTCATCTAAGTTCGTTTAAAATTTTTGATAAGATATTAAAAACTCAAAATTTTGAAGGTAAGGTGATTATACAAGTTATACAACTCTATCGCAAGGATTTTTTTTTCAGTAATGCGAATGATTTAGTCACTTTACTTTTTATTGGAGCTTTTTATTGTTTTGAATACGTTTCCAACAGTTTTATTTTTTCTGTACAAGGTCCTATTACAAATTACGTATTTCTTTCATCATGATTTTTTGGAGCAACAGAATGATTTGGAGTTTCAGATTTTTTTTTTTTCAACTGACAATAACTTACAATTAACTTTCAATGTACTGTTTTATAATATTTTTTCACAAAACTTCTAAATATAAAATTTACTCTATGTAACTTTTATCTTAAGACTCCACAGACTTAAACATAGACATCGTACGATCACCTGTGCAATAAATTAAGTACCCGGTTTCTTACGGTAACATAATGTAAAAATTTTATAGTGTCATTTCTAGGTGGTGCATAAAATGGGAGAAAGGAGAAGAAATATGCTGCGTCACAGTAACAAAAATTCAAGCGATATACTATACACAATATCCGATCTCGCTACAGAACTTCAAAATCAAATACTTCGACAGACTATTAAAATTTAACAGTTAAACAAGCCCCCAAGTATTCCCGTGAATTTCTCCTATTACCGGAAGTTTTTCGTCATTTGGATACGGAAAAAGTGAGAACGGTGTTTTTCCGTTAATATAATAAGAACGGAATAGCTGAAAGTTTTCTGAAAATTCAGAATTTTCCATTAACACCTTTTAAATACGGTAATCTACCGTCAATATAAGAAACAACGGAGGTTCTAGGTTGGGGCTGCCCCCCCCCCCCCGAATATAAATGGATTTTTTTTAATTATATATATCCTGATTCATAAAGAAATATAGAGTTTCCAGATGCTGTAAAACAGTATCAGGTAAGACACGGACCACAACTGCGAACCGTTAGGTAGATGTACCCAGAAAGTTTGTGTCCCGCTACTGAGGGAAGTGACGTAGGCGATAGCGCGCGTGTCACGTGACTAGTCAGTCAAAATGGCAGCGTCTGCAGTGGAGAAGGCGTTTTGTGTTCTTGAATTGAGCAAAACGGAATCTGTAACTGTTGTGCAACGGCATTTTCGATCACGATTCAGAAAAGAACCTCCAACCAGAAAATCTATCTGCGATTGGCATAAAAAAAATTGAAACTACGGGTTGTTTGTGCGAACTTAAAAGTCCTGGACGACCGCGTGTATCGGAAGAAGTCGTCGATAGTGTTCGCACCGCCATTCAACGAAGCCCGGGAAAATCAACGCGGAGGGTGAGTCGTGAAGTGCAGATTTCACAGCCCACTGTCTGGAGAATTTTGAGAAAGAAGTTGGAAATGATTCCATACAAAGTGCAGATGTTGCAAAATCTCACTGACCTTGACAAGACAAAGCGCTTTGAATTTTGTGCCGAAATGCAGCACCGTTTTGAAAATGACGATTTTGCCGATCACTTAGTTTTCACCGATGAAGCTATACATTTCACGTGAGTGGTCAGGTAAACAAGCACAGTGTTCGCTTTTGAGGAACGGAGAATCCCAGATTTACAGTGCAACACGTGCGAGATTCCCCTAAGGTAAATATGTTCTGTGCGGTGTCCAAAAAGAAAGTGTACGGCCCCTTCTTTTTCACAAGAAAACTGTCACGGGAGGCTCTTTTCTGGATATATTAAATCTTTGGTTGATGCCACAGTTGCAGAACGACAGTGACAACTTTATTCCCCAATTGGATGGTGCACCACCGCACTGGTTAGGCGACGTGCGAGATTATCTCGATGAACATCTTCCTCACCGATGGATTGGACGAGCCGCGGACTACAACATGCCACTGACCCAATGGCCACCCAGAAGTCCAGGCTTAACACCTTGTGACTTTTTCCTGTGGGGGTATGTAAAAGACAGGTATTCTCCTCCTCTTCCTGTTGATCTAGCGGAGCTGAAACAGCGTATCACAGCCACTATCACTGCACTTGATTCAGATATCTTACCTCGCGTTTGGGCGGAAATGAATTACCGGTTCAATGTGTGTCGTGTGACTAAGGGTGCACACATAGAACATCTGTGACTGTCTCTAAAACAACTTGAAACATTCTCCTACAATTCTGTTACAGGTAACATAAAATATTTTACATTGTTCTTGCTTTACAGTGCGTTGAAACTGTATACTTCTTTATGAATCACCCTGTATATTAATTTTCATTAGCTATTGGCACATGGAAGAATTTGCCCCCCCCCCATTTTTTTTGTCTAGAACCACCACTGATAAGAAATTGCGGAAAGTTTTCTGAAAATTCAGAATTTTCTGGCGTAAGAAAATTTAGTGAAATTCAGAGTTCCGTTATTTCACGGAAGAAGTTGCTTCAGAAACGTGCTTCGTTAATACACGAAAAAAATCACAGAAAGTGACTCGTGGTGAATTAAATTTTTTTTTTACAGTACAGCGTTCAAGCAGGCATGCAGCACCGACCACTTCTCCACTACTAAAAAAAGCTCTTATTTGTAATAAAAAAAGCTCTTATTAATAATCATAAAAATATATTTTGTTGTAATAAATTTATTAGCTCTTATTGTAAGAAATTTCTCTTACAGCTACTTTTACATAAAATATATCTTATAGCTATTTTTACATAAACAGCTATGTGAGAAATTTTATCTCATAGCTATTTTTACATAAAGAGCTGTTATACCTATTTTTAAATAAATAGCTACAAAAGAAATTTTCTGTTATAGCCATTTTTACATAAAAATAGCTCTTATTCGTAATAAATTTCCTCTTTTGTCCATTGCAAGTTTCCACCTCTAACATGTTGCTTCCTCAATCGCTAATGGACAGGGTCGGCTCAAGCATCACCCCCTTAACAGCTACAAGCCAACGCACCGGATTGTGACGTCACTCGGGTAGTCCGTCGTCGGGGAGCGGTAGATGCTGGGAGCGATACTGAGTGGTGCTAAGTGAAATGCGTCTTTACGTACTGTGACGTATATTCTAAATTAACTTTCATTTTTAGTTTATTTTCCTATGTAAAATTTGAGTTTGTTCTCCGTTATACTTCCCAACTTAACGTGACATCTTCTCTCTCACGAGAATACTGTTGCCAACACTCTTGAGGTCAGAGTGAACGTAACGCAGGAATGTATGAGATAAGAACGATAGATAAAAGGACGAGATAACAGTTGCTGTTGTGGATATGTGGTGGATGTGTGTTTGTAGACGTTCAATTATTAGATAATGTAATCTGATATCTGCTGTCTTAAAATTGTAGAGTGCTACTGAAATTCGTGCTCGGACCAATAAAAGAATTCCCGTAAGTTGACTTCTGTTTTATGATTCGTCTGGCCGTAATCATTCAATTAGGAGCTATTGCATCGTATTCATATCTAATGATTTAGAAATACCATAAGAACGACAAGATCTCTACACGAAAAGAAATTACGTTATAGACACCAACTAAACAAGTCGCGCATTTTTTTTGTTTTATATTTAATTTCACTGCATTTAAATAAGGACTTCAGCGATAGTGTTTTTTTTTTTTTTAAATAACTGCACAGTTTACGCGTTTACTTCATAATCTTTTAAAACACAGAAGGAAAAGAAATTGCCGCGTAAAATTTAGCGCAACAAGGATTTCGACGTAAAACATAGAAAGTGTAAGCAAGACAGATTCATCAACTTAATAAAAGCATCGCTGTCATTTCACTAGACGTGATAACCCATTCCTGTAATCGAAATTACAAACTGTCGTGATAATTTACCGGATCATTCTTGTACTTGAAAGATTAGTTTGAGCGTCTATTACGTAGTACCGCCGTCGTTTCAAAAGATGTCAATTGACGAATTTTAAGGAATCATATTTTTCGTTTATTGCGAGCTTACGAATACGAAATATTGAGTAATGAAATAATTCCTTCAGTGAAAGTATATTTTCATATCAGACAGTAACTAGGAATTTATGTGCGCTCCATGTGCGCTTATATATATATATATATATATATATTGGACGCTCCCTATCTTCTGATTCAAGGCTTCTTGAATTGGAAGAGGAACTACAAAGGATCAAGTGGGACATCGTGGGGCTAAGTGAGGTAAGGAGAAAAGGAGAAGATCTCATCGAACTGAAAAGTGGACATCTCTTCTACTATCGTGGGACAGATACTGGCAGAACTAGTGGTGTTGGATTTATAATAAACAAGAAACTGAAGGATAAAGTTGTAGAAGTTGAAAGTTCCTCTGACAGAGCTGCACGACTTGTTATCCAACTCTCGAAAAGATACCAGGCTCAGATTATTCAAACTTATGCACCCACCACAAGTCATTCTGAAGAAGAAATTGAAGAATTTTATGAGGAAATTTGTCATCTAAATAATAAAGGTAAGCAGCACTTGAAAATAATTATGGGAGATTTCAATGCAAAAATAGGGCAACGGCAACAGAATGAAACTTCAGTAGGTAAATTCGGTCACGGCAACAGAAACCAGCGTGGAAATACTCTCGTTGAGTTTGCAGAGGCAGAAGGGTTTTTCATCTTGAACTCCTTCTTCAAGAAAAAGCCACACAGGAAATGGACATGGAGACATCCAAATGGGACTACAAGTGAAATTGATTTTATTATGTGTAACAAAAAATTCGTCATAGAAGACTGCAGTGTGCTAAACAAGTTCAACACAGGTAGTGACCATAGATTGGTGAGATGTAAGATGCACCTCAACACTAAACTCGAACGTGGCAAGCTCATAAGACAAACAAAATCTATTGACATAACCAACCTTAAAAAACACCATAATACCTTCAAGTTAGAACTGAAGAACAGGTTCTCTGCTTTAGAAGGCCTAACATCGGAAGAAGTGGACATCTCTGAAGTTAACAGAAAAGTAACCAAAGCTCTTATGGAAACAGCAACAAAATTAGCTGGGTCTAAGAACAAGTTGCATGTGAACAAATTATCAGGAAAAACCAAAATGTTGATGCAAAAAAGAAGAGAGATGAGGACAACTAAAGAAGATGTGACTTCCAAAGTGGAATATATAGAGCTATGCAAGACAGTAAGAAAAAAGTATCACTGAAGACGTAAGAAAATTCAACTGTGAACTAGTGAGGAAAGCAATTGAAAACAACCAAAGCCTAAAGATAGCAAAGGGACATCTCAGTAAGGGAAGAAAACAGATTATGGCACTGAGAAAAGAAGATGGTTCTGTAACAAGAAATAGAGGCGAAATTTTGACAAGAGTGAAAGATTTCTACTCCAAATTATATGAAAGGGATGATATATGCACTCCAGACATCATGAAAGATACCAGTACCAGAGTTCCTCCAGTCCTTCCAGCAGAAGTTGCACATGCAATCAAGAACATGAAGCGAGGAAAAGCTCCAGGAGAAGATGGAATTACTGTAGACATCATACAAGAAGCAAGTGGAGAAATCGAAACAGTACTCGCCCAAATTTTCACTCGATGCCTTAATGAAGGAAAGATTCCTGAGGATTGGAACACCGCTACAATGATCCTGCTACATAAGAAAGGTGACATTGAGGATCTCGGAAACTACAGACCTATCAGCCTCCTATCAGTAGTTTATAAAATCTTCACTAAAGTTCTTTCACACCGCTTGAAGGTAACACTGGACATGGCTCAACCGAGAGAACAAGCTGGATTCAGGAGTGGCTACAGCACAATAGATCATATCCACGTGCTGAGAGAACTAATTGAAAGAGCGAGGGAATATGAACTTCCATTGTGCATGGCTTTTATCGATTATGAAAAAGCCTTTGATTCGTTGAAACCATCAGCAGTTACAATGGCTCTGAAAACCTGCGGTATTGAAGATGCATACATTAATATTATTAATAACATCTATGAAAATGCAAGTGCAAAGATTAGGCTGTTTGAAAATACAACACACGTAAAAATTGGAAAGGGAGTGAGACAAGGTGACACCATATCTCCGAAGCTCTTTAATGCCACATTGGAGGGTGTTTTTCAGTCGCTGAGCTGGGAAAACAAGGGGATGAAGATTAATGGAGATTATCTAACCCACCTTCGTTTTGCTGATGACGTAGTCATTTTTGCAACTACTCCATCAGAGCTGCAGAGTATGATCCAGGAACTTGCTGACAAGAGTAAAGAAGTGGGATTAAAAATGAACTTTCAGAAGACAAAAGTGATGTTCAATGCTTTTACAAGAAATGAAGATTTATCGATTGATGGAGAAAAGCTGGAGATAACAGACACGTACGTTTATCTTGGACAGCAGATATCAAGTGAGGGTCACATTGATGAAGAAATTAATCGGCGTACAAAACTTGCCTGGAGAGCTTTTGGAAGAAACAGCATAATTTTCAAGAGCAATATGCCATTATGTCTTAAAAGAAAAGTGTTTGATCAATGCATCCTTCCAGTGCTTACGTATGGTGCAGAGACGTGGACCTTAACTAAAAGAGACATACAAAGGCTGCAGACAACTCAAAGCAGCATGGAGAGGGGCATACTTGGTGTAACCAGGAGAGATAAGAAGAGGAACTCGTGGATCCGAAAAATGACAAGAGTGGAAGACATCATGATCAGAGTTAAATCCCTGAAATGGCAATGGGCTGGACATACTGCCAGAAGGACAGATCATCGATGGACAGCCGAAATTTTAGATTGGATTCCAAGGGACAGGAAAAGACCCAGAAGAAGACCACATGGGAGATGGGTGGATGAAATTCGAAAGTATATAGGGGTCACATGGAGGAGACTGGCACAAGACAGACCGTTGTGGAGGAAACTTGGGGAGACCTTCGTCCAGCAGTGGATTGATAATGGTTGACAATGATGATGATGATGATATATACTGTATAAAAAAAGTCAAGAAAAGCTTAATTTTTCCTGTGTTTTTAAATTATTACCAAAGGCTTAATAATGTATGATATAACCTATTGTCTCAAAAGTATAAAGTCACATACATGTGGGCCTGCAGTTATAAGGGGGTGTGGTTCAAGCCGGTAACCTATGCGTTTGGGGCGCCTCCTCTATGGGAGCGCCTCTGACAATGCAACTCTTGCAAAATTTTAAATGTTGAATAATTTGTGTGGGGAAAACAAAATACTTCTGGGGCTACTACAACCTTATTTCATTTCATAGCCGAGAACAATTAGTGGTTTTTACCCAAAAGCAGTATTGACCAATATATCGTGACTCCCTCATTGGCCACAAACCTGTCTCGCTTTGTCGCATTGGTCAACGTATCTTCGCTTTCACTTCTTTCTTTTTCTGGAGAAACGAGGCACAGTGATTATTTGCCTGAAGCCCCCATCCCCCACACTGTCGTATTTCCAATTAAACAAAGGAAGCAGCTGCTTGGAGCGCCAGTTAACGGCGAGGGGGAATTTCGCTCTCCAAAAATTTCACGAAGCACCTTTTCATTTTCACATGAATAAAATGGACATTGAGATATTACCCGCGTCTTTTTATCTCTGTGTGGAATCAATCTGAGTACAGTGAACCATTAGGGGAGCCGACCAGGCGAGGTGAATCTAGTGCACCCAATAATTTTATGAGGGGGACAGTTCCTACCCAATACTTTTTAACGTGAATGAAATCACCATTCACAACGTGACAGTTTGTGTTACTAAGTACTTGGAAGATACTGAAACATATAATCTCTAAATTTTTCGAAGTGGAATGGGGGAAAGCAGCCAAATGTGCATGTGGGTATATTAAATTTGAAAACATTATGTAAATTTTCTGCAGGAAAAAAGTGCACAAAGGGGCGCCGAAGTGGCACTTTGCATTGAGGTGCAAACATCTCATAAGCTGGCGCCGTTAATGGCTGATTTCAGAGATTCCGTCCGTCTTGTTCTGGAACTGAAGTTTGGACCACAGAATTAAACTCCTTTCGGGGGATCTTTCATCACTAATTTGACACACATGGCCATACATACCATTTCGGTACGTTTTCATTCCCTTTTTCTTCTACAGAAGAAGTACTCAACCCAGTTCTAATGACTGCATTGCTAATTTTGTTTTGCCACTGAATCCATTCATTGTTTCCTGATATTCCTCTTTCAGTTCTCATGTCTTCAGCTTCCAGCCTCCTATAGAGCCTTTTACTTTGCACAAAAATTATGCTGCCACAAAAGAAGGTATAGTGTGACAGATATCAAGGAAGTGTCACAAATACGCGTATAAAACTTGGCTGCAGTGAATTTAGTAGAAACAGTACCATTTTCGAGAGCAATTTACCATTATGACTTAAAGAAAAGTTTAAAAATAAAAATAAAAATAAACAGTTCTTTTAAGGCATAATGAAAGGTATTTATCATTATGTCTTAAAAGAACTGTTGATACACCAAGTACATAAAACTAAGATAACTACTCATTTATTAGCGTAAGGAATTAAACATACATTTTGCCAAGCTTTTGCTCATGCGTATTCATATTTGAGTTGTAGTGTTCTAGTACTTCAGTTTGTTCTTTGCTGTTAGTCTTGAAGAAGTCATCCGTCAATGAGCGAAAGCTTGGCAAAATGTGTATAATCATTGCACCCTTCCAGTTCTTACTTACAGAGCAATGACATAAAACTAAAAAAGACATACAAAGGCCAGTCCTGTACAAAGGCTGCAGACAACTGAAAGAAGCATGGAGAGATGCATGCGTTGTGTAACCAGGAAAGGTAATAAGAGGAACTCGTGGATCAGGAAAATGATGCGAGTTGATCATATCATGATCAAAGAAAAATTTCTGAAATGGCAATTGGTTGGTCATATTGCTAGAAGAACGGACCACCGATGGACAAGTCAAATAATAGACTGGATACCAAGGGACAAACAAGAAAAGACCCAAAAAGAAGACCACGTGAAGGTTAGATGGATGAAATTCGAAAACATGCCAGACTGATAGTGAGGAGACTGGCTCAAGAAAGAGAGTTGTGGAAGAGACTTTGGGAGACCTTCATCTAGCAGTGGGTTGATGATGGTGACGATGATTAGACATACTACAGTGTGTACAGCTGGTTTAGTTCTCTGGCTAACCTCACATTATTTGCTGAAAATATTCTTGTACAGCTGATAAGATATTTTCTGTACTTTGCCAATTCCGTTGTCTCTTTTCTTATCAAACTGTCCAGCCTCATCGATAACCACACGTAAATAATTTAATAATTTAAATTGTTCGGATGTGATTATTGAGTATTAAAAATTTTTCATCCGTTACTTGTTCTAGTCTTTCCCCTTTTACTAGGAGTTCTCCACCACCCCCCTGTTTTTTTTTTGTTTTGTTTTTTTTACAATTAGAAGAATGTGATGCAATCTGGGTAATTCATATTGCTCACAATGTACTCATATCACACATATCAGTGGGACAGAGTTATTAGTTGGCAGTCAATGTAACTGTGATGTTATGTTATGTTTCTTATCCTATATTCGTTTGAATAAACATACGGCATCCTCGCGTTCTGCGGTGTTTTAGATTAAAATTTGCCAGAAGCGGTTAAAACTAAAATTAATTGAAAATAAATAAACAAAACTGAAGCACCCGTCATAATAATTGGAAAAATGTGAGGTCATTTCTTATTCCTTGATTTGTTAGCTATGTTCCCGGACTATCTTTTCACACAATAATGGCTGGTGAAGGAGCCCCCCTCAAAGTCATTGTGCAGGGCCCTAAGTGCTGTCTAAATCGGTCCCTGGGTATAATCTTAAGATAGTTCTCCCCTTGGTATGAAAGAATTTAAATTTAGATTTTCATTTGCTTTAAACCGAAGTTTCCTCATCTTACTCCCATATCTCATTGTTCCATTTATCAAATGCTTGCATTAGTCGTGAAATTCCTCCTGTGATGAAAATAGCAAGCGTTAGTTTTGTAACGTTTGTGTAATCGCAATGCGTAATGACTGCACCTGGTGAAGTAACGCTTGACCTTTTCAAGAGGATTTCCCAAACATGGCACCACTCGCAGAAATAGTGTTGCCACGCAGACCAATGAGGGCAATAATAGATCATTGCACAAGGCCTTTTACTTTCTTTTCCTTGCCCATCTAGACTTACTACGTCTGTCATGTGACGTCGGCGAAGCACGTGGTCTGATTTACGCTCGCACCTTGAGATCACTCAAGTGTGACGTGCATTCCACAGAACATTGACCTGATTCCCAAGTATCTCACCGTTCTGCTACAACAAAATTATGATATCTCCTAACGGTTCTCATAAAATGACTGAACACAAAGCTTTCATTAAACAAAAATTAGACACACTTTCAGTGGATAACTTTTTGAAGATGATATCTGACACACTCTTTTATGACGTGCCATTCTACACTTCCACAACGTATTGTGAAGAATAACTATCAGCAGTATGGCTAGACAACAATTATTGAAAAATGAGAGATAATTGCTCTATGTCAGCTACACCTGCAATTATTTCTACGAGGGGAAATTTTTATTATTTGATTATATTTTCCTGACGATTTAAGGTTCTCATACACTGAAATGAGTTTGTTTTTGTCTTGTTATCGTTTGTTTGTCTTTTATTGGGGGTTTAATGATCACAGTGAGCAACTCCATAGTCTATAAGCTATCGTCCGTCCTTAATTTAGGGCCACTGGTTCCAGCGAAGGGAGAGATCCAGTGCCGTAAGACAAACACAGCACCCATGCCTCGCCGTGATTCGAACTCGGACCCATCTCGGACGAATGGCCACTTAGCCAACAGTCCACCGTGGGGGCTTGGGAGGGGGGGGGGTTACGACCATTGTAAACAAATTAATGTTTTACAAGCAATCTCTCGTCCCAGAGTTAGAGTTGCCGCCCCGGTGGCGCAGTTGTCTAAGCACTGTTGTAAAGCGCTAAAGGGCTTATTGTGTGTGCCCGCCTGGCTGGACTATTTAAGACTGCTGCTCGTCAGTAACAGTCAGTAGTGTTAATCACAATGGAAAAAGCAAAAGATATTTCGAGTTCGATAAAGGGCTTATTGTGGGTGTCCGTCTGGCTGGACTATTTAAGATTGCTGCTCGTCAGTAATCGTCAGTAGTGTTAATCACAGTAGGAAAAAAAGATCATCCGGAGTTCGATAATAAAGAGCTTATTGTGGGTGCCCGTATGGCTGGTTTATTTAAGACTGCTGCTCCTCAGTAATTGTCAGTAGTTTTTATCCCAATGGAAAAACAAATGATCTTTCGGAGTTAAATAAAAGGTTTATTGTGAGTGCCGGTTCGGCTGGACTATTTAAGACTGCTGCTGCTCAGTAATCGTCAGTAGTGTTTAGCGCAATGGGAAAAGCAAAGGATCTTTCGGAGTTCGATAAAGGGCTTATTGTGGGTGCCCATTTGGCTGGACTACTTAAGACTGCTGCTCGTCAGTAATGGTCAGTAGTGTTAATCACCGTAGGAAAAACAAAAGATCTTTCGGAGTTAAATAAAAGGCTTATTGTGGGTGCCGGTTTGGCTGGACTATTTAAGACTGCTGCTCCTCAGTAATCGTCAGTAGTGTTAATCACAGTGGGAAAAGCAAAGGATCTTTCGGAGTTCGATAAAGGGCTTATTTTGGGTGCCCATTTGGCTGGACTACTTAAGACTGCTGCTCGTCAGTAGTGTTGATCACAAAGAGAAAAACAAGGGATCTTTCGGAATTCCATAAAGGGCTTATTGTGTTTGAGACTGCTTCTCGTAAGTCCATCAGTACTGTTGATCGCAATGAGAAAAACAAAGGATCTTTCAGAGTTCGATAAAGGGCTTATAAAGGTGCTTGTCTGGCTGGAGTATTTAAGACTGCTCGTCAGTATTATTGATCACAATGGGAAAATCAAAGGATCTTTCGGAGTTCGATAAAGGGCTTATTGTGGGTGCCCGTCGGGCTGGACTGTTTAAGACTGCTGCTCGTCAGTAATCGTCAGTAGTGTTGATCACAATGGGAAAAACAAAGGATCTTTCGGAGTTCGATAAAGGGCTTATTATGGGTGCCTGTCTGGCTGGAGCTACGATTTAGAAAACTGACTGGCTCCTCAAAGGTGAGATATCCCGGGTCTTTATCAGTGGAAATATAACCCACATTGATTGTCTAAGAGGCGTAACTGTGACTCGAGGACAGTCTGTTATTAACGAAATCGCCGAGTCTGAGAAGGGTTGTACGGAGAAACAGGACTTCCCGGGCGCAGCAATTAAACAACGCGTTCAATGAAGGCTGTTCCCTACTAATATCTGAGACCACTATGCGCTGAGAATTGATGAGGATCGGTATTGTTAGTCGCATGCCTATACGGAACCCACTGATTTTTGTGCAGAACCGGAAAGTTCGTCTACAGTGTTATCAGGAACATCGTGACTGGATACTTAAAGACTGGAAAAAAGTCATGTGGTCCGAGGAGTTGTAGTACACTGTACCGACGGTAAGCAGAGAGTTTGGTGGGAACCCCATGAAGCAATATATGCAGTTTCCCTGTACGCCCCACTCAAAGTTCTGGAGGTGGGATCATGGTGTGGGACACGTTGTGTTGGTATGGAACGGGTTCCCTGATAATGTTGGAAGATCGCGTGTCTTCCAAGGATTATCTGAACAATGTTGCGGTCAAGACCATTCTGCAATGTTGACTTTCTATCCAGCAGGTGACGGCTGTTTCATGGACGACAATGCTACTACTTTCCGTTGCGCAAGATGTGGTCAATAAATATGGTATCAACTTCCACTGTTTTCCCTGGCCGCCATAAACCTTGATCTGAACCCCATTGAAAGTGTATGGGGGCATGTTGGAGCAAAGTCCTCTTCCGTCAAATATGAGCCAGTTAATGGACCTTCTGGTGAACGCCTGGCATGCTGTAGATCTAGATGCTGTCCAACGCCTTGCAGAATCTATGCCCAATCGCATGCGTGCTAAAGGAGGTCCAACTCTGATTTGAATCAAAGTTTTTAATTCAATGGCCGGTATGTGTACTTCAAAGTTCGTGACCTCCGTTGTAGCAACGATTGGCGCCGGAAGCTCGTTTTGGTTTCCTGTAGCTGAACACAGTGTTCAAGTAAAAAGTTCTCGGAGAAGAAAATAAGCCACGTGTCTTAGTCGCTAAAGCCAACGAAGTGAAAATGGTTTCATTTTACAGCCAAGCTTGTCTGTTTCAATTGCAATTAATCTATGCATCCGGTGGTGGATGGGTTCTTTCGTTTCGCTCAGTGAACTCTGTCACCTGATTATTAACAAGACAGTGTTCGTTTTGTGAGGCGAAAAGTTTTTCTTTATTCCAGGAGCAAAATGGTAAACCTTCCAGTACAGTCCCAGCCCAAGCTCGGACCTGGAACTAGTGTCCGTAAGTTAGGGATGGGCGACTGCTTGTAGCTCTTAGTGTTGCTGATGGTGGTGAATATACCTATATACCTCCCATCCCCCCACAATAAACAAAACAAAAAACAGGTAGGCTCAGTTCTGATTGAGCAGTCAGTTTGGAGCGTAGGACTACGACTTGCAGATCGGAGAGTTGAAATGAGCTAGTCGAGTATGGTTTCAAAGGGTTTATTTAATTTGTTACATAACCATCACAGGTCTGTGATATGAAAAGTAGCTTACATTATTTTTACAATTAATGCTGGATACATTGCGAACACAAAGCAGATCGATACACGAATTGTCCAACGTGGTGCTCTGTATTCTTGGACTTCTTATATTCCTCATCACTTGCTCTTTCCCCTCGTTTTGATTTTCTCTAATTTTGCTTGCGTTCATTCTGCGAGTTCCGCGGCGTTGTCGAAAATGTTAACCCGTTCACACGGAAACAATTTTTTTTTTAATTTTAGTTTAAACCACCGCGATACGTTCTTTATATATTTGAATAGGTCTCGTCGAGTGCTTTAAAACGATACCACGCACAATCGCTTGACACTCATAGTTGTCCAGACAAACCGCGATATTGTCAAAAGTGCTCACCGGTTCACAAGAAAACAATTTTTGAAATGTTCAGTTCAAACCACTGCGAAATGTTTTTCGTATAATTGAATAGATCTCGTCTAGAGCTTTAAAACGATACCAGGCACAGTCGTGTTGCGCACACGGTTGCCGAGATAGACTGAGTCAAACGCGTCGGCCCACCAAGAAATATTGAATCATTTCCCCCGTGCACTGGGAGCGAGGGGAGAGTCGCGCGCGATGTATTGCGCAGTACGGAATTGGATTACGTGCTATTTACGAATATGCTAACACGATTAGTGTGCGGCACGTATTTTCAACGCTATAATAATCTCAATTGGGACCCATTTTTGTCACAGGTGGTCGTCCGTAAGTCGTCCCATACTATCCGCTGAGTTAGACGTAGTTCTACGTCAAAAGACCTGTCATTTTTGAAAATCGTTTTAACAATATTAAACTTACTGTATTCTTAAGTTATTACAACTTGAAGGATGTTCTTTATTGGTGTTAACAATATAAATAAGCATCCTTCGTATTCATTCCACTGAAGTAAACATTCCTCAAGCACGAATCATGTGTGAAACCCAAATTTGCCGGTGGCGAATCGACATCCTTTTGCTCCGGAGCCGAATGCTTTTCCAATAAAGCTACGGCAACAAGGGCTTATCACTGCTATTTGCCGTCTTGACACGCGAGTCACCTCTGAAGTACGTCACACATACCGCCCCCTCGAGAAAGGCGAGGGCAGGAAATCGCAGGTTTCGGGTCCGCCGCAAACCATGTTTGAAGCAGTTCTCTGTAGAAGAAGGAATTCTCACTAATTCCAGACGATGTGTGGAAGGATATCACACATTTTTCGAAGAACTCAACGGCCAGGAGATTCATTTATACGTTCGAGCGCCAATGTGAAACTGTGAGAGACTTGAGTCCACATCCTTCTGCTCCGTAGCCGAATGTTTCTCCAATTAAGCTACGTCGGCAAGGGCTTATCACTGCTACTTACCGATTTGTATATGTGCGTCAGTTCTGTAGCACGTCACACATGCTAAAGTTCTTTTTTTTTAATTTAGGGTTACTGGTTCCAGGGAAGAGAGAGAGAGAGAGAGAGAGAGAGAGAGAGAGAGAGAGAGAGAGCCAGTGCAGTAAGACAACCACAACATCCATGCCTCTCCGGGATTCGAACCCAGACCCTTCACGGACGAATGGTCATAAGCCAGCGCTTAGAACACTGTTCCAAGGGAGAGAACAGATAAATCATAATCAATCACTCTCAACCAGTTAGAAATTTGCAATGAGGAAGTTGGTATGAGGAAGGTGGTGGTGATTTAACGCGAACCCGCTTTTCCAAGTTGAACCACAAATGTTCGATTTGGCTCATGTCAGGTGAATTTGGAGGCCAGGACATTAATAGAAAGTCACCAGCGTGTTCCTCAAACCACTCATTGAGGATTCTGGCAGTGTGGCATGGCGCATTATCCTGTTGGTAATGGCCATCACCAACAGGAAACACAGTTGCCATGAATGGGTGAGCTTGGTGCGCAACGATATTCAGATACCTCACAGCTGTGAGCTATTGGGATAATGGGGCCTCAAGTGTCCCAAGAAAACATCACCCACAGCAGAACACCGACGCCGCTGGCCTGTTTCCGCTCAACAGCGCATCCAGGTGCCGTAGCCTAAGTTGGTAATCGGCATATCCGCGCTCGGCCGTCTGCGTGATTCACCAGGAAAACTTAACTCGTCAGACCAGGCTACTTTCTTCCAATCATCCACGGTCCAATCCCGATTATCTTGGGCCCATTTCATGCGTTGTTGGCGCTGTCGTGCAGTGAGCATGGGGACCCGACTGGGTCTCCGGCTACGCACGCCCGTGCGCAGAAGGCTGCGACAAACTGTGGGCTGTGACACATCGCTCTGATCATCACTGTTGTAGCTGCGGGTGATTTGTCGCACTCTAGCCCTGCGGTTGATGTGAACAATGTGCGACAGTCTCTGCTGCCCTCTGGCATGAGTGAGATACGGGCGACACACGGCTGGACAACGGTTCGTCGTTTGGCCATCTATGCACCACTTTTGATACGTACTCACTACCGCGGCATGTGAACAACCCAGAAGCCACGTCTTTTTCGAGATCGTAGTTCCGATGCACCGTGCCATCGCAATTTGTCCTTTATGAAACTCCGATAAATCGGCAGCTTTTCCCATTCTGACTCCGAACACTCTAATAACCGAAAGCCGGTCTCCGGGTTGTATATATATTGCTCTGTGAACTTCACCTGTGCCACCGTTCGGTCTCCAGGCGCCTCATTTCTCTAGGCTTGGGGTGGTCATAGTGTAATGGATCATCGGTGTAGGAAATGGACTTCCGTCAAAAAGGAAAAGTAAATATGTTTCCTACTTATGCGGGGAGTGGCGTAACACCATAGAACAGCCATATACATCAGATCATATAACCGGTGGAACTTGATAAAATCACGTCCCATTTTCTGACTAATTAAATGCTATTGGAAAACTGAACAAAACCGGTATATGCAAGTGGAAATGGCGATCAAAAAGGACTGTTATGTCTCTTTGTATTGTGAGATAGGCCAACGATTTCATATCCACATTCCATAAGTTAAGTTTTATTATATTCTTGTAGGCAAATAGCTAATGTTTTCATAGACGCATTAAACAGGCTTTGTACAGTTCAACTTTCCTCCAATGGCGTTTCTCGTAAGCGAAGGGGTGAAACGTTGTGGCCCTCGTGAAACTGTTCCCGCTAAAATAGTTATTCAGTGTACGAGAACTTAAAAAAAAAAGAAAAAAAAAGCGGAACTTAATTATACAGCCGCTTTCTCCTTTCCTGTGTACTTCCTGTTGCACATCGTTTCGTAGACTTTTAAACGGCTTCTGGTTCTGAGTATTTCTCATCCTGACCGACTCAGAAAAACAATAGTTATCTTCCAGGATGTGCAGTTCTCTTATGCTTTCGCAGAAAACCCAGAGTAATTGAAATTCATAGTTGACTAACGGATGTATCCGGCGTCGCCCGGATTTCACAATACATAGATACATAAATCAGCATCTGAGCCTAGCGCTTTCCGAACATTTTCCTTAGATTTTATATTGATTTGTCCAATAGATTTTCACTTTTTCGGGGGCATTTTAGAACTCACCCTATTGAAGGGTCTCAGCTTCACTTAACAATTTCACTTCCTGGGATTGATTTGTCTAATAGATTTTCACTTTTTCAATTTAAATTAAAATTATATAAAAAGCGTAAAAGTTTATAATAATTAACTGAGTTTCATTTGGTTGTTAGATAAATCCCCTTTGTTCCTTTATTGCAGCAATTATATCAAAATATAACATTTTAAAATTGACTGGCGCCTTCATGCACTAAACATAAATAATTACAAAATGTAAAGGAGATGAAATCAGGGTGAGGGAGTGGAGTGTCCAGATTTCATTGTAGTCTGTTTCTTTCGCAGAGTCCTAGATAGAAACTCTGCAAAATTTGGTCCAGATCGGTTGACGGGTTTAGGCACAAAGTGTCAAGTGGGTGAAATCAGATGGGAGAGAGTGGGGTATCCGGATTTCGTCGCAGCCTAAATTTTCCGCAGGATCCTAGAGAACGAGCCTGCAAAATCTGGTCCAGATCGGTGAAAGGGTTTAGGCACAAAGTGTCAAAGGGGTAAAATCAGGTGGGGGAGGGGAATAAATTGGGTGTCCAGATTTCGTCGTAGCCTAAATTTTCCACAATATTCTAGCGAGTAGAACTATGCAAAATTTGGCCCACATCGGTTAAAGGGTTTAGGCACAAAGAGTCAAGGGGGTAAAATCAGGCGGAGGAGTGTGGGGTGTCCAGATTTCATCGTCGCCTAAATTTTCCGCAATATTCTAGAGAGCAACTCTGCAAAATTTTGGACAGATCGGTCAAAAAGTTTAGGCACAAAATGTCAAGGGGATAAAATCAGGCGGAGGATGTTGGAGTGTCCAGGTATCGTCTGATGGCGCTGGTTCTGTTCCTTTACCAGGAACCAGGGGCCCTAAATAAGGGATGGGCGACTCCTTGTATCCCTTTGAATTGATCATGGTGGTCGTTCATACATCCCTCCTGCCCGTGAGAAAGGGCTGGGATGGAATCGTAGGTTTCCGGGTCAGCCGGCAAACCACGATTGAAGGAGGTCATCGCAGAAGAAGGAATTTTCATTAGTTCCAGGTAATGTGTGGAACGAATATCACACATTTTTCGAAGAACTTAACGGTCAGAAAATTTATTTTACGTTCTGGCGTTAATATAGCGAAAGAAGCCCATTTTGCCTGTGCCGGTGTTCAAGACCGCATCCTCCTGCTCCGGAGCCGAATGCATTCCCAATTAATCTACACCGACGGAGTTTATCACTTCTACTTGCGGTCTTGACATGTGAGTCACCTCTGAGGAAGGAACGCCACAATTGATCTTAAGAGTGGAGTCGGAAAATAAAATTTTAAATTAAATATATTGCATCGAACCGGCATGTTTTAGTGATAACAATACAATAAGGTTTCGTTTCAGTTGCGCAAACTTCATCACGTATTACAGAGAGGAAAACAATTAGAAGACCGAAGATGCGGATTTAACAAGGAGCAAGTAATAATTTCATTGCCTTTATCTGACCAGAAGATGGCCTTCATGCTATATATTTTGTCTCACATCTCCTTTGGCTTCTCTTTGATATGTCATCTCAAAAAAAAAAAAAAAAAAAAAAAGAATTAAAAGTGGTCTGAGGTAATTAACTTACAAGGGGTACGACTGCGACGTTATCACAGAAGAACAAGCGTGTGCACGCACACGACTCTCAAATCATCAAATTTTCTCTTAAAGGAAACAAGGATAAAAATTGTTTTCTCACTCGTCAACCCGAAGCACGGTTATCCACCATCAGAACAATGAAAATTAAATGCAGATACCATCAGTGTGCGATTTCCTTTTGCGCATGACTTCTGTGGAATCATTCACCAGAAAATTGCCTCGAGAAAAAAGAAACTTACCTGCATCGTTAAAACAAACTTCAACCAACACGCTTAGCATGAACATCAACTTTCTGTATCAGCTAGTTGCTTGCACGCCTTTTTGCCATATATACGTAAATTTAAGGTACGTATTCTACCGCTGCATCAGCGTGTCTGTATAGCGAACCAACATTCTTCTGCCGGTGATGGATTCGAACCTTCCTTCTCCGAAGTCGAACATTCTACCAATTGAACTGCGCCGGCTACGGCTTATCGCTGCAACTTTCGGCTTTGACATGTGCGTCGCCTCGGTGGTACGTCGCATCTGTCTGTGAATATGTGTAAGTTCATAGGATTCTTCATTTGTCCGTCCTTGAGTACGCTTCAAACTTGGAAAATATATATATATATCATCATCATCATCATTGTCAACCATTATCAATCCACTGCTGGACGAAGGTCTCCCCAAGTTTCCTCCACAACGGTCTGTCTTGTGCCAGTCTCCTCCATGTCACCCCTGCATACTTTCGAATTTCATCCACCCATCTCCCATGTGGTCTTCTTCTGGGTCTTTTCCTGTCCCTTGGAATCCAATCTAAAATTTCGGCTGTCCATCGATGATCTGTCCTTCTGGCAGTATGTCCAGCCCATTGCCATTTCAGGGATTTAACTCTGATCATGATGTCTTCCACTCTTGTCATTTTTCGGATCCACGAGTTCCTCTTCTTATCTCTCCTGGTTACACCAAGCATGCACCTCTCCATGCTGCTTTGAGTTGTCTGCAGCCTTTGTATGTCTCTTTTAGTTAAGGTCCACGTCTCTGCACCATACGTAAGCACTGGAAGGATGCATTGATTAAACACTTTTCTTTTAAGACATAATGGCATATTGCTCTTGAAAATTATGCTGTTTCT
This sequence comes from Macrothele yani, assembly GCA_039090855.1. Classification (NCBI taxonomy): domain Eukaryota; kingdom Metazoa; phylum Arthropoda; class Arachnida; order Araneae; family Macrothelidae; genus Macrothele; species Macrothele yani. The sequence goes on from CM077028.1 coordinate 16,406,038, forward strand.
TCCAAAAGCTCTCCAGGCAAGTTTTGTACGCTGATTAATTTCTTCATCAATGTGACCCTCACTTGATATCTGCTGTCCAAGATAAACGTACGTGTCTGTTATCTCCAGCTTTTCTCCATCAATCGATAAATCTTCATTTCTTGTAAAAGCATTGAACATCACTTTTGGCTTCTGAAAGTTCATTTTTAATCCCACTTCTTTACTCTTGTCAGCAAGTTCCTGGATCATACTCTGCAGCTCTGATGGGCTAGTTGCAAAAATGACTACGTCATCAGCAAAACGAAGGTGGGTTAGATAATCTCCATTAATCTTTATCCCCTTGTTTTCCCAGCTCAGTGACTGAAAAACACCCTCCAATGTGGCATTAAAGAGCTTCGGAGATATGGTGTCACCTTGTCTCACTCTTGGAAATATACATATATAAGATAGCAAAGGGACATCTCAGTAAGGGAAGAAAACAGATTATGGCTCTGAGAAAAGAAGATGGTTCTATAACAAGAAATAGAGGCGAAATTTTGACAAGAGTGAAAGATTTCTACTCCAAATTATATGAAAGGGATGATACATGTACTCCAGACATCATGAAAGGTACCAGAGTTCTTCCAGTCCTCCCAGCAGAAGTTGCTCATGCAATCAAGAACATGAAGCGGGGGAAAGCTCCAGGAGAAGATGGAATTACTATAGACATCATACAAGAAGCAAGTGGAGAAATTGAAACAGTACTCGCCCAAATTTTCACTCGATGCCTTAATGAAGGGAAGATTCCTGAGGATTGGAACAACGCTACAATGATCCTGCTACATAAAAAAAGGTGACATTGAGGATCTCAGGAACTACAGACCTATCAGCCTCCTATCAGTGGTTTATAAAATCTTCACTAAAGTTCTTTCACACCGCTTGAAGGTAACACTGGACATGGCTCAACCGAGAGAACAAGCTGGATTCAGGAGTGGCTACAGCACAATAGATCATATCCACGTACTGAGAGAACTAATTGAAAGAGCGAGGGAATATGAACTTCCATTGTGCATGGCTTTTATCGATTATGAAAAAGCCTTTGATTCGGTGAAACCATCAGCAGTTACCACGGCTCTGAAATCCTGCGGTATTGAAGATGCATACATTAATATTATTAATAACATCTATGAAAATGCAAGTGCAAAGATTCGGCTGTTTGAAAATACAACACACATAAAAATTGGAAAGGGAGTGAGACAAGGTGATACCATATCTCCGAAGCTCTTTAATGCCACATTGGAAAATGTCTTTCAATCACTGAACTGGGAAAACAAAGGGATAAAGATTAATGGAGATTATCTAACCCACCTTCGTTTTGCTGATGACATAGTCATTTTTGCAACTACCCCATCGGAGCTGCAGAGTATGATCCAGGAACTTGCTGACAAGAGTAAAGAAGTGGGATTAAAAATGAACTTTCAGAAGACAAAAGTGATGTTCAATGCTTTTACAAGAAATGAAGATTTATCGATTGATGGAGAAAAACTGGAGATAACAGATACATATGTTTATCTTGGACAGCAGATATCAAGTGAGGGTCACATTGATGAAGAAATTAATCGGCGTACAAAACTTGCCTGGAGAACTTTTGGAAGAAACAGCATAATTTTCAAGAGCAATATGCCATTATGTCTTAAAAGAAAACTGTTTGATCAATGCATCCTTCCAGTGCTTACGTATGGTGCAGAGACGTGGACCTTAACTAAAAGAGACATACAAAGGCTGCAGACAACTCAAAGCAGCATGGAGAGGTGCATGCTTGGTATAACCAGGAGAGATAAGAAGAGGAACTCGTGGATCCGAAAAATGACGAGAGTGGAAGACATCATGATCAAGTTAAATCCCTGAAATGGCAATGGGCTGGACATACTGCCAGAAGGACAGACCATAGATGGACAGCCGAAATTTTAGATTGGATTCCAAGGGACAGGAAAAGACCCAGAAAAAGACCACATGGGAGATGGGTGGATGAAATTCGTAAATATGCGGGAGTGACATGGAGGAGACTGGCACAAGACAGACCGTTGTGGAGGAAACTTGGGGAGACCTTCGTCCAGCAGTGGATTGATAATGGTTGACAATGATGATGATGATGATATATATATATACACTGAGTGGCCACTTTATTATAACCACTCCCTCAGTACTTCGTTGGGCCACCTTTTGCCTTTAATACTGCGTCGATTCTTTGTGGCATGGACTCCACGAGATGTTGATAAGTGGTTTGTGGAATCTGAGACCATGCTTGATGAATAGCACTTTCCAGGAGTGTGAGATTGCAGGGTTGTGGATCCAGCTGTCTGATGGCTCGTTCAACTTCACCCCACAAATTCTCAAAGGGGTTGAGATCTGGAGATTGTGGGGGCCACCTAAGCAAAGTAAACTCACCGGCATGTTCCTGAAACCAATCCTGTACAATACGAGCACTATGGCAGGAAGCATTATCTTGTTGAAAGTAGCCATCGCCATTGGGGTAAACCATCCACATGACAGGATGCACTTGATCCGCAACGATGTTTAGATATGATATGCCAGTCAGACGTTGATCAACACGAATTAAAGGGCCCAAAGCATGCCAGGAAAACATTCCCCAAACCATAACGTTGCCTCCACCAGCTTGAAGGGTTGTAGCAATGCATTTGGGGTCCATGCTTTCGTGCTGTTTACGCCAAATTCTCACTCGGCCATCGGCATGGTGCAACTGAAAACGTGATTCATCGGACCACATAATTTGTTTCCAATTATCGACTGTCCAATCCTTGTGCTCCTGTGCGAACTGGAGACGTTTTCTCTTGTTAACTGCAGACAGCAAAGGTGTTCGAACAGGCCTTCGGCTGCCATATCCCATCCGATGCAGTGTACAGCGAACAGGGGATCCTTGATTAAGATGGTTTGTAATTTGCTGCATTGTTGCCCTTCTGTTGTCTGTTACCAGTCTGGACACTCTCCGTTCCGCCCGAGCAGTCACTAATCGATGACGACCACACGTTGCGCGTAGAGACCCAGTTTTTTGGCTGACAGTCCAGTCTTTAAACACTTTAACAACAGGTGCTCTGGAACATTTCACGAATGCGGCGGTTTCGGTAATACTCGCTCCATGGCTCCGAGCTCCTACAATCATCCCACGTTGAAAGTCCGTCAAATCGCATTTTTTACCCATCTCGTCACCCAAAAATCACTTCTACTTCTGTCGCAAGCAGTAAGCTTTCCCTTTTTATACTAGCCTCGTCCTCTGGCGGCAACAGCGTGCAGCCATTGCTCATTTGCTTAAAACTGTCAGGTGGTCATAATAAAATGGCCACTCAGTGTATATATATATTTTTTTTGCCTTACACAGGAAAGCCTGACCACGATGTATTTCACTCTCTGTCTGTCCGTCTGAGATACATCTCGTTATATACCACTTTCTGGTAACTGTGCTTTGCGCCATTATTTTTTATTTACCGAAAATTAAATATCACAACATACATAGTGCGGCAATTAAGTAATAAGACTGTTTGTTTTTTAAATTTTCGATCAAACACACGGTTTGGGAAGGCGAGGTTTTTTTATAAGTCATTTATGAGCTATGCGGTGGCAACAGCGTTTGCGTGAGAATTGCGCAGAAGATTATTTACGCTGTGCATGACGTCATTCGGTGGAAGAACGTTATCATGTCATGAAGCAGAGTGCAAATATCCGATTCTGTTTGAAAATCGGTAAAACTGCACCTGAGACTGTTAAACTGTTGCGTGATGTGCATGGCGCTGATTGCCTATCTCGTGCACAAATATTCCGATGGCATGCACGTGCCAAGGATGGATGGGAAGATCTGGAAAATGACGAAAGGCCCGGACGCCCGATTTCAGTGCGCACCTCTGAACTCATTGAGAAAGTTCGCGAAAGGATAGAAAGTGACCTTGAGGTTAGTGGAATGTGAGCTCGGAGTTAATAAGGAGATGATTCGTCAAATTTTAGTGGAATATTTTTTTTGAGGGGGTGGGGGGAGTTTGCGTTTGTTTTGTTACGCATGCTTTGTCAGACGACAAGAAACATACACGGGTGGAGTACGCAAAAGACATCCTGGAGACTGCTCAAACAATGGACAATTTGCTCCAAAGTATTGTGGCAGGTGACGAGACATGGTGTTTTCGTTACGATCCTGAAACGAAGCGTCGCCGTGCTCAGTGGAAGTGGCCACAGTCACACAAAGGAAAGAAGATCGTGTTACAGAAGTCCAAAATCAAGACGATGCTTGTGTGCTCTTACGAGAGAAAGGGAATTCTGCATCACGAGTTCATTCCTGACAAATGTCACTGGAAGTGCTCACACATCCATTTCGGAACGGTTGTGGAAGAGGATTGTTCATGTCAGGCCTGTGTACAAAAGCGGGTAATGGTTCCTTCTTCGCAATATCACATCCGCATACACATCAGTCAGTGTACAGCAATTTCGGGCACGAAAACAAGGTTGTGTAATCAACTATTCCCCTATGCACCAGATTTGTCATCGTGTAACTACTTTCTATTTTCTAAAAGAAAGCTGCCTTTAAGAGGAAACGTTTCCAATACATTGAAGACAGGCAAATAACTGAGACATAAGCTCTCCACTCCAAACCAAAATGGACGTTGTCATCGCTCTGTCCACGATATTTTATAAACAACGCATAGCAACCCCAGATCTCTCGACAACTAGCCGAGTGCGTTCGCTTTACGCTACGGTGCCAACAATTCACAGCGTAATACGTGGTTTATCAGTCAGCATCTGACTACACAAATCCGTATTGATGGGCTCAGCAACTGTGGTGTCACCACCTGGTGGCATTTAACACATCAGCTATTTAATTGTAGCTGATTAATCCAAAGTGTGATAGAAATGGTGAATATACAGGGTGTCAGAGAATTATTGGACACATTACAAAATCATATAAAACAAAACATTAAACAGATAGAAAGAAACTGACTGTACTAACTTACAATGTAGCTACACAAATTAATAACATTCGATGTGAGATTCCTTGTTTGCTCGTAGTACGTCCAAGCGATACGCGATTTCATGCCATGTATTGGCAAGCATCTGAAGAGTTATGGAATTAATAGCAGCTGTGATACGCTGCTTCAGTTCCTGCAAATCAATACAAGGCGTCTGATAAACACGATCCTCCACATAACCCTACATGAAATAATCCAATGGAGGTAGATCTGGAGAGCGAGGAGACTACGGAATGGGACCACTACGTCAAATCCATCTGTTGGGGAAATGCTCATTTAGGCACTTACGTACACACGTTGACCAATGCGGAGGCGCCGTCTTGTTCGTAAACGATGTCATATCTTTTGATCTGGGGTATAGCGAAATTTTCTAGCATATCCAAGTAAATGTCACCATTTACGGTTTTTTCGCAGAAGAAGAAAGGGCCAATCACTTCTCTTTTTGATAGGGCGCACCACACATTAACTTTTGGAGAATCACGTTCCAGTTCAATAGTAGCATGAGGCGGTTCACTGCTCCATATCCTACAGTTGTGACGATTCACAATACCTAATTCATGAAATGTGGATTCATCACTAAAAATTACAGTACTGAGAAAGTTTTCGTCGTTTTCCACTCGATTCAGCATATCCACAGTGAAATCGTATCACAGAGTGTGATCATTTACATGCATCTTTTGCACTATTTGAATTTTATAAGCATGAAACTTTAATTTCTTGTGCCAGATATCGTGAACTGTCGATTTCGGAAGGCACAGTTCTCTGCTTGCTTAACGAATGGATTTCCTGGGGCTTCGTCAGAAACTTTCATTAACTTGGTCAACCGTCTCACCGCTGATGCTAGGCCTACCGGCTCCTCCACGATGTTCCACATTGCCAGTTTCTTTAACCTGTTTCATACACCGCTTAATTGAATTCGTTGGCGGAGGATTACAACCGTACTCTAAACGGTACCGTCTTTTAACTTTAATGACAGACTTTTATTCCGCAAGCCATAACACACACATCGCCTTCTGCTGTACGTATGACATGAATACTGATTGCGCATTTCTCATACATTCCTCATCAGGCCACACCTAGCGCCATCTATCGGATTCTGGGAATAACAATTCTGCAAAACAAAAATATAGAAACCATGTTAGTAATAAGTGACATAGAAAAACAGACAATGCTCATAGCTTTTTTTGTACATAATTTTGTAATGTGTCCATTAATTCTCGGACACCCGTATATAAAATACGTGGGGTTAATGTAATAATCTACATATGTGGAGATAATGCAATACGTTATTTTATAAACAACGGTGTGGCGAGGTGAAGGACAGGGACGATTTCTTGTGACCTCAGTCACACACTTTCCCTAATTTCTCCGGCACCCTCAGGTGTCAGAGATCACTCGTGGCGATGTTGTCAGACCCAGGCGTGAGCAGCGAAAAGTGCCGAAAATCTCCACTCCGTAATTAGCCACCGTTTCTCCTGGGGTCCTCTGCACTTTCTCTGCCAATCACAGACGTGCATTTCCTCCCCCAGCCGCTAGCACTCTGATGACCTAAGTCAATGTCACTCTCTCTTTTTCTCCATGCTTCCAAGCTATCCGCCTGCTGCTATGGGACACGCCCACGCACTCCTGACCTCCGCATCCTTCTCAATTCTGAGAAAGCTGACCACCTTCTGGACAATCCTGACGTAACTTTTTCTACGGTCCCTTGATCAGAGTAACTTTTTATACTGGTCCCTATCGTCCCTGTCCTTCATCTCGCCACAAACGGTATGTGTTGTTTATAAAATAACGTGGACAGAGCGATGACATCGTCTATTTACATTATGTCCATGTATTTGATATACACTAAGTGGCCACTTTATTATGACCACCTGACAGTTTTAAGCAAATGAGCAATGGCTGCACGCTGTTGCCGCCAGAAGGCGAGGCTAGTATAAAAAGGGAAAGCTTAGTGCTTGCGACAGTCGTAGAAGTGATTTTTGGGTGACGAGATGGGTAAAAAATGCGATTTGACGGACTTTCAACGTGGGATGATTATAGTAGCTCGGAGCCACGGAGCGAGTATCACCGAAATCGCCGTATTCGTGAAATGTTCCAGAGCAACTGTTGTTAAAGGGTTTAAAGACTAGACTGTCAGCCAAAAAAACTGGGTCTCTACGTGCAACGTGTGGTCGTCATCGATTAGTGACTGCTCGGGCGGAACGGAGAGTGTCCAGACTGGTAACAGACAACAGAAGGGCAACAGTGTAGCAAATTACAGACCATCTTAATCAAGGATCCCCTCAAATGATCTCTGCACGCACTGTTCGCCGTACACTGCGTCGGATATGATATGGTAACCGAAGGCCTGTTCGAACACCTTTGCTGTCTGCAGTTAACAAGTGAAAACGTCTCCAGTTCGCACAGGAGCACAAGGATTGGACAGTCGATAATTGGAAACAAATTATGTGGTCCGATGAATCACATTTTCAGTTGCACCATGCCGATGGCCGAGTGAGAATTTGGCGGAAACAGCACGAAAGCATGGACTCCAAATGCATTGCTACAACCCTTTAAGCTGGTGGAGGCAACGTTATGGTTTGGGGAATGTTTTCCTGGCATGCTTTGGGCCCTTTAATTCGTGTTGATCAACGTCTGACTGGCACATCATATCTAAACATCGTTGCGGACCAAGTGCATCCTGTCATGTGGATGGTTTACCCCAATGGCGATGGCTACTTTTAACAAGATGATGCGTCCTGCCATAGTGCTCGTATTGTACAGGATTGGTTTCAGGAACATGCCGGTGAGTTTACTTTGCTTAGGTGGCCTCCACAATCTCCATATATCAACCCCATTCAGAATGTGAGGGATGAAGTTGAACGAGCCATCAGACAGCTGGATCCACAACCCTGCAATCTCACACTCCTGGAAAGTGCTATTCATCAAGCATGGTCTCAGATTCCACAAACCACCTATCAACATCTCGTGGAGTCCATGCCACGAAGAATCGACGCAGTATTAAAGGCAAAAGTTGGCCCAACGAAGTACTGAGGGAGTGGTTATAATAAAGTGGCCACTCAGTGTATATTCACCATACCAAAAGATGATATCTGCAAGTCCTTCCTTTCGTTGACTGATCGTGCAACTTCTTGTATTAATGCAAGGGGAATGTACTTCAAATAAAATATATTAACGTAAGTTTTACCGACTTTTCCAATTTTTTAAAATGCAGTCTCATTACTAAATTGCTGCACTGTGTACTTTGAATAAGTAATATGCGCGCGCGCGCACACACACAACACAGTATGTCCCTGAATTTTGATTTTTTACCGGGGACAACTTCATCAGCTTCGGATAAAATATACATGAACGGAACTTTTTGGCAATACTTCTTACATGTACTTCAAAATTTGTAAACCCTACCGGTACGATAGTTAGCCCCCCCATTTCTGAGCTGCTGGCGTCGCCACTGCCGATGTCCCATTCAAAAAGAGTTCCGCCCAGTGGCGTAGCCAGAAATTTCTTAAGAGGAGGGCATGGATTTGATTCATCAGTGAAAAATATTTCAAGTGGGAATAAGCCCAAAATCTTTAAAAGTCAAAAAATTAAAAAAAAAGAAATTACGAGAAAAAAACTTCTTTAAATAAATACATATATATATATATATATTCACTATATTGACAAAAGTCGCCAGACACCCAGAGAAGAAACACAACATAGCATTTATTAACATACATTAGTACGGTGCCAGTCCACTTTTGCCCTTAATGCATGCACTGACCCTTCGAGACATGCTTTAGACAAGGTTTTGGAACACAGCGATAGGCATGCATTTCCATTCAGTACATAACGCTGCCTCTAACTGTTGCTTAGTAGTAGGCCTTGGTTCCAAACTTCTTTTGTGGCGTTCTAATTCATCCCATAGGTGCTCTATGGGATTAAGATCAGGGTTCTGTGCTGGCCAGTCCACACACGATAGGGAATTACGGTCAAACCACGCCGTAACAGTCCTTGCTTTATGGATCGGTGCATTATCCTGCTGGTACCAACAAGGCTCGGTTCCATAGTATTGCCACAGAGTTGGTAGGGCACAATTGTCCAGAATATGGAGGTAGACATACTGGTTAACTGGTTTGTCCACGATAACCAAGGGGCCAGGACCATACCAAACACCTCCACACGAGTGCACTACACTAGCAGCTCCAAACTTGACAGTAGGAACAGTACACTGTGGTAAATAGCGTTACCCCGGCTGCCGCGATACCCAGACCCGGCCATAAGACTAATGGATCGTCTATCTGGATTCATCAGTCCATAGGACCCGTTTCCACTGATCTACGGTCCACGATAAATGTTCTTTACACCATGCTAAATGACGAGTAGCATTCCGAGTTGAGATGAAAGGCTTATGAGCAGCCGCACGACCACGGTAACCCTTGGAATGAAGTTCTCTGCGAATGGTACGTGCACAAACCGAGGTTTCAGCATTTTTACTCACCTGTACACTGAGGTCTTGTGCAGTACTCCGTCGATTAGCTGTAACGACTCATGTGAGGCTTCAACGTCTTTTATCACTGATTTTCTTTGGTTTTGCTGCTTCAGGCACGCCATGTGTCTTCCATTTATTCAGTACATCCAAAACAGTTGACTTGGGTATGTTTAAACGCCTCTCGATTTCTCTTATGGACAACCCACTAATATAACACCCAACAATATTTCCTTTCTCAAAGACGGTTCCCTCCTGCCACGACATTTTCACTCAACCTCATAGTACAATATGATCTCGGTGAGCTGCAGGCTTGTTTTTATACCGTTTGCAGCTGTACCGCGCATCTTAACAACGCAGGGGATCCGTTCATTTGCTTTTGAAGTGGTGTCCGGTGACCTTTGTCAATATAGTGTATATCGCTTTAAATTCGTACCCAGTTCTTCCTAACGGGGTGGGGGTGGGGGGGGCGAGAACATTTTCCTTTGCTTCGCCTATGGTTGCGCCTGTCAGGCTTTGGCAAAAGGAGATGTCGTGATGAAGACAAACATACATGTTGTCTTCATCATGATATCTCCTTTGTCTTCATCACGATATCTCCTCGCGTAGAAATGCGGCTCCAAGAAAAGTCGGGAAACGTAGAGGAAATTCTAATCAGGCTTAAATCTGTACTAATCGGAAAGGATGTTTTGAATTCGTCTCCCAGAAACTAGTTTTTTGAAAATAACGAGCATGATATTACATCATCTAGTAAGCGAAAAAATTAAAAGAAAACTCTCTGTAATCACCAAGCTGTTTCGTGTACACTTCTTAGTTCTAACTTCTGAAGGGGAGGTAGCATCCACAGGCGGGCAGACAAATAGGCAAAATAAACAGTAACAGGAAGATACAAGCTGTTTTGTTCCAATCTGAATCTGAATAATTAAAACACTCTCGCTTTAACAATGGATATTTAATCCTTGTAGACACGCAGCGCAATTCTGGTGAGGCGTATCTTCCATTTGAATTCCGTATCGAGCAGGCCCGTAGCTAGCAAGGGGCTAGAGGGCTCAGCACGGGAAGGGAGACCCTCCCCTCTGGAAAAAATGGGCGTTGTTGTAAATTCTCTGAACTTTTATTTTGAGTGGCTTACGAACATTTCTTTTGTATTTCATTATAAGCATAAAAACTTTAGAATATTATTTATTCGTGTGTATAATGAAGTAAATTTCTCCGTCATTTTTGTCCACGCCGGGGCTTGAACCCGGGTCCCCTCATTCCGGAATAAGTCACTCTACCAATTGAGCTACGAGGACGTTCGTTCTGACTGCTATCTGCCTTTATGTCGTGTGCGTCCTGCTGGCAGGTACGTCACATGTGTTACACGTTTTTAAAAAAAATTCAAATTACAATGATACAGCATGAACGATGGATAACTCAAAGGCAGCCCCGGTGGCACAGTGGTCTAAGCGATGGCCTCTGATCATTCGTCCGAAAGGGGTCCGGGTTCGAATCCCGGTGTGGCATGGATGTTGTGTTTGTCTTACGGCACTGGCTCTCTCCCTTCCCTGGAACCAGTGACCGTAAATTAGGGACGGGCGACTGCTTATAGCCCATTGAGTTGCTCACGGTGGTCGTTAAACCTTCATTCAAAAAAAAAAAATAATAATAACTCAAAGAAATTACTTCTGGAAATGAATCATCTGCCTTTATGTCGTGTGCGTCCTGCTGGCAGGTACGTCACATGTGTTACACGTTTTTAAAAAAATTCATATTAAAGAAACATCCAACTTAAAGTAAGATCCATATAAAGTCGCCATCCAACTAAAAACCTTAATCCCGGTCGGAACAGCAATCACCATAGTCGGAACAGCAATCACCATAGAGAGAGAGAGAGAACTTTCAACTTCTTTGTCTTATTGCTTTGGTATAAGAATGGTTTTGCGACGTGAGAACAAGTGTTTATTGGCGAGGATCTGAGAGGTTTTGGTATTTGAATTGGGAAAGGAGGTTTGGCTGTTGGCCGCGGTAAGAAGACTGCCTCTGAGCACCAGCTAAGGAGAATGCGCTATTCGAAATGGAGAAGAAAGAGCCAAAATTCGGCATCAATAACTCATCGACGCCATTGCGTGGATCCACGGAACGGGACAAGAACAGTAAGCTAAAAAATACAAAAATATTTACATGTTAGTTGGGAGTTATCTTTCCTCCAATATGAAAAATAAATCTCATTATCTCTAACTTCTGTTAATGAGATTTATTTTTCGTATTTCAAGAGAGTTCAGTTTTTATCCTCCCCCGTTTTCATATTTTGAATTGAATTTTTTTTTTCGTTTGTTTGTAGGTAAAGTAAATTAACAAAACCAACGAAAATACAAAGTAAAACTTGCTTCTGTATGTACTCGTGGATGAATATAGTTTTTCGCCGCCCCGTTGGCGCAGTGGTCGACGCGATGCTATCTGATCATTTTTCTCTGAAAGGGGTCCGGGTTCGAATCCCGTGAGGCATGGATGTTGTCTTTGACCTACGGCACTGGCTCTCCCCTTCCCTGGAACCAGTGACCCTAAATTAGGGACGGGCGACTGCTTATAGTCCATTGAGTTGCTCACGGTGGTCGCCACCCCGGTGGCGGAGTGGTATAAGGCGCTGGCTTATGATCATTCGCCCTAGTTGGGTTCGAGTTTGAATCTCGGTGAGGCATGGATGTTTGTGTTTGTGTTTCGGCACTGGCTCTCAATATGTTACTTGTCCAACACTGGTTACCTGTGTACATTAGTCATTTAGCATACTGTAAAACCATGTTTGATGTGTACTTGTTCATAATGTGTTACGTAATCAACACTGGCTACATCTGCGTAAATTGATCATTTGGAATGCTGTAAACCATGTACACTGCTGGACAATTGCTAAGGACGGATCACAAACGGCTATATAGCGCATAAAAAAGTAAGTGTGGTTGGGTGCCAAGTGAAATAAAATAATGTCAGAATGCCAGGACATTACAAGAAAGACAATTTATTGTGCTCTGAAATCCAGAAGGCTTTGGAACGTGTTCAAGGGACAAACAGGCCATTTTGTGCAGAATACGTAAACGTGAAAAAAATGCAATTACCGTCCGCAGGCGTTCCGGCGTAAGATGTCAATACGGGATATGACCACCATGGAGAGCGATGCAAGATTTCACACGTCGTGTCATGCTTTGCACAACATTATCAAGCAGCTGTTGGGGTAATTTATCCCATTCCTCTGTCAGTGCACGGATGAGGGTGTCCTTGTTTATTGGAAGGCATTGGCGACCAGCAAGACTCCTCCCCAAAGCATCCCACACATTTTCAATGGGATTCAGATCTGGAGAACGTGCTGGCCATACGAGGCGTTGAATATCCTCGCTCTCAAGACACTCCTGGACAGCGACTGTTCGATGACATGTTGCGTTGTCGTCCATGAAAATGAATCTATCACCGACAGCACCACGGAACATGCGAACATGAGGTAGCAGAACATCATTAATGTATCGTTGGCCAGTCATAGTCCCAGTTGGAAGCACATAGAGGGACGTACGGCCATTGATCATGATACCAGCCCATACCATGACACTACATGTCGGATATCGGTCCCTTTCCTGTATGTTTGCTGGACAATATGCAGTACCACTATCACGCCAGATCAGTTGTCGTCGACAATCAGACGATAGACTGTATCTACTCTCATCTGAGAAGAGGACAGCAGACCAGTCGTTATCAGTCCAATTGCGATGTTGATGGCACCATTGCAAACGGGCGATACGGTGACATCTGGACAATGGGATGCACACAACAGGACGGCGGGCGTATAGTCCTCCTTCATACAAACGTCTGGCGACAGTTTTTCGGGAGATCCGCTTGCCAGTAGCAGCCATAAACTGATTTGCTACCTCACTAGCTGTGCTGCCTCGGTGCCTTTTTGTTGATAGCACTATGTACCGATCTTCTGCAGGTGTCGTACTGCGAACACGACCTCCCCCGTGACGTTTGCTGCACTCTCCATTTGTTTGAAATGATTTCCAAAGCCTTGAAACAACACTGTGGCTGACGTCGAACTCCCTGGCAACATCTGTTATTTTTCGCCCTTCTTTAATCTTGCCAATAATACGGCCACGCGTAAAATCATCTAGGTGATGTCGAGAAGACATACTGAAAATTGCAAGTTCGTCAATTGATTCTTTCCCTTTCAACTTTGCGTTTGAACAACAACGGTCAATACGCGTCAAATCCTTTATATCTCTTATCAGCGCTATGACGTCACGAACAAGTTCGGCAATCCAAAATTTGCATACGCACAACACGTCTTACTGTATCCTGCACTTATGCTAATTTCCACATTTTCCTGCCTTCCATTTTATGGTTGCTATCGTTGCTATTGTCATCCGTCCTTAGCAATTGTCCGGCAGTGTATGATTTGTAGATGTTGCTGTGTAGTTTAGTTTCTGCCTCCTGTTTATGCCTGCCTGTATGACTTTGTACCACCAGGCCCAATAAACCATAAAAAAAAACGAAAAAACTTCCAATCAAGAAAAAAAATCCTCCAATAAAAACAAACAAAAAACTCCAATATAAAAAAAACCTCCGATAAAAAAAGAAACTCCAATCAGAAAAAAACATCCATTAAAAAAACCTCCGATAAAAAAAACTCCAACATAAAAAAAACCTCCAATAAAAAAAAACCTCCAATCAAAAAAAAAACTCCAATGAAAAAACCATCCAATAAAAAAAACAACCTCCGATAAAAAAAAACTCCAATCAATAAAAAAAACCCAAAAAACTCCAATATAGAAAAAAAAAACCTCCAATCAAAAAAAAAAAAAAAATAAGAATGTAGTTTGTCGTTGAACACAAAGACCTCCCCGCAGATGAGTCTCCAGTCTCTCCTATTTCTTGAGAAATAGCTACGGCGGTGGTATCACGTGCCTTTTATCAAACTCAATTCGCCGCCAAATTAAGCGAATGCGTGTTTAATTTAATATGTCAAGAGCTTCGGTCGCTGGACCTGCTTTCGAGATGGACACAGATAGCTAGTTGCCCGCCCACGCTCAGAGTCTGCCTTCGACCACTAAAATATAGGAAAGTGTGTTGTCCTTTGCTATTCACTCCTTTTATCATCTCACCTTGAAAAAACAAGTTTTAGCGACCAGAAAAACATTTCGAGCTCATTCTTTTCCTCAGCTATAGCAATTTTAGACCTGCTGTCAGTTGAACATGCATGAGTAGCGGGAGGAATGTAAAATTAATTATGTTCCTTTTCTGTGGTTGTTTATTTGTTTCGGAATTTAACGACCACCGTGAGCTACATTGTAAAAATATAAGTGGTGTGAATTCACGGAAAATTTCTGAAAATAACGTGCAGCGAAGTTGCCGGTAGGTGTCCGTCCTTTTCAGAAATTTCCGTTTTTAAAAAAGCACCCCTTTATTTTAACCCGTATTTTCACAGATTTTTCGTAGTCAGAAATTTCGTTTATTTCAGAAAAGTCCATTTCAGGTTTTTCCGTATTTAAACTAAAATTCCGCTAAATCGACAACCCTGCACTATTCAGCCCATTCTTCAGATAATCCTGACTGCAGCAAAGTTGGATCAACACGTAACGTACGCTTTTAACCACTGAGCCACAAACGCTCGGGAAATCGTGTCACCTATGTCTTAAAACAAATTACGCGACGTTGAATTTTTTTTTGTCATTAATTTGAGTGATTTATTCATTTGATTTTCTGTTGGAGCTTATTATTTTTCCGAATAGGTTTGTAATATTTTTTTTTTTTTTTCTGTAGGAGAACTTTTCACAAATTAAGAATTTTTCATTGTGATTTTCCGAAGCAACAAAATGCTTTGCAACTTGATTTATTTAAACTGACAGTGACTTTCAGTTATCTTTAAAAAAGGTGAAATGTGTTCTTTATAGTATTACTTCACAAAAAAAAAAAAAATTACTCTTGATAGCTATAATAGCTCTTGTCTTAAGTAGTCCAAAGACTGATACATAGACATCGTATAATCATCTGTACAATAAGTTGAGTACCCGGTTTCTTATAGTAGCACATTTCTTACAGTAACACAATATACACTATATTGACAAAAGTCACCGGACACCCTTCAAAAGCAAATGAACGGATCCGCTGCGTTGTTAAGATGTGCGGAACAGCTGCAAACCGTATAAAAACAAGCCTGCAGCTGACCGCAATCATATCGCACTGTCAGGTTGAGTGAAAATGACCTGGCGGGAGAGAACTGACTTTCAGGAAAGAAAGATTGTTGGGTGTTATATTAGTGGGTTGTCCATAAGAGAAACCGAGAGGCGTTTAAACATACCCAAGTCAATTGTTTTGGATGATGTACTGAATAAGTGGAAGACACATAGCGTGCCTGAAGCAGCAAAACGTACCGGCAGACTAAAGAAAATCAGTGATAGAGGACGTCGAAACCTCAGGAGAGTCATTGCAGCTAATCGACGAAGTACTGCACAAGACCTCGGTGTACAGGTGAGCAAAAATGCTGGAACCTTGGTATGTACACGCACCATTCACAGAGAACTTCATTCCATGGGTTACCGTGGTCGTGCGGCTGCTCATAAGCCTTTCATCTCCACTCGGAACGCTACTCGTCGTTTAGCATGGTATAAAGAACATTTTTCGTGGACCGTAGATCAATGGAAAACGGGTCCTATGGACTGATGAATCGAGATACACGATCCATCAGTCTGATGGCCGTGTGTGGGTATGGCAGCAGCCGTGGGAACGCTATTTACCGCAGTGTACTGTTCCTACGGTCAAGCTTGGAGCTGGCAGTGTACTCGTGTGGAGGTGTTTTTCGTGGTATGGTCCTGACCCATTGGTTATCGTAGACAAACCTGTTAACCAGCACGTCTACCTCGATATTCTGGACAATTATGCCCCACCAACTCTGTGGCATTACTATGGAACCGAGCCTTGTTGGTATCAGCAGGATAATGCACCGAGCCATAAAGCAAGGACTGTTACGGCGTGGTTTAACGATAGTTTCGTATCGTGCGTGGACTGGCCTGGACAAAGCCCTGATCTTAATCCCATGGAGCACATATGGGATGAATTAGAGCGTCGCATAAGAACTTTGGAAGCAAGGCCTACTACTAAGCAACAGTTGGCGGCAGCATTATGTAATGAATGGAAGCGCATACCTATCGCTGCGTTCCAAAATCTTGTTGAAAGCATGTCTCGAAGGGTCATTGCATGCATTAAGGCCAAAGGTGGACCGACAGCTTACTAATATATATCAATAAATGCTGTATTGTGTTTCTCTTCTAGGTGTCCGGTGATTTTTGTCAATAAAGTGTATAATAAATAGCTGGTGCCCAAAATAGAGGAGAGGAGGAGAAGAAACATCGTGTGCGAAGATAAACAAAATTAATGCATGTTCCACAGTATCCGATCTCGCTACGGAATTTCAAAATTCGACAGACGATTGAAATGTAAAAGTTAATCAAACCTCAAGTATTGTCCCCAGTCACTTCTATTACCGGTGATTTCTCTTCATACGGATATGGAAAAAGTGAGAACAGAGTTTTCCCGTTAATATAGGAAAGGAATTGCGGAAAGGTTTCTGAAAATTTTGAATTTTCGGTTAACACATCTCTAAACCGGTAATTTACCGTCGTTATGAGAAAGAAACTGCGGAAAGGTTTCTGAAAATTTAGAATTTTCCCGTGGTTCGAAAAATCCGTGAAATTTATGTTTCTTTCTGTCATTTCACGGAAAAGATTGTATGAGAAACAGGCTTCCTTAATTCGCGAAAGAAATTATGGAACGTGGCGCAATACCTTTGAGAAAATGTTTTACAGTGTAAGCGCTATAAGCAATCTGCCGTCTCTAATGTGAAGAGTCACTGACTCCAGAGAAGGGAAAGCGCCAGAGCCGTAAAACATACACAACACCCACACCCCATCCGAGACTCGAATTCAGCTCTGGAAAATATGCAGAAACCCACGCTTCGGACCACTCGGCTACAGGAGTCGCAAACTCAATTATGTGAAACAGAACTAACAGCATTGGAAATTTAATACACTGCTGCCTGTTGTGAAAACAACACCAAGAAAGACCTGAGGTATTGAAGTGAGATTTATAGGGTGGATTACTTATGGTACAAGATGTCAAAGTACAGACCTATAAGTGATGTGCATAACACAATACTCAATATATTGTGTACCCACCACGAGCGTCGATAAAGGCTTGTATACAGCTTGGCATCGACTCGAAAAGGTTTTGGATGTCGCGCTGCGGAAGGTCATTCAATGCTGGCTCGATTTGTACTCAGTTTTCATCTTTGGTAAGAGCCTGCCGTAACAGGCGTCGAGCGGCCATATCCCACACTTGTTTAGTAAGCGACAAATCAGGGGGACGAGCTGGCCAAGGAAGATGTGGAACGTTTGGCATTACTTATGATACAAGACATTAAACGTACAGATCTATAAGTGATGTGGAACACACAATTCTCCGTATCTTGTGTACCCACCACGAATGGCAATAACGTCTCCTACACGGCGTGGCATCGACTCGAAGAAGTTCTGGATGTCGCGCTGCGGAAAGGTTATTCAATGCTGTCTCGATTCGTGCCCAATGTTCATCTTGTGTAACTGGCTGCGGGGGCGAACGGAACAGGCGTCGACCGACCGATTCCCGCACTTATTCAATGAGCGACAAATCAGAGGAACGCGCTGGCCAAGGAAGATATGTCACATGACGGGCATCCAGAAACTGTAAAAACATTCTGTGCCACATGTAGTTGGGCATTGTCCTGTTGAAACAAGGCGCCGGGAACCATCTGCAGATATGGTAGCACTTCAGCCTCCAAAACGTCCACGCCGAATCTTAAATGTGCCGTATTTTCACTGTTTCCCATGTAGACACATCTTCAGAAAACTGCAGCGGGAATCGAAGCCACATCTTCCGATTTTTGTTGGAGCAGGCTATCCTTTACACCACACAGGACAATGAAGTTTTAAACAACTGAATCTTAGCGATGTAGCTTAGAAATCTGAGTATCGTTCAGATCTGCGCCAGTCGAAGCAATCGGATGCTTCCTCGTACTGTCAACACGAACTTTTCTCACATTCTGACATCCCGGTTACTTCCCGTTACCTTTCCTCACTTAATATCGTATCTCCCAAGTGCTTAGTTGTTTGGAAACCCCTGACAGGCAGTCAAATCAGTAAGACAGATAAAAGGTCATTGCTTCAGCAATGAGTGTGGCACGTGTAATTCAGCTATGAGCTTGTCACTTATTGCTGTTTTTTCTTAATTCAGCTATGAGCTTGTCACTTATTGCTGTTTTCTCAACGTGTAATTCAGCTATGAGCTTGTCACTTATTGCTGTTTTCTCAACGTGTAATTCAGCTATGAGCTTGTCACTTATTGCTGTTTTTTCTTAATTCAGCTATGAGCTTGTCACTTATTGCTGTTTTCTCAACGTGTAATTCAGCTATGAGCTTGTCACTTATTGCTGTTTTCTCAACGTGTAATTCAGCTATGAGCTTGTCACTTATTGCTGTTTTCTCAACGTGTAATTCAGCTATGAGCTTGTCACTTATTGCTGTTTTCTCAACGTGTAATTCAGCTATGAGCTTGTCACTTATTGCTGTTTTCTCAACGTGTAATTCAGCTATGAGCTTGTCACTTATTGCTGTTTTCTCAACAGGTTGTAATTTCTTTGAAGCCGTGTTATCTGTGATAGCCAAGGCGTTTGTTATTACATTTACCTTGGTGAACTTGCTAGTTCTTTACATGATTGATCTATTTATGTATGCAACTTCAAATTTACAAACTTAGATTCTGGCAAGAACAGTAAAAAAGTTATTGTTAGTTCTATATATATATATATATATATACAGGGGTTGGACAGAATTAATGTGAACACCAAAGAAAAGAAGGTTTTACGTACCTAATGAAGTGTGGGACCACCTTTGGCATTCAAAAATCCGCCTGAATCCTCCTTGGAATGGACGCATACAAATCCTCGATGGTGGTTAGTGGTATGTTACACCATTCTTCATGCAGACTCTGCTCCAGGTCCTTGAGAGATGCAGGAGTAGGATAACGGGATCTTACTCTGTTTTCCAACACAGACCACAGTGGCTCGATGATGTTTAAGTCTGGTGATTGGGGAGGCCAAGGAAAGCGTGAAAGTTCGTCCTCGTGTTTCTCAAACCATGATTGGACATTCCTAGCTCAGTGAATTGGGGCGTTATCATCTTGATAGATGGAATCCCTACAGGAAACAATGCCTGAGCCATTGGATGGACTTTGTCGGCCAAAATTGTTTCATACGCCCTGCCAGTCATCCGTCCTTTCAAGGTGATCAGGGGATCATCTTGATAGATGGCATCCCCTGCAGGAAACTGCTTGAGCCATTGGATAGACTTCACCGGCCAAAATGGTTTCATACGCCCTGCCAGTCATCTGTCCTTTCAAGGTGATCAGGGGATCATCTTGATAGATGGCATCCCCTGCAGGAAACAATGCCTGATGGACTTGGTCTGCCAAAATGGTTTCACACACCCTGCCAGTCATCCATCCTTTTCAAGGTGATTTGGGGAACTGCTGAAAACCATAATGTGACCACCAAGAGAATGATAAAATCACCTCTATGCTGCACTGATGGAAGCAGACAGTCTGGGTTGTACGCTTCTGACGGTGTTCTCCGCACCTAAACACGTCTTACGGTGGGGAATAGTATGAATGTAGATTCATTCGACCACATTACACGTTTCCATGCATCGGCAGTCCACGTTGTATGCTCCTGGCACCACTGCGGTCGCCGTTGTTTATTCACCCGGGTCACCGGAGGTTTTGCAATAACAGCTTTGCCATGAATATCTTATTTGTGCAGTTCCCTGCGCACTGTTTTCATTGATACTGGGGTCTGGAGATGGAGATTGAGCTCCGCACTAAGTTTCGGCGCCTTGGTCTACTTATCACACGTAATAATTATTTTTAATGCTCTCCTGTCTCTATAAGTCAGGGTCGTTTTCCAGCCGTTCATGAGTTTCGCAGACGAGGTTTTACCACGAACACGGTATGCTGTCATGGCGCTGAGCACAGTAGCTCTCGATACCCACACTACCCTGGCGACTGCTGTCATGGAGGCACCAACTAGTCGGCCACCAACAATTAGCCCTCTTTCGAAGTACATTAGATCTCTCATTTCGTCGTCACCCTGAAAAAAATTTGCAACAAAACACTTTAAATGGACTTAAACAGGACCATGAGGTTCTAAACAAAGTTATTACAACAAAAAAGTGGTAGATACCTTTGCGTATTGCGACCTACGCAGCTGCATTAAGTCATGTATCTGAGCGTGGTATACATGCAGGGTCCAAAGGAAAATCGATATCCACTCCTGTCATGGATGAAGGAACTGTCCCCGACTATAAACTTTAGGTCTGTCTCTAGTAAAGTGGACATGCCCGATCGATTAAAAGCGATTGCAGTGCCCATAGTGGCGAACTGTGGAAGTTACCAAATCTAACTCGGCAACGAAGAAAGATAGGCGCAAAAAGGTCAATTACGAATTGTAGAGCATAGTCGAATTACGAAGAATTGACAAAAAGAAACGGAAGAACGCGCAAGAATAACCAGTTAAACGTCAGCGAAAGTTAGAGGCCCAACCATGCCCTATCCAGTAGAACGGCGGTGAACGACGCACGAGAGTATGAAAACACGATAGTGACGTACGTTTCCGCTGGAGATAAAGGGCAGCCGGTGCTAGAGGGGATAAGCGCTTCGTCACAGAGCTTCTGATGGCGTGCTACACGTCCGAGCAGTATTGCGAGATGGTCATTATGTATGGCGAGTGTCATCGGAAAGCATAGGGGTCACGGGACTTGACCCCTATGGAGTTCTTCCTCTGGGGATGCTTAATCCTTTAACGACCATAACGCCCTAAACGCCTGTGCATACAAACGGCCATAGCCGTCCGAAACGCCTGCCTAGAGTGAGTCAGATTTCTTACCCTTGTCTGTTCTTCAAATTTTCTCGACCTATGAGGGATCAGCAGGAGTCACCCTCAGCCATTTTTGTTGTTATTAAACAAAGAAGTGAACCAAAAGACAGTTTCGGGCGTTATGATATTTGGAGTAATAAAAGATTTTGAGGTCATGGTCGTTAAAGGGTTAAAGGACCAGGTGTATATTACAGCGTCTACAAGTTTGGACGATTTGAAACAGCGTATCATCAGTGCTTGTGACACTGTGACACCAGCAATGCTCGTTACAGTACGCAGTAATGTATTCTCTCGCATTCAGATGTGCATCGCCGCAGATGGCAATCATTTTGAACAATATCTCCGATAGCTTTCGGAGCTTCGACGTGTTGTTTTACGTCGTATGTATGTCAGCTACTCGCCTGTAACCAGTTTAGTGTCAATTAAATGCATCTGTAACCATTCATATCCTATGACGTCTAACTGGTTATTCTTGCGCGTTGTTCCGTTTTTTTTTTTTGTGTCGATTCTTCGTAATTCGACAATGCTCTACAAAATCGTAATTGACCTTTTGCGTCTATCTTGCTTCGTTGCCGAGTTAGATTTGCTAACTTCCATATTTCGCCACTAGGGGCGCTGCAATCACTTTTAATCGATCCGGCATGTCCACTTTACTAGAGACAGACCTAACGTTAATAGTCGGGGACCGTTCCTTCTGCCATGACAGGTGTGTATATCGACTTTCCTTTGGACCCTGTATAGAGCCTTTACACGTGACGTCACAAAACTGTCCGCTAGACTTCCGGGTGGTTAGAAAGTACCCGAGCTGGTCTCTCCATGCTTTTCAATGGCTGCTGCTGATGTAAATTGAGTTAAAAAAACTGTTCTTTCTGACAAAGTTTTCCATCTTAATGTAGTGGAAAAGCAACGTTACGAAGAAAAGCTTAGAAATAATGGCATAGAAGATCCACATGACATACTGAAAGATATTTTTATCGTCTTGAAGTTTGTGCTGCTGCGGACCTCCCTGATCTGAACTATCACGATATTCATAACTATTTAATAAGCAGTTTTTCGTGTTATACCGGAAAAAGCTCTAAAAGCGTATAAAAGTCTTGATGCATATAAATACTTTTCCAATGGGTGGGTTAGAAATGTATTAATTCTGAAGACTGAAAACGAAAAATTTTTTCTCCGGTCTAAGGTAAGTTGTTACATTTCTGACTGGTTCCAGTGTGTATTGCAATTAAAGAAAAGAAAATACCGACTTATCATATCCCAGGAAAAACACTATTTTTTCACCCAAAAATAAAAAAAATAAAAAAAAAAAAATCCGGGAAAACGGACGACACAACAATGTATGACAGCAACCTCTAATTCTGTGTGGACGCATATCCTTAAATTTCGGTTCAGAAAAAAAGGTATCTGTTTCAGTATTTAGAAATCAGTAACAGTACAAAATCTTGAAAGTTCACGAAAACTTAGCAATTTCCGATGCGACAACAAAGTTAATCCGTCATGCATTCAGAGCATTTTAAACAGATAACAAGGATTTACGTAAGAACTTGAAAATAATACATAAGAGTGAGCAAGAAAATGTACCGATATAAAATCGACTATTAACATAGTAAAATATGCAGATTTACGAAACCTGCAATGAAGTGTTTACTGCAGATCCTGTCATGCGGCCTGGGCGACCATTCCTTCCTATTTACGGCTATTTCAATCAGGCGTTTTTCTGCCGTTGTAAAGCAATAAAAGGAAATTCCACTACCCCACTCGTACTTTGAGAAGCACCCAAACGCCACACAACTTTTAACCATTTCTAAAACTTCAAACAATCGAGTGACAGAGGGTCCAGAAATCGCTTCCCCATGTTAATCCTATGGGAACCTTAGCAGCCGAACTTTCTCTTAACCACCCGGAAGTAACCGTGACGTCAAAAATGACGTCGATGCAAAAGCTCTATATATAGCTCATTTATTCTCTTTTGCCGAGACGCGGGTGGCGTAGTGGGCAACGTTCGTGACTGCCACCGAAAGGACCTCAGGTTCGATACCAGACAGGTATGAACGCTCTATCCACTAAATATCCGGCGTGCTTCGGATGGGCACGTCAACCCGTCGGACCCCGGGTACTGCCCGCCCCCCGGTAATAAATAAGGGCGTCTTTCTACTTCGCTTCCGTGTCACTTTCTTTTAATTCCTAACGATCTTTTAAATTTCTAATGATAGCAGAGCTATTATTACAGATCCTACAAATTCTGAGTATTAGATTGATCACTAAGTTTCTGTGAATAGAAATACTGGAACTCCAATTAATATGATGAATTATGTCAAAGGCAAAATTTCTCTTTTTATCAAAGACATCAACTCTAATGTTAGCCAGATCCTCCCAGGTGATGTCGATGTCCAAAAAATGTGTATGGCCATCAACTGAATTGGTTTTTTCCAACGTAAGTTGCGAAGGGTAAATACCTTTAGCAATAGTCTCAAATTCTAGAATATTAAACACAATAATGTCATCAATATATCTAAAAACATGTCCAGCTTTCAATTTATGCAGATTGAAGGCCCTAGCTTCATAGAAATGCAAGTATAAATTGGCAAGTGTGGTGGAAAACGAGCTACCCATTGGGACTCCTGTAATCTGATGGTAAATATGTGATCCCATCATGACAAAGTTTTGATCAATACAGAAGTGCACCAGAAAACCCCAATATTCCCTGGTGATGTTAAGGTAGGTCATTAAATTATCATAAAAATTGAGACACACTGTAATGAGGTCGTCTAAAGGAATAGAAGTGAGCAAACTGCAGAAATCAAACGTGTCAATGTGATTAATTTGACTCTCCTCTTGGTTCAAACACTTTAAGATGGAAGCATTGTTTCCAATAATCCATGTGGCACCCAATGACTTAAGCAAATTTT
This sequence comes from Macrothele yani, assembly GCA_039090855.1. NCBI lineage: Eukaryota > Metazoa > Arthropoda > Arachnida > Araneae > Macrothelidae > Macrothele > Macrothele yani. Next base: position 16,430,383 of record CM077028.1, read on the forward strand.
TTAAATATCCCTCAAAAACAACACCGGCCTTTTGACCATAACAAAGACACGCACTGGTAATAAAGCGAAATTTTAGAGGGTTTTTATGAAACTTAGGTATAGCATAAATAAAAGGTAGACGCAATGCAAAAGTACCCAATCTGAGCCTCTTTTGCCAGGCAATGAGCTTTTTAAAGATAATAGTTTTGTTCGTACCTGTAAATTGATAGGTTTGACTAGTACTTAGCTCCTTATCAATAATTTCTAAGCACAACTTTTTGCACCAAATAGCGAAGTTGTTCGACTAGAGTGATAATGAAGTCCCTCTTGTGGTCTGCAATTTCTCCCAATAGCTTGTGCCAATTATATACATGAGGTCTCTTGAATATCCTCAAAGAGGCAAGCTGACACTTAAAGTCATCAAGAACCTGACAAATCCAGATTACAAACCTCTGATATGGCATGTGGAATCTATACGCTAATTTAAGCGCAAATTGAATCAAATCTGATTTAAAAGTGTCAAGAGAACGACCCAAATAAAACTTGCGAGGACATCTAAATTGTGATCCCATACGCATAGCATTACGCAAGGTTTCTTGTTTCACAATATCCAAATTGCTTGTAAGGACATGACCAGTATCTGTATTCACAAAAGGAGCATACCTGTCCGAATGGCAGAAGCACAGTTCATCTGTGGTTTCCCATAGCTCTTGAAAACCTTGGCTCGCTTCGCGGTAATTATAAATCCATCTTCCAAATGGTTTATCATATTTATAGCATGGCGCCACCTTAATTTCGTTCTTCAAAGGAAAATAATCATAATTTTTTTCGAAGATTTTACTGAACTTAACATTATTAAAAGCCTTGTCAACAAACCTAATAACACAATAAATTTTTAAGATGTTATTTTGACAAGCATCGACCAATTGACCTGCCAGTCGAAAATTAATTAGATCAGAAAGAAGGTCTTTAATTTGAGTGTTATTATAAAGATGTTTGACATGAACTTTATTCAGAGCATTAACTTTACTTATGGAAAGGGAAAAAACCTGAGTAACACAGAACTTAACAATGTTACAATGACATGTATCACATTCAGCAACAAATTTATCAAAATCCACAAACATCGAACCAGAGGACCCTCTACCCCTGCACTTTCTACCAGGTGACTTCCGCTTATCCCCAAATGGTTTAAGTCTAAAATAATGAAAAACAATAGCCTCTGATAAAATAGCAGTAATGCGGGTACCATTGAAAACATCATTAAGACCATATGGGTACAGCGTGCGGAGCTGAAGCATGCAACAAGCCTAAAGTTTCAATCTCCTTTCGAGGTTGGGTTCAATGAACAAAATCCTGATAGTAATATTGACAAAATGCAATATCATTTTTGTCCTGAAACGTGTTAATATTGGAATTGTGTCCATTCATACGAATATGTAAAGGGTTACTGGACTGTTCAACATAGCCCATACCACTGGTGTTGCAAGTCAGCATATAAATACAGTTGGTAGCTTTACAAAATTTAGGATGTTATACCCCTCCAACATTTGCCACATGCATGTATAGCGACAAGTTTTGCACCTAGAGTCATGACAATTAGAAAATAATAAAGTAGGTAAATCAACCAAATTGAAAAGTGAACTAGAAGGCGAATTAGTAGAAAGAAAATCCAATGGAGACCGTAGCAAAACTGAAGAGCCGGACCCCTCTGCCTCAGATCCTACTCCCGGGAACAGTAGCAAATTTGACGAATTGATTCCCTCTCCCACGGAATCAAACGCGGGCCTTGGTAACCCACGTGACGCCCGATGTGGTTTAGAACAAGATTGAGACCTTAATAACATAATATAGTTTAGGCGTAGGTAATAAGCCAAAAATAGAAAGAAATAAATAGAAATAAAATAGGCGAACCCGTAGGCGCCAAGCAGCACTACGAAGTTCCCTATGGGTATAATACTAAAATGAACCTTAAACACTACTACACATATCAAATACACAACATATTATATTATATGTTGTGTATTTGATATGTGTAGTAGTGTTTAAGGTTCATTTTAGTATTATATATATATATATATATATATATATATACTTAAGAGCAAAACTGAAGACTAAGGAAAAACTTTAGAATTTAAAACGAAAGTTGCAAAATAACCTGAAGATCAAAACGCGCAACGCAGCAGTTTTGAAAATTCAGAATTCACATTCTATTAAGAAGATACCTAAGCAAAAAAATACATATATAATTTTGACTCACACCAAGTACAACATAGAAAAGGTTATGTATCTACCTGTGTGAGTAAAAGGAGAAAAGATAAAAAAATAAAATAAAACATCTGAATGTAGAAGGTGTCGAGAATACTGAGCCTTGGCTTTATCAAGGACCAGCAAAAACTCTGCATTTTCTCACTTCCACAAAGACCTAGTTGGAAATGGGTTTCTGCAAGGCCATAGATGCAAGTAACATTCCCACCTAAAATTGTTTTAAAAAATATATATATGTCATGTCCTCCGCAGAGTTGTATGACCTAGCACTAGTTAACAATTTCGCTTGCATCCATTAACCTTCCTGGCCCGACCCATGCTCTTCATCTGTTACTATTAAACAGAGAGAAGAAGATTAAAGAGAACTCAAGCTGTGAGAGTGACATAATAATTAGAAATAATTTTCAGCTATAACGAAAAGCCAAGTTCGTTTGAGAGAGAATTTAAACCTGAAAATCAATGCAAAAGAAATCCAAATTTTTACATTGCAATTAAAAAAGGAAATATTAATTTTTAAAAAACAGATTTTTGAAAGAAAACTTGAGTCTAAAACCCCCTACTCTACAACTTATGACAGCACGAAAACGAGAATAAGTTAAAGACAATAATTAACTAAAGAAAACTTTGTGAAAGTTATATGACTTAAACAGTTAGTTGCATTATGTACAAAGTATTTCAGCAGTGCTTTAAGTGCATAATTAATTAGTTATTAAGAACTTAACTACTTTGAAAATACAGCGCATAGAAAAGGAACAAGCTTAGCCATCTTCTGTTCCTAGGTACCCCAAAAGACGCGCAAAGTTACAAAGAAAAGAAAGAGTTAAAACCCGCAAAAATGTTAACAGACAAGCCAGTGCCTAAAAGCTGAAAGGCTAAAAATCAACAGAGCAAAAGTACATGAAGTACAAACATTGAACTTATAAAACCTAAAACCCAAATACAAGGAAGAGAGCTTACCTCTTGTGTGACAAAACTTTCTCCTCACAATAGCAAAACATGGCTGACCTCTTCCGCCACTCCCTAGTCGCTGGGGGCAGTGAGGGTGGGGCTACAGAAAGAAACCAACTCGCGGAGATTTTATACAGAAAGAATACAGAAAGAAACCAACTCGCGGAGATTTTAACCAGAGAAAAAAATATATAAACTTAAGACTGTGGATCTGTATGATCAGAAAGAGCAGAATTAACTCTCCAGAATACATGAGAAATATTATAAAATACACGAGTAGTGTATTTAATAATCTTTGCATGTATTAAATCACCTTAGTGAGCTTCTATAGATTAATCAGAATCTTATTAATTTTAATGTTGGTTTTACTATTTTTAGTATAGCTATCCTAGAGATGAATAACTAGTTTTCTTTTTTATTTGTTTTTATTTTCTTTTATAAACAGATTTTTAAGCTTTTTTTGTGATTTTGTTTATATTATTTAATTTTTTGTTTTAATAGGACCTTCATATCCATAGCACTAAGGTTCCTTTAGGTAGTTAATAGGCATCCTCTAGCCAACTTCCTTACGGCTTTGATTGGTCAGAATCATATTATTAACTGTGTAGAAAATTAAAGCAGATCTGCCAACCTTACTCTATTATTCAGAATAATTTTTCTTAAAGTTCTTTTGATGAAAGAAGAAGGAATTTCGTTCTCTAGAAAACTATCTAATAGTATATTAATGTGGTAATTGAAGTCCAAATTGTTGCTGCAAATTCTTGAAATTCTTAGGACCTGAGAAATTAGTACATTCTCAATTACTTTGGTTGAAATGTTATTATTCCAGTGTAGATATTTAATTACTTTGAAAGGAAAATTAACTCTTTTATCAAAGAGGCTAATAGATGGGTTACCTCTGTTGAGCTTAATGCTTAAGTCTAAGAACTAAAGTTCCTGATTACTGTGGTTGGTTTTACATAAGTTAAGAGAGCTAGGATAGATATTATCAAAATCACTTTCTATAACTTCTGAATTATTGATACACAGCAGATCATCAATATATCTAAAAGTGTAAAGGTAGTTATCTGAGCAGGTGGGGTGATTTTTAATGAATTTATATTCCTTAAAGAACAGGAATAGATTAGCGATATGCGTGGACGTTGATGTTCCCATGGGAATACCGTTCACTTGCTTATAGAGAGTATTATTATATAAGATATGGTTATTTTTTATGCAGCAATTGAGATAAGAGTTCCAAGTTCCTACATTAACAAATTGGTTAAGTTTAAATTCTGCATACAGCTCTTTAAAGGTAGTGATTATATCTGATAGAGGCAGATTAGTATATAGGTTTTCAAAATCATAACTATTAATATCTAGGGGACAAACTTTGAGTAGTAGAAATTACTTCTGCATTATTATTAATTATCCAAAAATCTCTGTACATCAAGTTAGTACAGTTTCTAATGTGTTTCAAAACCTTCTTTAAGACATCTTCAAAAGCAAGATCTATTTTCTTTTTATGACTCCTTACTCCACTAGCTATGAACCTGAACTTCACAGGATCCTTATGAAACTTAACCGTTGCAAAAAGAAATGGAAATTCAGGCTCATATCTTCTTGTTTGTGGAATTTTAAGGTTCTTGAAGAATGCCTTAAACCGATTTTCTAACTGCTTGGTAGAATAACTTACGGGCTCGTATGTTACTCTATTATTGAGTTCCATAGTTAACAATTCAAAATAGAACTTCTTACAGATAATTGCAAAATTATTGCTAGCTTTATCCGTAGTGGTAAAAATAAATTGGTCTTGTAGTTTGGAGAGTGACCTTTTAGCTTCTCCAGAGAAAAAGAGATTTCTGTCGAAACAAAAGTCCAGACCTGCCAACTCACCGGTGAAGCTATTGATTATATTATATTTCCATTCTGTATATATATATAGTGGACCTTAACTAAAAGAGACATACAGGAGACGTGGACCTTAACTAAAAGAGACATACAAAGGCTGCAGACAACTCAAAAAAGCATGGAGAGGTGCATGCTTGGTGTAACCAGGAGTGATAAGAAGAGGAACTCGTGGATCCGAAAAATGACAAGAGTGGAAGACATCACGATCAGAGTTAAATCCCTGAAATGGCAATGGGCTGGACATACTGCCAGAAGGACAGAACATCGATGGACAGCCGAAATTTTAGATTGGATTCCAAGGGACAGGAAAAGACCCAGAAGAAGACCACATGGAAGATGGATGGATGAAATTCGAAAGTATGCAGGGGTGACATGGAGGAGACTGGCACAAGACAGACCATTGTGGAGGAAACTTGGGGAGACCTTCGTCCAGCAGTGGATTGATAATGGTTGACAATGATGATGATGATGATATATATAGAGAGAGTTATGAAACAACGACAAAGGAAAATCGAACAAAAATTGTGAGGACATGAACGTAGAAAAATAAAAAAAGAATAAAAATGAAACTGAAAAAACCAGGTTGCCTTCATCAGGAGAGCAACAACCCGGGGAGTGGCTTTTCTGGTATCAGTGAATGACTAGGAAAAACCAATAGTCGACTGATCCTGCTCCCGAAGCCACTAAATCCAGACCAGTTAGAATGAGAAACACCCGAATGCAAAAAAAAAAAAAAAAAAAATGTAGAAAATAAAGAAACGGTAACTCACCCAAAAATGGTGCGAACCCTGCGGCCGGAGTAAACAGCTGAGCAACCGCTACCACTGAAATACGAAGGGAAGGAACAAGAAAAAAATAATTAACACGGAATGGTCTTCTTCTGGGTCTTTTCGTGTTCATTATTCATTTCTTGTTCCTTCCCTTCGTATTTCAGTGGTAGTGGTTGCTCAGCTGTTTACTCCGGCCGCAGGGTTCGCACCATCTTTGGGTGAGTTACTGTTTCCTTGTTTTCTACAGTTTTTTTTCTTTTCTTTTTGCATTTGGATGTTTCTCATTCTTACTGGTCTGAATTTAGTGGCTTCGGGAGCAGGATCAGTCTGCTATTGGTTTTTCCTAGTCGTTCGCTGATACCAGAAAAGCCCCGGGTTGTTGCTCTCCTGATGAAGGCAACCTGGTTTTTTCAGTTTCATTTTTATTCTTATTTTTCTACGTTCCTGTCTTCACAATTTTTGTTCGATTTTCCTTTGTCGTTGTTTCATAACTCTATATTTCGCTAATTCCTTCAGTCTGCTGCATATTGCGCAACCGAGATATTAGCTTCGCAATTTTGTATTTTCGTTTCATTGTACTTCAGCTGTAATTCTTTGGACTTCAGTTACAGTCTTGAAAAAAAATACTCGTGTTATTTAAAATTTATTATATATGTGTGTGCTGGATGACGGTCTCCCTAAGTTTCTTTCTTTATTTAAATTTTTTAATTTTGTTCTCCACGTTCCTGCATTCACAATTTTTTTTGCTCGATATTCCTTTTTCTCCTTGGTCGTGTTTTTTTACAAATATATATATATATATATATTGGTCTCATGATTTCAGTGATTATCGGTTCGCTTTAAAACTTGGAACTTCAAATTTTTGGATTTAAGGCTTCTTGATTGTTTACCAAGTATTATTTTGCTTTCTATGGATGATGTGATTTATATGATGTAATTAACATATAATCGTCATCATCATCCTCATTGCCAACCATTATCAATCCACTACTGGATGAAGATCTCCCCAAGTTTCTTCCACAGTTGTGTGTCTTGAGCCTGTCTCCTCCATGTCACTCCTGCCTGCTTCGAAATTTCATCCATCCATCTTCCATGGGGTCTTCTTCTGGGTCTTTTCCTGTCCCTTGGAATCCAGTCTAAAATTTCAGTTGTCCATCGGTGGTCTGTTCTTCTGGCAACATGTCCAGCCCATTGCCATTTCAGTAATTTCACTCTGGTAATGATGTCGTCCACTCCTGTCATTTTCCTTATCCACAAGTTCCTCTTCTTATCTTTCCTAGTTACACCAAGCATGCATCTCTCAATGCTCTTTAAGTTGTCTGCAATCTTTGTATATTTTTTATTTAAGGTCCATGTCTCTGCTCCATACATGAGCACTGGCAGGATGCATTGATTAAACACTTTCCTTTTTAGACATAATGGCATACTGCTCTTAAAAATTGTACTGTTTCTTCCAAAAGCTCCCCATCCAAGTTTTATACGGCAATTAATTTCTTCATCAATGTGACCCTCACTTGATATCTGCTGCCGAAGATAAATGTAGGTATCGGTTGTTTCAAGCTTTTCTCCATCAATCAATAACTCTCCTTCTTGTAAAAGCATTGTACACCCCTTTTGTCTTCTGAAAGTTCATTTTTAATTACACTTTTTTACTCTTGTCAGCATACTCTGAAGCTCCGAAAGGGTAGTTGCAAAAATTATTACGTCATCAACAAAACGAAGATGAGTTAAATAATCTCCATTAATCTTTATCCCTTTGTTTTTCCAGTTCAACGATTGAAAGACATTTTGCAATGTGGCATTAAAGAGTTTGGGAGATATGATGGCACCTTATCTCACTCCCTTTCCAATTTTTATTAGTGCAATTAATATATATCATCATTATCATCATCATCATTTTCAACCATTATCAATCCACTGCTGGACGAAGGTCTCCCCAAGTTTCTTCCACAACGGCCTGTCTTGTGCCAGTCTCCTACATGTTACTCCTGCGTACTTTCGAATTTCATCCACCCATCTCCCATGTGGCCTGTCCCTTGGAATCCAGTGTAAAATTTCAGCTGCCCATCTATGGTCTGTCCTTCTGGCAGTATGTCCAGCCCATTGCCATTTCAGGGATTTTACTCTGATCATGATGTTTTCCACTCTTGTCATTTTTCTGATCCACGAGTTCCTCTTCTTATCTCTCTTGGTTACACCAAGCATGCATATCTCCATGCTGCTTTGAGTTGTCTGCAATCTTTGAATATTTTTTTAGTTAAGTTCCATGTCTCTGCTCCATGTATAAGCACTGGAAGGATCCGCTGATCAAACACTTTTCTTTTAAGACATACTGGCATATTGCTCTTGAAAATTATACTGTTTCTTCCAAAAGCTCTCCAGGCAAGTTTTATACGCCGATTAATTTCTTCATCAATGTGACATTCACTTGATATCTGCTGTCCAAGATAAATGTAGGTATTGGTTATCTTCAGCTTTCCCCCATCACTCGATAACTCTTCATTTCTTGTAAAAGCATTGTACATCACTTTTGTCTTCTGAAAGTTCGTTATATATCATGGGAATATTAATATTGGGACATTGGATAAAGATCGAAAGGAGGAAATGAGGTTTCTGCATGAATGAAGCTAAACCGCATATCGATAATTTATTTGGTCAATCGATTGCAAGGTAGATGAGGGAGTTTCCTCATCACAATGCGATAAACACACACACACACACTGTCTTTTCCCGAAGAGGGGATCGTTCCCTTCCTCCAGACATTTTCTATCACTGAGGGAGAACTTCTTTCGCATGAGATGATATTCTCCCTCACTAACAAACACACTTGCGACTCAGCTTTCCTTTCCATCTTGAGGTCAGACTTTAGGTTGATGCACTTTCGTAGGTACATCACATCACATCGGTGTCACGGGGTCGTTTCTTACGTTCGTCTAAATCTGAATAATATAATAGGAATAAAAATATTGTTTTTGAAAAACTAAACAGTCGAAATACTTACTATTGCCGTCGCCATAGGTTAGTAAATATTTACTTTTATGACTCATATATACTCTTTCATTCGTTTCTTCGACAATAACGTTCACTGATGCACCTACCTGAATCTAAAAGGCGGGCATAACAGTGTCTGTGTATAAAAGCTCTTGGTTCATCTTTGAACTTCGTAGCAACTCCATTAAACCTTACGTTCATATTTGCTGCCACATCGTAGGCTTGCCCTCACATTTGAATACTAAAGCTGGAGGCCACGTGTTCCTTCGTTCCACCTTGCGCCTATGTTGACTTAAATGTATTGCATTTTTCACTGATCCAGCTTGAAAAATCATATTTAAATTTAGGATTTCTAGGCAGCGGCTGATTTCCAGGGAAGCCAACGAAGCCCCGCGATGCTGGAGGGCCTCCAAAATAATGATTTATACAGGGTGTTTCACTGCTCTCGGCCCCTGAATTTCCCTTATAACTTGCAAACTAATGGACGTAATTCAGTGAAATTTGACACGGACCTTCATTGGTGTATGAGAAGCATGATGAACTCAGAACAAGTGTTGAAAGCAGTTGCCAGTGGCATCAAGGCATGCCTGCACAGTGCACACGCCTCTCTATGTTACAGAAGGTATTCACCAACACATCGGGAGTCACAGCCACAATTTCCCGCCGCATGTTTTTGCATTTCCATGAGAGTCCGTGGCTTGTTGCGATTCACTTTCCCTTTCAGCATGCCCCATAGGAAGAAATCCGGTACGGTAAGGTCAGGAGACCTTGGTGGGGCAAAGTCCCTTAGAAAGGGCACGATCTTCAAAGAAGGAAACAATTTCAGCCATGCTGACATTGAAGGTGTGGCAGATGGCACCATCCTGCTGAAAATAGCTAGTACGGAGTTCAACGTCGTTCAACTGATTCACAAACTCATGGAAGATTTCCAAGCAGACTGCGGTATCCACCGTTGTATGCACAAAGATTGGGCCAATAATGGAGCGCCGTGACAGAGCACACCACACCCCAATTTTTTCATCATGAAGAGGTGTGTCTCATGCACGGTGTTAGGATTCTCACTAGCCCAAATACGGCTATTCTGGAAATTGACGTGCCCACTTATAAGGTGGAACCACGCCTCGTCGGATAAACACGTGTAGTCCAGTATTCCCAGATGTGCATTGACAAGCTACTGGAACCAATGACAGTAATTCAGTCTCTTCTGTTCGTCGGGAGATTTCAATTCTTGCACAGCAGTAACTCGATGTGCATGCAGCTTTGCTTTTCTTGCTGCTCGTTAACATGTGCTTGTGGAAATCCCCGACTGCTGCGATAGTTTACACAAAGACATCTGTGGGGAGACCAGCAGTCTGTTTTTCACTTCCTGCACCGTGGCTTCTGACAGTTTCGGATGTCCTCCTTCGTGGACATCCAACAATGTTCCCGTGGTTACCAGTTCCTTCACCAGATACTACACTGAAGAGCAACTGAATTAGAGACAGCTGGCGTTATGCAAATGTGGCGCTGTGGGCAGCCCTGTAAACGGAAACGACATGGCGTATGCAGCGATCCGACAATATAAGGAGTGATGCGACGGGAATCAGTTAGAGTCGGACGCAGTATGGGTAAGAAGAAAGATCTAAGCGCATTTGATCGTGGACAAATTGTCAGGGCCCGACGAATGGATCACTCCATCTCGGAAGTCGTGCAGGCACTGGGATTTTCACGAGCCACTGTGTCACGGTTGCACCGTGAGTACGTCGAATGCGATAAAACCATCCCTGCAAGGGCCAACTGCCGTGGACAACAGCGTGTGGATGAGTGCGGTCATCGTCGGCTAGCTCGCATTGTAACAACGGATAGACGAGCCACAGTGCTAGAAATCACTCGGCAATTTAACGCTGGTGCACAAAAACGTGTAAGCAACCACATCATCCAGAACTATCTCCTCGCTATGGGGTACAGAAGCCATCGTTTCACGAGGGTGCCGCTGCTGACCGCCCATCACAGGGTGCAAAGATTAGCATGGACGCGGGAACATCACCACTGGACCCTAGACATGTGGGGAAATGTTGCCTGGACTGATGAGTCGAGATTCACGTTGGTACATGCGGATGACAGGATACGAGTACGGCGCAAACCACATGAAGCGATGGATCCTTCTTGCCAGCAGGGTACTCTTCAAGCTGGTGGGGGTGGCATTCTCGTCTGGGCACTGTTTACGTGGACTGAAAATGGGATCCCTGGTACGTGTGTCATCGTCCGTCACAGGTCAACCTTACCGGGATATCCTGGACGACCATTTGCGCCCATTTGTGAGTCTTCAACATCCCACTGGGGACCTCATCCTGCAACAAGACAATGCAGCTCCCAAATTGTATCCGAATGGTTCGATGAACACTGCACCGACGTGACATCGCTTCCTTGGCCAGCTAGGTCGCCTGACCTCAATCCCATCGAGCACATCTGGAATGCTATCGAGAGAGATGTTCTAGGCTCTGACCCCCCTCCATCAAATCTTCGTGAACTGTGGGAGCTTGTTCAGGGGTCGTGGATCCGTATGGCTTCCCAACGCTTCCGGTGTCTTGTCGAGTCCATGCCAAGACGAATCGCCGCCGTCATCAGGGCGAAAGGCGGTGCTACACGTTACTAGACAGGTATCTCTAATTCAATAGCTCTTCAGTGTAAATGGAGAATTTTGCGGTGGTTTCTGAACCCTAAACTGCGCAATAAATTGTCTTTGGTACTCCTTTATCGACGCAGTTTTCCAGTACGTGCGGACGATAAATACGTGTTGTTTCACTGTGTACCGGCTCATACTGTAATTGCTCGTAACAAAAAGGCACGATGATTGTTGACGATCCTGTAACAACAGCACAGCCAGATGCGTTACACCAACTGCCGAGGACAGCGAACATGCAATCGGCCTTCACGTAGCGCCGATTGCTTGTTCACTGTCCTCGGCATTTCGCTGACCATGCTTCTCATACAACAAGGTAGGTACGTGTCAAATTTCATGGAATTACGTCCATTACTTTGCAAGTTATAAAGGAAAATCAAGGGCCGATAGCGAGCAAAACACCCTGTATATAAATATTTTTTTTTAATTTTGCTTCTGAAAAAAAAAGAGATGTCATACAGCGAGAGATAAATTCGCTGTTCTGGGTTTGGGAAGATTTGATGGCACAATTCCGCCCGAAATCAAAGTAAGTCATCAACAAGTATGAATTTTCTAGCTTAAATTCAGGCTCACTAAATATCGTTTTGAGGGTAATATTACTTAATACTACATTACAACCGAGCTTTAAAATTGGGGTGTTATTTTTGGCCAATTTTCTTAGAATGTAATGAACATTTAGCTCTTTAGTTCAGTGTTTTATATGACTCCCCATTTTCCCCTTAAGATCCCTTTCCTCCCATTAAGTTTAGTTTAAGAGCTAATCACAGGACTGTTATCATACGAGTAAAATGGCTAATTAATACAGACATTTGACGTGGAGCAGGAATATCAAACAGAGATCATCGCTCTTTCGACGTTTATAAGTGCGTCACGGAAAAATTCTCATTGGCCGCCACCGGGAATCGAACCCAGGGTTTTCCAGTTACGCGCCGAATATGCTTCCACTGCACCACAGCAGCCTCTAATTCTTCCAAACTCACACACACTAACTGCCAAGCCAATTTGGCAGGTGGCTTCTTGGAGCCCCGCACAATGCTGGGGATTCACCAAAGATGGTAAGCAGGAACTGAACAAATAATTAGAAGGCGAATGAATAATTAATACAGACATTTGACGTGGACCAGGAATATTTCCACGTTTCTAAGTGAGTCACGGAAAAATTCTCATTGGCCGCCACCGGGAATCGAACCCAGGGTCTTCCAGTTACGCGCCGGATATGCTTCCACTGCACCACAGCGGCCTCGAATTTCTCTACGTGATTACACCATACAATGCAAATTTTGAAGATGACAATCCGGTTTTTGGTGAAAATATGATAAGGATGGTAAGTCAGATAATATCCGAAAACTTGAAAATTTCGTCGTCCTGGAGCGGGAACCGGATCCGCGTCTCCCAGTAGCGCTCGAGTATGCTAACCACTACACCATCCAGAATGACCAAGTCTCAAGTTTCCGATTAATTTGAATATTACCATCACAGGATTCGCTAGTCGAAGCAACCGGCATTCATGTTCAGCGAATCTGGAGGTTGAGAATCCTATCCCGTGGTTGCCCGGAGGAGCAGATACATCATGATTAGAATATACAGGATTACCCCATACAATACACATTTTGAAGATGTGAATCCGTTTTTTGGTATGACAAGGATGGTAAGTCATATAATATCCGAAAACTTGAAAATCTCGTCGTTCTGGAACGGGAAATGAATCCGGGTCCTCCGGATAGCGCCCGAGTATTTCCCGCTCCAAGACAACGAAATTTTCAAGTTTCCGGATATTATCTGACTTTCCATCCTTGTCATATTTACACCAAAAAACGGTTTCACATCTTCAAAATTTATATCTGAAACATTATCTTACAAAGAAAAATATTATCTTACAAAAAAAAAAAAAAATAATATTTATAAAAAATTCTGCAGAAAATGATTTTTTTTCTAAACTACGGGGCCCCTAGAAGGCGCAGTGACCTGGGCGACCCTCCCGGTTGCCCCTATGGTCTATCCAGCCCTGGTGCGCAGGGCCCTGGCAACTCTAAATCCGTCCCTGTTCCTAGGTTAGGTTTTTTCGAGACAAACTGCGTAACATTAACCTAATTGGGGGACAAAAATTCGTCTAAACCTACAACAATCTGGGAGAGTTAGAGACTTATTCATCTGACAAACAGGCCGCTATTTTTTACGCTTTCCAACCGTAGGTTGAAGAAGCGTATATGCTCCAGCTTTGTCCGTCCGTCCGTCCGCACGATAACTCGCATAAAATCATTCGATTTCTATGAAATTTTAGTATGTGGTAGGGAAACACCTGGGGGCGAACCCTATTGAAAATGGGGTTAATGGGGTCAAAGGTCACGACATAGGAACGGGATTCATTCCATTGCCCTTATGCGTCATTACTTGCGTAAATATGGTTCGATTTCAGTGAAATTTTGTCATGTGGTAAGGGACCACATAAGGACGAACCCTATTGAAAATGGGCCAACTGGAGTCAAAGCTAACGACATAGGAGCGGGATCCATTCCATTGCCCTTATGCGTCATAACTTGCGTAAATATGGTTCGATTTCGGTGAAATTTCAGTATATGATAGGGGATCGCATGGGAACGAACCCTGTTGAAAATGGGTGAAACGGGGTCAAAGGTAAGGACATCGGAGCGGGATCCATTCCGTTGCCCTTATGCGCCATAACTTGAAAAAATGGTTCGATTTCGATGAAATTTCAGTATATGATAGGTGATCACCTGGGGACGAACCTTATTGAAAATGGGTGAAATAGGGTCAAAGGTAAGGACATCGGAGCGGGATCCATTCCGTTGCCCTTATGCGACATAACTTGTAAAAATGGTTCGATTTCGATGAAATTTCAGTTTATGATAGGGGATCACCTGGGAAACAACCCTTTTGAAAATGGGTGAAATAGGGTCAAAGGTCGTTCAGGACAGCGGAGCGGGATCCATTCCAATGCCCTGCGCCATAACTTGAGAAAAAATGCTTCGATTTCGATGAAATGTCAGCATATGATAGGGGATCAACTGGGGACGAACCCAATTGAGAATGGGTGAAATGGGGTCAAAGGTCAGGACATTGGAGAGGGATCCATTCCGTTTCCCTTATGCGTAATAACTTTAATAAAAAAAGGGTTCGATTTCGATGAAATTTTAATATGTGCTAAGGGACCTCCCGGGGACGAGCCCTACTGAAAATGGGTGAACTGGGGTCGAAGGTCTGGACATAGGAGTGGGATTCATTCCATTGTCATTGTGCGTCATAACTTACGTAAAGATGCTTCGATTACGACAAAACGTTTCCGTGTTGTTCCGGATGTATACTGAACCAATTCTGTTTAATATCATCGAAATGGGGTCAAAGGTCAGGGCACAGGAGCGAGATTTATTCCACAGCCATTATCCTCATAAATTGAGTAATGATTTCTGGTATGTTGGAAAGCGTATCATAATCAATGCATTGCATGATTTTACTAACTTGTTTATTTGTTTTGTTTGTTTGAAGGTTTAACGACCACCGTGAACAGTCGCCCATCCCTAATTTAGAGAGAGAGCCAGTGCCGTAAGATAAGCACAACATCCATGCCTCAAGGGATTCGAACTCAGACCCTTCACGGACGAATGGTCGCAAAACCACTTAGACCACTGGGGCGGTCAAGCCGCTATTGTAGGTCAGTTTGTTGAAGAATTTAAAACAACCTTTTCTGGTTTTCGTAAAATTCAGGAATTTGAACATTTCAGTCATTTTCCATTCACATAGATTGATAAAGAAACGCTTTTGCAAATAATGGCTAGTCGGAATTAAATTTAATAAACATCCAGTTGTAATAACGATCGTATCATTCCAAAAAAAAAAAAAAAACATACATTCAGTTAAGTTTGGAGTTTCTCAAATAATCAAACCACCGTTTCATAAGTAAAATACTAATAACAGTTGTACGCTCATTACTGTTGTTAACATTTTACTTATCGGATGACATGAGGCAGTTCTAGCCATTTTAGTGGTACCAGAGTTGTATAAAAAAATGTATCTACGTACACTGTGACGTACTACATAGGTAGAGCGCGTATCAAGACGACAAGTTTGCAGCGATATATTCCGTCCGTGTAGCTTAGTTGGGAGAGCAACTTACTCCGGAGTGAGGGGGCGTGGATCTCCGTCACGAACAAATTTGTGTATTCACATTGGCGTCCGAACATAAGAATGGATGTACTGTCCGTTGGGTTCTTCGAAAAATGTGTGATGTTCGTTCCACACATCGTCTGGAATTAATAAAAGTTCGTTCTTCGCTTACAAAAAAAAAAAAAAAGCGGCAGATGATATGACGTGCTACAGGGGTAAAGCACGTATAAAGACGACAAATTTGCAGCGATACATTCCTTCCGTGTAGCTTAGTTGGGAGAGCAACTTACTCCGGAGTGAAGGGGCGCGAGCTCGATCCCTGCCAAGGACAATTTTTTGTCTTCACAGCACAACCACTGGAACAGAAAACTTGCTGAAAACTCACGAAGCGCGAACCACGATAACAATAGAATAAGTTAATTTAAAGAAAAATTAATAAAACAGTAAATTATTAGAATATTACAGCTTCCAATGAGGACAAAATAACTACATTACAATTGAATGTGCAGTAATGTGTGTGTGAAATAGACTTTTATGGTAAAATATTGAAATATTAGACTATGAACCTCAAAGAAAACAAGAGACTAATTAAAGAAAGTTTTTACATAAAAACAAAAAAAAAAAAAAAAAAACGATTCCATCACTGAACGTTCAAGAATTATAAATAGCATTTTCAACAATTTAATTCACAAATTTTAGACTTGTATAAAAAATGTATATAAGGAAAACATTTTAATTTAATAACTGGCAACTGTAAAAGGAACCTGGCAACAACATTTAAATTCCCTCTATATAAATATAACTTTTGATATGGTTCTTACACATTGACAACATGCCTTGATAAAAATTTTGAGGCCAAATCTTGAGGCTTTGAGTAAGTATTTTAACTCCTGTAAACAAGATTTTTATTTTTTTTTAATCTACAAGCAAAAACTATCTGCGAAATCTCTAATTGTTAGCGCTGGCTGGTTCTCGTGGTGCATCCCGCCCGAACTGATGGTTTACGTTATTTTACACAAATATTGTTAGTTTATTATATAGACTCCATCATTTGAGCAAAGGCTTATGCAAACACTACCATCAGGTTTCTGAGAGGCAAACTTATGTTTTTATTTATCTTCTTTTGAGTACACTTTTTTGAAATACAGTTCTTGGTATAACAAATAAAAATTGGTGTTGAAACTGAAGCCTCTGGTAATATAAATTACTGTTTTAAGGATTTCGTTAATTATGTGCGAACTGAAAAGATATAGTGGTACAATGTTCCGTTACTCACAAGTAGTATTCCTTCCTAGTTATATCCGTTTTGAGGGAGGAGGATGACCCTTTTTAATCATCGCCGGGCGCTCTTTTTTTTTTCTTTTTTTGTTCTGAGGTTCCTTAGAGAACTGCCAATAACCGAATGCCCCTTCCTTCTAAAAGCGAATTCGTGTATATCTTTTGATTCAATTTTTTATAAGTGTGAATGAAGCAGAAAGTAATGGCATTCCATTTCCTGTTATAAACATTTCTTGAGTTCGCCATCTATATCTGCTAATACTTTAGAAACAATCCACGTTCAACGTACGCCCCACTCTGCAAATCTGTGTACCACTTACCTGAAATTCTTGGTTTGGGAGATATTTCCAAAAATGTCGATTGAACTAAGCCACAACCTTCGATGGAGTCCTATTATAAAGTTGCCTTTATGAAAGCTCGCTGGCAATTGCATAAGTTGTTTAGCCTTAATAAGCTGTTAACAGAGGAGATATTAAATCCACAATTTTCATATTATATTTCAAACAAAAGGAACCAACTGTTCAAAAACAAGCACCATAAACTGCAAAAATGTGGCTATTTCTGCGACTCATTCGACTGAAGTAATTAATAGCTCAAGTCTAGAGGAAAAGAGATAAGTTCCTTTCACATGAAGTGAAACTGAAGTAAATTGTTTTTTAAATAATAAAGCAAATTGTTCACCCATTTTGTCATCACCTGGATGACTAATAAATGAAATCATTAACGAAGACGGAAAAAAGGCCCAACCCATGGAAACTTAAGAAAAAATCTGCGAGGATTAAAACTTTCTAGCAAGAGTTCCTCAACGCTTGTTACGTCGGCTAAAAATATTCCCAAAATGTGAAGATTAAATAAAATAAGGAAAGAATATTGTAAATAACCGTAATTGGAGCGTTTAAGGAAGTGTGTGACATAGTTGTCAAAAAAGGAAAGTTCGTTTTTACTTACGAGGCGTGGTGAATGATCGCTGACCATGATGACGGTGATACCCGCAGAAAGCAGTTTCTCTTGCGGCAAGCAAGCAGGCAGGCAGTCTCGAAACTCGCGCGGGAAAACGCGCGTCGTGTCGCTTTTATACTCCGTTAGCAGCCATGAAGGCCACCTTTTCCGATGACCTTCAACAACTGTTGCGTTCTACCTTTGCGATTCCAATCGAGAACGCAGAGTCCACACCCTTCGAATCGAACACAACAAGATTTCCAATGAACTTTAAAGCTCATCTTTCAGTACCAAGGAGCAACAAGTTATTCAGACGCTGAACTTTCGTTAAATTCTTCCTGAGGTCTTTGTTTTTCCACAACCTAAATAAACTACACCGCGAAACGTTAGAATTGTGCCTGAAACATTCCTTAATAAAAAATATTACTCCAACTTTGGGAAATTAAATATCCCAGATATGCGATGGCTTCTTTTTAATTAAAAGATCAAATGTTATGAAAGTGTTTATATAAAAAATGGCGGGAAAAAAAGCACGGCCATATTTAGGTAATATGCCGCGACGGACAATTAATAGTTTGTTGGCCCAAATACGAGAGGACTTTCTTTTTTAATTAATTATTGCTTCCTTGAGAGCGTAGTAATAGAAAAGGAATCTTCCAATATCCTACTTAACAAAAATATCTTTAATAAAGTTAAATTTATTTCCTATACAATTATCAGAAGCAGCGCAAACTGGAAAAATTTAAACTTAATTTCATGCAACAAAAAATTTACTTAAAGCAGATGTGAAATAAATACAATTTACTTAAAGCAAAAATAATGAAACATATAATTTACTTAAAGCAGACTTCAAGAAACAGAAGTATAATCTCCTTGTAGCAGTTAGCGTGAAGTAAATCTTATTTAGTTAATGTACTCTGGAAATTCTTAACTACAAAAAATTCGAAAGTTCTCCATTTTTTGAAGTCTTCCTCATCTTTATTCCTATATTAAAAGCCTGAATATATTCCACTGTAAAAAAACTTCAGTCTTCGAAAAACTTGCTTTCACTCAACACTCCTCCAAATTTATAACCCCCGAATTTGCTTTCAGCATCTCCCAATTTGAAATTACGGGATACACAACACCTGATAAAAGCTACGGGAAATGAAAAGTTTTTCTGCTGATTCAAGAGTTGCATTTAAGATTTTTGAAACCGTAAATAGAAACATTCGCTGATATCGTAAAATGGCTAACGAAACAACCACTAAAAAGTTACTAATCCCAGAACATTGGTTTCGTCGCTAAACTCCAATCCAAAATCCCTTACTAAATTTTGCGACTCCGCCCCCCCCCCCCCCAAAGTTGAAACACTGAGTGCCAGACGCTACTGTGTGTTGATAAGGCGACCGACGACGTCACGTGTACTCACTATACTCGCGGCAACTCTAATCTGACCATGAAGCGGAAGGTGCTGAGTGTGTACTTCCGCTGCATAATGTAGTTCTACAGTTGTCAATCGAGTTGCCATCTCTCATTCGAGCTTGAACTGGAGACTTAAAAGTACGTAGTTTTTCTAAACGTTGTGAGTGGTACGTTAAAAAGAAAAAGGTCTCGCGGTCGTGTTTCTAAAAAATACAGATATTTGCATTTTCGTGACGTCATTGTCGTGTGAGTTGGCCATGTGGGTTAGAGGGACTATAACCGCAGGATATTTACTGCGAGTGTGAAGCTTAGCGGACAATCAAGTGGTTTTGGAGACACAAAGCGTTACTCTTTTCTTCCTGAGGGAAAAATCGATGCTAGAAGAATGAGCGGGAAGTTTCTTTTGTTCTGGTTCCCGTTACGGTGGCACACCCTCAGGTTTGTGGGACGGCCCCCGACATATTGCCTTCCCCCACCCCATTAGTGTCGAGAAATACTGAAAAACCATGAGATATCTTTTCGCTGAAAAAGGCCTTTTCAGCTTCCGCTTCTTAGGTTAAATTTGCAATGAGTATAGGAGTGGTGAAAGAGAAATAGGAGGGGTAACGAACAGATGCACTTATTTTTAACGGGGGAAAGGAAAGACCAGTACTCTGTCCCACGACTTAACGCGCCCATCGTGTTTTGCCGCTCAATCTGTCACAATCTACTTGGGATTGACCCTAGACCCTAGGGTCGGTTGGCGAAGAAGCTAACCAAAAGGTCATCCGTGACAACTTCCAGAACCGAACGGACAGTGCGCTATTTAGAAGCCAGCTTGTGGCGTGTACACAGGAAACATGTAATCTTCAACGCCTCGTGGTGACGGTAATTTCTTGTGCATCTACTTTATGGCCTGCTGAAAAAGTTACACTCTTCACATTCATTTGTCGCTGCCAGCGGACCACAGTTTGTACGATATTCATGTTATTTAGATACAGAAAAACATCCTTAATGGACATTCCCGAATAGCGTGCACCTCCACTTAGCGGACAGTATATAATGTTCAGTAGAGCTGCAGAGTATGATCCAGGAACTTGCTGACAAGAGTAAAGAAATGGGATTAAAAATGAACTTTCAGAAGACAAAAGTGATGTTCAATGCTTTTACAAGAAACGAAGATTTATCGATTGATGGAGAAAAGCTGGAGATAACAGACACGTACGTTTATCTTGGACAGCAGATATCAAGTGAGGGTCACATTGATGAAAAAATTAATCGGCGTACAAAACTTGCCTGGAGAGCTTTTGGAAGAAACAGCATAATTTTCAAGAGCAATATGCCATTATGTCTTAAAAGAAAAGTGTTTGATCAATGCATCCTTCTATTGCTTACGTATGGTGCAGAGACGTGGACCTTAACTAAAAGAGACATACAAAGGCTGCAGACAACTCCAAAAAGCATGGAGAGGTGCATGCTTGGTGTAACCAGGAGAGATAAGAAGAGGAACTCTTGGATCAGAAAAATGACAAGAGTGGAAGACATCATGATCAGAGTTAAATCCCTGAAATGGCAATGGGCTGGACATACTGCCAGAAGGACAGACCATCGATGGACAGCCGAAATTTTAGATTGGATTCCAAGGGACAGGAAAAGACCCAGATAAAAAGACCACATGGGAGATGGGTGGATGAAATTCGAAAGTATGCGGGAGTGACATGGAGGAGACTGGCACAAGACAGACCGTTGTGGAGGAAACTTGGGGAGACCTTCGTCCAGCAGTGGATTGATAATGGTTGACAATGATGATGATGATGATGATATTTACCTCCGAATAATTGACAGTAATCTAACATGAACGTTCAGGGGGAGGGGGTCGGTGAATTTTTGCCGCAAGGATTTTGTTTACCTTCTTTGGACGGAAATAAGGTACTTCATGTCCTCCAAATCCCCATTACAAAAACTAGTGGTCTGTGATTTCAGTGCGGCTGATCGTTTTTTAGAAGTGGGCAAAATAGTTTCTTCCAAACAAAGTGGGGCATTCGTTGTCAAGAAGAGGATGTTGAGGCCATTTTCGAACTAATTACGTGTCTAAACAATGAAGGAAATTCAAAAGATTTCTTTACGGTTGATGAAGATCTGTGTATCGGAGAGGCAACAAACAATATGCGTGAGCTCGTTGCTTTGAAAACATCAGAAGGAAATTATTTGATTAAGGGAGCATCTGATGTAGTTATAGAAGATGTGCGCGATTTTTTCAAAGACCCTGTAAAATGTAGTGAAGAGTAACAAAAGTTTTTTGTAACCAATAGGAATACGGGAAGATTAGCACTATTGAACAAATCTTGAAAATGATTTTGTGAAACATTCTACGAATTGGTAATACGAGGGGAAAAAAGTGCTTCTATTAGCTTTTTGCAGCAAAATCTTGCTAACTTATTTAATTAAATAATTATTGAATGCCAGCACATCTAAATGCTTTCTTCATGACATATCAAAGACTCGGAGCATTTTCTAAAGGTGATAGGATCCCTTCAACGTTAATTAAAGGAGATAAAATTTCATAAATCATTTCTAAACGAGAGCACTACATTTAAAAGAGAAAGTAATGTAATCAAGTTACCGCATATCATTTCCTAAACTAAGTTACAGTACCAAATTTTTCTTACTGAGGAATTTAGGTGCCTCCTGTCAAAGTTAACACATGGAGCCGACTTCACCAAATTATGGGGGGAGAAATCAGAAATGGGAGAGGTACGTCTCTTTCATTATCAGAAGCAAAATAAAAAAAATGCCAAAAGATAAACTACGCGATTCGACGTATACTTTAAAACGCAATTGTATTTGCTCATCGGCAAATGGACAAGGAGCAGAAATATTCTTTTGCTGAATACTAATATTTTTAAAAATAAAATTCAGTGTGTGATTTTGTAAAATTATATGCAGATATTTTATTTCCAGAGGTTTATAAAAAATATTAAAAATTAGCGCGGTTACTCAAACAAAGAACGAGAAGCGTAAAATTTAAATAGACACGTAAAGGCGCTAGAGATTATACGTTTCTGTATTTTTATTTATTTATTTTGTTTTCGTTAATTGTTTTAAAATTTTCCTACATATCTCGAGAGCATGTCAAACACAATACGAGGCTATCAGTCAAGTTTCCTATCAACTGAGCAGAGCTTAATATGGGAAAAAAGTTTTTACTTTTTTGCTATTTATTATTACTATTATTATTTGAATTAAACTGTTTTGGCCTCATAAGGTGGAACTTAGTCCATCTTATATAGAATAATACAACAGCCGTTCCATAAAAACTGAGAGCACGTTTTTTTTTTTTTTTTTTTTTTTTTTTGAATTTGCAACAGTGATAAGAGGGGAAATAATCACCTATGGCAACAGATGCTTCCTTAATTCAGAAAGCATCTGTTGCTTAGATGCTTCCTGAATTAAGTAAGCATCTATGGCAATAGTTATTAGCCGTAGCAGACAATTCTGGTTTTGTTATTCCGCAGTTGTTTAAGGTACGTCTGCATTTCGCCAAACAGCTATGGAGGTAAGTCATTCAGAGTAAAGAAGTGAAACGCTTTGTGCGATTAAATTTTGCTATCGTTTGGGTAAAACGGCTCCTGAAACAGTTGATTTAATGGGAAAAGCTTACATAGATAAATGTTTGAGTGAGTCAGCGAATTTTTGATGGCATCATGATTTTAAAAAAGCTGTTTGTCGGCAGAACTCGATCCAATCCCTGGTCGCCCTGAAAATGTTGTTACTGAGCGTATTGTTAACACTATTTGGGCAATCCTGCAAGAAGATCGACGAATGACGTATGAAGAAGTAGCGGCTTCAACTAATATTTCAAAAACGTTGGCAGTCCGCATTCTACGCGACAAATTACTGCTGCATTGTGTGTGTGTGTGTTCCAGGTGGGTTCCTCTGCTCCCGACGAGAAAACAATTGTTAGCCATAGTTCAGGTGTGTCATGAGTGGAAACAAATGAATGCAAAGGATCCAAACTTTCTAAGCACAGTAATAACTGTCGATAAAACATGGGTCCACTATTTCGACTCCCTCACGAAGCGCGCAATGAGTTCTGGAAACACCCAGGCTCTCCTCCTCCGAAAAACGTCCGCCAAACCAAATCAGCTGGGAAGGTGATGATGATAATTTTCTTTGATCGTAAAGGTGTAGTCTACCGTCATGCTGTTGCTCCAAATTACTGTCAATTATGAGTATTTGCATTTCAGTCTTGAAGCGTTTGCGACGACACATATCGATTAAGCGACCGGAATTGGTGGAGAAGTGAACCCTACGCCATGATAACGTCCGCGCACACGTGGCTGCTTGTGTTCAACAGTTTCTTACGAAATGCAGTATTGAAATCATGCCACAGCCTGCCGACAATCTTGACCCTCGCCTCGTGCGATTTCTGGTCGTTTCAGACAATGAAGGAGAAGTTCCGTGGCGCAAGATTGAACACAGATGCTGACGTTATTCAAGCTGTACAGGGGTCGCTAAAGCAGCTTCCACAAAATGCCTTCGCCACATGCTTTGAAAAGTGGACTGAACGATGGGATTGTTGCTTATCGTCCAAGGAAAGATACTTTGAGAAAGAATAACATATATTTTTCTTAAAAAAGAACAGAAATGCATTTTTTGCAATAATCGGAGCACACGATAGCCTGAATAGCATGGGAAAACATTTTTCCTTATAGAAATAATTCAACTCACGCATTTCGAAAATTATATACATACACAAAAAAAAAAAAAAAAAAGATTGTTTAATTGAACAGGACAAAAATATCGGTGGGCACTACCCCTCCCCAAGGAAAATTATTCGGGAGGAAAAATTCATCTTGCCTCTCACATTCGCACCTATGGGAGTTAATGTTTGTTTGTTTTTTTTTGTTTTTTTTTCTAAATGAAACACACGATCTTAAAATTTCTCCTAATTATTAAATGAGTCCTGATGGAGTTCATTTAATAAGTCAGATCACATCTTTTTAACGATTGTCAGACATCAGAATCTTTAAACGTTTTGCAAATGGCGTCGTAATATGTGACATGAGTGTTGAAGCATATCGGGACATGTCCCCCTTAACATTTTCTGATGTAGGAACTTTTGCTTTAGTTGTCACTCAACACTAAAAATTTTAGTTGTCACTCAACACTAAAAATTTTAGTTATCACTCAACATTGAAAATTTAATTATCACTCAACACCGGAATTTTTTTATCACTCAACACTAGAATTTATTTATCACTCAACACTAGAATTTATTTATCACTCAACACTAGAATTTATTTATCACTCAACATTGAAATTTTAGTTGTCACTCAACACTGAATATTTTGAATTTCAAAAGCTCACTATTTCTATAATTTAAATTAAGTTCAGAATAATTGAGCACTACATTTTTCTAAACCCGAATGAATCATTATGAGATTATTTTTGCCTTCGTACCAATGTGTGTAATGTAGTCGTCGGATAAGAACGGGATTTGATGGATGACGTGGCAGGGCATTGTCCAAACTCATAGAAAGCTTTCTTAATCCTCTTGCTTGCTCCGGATGTCTTATGAGATCTGCAGACCCAGAATGATCCATTTATTTCGCGACATGTAATTCAGTTTTCCCCCTGTTCCATGATCTGCTCACCGTTAGCCACAGTGAAAATGACCACAAGTAGCAGTGGTCAAGCATGAAGCGTTGGCTTATTGCTTACGCTTTTTCTCCTCCTTTACGACATACAGTCACTCAACAGCCTCTCCGTTCTTTGATCGGTAATTGAATAATTGCACTATATATACACTATATTGACAAAAGTCACCGGACACCTAGAATAGAAACACAACATAGCATTTATCGACATACATTAGCACGGTGTCGGTCCACCTTATTAGTTCGTCTCCTGATTTCTACCTTGAATAAAGATATTTTGAAACCACCGTTGGCCTTAATGCATGCACTGACCTTTCGAGACATGCTTTCGACAAGTATTTGGAACACAGCGATAGGTATGCGCTTCCATTCAGTACATAATGTTGCCGTTAACTGTTACTTTGTAGGAGGCCTTGGTTCCAAACTTTTTATGCGGAGCTCAAATTCATCCAATAGGTGCTCTATGGGATTAAGATCAGGGCTCTTCTGTGCTGGCCAGTCCATACACGATACGGAACTATCGTTAAACCACGCCGTAACAGTCCTTGCTTTATGGCTCGGTGCATTATCCTGCTGGTACCAACAAGGCTTGGTTCAATAGTATTGTCACAGAGTTGGTAGGGAATAATTGTTCAGAATATCGAGGTAGACGTGCTGGTTATTACGTTTGTCCACGATAACCAATGGGCCAGGACCATACCACGAAAAACACCTCCACACGAGTACACTACCAGCTCCAAACTTGATCGTAGGAACACTCATCATCATCATTGTCAACCATTATCAATCCACTGCTGGACGAAGGTCTCCCCAAGTTTCTTCCACAACGGTCTGTCTTGTGCCAGTCTCCTCCATGTTACTCCCGCATACTTTCGAATTTCATCCACCCATATCCCATGTGGTCTTCTTCTGGGTCTTTTCCTGTCCCTTGGAATCCAATCTAAAATTTCGGCTGTCCATCGATGGTCTGTCCTTCTGGCAGTATGTCCAGCCCATTGCCATTTCAGGGATTTAACTCTGATCATGATGTCTTCCACTCTTGTCATTTTTCGGATCCACGAGTTCCTCTTCTTATCTCTTCTGGTTACACCAAGCATGCACCTCTCCATGCTGCTTTGAGTTGTGTGAAACCTTTGTATGTCTCTTTTAGTTAAGGTCCACGTCTCTGCACCATACGTAAGCACTGGAAGGATGCATTGATCAAACACTTTTCTTTTAAGACATAATGGCATATTGCTCTTGAAAATTATGCTGTTTCTTCCAAAAGCTCTCCAGCCAAGTTTTATACGCCGATTAATTTTTTTATCAATGTGACCCTCACTTTATATCTGCTGTCCAAGATAAACGTACGTGTCGGTTATCTCCAGCTTTTCTCCATAAATCGATAAATTTTCATTTCTTGTAAAAGCATTGAACATCACTTTTGTCTTCTGAAAGTTCATTTTTAATCCCACTTCTTTACTCTTGTCAGCAAGTTCCTGGATCATACTCTGCATCATACTCTTGAATTTCCTTACGTCTTCAGCAAAACGAAGGTGGGTTAGATAATCCCCATTAATCTTTACCCCTTTGTTTTCCCAGTTCAGTGATTGAAAGACATTTTCCAATGTGGCATTAAACAGCTTCGGAGATATGGTGTCACCTTGTCTCACTCCCTTTCCAATTTTTATGTGTGTTGTATTTTCAAACAGCCGAATCTTTGCACTTGCATTTTCATAGCTGTTATTAATAATATTAATGTATGCATCTTCAATACCGCAGGATTTCAAAGCCGTTGTAACTGCTGATGGTTTCACCGAATCAAAGGCTTTTTCATAATCGATAAAAGCCATGCACAATGGAAGTTCATATTCCCTCGCTCTTTCAATTAGTTCTCTCAGTATGTGGATATGATCTATTGTGCTGTAGCCACTCCTGAATCCAGCTTGTTCTCTCGGTTGAGCCATGTCCAGTGTTACCTTCAAGCGGTGTGAAAGAACTTTAGTGAAGATTTTATAAACCACTGATAGGAGGCTGATAGGTCTGTAGTTCCCGAGATCCTCAATGTCACCTTTTTCATGTAGCAGGATCATTGTAGCGTTGTTCCAATCCTCAGGAATCTTCCCTTCATTAAGGCATCGAGTGAAAATTTGGGCGAGTACTGTTTCGATTTCTCCACTTGCTTCTTGTATGATGTCTATAGTAATTCCATCTTCTCCTAGAGCTTTTCCCCGCTTCATGTTCTTGATTGCATGTGCGACTTCTGCTGGGAGGACTGGAAGAACTCTGGTACTGGTACCTTTCATGATGTATAGAGTACATGTATAATCCCTTTCATATAATTTGGAGTAGAAATCTTTCACTCTTGTCAAAATTTCGCCTCTATTTCTTGTTACAGAACCATCTTCTTTTCTCAGTGCCATAATCTGTTTTCTTCCCTTGCTGAGATGTCCCTTTGCTATCTTTAGACTTTGGTTGTTTTCAATTGCTTTCCTCACTAGTTCACAGTTGAATTTCCTTACGTCTTCAGTGATACCTTTTCGTACTGTCTTGCATAGCTCTATATATTCCACTTTGGAAGTCACATCTTCTTTAGTTGTCCTCATCTCTCAGCTTTTTTGCATCACCATTTTGGTTTTTCCTAATAATTTGTTCACATGCAACTTGCTTAGACCCGGCTAATTTTGTTGCTGTTTCCATAAGAGCTTTAGTTATTTTTCTATTAACTTCAGAAATATCCACTTCTTCCAATATTAGGCTCTCTAAAGCAGAGAGTCTGTTCTTCAGTTCCAACTTGAAGGTATTATGGTGTTTTTTAAGGTTGGTTATGTCAATACTTATTTTTATGTGTGTTGTATTTTCAAACAGCCGAATCTTTGCATTTTGTCTTATGAGCTTGCCACGTTCGAGTTTAGTGTTGAGGTGCATCTTACATCTCACCAATCTATGGTCACTACCTGTGTTGAACTTGTTTAGCACACTGCAGTCTTCTATGACGAATTTTTTGTTACACATAATAAAATCAATTTCACTTGTCGTCCCATTTGGATGTCTCCATGTCCTTTTCCTGTGTGGCCTTTTTCTTGAAAAAGGAGTTCATGATGAAAAACCCTTCTGCCTCTGCAAACTCTACGAGAGTATTTCCACGCTGGTTTCTGTTGCAGTGACCGAATTTACCTACTGAAGTTTCAATCTGTTGCCGTTGCCCTATTTTTGCATTGAAATCTCCCATAATTATCTTCAAGTGCTGCTTACCTTTATTATTTAGATGACGAATTTCCTCCTAAAACTCTTCAATTTCTTCTTCAGGATGACTTGTGGGGGGTACATAAGTTTGAATAATCTGAGCCTGGTATCTTCTCGAGAGTTGGATAACGAGTCGTGCAGCTCTGTGAGAGGAACTTTCAACTTCTATAACTTTATCTTTCAGTTTCTTGTTTATTATAAATCCAACACCACTAGTTCTGCCAGTATCTGTCCCACGATAGTAGAAGAGATGTCCACTTTTCAGTTCAGTGAGATCTTCTCCTTTTCTCCTTACCTCACTTAGCCCGACGATGTCCCACTTGATCTTTTGTAGTTCCTCTTCCAATTCAAGAAGCCTTGAATCAGAAGATAGGGAGCGTCCATTATACGTAGCCAAGGTCAGCATCAGATGGCAGCCTAGTCCGGTCCTCCGGGGATTCTTAGCACCCTCTGCCTTCATGTCGCACTGGCCGCTGCCTTGGCCTGGTACATTCCAGCTGCCGGAGACTGAGGGCCAAGATTTAAGTTGTGGAGTCATTTTGGAGGGGTTTGGCCATAACTCAACACGCTGGCCAAGCGGGTTGGTGAGTGTGGGATAGCATTTCCTCTAATTCCGATGGTATAGTTATACCGCTATTGTCGGTCGTCAGAGCCCCTTTAGTGGGAACAGGATGCACCACGAGAAGGCGGGGTTGACATTTGTCAAGGAGAGGCTGTGAAGTGCTCCACATCGACTCAAATCATACCATAAGATCCCCAAGATGTAAGAATATGGGACAAGTGAGCAAAACCGTCCAAACAAGGAATCTGAAGGATACAAAGGCACTTTATTGAAAAGGTAGCTTCGAGCACAACTGGACAAAAGACAGATACGTCCATGTGACAGGCAGCTGCCAAAAAATCCAGTCTTTATTACGGGATATGATCACCCCTGACTGCGTTGCAGGATTTACAACGTCTGTCCATGCTGAGGACAAGGTTATCAAGAAGCTGTTGAGGCATCGCAGCCCATTCCTCTTGTAGTGCCAATCGCAGCTGCGGAATCGTTGCTGGCGGCTGGTGACGTGCTGCCAAGCGTCTCCCGAGAAGGTCCCACACGTGTTCGATTGGATTTTGGTCCGGGGACCTTGCGGACCAATCCATGCGTTGAATATCTTCACTCTCCCACAGCCACTGTACGATGAGGTGTAGCGTTGTCGTCCATGAAGAAGAACTCAGGACCCATAGCACCTCTAAGCAGACGCACGTAAGGCAGGTGAACCTCGGTACAATAGCGGACCCTAGTGACTGAACCTCCTTAGAAGATGGAGGTCAGTACGACTACCAAGCATGATACCGCCCCAAACGAGAACTCCGCCAATTCCAAACCGGTCCCTTTCGATGATGTTGGAGGTGTGATTGCGTGTTTTCTGCTCTCTACAGATGGGTATACATCCAGAATCGCTCGTCAGACTAAATAGGCTCTCATCCGTAAAGAGAACTCGACCCCATTGCTGATGTATCCAGTTCTTGTGTTCCTGGCACCACAGAAACCGCCGTCTCCGATGAGCAGGCGTTAATGGCACACACCGTACTGGTCGTCGTGCAAATAGACCACCTTTGTACAGCCTCCTGGCCACGGTAAAACGCAATAACGGACGTCCAGTTGTCTGTTGCATGTGCCTTGCGATTTCTCCCGCTGTCTGCCGTCTGTCTCTTCTCGCCTGTAAGACAATATACAGGTCGTCCGCCACCGTGGTTGCTCGTGGACGACCACTGCTAAACTCTCGGACAGCTGTTCCTGTCGTTTGAAATGCTCTCCAAACTTGTGAAACGATGCTGCGAGCGATCCCGAAATCCTCGGCCACACTAGTCACACTTCGACCTTCTTCCAACTTCCCAATGACGCGACCTCGGGTAAAGTCATCCAGATGTCGTCTACTGGATTGCCTGTTGGACATATCACACGGTGTCAGCAACTTGACGTCGTTCAAACCGATGTTCACCGTGCAATAGCTTTCACGAATTGCTGAGCGTACACCGCCCGTGTGCTTTATACCCTTCCGACGTTTAACAGCGCTTGTGTATTGGTGATAGGTTGGTAACTTTGGGGGTTGTTAGTAGTTGGGAGTTGAGGAACGGGCCATGGTGTCAATACGTTTTGATTCATGTCAATGAGGTATGAAACGGCGTAGAATGTAAGCTTCCGTTATTCCACTAAACATTGCGAGTTCCCAAATTGCAAGAAGTGAGCAACGGGAACTAAGCTGTATAGAACATGCACCGAGGAGCTATTACATTATGACCACCCCCAGCCTAGAAAAAATGATTGCGCCTTGAGACCGAACGGTGGCGCAAGTGAAGTTCACAGAGTAGTATACATACAACCCGAGGACCGACTTTTGGTTTGTAGAGTGTTCGGTGTCAGAATGGGAAAAGCTCCCGATTTATCGAAATTTGATAAAGGACAAATTATGATGGCACGGTACAGCTTGTGGGTTATTCGCGTGCCGCTGTAGTGAGTACGCATCAGAAGTGGTGCACAGATGGCCAAACGACGAACCATCTTTCAGCCGTGTGTCGTCCGCAGCTCATTGATGCCAGAGAGAAGCGGAGACTGTCGCGCATTGTTCATAGCGACCGCAAGACTACTGTGCGACAAATCACTCGCAGCTACAACAGTGGTGACAGGGCAATGAGTCACAGCACACAGTACATCGCAGCCTTCTGCGCATGGGCCTGCGTAGCCGAAGACCCAGCTGAGTCGCCATGCAAACTGCACGTGCACGTCATCGCCAACAACGCATGAAATAGGCCTAAGTCATCGAGATTGGACCGTGGATGATTGGAAGAAAATGGCCTGATATGGCCAATCAAGATTTCTGGTGAATCACGTAGACGGCCGAGCGCGGATATGCCGATTACCAACGGAGGCTATGGCACCTGGATGCACTGTTGGGAAGAAACAGGCCGGCGGCTGCGGTGTTATGCTGTGAGCGATGTTTTCTTGGGACACTTTAGGACCCATTATCCCAACAGCACAATCCCTGACAGCTGTCAGGTATTTGAACATCGTTGCGGACCAAGTTCACCCATTCATGGCAACTGTGTTCCCTGCTGCTATTACCAACAGGATAATGCGCCATGCCACATTGCTAGAATCTTCAAGGAGTGGTTCGAGAAACATGGTGGTGACTTTCTGTTAATGCCCTGGCCTCCAAATGCACCTGTCATGAACCCAGTCGAACATTTGTGGTTGAACTTAGGAAAGCGGGTTCGCGCTAAATCACCGCCACCCCGAAATGCACGGGAACTGGAGGACCTGGTGTTGACATTATGGTACCAGATACACCAGGATACCTATCGGAACTTCATCAAGTCGATGCATCGCCGAGTGGTCGCTGTGTTGTGGGCTAAACAAGGTCTTATAGCTTATTATCTAGATGGTCATAATGTAATAGCTCATCGGTGTATTTACGTTGCATGTAAAGAGAAACTATTTCTCTCTTCGCTATTTCGCTTTGTCATTGTTTTCAATAACGTATCAACGAGACTATGTGAGAATACGTACTGCTGCAATTCATGATGCCTTCCCAATGACATATGAAGCGAATGACTGGAAAAGTTTTTAACGCGCCGATGTTACTGTGATTTTTTCCTTTTCAGAAGTCTGTTTTGCCAGAACTTGGGTAATATTTAAAACCCAAAAGAAGAAGGTGCCGAAACGACAGACCGGACCCCTTTGGAAAATTTCCTTCCGAGGTAAATAACCCCGGAAGTGTCAACTACCTTTTCGAGATAAAGAGGTCAATGTCATACAAAGTAGGAAATCACATGACGTAATTTGCTATGTTAGCTGTTTTTCCATCATCTTCATGTTCTTCTTCCTTCCTTCCTTCCACTGTTTGCGAAACAAATGTGACGATCAATTAAGAAATGTTTTTGTTATATATATTTTTTGCATGATGCTTAACGTTAAAAAACATGAAAATAAAGGAGGAAACGTTAATGCACCTTACAATAATTTCTTTAAAACTTTGCTCTTACTTACTCTTACACGTCATTACAAATATGGCATCTCACCTGTCGTGTTCATGGCAGAGGAACGGTAAAATGTTGTGCGATTGTTACAGTTTTCATCCACATACATACATATGACTAAGCTGTTCCCTAATATTCAGAAGGTAGCTCCTCACAGAAAGAACTTACAGTTGCTGTATCAAACGTTTCCATTTACAGCGATCTTGGCACATAGTTCGAGTTTCACTGACATCCATCACACGACGCACACAAAACCTTTTGTATTTCATACTCATTACCTTTTCCTCAGGCAGACACTCCTGAATCTAGTCCTCCCATGATTTCCTTGACCTTCCTCTATACCTTTCCTGCCACTTGGGCTGAATACATTCTCTTAGTAGGCCTAAGCATCTCATCACTCATTCTTTCAACATGGCCAAACCACCTAAAAATGTTAGTCTCCACCTTGCTAACAACATTTTCCTTCACACTGCACAACTGCAACACATTTTCATTCCTCACATGATCAGAACGTGTCTTCCCACATATCCCACGTGAGTAACGCATCTCTCTAGCGCACAAACGACTCCTATGTCTTTTCTGCAGTACCCAGGTTTCACTGCCGTACATCAGAATAGGAACAATTACACTTTCATGCACAGCCATTCGTGACTTTCTTGGGAACCCATCATTTCTGTAAAATCCTCCTAAAGCAGCTATGACTTTCAAGGAAGAGTTCACTCGCCTACTAATTTCGTCATCTAATTTGTTCTCTCTGTCAAACATGCTTCCCAAATATACAAATTCGTTTTAACTGTGTCATTTAGATTAATATTACATTCAGTACTAACAGTTCCTCACTCAAAAACCATAACTTTGGTTTTTCCCTTATTTATGCTCGGTTCGAAGTTCATACAAACTTTGTACATCCAGACCAACATACTCTGCATCACACTTTTGCTCTCTGCCAACAGGACTGTGCAATCAGCATATCTACACACATGGACATTACCAAGACATAAACGAGTATTGTGCATTTTGGCATCATGCATCCATACATATTTTAAACAGCCATGGTGACATTACACAACCCTGTCTGACTCCTGCACCAATAGAAAACCATTCCGATACACCACCATTTACTCGTGCACATGCTCTACTGCAAGCACACATGGCTTTCGCACTATTGAGCACATTCCCAGTGATACCATATTTATTCCTACAGTTTCCCTCTGCTTGTTGTTATTAGTCAAACAAATGAAAACCGCAGAAATCGTACAATGGTTCATAGTTCCACTATCCATGGGCGTTGTAGATTAGTTTTCAGGAGGGGGAAATGGAAACTTTAACTAGGAATAACATATACAAGCGCCATATGTAAATTTTCAATGTGCCTTCTGGTTATATAACCGGTTTTACTACTCACTCAACACATACGAGGTGTGACAGTTTAATTTTCGGAATGCAGCTGTAGAAAAGATGTGTGCGTTCTTGTGCACTGGCGACTACTTTCATCTTCGAAGACTATGCATTTCCGCAGCTATGCATTTATAGTTAGACGCTGTTTCCATTTCTGGAAACATATCTGGAACTCTGTTTCTGGAATACTCTTGAGTTCCTTTGTCACGTTTGTCAGAAATGTTTGAAAATCTTCGTCCTTTCATGGCAGTTTTTATTTTGGGGAAAAGCCAGAAATCACAAGGGGCTAAGTCAGGGGAATAATGTGGGTGATTCAATTTGGTAATTGATTTCTTAGCCAGGAAGTCGGAAAACTGTCATGGATTGGAGCATTGTAAGGCCACAGTTCAGTCCTTTTCCTTTCAACATAAATAGACAAAATCATCGCTCTTTCCACGTTTTTCTTTAACCAACACACAGCAGCCGAATTTTATTTTTTTTTCGGCGCCACCGGATTGGTTAAAGAAAGACGTGGAGAGAGCGATGACTTTGTCTATTTACATTGTCTCCACGTATTTGGAAGATTTTCACCTTCCGACATAATCCGTAATCTTTTCAACACCTCTAAATAGTATTGTTTGTTAACCGCTTATCCCTCTTCAATGAATTCGTGATGAAATATCCCCTTGTGGTCGAAAA
This sequence comes from Macrothele yani, assembly GCA_039090855.1. Taxonomy (NCBI): domain Eukaryota; kingdom Metazoa; phylum Arthropoda; class Arachnida; order Araneae; family Macrothelidae; genus Macrothele; species Macrothele yani. Next base: position 16,464,594 of record CM077028.1, read on the forward strand.
AAACAGCACACAAGGATGGTCTTTAACTATGCGTGCTTTTTTCCGGTTCTCATGCCACTCAAAGGCACCTGACCTAAATGTCTTTGTGTGGCATAAGAGTATTCTCACCATACGCTACGTTCAATAGCTCTAACGTTTCAGTAGTACTTTAACCGATCTTCACACAGAATTTGATGTTCATGCGCTGCTCTAAAGTTCTATCACTCATTTCTACGTCAAAACTGAAACACAGACTTGCTTTGCTTTACTTACGAATGGCTCTACTGATCTGCGGTTAAGGCTCTCTTTGAATGAGTTTTAGGGTTCATCTTCTGCAATAGATGGCGCAAAAAATCACTCCTTGGGCGTGGCTTTTACGTCTTGAGTGACTGTCCCAGAAGTTGGCGTCAGGCCATCACTGGAGACCTCACCATATTCAGAATGGAAGCGGTCTCTCGTTGGCTCCATAATGAAAAGACAAAATACGCGCTGTTACGTTTTAACTAATGACGTGATTTGGAGGTGGAGCTGAGTAAGTAGGCGAAGTTTCTGTTGCTCAAATTCAGAGGTTTTTTTATTGGGGTTTAACGACCACCATGAGCAACTCATTGGGCTATAAGCAGTCACCTATCCCTAAGTTAAGGCCACTGGCTCGAGGGAAGGAAGAGAGCCAACGCCGTAAGACAAACACAACAAGTAATTGAAGTAGGCCGTATATACATGCATAGATCGTGCAGATACGGGCAACTTCAATTACTTCAGTTGCGATCTATACATGTATAGATCGTGCAGATACGGCCTACTTCAATTACTTCAGTTACTACTTGCACGAGGATTAAACTCAAGTTCAAACACAACATCCATGCCTCACCGGGATTCGAACCCTGACCCATCTCGGACAAATGATCAGAAACCATCGCTTAGACTACCACACCACCGGGGCGGCGAATTCAGGGGTCCTGTGCACATTTTCTCTTCAAAAATGAACGTTTAGTAGGATTTAAGATGATCTATAGAAGACAAAATTCCAATCTCACTTTTGCCCCTATTAATTGATTTCTATTCGGCTCAGATAATTAGAAAAATCAGACAGAAATAAGATATTTCGTTGCTTCCAGACAGAAACACTGCTATGCTAACTTATCGCGCCATCTAGCGCCAAATTGGAATGCTTTCGAGTCAGATCAATTGAATTTAAAAAAAAAATTCTAACAAATTTTTCGGAATAATAATTGTGGCACGTATTATCTATGGGTCGTTTTTATTTGTGCTCAAAATTTCAAGCACTACAAAGTAATAGTCTTCGAGAAAATGTGCACAAAAGAATTTACATTGCAAATATAGGATAGAAGATGAACCCTAAACTCATTCAAAGACAGCCTTAGCGCATGCTCTACTTGAAACATGTCCAGACACACATAAGCACGTAACACAAGGGCAAGACTACGCGACCGTTGCGGGAATTAAGTAGTCACGCCTCGTAAATTTAATTGGACATCAGAAAGAGAATATCCCAAAATTACATTAAAAAAAAAAAAAAAAAAAGAGATAGAAAAACTAAATTAGACGGTGTGTTAGTACAATAAGGAAACCTCTTTGTTGTCCATTTGATCCTTTTGGCCAACTGTTTCAAATGCGCCATGAAACTCCAGAGATCATTTCATCAAGAATGAAAAATACTGTGAAGACTTTCTGGGAAAAACTTGTAGAGATCTAGTACAGACATTTGACGTGGACAAGGAACATCAAACAGAGGTAATCGCTCTTTCCACGTTTATAAGTGAGTCACGGAAAAATCCGGCGCGTAACTGGAAGACCTTGGGTTCGATTCCCGGTAGCGGCCAATGAGAATTTTTCCGTGACTCACTTATAAACGTGGAAAGAGCGATTACCTCTGTTTTTTGTAGAGATCTGTTCAGCAGTTAATAGCTGCTGCAGAGAATGATATATTTTTTCATACTTATGTACGCCGGTCTTCAACATGCAATGGTAAATTTCGTTATTACTTTCGACTGGGAATCCCTAATTATTTTTCTGTTTTTACTGTATTCTCACGCATCCAGAAGTTCAACAGAACAAGTTAGTAAAATCGTGTAGTGTATTGATTATGATATGCTTTCCAACATTCCAGAAATCATTACTCAAGTTATGAGGATCATGGCTGTGAAATAAATCTTGCTCCTATGCCCTGACCTTTGACCCCATTTCGATTATATTAAACATAATTGGTTCAGTATACCTACGGAACAACATACTACAGTTTTGTCGCAATAGTAGCATTTTTAGTCAAGTTATGAAGACAATGGCTGTGGAATAAATCTCGCTCCTGTGCCCTGACCTTTGACCCCATTTTGATGATATTCAACAGAATGGGTTCAGTATGCCTCCAACAACATATTAAATTTTTGTCGCAATAAAAGCGTTTTTAGTCAAGTTATGAGGATAATGGCTGTGGAATAAATCTCGCTCCTGTGTTTGACCCCATTTCGATGATATTCAACAAAACCGGTTCAGTATAATACCTCCGGAACAACATGATAAAGTTTTGTTGCAATCGAAATATTTTTACGTAAGTTATGATGCATAAGGGCAATGGAATGGATTCCGCTCCTGTGTCCTGACCTTTGACCCCATTTCGCCCATTTTTAATAGGGTTCGTCCTCAGGTGGTCCCCTACCACATACTAAAATTTCATCGAAATCGAACAATTTTTACGCGAGTTATCGTGCGGACGGACGGACAGACAGACAGACGGGCAATGGAGCAAATGCGCTTCTTCAACCTACGGTTTGAAAGCGTAAAAAAATATTAATTAGAATTAGTGATATCGCTAAAATCTCTGTAGTACTTTCCAATAACAAAAAGGGCGTAGTCCGATTTACAGGAGGGAAAATGCTTCCTCATGTGCGCGCCCATGCTGTTAACTAAGACTCTACAAGAGAGGCGCCATTTTTTATGTGACGAGTTTCATTTTGGAATAAGCAAATGAATGATTCACGTTTTAATAAAAATTTGGAAGATATGAATCCGTTCATTGGTGTAAATATGACATGGAATCCGTTCATTGTTGTAAATATGACATGGATGTTAAGTCAGATAATAATATCCGAAAACCTGAAAATTTCGTCGTTCCTGGAGCGGGAATCCGCGTCTCCCAGATAGCGCCCGGTAATGCTAACCACTATACCACCGAGGGCGACTAAGTTTCAAGTTTCCGAATAATCTGAATATAACCATCGCAGGATTCACTACTCGAAGCAACCGGCATTCATATATAGCTAATCTGGAGGTTTAGAATACATTCCTGTGATTGCCCAGAAGCGCAGAATATCAATGAATGAAATACAGGATTACACCATTGTATACTACAAATTTGGAAGATGTGAATCCATTTATATGTGAATCTGTTTATTCGCAGCACTTGAAGATAATTATGAGATTTCAATGCAAAAATAGGGCACCGGCAACAGAATGAAAATTCAGTAGGTAAATTCGGTCAAGGCATCAGAAACCAGCGTGGAAATACTCTCGTAGAGTTTGCAGTCTCAGAAGGGTTTTTCATCTTGAACTCCTTTTTCACGAAAAAGTTACACAGGAAATGGACATGGAGACATCCAAATGCCTTAAAAAACACCATAATACCTTCAAGTTGGAACTGAAGAACAGATTCTCTACTTTAGAATTCCTAACATCGGAAGAAGTGGATATTTCTGAAGTTAACAGAAAAGTAACCAAAGCTCTTATGGAAATAGCAACAAAATTAGATGGGTCTAAGAACAAGTTGCATGTGAACAAATTATCAGGAAAAACCAAAATGTTGATGCAAAAAAGAAGAGAGATGAGGACAACTAAAGATGTGACTTCCAAAGTGGAATATATAGAGCTATGCAAGACAATACGAAAAAGTATCACTGAAGACGTAAGGAAATTCAACTGTGAACTAGTGAGGAAAGCAATTGAAAGCAACCAAAGCCTAAAGATAGCAAAGGGACATCTCAGTAAGGGAAGAAAACAGATTATGGCACTGAGAAAAAAGATGGTTCTGTAACAAGAAGTAGAGGTGAAATTTTGACAAGAGTGAAAGATTTCTACTCAAAATTATATGAAAGGGATGATACATGTACTCTATACATCATGAAAGGTACCAGTACCAGAGTTCTTCCAGTCCTCCCAGCAGAAGTTGCATATGCAATCAAGAACATGAAGCGGGGAAAAGCTCCAGGAGAAGATGGAATTACTGTAGACATCATACAAGAAGCAAGTGGAGAAATCGAAACAGTACTCGCCCAAATTTTCACTCGATGCCGTAATGAAGGGTCAATTCCTGAGGATTGGAACAACGCTATAATGATCCTGCTACATAAAAAAGGTGACATTGAGGATCTCGGGAACTACAGACCTATCAGCCTCCTATCAGTGGTTTATAAAATCTTCACTAAAGTTCTTTCACACCGCTTCAAGGTAACACTGGACATGGCTCAACCGGGAGAACAAGCTGGATTCAGGAATGGCTACAGCACAATAGATCATATCCACGTACTGAGAGAACTAATTGAAAGAGCGAGGGAATATGAACTTCCATTGTGCGTGGTTTTTATCGATTATGAAGAAGCCTTTGATTCGGTGAAACCATCAGCAGTTACAATGGCTCTACAATCCTGCGGTATTGAAGATGCATACATTAATATTAATAATAACATCTATGAAAATGCAAGTGCAAAGATTCGGCCGTTTGAAAATACAGCACGCATAAAAATTGGAAAGGGAGTGAGACAAGGTGACACCATATCTCCGAAGCTGTTTAATGCCACATTGGAAAATGTCTTTCAATCACTGAACTGGAAAAACAAAGGGATAAAGATTAATGCAGATTATCTAACCCACCTTCGTTTTGCTGATGACGTAGTCATTTTTGCAGCTACCCCATCAGAGCTGCAGAGTATGATCCAGGAACTTGCTGACAAGAGTAAAGAAGTGGGATTAAAAATGAACTTTCAGAAGACAAAAGTGATGTTCAATGCTTTTACAAGAAATGAAGATTTATCGATTGATGGAGAAAAGCTGGAGATAACCGACACGTACATTTATCTTGGACAGCAGATATCAAGTGAGGGTCACATTAATGAAGAAATTAATCGGCGTATAAAATTTGGCTGGAGAGCTTTTGGAAGAAACAGCATAATTTTCAAGAGCAATATGTCATTATGTCTGAAAAGAAAAGTGTTTGATCAATGCATCCTTCCATTGCTTACGTATGGTGCAGAGACGTGGACCTTAACTAAAAGAGACATACAAGGGCTGCAGACAACTCAAAGCAGCATGGAGAGGTGCATGCTTGGTGTAACCAGGAGAGATAAAAAGAGGAACTCGTTGATCCGAAAAATGACAAGAGTGGAAGACATCATGATCAGAGTTAAATCCCTGAAATGGCAATGGGCTGGGCATACTGCCAGAAGGACAGACCATCGATGGACAGCCGAAATTTTAGATTAGATTCCAAGGGGCAGGAAAAGACCCAGAAAAAGACCATATGGGAGATGGGTGGATGAAATTCGAAAGTATGCGGGAGTGACATGGAGGAGACTGGCACAAGACAGACCGTTGTGGAGGAAACTTGGGGAGACCTTCGCCCAGCAGTGGATTGATAATGGTTGACAATGATGATGATATTCATTCATTGATATTCTGCGCCTCCGGGCAATCATGGGAATGAATTCTAAACCTACGAATTCGCTATGCTGTATATGAATGCCGGTTGCTTCGACAAGCGAATCCTGTGATGGTTATATTCAAATTTGTCGGAAATTTGCTTGTTCTGGGTGGTGTAGTGGTTAGCATACTCGGGCGCTATCCGGAAGACGCGGAATCAATTCTCGCCCTACGACGACGAAATTTTTAAGCTTTCGGATATTATCTGACTTAACATCCATGTCATATTTACACCAATAAACGGATTCACATCTTCAAAATTTGTATTGTACAATGGTGTACTCCCGTATTTCATTCATTGATTTACCTTTCATTTGCATATTCTAAAATGTTGCTAAAAATGCAGCATAAAACAAAATGGTGCATACTTTTCCATCTATACTCCGTAGAAGTACAGCGATGACATGAAAATTTAGCTCAAAATAGGTACTTCCATTTAGGCTCTACCGTTTGTTCCTAGCGAGAAACTTCTACATTGGGAATCATTTACATCTCTTACTTACTCTTTCCTATTCAGAAACTAATTATTTTTTTCGTTTTCTACAAAACTATATACTATGGAAGAAATATTCCTCTCATACGTGGAAAATACGTCATAATAATTAACACCGGAATGTGGAATCTCTGAATTGACTGTATTTACTGTACCACACGTAATATCAATCACATGAGAAAACTTAGAACAGTAAATACAGTCAATCCAGAGATTTCTGATTGCTGTGTCAATTAATATGACGTATTTTCCACGTATGAAAGGGATATTTCTTCCACATTTATATACTTGGACGACTGGTGATATGCTTAACAACGCTAGATGGCAACATAGTTGCTTGATTAAGGATGCGGTCAGACCACTTTCCAATGCTCGTGGGCCGCGGGTAGCCGAGTGGGCAACGTTCGTGACTACCACGGGAAGGGCCTCAGGTTCGATCCCAGCAGGTACGAACGCTCGATCCACTAAATACCCGCCGTGCGTCGGATGGGCACGTTAAGCCGTCGGACCCCGGGTACTGGCCCCCCGGTAATAAATAAGGGCGTCTTCTTCCCCCTTTCTACTTCACTTCCGTGTCACTTTCCTATCGGGCGCTCTAGCCCAAATCTCCTAGTTTCCTATTTCTAAGGGTTGTTTAAGACCTGGGGTCAGACGACACTCCCTTCCTAAAATCCTCTACATATGATGATGATTTCCAATGCTCTTAACACTCAGATGCTTGTGACTTTCTCGTGCTGGGTGGTGTAACGGATAGCGTACTCGGAGATGCAGGGTCGAATCCCGCTCCAGGGCGATGGAAATTTCAAATTTTCTGATGTGATTGATATTACGTATGGAACAGTCAATTCAGAGACTTCTGATTGCTGTGTTAATTATTATTCTACAAAACTGGTTGTAATGTTTCAGGTTCAACCATTGGCGCACCCACGGACGGGGCGGGACTTTGGGGGATTAATCCCCCTCCAATGAGATTAAGAGCGACTTCGTCACAATTTTAAACATTCAAAAATGTCATTTACATGTTCGAAAAATGATATAGTGTTTTCTATTACATGGTGTCTTCTTCCCAAATCCCCAAAGAGATTAAGAGTGAATTTACGCCACGAATTAAACATTCAGAAATATTATTTTACACGCTCAAGAATTACATAGTGTCTTCTGTTACACAATGTCTTCTTCCCAAAGCCCCAAATATATTAAGAGCGACGTACGCCACAAATTAAACATTCAAAAATATTATTTTACATGTTCAAAAAATTACATAGTATCTTCTATTACATGGCGTTTTCTTCCCAAAGCTCCAAAGAGATTAAGAGGTATTTTCTGGGACATAACCCCAGGAAAATTTCGGGTAGATGTGTGCGACGTACGCCACAAATTAAACATTCAAAAATATTATTTTACATGTTAAAAAAATTACATAGTGCCTTCTATTACACGATGTCTTCTTCACAAAGTCCCAAAGAGATTAAGAGCGCCGTACGTCACAACCGTATATAAATTATAGGCGATACAGTAAAATATATATATATACAGTACACACATTGTGTATGCATACTATATATATTTAGCCCCCTCCAACGGGAATTCCTGGGTGCGTCACTGGGTTCAACACTTAATAAAAGGAAGCTATCGAAAGTACAGACTTCCACAAAAGAGTCCTAACTAGCAACGTTTAATGCCGAAGACTTTTACTTGCTCACATGAAGAGCTAAAGCTCTGATTAATAAAGAGTAACTATTAATAGTGACTATAGAGTAACCAACGATGATGTTTGATAGAACAACAATATAATGCTGTGCAGAAATAGAATCTCAAAAGTTAGAAGAATTTGATTAGAAAACACCTAATCTAACACATTATACATCAAACGATCTTTGTTTTCATCTGTTGCCTGTAATCTGACCGACTGAGTACCAGTGTTTCCACATAGGACGTAGAACTTTGAAATTCAGACGTGACGTTAAGTTCAGGAAGTCTAATGAGAGGCAAACAAAATTTACGTAAGTAACAGCAAACCAAACAGGAAAGTTAAAACACATATATATTTTTTATTGGAGGTTTAACGACTACCGTGAACAACTCAGTGGGCTATAAGCAGTCGCCCGTCCCTAATTGAGGGTCGCTGGTTCCAGGGAAGGGAGAGAGCAAGTGCCGTAAGACAAACACAACATCCATGCCTCACCGGGATTCGAACCCGGATCCACCGTGGCCGAATTGTTAGAAACCAGCGCTTATACTACTGCGCCACTGGGGCGGCAAAACACATAATATACTGTACTCACATGGTAATTGTGACAAAAGGTAAAATAAGGTCGCTAGACAGATTACCTAAGGTCCATAGAAATCGAGACAGTACGCAGGGAATATTATGCATGCTTGGGTCCATTCGAAAAGTAATTTTTCCAGTTTTATGTACATCATCTTGGCTTCGTCCAGCTTGAAAATATGCGAAGGATAAATAAAAGGTTTTTAGCCGAATATAAATGATTTTCGTGAAAGATTATATTGCACATTTGTGCTCTGATTCTCCGTGTGTGTTCACGTCTGAATTTCAAAGTTTTACGTCCTATGTGGAAACACCGGCAGTCAGTCGGTCAGAAGACAGGCAACAGATGAAAACAAAGATCGTTTGGTGTATGTGTTAGATTAGGTGTATTCTAATCAAATTCTTCCGACTTCTGAGATTCTATTTTTGCACATTAATATACTGTTGCTCTATCAAACATCATCGTTAGTTACTCTATAGTCATTTTCCTGTCACTTGGAATCCAGTCTAAAATTTCGGTTGTTCATCAGTGGTCCGTTCTCCTGGCAATATGTCTAGACCATTGCCATTTCAGGGATTTTACTCTGATCGTGATGTCTTCCACTCTTGTTATTTTCCTTATCCACGAGTTCTTTTTATCTTTCTTGGCCACACCAAGCATGCACCTCTCTATTTTTTCGGAGTTCGATAAAGAATTTATTGTGGGTGCCCGTCTGGCTGGAATATTTAAGACTTCTGCTCGTCAGTAATTGTCAGTAGTGTTGATCACAATGGGAAAAACAAAGGATCTTTTGCAGTTCGATAAAGGGCTTATTGTGGGTGCCCTTCTGGCTGGACTATTTAAGAATGCTGCTCGTCAGTAATCGTCAGTAGTGTTGATCACAATGGGAAAAACAAAGGATCTTTCGGAGTTCGATAAAGGATTTATTTTGGGTGCCCGTCTGGCTGGAATATTTAAGAATGCTGCTCCTCAGTAATCGTCAGTAGTGTTGATCACAATGAGAAAAACAGAGAAACTTTTGGAGTTCCATAAAGAGCTTATTGTGGATGCCCGTCTGACTGGACTATTTAGCTCCTCAGTAATCGTCAGAAGGGTTGATCACAATGATGAGAACAAAGGATCTTTCGGAGTTCGATAAAGAGCTTATTGTGGTTGCTCGTCTGGCTGGACTATTTAAGACTGCTGCTCGTCAGTAATCGTCAGTAGTGTTGACCACAATGGGAAAAACAAAGGATCTTCGGAGTTCGATAAAGAGCTTATTGTTGATGCCCATCTGGCTGGACAATTTAACTTCTCAGTAATTGTCAGAAGAGTTGATCACAATGGGAAAAACAAAGGATGTTTCGGAGTTCAATAAAGGGCTTACTGTGATTGCCCGTCTGGCTGGACTATTTAAGACTTCTGCTCGTCAGTAATCGTCAGTAGTGTTGATCACAATGGGAGAAACAAAGGATCTTTCGGAGTTCGATAAAGGGCTTAATGTGGATGCCTGTCTGACTGGACTATTTAGCTCCTCAGTAATCGTCAGAAGGGTTGATCACAATGGTGAAAACAAAGTACCTTTCGGAGTTCAATAAAAAGTTTATTGTGGTTGCTCGTCTGGCTGGACTATTTAAGACTTCTGCTCGTCAGTAATCGTCAGTAGTGTTGATCACAATGGGAAAAACAAAGGATCTTTCGGAGTTCGATAAAGAGCTTATTGTTGATGCCCATCTGGCTGGACAATTTAACTTCTCAGTAATTGTCAGAAGAGTTGATCACTATGGGAAAAACAAAGGATGTTTCGGAGTTCAATAAAGGGCTTACTGTGATTGCCCGTCTGGCTGGACTATTTAAGACTTCTGCTCGTCAGTAATCGTCAGTAGTGTTGATCACAATGGGAGAAACAAAGGATCTTTCGGAGTTCGATAAAGAGCTTATTGTGGATGCCCGTCTGGCTGGACTATTTAGCTCCTCAGTAATCGTCAGAAGGGTTGATCACAATGGGAAAAACAAAGGATCTTCCGGAGTTCGATAAAGGGCTTATTGTGGTTGCCCGTCTGGCTGGAGCGAGGAATTTGAAAACAGCAGAGCTGATTAGTTCCTCAAAAGGTCTTTAAACGATGGAAAAATAACCCACATTGCTTGTCTAAAAGGCGTGACTGCGGCGCGACAACAGTCTATCAGGAACGATATCTCCGTCGTCTGAGAAGGGCATGTACGAAGAAACAGGATTTTCTGTGTGTAGCAATTGGCTGAAGCATTCAATGTAGGCTCTTTCTTACGGTTTCTCAACGAACCATGCGCAGAAAACTGAAGAGGATCGGTATTGTTTGTCGCATGCTTATACGGAAACCACTGATTTTTGTGAAGAATCGGAAAGTTTGTGTACAGTGGTGTCAGGAACCAGAGCAGCCCTCACAGCCGTGGAGCCCCTTGTTTAAAAAAACTGTCTGCACTTTCAATAGGATATTTTTATTAAATATAATTTTCAGTAAAATGTTTTTAGTAATATTTATTTTCAGATAGTTCACTAGTATATTTTTCTAAACAGTTCACAAGTGAATCGTTATTTGATTCCTTATTAACATAAACATCTACTGAATTGATCACATTTTCAGAAGCGTCTGTAGTCTCATAGTCACCAGGTCGATCAATATTGCTTAAAGTTTAATAGTTCACTGGTTTATGTGAGACCAGACGTGGATGGTTCAGTTAGGTTAGCCTTAACTTCCGGTGATTTAGGAAGTGCAGTGCTTCCGGAGGTAGACTGTTGCAAAAACTTTTCGAACGGACCTCTTTGATTGTTTAACAACTCTTCTTGCTTTTCTTTTCTTTTTCTGTTTTTTAAATCCGGACTCGTATTTACGAAACTTGTGTCGATCTATAGGTATTGTTAATACTGTACACAGGGGCGGATTTCCCACTAGGCGCACTAGGCGCGCGCCTAGTGCCCCAGAGCTTGAGGGGCCCGGAAACCTGTAATTGGATTGCCAGTTTTGTTTTGGTTTTCACGGACTTGCTGACCACTTCATTTGCATTGTCAAGGGATATTTTACTTTCTCATATTAGTAATATAGTATATTTTTTTCTTGCTGTTGTTGATACTCCAAATTTTCGAGTTCTTATCAATGTCCTTGTTTTGAAAGGAACTGTTAAAGTAATTTAGCCTTCCTTTTAGTGGTAGGTGAAACAAGGATTCAGGATTTCCACACTTTTCCTTGTTTAAGGCGAATATTTAACTGCCTGTAATATAAAACTTTCATGCTACTTCCAGCCAAGGAAAAACATCTGTGTTGAAATCTTTTACCTGTCTCCCCTGAGTTGCGATGAAGAGTGCTTGTATAGAAACTGTCATGATGATCGGGGGTGTTTGCTGTTTATTACCTTTTCTCTTTGGGATAGGGTAATCAAGTTCTTCTTCAGCCCTAATCCTCTTAAACCAAAACAGCTAATACAATCTTCACACACACACAAAAGAAAGAAAAGTAAAGAAAAACGAAGCACCCAGAAAGAATCATGCAATCGAGATGGAAATTGGTATGTGTAATGTAACATGTATAGAAGAGGAAATGATTGCAATTCCACAGTAGTTGGGCCATTTCTTCGGATAAAACAGCTACATGAGTGGAGCAAGTCAGTACGTTGCAGCGCCACCTCTGGCTCGGATACAAGCAGAAACCCAGCGTGGTATACACACATACAGTTTACGGATACTGTTCTAAGGTATGGCATGCCAGATGGTATCCAAATTGCGGGCCAGATCACTGACATGCAGAGATGGTCGTAGGTGGATCATGTTTGTTCCCATCATGTTTGTTCGGTGAGAGATCGGGCGGTCAGGCTGGCAATACCAAGGTGTCGACATTACAGAGGCAGGCCAGGGAGAGCCGTGCCATGTGTTGGCAAGGTATTATCCACTTGAAAAATTTCTCGGTGATGTGAGACATGAAGGGTAACACAACTGGTCTTAGAATGCGTCGACGTGCCGTTGAGCCATGAGGGTAGTACGGAGGACTACGAAGGGTGTCCAGCTATTGTAGAAAATACTTCCTAGACAGTCAGTCCGGGTGTCTGTGCCCTATGCCGTTCCATGGTAAAGGCAGGATCCGTGTGCTGGTCGACTCTTCTCCAGACGTATGCGTCGGTCATCGGCGCCAAGTGCAAATCGTGACTCATCACTGAAGGTAACATAACGCCACTGGACACTATCCTTCCTTGATCGGGTCCAACACCACTGCAACCGATGCCGGCGATGCTCTCTGGTGAGTAGTAGGCGGCATATTGGCCTCCTCGAATGTAATCCCCATGCTGCAACTCGTCTGGCAACGGTCCGAATGGCCTCTTGCGTACCTGTGGACGAAGCAACATGGCCACGGATGATTGAGATCGACGAATTCGGTTCTGTTCTTTCGGCTCTCACAATCGCTCGATTCTTCGCTTTCTGCCGTTGCCCTCGGCTGTCCACTCCCCGTGTGCCACGGGATTGTGGTGCTCTGTTCGACCCAATGGCGCCAACATCTTCCGATTGCCGCATCGCTCTAACGCAAATGCCTGGCGACGCGGCGACGCGGCCACCTGGCCTCTCTCTCTGCCCAATTATACACTGGTGTGCAAAAATTAAGGACGAAGAGGAGAAATTAGCATAACAGCGGAATGAGCAGGCAGAACGGACCGAAAGACCACTCAGGAGATATACTAGGGTTCGGTACGGCAGGGCATGCTCATATAATATGCAGCATGACGTGGGGAGTGTTGGATTGGTATAAAGCACACGGGCGGTGTACGCTCAGCAATTCCGTGAAAGCTATTGCACGGTGTACATTGGTTTGAACGACGTCGAGTTGCTGCCATCGTGTGATATGGCCAACAGGCAATCCAGTAGAAGACATCTGGATGATTTTACCTGAGGTCGCGTCATTGGGAAGTTGGAAGAAGGTCGAAGTGTGACTAGTGTGGCCGAGGAGTTCGGCATCGCTCACAGCATCGTTTCACGAGTTTGGAGAGCATTTCAAACGACAGGAACAGAGTTTAGCAGTGGTCGTCCACGAGCTACCACGGCGGCGGACAACCGGTATATTGTCCTACAGGCGAGAAGAGACAGACGGCAGACAGCGGGAGAAATCGCAAGGCACATGCAACAGACAACTGGACGTCCGTTATCGCGTTTTACCGTGGCCAGGAGGCTGCACAAAGGTGGTATATTTGCACGACGACCAGTACGGTGTGTGCCATTAACGCCTGCTCATCGGAGACGGCGGTTTCTGTGGTGCCTGGAACACAAGAACTGGACACATCAGAAATGGGGTCGAGTTCTCTTTACGGATGAGAGCCGATATAGTCTGACGAGCTATTCTGGATGTATGCAGATCTGGAGAAAGCAGGAAACACGCAATCACACCTCCAACATCATCGAAAGGGACCGGTTTGGAGGTGGCGCAGTTCTCGTTTGGGGTGGTATCATGCTTGGTAGCCGTACTGACCTCCACATCTTCCAAGGAGATTCAGTCACTGGTGTCCGCTGTTGTACCGAGGTTCTCCTGCCTCACGTGCGTCTGTTTAGAGGTGCTGTGGGTCCTGAGTTCCTCTTCATGGACGACAACGCTACACCTCATCGTACAGTGGCTGTCGCAGAGCCGTTGGAGAGTGAAGATATTCAACGCATGGATTGGCCCGCAAGATCCCTGGACCTAAATCCAATCGAACACGTGTGGGACCTTCTCGGGAGATGCTTGGCAGCACGTCACCAGCCGCCAGCAATTGGTGCTACAAGAGGAATGGGCCGCGATGCCTCAACAGCTCCTTGACAACCTCGTCCTCAGCATGGACAGACGTTGTAAATCCTGCAACGCAGTCAGAGGTGATCATATCCCCTACTAATGACTGGATTTTTATTGGCAACCGCCTGTCACATGGACGTTTCTGTCTTCTGTCCAGATGTGCTCGAAGCTACCTTTTCAATAAAGTGCCTTTGTATCCTTTAGATTCCTTGTTCGGACGGTTTTGCTCACTTGTCCCATATTCTTACATCTTGTGGATCTTATGGTATGATTTGTGTCGATGTGGAGCACTTCTGCACGACGTCACATTCGAAAAACCGTCTCGTCCTTAATTTTTGCACGCCAGTGTATAACCTCTCTCAAACTCGCTCATCGTGATTTGCACGGATCCGTCACCGAGGCATTCTCAGTGTCTGGAGGTCAATATACCCGCAATCTGCTGTCACAGTGGTCCAGCACGTCGACGTATTCTACGACCTGTTTTGTTGCCTTTTGCTCTTGGTATACCCTCTTCGATGTGCGGTTCCCATACGCTGTCGCGGGCCGCTATTTAGTCATTGGCTTTTTTTTTAATCATTTGCATATTCGATCCTGAGTTACTTGCATGCAGAGTTTCATCAGGATCAAAGGACTTTCTCGAATGCTTCGGTTTTTGTTTTGTTTTTTTGCAAAAAGAGTGTACTTACCCTGAAAAATAAAGAAATTCAAAAATGTTACGCTATTTATATTTTTCTTATTTTAATAGTATTAAAAGAAATTTCTGTTGTATCGCAACAAAATTTTCTTATTACGTTCTCCTCCCCTAGTCTAATACTGATTATTAACAAGTATTTTCACCTTTTCTATTCCTTAAATCGACATAAAAATTAACTTTTGAAAAAGCAGTAAAAGTTTTAATGATATTCTTACTCGCCAAGCTGTGGTTCCTACTTTTCAATTTTCATGTTAGATCTTTTGCACTTAATCCTCATTTTCCGTTTCTGATAACTGCAGTGCAGGTATAAATAAAATCTTACACATCTTTGTGACATAATAAAAACTTTCCTGCACGGACTGATGAATTCTTAGTGTCCAGCTTTCTTGGTCCATAGCATTCGTCTATGCCATGGACGGCTGAATCTCTTCGATTTAGGAATCGTTCGCCACAAGAAATTTCCTTCACGAAAAATCACCCACCCCTTTTTTTAAGCGAAGCACTGTGCACAAATTGAATTTTACCCGTATTTTGTAACGTGGAGGACATTTCCGGTTGCTAATGCCTTCATGTATTTTATTTTTGCTGGATACCACGCTCGCTGCCTACTAATTTGATTAATTTGCACAAATCGTAAAAACAAAAGTGATTTTCCAAAGCTGAAGCAATGGAGAGAGCATGTCCTATAATTGAAACTCATTCCAATTTCACGACAATTTATACGAAATGTATCGATAAATTTAGCAAAATTCCATTTTCAGCTTCTTTAGCGCTAAATTTGCCAAGTAATTAGCAACTGAAAATGTTACTAATGTAGCCAGTTTTGCCAAACGTATCAAACTCAAAAATAACTTTTGCTGTTACTGAAACGGAATCTTTGTAACGTAAAGCTAAAATTTACTAAATTTCCAGTTCGAGAACTAGAGGGAAATGTATGAACTAGTAGTAAAAATTAAAATGGTCAAAATTTAATAAAATTTTATGTCCTATCAATTCGCAAAAATAATTTGTGTAAACCATATTTTTTGGCCTTCAGTGCCTCTAGCAGCAAATTAATGAACTAATGTAAAATTTAAGTATTTGAGAAAGGACTGTTAGGCCTAATCTGCGAGGCACAAAAATATTTTTATCCTCTATGTCGAATAGTTTCTTCTCAAGAGAACTTTAATTTATTGAATTTTTGACTTTGACAGCCCTTAGCCCGTAAATTCATGAAGTACACTCACGGACAATGAAATTTGCGCACCAAGAAAGAAGAAGCATCGGGTTGAACTGAAATTTTATGAACGTAACGATGCAGATGAATGATATGCACGATGGCAAAAACAGAGCTGCAGAACAATTGCAGAGGGATCTATGGCACGCAGTTCGGTCATCTTCAATAGCGCGTCGCAACTCCTCGTGCGGCGATACATGCTGCAATACAGTCCTGCATGGAGGCGAACAGACGCCTGATGTCCTGCGGCTGACTGGTCCACACGTGTTGGACGGTGTGCTCCAAATCCCGGAAAGTGCGGTACAATAGCAGTCAGCGCTTCAACTGGTCCCACACATGCTCGATAGGGGACATGTCCGGGGAGCAAGCAGGATGTGGAAGTGTCTGGACATGACGTAGGCAGTCCTTGGCAACCCAAGCCGTGTGCGGGCGGGCATTATCCTGCTGGTATAGCGCACCTGGAATGACTGCCAGGAATGGGAGCACGTAGGATCTCATCCACATACCGCTGGCCCATCAATGATCCACGTACTACTACTACAGCTGATCAGCTATCGTAGGTTATGGCTCCCTAGACCATAATGCTTGCAGTAGGGGAGGTGTGGCGTTCGATAGCAAGGTTGGGATTGTGCCGTTGACCTGGGGACCTCCACACCAGGGCATGATTATCATCTGTCCCCAAAGCGAAGCGGCACTCATCGCTAAACACCGCACATCACCAGTCTGTGGTGTTCCACGTCGCTCTGGCATGGAACCACTGCAAACGGAGCCGGCGATTTTCCGGTGTTAGCGGCAGCACACGTAGGGGGCGCTGGGATCGCAGATTCGCTTCTGCGAGACATCGGGAAACGGTTCGTGGGCACACAGGAGCCGCTACATCTGCCTGTATAGTGGACCGGATCCCGTGGGTTCCGTTCGTGCCTGGTGCATGATCCGTCGATCCTCTCTACCGGTGGTCCTCCTGGTCTGTCCGGAGCCGCTCCTCCGTGTGGCAGTGCCGTCACATGTCCACTGCTTCCAACACAGTCGGACGGTATGGTCAGAACGATCTACGTGGCGGGCTATACGGCGCGCCGACCACCCTGCGGGTTTCAGCCCAATGATCAGGCCTCTCTCAAAGTCCGTAAGTAGTGTAAATCGACGCCTCTGGTGTCTACCCGGCATTCTTGTCACTCTGAACTCTTGCTTGTGACAGCCGGTGCTTTTCGCTTTCATGGGACATCGACTATACGCCGGTTTATAAGGCTGCCGGTTCGTGCTTGTAGCGCCAATACGTGCAATCGCACCAAACGTGAATCATTTGCGTACCAGCACGCACTCTTATAGTTATTTGCAAAGTTCCGCGGTTGTAGCATGTTTTCTTCTAGGTGTGCAAATTTCATTCTCCGTGAGTGTACATGGGATGTTTAAAGTGCCAAACCTAATGCCCTTTGATTTCCTATTAGCCGTAAAAATAGTTTTTGAAATATCTGTAAAAACAAAAAGTTTAATGTGCACGGGCAGACAAACCGATTACATTGGCGCTGTTTCTTACGAAACGTTCTAATAATTTATGATAGAATGGTATTTTAAAAAACGCAAAAACATTTTTTTTTACTTTACTTTTTTGTTAATCTGACGGATGAACATTTCTGAAGGGATAAGGAGGGGCCCCAGAATCATTTAGCGCCTAGGGCCCTAAAAGATATAAAGTCGCCTCTGACTGTACGCATACGCTTCTGTAACTATACAAACTGTTTATACGCACAATTTACTAACGCCGAGCTTATTAACACAGACACAATGGCACACTGCGAATTTACAGCGACAAGACGACTACTAGAGTGATGCAGTGGAAGGTGTGTGGATTCAGGTCGCCAATTGTTTGTGATCTTGACTCTCACTGTTGCCATAAGGACGCGCTCAAGCCAGGACGCCAGGACATCGCCAAGGGAGTGCGAGAATAGCTTGCCCATCCTGCCGCCCACCCAGTTCGAAATGGGCCACGTTTCAGCATGTTTAACTCTAAAGTATAATCTGGACTTTGCCAAGTAATAATGAGTCTTGTGTTTTATTTCATGTAGATCTACGTATTTATTCCTAGGAAGTGCGTTGTTTATGTCTCCAAAAAAGGTTATCAAAATAGCATCCGCAGGGCCATGAAAATTCAATTGTTCTCCACTCTTCTAATTCCTTAGTTTAAGCCTCTTTTTCTTGTTTGTATGGCCAGGAGGGCTAATGAGGAGGGTGGAGAGGAATTCACTCTACTAATTGTTCTGCTGTTTGTTTTCTTTTCAAAATAGGGGATACCAACATGAAAGTGGAGCCTAAAGCTACACTAGCGCTCTTAAGACTGCCCTGGGACAGTGAAAGTGGCTGACGACTGCTTTGTAGGAGAGGAGTGAAAGGCAAAGTCGCTGGCTTGAAGGAAGGGAGTTAAATAGAGGGGAAGTATTGTGTCTGGATGCCACGACGTTAAAACTTGATTTAGAAAAAAAGACATTTTTCTTTTAACAAATTGCGTTCAAGTACAGTTCTATTTTTCGTAAGCAAAAATGCAAAATCTTGAAACGCAATTTAAGACAATGCATTCAGAGCAAGCAAAATGTTGAAGACGTCATTCTAGTAACTCTTGTATCTTACACCAGTTGCGTAACTAGTCAGATCCTCGTATGTATGTATGTATGTATGTATCAGTGGCGTATCTTGGGTCCGAGACCTGGGCTATCTCCCCCTCCTCCCCCTCCCCCCAGTACCGTTTTTTTTAATTGCGAAGTTTAATTTTTAATTGCTAAGTAATAGAAGTAACTTTTTTCCTAAATTCTAGGTACATGCCATTGCTAACATGATACCAAATAATTATGAGGATTAGGATTTGAACACTTATTTGTACATCAATTGCATTCTTCTTCTGAATACTTTATTTGTACACGAACTCCATTCTTCTTCTGAATACCTTATTTGTACATGAACTCCATTCTTCTTTCCTTTTGTGTGAACTTGAGTGTTACGTTTTCATAAAACGTTTCTTCCGAGTACTTTTTCATATTTAAAAAGAATGTTTTTCCCTACTGACAAAACAACGAAGTTTTTCGGATGTCCATGTGTGGCTCTAAGATATATCTTGATTCTTTTTAATGCAGAAAAACTTCTTTCGGCAGTTGCAGTTGTTGATGGAAAGCTTAATATGTGGTCTGCTAATTTGTACACCTCACGAAACATTATGTACAATTTATTCAACTTTATCTAATAAGTAATATCTCTTACTGATTTCTTTTTGTATTCATCAAGAGAATAAAACACCTTCAGTTCATTTTTTTAGTCGAGCTGTATCAAACTTTGAAGCATAGAGTTATTTAAATTCTGACAGTAGATGTTCAAGGGAAGCTTTCACAAATTTATCAAAACACTTCGATTCCAACAAAGCCACGAATTTAAGATATAATTTCTCTGATTTTAATTCATTGACACTTCACAAAAACTGAAACAACTCTCGCGTAACAACTCTCGAGAAACACTCTCATGGGCGGGAGTATGCGAGTGGCTGAGATAGTCTGTCTTCGCTATTCTGAGCGAACCGTTTCCCAAAGCAATGACCATTCCCCTCTAGCAGCTGATTCATGTTGTCATGGAAACGCTAGCAGGCGACAGTGCGGAAGGTTTTCGTATTAGAACTGCGAAGACTCTGGAAGAGCTGCTTCTGTTATGCCGTTGGTTTTCGTTCTCCAGACTGAGCCAAAGAAGCGAATCCGCACGCGGTTTTTTTTACCCGCAGCGAAAGCATCGACATATTTTAATACCGTTGATAATTGACTTTTATTTGTGTATATTTAATTCAGTTTTATTTGTGCATTCTCTGGACTTCGCAGCTAGCTTAGCTAGCCTCGAATATACGCCACTGGTATGTATGTATGTACACTGAAGAGCAATTGAATTAGAGACAGCTGTCGTTATGCAAATGTGGCGCTGTGGGCAGCCCTGTAAACGTAAACGACATGACGTATGCAGCGATCCGACAATATAAGGAGTGATGCAACGGGAATCAGTAAGAGTTGGACGCAGTACGGGTAAGACGAAGGATCTAAGCGCATTTGATCGTGGGCAAATTGTCGGGGCCCGACGAATGGGTCACTCCATCTCGGAAGTCGTGGAGGCACTGAGATTTTCACGAGCCACTGTGTCACGGGTGCACCGTGAGTACATCGAATCCGGTAAAACCATCCCTGCAAGGGCCAATTGCCGTGGACAACAGCGTGTGCATGAGCGGTGTCATCGTCGGCTAGCTCGCATTGTAACAGCGGATAGATGGGCCACAGTGCAAGAAATTACTCTGCAATTTAACGCTGGTGCACAAAAACGTGTAAACAGCATCAACATCCAGAACCATCTTCTCGCTATGGGGTACAGAAGCCATCGTCCCACGAGGGTACCGCTGCTGACCGCACATCACAGGGTGCAAAGATTAGTGTGGGCGCGGGAACATCGCCACTGGACCCTTGACATGTGGGAAAATGCTGCCTGGACTGATGAGTCGAGATCCACGTTGGTACATGCGGATGGCAGGATACGAGTACGCAAACCACATGAAGCGATGGATCCTTCTTGCCAGCAGGGTACTGTTCAAGCTGGTCGGGGCGGCATTCTCGTCTGGGGACTGTTTACGTGGACTGAAATGGGACCTCTGGTAGGTGTGACGTCGTCCCTCACAGGTCAACGTTACCGGGATATCCTGGACGACCATTTGCTCCTGTTTGTGCATCTTCAACATCCCACTGGGGACCTCATCCTGCTACAGACAATGCACCGTGCCATCGCTCCCGAATTGTATCCGAATGGTTGGATGAACACTCCACCGACGTGACCTCGCTTCCTTGGTCAGCTAGGTCACCTGACTTCAATCCGATCGAGCACATCTGGAATGCCATCGAGAGAGATGTTCGAGTCTCTGACACCCCTCCATCAAATCTTCGTGAGCTGTGGGAGCTTGCGCAGGGGTCGTGGATCCGTATGGCTTCCCAACGCTTCCGGTGTCTTGTCGAGTCCATGCCGAGACGAATCGCCGCCGTCATCAGGGCGAAAGGTGGTGCTACAGGTTACTAGACAGGCATCTCTAATTCAATTGCTCTTCAGTGTATGTATGCATGTATGTGTATGTCCAGGTGGAGGGAGTGAGGATTGCACGAATTTCTTTGTAGCTGGTAATGAAAAGCATTAAAAGTTCGTTCCTTCAGTGTTTCGTCAAGAAAAAGTTGCTATCAAGCTAGCCCCACCAAAAATAATGCTCGCCCACCTGTCGCCCATCCTGATTATGAAGTCTAGCGACGTCCTTGGCACAAGCAGTAAATATACCTACGCAGCACAACTCGTTTTTGATAACTACCACCAGTGGTATATGGTACACGTTGAAAGATATGTATTCAATACTAATGTTTCGCTAGACATAATATTGTAGTTTGCTGCCGATATTTCGGTAAACATAAATTCAGCAATCGATATTAAAAAAAAGAATAACTAAGCGAGACGTAGTTTAAAAAGTAAAATTAGAATAATTGAAAAAAAGAAATTCGATCCCTCGGTTTCTCTCTTCCTCTCGCATTTTCTTTCTTTTCCTCTTTTTTTGTTAGGGTGCGAGCGCGGGGCCCTGTGCGACCGCCCCTGTCGCACACCCCCAAATGCGGCTCTGTCAAGAACACCGTGACTGGACACTGAAAGACTGGAAAAAAGTCATGTGATCCGACAAGTCGCGGTACACCTTGCCCTGTATCAACGGTAGGCAGAGAGTTTGGCCGGAGTTCCATGAAGTAAATGGACTCAGGTTGCCTTGTAAACACAACTCAAGTTTCTGGAAGTGGTGTAATGGTGTGGGGCATGTCCTGTTGGTAGGGAACGGGTCCCCTGCTATTGCTGGAATGTCGAGTGTTCCCCACAGATTATCTGAACATTGTTGCTGATCAAGTCCATCCTGCAATGTTGACTTTTTATCCAACAGGTGACGGCTGTTCCATGGACGACAGCACTACAGTTCATCCCACAAGATGTGTTTAATAGTGGTTCAGCGGGTATGACAGCGATTTTCACCATCTTCTTTGGCCACCACAAAGCCCAGATTTAAACCCCATGGAGAATGCATGGGACATGTTATAAAAACAGATCCGGGAGCAAAGTCCTCTTCCGTCAAATCTGGGCCGGTTAAAGGGATTTCTTGTGAATGCCTGGTATGCTGTAGACGAAGATGCATTCCAACACCTTGTGAAAACTATGCCAAACTGCCTACGTGCAGCAATTAGGGCAAGTTATGGTTCTAAAACAGTTTATCATGGTTAGAAATTATATCCAAATTGTTGAAGAGTACTGTAGTGTTGTGAATAGTGACAATTGTATGAATAGTAACCGGAAAATTTTTCGAAAACAAGAAGGGTTAATAAACTGTCTTACGGAACAACCGCATCATCGCGCCTCTAAGTCCAACTTTAACAATTGAAATATTTCGTGGAAAATAATGTCAGAATTGCAAGAAAATGAAAAAAAAATCGTATATAAAGTATAACTAAAGCGCTTCCGTCTTTCTTAGTACTTAGTACAGAAACTTACTTCATTGGGGTAAAGAATTTTGTCGAATCACGATGCAAAATTGAAAGTCGTCATGTTAAAAAAAAATTCGTAAAACTCAATACCTACGGTGTAATAAATCCGTTTATGGGTGTTATAACGAAGTAAATTTCTCCGTCATTTTTATCCGCGCCGGGGTTCGAACCCGGGTCCACTCATTCCGGAATAAGTTGCTCTACCAATTAAGCTACGCGGACATTGATTCTAATTGCTATCTGCCTTTATGTCGTGTGCGTCCTTCTGGCAGGTATGTCACATCTCCTGGTACGTTACATCATCTCCCCCTTATTTTTCTTTTTTTTTCTTTCGAAGTGCTGCTCATATTTTTCCTATCTCGCGGTGTGGAAATAATATCACACCAATGCGAGATTTTGAACGGTCGGGTCATCCGGATAGTTCGGGCGCCATTATAACGAAGTAAATTTCTCCGTCATTTTTATCCGCGCCGGGGTTCGAACCCGGGTCCACTCATTCCGGAATAAGTTGCTCTACCAATTAAGCTACGCGGACATTGATTCTAATTGCTATCTGCCTTTATGTCGTGTGCGTCCTTCTGGCAGGTACGTCACATCTCCTGGTACGTTACAGTGTGTAATTCCTTTACTGGTCCAAGTAAGATCAAATCACTGAATTGGAGAAAACCTCTCGGAACTAAATTAAATATTTGTGATTCATATTTCATGCACCCGAAACAAACCCTGAACACCAAACTTTTTCATGAGATTCGGTAAGAATGTTGTTGAAACATGGAAATTATTTGATTAATTTCCGTGTAGACATGGGAGCGGCGCAGTCGGTGTCTCTTGGCGCGGTTCCAGATCCGTTTTAGTTGCAGGTGTGTACTTTTCTTACTCCACAAAACAGACGGTTAAAAAAAAAACAGCAGAAGACGAGGTGCGAAAACAGCTTATGATTGCCTTTATTCATGAAAGGAAAAAAATCTTGAATCAGAAAATAATCCTTTTGGACGAAGGAGATGGCGAAATCTCTACGATTAGAAAAACAAAAACAATAAAAGAACTGCGCTTGGTGTGACATTCCCGAGCTTGGAAAAGTGCGACGTCAAATGAAAACAACGCAGCAACAGCTGTTTCGGTAGCTTTCTGTACCATATTCTGCAAGAAGTCATCAGAGCAAATATAGATTTTTTTTTATTGGAGGTTTATTTTTTTATTGGTCGCAGGTAACACATGCAACATGAAATCATACATTGGTCATGGTTAGCACATACAGCTCGAATTCAGTATTGTGAATCACAGGGTACGAATATTATGCAATATATTGAAATCATCAAAGTACAGATCGAACATGTGATACAGTATGCCAGATTTCCTGCCGCCCTGGTGGCGCAGTGGTCTAAGCGATGGCCTCTGATCATTCGTCCGAACGGGGTCCGGGTTCGAATCCCGGTGAGGCATGGATGTTGTGTTTGTCTTACGGCACTGGCTCTCTCCCTTCCCTGGAACCAGTGACCCTAAATTAGAAACGGGCGACTGCTTATAGCCCATTGAGTTGCTCACGGTGGTCGTTAAACCTCCAATCAAAAAAAAAAAAAAAATGCCAGATTTCCAAATAACAGAGGCAGCCAGCGCCGAAAGACAAACACAGACATTCATGCTTTACCAGGGATTCGAATCCAGACCCTCCGTCGGGCGAAGGATCAGAAGCTGTCGCTTAGACCACTGCGCCACCGGGGTGGCCATGGATTATTAACAGTGATAGCCACTTACGAGGGGCAATAGGGAAAGGAAGTTACCGTGGTGTTAAACTACTTTTCCCATGGCATTACTGATCGAAAATAAGCTGTTTCGGTAGCTTTTAAAACCCATAGTCTGCAAGAAATCATCAGAGCAAAGATGGGTTTTGACAGTAATATCCACTAACGAGAGGCACTATAGAGAAAGGAAGTTACCGTGGTGTTAAACTACTTTTCCCATGGCATTACTGATCAAAAATAAGCTGTTTCGGTAGCTTTTAAAACCCATTGTCTGCAAGAAATCATCAGAGCAAATAAGGATTTTGACAGTGATATCCACTAACGAGGGACAATAGGGAAAGGAAGTTACCGTTGAGTTAAACTACTTTTTCCATGACTACGGATCGAAAATAAACTGTTTCGGTAGCTTTTAAAACCCATAGTCTGCAAGAAATCATCAGAGCAAAGATGGATTTTGACAGTGATATCCACTTACGAGTGGCTATAAGGAAAGATAGTTTACCATGGTGTGACGCGCCTGCACCGCAGGATGCACATGAGATAAAGGCAGGTAACAGTGCAAGCACATGTCTGTATAGCTCAGTTGGGGGAGCGACTTACTCCGGAGTGAGGGGATTTACTCCGGAGTGTTCCGGAATGAAGAAAGTCCATCTGTTGCTCCAGCAGACCGATGGCGGCGCTAGGAACGCGACATACGTCACGTAGCGCGCTGCGGGTTATAAAAAGAGAAGTCAGAGCAGCAGAATAGAGCAGGTGTTGGGCGTTTCGGAGGTGCTATAGTGCTGTATTCTAAATGAATATGGTTCTGCGAGCCCATATTGGTGATATTATGCAGCGCATAATCATCGGTCGACTCGAGGCTGGCGAAACCCAGATGGCAGGGCCCGTAAAGCTGCATGTCCACAAAATGTCACTTCTGGACTCTGGCGCCGGTTCCAACAGGTTGAAAATGTGTCTCGACGCTTCAGCACAGGACATCCGAGATTTACATCGCCACAACAAGACCGTCTTTTTTTACTAACTGCCAGACAGCACAGACAGAGTACAGCAGAAAACCTTGCCAGAGTCCTTTCAACTGACACAAGAACTACTTTTGCAAGGCAGGCATACCGTGTACAGACGGCTAAGTGAGTAGTACGGCCTGTATAGCCGCAGACCTTCCAGATGTATCCTGTTAACTGCTGCACGTCCAAGAGCCCATCTAGCCTGGTGCAGAGAACATCGTGCTTGAACAGCAGACCGATGGGCTGTATTTTCTTTACTGACGGATACAGGTTTGGTCTGCGCAATGATTCACGCCGTTTCATCTGGAGAGCACTTGGTACTCGGTACAACACCTCCAACATCCTTGAACATTTGCGTTTTGGCGGCTGAGGGATTCTAGTGTTGGGCGGAATAATGTTGGATTCACGTACAACCCTCCATGTGTTCCAAAGAGGAACCGTGACAGGCCAGACGTACCGCGATGTTATTCTTCAACAATATGTCCGGCTATACAGGGTGGTGGACTTGAATTCGTGTTTAGGGATGAACACCCACTTTCTCATCGAGCATCCATAGTGGAGGACAGTGGCGTCGCGTGCCCATTTAGGTTGGGTGTGCGCTGTTATGGGAAAAAACACGCAAAAATTTCATTATGTATCCCGAGCTGCAAAATTCGCGCATTGGTTTTGAACTTACGAAAAGCATTTCTTTTTATTTAGCTGTCGTCTAATAACTTACGGTAAAGAAATTTACGTACACGCCATTGTAAGGAAAATATGAATTTCCTGTGCAATTACTAGGGTGATGAACTAATTTTCGGTGTCTTTTTCTTTATATATAAGTGTTAAATATAGCATGAAGCTTACTTTCTTTAACCCGCTTTTCACAGTCTGCAAAATCTCTGGCAAAAAAAGGAACATTTAGTACATCGTCAACCTAAATGGATGTCAAAATTCATTTGTATCTGTGCTCATAAACACATGGATTCACACAACGACGAAAAGATAGAAAACGCGTATCAGACGTTGAAGTGTGTTTAAGACTCCACGCTATTCCAAACGCAAACCAGTATGACCAGTGGTGCTTTTTTAAGCGCGCACACCCTGGGAATTTATACCTCTGCGTTGGATCCACGAGGAAATAAAAACATGACCTGTAGCGCCATCTGGAGAGCTTTGAATTGCAGTTGCTTTGACGACTTGGGGTGTCCGCTGTTAAAATATCACTCCTGCAGCTGCAAATATTATTTACTACGTTTTGTTTACTGCACGAAGCAACGAACCTACTCCTCTTCACGAAAATATTGCACAAGGGAATTAAGTATAGCGGACAAACTTCAGGAAGTGTTACTGGAAATACATAAAAAAAAAGAACAGTATAACAGCAATTGGCTGCTCCGTGAGACTCAAGCGGTGCTTATTTTGGGTAGCACACCTTGAGAGTTCCGCTGGTACGATTGAGACCACGGGGAAATAAGAACGTGACCTGCAGCACCGTCTGGGAGCGCTCGTACCACAGCTGCTTTATGGTCGTCGGATGTGCAGACGCAGAACAGCACACCCCAGGATTCTGGCTCGAAAGCGATATGCTTACTGAACGAACCTTTTCTTATTAATGGAAACATTATGTGGGAAAATTAATTTTAACCTCCGCTAGAAGCCTTAGGACGAACTATGGCGGATTTTATTAGAAACAAATCCGAAAAAATAATATCGATAGTATAGGTTAAATTGCGACTCTGTGTGGGTGGGCGCTGCACACCTAGCACACCCCGAATATTCGCCCCTGGTGGAGGAATACCAAGAAAGGGAGGATATCGCCCGCTTACAGTGGCCAGCTCGTTCTCCCGATTTAAATCCCATTGAGCATGCATGGGACACACTCGAGAGACGTATTGCAGGATGTCATCCGCGTGCTAGAACTCTTCTGGAACTTCGGACAGCATTGGTGCAAGAATGGGACTCCGTACCTCAAGCACAGTTTGGTGCTGAGTTTGCCCAGACGCTGTACTGCATGTGTCGCTGTGGCAGACCAACATACAGCAAGCAGTTACCACAGCCTTTACTACTGGACTATATTATCCAAACTAGGATGGTGTTAAACTTCTTGAGTCAGCTATTAATTGACAATCGTTATTGCTGTCTGAGACTCTATTCATTTCCCGTTTCGGAAACCAATGTTGTAATGATGATTTCCCTGCCTTTTTGAATCCTATTTGGAGGGACTTAATTCGGTCTCGACCTATGACGTCAATCTTCAGAAAGCTTGAGAGGTGAGTACTTTTGCAATCTGACAATCCCGTAAGGGACCCATGGGGTATTGGGAATGTTTATGACTATATAACTTTCTGTTTGCTTCTGTACTTTTCGCAAACTGTTAGGCCTGGTGATGTGGCCAAGGTGACCTACAAGAGATTTCGCCGTTTAACGTTTTTTAACCACTTAGAGTGTAAATAAATTCATTTTTAGTTTACTTCTGAAGTAGGGCTTGAAATGATTTTTGAATCGTGCTTCAACAGTATAATTGGTTAGTACATGTGTTTATCGCATTAGCACGAAAACTTAGTTATTATGATACAGCATATTGGACACTTTATTCACCGTAAAATATTTGTCCTCTACACGAGATGTGCGTCGTAAATTAGCAAATTAGCTGCAGGGAGCTGCTTTTCTTTATTTATAAATTAGCAAATTAGCTGCAGGGAGCTGTTTTCCTTTATTTATAAATTAGCTGCAGGGAGCTGCTTTTCTTTATTTATAAATTAGCTGCAGGGAGCTGCTTTTCTTTATTTATAAATTAGCAAATTAGCTGCAGTGAGCTGCTTTTCTTTATTTATAAATTAGCTGCAGTGAGCTGCTTTTCTTTATTTATAAGTTAGCTGCAGGGAGCTGCTTTTCTTTATTTATAAATTAGCAAATTAGCTGCAGGGAGCTGCTTTTCTTGATTTATAAATTAGCAAATTAGCTGCAGGGAGCTGCTTTTCTTTATTTATAAATTAGCTGCAGGGAGCTGCTTTTCTTTATTTATAAATTAGCTGCAGGGAGCTGCTTTTCTTTATTTATAAATTAGCAAATTAGCCGCAGGGAGCTGCTTTTCTTTATTTATGAATTAGCAAATTCGCTGCAGGGAGCTGCTTTTCTTTATTTATGAATTAGCAAATTCGCTGCAGGGAGCTGCTTTTCTCTATTTATAAATTAGCAAATTAGCTGCAGGGAGCTGCTTTTCTTTATTTATAAATTAGCTGCAGGAGCTGCTTTTCTTTATTTATAAATTAACTGCAGGGAGCTGCTTTTCTTTATTTATAAATTAGCTGCAGGGAGCTGCTTTTCTTTATTTATAAGTTAGCTGCAGGGAGCTGCTTTTCTTTACTTATAAATTAGCAAGTTAGCTGCAGGGAGCTGCTTTTCTTTATTTATAAATTAGCAAATTAGCTCCAGGGAGCTGCTTTTCTTTATTTTGACCATATTGCGGCTCCTGTAGTGTGCTTTTTTCTTTCTGAATTTTCGCTTAGTTCACTATGCTCCATATCTAGAACATTTGGTTGGAGCCCTAAGAGTGGAAGAGTCTAAACTGACATTATCCTTAATTTTTGAGCAAGATGTAAAAAGCACGTACTTTTTCTTTAAAAGACGTGCTACCAATCTACCAAATTGTGAAATGCCTACCATGATTTTCGGATGAGTATGACTGTACAATTGCAAATAAACAGTCTCTTTCCTTATACAACTGCCGTTCCATTAAAACTGAGAGTAAAATCACACAAAATGAAGAAATATAGGTACAGCAAAATATATATTACTATTTCTCAAAGCATCTTCCTTCAGATGATATGCAACGTTCCCATCGTTCAGTCCACTTTTCAAAGCATGTGGCGATGGCGTTTTGTGGAAGCTGCTTTAGCAACCCCTGTAAGGCTTGAATAACGTCAGCATCTGTGTTGAATTTTGCGACACGGTACTTCTCCCTCATTGTTGTAAATAACCAGAAATCGCACGAGGCGAGGTCAGGACTGTAGGCAGGCTGTGGCATGATTTCAATACTGCATTTCGTAAGGAACTGTTAACCACAAGCAGCCACATGTGGGGGGGCGTTATCATAGTGTAGGGTACACTTGCCCACCAGTTCCGGTCGCTTAATCGATATGTGTCGTCGCAGACGCTTCAAGACTGAAATGTAATACTCGGCACTGACAGTAATTTGTGGTGGAATGGCATGTTGGTAGACTACACCTTTATGATAAAAAAATTATCATCATCACCTTCCCAGCTGATTTGGTTTGGCAGATTTTTTCGGAGGAGGCGAACCTGTGTTTCCAGAACTCGTTGCGCGCTTCGTGACGGGGTCGAAATAGTGAGCCCATATTTCATCGGCAGTTATTACTGCGTTTAGAAAGTTTGGATCCTTTGCAATCATTTGTTTCCACGCATGACACACCTGAAATGTGGCTAACAATTGTTATCTCCTTAGGTGATAAGGTACTCATATAGAACCCACACGACGCAGCAGTAATTTGTCGCGTAGAATGCGGAATGTCAACGTTTTGAAATATTAGTTGACGGCGTTATGTCTTCACACGTCAATCGTCGATCTTATTGCAGGATTGCCCAAACAGTGTTAGCAATACTCTCCGTAACAACATTTTCAGGTCGACCAGGCCTAGGAGCGAGTTCTTCCCTTTTTTCCTTTTTTGAAATCATGGTGCCATCTAAAAATCGTTGACTCACCCAAACATTTATCTATGCAAGCTTTTTTATTAAATCAACTGTTTCTGGAGCCGCGTTACCCAAACGATAGCAAAATTTTATCGCACAACGCATTTCATAACTCTAAATTACTCACCTCCATACCTGTATGGCGAAATGCAGACGTACCTTAAACAGCTGAGCAATAACAAAACCAGAATCGTCTGCCACGGCTAACAACTGTTGCCATAGATACTTCCTTAATTCAGTTAGTCGTTTGGGTGATTATTTTTCTCCTTCGCATTGTTGCCATCTCAAAAAGGCCGCCCCGGTGGCGCAGTGGTCTAAGCGATGACCTCTGATCATTCGTCCGAGATGGGTCCGGGTTCGAATCCCGGTGAGGCATGGATGTTGTGTTTGTCTTTCGGCACTGGCTGGCTCCCTTCCCTGGAACCAGTGACCCTAAATTAGGCACGGGCAACTGCTTATAGCCCATTGAAGTTGCTCACGGTAGTCGTTAAACCTCTAATTAAAAAGAATTACTCTCAATTTTTATGGAACAGCGTTTGTAGATTCACTTTTTTTTTAATTCTTAGTATGTCTTTTCGCTGTTATTAACGAGATACGCGGCGAGTGTCCTCAGCCTGCTTGTAAATACCCCCAAAAGTATTAAAAGCATACGTAGATGAAAAAGCATGGGCTTACGTACGGACACTCTTAATCAAACACTGTGGATGTCCTTCTCCAGCCCTTTCACCGAAAGCTCAGTAAAGATATCACTTGTCTTTCCGCTTAAAGTGATGCCTGCAGTGTTGTGGACCATTGTATTACACGCTGAAACCGTCGGAATCAAGTTACTGCTATTATACTTGTTTGTTCTTCTTTTAAACTGAAAAATCGAAAAAAATACACTAGTGAACATCGAGTGGGTATACAAAAAAGAGGCAACGCAATATTTTAACCGCAAGGAGGAAATTTTTTCACGAAGATATTCCGGGTTTGGCAATTTAAAAGAGTTAAATTAATTTTTCAAGTTGGTCGAGAAAAGATATCGCTACCTTAACTAGGCGTTGTTCTTTCCCAACCTTCTGCTGTTAGGAATGAGAAGCAGCGTTTTTTCCAGTTCCTCTACCTTGGGCGAGCCCTCTCCGTGTACGCAACAGACGCCCTTGTCTATTTCAATGTCACTCACTTTCAATGGAGATTCCGGAAAGTGATATGGAAATTCAGTGCAGACGGTGATCTCTTTCTCTCCTTCTTTTGAGACTAGTTCCGTAAACCAAATATGGGAAATCCTGATTTACGAGAGTTCCGCCGCTATGACGTAATATCGCCATCTATTTTTTATGGCGTAAAATATCACCACTGAAGCTTTGAATGTATCCTCTATGTAATAAAAGTACGAGGGTTGTACCGAAAGTAACGCAAAAAGTGGGCATAACTTTTTTATTCACTGACAGATTTGCACATGTTGTTGTTGTTTTTTTATTGAAGGTTTAACGACCACCGTGAGCAACTCAATGGGCTATAAGCAGTCGCCCGTCCCTAATTTAGGGTCACTGGTTCCAGGGAAGGGAGAGAGCCAGCGCCGTAAGGCAAACACAACATCCATGCCTCACCGGGATTCGAACCCGGACACCTTTTGGACGAATGATCAGAGGCCATCGCTTAGACCACTGCGCCACCGGGGCCGGCTTGCACATGTTGGTAGAGTAACTCTCTCTATACAGGGCACTGGCGCCAACTACGGGGGTGCTCAGAGGCTTGAGCACCCCTTGAAATCATTTGGGTGGGGGTGCTCCGCACTCCTCCGAATTTTTGTTATATGAACTGGATTCATACTTAAATATTTAGTTCCACTTTACATAAAATTAAATAAGATAATCGGAATGTAGCGCAAATATTGGGTTATCTATGAAAAAAAATCAATATCTTCAAAAAATCGTGTTTTAACTACCGATACCGAATAAACACTTAAGAAATAAGACAGCCGAGCAAGCGAGGAATCGGAGGTGTGAGTTGTGGTTTGTACCGCAGCTCACCATGCACGCAAAGAGCTTCGGTAGGGTCATAAAGCCATAAATGGCAGAGCGGGACTGGAGCAATGAATGATCGTCCGAGAGCGGAAGGCACAGCGAAACTGCCATAGGTTGGGGGTGACGCGGAATTATACCACTCTTGTATTCCCTACTGGGAGGGGGAGTAACAAAGCTGAGTAGCCATTTCCTCTTATTTGGGAAGAAGAAATAGCTATTGGCGACGCCGCGGATGGCTTAGTAGTTAGCGAATCAGACTATCGATGCAGGGTCCCTAGGTTCGAACCTGGGCTGACCTTTCAGAGATGGTGTGATTTACTAACAATCGCTGAATATCCGCCGTGCATCGGACGAGCACGTTAAGTGACGGCTCCCAGGCTGGACCCACTGGTTAAATGGGTATCCTTTCCTATGCCCCCCCCCCATGAAATTCTCTCAACCCTCTATGTGCAACATCGTACTTGTACGGTGGCACCATTTACTGTACTCTAATGTCACTACAAACTGTTCTGTCAAAGTCGATAGACTTGCTCTCATTCCTTCCGTTCCTATGTCCTGCCCAAAAGGCGATCTCGCTGTAGGTGGCTGGGACCTAAACTCTACTCACTGTGGACGGAAGTCCTACAAGAAAATGACAAATATTGTGTGTTAATCAAGCTGTTGGCGACGGTTTTCGATCCTGAGTCGGAAACACCAGTTTCAATTTAATGTTGGGTTTCTTTGCTGCAATCTGTTTTTGCTAAATAGTTAAAGTGGCCGACATTTTCGTTAATGGGAATGGGATCAGAGTGAGATCTTTACTTTGAGGCTTATGTTTGAATGGATGTGAGGAAGAATATTTTTCAGAAGAGGAGGCAGTGAGTTGGGTCTAAAGTGTCCTACGATCTTCCCGGGTCCTGTGTTGTAGGGGCTATGGGGAAGGGAGCCTATGGGGATATTTTAATGAAAACAGAGGGCCAGGCATTGACGGGCCTTGAAAGTAACAAAGTAGTGAACGTTCAGAAGCCAGCAGAAAGAACGCTCTAGCTCCGCCCTATTTCTTTGCCAGGCATGCTAAGTAAAGGCACTGATGGTGATAATACGATTGGTATGTAGTTTTTTTGTGTACGTCACTTGTCTATTCTATTCGGTTCTTTATTTTTCAGTTCTTAGTTCTTAATTTGGAGAGATGTTTCTTTTTTAAGCATTATTCTGATTACCGATCTACGGTTACAATGGAGAAATTCCCTATTCGATTAAAAGCACCGCAACATCATTCCGAAGACAGAGATAACAAACTTACCAGTTCTTCTTCTGCGTCTGCTGTCGCTTCAAGCAGAAAGAGTGTTATTTCCCATAAAATTTCAGACAAAAAATGTGTGAGGTCGTTCCAAGAAAAATGGAAATCTTATCCTTGGATCAAATATGAAACCGGCAAAGTGTATTGTTCTGTATGCAAAACTGCAGCTGATTTGAAAGTTCCACTTCCTGTGTTGATAGTCAACGATCGCGGTGCATTCGAAGCTTTTGTGTGCAACGGATTTTGCTCCTGGCATAAAGCTCTTGAAAGATTCAAAACTCACGAAAAGAGCGCATTGCACTGAACTGCGGTCTCAGCATGTTCATCGGTGGGCAAAGGCATAAATATATGCGCGAGTCTTTCTGATGCTAAACTGAAAGATATGAAAGATGCAAGACAAGCGCTTTTGAAAATAATTTCTTCAGTTTTGTTTCTAACCCAGCAAAGTTTGACATTACGTGAACATAATGATGAGAACTCCAACATCCGACAAATACTTGCCCTTCGCGCAAATGATGTTCCTGAGCTAAAAACGTGGCTTCAACGCACTAACTACAAATGGATACCGCATGAAATGATAAATGAAATCCTCTCTTTAATATCAAAGAACGTACAAGTAAAACTTGTGTCAACAATTAAAAGTGCCATTTTTTACGCAATCATCATGGATGAGACAACTGATATTTCTTCAGTGGAGCAAGCATCTATATGTTTCAGAATTGTGGATGATTATCTTGAAATGCAGGAAATTTTCATGAGTTTCTATGAAACTCCGTTCACAGATGGTGAAAGTCTATTTTGTATCGTAAAAGATGTACTTTGTCGATTCGGAATGGACATCAGGAATTATCGTGGACAGTGCTACGATGGAGCTTCCAATGTGAGCGGCCATTTGTCAGGACTGCAATCAAGAATAATTAACGTCGAGCCTAGAGCAACTTTTGTTCATTGTTTGGCGCATGCATTAAACTTGGTTGTGCAAGATACAATGGTAAATATATGCATAATACGAGTTTTTTTTTTGTCTTTGGCCCGTAATTTAGTTTCTTTTGTTAAGGGCTCTCCAAAACGACTAACGGTATTCAAGATGCAGAAGACAATGTTTATTTGCGCCCTTTCTGCCCAACAAGGTGGTGCGTTAGAATTATATTCCTCAAAAAATTAGAATGTAACCGCGGCACTATTTTGGCATTTATGAAAGAAATCTCTACTGAAGCCAGTGACGCAGGGGCAAAAGCTAGTGGGTTCCTGAGGAAATTGCAAAATTTCGAGTTTCTGTTTTTGATAAAGATGCTGATTTTTATTTTTGACCCCGTTGAAGTACTTAATACAACGATGCAAAAAAAAAAAAAAAAAATCACTCAACTTTCAGGAAGCAAATTCAAATATAAAAACCTTAGCCACTTCTCTCCAGATGCAGAGAACCAACGACAGCTTTGACTGTTTGTGGAAAGAAAGCTTCAAAACTGAACTTAGACAAACCTAATCTTCACCATCAACTACGCCGAAAAATTCCACGACGCTTTGGCACTAGAAATGAACCTCATGAATTTAAATCACCCAAAGCGAAATACTGGCAGATATTTTATGAAGCAATAGATAGCGTCACTAATTCCTTAAAAAGTAGATTTAAAGAAAAAGTAATGAATCGCCTTTCAAAATTGGAACAGTTTGTAATTGGCGAAGGCCGAAGAGGGCAGCGCAAAAGATATTGCACTATTCTATGGTGCAGATTTTGATGAGCAAAAACTTTTGCTGCACCGTATTATGTTTTTGGACGTTGCAAGAGCAGAAAACTGTGCTGTAAAAAATACCGCGGAAGCTGTACAATTCCTGCGCAGCACAGAACGCGCTTCCCTTCGAGTACTGATGTCCGAATTCGTTAGACTTCTTAAAATAATGCTAATTATACCTGTAATATTGTGCACAACAAAGAGATCGTTCTCTGCTCTCCATCGCTTGATATTTAAGATCTACAGTTACCCAAAAGCGATTAAACGACATGGCTATTTTCATGTTCATAAAGAACTAACTTTTGACTTGGATATAAATTTGACTGCTAATGACTTTATCCAAAGAACACCCATCAGGCAAAACACTTTTTTTGCCACGGAGAAGTAAAGAAAGTTTAAAGCTTTTTCATTTGAAATATACATGTACAACAGGATTCCATACTTGTATAACTTCATCCTCTGTAAGTCTTTACATAGCACTGCGTCTTAAATACTTATTAAATGAAATTATGTGCCAATTTTCTAAGTCTAGCTTGTATAGTTTTTACCATAAATTTGGCTTGAGGGATTTTATATTCACTCTTAATTCAATCATTTTCTTTATAGTATTATCCACTTCTTGCGCTATTCTGATCGCAGTTTTCCGTAGGCCGCTTTAATGTGCTTGAATTTTATAATTAGCCTAGAGCATAATAGTTTGCTGGAAAGTTTCATAGATATTCTACCTTTCTATTTATGCTGTTATTATTTCTAGTTATATGGTTTCATGACGGGGTTGTTGTTTTTTTCGGAATATATCGTCGATTGGTTATATAAAAAAAAAGTTCTAGATTTTAAATACATGTTATAGAGACATAAGTTGAATTCACCCTCTTTAAACAAAGCAGAAAAAAAATGCAAAACCCAGATGTGGACAGGAAATACGAGGGATACAAACAACGGTTTCACTGCAATATACTAGTTGTAGATGTTATGTGGGGACCTATCTCTGTTAAATCGCTCTGTATTCCCATGGTGCCTAAGGTGACCAGATATTGTTACACTGATTTGAGGACAAAAGGGCGTGGCGTCCCCAAATCGGTAGTTCGTTTGGGGACATATACGTACTCAAAATAAATCTGCAAATCTTTTTGTCACAAAACTGCATTGCTTCAATAAGTGTGATATTACATATGAAAATTTATGTCTTAAAAGGATATATCTTGTAGAATGTTGGTAATTTGTATTGACAAAGTTGAATTATGATGGCGAGAACATATTAGCAAAAGTGAAATGCTTTTTTTTTTTAATTGGAGGTTTAACGAACACCGTGAGCAACTCAATGGGCTATAAGCAGTCGCCCGTCCCTAATTTAGGGTCACTGGCTCCAGGGAAGGGAGAGAGCCAGTGCCGTAAGACAAACACATCATCCATGCCTCACCGGGGTTCGAACCCGGACCCCTTACGGACGAATGATCAGAGGCCAGTGCCTTAGACCACTGCGCCACCGGGGCGGCGTGAAATGCTTTACCTTGTACATGTGCCGAATTAAAATCAAGCTGCACACCAAACTAATTGCACGGCGAATTTTTCATTTTGCCAAAGTTTTTTTTTTTTTTTGAGATACGTAGATCAATACAGTCGAAATTTGACTACGCCAGTAGTTCAGTGTCCTAGTGCTGACCACTGACCATTCGTACAAGTGGGTAACTGAGACATGGATGGTGTGTTTGTCTTACAGCACTTGCTCTCTCCCTTCCCTAGAACGAGTGTCTCCAAATTAGGGACAGGTGACTGCTTATAGTCTTTAGAGTTGCTCGCGGTGGTCGTTAAACTCTGAAAGAAGAAAAAACAAGAAAGATGACACCGAATTTTCGGGTGTAATAAAGCACGTCTTTTGAATCCGTTCTGACGCAAATTAAATTTATCAAAGCTATTCAAAGTCAATGGAATCGGTATGCAAAACAATAGATCTGGTGAAAGAAAGAAGATTTTCAATCGGGTTTCTAATCCCTCAGGTATTGCTGTAAACAGAATCGTGAACTTGCGAACTCTTAGAAGCAAAGATATCGACAAAAATAAGATGTGACTTTACGTCCCCTGGTGGGAAAACGATGCATTATTTTAGGAAGAAAGTATTCTCAAAATGTTTATCCATATAAGCGGCATCGGTTCAAGAAAAAAAAAATTAGTCGAGTTTTCAGGAGCCCAGATTTTGCTACAAATACTTCAGAAGCAGAAATTAACACTTATGTCCCCTGGTGGCCAAGCCATTCTTTACCAAACATTAGAAATTATGTGAAAAATACTTTCCATCAGGTCTTGTATGCGATACAGGGATAATTTTTCAAATCGGAGCTTTATGAGCAGAAATAACGCAGAAAACGCAATTTACCTTTGTGCGCCCTATCAGAAAGTCTATGATTTACTTGTAAATTTGGATTTTAAAGGAAAAACATTTCGCATCGGAAACACTATCCAACAAAGAAGGAATTTTTCAAATCGGACTCCTAGAAGTAGAGATATTGACAAAAAATCAGATATACTTCTACGCCCCCTGGCGTAGAAACCATGAACTATTTTAAGAAGAAAATATTTCTAAAAGGTTTGTCGACATGAGTAGTATCGGTCAACAAACGACGTTTTTTTCAATCGAGAATTTAGAAGCTCATATTTTGCTGCAAATACATCAGAAGCGAAAATTAAGATTTACGTCCCCTGGTGGCCAAACTATTTTTTTACAAAAATTAAAAATTTTGTGCAAACGATTTCCCATCAGGAGCTGTATCCTGTGCAGAAATAAATTGGACTCCTAGAAGTAGAGATATTGACAAAAATAAGATGTACATCTACGCCTCCTGGCGGAGAAACTGTGGAATATTTTAAGAAGAAAGTATTCCGAAAAGGTTTATCGATGTGAGTGGCATCAGTCCACGAAAGAATTGTTTCAATCGATATTTTAGAAGCTCAGATTTTATTGCAAATACATCAGAAGCAAAAATTAACACTTACGCCCCCTGGTGGCCAAAGTATTATTTACCAAAAATTTGAAATTATATGCAACAGATTTTCCATCAGGAGATGTATCCGCTGAAGAAAACATTTTTCAAATCGGAGTTTTAGAAGAAGAGTTATCGTGGAAAATGTAATTTACTTTTACGCCTCCTAGCGGAAAATCTATGCGCAATTTGAAAAAGTAACTATATCTAAAATACTCTTCAATATAAATGAAATCGAAATATAATTTTTTTTTCAATCGGATGTTTAGAAGCAAATACTGTATGTGGAATAAAACGTATTTTTGAATTCGACATTAGCTGGATTTACGCCCTCTAGCGGCAAAATTGTACATCGTAAAAAAAAAAAAACGAAATAAGGAATCATCATTCGCATATTTCAAGCTTCCCAATGCAAAAAGAATTTTTCAAATCGGACTAATAGTTGCAGAGATATCGTGGGTACAGACGGACGGACGGACGGACAAACCGATAACATAAGCACGTTCTTTTTTTACAAAAGACGTGCTACAAAAGCCAAAATTTCTTTTCACAAGAAGCATGTCGGAAAATGAGTACAATGAAAACTACTTTTAAGAACATTTTTCATTAGAAATCGAACGAGCTAATGAGGAAGTGTAAATTCGAGGACATTGGAGGACAAACATCAAAATTTGAGGACAATTTGCGTCTCCAAGGGCATCAGACGTTTCTTTGGACAGTAAACTAAATTCGAGGACTGTCCTCAAGAATTGGGGACTTCTGGTCAGCTTATGTATGCCAGTTCCCCGCATAACGCCAGCATTGCAATGAAACTTATGTACGTTATTTCACATTTCATTCGTATCACCTACTAGATTTTTATTTTTTTGTGAGTGCACATTTAGGGGATGCGCCTTGCGAAACTGCCAAAGAAATCGTGTTTCTATAATATTTACTTGGAGAAGTACACTATGTTGCCAACAAAAAAGTATTGGGACTGGAACATTCTGATGTTTCGTCAATGGGGAAGTGTATTCCAAGTACAATAACTTCCGAAATAATGCTTTCTTGAAAAAGTGGACTGAAGAGAAGTTGTAAAACTCGACAAAATCTGTCGGAGGCACAAAAATTTAACATCAGTTTCTTATGCAATTAAAAGATTATGTGAATATACGAAAGTTGGGGGCAATTTTCTCCAGCTGTCATGTGAATTTACTTATGACACAAGCAATCATTGAACACGAATGCTTAGACATCGAAAGAATCCACTTGCCAATGACTAAAGCGTTTCGTTCCCATTTCAACTGCATTCTGGCAAAAAAAAAAAAAAAAAAAAATTGTGCTATAAAGACCAGATATGGTTTTTTTCTTTAGCCTCCATGAGTCCATTTTTCATGAAAGCATTATTTCAGAAGTTATTGCACTTGGAGAACGCTTCCCCATTCCCATTGATAAAACACGAAGATGGCCAATACTTTTGGCAGCATAGTGTACATTCTCATAAAACTCTGGAAAATTTTCTATAATCACTCGGCATTTTTATATGAGGTACTTTCCCCCTCCGCTTTCGTTCAAAGTGTTTCTAGGTAGGTCTTTTCTCGCTCAAAGAAAAACTTTGAAGGGATTTTTTTTGTGTGTTGCTGTGATTGTTTGTTTGTTTGACATAATTTTGTTGAGGATTTTTTTCTCCCTAGCTTTACAAAACATATAAGCAGTCACCGATAGTAACACCAATCAACCCACGCAGGGGTGATACGCCAAATCGATAACCGCTTCACATAGACTGCAAGAAGCAAGATGAATGATGACGGAGTGGGGGTGGAAATTTCCAAGTTACACTTATTGATCAAAGCAAAAATATGACTGTGATATAAGTTATGCTGCGTTATACGCTAAATGCTAACAATAACAAGTAAGGAAAATAATACAGTGCAACAGGGGTGCCGACTTCACCAAATTATTGGGGGTGATGAGGTCAGACGTGGCAGGGGGACACGTCTCTTCCATTGTCAGTTCGAAAAAAAAGGGCAAGAAGATAAACTACGAGATTCGACGTATATTTTAAAATACAACTGTAATTGCTCATCAGCAAATGAACAACGCAACAGAAATATTCCTCTGCTGAATATTAATATTTTAAAAAATATAATTCAGCTTATGATTTTATAAAAATATCCGGAAAGATTTTATTTTCAAATGTTTATGAGCAAATGAGAAATTAGCGCGATTACTCAAAGAATAAGAAGTGCAAAAAATAGATAAATAAAGACGCTAGAGATTATTCGTTTCTATGTTTTATTTATTAATTTTATTTTTTGATTATTGTCTTAAACATTTACCACATATAACGAGAACATGTCAAACACAATACGAGGTGACAACCAAGTTTCTCATCAAATAAATGAGAAATGCTAAAAATGGAAAAAAAAAGAGTTATCTTATTTTGTTATTTATTATTTTTTGGCCTCATAAATCGGTCCATCTTATGAAGAATAATACAATTCTATAAAGGAAAGAAATGTTATTTTTTGCAATTAGCACAGCGTACGATAGTCTCAGTAATATGGGAAAGTAGTTTTTCTCTGTAAAAATATTTCAACTCATGCATTTCGAAAATGACATACGCACCCAAAAACAAAAACTTATTTAAACAGGGCCAAAAATACTGAGTGGGCACTGCCCCCTAATAAAATTATTGGAGAGGCAAGATTAAAACAAACGTCGTCGTGTAAAACAAACGTCGTTTTGTACTAATTAATTGATGCCCTACAACTTTGTAATTGGAAATTTTGCTCTATCGCTTTTCGTTTTCGATTTGAAATGGCTAACTTCCGCATTTCACCACTAGGGGCGCTGCTATTGGATGCATTCGATCAGGCATAGTCGCTTTACTATACCGTTATCTCACTTGCATAACTGTACCTCTCTCCGTTCGCAAGTTATTCCAGGATAAAGGGACTTTCCTATGCACCCTGTATATACAAAGGTACTACTTAACGTAGTCTCTATCACAAGCGATGCATTTGCGTCATCGTTAAACCCAACGCTCGATTCCTCTCTGAAAAAATCCAGGTGTGGACTGTTGTACCCACTTCTTCACAGCCGCTTTCACCTCGTCTGTGTCATCAAATCGTTGTCCCCGAAAACTGTTCTTCATTAGACCGAGAAGGTGGAAGTCGGAGGGCACCAGATCTGGGATGTACGGTGGATGGGGGACCACCTAATCTGCTGATCGCATGATTTGTTGCCAAAGATGTGTGTGTGGTTTCGCATTGCCATGGTGAATGTGGATTCTTTTCAGATTCTTGTTCGGTCTCTTCCTCCTCATGGCTTCTCAAAGCTTCTTGAGCGTCTCAATGTACCGCTGGATGGTCGCGGTACGGCCACGTTTCAGAAAATCAAGAAGAATGACACCCCTGTCATCCCATAAAACAGTCACCATGACTTTCTGTACAGATCGCTGGCTCTTGAACTTCTTAGGCCTTGGTGAAGAGGTGTGACGCCATTCCATGGAGTGAGTCTTCGTTTCCGGTTCGTAAAGAAACACCCACGTCTCATCACCTGTCACCAAATCGAAAAAAAAAGCGTCTTTATTAGCTTCAAATGCTTTGTCAAGAACTCAATTATTTACCTGCAATGAATAAGAAGGGTTACTATAGAGGAAGAGTTACTCTACTAACATGTGCGATTTGAACGACCTCTGTAAGTTAATAAAAAAAATATGTCCAATTTTGCATTTCTTTCGGTACAATGCTCGAATTCGTATTGTTCTTTTCGATGGCACTATTGGTGAATTACGATATTCAACTGAAGTATTGCTGTTGCTTTTGAATTTGTTCTCCGTGTATTAAACACGTTCCTCAACTTTTAGAACTACTCCATGCATCAAATTACAACGGCTGATTTGAATAATAATGACACTTTAATCATGCATGGGATTCTTCCGCAGATTTTCTGAATTCCGCTTTTTTTTTTTCTTTCATTCTTTGGGTCATCTCGAGATCGATGCAAAACTGAAGAGAAATCTTTGGAGGATTAATGGAGGGCGAGAGTCGTTTTCCATCTGGGAACGATATTTCGTTTTCCACAACTTTATAACACGGAAGTGAAACCGAGTGAAGGTTTTTTCCGTAATCGTAATTTATTTTTTCATCACGTTTTTGCTTACGTCTTGTATTGTTGTTAAATATCCTTTTATTCATAAATGTTTGTATTTGAGCATGAAACTGTGGGCAACAATTTCCGAAAACGAAAGTTAAGACTGCTTCAAAATTTCTCTATAATTTTCAGGCACGTGATTCTTCCGTGCATTCGAGGAATTCCGCCCATTTCCGTTATCATTTGGGTCATCCTCGAGATCGATGCACATTTAAACAGATTGAGAGAGGGGGTTGATGTGCTGGTCAGAGATTTGTTTTTCCGTTTGAATGCGGATTTCCGTCTTTCGAAACTTTCAAAATCTGAAGTTAGACGGAGGGAAGATTTCTACCGTAATCGTATTTTTTTTCTTTCTCACGATGTTTCTTCTACCCAGTATTGTTGTTAAATATCTTTTTATTTCGTAAATATTTGCATTTCAGCTTAAAAAAATGGGCAAAAAGCTTCCGAAAACGGAAGTCGGTAGGAACGAAGATTTCTCCCGTAGTCGTATTTTTTTTTTCTCCGCGATGTTTCCGCTCTCCAGTTTTGTTGTTAAACATTATTTCCCCTTATAAATGTGTGGATTTCAGCTTGATAAGGGACTAAAATTTTTCGAAAACGGAAGTAACTATGTTTACAAAATTTGTAAGAATGTTCAAAAGTATTCATATTCTTAAAGTTGTCTAAAATAGTAAAAGCTTTGACATCATGCATTCATGGTCCTCAGGCTGAAAGTTCTTTCAGCATGATGGATAAGATTATTGTCATCTGAGGGAATAAAAAGCGAAAGAAAAGCGAAAATGAAGAAATGGGAAGGGAATGCTATCAACAGAAAGAAAAGCGGGGAGCGGTGACACTCTGCTCATGGATTTTGAAGCAAACACAAAACCCTTGTAGGGTTTACTTAAAGAGCCGTGAGCAGGGTGTTCAAATCAAATCCATAATTCGTTCCCGAACTGTTCTATCTCTCCAGACTCATATCGCCAGCCGTAAACTTCTTGTACTGCCCCGGCAGCGCAGTGATCTAAGCGCTGGCTTCCGGGTTCGAATACCGATGAGGCATGGCTGCCATGTTTGTCTAACGGCAGTGGTTCTCTCCCTTTCGTGGAACCAGTGGCGCCGAATTAAGGAGAGGAGACTGCGTATATCACATCGAGTTGCTCACGGTGGTATTTTCCCCCTCCCCTCCGCGCTCCAAAGAAAAGAAAAAACAACTTCTTATGCCAAATTTGCGCTGTCCGGGCGACTGTAATGTCTTCTCAAGGTGAAATTTTACCAGCATAGATATTCACGTTGCGATTACACGGAGTTGCGATATTATTTTGAGATCCGCGCAGCATACTTTTGCGTTGCACATCGATGAGACATTACATTATGACCACCTACCTAATAAGCCGTACCCCCTTCAGCCCGCACAACAGCGCCGCCACTCGGCGAGGCATCGATTCGATGAGGTGGCAATAGGTATCCTGGCGTATCTGGTGCCATAATGTCAACAGCAGGTCCACCACTTCCCGTACATTTCGGGATGTTGGTGATTTAGCGCGAACCCGCTTTTCCAAGGTGAACCACAAATGTTCGATTGGGTTCATGTCAGGTGAATTTGGAAGCCAGGGCATTAGCTGAAAGTCACCAGCATGTTCCTCGAACCACTCCTTGACGATTCTGGCAGTGTGGCATGGCTCATTATCCTGTTGGTAATGGCCATCACCAGCAAGGAACACAGTTGCCATGAATTCCCCTCTCGCAGCTGATTCATGTTTCCATGACAACATGAATCAGCTGGTAGAGGGGAATGGGCCATTGCTCTGGGAAACGATTCGCTCAGAAAAAAGAAGAGTTAGACTATCTCAGTCACTCGCATACTCCCGCCCATAAGGGTTTTGCGAGAATTGTTTCAGTTTTTGTGAAGTGTCAATGAATTAAAATCAGCGATATTATATCTTAAATTCATGGCTTTGTTGGATTCGAACTGTTTTGATAAATTTTGCGAAAGCTTCCTATTGTCAGAACTTAAAGAACTCTATACTTCAAATTTTGACACAGCTTGACAAAAAAATTTAACTGAAGGTGTTTTATTCCCTTGATGAATACAAAAAGAAATCAGTAAGAAACATTACTTGTTACATAAAGTTTAATAAATTGAACATTGTGTTTAGTGAGGTGTACAAATTAGAAGACCTAATATTAAAGTCTCCATCAACAACTGCAACTTCCGAAAGAAATTTTTCTGCATTAAAAAGAATCAAGATATATCTTAGAGCCACACAAGGACATGTACATTCGAGTAACTTGGCTGTTTCGACAATAGAGAAAAACTTTCTCTGTAGATTTAAAAAAGTACTCGAAAGAA
The DNA here is from genome assembly GCA_039090855.1 of Macrothele yani. Lineage (NCBI taxonomy): Eukaryota > Metazoa > Arthropoda > Arachnida > Araneae > Macrothelidae > Macrothele > Macrothele yani. The sequence continues at coordinate 16,509,183 of CM077028.1, forward strand.
ACTTGTTATAAAAACGCAACACTCAAGTACACTCAAAAGGAAAGAAGAATAGAGTTCATGTACAAATAAAGTATTCAGAATAAAAATGGAGTTCATATACAAATAAGTGGTCAAATCCCAATCCTCATAATTATTTGGTATCATGTTAGCAATAGCATGTACCTAAAATTTAGAAAAAAAGTTAATTCTGTTACTTAACAACTAAAAATAAACTTCGCAATTTAAAAAAAAAAAACAGTTCTGGGGGGAGGGGGTCTCGGACCCTAGTTACGCCACTGTTTCCGTTTCTTCCAACTTCAGTATTTCGACAGATTTTCCGTAGTCAGTAACTCCGTTTGTTTCAGAAAAGTCAGTTTCAAGTTTTTCCGTATTTTTCGCAAAATCATCGGTTTCAACTTTTTCTAGAGATTCTTCTTGCCTAGCATACGATGTTAACGCATCCTTTCCTTTTGCCCATGGTGGGGTTCGAACCGAGTTTGACTTAAACGGCAACCGCGCGTGCTATCGTTGAGCCAGAAAGACACGTGTCGTACAGTTTAAGGTAGCACTCGAGTCGCGCGAAGATGAAATGGTTTTTTGCTATTAATGCGGGTGAATTAGTCATTTTATTTTCTGTTCGAGCTTATTATTTTTCTGGATAGGTTCGTAATCAATTGTTTTTATGTAGGAGGACTTATTACAAATTACGTATTTTTTTCATAATGATTTTTCGAAGCAACAGGATGCTTTTGAACTTGAGATCTTTTTAAAACTGACAATGATTTTCAGTTATCTTTACGAAAAGATGAAATGTGTTGGTTTATAGTATTATTTCGCAAAACTCCTAAATGTGAAATTTGCTTTTGATAGTAATAATAGATTTTTTCTGAATGGTCTACAGGCTGATACATAGACAGATTTTTCTTATGGGTCTACAGGCTGATACACAATCACCTATACAGTAATTAAAGTACCCGATTTCTTACGGTAACACAATATACAAAGCTGGTGCCCAAAATGTAGCAGAGGGAAAGGAATATCTGGTGACGCAATAGCCACAATTTCATGTGATATGCTTTCCACAATATCTGATCTCGCTATAGAACTTCAAAATCAGATTCTCCGACAGACAATTAAAATTTAATAGTTGATCAAATCTAAGAATATTCTAGCGAATCGCTCCTATTACAAGAAATTTTCCGTCACATGTATACGGAAGAAGTGAGAACAGAATTTTCCATTAATATAAGAAAGGAGTTGCGAAAAGGTTTCTGAAAATTCAGAATTTTCCATTAACACCACTTAAAAGCGGTAATTTCACGTTACTATACAAAAGGAATTGCGGAAAGGTTTTTGAAAATTCAGAATGATCCTGGCGTACGAAAAATCCGTGAAATTCAGTTTTTTTTCATCAATTCACGGACAAGGTTGTATCAGAAATAGGCTTTGTTAATTTGCAAAAACAATCACGGAAATGGGCTCGTGAATTTCAGAATTTTTTACAGTGCGTGTGAGAACTGATTTAGAAAACAGAATGACCACATAGACTTTAGGTGAACTTTCAGTCGGGTACGGAGAACTGGCCACATTGCAATTTCAGTGCCATAAAATTGTTCTGCATGAACAAATTTCGTGTGGCTATATTCCCCACTACTTGAGCAACTGTTGTTCATATTTTTTTTTTTTTTAATATTTCATTTTCAGTAAGAAATTTAGACATTTCCATGATTTTCGGAGCTAAGACTACCGGAGAACTGGCCCCCGGAGAACTGGCCACCCGGAGAACTGTCCACAAAAATTTTAAGGGGCCGTATAAAAATTGCGTTCTGGGCTGCTCCGTTGCCACGTGTCCCCGAGATTGGTTATCTGACACACATAAAATGTCCGTAATTTCGTATTTTCTTATTTACGATATTTTTCTATAAACTATAACTAAACAAATTCTCTGCGAGTGAGCAAACCCAGGAAACTTGTCGGGTGGGGGGACTTAAAACCTAAAATATGAAATATAAAGAATTTCTGATCCGATCGGGAGATTTCCAGCCATTACAACCTACAAAGTAATCGAATTGTCTGAGGGCATCTGATGCCTCAGGAAACTAGTCCGGGGGGGGATACCAAAAGCGTAAAATATCAAGAATTTTTCTCATTTCTTTTCCGATCGGGAGATCTTCAGCATTTACAAGCTGCAACACGACAAATTTTCTCAGCGCATGTGCACTCTCTGGAAACCTGTCGGCGATGGGGGAAGGGGGTTAATACCAAAAGTGTAAAATATGAAAAATTCCTCGTCCGATCGGGAGATTTTTGGCATTTACAAGCTACAACTCGACACGTTATTTGAAGGCATGTGCCTACTCAGCAATCCTGTGTATGAAAGGTGGGCGGGGGGGATACCAAAAGTGTAAAATATGAAGAATTTCTCGTCCGATCGGCAGATATTTAGGATTTAGAAGCTTCAACGCGACTAATTTTCTGTTCTGAGCGCATGTGCCTACGCAGCAAACCCGTCCGGGGGGGGGGGGGGGGGGGGTAATTTCAAAAGTGTAAAATTTTAAGAATTTCTCGTCCGATCGGCAGGGTTTTGGCATTTTACAACTCGACACATTATTTGAGGGTATGTGCCTACCTAGCAAACCTGGGGGAGGGGCATACCTAAAGTGTAAAATATGAAGAATTTCTCGTCCGATCGGGAGATTTTCGGCATTTAGCAGCTACAACTCGACACATTATCTGAGGGCATGTGCCTACTCAGTAGACCTGTCGGGGGGGGGGGGTAGCATGTAAATGCTGAAAATCTACGGATCGCACGAGAAATTCTTCATATTTTACAGTTTTGTATTTACCCCCCCCCCCCCGACAGGTTTTCAGAGTAGGCACAAACGCTCAGAAAAGGTAATACGTCGAGTGGTAACTTGTAAATGCTGAAAATCTCCCGATCGGACGAGAAATTCTTCATATCTTACACTTTTGGTATTAACCCCCCCCCGACTGGTTTGCAGAGTAGGCACATGCCCGCACGCAGATAATGTGTCGAGTTGTAGCTTGTAAATGGTGAAAATCTTCGGATGCGTCGAGAAATGCTTTATATTTTACACTTTTGGACCCCCCCCCCCCGACAAGTTTCCTGAGTCAGCACATGCGCTCAGTGAAGACTTGTAGTTTGAAAACCCTGAAATCTTTTGTTGAAATGTGGATCATAAACATTTTTTATAAAAAAAATTACATTAATTATCGCAATTAAGAAAAGACGAAATTACGGAAACTTTATATGACTCAGATAACCAACCTCAGGGGGTCGTGGGCATGAAGCAGTCAAAAACGCAATTTTTATACGACCCCTTAAAATTTTTGTGGCCAGTTCTCCGGGTGGTCAGTTCTCCGGTGGCCACTTCTCCGGTGGCCAGTTCTCCTACACCCCTTTCAGTTAATTTGGAGGGTTCAGAATTCAAAGAATTTAACCCATAGTTAGCATGTGATTTTTAAAACAAGGAACGTGGGCATCCCAATGTAAAGCCAGATAGCAGTAAACGCTAATGTAAATCAGAGAGTGATACTGAATATCGCCTTTCACTAATGCCTTCTGTCCAGCATTTTTTATTCCTTTGAAAGTATACAATTTCTTTTGCACGAATACTTGATAAATCTCATTTTCATTCCAAATTATTATTCTTGATATATGCAATGTTTGAAATGTTCCTGTTGGGAAAGGGAAGCGTGGAAGAAAATCAGTGTGGAAGATTGAGAAAAGATCGAAAGTATAACTAGGCCTCCACGTAGGAATAATATGAGCAGTAAATCTGAAATCTCTAAAACAATTTCTGCGCAAAATCACTATTCAAAAATATGATGACAAAGTAGATTTTTCTATAAAAAAAATTTTTGAATAAATTTCACCGTGCACTTTCTCCTTCACGTACAATACATGAACCGGTTCTCCACGAAATGACATTTTATATGATCTGCAACATAGACAACCTATCCCTCTGAAACTATTCAAATTAAAGATACAAAAGAACACAATGCGAAATGCAATTTTTTCTGACTTTCCATTATCACTGCTATACTTTTGAATGCATTTTACGTAACATCATTGTTGTTGTGTGAATATGTTTCTTGTGCGCATTATAATGGTACTGTAATATAAAAGTACCACTCTTTCGTTTCAAAATGTAATCTCCGTGAATTATACATTTGCATCAATACCTTTGCACGTTTTCTCTATGCATTACACTATTGCTATCGTACTTTCGAAATTATTTTCTGTACATTAAAGGACCACTCTTTCATACTTTGAAGCATTTCTCTTGCATTATAACATCACTATTAGGCTTTTTAGCACATGAAATGAGCCTTATTGCTGCTGTTCTTATTTTTATTTTCATCATCATTAAGAACGGTTAGTTATCTTTATGTCAAGTTGTTTTATCATACAAATGAAATACTCATTTAAATAACATGCGTTTTGTAGTCAAATGCTTTTATTGTAACCTGTTCGATATATTAATATTGAACAGTTTACAATTTTTAAACACTCTGGAGTTTTAAAAAATGATAATGTTGTAATTTTAAATGTGTGTTCTATAAATGTTTCCTTTACTATTTTATCATAAAAAATATTGCTGGATCACTGGAAGATTTATTATTTATATATGAAAAGCATTTCTTTTTTTTCTTTTTTTTTTGATTGGAGGTTTAACTACCACCGTGAGCAACTCAAATGGGCTATAAGCAGTCGCCCGTCCCTAATTTAGGGTCACTAGTTCCAGGGAAGGGAGAGAGCCAGTGCCGTAAGACAAACACAACATCCATGCCTCACCGGGATTCGAACCTGGACCCCTTTCGGACGAATGGTCAGAGGCCATCGCTTAGACCACTGCGCCACTGGGGCTGCTGAAAAGCATTTCCCTTGCAATTTTGAATCCATCTTAATGAATTAAAAACTAATGCTATCGGCATTTGTTCATGCGCTCTGAATTGTGTATTTTTTTTAATTTTAGTTACTGCTTTTAGTGCATTTCGTAAATTTACTTAGCTTTTATAGTGCAAAATGGTTTCATTCAGTTGGAAGCTTTTAAGTTTTCTGTGAAAGTAATATACGAGATGTTTTTAAGTCTGTCTGCGTAAGTAGAAAACTGCGATGAAAGCGATTCTCTGAAATCGTTATCTGTGGAAAATGTAGTAAAGGTTGCTTCGGTCGTCGTTATTAACAACTGTTTACAAAAGATTAACATCGGCTGAATGAGGCTTTATTATGATGCCGAAATGTCAGAGTTTCACCGGACTGTTATCGATTCTTCCGTGACGCAAGATCTTCAGCCTACTATAAATAAATGTTCTTAGAAGATACACAGGCAGCTATTTTTGGAAATAGAATCCAGCTACTAAATATAAATATGAAAGAGTGAAAGAATGAAAATCAAAACTTCAATCCCAAATAAAAAAGAAAAGTTTATTATAACAAAAAGTGAAACAAGAAAGGTGACACCGAATTTCCTGTCGCAAGTCTGAATAATTTCCGACGCAAATAAAGTCTTTCAAAGTTATTCAACGTTAATGGAAACCTGTTAGAAAAAAATCAACTGTGTTTCTACAATCGATAAAACATCCAGAAATAGAAGCAGTTACTTATTCCCACCAGCGGCTGAAAAGTATATTCAGCACAGACAAAAAATTAATCACCCCTATCAAAACATGCCAAATAATGGGTGACGCCTTCATAATAGCATGAATGCCTTCATAATAGCATGAATCTGATGTGGTAGAGACTTCCCGAGGTTGTGGATGTATTGAACATCGATTTGCAGCCATTCGTGTGTCAGTTGGTCCCGAAGTTCCGCCAGTGTACGTGGGTGTCTATTCCGGCGTTTCACCTTCTGTTCGAAATGATCCCACACATTTTCAATAGGATTTAAATCTGAGGAATTGGTGGGCCAGTCGAGAGGTGAGACAGCGTTGCTGATTGTTCATCGTGCCACTCAGAAACAGTTTTAGCCCTGTGCACACAAAAATTGTCGTCTTGGAAGACAGGAGTGGCAATGTGATGCTACTCCTAGAGATGTAGGGTTAAAGGCAACACTTTGTCAATCAGAATGCGGAGGTACGCATACTTGTTCAAATTCATCGTCACTGCAACAAGAGGGCCCGTTTCGTGGTACGAAAAACATCCCCAAAACATCACAGAACCCCGTCCAGCTTGAACAAGACCTTCGACACAATCAGGATTAACCTTCGACACAATCAGGATTAACCTTCGACGCAATCTGGATTAACCTTCGACACAATCAAGAATAAAGTCTTCATTGGGCCTGCGATGCACTCGTTGCCTCCCATCATTGAAGTACAAACGAAAACGGAACTCATCAGACCAAATTACGAGTTTCCAATACTCCATAGTAAAGTTTTGGTGTCTCTGAGCTCATTGATAACTTGCGACTTTGTGTCTTGCTGTTAAAAGAGGCCTCTTTCGTGGTACTCTGCTCCGAATGTCCATGGCATGCATTTCTCGTTGCAATATCCTTTCGGAAATTGGTTGGAGTGGACTTCCATTGACTGTTTGGAGCAGTGGTAGCCTGGTTTGAAACTGATTTGTAGTTACCAGGCGTGAAACATGACGGCGGTTCCTGTTGGTGAGAATCATTTTCTGGTCACAGTTACGTTGCCGATTTGCAGTTGACTGCAAACTACGCCACTGTTTGTAGACCCGCTGGACAGTACGCTTCGACACACCAACAAATAGGGCGACTTCATTCACTTTGTGTCCGTGGGTACGGCTAAACATGATGGCTCCTTTTTACCACTCAGTAACGTCTGTCTTGCGACCCATATTGCAGACTAAATTCAACTTACACGTTGCTCTTCACCACTGCACGAGACAGAAATGGTCCTGTAGACCACGTCAGTGCTATTTATCTCCCAACAATGCTATCATGGCGACCTCTGTGCAACCGGTAACTTCCTACTGTCATTTCTGTTAGGGGTGACTAATTTTTTGTCCGGTGTGCTTACGAAAATTAAAAAATGGTGCACAAGGAGTTTCTCATAGCAAAAGTATCAGAGACAAAAAAAATTTCAAATCGAACAGTTAAAAAGAGAAACATTGAAAGAAACATAATGTAACTTTACACTTTCTAGCAGAAGAAATTTGTATAATGGAAAAGTTGAAAATAGGCGAAAAGTATTCTTCGCAGCAAAAGCTCAGTTAAGGAAAATGAATTTTTCAAATACGCCTCCCACAGGCAGAGATAGCGAGAAAAAGATTTTGACATTTACGCTCCCTAGCGGAAAAGCTGTGCATTATTTAAAGAGGATCATGTTCCTCAGCTTTATTGAAAAGAAAAGCGTGCAGGAAGAAAAGAAAATTTTCAAAGGATTTTTAGAAGCAGAGATATAGCTGTAAAAAGTACACAAGCACAACCTAGCGAGAACTCTGTGCTATAAAATGTCCACAAGCACAGGATTAAAGTGTTCCACAAAGTAAATGATATCCGGTGATTAAAGAATTTTTTAAATCGGACATTTAAAGGCAGGGATATCAAGAAAAGCAGATTATATATTTGCGCTCCCTAGCGTGGAAATTTTACATTATTTTAGGAAGGAAATATAAACGAATATTTTTCGTAGTTATCAGTATCTGACCGAGAAAGAAGTTTTTAAATTGGGGTTTTAGTTCCGCAAATATTGTTGTAAACATGCTGTAAACGGAAACTTGAACTTACTACCTGTAGCGGCATACTTTAACGTCAGAAAAGGTTTGGAATTTTAAGCAGAATATTTCGCGCCGGAACTGCTGTCCACCAGAATTTTTCTCAACGGACTCTTAGAAGCAGAGATGTCCACCAGAATTTTTCTCAACGGACTCTTAGAAGCAGAGATGTCTACAAAAATAAGATATACCTCGATCCCCCCCCTGGCGGAAAAACCGTTCGCTATATAAACCAGAAGGTATTCTCAAAAGGTTTTCCGAGATGAGTGGTATCGACACACGAAAGAATTTTTTAAATCGAGTTTTCAGAAGCGCAGATTTCATTGCAAATGCATCTGAATCAGAAATAAACACTTATGCCCGCTGTTGGCCAAATTATTCCCTACCAAAAATTAGAAATTATATGTGGAACATTTCCCACCAGGACCTGTATCCGATGCAGAAATAATTTTTCAAATAGGATTTCTAGAAACAGAGATAACGGGGAAATCCTATTTACCTTTATTCCCCCTAGAGGAAAATCTATGCATTACTTTAAAAGAAACTGTACCAAAAATAGTATTCTTTATAAATAGCATCGAAACGAAGATATAATTTTTACAATCGGATATTTAGAGGCAAATATATGGAATAAAATGTATTTTGAATTCGAAAGCATCTGCGTTTACGAGTACGCCCTCCACCGACGAAGTTATGCGTCAGACAAAAAAAAACCGGAAAGCAAAGATGGTTGTCCTCTCATTTTAAGGTTTACAATGCAAAAATAATTTTTCAAATCAGACTATGAGTTGCAGAGATATGGTGTCCACAGGCTGCCGGACGGACGGATAACGTGATACTATAAAAACCTACCTTTTTCACAAAGGATGTGCTGAAACACACACACACACACACACGGGTACTTTAAAGCATATTTTAGTCGTAACACTCCGCAGTAATGTACGAAGGTTGTACCGAAATTAATGCATAAGTGGGCATAACTTTTTTATGAAGGTCGTTCAAATTGCGCATGTTGGTAGAGTAACTACAGTATTTATTCAAAGGTGTAAATAGTCATCTACATAGTCTCCATTACAAGCGATGCATTTACGCCATTGTGGAACCCAACTCTCGAATTCTCTTTGAAAAAATTAAGGTGTGGACTGTTGTACCCACTTCTTACAGCCTCTTTCACCTCGTCTGTGACATCAAATCGTTGTCCCCGGAGACTGTCCTTCATTGGACCGAACAGGTGGAAGTCGGAGGGCGCGAGGTCTGGGCTGTACGGTGGGGGGGGCACCGACCAGCCTAATATGCTGATCGCCTGATTTGTTGCCAAAGATGTGTGTGGTCTCGCATTGTCATGGTGAATGTGGATCCTTTACATATTCTTGTTCGATCTCTTCCTCCTTATGGCTCCTCTAAGCTTCTTGAGTGTCTCAGTGTACCGCTCGCTGGGCACGGTACGTCCAAGTTCCAGAAAATCACACAGAACCCATTTCTCATCACCTGTCACAGTGCGGTCCAAAAACTGTTCACCTTGGTCACGCGCAAAGCAGGAAAACGTATGAACTCATGCCATTTCCTTTCTGCTCAATTGTGAATAAATGGGGTACCCAAACAACCCTCTTGTGCACCTTCTCAAGTTGACGCAGCTGCGTGATAATGCTCCCGTAGGTAGTCCCCAGATGTCCGGCCGCGTAGTCACACGTGGGTCGTTCTCCACTAAGGTCTTCATCATGTCCATATCCACGGTTGCGTGTCTTCCTGCTTTGGGACGGTCTTACAAGTCAAAATTTGCCTCTCGAAACCGTTCGAACCAACGGCAGCACTGACGATGTGATATGACATTGGGGTACACCCTGGTAATGTTCCTTACAGCACTTGCGGGGGTGCTGCGGCGTCGAAACTCATACAGCATGCAATGGCCGATGTGCTCCTTGTCCACTTCTATGTTGGCTGGCGCCTTCTGACGGCTAACTTCCACTGACTTAAGCCACCTACCCGCTGATGTCATGCCAGTGTGCTGCGCAATCTCAGTAGTCAATCTGCGCCGTGGCCGGAATTTCGATTTCGGGTGCCTCTTCATTGGACATTACTTTCTTTAAAAATGGTGCATTTAAGTGGAGAGGCCGTTTATGATCAGCAGGGAATCACATGAAATGAATGATACGGAAGAAAATCCGAGAAAAAAATTAAACTGTTTCTTGCTAATAAGATAAATTTCCCTTTACGAATTAAACACACACACACACACACACACACACACACACACACACACACACACATTATTCCGTTTGCAATCGCGCTGTGCTCCAAGGGGTTTGGCTGACGAGTATTTTGGCCAGGGGTTTAAAGGGTGTTTGTTTCTGAGTTCATGGAGGTGTTAAAACTCCATTCTGCATCTAAGGCAATGTTTCACAATCTTTTTTCCTGGAGAAACCCCTAAATAAGTTTTTTTGTTTCTTTGTTTGTTTTTCCTTGTGTTTTAACGTCCACTATGGACAACTCAAAGTGCTAAGAGCAGTTGCTGGTCCCTAAGTTAGGGCCACTGGTTCCAGGTGATGGAGTAAATCCCGATGATCGGAGGCCATTGTTTAGACCATCGGGCCACCTGGACGGCATTTCAGTATTTACCGTTAAAATATTGTCAATAAATTCATTTGTAAAGATCTGCTTTTTGTGTATAGTCAGTTTAGGTCGTGAGATAATAAAAAAAGAAAAAAAAAATTCTACATCTAACTTTTTTTTGAATTTCAAATATGAAAACATCAAATGATTTTTTTTTTCTGTTACGTCAAAATAAAACTCACTTTTGAAGTCAATGGAAATTTGTTTTTCTCCGCAAATTTAGCTGTGTTTTGTTGTTTTTTTAATACATGTTGAATTTCTGGCACCAAATTTTTGATAACACGTTTGTAATTGTTTCTTCTTGAACAACACACAATTTTCATTTTCTCTTTTCTTTTGTTAGTCATGAGAAAACATGTTCATCTATGAAATAGCGAATGATTATAGCGAACTAATCATCTTTCCCAAAATTACTCGCTAAGATCAATCACTTTAAGCACCGCTATGGTTGCGATTTGTGAAGGCACGTCGTCCAGGCAAGAGCGCAAGACTGGCTTGGTTGCCAAGTAAAAGAAAAAGAACGTTCTCGAATAATCTGGCAGCAGATATATCGAGGAAAGACTAGAAACGCGGAGAATTGTGGGTAGATATTGACAGGACAAAGGGATTATCCTAACGTGACACAGACACCGTTTCCAGGAAGAGCGCTCACCGCACTGCTCTTTTTTTTTCTTTTTTTTTTTTTCGCTGCGCAAAGCTGGCCTTTTTATCGCTATCCGCTACTGATATCGAGGAAAGACTAGAAACACGGAGAATTCTGGGTAGCTGTCGACAATATAAAGGGATTGTCCTAACATGACACAGACCCACCGTTTCCAGGAAGAGCGCTCACCGCGCTGCTCTCTTTCTTTCTTTTTTTTTTTTTTTCGCGGCAAAGCTGGCTTTTTTATCGCTACTGATATCCAGCAATGACTAGAAACGCGGAGGGAGAATTCTAGGTAGATGTCGACAGGGGAAAAGGATTGTCGTAACGTGACACAGACTTCGTTTCCAGAAAGAGCGCGCACCGCGCTTTACTTTTTCTTTTCGCGGCACAAAGCTGGCATTTCTACCAGAACCGACGAGGTGGAACTTTACGAAACTAACACAGACACTATACAACTAAAATAACCTTAAATACGAACTGAGCAAAAATATGAAGAATAAATAAATAAATATAGCATGGGCGTCTATTGCTTAGTTTTCAGGAGGGGCAAAAATAGAAACTGTAAACACAAATGGCATAAACAAAGATATATAAACTTCACTGTGCCGTCTGTATCCTTTAATCGTTTTAGCACACACGCCTGGATAAGCTTAATTGAAAACCAACCGACACAAATTGCATAAAAAAAGACTGATAGATGAAGTTCGACAGCATGTTGGGACAATGAAAAATTTTCTTTTTTGTTCTTCTGAACCTTGCGCCTTTTGGACATTTGTGTCCCACACACCACAAAACTCCAATGGTTACTCAATTGATCAAGAAGGAAAAAAACACTCAAGACAAAGTTCTAAAAAAAATTCGCCTAACTCTTTGCCCACCAGCAAATGACCGTTGTACAGGATATATTTTTAATTTCTTTATCTTTCACACTACCCTACAACTTCATGCCAACCCTGTCATCCCTCCGGGAAACCAAAAATAAAATGGTCCTCCTCCCACCTTTAGCGCCAAAGCCACCATCACATCCCCACCCCCGTACATCATCGCTAAAAACACACCTGACGCCACTCTTTGAATAAAAAAATATTTAAACAATCTTTCCGCCTCGTCAGGCTCATCACGATGATATCCTAAACTCAAAAATCTTGCTATATTAATTTCCAATCCTAATCAAACCAAAAATCAATCCCTAAATCTGAACACCATTATAAAACTCAAACTATAAACTAACAGAAACCGAAGTAAGGAAGGAGCTAGAATTAATCACTTATGAAATACATGTATGAGCCCATCAGCTTCATGTTAGCTTACCTATATAATTAATAGCATACTCAGGTATGCTGTGCTCCACAACACGTAGTGACAGATTTTAATATGTACTAGACAAACCCCGTCGGAATCGACGGTAAGTTTTTTCTTTTTTTGAAGATAATAAACTGATATGAAATAACAAATGTAAACTTTATTTGATTGACAAATTCATTCAACCACTTCAGTAAAGACAATAGTACAGGTTCGTGATTTTTTTTTTTTTTTGTGTGTGACTGAAGATTTAACTAACACCGTGAGCAACTCAATGGCCTATAAGCAGTCGCCCGTCCCTAATTTAGGTTCAGTGGTTCCAGAGAAGGGAGAGAGCCAGTGGCGTAAGACAAACGCAACATCCATGCCTCACCGGGATTCGAACCCGACCCCTTCACGAACGAATGATCATAAGCCAACGCTTGGTCTATAAGTAGTCGCCCGTCCCTAATTTACACTGCTGGCCACTCAAAATGCAACACCAAGAAGGAAGCATCCGATTGGCCTGAAATTCGCACCATGCGTCGCCCGCGAGAGGACATGCAAACGATTAGCATTGCAGGGCATATGCAAATCATGTGCGCCCGGCACGCCACCGAGAAGCACTATAAGAAGGGTGCACAGAAGGCGGGGTGTAAGTAGTGACAGTGTGTTGTACTGCCGGACCTGTGCGTGGAAGATTCCTGATGCCTCGTCGTAGAATACGGCAGTCATTCCAGCACGTTTCGGAGTTCGACAGAGGACGAATAGTGGCTTATCGCGACAGCGGTTTATCGTACCGAGACATCGGCGCCCGTGTGGGACGACATCCAGCCACAGTGAGGCGAATAGGGATTCGGTGGGTGCATGAGGGACGGACGGACAGACGTGAGCGATTGCCGCGGCCGCGGCACACCACCAAACGAGAGGACCGCCACATCACGAACGTTAGCGCTGGAATTCGGGTGTGTTGCGCAACAACCTGTGTCAGCACATACCGTTCGACGTCGTCTACAGGAGCGGGGACTTGCCGCACGGCGCCCATGCTCCGGTTACCATTGACGTTACATAACCAGCGAGTGCGGCGGCAGTGGGCCGTTGGACGCCGCACCTGGGCTACGGAATGGCACGACATTGTCTTCTCCGACGAATCCCGCTTCTGCCTGCAACACCACGATGGTCGGATCCGCGTGTGGCGGCACCGCGGCGAGAGACTGTATGACGCCTGCATTATGCATCGCCATACCGGTCCGTAGCCTGGTGTTATGGTTTGGAGCGCAATTGGATATGACACCCGCACTCCTCTGGTACGCATCGCCGGTATACACTCAACAGCCACCACTACTTCTCCGATGTTTTGGAGCTTGTAGTCCTCCCTTACCTGCAGGACCTGCCAGCGGCCACGTTTCAACAGAACAATGCGCGTCCGCACGTGGCACGCATCGTGCAACAATTCTGCACGGCCCACCAGGTGTCACTGCTGCCGTGACCCGCTTGTTCTCCCGATATGTCGCCCATCGAACACGTCTGGTCGCTGATCGGCAACCGAATGGCCCGGCAAGCACCACCCGCGGTTACGCCTGATGAACTGTGGCAACGTGTGGAAGCAGCCTGAACCGACATACCCCAAGCCCACATGCAAAGCCTCTTTCGTCCGATGCCGCGGCGTGTAGCGGCCGTTATTGCCAGCCATGGGGGCCACACGAACTATTGATGTCTGCGTGTTCCGCAAGTCGCACGGGTCTGTAAGCTCAATGGTTTCATCTTTCTATCTGATGCTATGTGTTTAGTAAATCTGGCTTTGCTATCTCGTGTCTTTCTTGGTGTTGCATTTTGGGTGGCCAGCAGTGTAGGATCATTGGTTTCAGGGAAGGGAGAGAGCCAGTGCCGTAAGACAAACACAACATCCGTCAGAATTGACGAATAGCTTTTTTTTCCTGGTAGACGAAACCCGTCGGAATCGATAATAAGTTTTTTTTTTTTTTTTTTTTTGTTTTTTTTTTTCAATACTCTTATGAAACGTTTATTTGCATCTTTACATAATGGGAAACGTCTTACCTACGTGAATAAACTGAATCGAATTATGTCTCACGGGGATTCGAACTCGTAGATGAAACCTGTCGGAATCGACGAATCGTTGGGTTTTTTCCCCGGTAGACGAAACCAGTCGGAATCGACAAGTTTTTTTTTTTTTTTAAGAATAAACTCATATGAAACGTTTATTAACATCTTTATATAATGAGAAACGTCTTACCTACGTGAATAAACTGGATCGAATGAATTTTAAATTGTATATATACATCACACAGTCCAATGCCACAATGCAATCAGGTCTTCAAGTGTTCGCTGTTCCGATAAGAACTTTCAAACAAATTCCTGCTAGCTTTGTTTTGCACAACAGTTCGCTGAGAAGAGAGACTTCGGACTATCTGAGTCCCTCCATACACCGCCTTCAACAGCGCGTGAGTCCACCGCAGGCGATCGGATGTCAACCGCACGCTTCTCCCATTTACTTTACATGGGAACTTTGCCACCCCAGAACGCCTGAACCGTTGCCCCAATCTCATTTTTCTCTTTGACTGGCACATCTACATAGTAAAACCTTTATTTTGATACCTCAACCATATCTTTACGTTCAGCCGTTCTCTCACAACTGGTCTTACAGGAAAAAACCTTATGGAATTAATACATAGATTATGACTTTCTACTGCGAATTTCCAATGTTTTATTAACCGCACACACGCTTCCAGAAGTTCAACATAATAATTAGCAATCAGAATTAATGTTATGGCGAAAATCTTCGTAGTGCCCAAGAAGTGAAATTACAGTCAGATTTCCAGGGAAGAGCAAGTACCCCTCTTGCCCCTTCCTATAGGCGACCGTGGCTGGTAGCAAACGGAGATTATAACAGAGGTCTATAGAAACAGGTCTATATTATAACAGTGGTCTATAGTATAACAGTGGTCTATAGTATAACAGTGCTTGCCGACTGCCGGACGAAATTCCCCGGTTATTTTTATTATTATTGGAGGTTTAACGACCCCCGTGAGCAACTCAATGGGCTATAAGCAGTCGCCCGTCCCTAATTTAGGGCCACTGGTTCCAAGGAAGGGAAACAACCACAACATCCATGCCTCAACGGGATTCGAACTCGGACCTCTTTCGGACGAATGATCAGAGGCCATCGCTTAGACCACTGCGCCACCGGGGGCGGTCCCGGGTTATTTCGACGAACACTTGAAAACTTTCACGATCTATAAAAACTTATATTTATAGTTATTTCTTCACCAGCACTCGTACAATTGCAGACAGTATTGCTCAGATAAAATAACAAAGTCCTGGTTGTCTTTCCGAAATTTTTATATATTAATACAAAATGGGTTAAAGATTTTATTTTAAATTAAAGTGATCACGATTAAACAATAAAGGTAATTTCGAAATATTTGAAATAAGACCGTATTAAAATGAAAGCAATTAAATGCGGTTGACTTCAAAAGCTAGTCGATGAAAGTGGCTTTATGTAAGATAACCTCTGTTATAAAAACTGTGCATTTACGAATAAGTATCCTTAGCAACATTAAAAGAATTGTGCCCTTAAGTTTTAGTGAAGGTGAAGAACTAAAAAATGGTTTTATTTCAAAAGATGCGGAACTACTGCGGAGATTTACTTGTAGCTTATTTGTTCGTTTGCACGTTTACGGACGCTTTAATTCCTTTCATTTCTCAGCAGGAGAAGAATTAACCTGTGAAGTAACAACGCTGAGGCGTAGCAGAGCATGCAGGGCATGGCGCTCGTTTCAAACCAGATTCCACCGGAAGCTAAAGGTTAAGAAGGAATCCTCCTCCTTCTTCGTCCTCTTCTTTTCAGCTCTTTCTGTTGTGTGCTCCCGCAGATCTTTGGTCGTACATTCCCAACTCATTTCATGCCTCGCCTAACTTCCACTCGGATGCTTGGAATAGTGTTGCAGATGACGGCCCTGAAGTTCAACTTGCCTGAACGCAAGGGTGTCGATCGTTAATTATGGTAAGTATCTTTTTCTCAAATGCCTTTTTCACTTCTGTTTTGTAGCCCGGATATTTCGAAACGATTCGGACTGAATGTTATGCCTGTGTGTTCCTCTGTCTTCCACACAACTGTGCCCGAAAAGAATATTTTAAAATATTTTTCATTAACAATGAAAAAAAAAACCAGATAGCTCCTCCAATCCCCGCATTGCTGGGGGGGGGGGGACCTCACGATTAAAAGGGTCCCGAGCAAACAGATTCTACAAAAAATTTTGTGGAAACTTAAGATTGAAACTGCTTAAAGAAATGAAACTGCTTAAGAAAAGCATCTTTGAATGAAGTGTTAAGAAGAAAAGCAATTTTCGTTTGTTTTTTTTTTCAATAAATAAGTAAAATCTTAAAAATCATTTTCGTTGCTTTATTTCATAAAACTGGATGACTGGAAGGCAGCTATTCCAGAGAACCTGAGTCCCTTTTTCACAGCCCTAGCAATAGTTTCTATGCCTACATGTTAACAAGAGAATGTGAAAGAAATATAATTTCAGTGAGTGAAATTTTTATACCAATGAGAATAAGATGTTATGTATTACAGACATTTTTATATAACTACACATCCTTCAGAGTATAATGAACTAAAAGTTGTTCTTCACCTGTGTCATTTTTTTCTTACAGAGCCAATAAAAATAGATTGTTATTATGTGCAAAATATTGTAACATTATGTTAAGTGTGTTTTTGACACTCAGGGGTAAATAATTTAAGTAACTTTACGTTTTTTGAACTACAGTTCTTAATTGTTACTTATTAATTTGCTTATTTATGTTCTGACATTTCGTATGAATTGGAAAAAATCATTAAACACCGTCACACGGAAGTTGCATGTTTTGTATGTGTGTGATCGTGACACGGCCGGTCTGAATGTAAGTACGAATATAGGCGTGTGCTAAATTTCTTGCCCCTCCCTTCCTTTGATTTTTTTTTTCAGTAAGAAGCACCCACACGCAGTAACAAATAGCTCTGATCTCAACTTATATGCTCAGTAGATACCTCACTAACTCGCTATTATATGGTACGCCACAAATAAATGGTCCAATATAATAATGATAATATAAATAATAATAATTTTACTCACTAAATGATGGCATCATACATAGTTGTCCACAGCGTCGGTCTGAGTGTAAAGGATAGCAAACAATTGGCTTTGCATATGGGGATTGCAGTAAACAAACCCAGAGTCCCTTCCAGGAAGTGGTTCAAATTACCTCAATTCTTTGTTAACCTTTTGCTGGGGGTTTGGGACAAATTTGCCACAGGTGGGAAAGGAAAAGATGCAGTGGAGCGAGAAAATCTAAGATTTCCACTTGTCACTCAAGCCTTATTGTTTTATATATATATCATCATCATCATCATTGTCAACCATTATCAATCCACTGCTGGGCAAAGGTCTCTCCTAGCCTCTTGCACAACGGTCTGTCTTGTGCCAGTCTCCTCCATGTTAGTCCCGCATACTTTCGAATTTCATCCACCCATCTTCCATGTGGTCTTCTTCTGGGTCTTTTCCTGTCCCTTGGAATCCAATCTAAAACTTCGACTGTCCATCGATGGTCTGTTTTTCTGGCAGTATGTCCAGCCCTTTGCCATTTCAGGGATTTTACTCTGACCATGATGTCTTCCACTCTTGTCATTTTTCTGATCAACGAGTTCCTCTTCTTATTTCTCCTGGTTACACCATGCAAGCATGAATCTCTCCATGCTTCTTTGAACTGTCTGTAGTCTTTGTATGTTTCTTTTAGTTAATGTCCACGTCCCTGCACCATACGTAAGCACTGGAAGGATGCATTGATCAAACACTTTTCTTTTAAGACATACTGGCATATTGCTCTTGAAAATTATGCTGTTTCTTCCAAAAGCTCTCCAGGCAAGTTTTATACGCCGATTAATTTCTTCATCAATGTGACCCTCGCTTGATATCTGCTGTCCAAGATAAATGTAGGTATTGGTTAACTCCAGCTTTTCCCCATCAATCGATAAATCTTCCTTTTTTGTAAAAGCATTGTACATCACTTTTGTCTTCTGAAAGTTCATTTTTAATCCCACTTCTTTACACTTGTCAGCAAGTTCCTGGAACATACTCTGCAGCTCTGATGGGGTAGTTGCAAAAATTACTACGTCATCAGCAAAACGAAGGTGGGTTAGATAATCTCCATTAATATTTATCCCTTTGTTTTCCCAGTTCAGTGATTGAAAGACATTTTCCAATATGGCATTAAAGAGTTTGAGAGATATAGTGTCACCTTGTCTCACTCCCTTTCCAATTTTTATGGGTGCTGTATTCTCAAATAGCCGAATCTTTGCACTTGCATTTTTATAGATGTTATTAATAATAATAATAATAATAATAATAATAATAATAATAATAATAATAATAATAATATATACACTGGCGCGCAAAAATTAAGGACGAGACGATTTTTCGAATGTAACGTCGTGCAGAAGTGCTTCACATCGACTCAAATCATACCATAAGATCCCCAAGATGTAAGAATATGGGACAAGTGAGCAAAACCGTCCAAACAAGGAATCTGAAGGATACAAAGGCACTTTATTGAAAAAGTAGCTTCGAGCACAACTGGACAGAAGACAGAAACGTCCATGTGACAGGCGACTGCCAAGAAAAATCCAGTCTTTAGTGGGGGATATGATCACCCCTGACTGCGTTGCAGGAATTACAACGTCTGTCCATGCTGAGGACGAGGTTGTCAAGGAGCTGTTGAGGCATCGCGGCCCATTCCTCTTGTAGCGCCAATCCCAGCTGCGGAATCGTTGTTGGCAGCTGGCGACGTGCTGCCAAGCGTCTCCCGAGAAGGTCCCACACGTGTTCGATTGGATTTAGGTCCGGGGACCTTACGGACAAATCCATGCGTTGAATATCTTCACTCTCCAACAGCTCTGCGACAGCCACTGTACGATGAGGTGTAGCGTTGTCGTCCATGAAGAAGAACTCAGGACCCATAGCACCTCTAAGCAGACGCACGTAAGGCAGGAGAACCTCGGTACAATAGCGGACACCAGTTACTGAACCTCTTTGGAAGATGTGGAGGTCAGTACGGCTACCAAGCATGATACCGCCCCAAATGAGAACTCCGCCACCTCCAAACCGGTCCCTTTCGACGATGTTGAAGGTGTGATTGCGTGTTCCCTGCTCTCTCCAGATGTGTATACATCCAGAATCGCTCGTCAGACTAAATCGGCTCTCATCCGTAAAGAGAACTCGACCCCATTGCTGATGTGTCCAGTTCTTGTGTTCCTGGCACCACAGAAACCGCAGTCTCCGATGAGCAGACGTTAATGGCACACACCGTACTGGTCGTCATGCAAATAGACCACCTTTCTGCAGCCTCCTGGCCACGGTAAAACGCGATAACGGACGTCCAGTTGTCTGTTGCATGTGCATTGCGATTTCTACCGCTGTCTGCCGTCTGTCTCTTCTCGCCTGTAGGACAATATACCGGTCGTCCGCCGCCGTGGCTCCTCGTGGACGACCACTGCTAAATTCTCGGACAGCTGTTCCTGTCGTTTGAAATGCTCTCCAAGCTCGTAAAGCGATGCTGTGAGCGATTCCGAACTCCTCGGCCTCACTAGTCACACTTCGACCTTCTTCCAACTTCCCAATGACGCGACCTCGGGTAAAGTCATCCAGATGTCGTCTGCTGTATTGCCTGTTGGCCATATCACACGGTGGCAGCAACTCGACGTCGTTCAAACCGATGTACACGGTACAAAAGCTTTCACCGAATTGCTGAGCGTATACCGCCCGTGTGCTTTATACCCTTCCACATCCCCTCCCTCCTACGTCATGCTGCATATATGCGCATGCCCTACCGTACCGGACCCTAGTCTATCTCCTGAGTGGTCTTTCGGTCCGTTCTGCCTGCTCGTTCCGCTGTTATGCTAATTTCTCCTCTTCGTCCTTAATTTTTGCTCACCAGTGTATATATGTGTATATATGCTAGGATGTTATTTAACCGCGACCACTTCTTTTACAATTCAGTATGTATATATTTGTGTTCCCGTTGAGCTTTGGTCTGGTGTTTAGGTTTCATTCGTGGCGTTGACCTATTTGGTCTGCCGGTAATCCTTTTTTTCATTGTTTACATTATTGCATTATGAGATCTTATGTGTGTTTTGTGTTTGGTTTGGTGGCCTTGGGATCATGACCAACCGACATTTTTGGTTCTCCTTGTCATTTGTTGGTACTGGAAAGGCCACTCTCGCAGGCTGATGCTCTGCTGACGACGGCAACCTGTTTTTTGTTTTACATTTTTTTGGTTTCAATTCTGAACTTCAATTTTGTATTTTCTAAAAAATATTTTCTTTAAATTTTATTATAATTCTTAAAAATTCACTCTATATATTTTATAACATGAGGTACGGCTGCCTTTGGCGCTTCTCATGGTACGAGCTTTATTTCTTTTGTTCTGTTTTTTTAATTAAGATGTTTTTATTTAAATATCTATTCTTATTTTGCAAATTTGATTATACTGTATGTATATATATATAACTCAAATCACCTTAATACCGAAAGTTGGAATAACTGATTCGGAGAAACTAAAAGAAGAGATCTAATGACCACAGGGAGAAAAAGAGGGATATAGAACTATGGCAAGCTGTTATCCATGGTTTCTTCAAGGACCAGGCACAGATAACACCTGTCATACCTCTATAGAGACCTAAAAAGTGTGGGTTTCTGCACTATCCAGTCTGCTACAAAACGGCAAAAAGCCAACCGGAAAAAATAATAAAATAATAAAATAAATAAAAAGATGAATAAAAAATAAATTTTTACCCACCCCAAACAAGTTTCCAAATCCCCCGATCCTCCAAACCTCCAAAACTACCCCCCCCCAAAAAAATTATACATATATATATATATCATCATCATCATCATCATTGTCAACCATTATCAATCCACTGCTGGACGAAGGTGTCCCCAAGTTTCCTCCACAACGGTCGGTCTTGTGCCAGTCTCCTCCATGTCACTCCCGCATACTTTCGAATTTCATCCACCCATCTTCCATGTGGTCTTCTTCTGGGTATTTTCCTGTCCCTTGGAATCCAATCTAAAATTTCGGCTGTCCATCGATGGTCTGTCCTTCTGGCAATATGTCCAGCCCATTGCCATTTCAGGGATTTAACTCTGATCGTGATGTCTTCCACTCTTGTCATTTTTCGGATCCACGTGTTCCTCTTCTTATCTCTCCTGGTTACACCAAGCATGCACCTCTCCATGCTTCTTTGAGTTATATATATATAATATATATATATCATCATCATCAACCATTATAAAGATGTTCATTCCTAAGCCCCCGCTAATTTCTCTCTGCCGTCTATGTGCAAAATCGTACGTTTGTACGGTGGCGCAATCTAGTGTGCTGTCTCTCACTTGCAAACTATCCTGTCAGAATCGCCATATTAGCTCTAACTTCCTTCAGTTTCTGTGCCCTGCCATAAGATCATTAGTTCTATGCCAACAACTAACCTTGCTATGCTAAGAGGGTGCACTTTGTTACTAAGAAACCGTGGTCACCCGATTAAATATTAAAACGTATTTTGCTTGTTGGAAAGTTATTTCAAGTGTCCTGCGAGTTTCAATAATTTACTGTGCAGTAATTTTACGCTAAATGCACTGTACACTAATTTCACAAATTCCACTATTTTTTGCTTTTTATGGCTCGACGCTGTACTTTTGCTTGTAACTTCACTTCTATTACTCGTAATAACATTCTGTAAAAAAATTTGAATTCAGCATAGCATTTCCTTTGAAATGTTGTATAATATGTTATTCCTGACTTTACCATTACCATTAACTTCACTTTTATTACTCGTAATTAACATTCTGTAAAAAAATTTTGAATTCAGCCTAGGCATTTCCTTTGAAATGTTGTATAATATGTATTCCTGACTTTACCATTACGCTGTATAAGTTGACTTCAAATATCAAAAAATGACTTTAGGTCTACTGGTGCAGGACTTTTGGCCACGACTGTATTTCTGAGGGTTGTTTTAAACTTGGAGTCAGACACTCCCTTCCTAAAATCCTTTACGTATGATCTGATCTGATCTAGTTTAAGGCCACTAAAACCGGGGAAGGGAGTGAACCAGTGCCGTAAGGCAAACACAACATCCATGCCACACCAGGGTTCGAACCCGGACCCATCTCGAACGAATGGTCAGAAGCCAGCGCTGCCAAATTAGGGATGAATGCTGCTCTTAGCCTTCAATGTTCACAGCTGCAGTCAAATCCTCGCCGCCCCGATGGCGCAGTGCTCTAAGCTCTGGCTTCTGACCACCCGTCCGGGTTCGAATCTCGGTGAGAATGGATGTTGTGTTTGTCTTACGGCACTAGCTTTCTCCCTTCCCTGGAAATAGTGTCCCTAAATTAAGGACTGGTGACCGCTTGCAGCCCCTTGAGTTTCTCACGGTAGTTGTTAAACCTTCAAACAAAAAAAAGCACGAGAAAATTCCTGTAACTGCTGTCAAAAGAAATTTTGTGACAAGTACAATGTTTCGACAGTTTAGATCAGCATTTTTTTTTCCTAAAAAAAGAAAAAATTACTGCATTAACAACAGACATTTTTTTAGCAATATTCAGAAATATTTTTACGTATTTTTCAAACAGAAAAAAAGCACCATAAACCGGAAAATTCAGGTAACTGCTGTTAAAAGAAATTTTGTGACAATCAACAGTGCCACGTACAATCACGTTGATTTTAGATCAGCACATTTTATTTTCTAGTCCAAGTAAAAATTACCCATAAGTACAATAAAAATGTTTTAACAACAAGCAGAGACATTTTTACATAGTTTTCAAATATCTTTCATTTATACAGGAGTGACATTTCAATGATATGCAAAAAAGTTCGGAGGTCACTGCAAATATTTTTATGGGATTATAACTTTTCCTTTATTCTAGGGAGAAGTGCTTTCGTTTACCCAATTTTTTTTTTTTTTTTTTTTTTTTTTTTTTGAGGTTTAACGACCACCGTGAGCAACTCAATGGGCTATAAGCAGTCGCCCGTCCCTAATTTAGGGTCACTGGTTTCAGGGAAGGGAAAGAGCCAGTGCCGTAAGACAAACACAACCTCCATGCCTCACCGGGATTCGAACCCGGACCCCTTTTGGACGAATGATCAGAGGCCATCGCTTAGACCACTGCGGCACCCAATTTTTGAAATTATTTTCCCTCAGTGAAAGGAAACTCTCTATGTTACCTTATTTTATGGGGAGATACTTTTGTTTACTCTGTTATAGGGTTTTACCTGTATGTTAGTTTTTCTTTTTAGTCGCATTATCTGAGGGGTTTTTTTTTCCTGTCATAGTATCTCCTGCACATGGTATTTTGCTTACGCATGATGAATTTTCAGGATGCGATTTTTACCGCATGTCATTTTTTTTTCAGTGTTTAATAGCCACTGTACGTGCCTAAGGTTATAGTATGTCGTCTTTCCTAATTTTAGGGCCACTGGCTCTAGGGAAGGTATAGAACCAGAGTCTTATAACGAATGCACCACCCATTTCTCGTCTGTCACCCGAATTCAGGCCCAGCTAGGATGAATAGCTGGAATCCCGCGTTTCTGATCATTCAGCCACCATAGTGGCTCATTATTTTCCACAAAATATTTTTTTCCTATTATAGTTTTTCCCTGCCTATAATTTTCTCTTATTTCAGATGAACTGACTTTTTTCTGCCA
Organism: Macrothele yani; assembly: GCA_039090855.1. Classification (NCBI taxonomy): domain Eukaryota; kingdom Metazoa; phylum Arthropoda; class Arachnida; order Araneae; family Macrothelidae; genus Macrothele; species Macrothele yani. The sequence continues at coordinate 16,533,158 of CM077028.1, forward strand.
TATACCTTTCCGCGCGTCATTTCTGCTTTGCTTTATATCATTAGTTCTTCAGTTATGGTTCTGCCTGTATGTCATTTCTTCCCATATTTTAGAAAAAATGTCAAATTGGCTTTTTTTCTTCTGTTATAGTCCTTTTGGCATGTCATATTTTGTTTTCATTTTTAAAAGAAACCGCTTCTCTATCCCTGTTATCGTTCAATTTCCTAAGTTCGAGGTTGCAGTATTTCTGAGTGTCAATTCTCAGTTTTTCATAAATAAGTTAAAAATTAAATGATCTGCGCTTCGTTACGCCGTCTTCTTTCTGAACATACCATAGCCAGAGGCCTTAATTTTTAAAGGCATCCGACATTTAAGCAGGAGCGGGTTAGAACTATTAAATCCTCCTAGTTATTTTAAATTTTTACCAGCCCCGTTGTGTCTAATACATACTAGAGTAATGAAACTGAATATGATTTTATTATGTAAAATATTTATGAAAAAATATACATATGTAAAATATTTAATCATGAAATATAAGAATTTTCTTTGACTCTGACTAATTAATAATATAAACACCCAGATCCGTCTCTCTGGAACGCTTGACGTCACACCAACGTCTGCATTGTAACGTCATCACTTATCGATAAATTCGTATCTGCTTTCGCGATGTCAAAATGATTGCCTGCTATATAATAGCACGAGTTCACTTCTACATGTTAAGGTGATCGCGTGCTAATTTAAAAACATTGGATTATTAATAACTCGAGTTCTATTTTTCCGATCTGCAAAATTCGAATTGAATTCTTAATATCACAGCAAGTTGAGTTTGCACGTGATCACACTGAGATGTCAAGGTGATCGCGTGATAATTTAAAAACATAGGATTATCAATGACTCGAGTTTTAGTTATCCGATCTACAAAATTCGAATATAAATCTTAGCACCACGGCAAGTTGCATTCTTATATTAATTTAATTTAGCACAATTCGAATATTAATTTGTACGCTTTAATAATTTTTTACATTTTTAGTTTAACTAAATTTCGGAGTTTAGTGCTGATTATATTATACATTTTTCAAAATATCGATCTATTTAAACGCTCGAACTTACAATGAAAACTGAAATTTTGAGATGTCAAAGTGAGCAAGATTGCATCTAAAAGCAGATGTCGCTCCAAAAACTCATTGTCAAGAATTTACATAGTTCCGATTTGTAATACCAGATGTCGCATTACTTTGGAGAAAAAGCTTAGGTATGAAGTTTCAAACTAACCGTCGAATAGGATAGTCTAAAACAAGCCGTGATGAGAATAACAAGTGTGTCAGCGAAAAAGTAATTTAACGCGAAAAATCAAAGTGAAAGTTATTAAAGTAATCAATGAATGAAATAAAATACGGGATTACACTCTTGCATAATACAAATTTGAAAGATGTGAATCCGTTTATTGGTGTAAATATGACATGGATGTTAAGTCAGATAACATCCGAAAATTTGAAAGGGCGCTATCCGGGAGACGCAGGTTCGATTCCCGCTCCAGGACGACGACATTTTCAAAGTTTTCGGATATTATTTGACTTAACATTCATGTCATATTTACATAAATTAATGGATTCACATCTTCTAAATTTGTATTGTTATTAAGGTAAGTTTACAGGAAAACAATTTTCTGAGTTTAGTGCTGATTATATTACACATTTTGTAAAATATCGATCTATCGAAAAGCTCTAATCTACAATTATTAAACAACAAATATTTTACACAGAATTTTATTTATCGAGAGGTCTTTTGAAAAACGGAAATAAATAGCATATAATTTCTAGCTTTAACATGAATGAGTTCTTACTATATAAGTTTTTCCTATATTTCCTTACAGAAATCCGGCGTCTATTTGATTTGTTTTCAATCTGCTTCAATTAAAAATTTCACTTCGTCACAGGAAGGGCGACATCCCCTATATATTAATATATATATATATATATTAATAATATTAATGTATGCATCTTCAATACCGCAGGTTTTCAGAGCCATTGTAACTGCTGATGGTTTCACCGAATCAAAGGCTTTTTCATAATCGATAAAAGCCATGCACAATGGAAGTTCATATTCCCTCGCTCTTTCAATTAGTTCTCTCAGTACGTGGATATGATCTATTGTGCTGTGGCCACTCCTGAATCCAGCTTGTTCTCTCGGTTGAGCCATGTCCAGTGTTACCTTCAAGCGGTGTGAAAGAACTTTAGTGAAGATTTTATAAACTACTGATAGGAGGCTGATAGGTCTGTAGTTTCCGAGATCCTCAATGTCACCTTTCTTATGTAGCAGGATCATTGTAGCGGTGTTCCAATCCTCAGGAATCTTTCCTTCATTAAGGCATCGAGTGAAAATTTGGGCGAGTACTGTTTCGATTTCTCCACTTGCTTCTTGTATGATGTCTACAGTAATTCCATCTTCTCCTGGAGCTTTTCCCCGCTTCATGTTCTTGATTGCATGTGGAACTTCTGCTGGAAGGACTGGAGGAACTCTGGTACTGGTATCTTTCATGATATCTGGATGATATCTGGACTGGTATCTTTCATGATATATGATATCTGGACACACATAAAAATTGGAAAGGGAGTGAGACAAGGTGACACCATATCTCCGAAGCTCTTTAATGCCACATTGGAGGGTGTTTTTCAGTCGCTGAGCTGGGAAAACAAAGGGATAAAGATTAATGGAGATTATCTAACCCACCTTCGTTTTGCTGATGACGTAGTCATTTTTGCAACTACCCCATCAGAGCTGCAGAGTAGGATCCAGGAACTTGCTGACAAGAGTAGGGAAGTGGGATTAAAAATGAACTTTCAAAAGACAAAAGTGATGTTCAATGCTTTTACAAGAAATAAAGATTTATCGATTGATGGAGAAAAGCTGGAGATAACAGACACGTACGTTTATCTTGGACAGCAGATATCAAGTGAGGGTCACATTGATGAAGAAATTAATCGGCGTACAAAACTTGCCTGGAGAGCTTTTGGAAGAAACAGCATAATTTTCAAGAGCAATATGCCATTATGTCTTAAAAGAAAAGTGTTTGATCAGTGCATCCTTCCAGTGCTTACGTATGGTGCAGAGACGTGGACCTTAACTAAAAGAGACATACAAAGGCTGCAGACAACTCAAAGAAGCATGGAGAGGTGCATGCTTGGTGTAACCAGGAGAGATAAGAAGAGGAACTCGTGGATCCGAAAAATGACAAGAGTGGAAGACATCATGATCAGAGTTAAATCCCTGAAATGGCAATGGGCTGGACATACTGCCAGAAGGACAGATCATCGATGGACAGCTGAAATTTTAGATTGGATTCCAAGGGACAGGAAAAGACCCAGAAGAAGACCACATGGAAGATGGGTGGATGAAATTCGAAAGTATGCAGGGGTGACATGGAGGAGACTGGCACAAGACAGACCGTTGTGGAGGAAACTTGGGGAGACCTTCGTCCAGCAGTGGATTGATAATGGTTGACAATGATGATGATATATATTAATTCTATAAGGTTTTTTACTATGAGTCCTATTTTGAAAGAATGGCTGAACGTAAAGATATGGTTGAGGTATCAAAATAAAGGTCTTGCCATGTAGATGTGCCAGTCGAAGAGAAAAATGAGATTGGGGCAACGGTTCGGGCGTTGTGGGGTGGCAAATTTCCCATGTAAAGTCTATGGGAGAAGAGTGTGATTGACATTCAATCGCCTGCGGTTGGCTCACGCGCTGTTGAAGGCTGAAGCATGGAGGGACTGGGATAGTCCAAAGTCCGAAGTCTCTTTTCTGAGCCAACCGTTGCGCAAAACAACGCTAGCAGGCATTCGTATTAAAGTTCTCATTGAAACAGCGAACACTCTCGAAGACCTGATTGCGTGATGCCGTTGGACTGTGTCATGTATATATACAATTTAATATTCATTCGATCCAGTTTATTCACGTAGGTAAGCCGTTTCCTATTATGTGAAGATGTAAATAAACATTCCGTTGACCATTTTTAGTGAAAATATTACGGGCGACTGCTTATAGCCCATTGAGTTGCTCATGGTGGTCGTTAAAACATCAGTCAAAAAAAAAATCACGAACCTGGACTATTGTCTTTACTAAAGTGGTTGAATGAATTTGTCAATCAAATAAAGTTTACATTTATTGTTTCATATGAGTCTATCCTTCTCAAAAAAAAAAAAAAAAAAAGGAAACTAACCGTCGATTCCGACGGGTGAAGAGTATATTCGACGGGTGAAGAGCAACGCGAATCTCATGCTAACAACATTTACAAACACAGTTGTGACTGAAGATGAGAGTGAAAGAGTGCGCTATCCAGTTGAATTTTTGCACACGATCGAGATGAGTGGACTTCCGCCTCAAATTTTAAGACCGAAAAAGGGTGCAGTCGTGATGCTCATGACGAACCTGGCCGCCCGGTGGCGCAGTGGTCATAGCGCTGGCTTATGGTGATTCGTTCGTGAAGGGTCCGGGTTTGAATCCCGTTGGGCATGGATGTTGTGTTTATCTTACGGTACTGGCTCTCTCCTTCCCTGGAACCAGTGACCCTAAATTAGGGACGGACGACTGCGTATAACCCATTGAGTTGCCCACGGTGGTCGTTAAACCTTCAGTCAAAAATCACGAACCTGGAATATTGTCTACTGAAGTGGTTGAATGAATTTGTCAATTAAATAAAGTTCACATTTGTTGTTTCATATGAGTTTATTCTTTTCAAAAAAAAAAAAAAAAAAAAACTAACCGTCGATTCCGACGGGTTTCGTCTAGTTTATTTAAAGCTTAAAAACAACCGTCCTAGGAGGGGTTGGTTATACGCTAGTACTGATAATAATGAGATGAATAATTTTAATTGGCACTGTGATAAATAAAGAAAATAATGACGAAAACAAAGAAAAAAGTATTGATGAGAGAATTTTTATGGTACTCGAACCGTCTTTCAAGGTGACGAGAAAATCTCAATTTAAATTTTTGAAACAATGGCGCTTCCCAAAGTAAACAGTTTCGTGAAATACAAAACTGGATATATTAAAGTAAAATCTGTAAAATAGACAGAGATTTTCAGTTCTCTGCGTTGAAAAAGAAGTGGTTGATTAAGCATATCTCAATTTACTGGTTTGATTTGTTGACTGAGCCGTTGAGGAGATTGGTCGCTTAACCGAGGAGTTGTTGTTCCCTGAACAAAAATCGAGTTTTGTGGCCAGCTGAGTAAGACACTCATGAAACTTCTTGTTATCCCATTCAGTATAGTCTTTCCATGTCAGAACTTCGGAATTTCTACAACACACACACAGCCAAGACTTTTATTGAACGTTTCAGTCTTCAATTAATTTAAATCAAGGCCGAAGAAGCAATTTCCAAGCTTCAAAATGAAATTGGTCATGGTTCTACGCGTTGTAAAAATGGTCTGTCGTTATCAGTTCATAAAAACACACAAAAAAGGAAGTCTACGTGTAAACCTAAAGCAAACATACAGGACGAAATCTATTTGAATTCACTGAAGAGAGTAAGTGTTTTTGCTCTCAGTTGTGTAGCGCAAAATGAAAAAAAAAATGACAACCCGACGTCCATACCTTTAAAATAACGATGAAGCCAATATCGGAGTACATTGTTCTTCAATATCTCTTGTGTAATGTGATATTCTTTTTCTCCCTTTTCCTCGTTTTATCTTTTCTGTTCAGCCTTTCAGCGTTCGCAACTGTCTCTTGTTAGTGGAGAAAAGCAGGAACTCGTATTGCAAATGGTGGTGCTCTGTAATAATGACCAGAGGATTTCTCTTGAAAAAGATTTGCAGACAATTTTCGATGAGGTGAATATCTTACGTGTCGTTCCTATTCCGAACAGCGCCAAGCAAAACTCGATAGTTTATCACTTCCTGTTCTTAGGGAGGATCTCTTTATGCAAGTGTAATGGCTCCTTCATTCACTTTGAAACTGCGTTTAATAAATATTCCTCAGCTGCAATCTTTCCGATCGTTTACTCAGAAATTAAAGAAAATCCACACTTCGAAAAAAAAGTTGAAGAGCAAAATCTATGATTCTAAATAAAAGATCTTCGCCAATCTTTCTTGTTGCTGTTATTTGTCATCTTCGGTAGACATAAACATTTCGGAGTGTATAAATGAAAGATTATTCTGTAATAAATATTTGATATTTTTTCGAATATAGCAAGACTTCATATGCTGTGTGCAAGACACCACGGCAACGCCTCTTTTGTTTCCCTTCACGCCTGAGGAACATGAATTACGGCGTAACTTTCTAAGTCCCTGAATATAAAAAGGGCATCCTTAAAGTAATGCCTCCTCCCTCGTAAGAATTTTCATTTGTATCAGCAAAAATGTGAAACTTGGTGGCAAAATACTTGGACATATTGTTAATAATGCTAACCTATTCAAAGTATTGTCCATCATTTTCTATACACTTCCGCCATCTTTGAACCCATTGGTAAAATCCATTTTGAAAAACATTTCTGAGACTGTCGTTTCACCCATGAGTTCACAGCAAGTTTAACGTCTGTCACATCGCCGAAACATTCCCCACGAAGGATATTTCTCAAAGAGGCAAACAGAAAAAGTCTGAGGGAGCCAAATGAGGACTCTAGGGGAGGTTGGGGTATCACCGTCCATCCCATTTTGGCAATAGCCTGTGAAGGCTTCATGTTGGGACGTATGTTATCATGCTGTAAAAGAATACTACTAAGTGGAATGTCACTTCTTTTCCTTCTGGTAGCTTCTACAATGTCTGCACATGGTGAGCACTGTTTATTGTTGCACCCCGTTCAAGGAAGTCAGTCAAAATAACACCATGTTTGTATCAGAAAATTGTCACCATCACTTTTCATGCGGGACGAGTTGTTTTCACTTTTTTCTGTCGAGGTGAAGATGTACGGTGCCATTCTATTGATGCACGTTTGGTTTCTGGGTCATGAAAAAACACCCAGGTTTCATCCTCCGTCATAACATTAGAGAAAAACACCTAATCCTCCATCTCATAACAGTCCAAGAGGTACTGACACATGTCCACCCTTTGCTCACATTGTTCACGGGTTAGGTTTCTTGGGGTCCACTTTGAACAAATTTTTCTGCAACCCAGATTCTTAATTAATGTTTCCATAGCACTATGACCACAATGAATTGCATCACACAACTCCTGGATGGTGACACGACGATCAGCTGTAATGAGGTCTTTCAATTGTTGCCTGTTCGCATTCTTGGGTTCCACTTTGAACAAATTTTTCTGTAGCCCAGATCCCTAATTAATGTTTCCATAGCACTATGACCACAATGAATTGCATCACACAACTCCTGGATGGTGACACGACGATCAGCTGTGATGAGGTCTTTCACTCGTTGCCTGTTCGCATTCTTGGGTTCCACTTTGAACAAATTTTTCTGTAGCCCAGATCCCTAATTAATGTTTCCATAGCACTATGACCACAATGAATTGCACCACACAACTCCTGGATGGTGACACGACGATCAGCTGTGATGAGGTCTTTCACTCGTTGCCTGTTCGCATTCTTGGGTTCCACTTTGAACAAATTTTTCTGTAGCCCAGATCCCTAATTAATGTTTCCATAGCACTATGACCACAATGAATTTCATCACACAACTCCTGGATGGTGACACGACGATCAGCTGTGATGAGGTCTTTCACTCGTTGCCTGTTCGCATTCTTGGGTTCCACTTTGAACAAATTTTTCTGTAGCCCAGATCCCTAATTAATGTTTCCATAGCATTAAGACCACAATGAATTGCATCACACAACTCCTGGATGGTGACACGACGATCAGCTGTAATGAGGTCTTTCAATCGTTGCCTGTTCGCATTCTTGGGTTCCACTTTGAACAAATTTTTCTGTAGCCCAGATCCCTAATTAATGTTTCCATAGCACTATGACCACAATGAATTGCATCACACAACTCCTGGATGGTGACACGACGATCAGCTGTGATGAGGTCTTTCACTCGTTGCTTGTTCGCATTCTTGGGTTCCACTTTGAACAAATTTTTCTGTAGCCCAGATCCCTAATTGATGTTTCCATAGCACTATGACCACAATGAATTGCATCACACAACTCCTGGATGGTGACACGACGATCAGCTGTAATGAGGTCTTTCACTCGTTGCCTGTTGGCATCTGCCACTGCAGTTGCGGGTCTTCCACTCCCATGTTTGTCCGACACTGAACTTTTTCCCTCTCGATACCTCTTCATCCATCTTCGGACATTACTGATATCGATTGTGGCAGCTCCATACACCGCCAGGAGTCTTCTGTGGATTTCTGGAGCTTCACATCCCTCTTTTTCCAGGAATTCAATTATGGCTCGCTACTTTTCTCTATCATTCATGACCTATATTTCCGATTCTGAAAAAAAAATTGTTCCCGCATTGGTAACATATCATAGTACATGTCAGTTCAGTTTCAGTAAAATCACTTCAAAATTTCAAAAGTTATTAAGGAGAAGGCATTGCTTTCAGGATGCCCCTTGTACATTAAGAAAATACTCTACAACGTTTGTCACAAATATTTTATTTTTTCAAGTCGACCAAGGTTTCGCTGGGCTCTGGCTTAGCTTTGAAAGCAGGACTGTAGCCAGCTTTTCTTATCTGGGAGGGCGAGTCTTGAAATTATGCCCTTTTGATTTCAAAATTACGCCCATTTGAGTTCAAAATTACGCCCTTTGGAGTTCAAAATTACGTCCTTTTGATTTCAAAAATTACGCCCATTTGAGTTCAAAATTACGCCCTTTTGATTTCAAAATTACGCTCATTTGAGTTCAAAATTGCGCCTCTTCGAGTTCAAAATTACGCCGTTTCGAGTTCAAAATTACCCCGTTTCGAGTTCAAAATTACCACGCTTCGAGTTCCACTCAAATACGTGGTTTCTACTTTCTTACACACCGCGGTCATAGAGAAGTATTATGATCGTTCAAAAATCGCGCTTCAGGTTTTTGACGTAAATTTATTAAAAATGTAAAAACTAGGTAAATACCCAAGAACCACCAAGTTGTAAATACCAAGTAATGCGTGAACAGTATAGATATGCCGACAACACAACACTCCGCAGAAATGCGGGACGAAAAACAAACCAGCGCAGAACGAATGAGTATCGGATAACGCACGTAACAATAAGGGAAAGCTTTAGGGGCAGGGCTTGGAAAAATTTAGTTCATATTTAAACGCTCAGAGAACTTTCTGCGCAGAGCAGAAAATTAGCACTTCATTCCAACGACATGTTGGGAAAGGTCATGGAGGTTAAACATATCAGCATATTGTTTTCTACGCCTCTATTCACAATTTTGGAAAGTTTCCTTCCTGGATAAGAGATGTTCATACTTCATAGTGCATGTTACTCTCTACCCTGGTTAGCTGCATGGAATACTGTATGAGACTAACTAAAGTATTTAAAAAGAAAATACTGAACGGTGTAACTTTCTTTTTTCAGTTACAATTTCTATTTTTTATATCTCCCAGAGCATGAATTTACGCCCCTCGAATGACCATTGTGGGATTGCAGTCGCTCTCCCTACCCTCCCGGTAGCTACTGCCCTGTTCGGAAGCCTTTCACTGTTTTCTCACCTCCTCACGCCAAGTCCAATCACTTGGCAACAAAAACTCAGCGCCATTTACAGTTGCGTATATCGCGCGATTCATATATTTTAGGATAAAGACAGTTTGGGAAATGAACTCGATTTCCTTAAACGTGCTGCAGCACACCGAGGGTACAACCCTTCCATTACAGACAAGGCTCTAACAAAATTCTGGAAACCGAAGCTTATCTCCGTGTTAACTCCTGTGATGCGTCCATTACGAGAGAATTTTGCCATTATTCCATTTTCCCGTGACGTTACCTCCAAAATTTAAAAACGTTCTTCAAACCTTTAATTTTAAAATTATTCTTAAACCCATAAACAAAATGAACTTTTTAGGAGCAAAGTACTATGTTGAAGACAAAAACTCGTGGGGAATTTATCAAATTCCATGTGAATGTGGCGCTTCGTATATAGGACCGACCCGTACAGCCTTGCGGTTTCGTTTGAAGGAGAACAAGACCTATATTCGGAACTGCGACCTAAGGAAGCCATGGATGGCTAAGCACCATTCCATTACGAAAAGGACCATAAATTTCTCTTTGAAGAAGCAAAACTAATCGACAAGCCAGATTCAACCACCAAATTTGATACGGGGGTCCTAACAAAAATTCTGCACACTGTCCATTTTTGAGGAAATGTGAAGTAACGGAGAAAACTTACCTTGTTGCCGTTCAATGTACTCCACTCCGTTGCTAATGACAGCTTGCCAGCGGTGAGGTAGGTCCTGAATGCCCCGTAGTACGCTATATTTGTTCAGATGTCGTATTACTCCGATCACGTCCATTGACAGTTCGTCCAGGGGTCGCGGGTGGCCTAGTGGTCAGCGTTCGTGACTGCCATGGAGATAATCTCAGGTTAGATCCTGGGTAGGTACGAACTTTCGAACCACTAAATACCCGCCGTGCGTCGGATGGGCACGTTAAGCCGTCGGACCCTGGGTACTGCCCCCCCGGTAATAAATAAGGGCGTCTTCCTCCCCCTTTCTACCTCGCTTCCGTGTCACTTTCCTATCGGGAATTCTAGCCCAAATCTCCTAGCTTCCTATTTCTAAGAGTCGTTTAAAACGTGGGGTCAGACACTCCCTTCCTAAAATCCTCTACATATGATCTGATCTGATCTGACAGTTTGTCCAGCGATTCGTAACGGATGCCACGGAGCCGAGCCGCCCCGGTAGCACAGTGGTCTAGCCGATGGCTTCTGATCATTCGTCCGAGATGGGTCCGGGTTCGACTCTCGGTGAGGCACGGATGTCGTGTTTGTCTTACGGCACTGGCTCTTTCCATTCCCTGCAACTAGTGACCCTAAATTACAGACGTGCGACTGCTTATAGCTCATTGAGTTGCTCGCGGCGGTCGTTAAACCTCCAATCAAAAAAAAATGGAGCCGATTTTTTAACTTTGGGAAAAGATCAAAGTAGGGTGGGCTGAGATCATGGCTGTATGGTGGGTGGGATAAAGCTTCCCAGCCATATTTAGACATAACTTCTCGTACCGACATTGCACCATGGCACGGTGCGTTGTCATGCAGCAAGATCGCTCTCGCTTCCAACAAGTTGGAGCCATTTTGACTAATTTTCAGTCTCAACAGAAAGAAATTATACTTCGATCAAGAGGTCCTTCCCCACAAAGTTCTTGCAAGTCAGGGTGGATCTGTGTCGGAATTTTCCCCCGCAGATTTTTTATTTTCTCGTACTAGCGCTGGTCTAACTCCGGGACTCGACCTGAGAAGTTTCCAAACCCTCCCACGTCCACACAGCAAATGATAGAGCATCGTTCTGACACCACTGCGTTGCTGAGAGTCTGACCTTGACATGACGTAATCACTTTTCCCGATTGCATCATCCGATCAAAGTCGGGGGGACTCATATCAGGGCTGTATGGGGGTTGGGATAAAAATGTCCAGCCATATTTCGACAAAGCCCCGTACCGACGCTGCAGCATGACACGATGAGTTGCCGTGCAGCAAAAATAAACAAAAGAATGAACGGATGCTGATATCGGGCGAATTAAACGACAAAGCTGATAGCGATCCTACGTTTTTGGATAACTTCATCACAGGTGATGAAACGTGGTGCTACTTGTTTTATACTCAGCCAAAGCGTGATTCTTCAACATGGAAATCACCGTCTTCACTGCGGTCAAAGAAATTCAGGCAGGATCGCAGCAAAGGGAAAGTCATGCTGGAGGTGTTTTTTGATTCTCATGGCATTGTCCGTTCCGAATTTATTCCTGAGGGCACAACAATTAACAAGGAACGTTATCTTGACATTTTGTGTCGCTTACGGGAGTCAATTTGTTGTGAACGTCCGGACATGTGGCGAAGTGGACAGTGGTATCTTTTCAATGACAACGAGCCTGCACATCGGTCCTTACTGTTCACGGAGTTTCTCGGCAGAAATCGTACTAGTGCTTCCACATCCCTCCTATTCACCTTACATAGCACCCTGCGATTTTTACCCTTTTCCCCTGATGATACAAAATCTTCAGGGACGTAAAAACAGCAAGAGGGCATTATAAGGGGTTGCGAAACGTGGCTTTCAGCACTGCTTCCAAAAGCTTTACGAGCGCTGGAAAAAATGCATCGTCGCCCAAGAGGATTATTTTGAACCGGTGTTTTAAAGTATTCTGGGTAAGACTCTATACGCCAAGTCCCTGAACTTTTGGATACTACCACGTATATTCTTCTTTACTGAAGCTTGGCCAATGTCTTACAAAATGGATGCATTTTTTAACATTTGAAATGAATAACAGACTTTGAAAAAAAAACAGGTAGGCTGAGTTCTGATTGGGTAGTCAGTTTGGAACGTAGGACTACGACCTGCCGATCGGAGAGTTGAAATAAGCTAGTCGAATATGGTTTCAAACCGTTTATTTAATTTGTTATAGCCAACACATGTCTATAATATGAAAAGTAGCTTAGATAATTTTTATAAATAATGCTGGATACATTGCGAACACAAAGCAGAGTTCGAGATGGGCCGGGTACGGGTTCGATCGGTATGTTGGACTTTTGTTTGGCGGCAGCTGCTTTCAGGCGTTCTCGATACTCTCTAGTTCGTTGGGCTGCAGACTTCTCGGGCTTCTTACATTTTTTTCATTCATCACTTGCTCTTGCCTCTCGTTATGATTTTTTCCACCTTTGCTTGCGTTCATTATGCGAATTCCGTGGTACTGTCGAAAATGTTAGCCCGTTCATACTAAAACATTTTTTTTATTTTGGTTTAAACTACTGCGGTATGTTCTTTATATATTTAAGTAGATCTCGTCGAGAGCTTTGAAACGTTACCACGCACAGTCGTTTTGCACTAACGGTTGTCCAGATAAACCGCGATATTATGAAAAGTGTTCACCGGTTGACAAGAAAACAATTTTTAAAATGTTTATTTCAAACCACTGCGAAATGTTCTTCGTATATTTAAATAGATCTCGTCGAGAGCTTTAAAATAATACCATGCACAGTCGTTTAGCACTCACGGTTGTCCAGATAAACCGCGATATTGTCCAAAGTGTTTACCGGTTGACAAGAAAATAATTTTTTAAATGTTCAGTTCAAACCACTGCGAAATGTTCTTCGTATATTTGAATAGATCTCGTCGAGAGCTTTAAAACGATACCACGCACAGTCGTTTTGCACTGACGGTTGTCCAGATAAACCGCGATATTGTCAAAAGTGTTTACCGGTTGACAAGAAAACAATTTTTGTAATTTTCAGTTCAAACCACTGCGAAATGCTCTTCGTGTATTTGAATAGATCTCGTCGAGAGCTTTAAAATGATACCATGCATAGTCTTATTGCGCTCACGGTTGCAGAGATAGACTGAGTCAAACACGGCGGCATACCGAGAAATATTGCATCATCTCCCCCAGACACAGGGAGCGTCGTGCACGCAATGCATTGCGCAGTACGCGAATTGGACTCCATGCTGTTTACGAATTAGCGTGCGGCACGTGTTTTTAACACTATAATGATTTCAATTGGGACCTATTTTTGTCACAGTCGATTGGCCGTAATTCGCCCTATATACTATCCGCGGAGTTAGAAGTAATGTTCTACACCAAAATGACATCAGAATTGCTTTACTTTCATGAAAAATATTTATAAATATGTCTGCTTCATTGTTCTCAAAAATGTATGTAAAATTTATGCTTTTTTGTTTTTGTTTTTTAAGGGAAGTGAAAAGTATGCGCTCCTTCTTACCACGTGGTTGGCCTGCTTGCGTCATATATGCATGATGCCAGCTGAAAATCAATATTTCACATCGTCAACCAAGAGTGTTAGTCCTCAGACAAGTTATTCCGTTGCCAGCGATGCACCAAAGTACCTGCAAGGGTATGCGCAGCCCGAAGTCAACATCGATCTTTGGAAGAGTGAGGGCGAATTCTTCGAGAAGCATTCAGAAGAATCGACTTTCGATGGTGAACCGTCTTCAGTGGTATTTGGAGTGAGGAGACCGCGGAACAAATACGAAAGTGACTTGAAATACAGCTGGCCGTTCAGTTACCGACTGGGTTTCAATGCCAACAGTCAAAAGTTCAAGACTGTTCGCACAGAGATGATGTCTTCTGACGGTGTCATCGAAGGAGAGCTCCTTTTCCTGTCTCCCAAAGGACGAGAACGTGGTGTGAGATATACAGCTCTACCTGGAATTGAGCCTTTACTGCTTTACAAATCCCTACTACATTTTTTAAAATTGACTACATAGAGTGTACAGTGAATGAAACTTACATTCTATACGCTCCAAGTGCAAGAAAGGCAGGGAATTTCTACCGTTCGCTTGAACTGTTCTGACTGTTTATCCTCTAGCTAGATCTCTTACTTTGTTTTTAGAGTCGGGAAGTGAACATTTTTAAAAACTAACTACACTGACTCAATATAGACAAACATCTTCCTTTCTACTGGGTAGATCTATTTAGCAGTTCAAAGTCGAGTGAGAGTGGAGCAAACGGAAGTCTTCCCTGAACTGTAGATCTCTGTCACATTTTCAGTGTCCTTTTCGTAGAATAGGCAGCACAGAAACAAACAAAATAGTTTTTTTCCTTTCAGGAGAATCGTCACAACATTTTTAGACCTTAATAGGTAGGGTCAAGTTTAATTGGTTTTCGAATTAAATAGGGTGTGTATGAGTCAAGTTTAATAGGTTTTGATCTGTATCCTAGTAGAATGAATATTTTTAAAATTAGGCCCTTTTTGCTCTAAAAAGGGCCTAATTTTACGCTGTGTAGATTAGGAGCGATAATACACAGCGGAAGATCGGCACTGAGTTGTCGTACAGTCCTCCGCTGTGTAGATATGTACTACAACTTTTCTATTTGCTCCTTAGTGTTTCTTAAGAACAAGTAACTATTCCAATAATCCACCATAAAGCATAAATTAAACACAACCAGCGGTAAAGCTAGACTATGATTGTGGCTTGAAAAGCTTGAAAGTTACAATATACTGATGAGCCATTACATTATGACGACCTACCTTATAAGCTGCAGGACTCCCTTTAGCCAGCAAGACAGCGGCCACTCGGCGAAGCGAGGCATCGATTCGATGAGGTGGCGATAGGTATCCTGGGGTATCTGGTGCAATAATGTCAACAGTAGTTCCTCCAGTTCCCGTACATTTCGGGGTGGTAGTGATTTAACGCGAACCCGCTTTTCCAAGTCAAACCACAAATGTTCGATTGGGTTCATGTCAGGTGAATTTGGAGGCCACGGAATTAACAGAAAGTCACCAGCATGTTCCTCGAACCACTCCTTGACGATTCTGGCAGTGTGGCATGGCGCATTGTTGGTAATGGCCATCACCAACAGGGAACACAGTTGTCATGAATGGGTGAACTCGGTCCGCAACGGTGTTAAGATACCTAACAGCTGTCAAGGATTGGGCTATTGGGATGATGGGGCCTAAAGTGTCCCAAGAAAACATCGCCCACAGCATAACACCCCCGCCGCCGGCCTGTTTATGCCCAACAGTGCATCCAGGTGCCACAGCCTCCGTTGGTAATCGGCGTATCCGCGCTCGGCCGTCTACGTGATGCACCAGGAATCTTGATTCGTCAGACCAGGTCACTTTCTTCCAATCATCCACGGTCCAATCTCGATGAGCTAGGGCCCATTTCATGCGTTGTTGGCGATGAGGTGCAGTGAGCGTGAGGACCCGGCTGGGTCTTCGGCTACGCAGGCCCACGCGCAGAAGGCTGCGATGAACTGTGTGCTGTGACACATTGCCCTGATCACCACCGTTGTAGCTGCGGATGATTTGTTGCACTGTGGCCCTGCGGGACAGTCTGCTCTCCCTTCTGGCATCAATGAGCTGCGGAGGACACATATCTGGACGACGGTTCCTCGTTTGGCCATCTATGCGCCACTTTTAATGCGTACCCACTACAGCGGCACGTGAACAACCCACAAGCCGCACCGTTTCCGAGATCGTCGTTTCGTGCGGGACAGTCTGCTCTCCCTTCTGGCATCAATGAGCTGCGGAGGACACATATCTGGACGACGGTTCCTCGTTTGGCCATCTATGCGCCACTTTTAATGCGTACCCACTACAGCGGCACGTGAACAACCCACAAGCCGCACCGTTTCCGAGATCGTCGTTCCGTGGCGCCGTGTCATCACAATTTGTCCTTTATCAAGCTCCGATAAATCGGCAGCTTTTCACATTCTGACTCCGAACACTCTACTAACCGAAAGCTAATTCTCGGGTTCTGTACATACCGCTCTGTGAACTTCATCTGCGCCACCGTTCTGCCTCCAGGCGCGCTCATGTGTCTAGGCTGGGGGTGGTTGTGATGTAATGGCTTATCGATGTCCATGTTTCCACACTTGTACCTTTTAAAATATGGTTTTAAACATGGAATAATAACATTGTTATGGTTATCGGTTAACTGTACGACTATTAATAAGTCATCTTGATTCCTGTACGATAACGTTTACCTATTGACTTTTGTGGAATTAAAAGTTTATGAAATGTTAGTCTGTGAAAGGGAAGCACCGTGATTGGCTTTTATTTGTAGATATGACCTGCTCTTCCTAACGCAGACGGAGTTTATTCAACCACCAAAACTGAAACAACGTGAACTATTTCTACGATTACCAGTAGTTACCCTAGGGTTGATAAACAAACTTAATAAATAACATTTATCTATTCAATTCTGAGAAGCATAAAAAGTATTTATCCTGTGAAAACTGATCGCTGAAACTGATGAATACAGCTTTCTATTCCACTGGTTCACTTTGAAACTGTTGAACATACTGTACTTTTATGTTGTACTTATTTACAGAGAAACTTTCTGACATGATGTTGAATTGGTTTACGTTGAAAATGCTGAAGGTGTCAGTTTCAGGGATTAACACAGAAACTACTGAATACACCTAAATGTTTCACTGATTTACGTTACAAAAATGAACTGTCAGTCCGCTTCATTGGTTTATGTTAAGATAGCTGAGGCCTCCCCGGTGGCGCAGTGGTCTAAGCGATAGCTTCTGACCATTCGTCCGAGATGTGTCCGGGTTCGAATCCCGATAAGGCATGGATCTGAGCGATGGCTTCTGACCATTCGTCCGAGATGGGCCCGGGTTCGAATCCCTGTGAGGCACGGATCTAAGCGATGGCTTCTGACCATTCGTCCGAGATGGGGCCCGGGTTCGAATCCCGGTGAGGCATGGATCTAAACGGTGGCTTCTGACCATTCTTCCGAGATGGGTTCTGGTTCGAATCCCGGTGAGGCACGGATCTAAGCGATGGCTTCTGACCATTCTTCCGAGATGGGTTCTGGTTCGAATCCCGGTGAGGCACGGATCTAAGCGATGGCTTCTGACAATTCTTCCGAGATGGGTCCGGGTTCGAATCCCGTGAGGCATGGATCTAAGCGATGGCTTCTGACCATTCGTCCGAGATGGGTTCTGGTTCGAATCCCGGTGAGGCATTAATGTTTTCTTTGTCTTACGGCATTGGCTCACTCCCTTTCCTGGAACCAGTGGCTCTAAATTTGGGACGGGTGACTGCTTATTGCCCATTGAGTTAATCACGTTGGTCATTACACCCCTAATAAAAAAAATAAAAAAAATTGCTAGGCATACCGCCGTCTTTCATAGGTTTCGTAGGAAATAGACATAATTATCCTTTTGGTTGTTTTATTCAGTAACTGCAAAAAAGGTATCCGTTTCGTCGATTTACATATAAAACGTTTGACATAACTATCTATTTCACTGATATATGCTTTTCACTTTCTTTTATTTCGGGGTTTAACGACCACCATGAATAAATTGTAGGACTACAAGCAGTGGCCCTTCCCTAAATTGGGAACACGTGTTCCAAGGAAGGAAGAGGACAAACACATCTGCCATACTACATTCGAGACTCGAACTTGGACCCATCTCGAACAGTGACGTCGGAACAGCGGGGGCAGAGGGAACAGCTACCCCCGCACTCATTTGCAGACTGGAAACGTTCAACCCCCACCTCCCACCCCCACGAGTTTTTTGCCTTTTCACATCACATCATGTTCGTGGCTGGAAATCTCATAAAATAACCGGATATATTTTTTTCGGCTACTTTAAGTTCCTTTTGATAAAATTAAGTGATGTTCTTAGTTTTGACTATGACCTATTTAGAAATCTGATTTTATATTTGGTTACTGTTTAAGTACATATATACTTACTTAAGGCTGTCTTTGAATGAGTATTAGGGTTCATCTTCTGCGATAGATGGCGCAAAAAATCACTCCTTGGACGTGGCTTTTACGTCTTGAGAGACTGTCTCACAAGTTGGGGTCAGCGAATCACTGCAGATCTCGCCATATTCAGAATGGAAGCGGTCTCTCGTTGGCCCCACTATGAAAAGACAAAGCACGCGCTGTTACGTTTTAACCAATGACGTTATTTGGGAGTGGAGCGTAGTAGGTAGGCGGAGTTTCTACAGCTCAAATTCTGGGGCTCTCTGTTAATGTACACATTTTCTCTTCAAAAAATGAACGTACAGTAGGATTTACGATAATTTATGGGAGACAAGATTCCAGTCTCACTTTTGGCCCCATTCAATTATTTCTATTTAGCCTACATAATTAAAAAAAATCAGACAGAAATGAGATATTTCGTTCCTTCCAGACAGAAACACTGCTAAGCTAACTATTCGCGCCATCTAGCTCCCAAATTGGAATACTTTCAAGTCAAATAAATGAATTTTAAATAAAATTCTAACAATTTTTTCGGAATGATAACTGTGGCACATATTAGCTATAGGTCGTTTTTATTTGTGCTCAAAATTTCAAGCACTACAAAGTAATAGTCTTCGAGAAAATGTGTACAAAAGAATTTACATTGCAGATATAGGATAGAATTTCTCTTACACTCATTCAAAGACAGCCTTAACACACTGGTTGTTTTCGTGAATACATTGAATTAAGTACATATACTAAATATGGAACATTACAGAGAAAATTAGCATGGCTCCTGCGCAAGGATGACAAACTAGTTTTGTTGTTTTCGTGAATACATTGCTTTAAATTGTTTTGTATTATTTTAATTATTATTTTTTTCATACTGCTTTATATTTTGATATCGTCAGAATGGGCGTAGAAAAGTTGGTTCTCAATTTACACATACGATCTAGAACAGTTGGTTCCCAATTTACACATAGGATCTTGGGCCTTAGCTCGCAATTTAGATATGAGGGTTGAGGGCGGTTCGATTTTGGTTCGCAATTTACACGCTCCGACATAAATATGCTTCGAAACGGAAAAAAAATGCCTTTTTGTATTACACGATTTTGTGTTGCATTACAGAGTATAAAATATTTACTAAAAGTGTCTTGTGTGAAACATTCAACTCAAAATAATCAGTGAACTAGACGGAAAAAAGAACGAAAATTAAATATAGGAAACTTAAATTATTTATTTTGTGACAAGTACACTTTAATTTTAAACTACAATTTCAATTATTTATACGAATTTCCTTTATGAAACGTTTTGCTTTGTTTCCGGAATCGATTTTGTGAGTCAAACTTTCTCACAAAATCTCCATTGTGCTTTAAAAACGAGGCAGTTCTAACCTTGATGGAATTGAAAGCAGCAACAGTGTTAAACCAGAGTCTTCCTGATGAGGCTATTTCTTTGCATCATAAGCGCATGCTCAGCTCATCCCTTCTTTCTGATTGGTTGATAGGATCACAACTGCGTGAGATTTACCAGTCATGTTTATTTCATTCGTGCTAGATTGAGTGCTGTTTAGAACAATGTCTACATCTAGTTAACCAAAGAGAAAACTTTTACTAGAATCTTGAAAGATTAAGATACGCTCACTTGGAAATTTCACTCACTCTTGCTTCTAGAGCTGCGCTGAACTTTGTACATAACAAGACGTGCTTGTGTGAGCAAGAAAACCAGTGAGTGCGCAGTATTCTCTCGTGAATACATATTTTACTTCGTTGCGGTACAAGTAGCTGAGAAAATCACAGCTGGTAATGATTTTGCGTGTGTTAAATTTCTGTCAGGCGTCAAAGTTGTGCTGGATGATATTGTATCCCAGTGGAGAAGCTGAAATTGAAAGCACAGTATAAGGTAGATCAGGTCAAAAATAACTAAATAAAATTTTTTACGAAGAAAATTATTTCACTTTAATCTCGAAATTGAATACAATTATTTTAATTTGTGATATTGCATGGTGCTGTTCTGTGTTGGTCAATATTCATGTTTCTCTCTATCAAAAAATGATTTCTAGGCAGAAAAAAATCATTTTTTAAATCAAAAATCACTCTCTGTGAAGGATGAGTTTTTGCACAAATCAATCTTTCCTGAGAAAGAGAAAAAACAGAACTCTGATGAACAGAGAGCACGCACAATATCACAAATTCAAATTCAAACAGCGTCAGCCACCAAATGGCCGAGTAGTTGGAGAGTCCAGTTTCAACAAGGCATCTGGTGGCAAAGGATTTGTTGCCTTAATGTCGTAAGAAAACTATGCTGGTATGACATTGACCCTCTTAATGACTGTGAACTCTGTCACCAAACCCAGAGGAAACCTCCAGTTAATAACTTCATGCCTGAGAGTTATTATCTTTATCACACTAATGGAGATAGCTTGGACAGGTGGGGATATGGTGGATGAAAGAATGATTACATGGATATTTAGGATGATTCCGGATAGAAAATGATCAAGAAGATGACCGCATGGACATTGCGATGACTATGCGTAAAATGAACTTTAAATGAGGGAGCCTACTGTACAGGAGAAAGAAAGCACAAGATAGGCAGAAGTTTACAGTAATAGTCAGAGCACATTTAAAGGGACGGAGGGCCGGGGGCAGGACAGTATTTTGGGGCCCCAGTATTAGTGGCACATCTAGGATTTTACTATGAGTGAATGAATAAAAATACCCTGGAGAAAACATTTCCAAAATATGATGAGGAAGCCATAAAAATATCTCCGCTGTATTGAAGTGTGTATCCCATGATTCATGGATGAATCAGTGGTAGCAAGACAATGTAAAAATGCATGGTTGAAAACTGAATACCAGTTCAGTTCTTCTTTAATCAACCACCCTCAGGTTTCAGCTTGTTGAAATTATATCGACGTAGTAAGAAAAATAATATGACCCAAATATCATGATTCAAACGAATTCTTAATGCATGAAAATTTCTCCAATCACAGATGTGTACAAAAAAGCCTGTGTATTGATTTCCAAAGATTTGAGGATGGACTGGGGGCGACTATATTTTTTGTGGACTCCTAAAAAAGCGGAAAGAAATATAATTTTTTTTCACAAGGCAGTTTCTTATAGTTTTTTTCTGTGCTATCTGAATAAAAAACTGTAAAACTCAGTCAATTCTTTATGCATCCTGCATAATTCTGGGGCCCCTTGAAAATGCGGGGCACGGTGCTTGCAGCCCCCTATCCGCCCTCTTAGGAGGGCTGTGGTAATAGTACTTACGAACAGCAGCTTTGAATTTTTGGTAAGGTGAAAAAGAAAAATGAAACTGTATATGCGTTGGTAAATGAAAAAGTAAAGGTAATTTGAAAATTACCCCGTAACCGCAACGGATAGAAGCTGACGCAATGGACTTTATTCATGTGACATCAGAAGTGGATTTCTGCGGACCAACATGGCTACTGATTTTTTTTTTTTTTTTTTGATTGGAGGTTTAACGACCACCGTGAGCAATTCAGTGGGCCGTAAGCAGTCGGCCGTCCCTAATTTAGGGTCACTGGTTCCAGGGAAGGGCGAGAGCCAGTGCCGTAAGACAAGCACAACATCCATGCCTCACCGGGATTCGAACCCGGACCCCTCACGGACGAATGATCAGAGGCCAGCGCCTTAGACCACTGCGCCACCGGGGCGGCCACGGTATATGGAATTGTCATGTTCTTATTGTCAGACATTGATTAAACATGTGAAAGTGGGCAGAAAATATTCAGGACTGCACATTTGGACGTTTCATTTTACTCAGCTATTTTTGTTTAACAGTTCCGCCCTTTTCAGAGGAAACTGATGAAAAGTTATCGTTTCTTCTACACATTTTAGGCGAGGGCTTGTTGGCACAAACATACGATGAGCAAAATTTAGACGTGATGTTAATAAATATATGAAAAATCGCGATTTTCCTGAGCCCCTGCAAGGTATTCCTTGTTAAGCAATGGAAACACGAATATGAAGAAACCGTTGCTTGTCCGCAGCCACAGAACATATTTCCCATGATGTAATGCGGGGTGAATAAGGTACATACAACGCGTTCCCAACGGCTTATGGCCGCCCCGGGGGCACAGTGGTCTAAGCGATGGCCTCTGATCGTTCGTCCGAATGGGGTCCCGGTTTGAATCCCAGTGAGGCATGGATCGTGTGTTTGTCTTACGGCACTGGCTCTCTCTCTCTCTCTCTCTCTCTCTCTCTCTCTCTCTCTCTCTGGAACCAGTGACCCTAAATTAGGGACGGGCGACTGCTTATAGCCCATTGAGTTGCTCACGGTGGTCGTTAAACCTCCAATAAAAAAAATGGCTTATGGGTATTTCGAACACGCGCAGTACAGAGCTCTTTCGGTAGTCTAATTGAAGCCGAGGTCAAGTAAACATGGATGCACCGTTACGGGATTGCACTATTGTTAAACAACGCGCTGTAGTGAGATTTCTTTGGGCAGAGGAAGTGTTTTTTTTTTTTTAATTAGAGGTTTAACGACCACCGTATGCAACTCAATGGGCTATAAGTAGTCGCCCGTCCCTAATTTAGTGGCCGCTGGTTTCAGGGAAGGGAGAGAACTAGTGCCGTAAGACAAACACAATATCCATCCCTCACCGGGATTCGTTATTCAAACTCAGACCCCTTTCGGACGAGTGATCAGAGGCCAACTCTTAGACCACTGCGGCACAGACGCAGTGAACCTGCTGAAATTAACTGAAGGATGTTGGCTCAGTACGGAAGTGAAAACAGCATGACTCAACGAAATGTTTATGAATGGGTAGAAAGGTTTAAAGCGGCAAGAACAAGTTTAATAGATGTGAACAAGTTTAACAGACGTAGCTGGATCTGGTCAGCCATCAGCATCGCGTACGTAAGTCCAAATCGACAGGGGGAAATGGCTTGATCAGAGAAGACCGACGGATTACATTATCCGCTGTTGCTGCACATTTGGATATCCCGCTTTGGATCCGCACATGCCATAGTGCATGCTAACTTGAGGTACAGTATAGTTTGCGCAAGATGGGTACCAAAACAGCTTACCGATGTGCACATGCACAGTACGTGGAGGTTGCGACCCAATTCCGAAAACGTTATGAAGAAGATACGAGTGTTTTGGAACTGATCGTCACCGGCGACGAGACATGGGTTCATCACTGTGAATCGGAAAGCATGCAGTGGAAACACCCGTCTTCTCCAATAAAAAAGAAATTCAAGCGACAGCTCTCCACCAAGAAAATCATGCTGACCTTCTTTTGGGACATGAAGGGTCCTATTCTGGCGCACTTTCATAAACCCGAAGAAACAGTGCTCAGTGCAACGCTCTGTGCTATTCTTAGAGGGACTCTGAAACCTGCAATTCGCAGCAAAAGAAATGCTATCAAAAACAGTCTTGCTGCACCATGACAATGCACGTCCACATGTGGCGACCGCAACGGTGGAGGCAATGCAATAACTGCGGTTTAAACATCTTCAACATTCCCCTTACAGCCGAGACGTCCTGTTGGTTTAGCATGCAGTATACTAGAACGAAAACAAAAGGCATTCATTATTTTAAGTACTGGTTCCAAACGCGTGGCAACTCTAGCGAGACGCTATCTTTGCAGGGCTTACTATTGGTAACAATTTTCCAAAGTTTTTCGAATTGCAATAGATTTATAGGTGGAGTAGGAAGCCAATTTCTTTATGTATCCCACATAGGAGCAGCTGACTTGAATTTGACTTCTCTAGATAGGGCCGTGGTAACTTTACCTTTTTTTGTGTCTCTTTTATGCTCGTTGACTCTTATTCTGAACGAACGCTTGATCAATCCAATGTAGTAACGCTTGAGCCCTTCCGGATGTTGTAGAGAGATGGCATAAACGCCTGCTTAGTTGGAAGGAGGTGGCTTATCAGTATTTCCGTTAAGCATGGCATATACAAAGTGTGCCCGTTAAGTTATGAGACTGATTTTTTACGGAACTGCCCTTTGATTAGAAGTAACAAACGTGTTTATAGTTTTGACCACTAGAGTGTACTTTAGCAACTTGCTAGTCTGGTGACGTAGCAGTTTTCGTGTAGCTACCGTTGAAGTAAGACTGTGTGAGTTGAGCGTTTCAGAAGCTGCGTACTGGAGCAAAGAGCTGTGATAAAAGTTTACTATTAATTAGGAAAACTGCCACGGAAGTGTACCAAGACCAAATTTTTTTATGACGATGCACAGGTGTTTCGCTGGTTTTTCAACGTTTAAAGATGGGAGGGAGTCCCTCGAAGATGAACCAGTCACAGGATGTCCAGTTTCTGAACAGGAAAATGAAAATGTGGTGAATCTAGCGAAAGTGTTGCCCATGACCACTAGGCTACAATTTGGTGTCGGTAAGGAAATGGTCAGGGTAATCTTAGAAAAAATATCTGCCCAATAAGATTTGTTCGAGGTTTGTGCTCAGTGGCGTTCTGGCCAGGGTGTCAGCTTGCCCGATGGCAACTGGGCCCCTGATGAAATGGGTCTTCTTAAACATTAGACAATATGTGCAAATCATTGCTGTATCTTCTAGAAAATCATTGCTGTATCTTCTAGAAAATCATTGCTGTATCTTCTAGCAAATCATTGCTGTATCTTCTAGCAAATCATTGCTGTATCTTCTAGAAAATCATTGCTGTATCTTCTAGAAAATCATTGCTGTATCTCCTAGAAAATCATTGCTGTATCTTCTAGCGTATATGAAAGACGTTGTATTGAGACGAATTTCAGAATCACTTCAGTTAGGTCTTCTGTTTCAATCACAGCAATAACCTCATTATTATTCTTAATAATTGTTGTGCCTTCTCTAACCCAGTTTGGTCCTATAAAACACTCTTCTCGATCGTGGCTCCTTTGAGGTCACCATTCGGTAGTGGAAAGGAAAAGCAAGGAGCGGACGAGAACAGTAGAAATATCTCAAGAGTTGAACATATTCTTAATAATATATAGAACATATTCTTCCTATCAGTTAACGTCAGCCATAGATTACTAAAACTCAAAATTGATATATTCAAAACACACAAATTGTTAAGGGCCTTTTAGTAGCTTGAAAATATAACAGAAATTTCAATATTATTACTGTATGCAATAATACTGGACCTTCACTATATTGTACATTTTACTGCCAGCAATATGTACAATACATGAACACTGTAATTATTAAAAAATGCAAATCTATTTCGTAAAAATTTTAATTGTACCTTTTTCTCACTTATGTATTTTTCGAAAATTTTATTTATTTCTTATAAAAATTCAATGACAGACTCCCTCTTTGTCTTCTAGCAACCAATATTTTTAGACCCAGTCCGCCACTGTTTATGCCGCACACGTTCACACTCGAACAGAGAGAGAACTGGGTTGCATGTCGTCAAAATTTCATCCATGCAGTTGATCAAGATCATGATTTGATGCAAAGAATTGTCAGCGGTGATGAAAGTTGGTTTTCAGTTTGATAATGAAACAATGGACTGGCGTGAAACGTCCTCTTCCGGCCGAAAAGTACAGACAAAACTCACGTGTCAAGACAAAGTCCTAGCTTTTTTATTCTACAGGAATAATATCCACCACGAATTCACTCCTGAGGACACCCCAGTGAACGGCCAGTATTATTTAGGAGTAATTCAACGCCCGCATGCGAAGTGTCAGAAAAGAACTGTTCCACAAAAACAATTGGTTTCTGTTGCACTACAACTCACCGCACATTGTGCGCTGCATGCGAAGCAGTTTCTGGCTTCGAAGTCGATCTGTGTGATCGAACATCCACCCTACTCACCAGATTTGGCTCCCGCAGACTTTTTCCTATTCCAAAAGGTGAAGTGTGCTTTGAAAGGGGAGTGCTTCAGGGACATTGAGGACATCCAACGAGGTGTGACCAAAAGACTGAAAGAGGTTCCTGTTCAAGACTTCTATCGTACCTTCGAACACCTGTACGAAAGATCTCAGTTGCCCCGGTGGTGCAGTGGTCTAAGCGCTGACTAATGAACATTCATCCTAGTTGGCTCCAGGTTCGAATCTCGTGAGGCATGGATTTTGTGTTTGTCCTTTATGGCACTGGCTCTCTCCCTTTCCTGGAACCAGTTACCCTAAATTAGGGACGGGAGACTGCTTATAGCCCATTGAGTTGCTCACGGTGGTCGTTAAACCTTGAATAAAAAAATAAAAAGATCTGACCGTTGTGTGGAGTTGGACGGAGATTATTTTGAATCTGTGTAAGTGGCAATTCAAAATATAATTTGTTGTTTTGATATAATAATTTTTGTCTCATTATTTAACGGGCGCACAGCGTAATTCTATTTTACGCCACTAAATTCGGATTACTAGTATAGTTTTGCTATTTTAAGTACAGTTGGTGTACATTTCCTCGTTATTACTAACTTGATAAATCTATGAATAAGTTTTTATTATATGTGGAAATGACATCAGAATTATAGAAAATATTCTCACCGGTAAGGAGGAGTACCTTGAAGTTCTTGCAGTGCTTGTTCCACTAGCTGAGATCCTTTGTTTTGAACTTAATGCTGCTGGAATTCCGAAGGTTTCCCGACTATCACCTATAGTCTGACGTCTGCTTTGGCTGTGGAATGCCAAGGAACTACTGTGAGGCGTCCATTCCCTAAAATAAAAATTCTGCTTTGTCGAAAGGGTTATTCGATAATGTTCAAAACACAAGTCTGTACTTATTTAAACATAAATTTTGTGACATACATGCATTTGCTTGTTATGCTTAAAACACGGTCTAGAAAGTGCCGGAAACGGGTGCCACGTGCCTGTGTAGACTAATTTCTAACCAACCGATTTTACAATGGTACTTAAGTTTGAGAGCAACATCATTCGCCGACTTAAAGCACGATGGCCTTCCGTAAATCTCAAGAGAGTGAAAAATATTTTCCTTTACCGCTGATACTTTAATTGGTCCCGCAACATGAAGCTGAGAATAACATAGGAAAATTCAGGGAGCCAAGTGCACTTAAACATTTCGATTCTTAGAACACATCCCGATAGAGGAGGCTAAACCGCATGTCCTGCTGCATCATCCCGTAGAAGTAACCTCATTTAAAGGCACTCTGTGGAGAAACTTTAGAATGACAGTCAATCAGCGTTGATAACGCCTTGAAAACAATACAATATTACTATCAATTTCTGAAATCCGATTGCATATTTTGATCACGCTGTGAATCATTATTCTGACGCAAATTGAACGCCAGACGGGCGAGGTTTTTGCATAATCAGATGAATGAAACTGCACCATGCGAATAACGTTTTCGTCGTTCAAAGTGTCTTTTCCTACGGAATGTATCACAAGTGTTAAAAGTTGTATCACATGAAACAATACAAATAATACGTACACAATCGTATCAGAATAATATGATCACCTACCTAATAATGGGAATAACCACCCTTAGCCCTCATGAGAGCAGCGAGACGGCGTGGCATGGACGCAATGATGTCCTGGAAGGTTGTCCGAGGCACACGTGTCCATTCGGACTGCAGCAGAGCACGGAGGTCGCGGAGATGACGTCGTTGTGGGTCGGCATGTCGAACCTATCGATCCAAATAGTCCCACAAGTGCCCTATGGGATTGAGTTCAGGCGATTTCGCCAGCCAAGGGAGAACGGAGACATCGCTGTCGTTTTCCTGGAACCACTCACCCCCCTCCTCCTCCCGCCCACCCACCTGTTAACGACATGGCACGGAGCATTATCTTCTTGGTATACACCATCACCACGTTCGATGTCAAGGGATGCATGTGGTCAGCGAAGATGGACAGGTAGCCATTGGCGTTCAGAGACTCATCCAGTGGTCCCAGCGGTCCAAGGTCATACCAGGAAAACATCCCCAAGACATGCACACTGCCACCGCTCACCTGTACTTGACCGACAAGGGTGTCCGGGTGTTGGTTCTCGTGTGTCCGATGCCGTATCCGCTTCCCGGTCACTTCTGTGGAGCTGAAACCTCGATTCGTCGGAGAAGGCAACCTTTTTCCACTCTTCCAATGTCCAATGACTGTAGTCCCATGCGAATTGCAGGCGTCGTTGCCGATGGAGTTGCGTTAACATAGGCGCCTTGACGCAGCGTCGACTGCGGAGACTCATGCCTAACAGGATGTGCTCTACTGTTATGGGAGACACGCAGCCGGGTGCCCCGCGTTCATTTGCGTGGTCAATGGCAGCACTGCTGCGACTCGATTGCCCTTTAGCAGTCGACGGAAGCGACGTTCTTCTTTGGGGTCGATCGCGTTTGGGGCTCTACAGTTATGACGTCGGGAGGTACTCGGTGTGCCAGAAGTCCATTCTTGGTACACCCTTCATACAGCACTTCGCGAACCATGAAGTCTGCTGTTTCTGAGATGCTTCCACACTTGGCGCAGTAGCCGATTATCATTCCTTTTTGAACGTCCATCAGATCACTACCTCAACCCATTGTGCTCACGTAACGCATTATGGCTCATCTGTCCTGGCCGGCCGCTTATATCTCCGTGTGGTCGACCTGTCTCGTGCACTCTGTGACGCACCTGGGGGGGTCTGTGATTTCGGGGTAGTCATATAATTCTGACACAACCGTGTATATACAGTGCATACACATAACTAAAACCGTTCTCTGAGATTCAGAGATTAGCTCCTTAAAGAAAAACTCATCTGCCAGATTAAAGTTTGAAACTGAAGGTGCTGGATTTTACTTACTGTTGATACATCTAACGTCTCCATTTACAGCGATCTCGGCACACAACTCACACTTCAGAACTAAAGTCCATCACACGCCCCACACAAGACCTTTTGTATTTCATTCTCATTGTAATTTTCTCATACAGACGTTTCTTAATCTAGTCCGCCATAATTTCCTTGGCCTTTCTCTACCTTTCTGTTTGCCACTTCTCTTAGTAAGCATCTCACCATTCTCCCTTTCCACAAGGCCAAACCATCTCAGAATCTTTGTCTCCACCTTACTAACAACATTTTGCTTCAATTACACATCTGCAACACATCTTTGTTCTTCACATGATCACAGCATCTCTTGCAACAAATCCCCCGTAAAAAACACATCTCTCCAGCACACAAACAACTCCAATGTTTCTTCTGCATTACCCAGGTTATACTGTCGTACATCAGAAAAGGAACAACTACACTTTCATACACAGCCAATCTGCATTTTTCTGAGAATCCGTCATTACTTTGAAATCCTCCTAAAGCAGCTGTGACTTTCAAAGAAGAAGGGTCCGCGGATCACAGACCCATACTTTTTTTATGTAATTTTTTCATCAGAAAGTTTTCTATGATGATTGTTGATGTATCTTCTTTTCAGAGTGATCAAGTAATATTTTATCCGTTTTTCCACTCAGATTTCATATAGGTAGAGAAAATCCTGTATTACAGCAGATCGAGTAAATTCGCCCCGCCGCAGGGAAGCGGTGATCGGAGTCAGCTCCATATCCATGTTAGGCTTAGCTAGCCATGATGATGCATACGCAACTTGATCATGACATCGGACGCGCATCCACGTTTACAATATTTCCTGTGCGAATTTCTTGATTTGCGGATTTAACCAAATGCTCGCTGTGTTTTTCAGTGAACTATTTCGAATGAACCTAACATGGAAGCGGGGTGTACTCCGATCACCATTTATGTGAAGTGGAACGATAAAGAAGCGCTTAAGGTGGACGTCAAGTAATTTTGCTTCCTATACTTCCAATGGAAAAACTTCTGTACACATTTTCTTCATAATTAATGCGTTCTCAAGGATGAAAATTTGAACATCGATTAAAATAGCTTCACTTTATAACTTGGAATACTTAATATTTTCTAAAACATAACCATAATTATGCAAACCAACATTTATTTGTCTATTGACGTCATCAAAGTACAGGTCGCGCCATCTTTTTTCTGGTTTCAACACCACCAAAGGAAAAGTTGTTGATTTTTAATATAATTATGGTTAGGTTTTAGAAAATATTAAGTATTCCAAGTTATAGTATGAAGCTATTTTAATTGATGTTCAAATTTTCATCCTTGGGAACGCATTAATTGTGAAGAAAATGTGTACAGAAATTTTTCCATTGGAATTATAGGAAGCAAAATTACTTGACGTCCACCTTAATAGTGCAGTAAATCCGTTTATTCACTAGTGTAATGCACAAAAAATTTCGCCAAGCTTTCGTACTCCACTAGGAGGTTTCTTCAAGGCAATGGTAGACATAAAGTTTCGCCAAGGTTTCGCAATCCACTAAGGGAAGGCTTTTTCAAGGCACGGTAGGCATGTCTTGAAAAAGCTTCCCAGTGGAGTGCGAAAGTTTGGCGAAACTTTATGAGTATTACTCCTCTGAAGAAACGGGTTTACTGCGCTACAGAGGTTGATTCACGTTTATAGTGACAAAGTAAAACGCGCGTCATATGCAAATCGTGTGCGTCACGATTACGTAACCATGTTTATCGTGCAGTAGCAGCCTTCGTCTTTAAGAACATTTGTAATTTTGCTTTCGTAGTGTTAAGATGCCCCCACAAGTGACTCCGTTCTAGGAGGGGTATATACTTGACCTTTCCGAAGAAGATTATTCGTATACAGCAATCCAAAAACGGTGCAAAGAAAATGGTTGCGAGATTTCTAAAAATGGCATATGTCAAGTAATTAAGCGTGCAAAAGAGAACTTTGCAGCTTGCTCGAGTGGAGCACAAACGCCACGAAAAAACACCCTTAGCCAAGGAGGACAACTGAGGTGGTACGAAAAGTCAGGTCTCTTGTAAAAAAGATAACCCAACAACGCAAAGAAGCATTGCACGGCATTTAAGTATCGCACCAGCAACTGTAAACCGAATTATCAAATCTGAGTTACACTTAGAAAAGCGATTTAAGCCTAACGTCCACAAGCTTCTTCCGCCCCACATTTCGGAGGGATGACAAACTGCAGTAAACTGCATGAGAGACACCTAGCAAGGGACAGGTGGAAGTTTGCAGTCACTTTGGAAGCATGGATATACCTTAGTGACACAAACAAAATCCGGGCAATATACTTTCAAGAAAAGGGTGCCAAGGCATACCTTGTACGTGAACACAAAGAAAGTTTTTCAAGTGAATTTATGGTGGAAGATTGTTGCTATAATGGCAAGTTAAAGCTGCGAAAGGGTGCGAATAACGCAAAACTTAATGCGGCTTATTATCAGAAGACAAACATTATTTGTCCAGTGTACCGCGAAGAAATTCCTTATACAGTGCTATAGCTTCAAATGTATGGATCCACCAAGGTAAGGCTTCCAGCCATATGGCTAAGTCCACTGTGGCATACATGCAAAAGATGGACCCTGAGACCGGGGTTCACGCTATGCCATTCCCCTCAATTCCTGTCAAATCCCTGGTTGCCTCTTTCATGGATTTCTGCGGCTTCCGGGTTACTTAAACGATACCTCAAAAGTAGACGACCCAAAACAATTGACGGCCTTTGGAAAACTTGTAAAGAAGAGTGGGAGAGAATTGATCTTGCCTCTCTGCAAAGGAACCTGGTACAGTGGGAGTTCCGCTCCAGAAGGATAGTACAGGAACATGGTAAGCACATAGAACACAACATAAGTTGGCACCATGTTATTTCATAGCTGTATGATCCTGCAAACTTTGTCACTATAAACGTTAAACAATCTCTGTATAAGCGCTTCTAGAGTGTGCACGGTCTGATGTTCTTTGAAATAACGTTAAGGCTGTCTTTGAATGAGAATGTTAGGGTTCATCTTCTACTCTATAACTGCAATGTAAATTATTTTGTACACATTTTCTCGAAGAGTATTACTGTGTAGTGTTTGAAATTTTGAGCACAAATAAAAACGACCCATAGCTAATATATGCCATGGTTATCATTCCGAAAAAATTGTTAGACTTTTTTGTAAAATTCAATTTATCTTACTCGAAAGCATTCCAATTGGTGCTAGATAGCGCGATAAGTTAGCATAGCAGTGTTTCTGTCTGGAAGCAACAAAATCTCTTATTTCTGCCTGATTTTTTTAATTATCTGAGCCAAATAGAAATCAATTAATAAGGGGAAAAGTGAGATTGTAATCTTGTATTCGATAGATCATCTTAAACCGTACTGTACGCTCATTTTTTGAAGAAAAAATGTGTACATTAGCAGAGAACCCCTAAATTTGAGCTATAAAAACTCCGCTCAGTTACTGAGCTCTACCACCAAATAACGTCATTGGTTTAAAACGCAACAGCGCGCATTTTGTCTTTTCATTGTGGAGCCGACGAGAGACCGATTCGCTGACGCCAACTTCTGAGACAGCCGTTCAAGACATAAAAGCCACGCCCAAGGAGGGATTTTTGCGCCATCTGTCGCAGACGATGAACTCTAACGCTCATCAAACTCAACCTTAAGAGAAATTATGCTTGCCGATATGCTGTGCCATGAGATTATCAGTACCTATTAGGTGACAGAAATGAAAAGAAAAAAACTATTTAAATGTTATTTGAAGGCTTTAAAATAAAAATAAAATATTACGGATAATATTCAATTAAAAAAATGGTTCTGATGCAATGTACTTAATCTGCAGAAATATCTCACATGATAAAATGCTTCCCGTCTCACTGAATAGTCAGTACTAAAAGTTTTAGACTGAAATGTTTGACTTAATATTTTTTTATATATGCTTTAATTTCCTGGGTTTCCTTCCAGAAGACTATCCGCTAGTTTGCATGCACAGCAACCTTTCAATTTGTTGAATGCATAACGTATTACGAAGCACGACGTAGATGACGTATCATTTAGGTGACGTATGAGTCAGATCCGCAAAATTACAGCGGTAAGCTTTTCCGGCGTAGTTCAGTTGTAAGAACAGCCGCCTCCCGAGTAGGTTCGAATCCCACCACCAGCAAAAATATATTGCACTGTCAATGTTAAATTTACCTTGCCAAAAATTCATTACCAGTTGCACGAAGTGTTTACCTGAGGGTCCTACAAAAACCGAAATGCAGGACCTTATACACAGACTGGTCTAAACAAAGGCGAACCTTTATTTAGTTTCGAGTAGGACACCTTTGGCTTCAAGTATGCGACGTGGCCTAGATTCAATGAGGTGTTCGAGTGCAGGGTCATTGCGCGTCTGGTCCTGGAAGCTCCCTCTGAACAGTCTACTGAAGGGTATGAAGAGAGGGCTGTTTAGGATACACACCAGTAGTGCATCGCGGACAGCGAGTTGTAAAAGGGCCTCCAGAATTCAATGATACCTGGGAGATGACGAAGTACGCAATATCACCATACGACAGAGTTTGAACGGGGACGAAACATTGGTCTTCATGGAAGTGCATTTTCTTACCGCGACAGTGCGGCTCAAACGGGACATAACACCACGACAATGATGCACGTGTGGCGGCAGTGCACCGAGGAGAACCAGGTGCATCGACAATTTGGCAGTGGACCTAGAAATGTGACGACACCGGGGGATGACCTACACCTTGTTCGTATGGCAATGATGAACTGTTTCGCATTTTCTAAAGTGTTAGCACAACAGTGGAGCACTGCAACAGGTGTGGCATTGCCTGCATCCACAGTTCGACGTGTCTGCTGCACAGAGGAATGGTTGCACGCATCCCTTTGCGGTGGATTCCTTTGACCCTGAAACATGGACGCCTCAGGCTGGAATGGGGTTTTCAATACACACATGGCTTGCTGGTTGGCAACACGTCGTGTTTTCGCACGAGTCCCGATTCAACTTGGACTACCATGATGGCCCCATACGCGTTAGACGGTACTGGGGTGAGTGCCTTCTTCCAGCATGCATTGTCGAGCGTTATACTGGCCGAACTCCAAGTGTGATGGTGCGGGGTGCCATTGGGCACCATTCGCGGTCTCGGCTGCTACGACTTAAAATCAATCTCAACAGCGACCGCTACATCAGGGAAGTTGTACAGACAGAAGTCATACCCTTCCTTCAGAGCACTCCTGCAGCGATATTCCAGCAGGACAATGTCCGAGCACATGTTGCCAGGAGTGTTCAAGCTCTCTCCACAGCACAGTAGATACCGCTTCTTCCCTGGCCTGCACGTTCGCCAGACATGTCGCCTATTGAACATGTCTGGGATATGGTCACTCGGCAACTGGCCCATCAAAGTCCTCCAGTGGTCTGTACTAATGATCTGTGAACTCGCATACATGACCCCTGGCACGCAATTACTCAGAACATCGTCCAACGCATTTTCGATTCAGTGCCACACCGCGCCGTCTAGAAGCTCTTATTGCAGCTCGCGGAGGCTCCACATTCCACATGATACTGATTTTTGCTGGTAAAAATTGTTGTATTGTTCTGAAAATTAAATCACTTATGTACAGTCATATCAGTAATGAGTGGTATAAACTTCCTTTGAATTGCATGGTTCCTTCTTGGTGCTGCAATTTTCACAAACTGTAGTGTATTTTCGGTAGTATTGAGTTAGGTGACAGTGGAGGCCAGAAGAGATGATGGTAGCCCTTCTCAAACCATTCTTGTTGGAATCTGGCACGATGTGCTCTTGCATTGTCATCCATAATGATGCTATTGCACACAGGAAAAAATTGTAACATTGCAGGGTGTACTTGGTTCACTGTAACACACAGTTATTCCTTGGATGTCATTTTACATTCTACTGGTATCACAAGTGGATACAATCCGTACTAACAGAACACCCTTCGTAGCACGGTCCAGCTGTTTGAGTTCTCGTCACTCTCTCAGACGGCCATCAGTGCGAAACAATGTAAAACGTGATTCATCTGTACACGTGACTTTCTTCCACTGTTCTACTGTCCATTCACGTCGTTCTCGGTGCCAATTTAAGGATACTTTTCTGCTTTTTGCGCATACAAGTGGCTATCGAATGGATAGCTGGATTCCAAGGTTCAAATTATTTAACTTCCTACGCGTGGTTTGGACCGGTTTGAGATGCTCCTAGCCTTGTTTGAATTCAGCAGTCAGCTGCTGCGAACTGGAAGATCAAGATCTAAGTTATTTAACTTCCTACGCATGGTTTGGACCGAAATGAGATGCTCCTAGCCTTGTTTGAATTCAGAAGTCAGCTGCTGCAAACTGGAAGATCAAGATCTAAGTTATTTAACTTCCTACGCATGGTTTGGACCGAAATGAAAAGCTCTTAGCCTTGGTTGAATTCAGAAGTCAGCTGCTGCGCACTGGAAGATCAAGATCAAAGTTATTTAACTTCCTACGCATGGTTTGGACCGAAATGAAAAGCTCTTAGCCTTGGTTGAATTCAGAAGTCAGCTGCTGCGCACTGGAAGATCAAGATCAAAGTTATTTCACTTCCTACGCATGGTTTGGGCCAAGATGAAATGTTCCTAGCCTTGGTTGAATTCAGAAGTCAGCTGCTGCGAACTGGAAGATCAAGATCAAAGTTATTTAACTTCCTACGCATGGTTTGGACCGAAATGAAAAGCTCTTAGCCTTGGTTGAATTCAGAAGTCAGCTGCTGCGCACTGGAAGATCAAGATCAAAGTTCTTTAACTTCCTACGCATGGTTTGGACCAAGATGAAATGCTCCTAGCCTTGGTTGAATTCAGAAGTCAGCTGCTGCGAACTGGAAGATCAAGATCTGCTCTTCCGCACAATTCTCCTCAAAGCATAACGGTCACGCTCTGTAAGTCTAGTTTTCTGATGGCATTTATGCCGTTTGCAGAGCCGTAGCTAACGGGAGGGCAGGAAGGGCGGTTGCCCTCCCAGAATGGTCATTCCGTGGACGTAAATTCATTCTCTGGGGAATCTGAAAATGGAAATTGTAACTAAAAAAGAAAATTACGGCCTTCAGTATTTTCTTTTTAAAGACTTTACTTAGGCTCATACGATATTCCATGCAGTTAACTAGAGTAACATACACTATAAGGTGTGAACATCTGATAACCATGAAGGGAATTTTCCAAAACAATCACTGGAGGCATAGAAAACAATATGCTGGTATGCCTAAACTCCATGACCTTTTCAAACATGTCATTGGGATGAAGAGCTAATTAAACATGTGTGCTCTGTCGCAGAAAGTCCCTATGAGCATTTAGCCTTAAACGGAATTTTTCCAAGCCCTACACCTAAAGCTTCTTCCAATTCTTACGTTCACTGTTCGATACTCATTTGTTCTGTGCTGGTTTATTTCTCGTTCTGCACTTCTGTGAAGTGTTGTGTTGTCGGCGTTCACATAACGTTTACGCTTTACTTGGTACTTGCAACCTGTGGTTCTTGGGTATTTACCTAGTTTTTACATTTTGAATAAAATTATGTCAAAAACCTGAAGTGTGATTTTTGAACGATCATAATACTTTCCTATAGCGGCGGTGTGTAAAAAAGTAAAAACCACGTATTATTTAGGTGGAACTCGAAGATGCGTAATTTTGAACTCGAAGGGGCGTAATTTCACATCTCGCCCTCCCAGATAAGAAAAGCTTGCTATTATCCTCTGCTTTTGGATATGGAAGGTCCGTTTGTTTTACAGTTAGTAATTACCTTGGAATTGTATTCGTGAAAACATTTCCGTGTGTAATATCATAAAGTAATACTGGTCGGAAAAGACGATTCTTTAAGACGTAATCTAAAAAAGCTTACAAAATTATGAGCTGAACATGTTTCGACTTAACTCAACACTTAATGAAGGTATGGTTATGAATATTGTCCAGTAAAATCAATTAAGTACTAATTTCGATTCCGTAGACTTGGAGGATTCCTGGACCTTGTAATAATTTCTTAATTATTCTGGAATTTATTCTTTTTCATTTTTTTCATTCCCCCCGCTGTGGTCTTCTTTATTTAATATCCAGGATTAGAAACTCCTAGTGCAAAAGCACACATTCTTATTTTGTTAACTATTTAGTATCTTTTATCATTTGACCCTGTTTTAAATTTATTTTAATTTTGAAATGTTGTGTCTTACCTATGTTCTTGAATTTTGGTATCGGTTAGAATCTTGTAAAGATGTTTCTCGCATAATTATTTATCATTATTTTAATATATTTGTGTGATATACTCGCTATTGTAAACTGTATTGTTAGATGTTGGAGTGTTTCAATATGTTTTTGTACTTGAGTTATTTAATCATCCATACTCTTCCAAATTAAGACTTAAAAATTGATCTGGATGAGTATGGATTCTATTTGGCATATTCGTTGTAATATTGAAATGTAAATAATCTTTTAAAGTGTGCATTATTAAGTGTTTGAATTGTGTTTTTGACCTTCGATAACATGTCGAGAAACATTGTAATTAGTTGAATATTTCGCTTTTTGTGCTTCTTGTTAATCTTCTGGCTGATGACATGTACTGTTTGATATTTTAACATGAATTTGCAATGCAATAGTAATATTAATTTAATGTTCATACAGTAATGCAGTTCAACGACATTGTGTTTGTACATTTTTTGGATTAAAGTTAAAGAATCCAGGTGGTTCAATTTTAGCGGGCGACAAACCTCTCGCCCTTCTGTTTGGTCGCGGTGTGGTGGCTGCCCTTCAGTTACTTGTCTTTAAATCTGGATGCACGGATCCGCGTGCTCCGTGTTGGTCGGGGTTATTGTCTCAACTTTCCCTTTTTCACAAAACTACTGCAGCAATCCTTGCCATACCCTTGTTGGCGATACGGGATTAATCCATTAGTGCTTATACACAGTCGAGTCACATTAGTGTGACCTCTTCCTAATTTTAACATCAACAGCGCGTAGCCAATGAAAGAAGACACGTGTCGTTAGCTGGCTTGGAGGGGTATATAAGGTGTGCTGTAGCCTAGGCATTCTGGAAACATATCACTCGTTGCTGTCTTGGATAAAAGGAGCGATTTATCAAATTTGCAAAAAGGGATGATTATTGGCTTTCGGGCCAAAGGTGGCAGTATTTTTGAAACAGCGCAGTTTGTGATCTGTTCGTGTGCTGCTGTGGTTAAAGTGTATCGTGACTAGAAAAATGGCACCATTGCGAATAGGCGATGTGAAAACTGCGGAGCACCACGTGCAATTTATGTGAGAGGTGAACGTCGGCTGCGAAGGTGCGTGAAAGCCGATCGACACGCTATAGTGGAGCCTCTCACTGGCCGAATGAACTACGGGGCAACCGTAAGTGTGTCTAACACGACATTTCAGCGAACCCTGTTGCATATGGGGCTCCGATGCAGACGGATGGTCACTGCACCTATGCTAACGAAGGTGCATCGGTAGAAAAGGCTTACATTTGCAAGGCAGTATCGGATTTGGACCTCCGCTGATTGGCAAAGGATTGCCTTCTCCGATGAGTCACGTTTTCTGCTTTGGCGCATAAGGCGAGAAACATCGGAGAACAAACACTCTTGAACCATTGCTAGAAGTACACAAGCTGGTGGAGGCAGCGTTATGGTCAGGGGAATGTTTTCGTGGCATTCCTTGGATCTACTCATACCTGTGGGAGGCACTATGGACCGAATTCGTTATGAATCCATTCTTGCAGACCACGTACACCCATACATGCTGATTGTCTTCCTTGGGGCGGACTGAATCTTCCAGCACGACAATGTGACGTGTCACATTGTCGTGAGAGCCAGTGCCGTAAGAGACAACCACAACATTCATACCTCACGGGATTCGAACCAGGACCCAACTCGGGTGAATGATCACAAGTCACCGCTTAGACCACTGCGCTTTTGGGCGGCCTATGTGGTCTGTTCGTAGTGGACGCATTACCCAGGTCTTAACGAAGTCTTTATTAGCGTTAAAATGAAGGCTTCGTTATCAGTAGAGATGTTATTCGTTACTCGTTCTGTTTATGAATGAAAGTGAAGGAAAAATTTAAGTACTTACCGAAGGGAATGTGATTCACTATAAGTTTCACTGAACTGCTGAACATCAGAAGCCTCCCCAGATCCTCTACGTTGAATGCGCCAAAGATTCTGCTTTCGTTCAATACGCTGTTGCGCTGCGGATGCCCAGGGTATCAGTAACATGAGTACTGCACCAAGCACAACAAAGGTACCACCTAAATGGAAGGCTGCGTCGTAGTTCCCCAGTCTGTCTCTCAGAACACCTGTAACCAGTAAAAGATCGTTAGTGCTTCATGTCCTCGCAGGAACAACAGATTCTGAAACGATTTCCAATGATAAGAAACGATGTGTATTCATCAACATTGTTTCCTCTCTCTCTCTCTCTCTCTCTCTCTCTCTCTCTCTCTCTCTCTCTCTCTCTCTATCTATCTACCTATCTATTTATCTCTCTCCACCACTCTCAATCTATCTACGTACCTCTCTCTCTCTATCTATCTATTTATATCTCTCTTCATCTCTCTCTATCTATTTACGTATCTCTCTCTATCTCTCTCTACACATATATGTGCGTATCTCTCTGGATCTCTATTTCTTTTTCTATATATATTTATATCGCTATATTTTCCCTCTCTCTATATCTTTTTTTCTCTCTCTCTCTATCTACACATAAATATATATGCGTATCTCTCTGTATCTCTATTTCTTTTTCTATATTTATATCTCTATCTCTCTCTCTATTTCTCTCTCCTGGGACATTCACACAGTCCGTCAAACATTCTGCTCGACATGGAATATGCCACACCAGGGAGTATTTGTCCGAAAGCCATGCGAATTTGTGGGTATGTGTCAAACGTTGGGTTATGTAAATGACTGCAGTTGCAAACAGTCGACGAGGTGTACAAGCAGCTACGTGCATCTCTGCATCGACTTTGACTGTTAATCGCAGATTGGCTGAGGCAACTTTGAGCTTCCGCCAGCCATTGCGACGACTACTTCTAGTCCCACAGCACTTCGTCGCGCAAGGTTGCAGTGAAGCTGCCTGTACCACTCATGTCTGGAGGGATGTATGGCACCATGTCGTATTCGTCGGCGTGTCTCGCTTCTGTCTCAGTGCGGACGATCGCCGATTGACAGTTTGGAGGCAACATTGTCGCCGGGCTGATCTTGCGGCCATCCGTGAGCATCATACGGCTCCTCAGCCTAGTGTCATGGTTTGCTATCTGTTTCAAAAGCCGTTCACCGTTCGTGTTTGCACTGGGTGCAATGACAGCACGACGGGTGCATTAGTGCCACTGGTTCCCGGGTAGTCAGAGAACCGGCAACGTAGGACAAACAGAACATCCATCACTCACCGGGATTGGAACCCGGACCCATCTCGGACGAATATTCGGAAGCCAGCGTTTAGAACACTGCACCACTGTAGATGGGCTCTATTTTCAGCAGCGTTATCGAGACGAACATGCTCTCGAACCAGATTGGTGTCGAACAATAAGAAATTAGCCATAATGGTAAACCTGGTGAACAATATTAGGTTCAAAGGGAGAATAGAAGTACGCTGAAATATATTTTTGAGTGTATTATACTAATGTCGATGACTGATGTCCATCGCTCTGTGTTTGGATGAATCGAGGAAACGGACTTGGGGGCAAATTTCATGCAGCAAGGCAAGAACGAATTAACTGCTTAACACAGATGGTAGAGACTAAATGTTTTTGGGGCTTCAGAAGTGTATAAAATCATTGTTTTGTATGAGTGAGAGGGATTTCGAAGCCTCGACGTTTGCACTTATGTAACCGTAATGCATATTTTTTCTGAGCCTAGGAAAACAGCGAGGTGGAAGATCAGTTTAGCTCACGTTAAGGAACAGTCTAGGTCCGCTGCATTACGAACGGACGGAGACACAGTAATTAACGAAAATTCCTACGTTCACTGCCAGGGCGATAAGCATGAACCCGAAGTATAAGCGTCTTCATTGTTACTGTTGCAAAAAAAAAACCTACGTGTATGATTCTGTGTGACGATCCACGTTAGCTTTCTCAGATGTGTTAAAAGTAAAAAAGAGAAATGGGCCACCTAATATACGGTCCTATACAAATAATCAAAGTATCACAGCGATGGACCACATATTAGTTGGCTAATCAGGTTTTATAGACAGAGCACACGCGCGATCTCTTCACAGTAAGTTTGATGTTCAGGATCCAGTGTGTTTGTCAACAGCCTAGGATTCGCCAACGGGATATCTATATTCAACTAACTTACGCAAAACCTCAAAGAATCATTGATATACAAGAGTTGAGTCTCAGCTTATGAGCAATTTACGCTCGGGTGAAGAGCATGGGAAGGCAGAGCACCGAATAAACGGACGGGAAGTTGACCAAGATGCTAGACCACAGTATGTGAAATTCGCTTCCTCTGTATAGACGGGTTGTTTGCAATCCATTCACCACAGCAACCATATTAGAGCGTAAACTACGAGCTTCTACAGGTACTAAGATATCCACACAAACGGCACGAGGATATCTACATGACGTGGGACTACGGCGAGACGTCCAGAATGAAACTTTCAGTTGCTGCCACGTTGCAGGTGCCGTCTTGAGAAATGTTGAAGAGAGGGTGACGACATTAAACTAAGCAATGGAGGAGCGTGCTATTCGCAGACGAGTCAAGATTCTGTTCCGGAGTGACAGTTAGCTGCACATCTGTATGGTGTCATTGTTATCAACGACATGTTAACAATCAGGCTCCACATGGCCTCCGAACGGTACACTGGTGTGTGGTGGAATACGATACTCCACAAGGATGTCCCTTGTCAGTATTCTTGGCGCACTGCGCAGACGAAACGCTAAGCCGAGGTCTTAGTCAGTTCCGTGAGACGACTCATCCTTGCCGCCACGTTTTGAATGATCTTGCTGCTGGACGACATCCGTCAGTATCATCAAATTCACAGAACATGTTGTTCATCGATTGTGTAGTACCTTCTAGGTTGCCACCTCCACGGATCCCTCCGACAGAGGATATTGCGACAGCTGCGCACTCAGTTGGTTGCTGCATGGAATGCCAAACTCCGACACAGCATTGGTGCTTTCATTGACAGCATGCTTCGTCATGTGTGGACTCATGCAACTGCCTGAAGTGG
Organism: Macrothele yani; assembly: GCA_039090855.1. Taxonomy (NCBI): domain Eukaryota; kingdom Metazoa; phylum Arthropoda; class Arachnida; order Araneae; family Macrothelidae; genus Macrothele; species Macrothele yani. The sequence goes on from CM077028.1 coordinate 16,575,268, forward strand.
ACCAACTCTACACCGAATAATCATGAATAAAAGAAGTTATACTGCCATCTCAAGGTACGTTTTTTGAACGTTTACACACTGTAAAAGATAAGTGATGTGAATTCACGGAAACTTCCTGAAAAATAAACGTGCAGCAAAGTTGCCGGTAGGTCTACGATTTTTAATGAAATTTCCGTTTCTAGAAATGAAAGCATTCAGTGTTTTGATAAATTTTTCATTGTCACTAATCACGTTTCTTTTTTTTTTCTCTTTTAATATTATTACCGGGATTTCATCTTTTTATACAGAAACTAGCCTATAACCCGTCCTAAGACGGTGAAATTTTAATTGAAGCAGATTGAAAACAAATCAAATAAACGCCGGCTTTTTTGTAAGGAAATCTAGTAAAAACTTACAAAGTAAGAACTCATTCATGTTAGAACTGAAAATTACTTGCTGTTTCCGTTTTTCAAAAGACCTAGCAATAAATAAACATCCTGTGAGAAATATTTGTTGTTTAACAATTTTCCCTGTAGTCCAGTTGTTTTCGTGTAAACTTACCTTAATAACTTTTGCTTTGATTTTTCGCGTTAAATTAATTTTTCTCCGGCACACTTGTTATTCCGTTTACGGCTTGTTTTAGACTGTCCTATTTGATGGTTAGTTTGGAACTTCATACCGAAGCTTTTTCTTCAAAATCATGCGACATCTAGCATTACAAATTGGAACTATCTAAATTACCGAAAATGTGCTATTGAGGCGACATCTGTTTTTAGATGTAATTTTGCTCACTTCGGCATCGCAAGATTTCAGTTTTTATAGAGCGTTTAGATAGATCAATATTTTGCAAAATTTATAATATAATCAGCACTAAACTCGGAAAGTTAGTTAAATTAAAAAAGTAAAAAATAATTAAAGTGTACAAATTAATATTTGTATTGTACTAAATTAATATAGAAACACAACTTGCAGTAATATTAATAATTCAATTCCAGTTTTGTAGATCGGATAACTAGAACTCGAGTCATTGATAATCCAATGTTTTTAAATTAGCACGCGATCACCTTGACTTCTAAAAGTCATTGTGTGCTATTATTATATAGCAGGCAATCATTTTGTCATTTTGACATCGCGAGAGCACACACGAATTGATCGATAAATGATGGCGCAACAATGCAGACGTTGTTGTGACGTCAAGCGTTCCAGAGAGACAGACAGAAGATATGGGTGTTTATATTATTATATTATATTTCTCGAGTATCTAAAAACTTCAATTTTAATTATTTTTCTCAGTCCCTATAGAGGCTTTAGACTTAACGTAGTTCGCTGCCGTGCGATTGCAAGAGTTAGATTTCAGGGCATGGCGCGCCATGGTAGCGGGCATTTTCCTGACTTACACTGTTAAAACTTTGTGGTAAGTTCCATCAAAACGTGGTGCTACACCAGCTGCACCACTTTCTTAGAAAAGATATAGCCTTCTGTGGTGCAAAATAAGCCCAACAACATGGCGCAACCTTACATGCAACCTTGCAATATGTAATTTGAGAGAAAAACAACACCTTTACGAATCAAAATATGCGCCGTCAGTATCTATCACCTTCCGCCATCGGTCGGGCAGCTGACGGATTCTAGTCATGAATACTTCGTCGTGTGACGCGATGAAGTCGTCAACCCATTTTTGCACTTCGTCACATTTCCGGAAGCGTACAGCAGACAAACCATGTTGCATCGATCGGAACAATAGTCTGAAGGGGCTGTGTCGTAGCTATAAGCCGGGTGCTCCAAAACTTCCCAGCCAAGCGTCAATAACGTTTGCTTGACCGATTTCGCGACATGCGGCCTAGCGTTGTCATGCAGTAATTTCACGGGACGCAATCCTTTCCCTGTGAATGGACGTTTCAGACAGATTCCCTGGTTCAATCGCAGTAATTATTGCTCGTAGCGATTAGCAATAACAGTTTGGCCCTGTTCGAATAGTTCTTAATAAAGCACACCCTTCATATCTCAGCAAATGCACAGTAGAACTTTCTTGGAGTAAATATTGCGTTTCGGTGTCGAAGTCGTTGCTTCATATGGGTGTACCCAGTGTTTTTTGCGTTTGGGATTGTCGTACCATATCCACTTTTATTCACCCGTAACGATTTTCCGCAGGAAAGACTTTCTGTGTTGTTTATTCAACAGATTTAAACACTTCATGACACGCTCATCCTTGTTCCTCTGGCTCAGGTCATGTGTTACCCATTTTCTTTCCTTCTGAATTTTTCCCATTGCGCGTAAACGATTGGAAATGGTTTGTTAAGTTACCCCCAGTTGTTCAGCTAGTTGTTTTCGCGTTTGAGACGAATCTTCATCCAGCAATGCTTGCAGTTCCTCATGTGCAACCTTCTGCGGGGCGCCGCTAAGTTCTCGATTGCTAACATCAAAATCACCTGCTTCAAAATATCTAAACCAAAACTCACACGTGCTTTTCGATACAATATTCTCCCCCAGAACAGAACAGATCGATGCACATGCTTTTGCAACACTTTTTCCTTGATGAAATTCGTAACGAATGCGGTGTCGAATAAATGCAGTTTCGCTTGCCATCTTTCACCAACTGATGTGTAAGTGTGTTTGATTGTTGGGCAAACTTCTGTGTCACATTTTATACTCTGGGCCAGTTACGGTCATATGACAACAACACGGGGAAATGTCAGATATGTAAATTAGTTATATACGTCACCCAAAAAACGCTTTAAAACTTATTTGTACACCTAATATTTTGACAGAATTTCCGTAGACAGTAATTCCATTTATTTCAGAAAAATCCATTTTGGGTAATTCCTTATTTTTATTGGAATTTCGCAAAATCTTATTCTAATTCAGTCAGTTTCTTTCCCGAAGTACTAAGATCACACAACAAAGCCTTCCAAATCGGTCTCTGATAAGTTTTGAAACAGCGTCCGTCTGAACGCTAACTGCGTATCAGAACCGCCCAGCCAGAAACTCTCGTTGATGTCTTTGGCTTGTAAGGTACAACTCTAATTGCTCGATGATGAACTTTTTTGTTTTTTGTTATTAATGCGGGTAAACTAGTAATTTTATTTTCTGTTAGAGCTTATTACTTTTCTGCATACGTTTCAAATAATTTAATTTTTTCTGTAGGAGAACCATTACAAATTAATTTTTTTTTTCATCGTGATTTTTCGAAGTAACAGAATGCTTTGGAACTCGAGATCTCTTTAAACTGACAATGGCTTTCCATTATCTTTAAGAAAAGGTCAAATGTACAGCTTTATTGTATATTATTTAACAAAACTCCTAAATATAAAATTTATTCTGGGTATCAGTAATATCTTTTGCCTTAAGGGGCCTATAGACTGATATATATAGACATCATACAATCAATTTAATAGTTAATCAAACCTCAAGTACTACCAAGAATCGTTCTTATTACCGGAATTTTTCTGTCATATGGATACGGAAAAAGTGGGAACGGAAGTTTCCGTCAATATACGAAAGGAAGTGCGAAAAAGTTTCTGAAAATTCAGAATCTTCAGTTAATAACCTCTTAGAGACTTCAATTTGCTGTCAATATACATGTAAGAGACGAATAGCGGAAAGGTTTCTCAAAATTCAGAATTTTCGTGGCATGTGAAAAAATCCGTAAAATTCAGGTTTTTTTCCCCCTTCATTTCACGGAAACGGATGTATCAGAAATATGCTTCATTAATTTACGAAAGGAATGGCTCGTGAATTTCAGAAAAAAATTTGCAGTGTAGATATTTTCTTGTGGGGATATACATCGACGATCACCCCCGGCCTAAAGAAATGAGCGCACCTGGAGAACGAACGGTGGCGCCACCGTTCGTTCTCCAGGTGCGCTCATTTCTATATACAACCCGAGGTCCCTCTTTCGGTTAGTAGAGTGTTCGGAGTCAGAATGGGAAAAGCTGACGATTTATCGGAGTTTGATAAGGGACAAATTGTGTTGCCACGGCGACTCGGAACTACGATCTCGGAAACGGCGCGGCTTGCGGGTTGTTCACGTGCCGCTTTAGTGAGCACGTATCAAAAGTGGTGCACATATGGCCAAATGACGAACCATCGTCCAGCCGTGTATCCTCCGCAGCTCATTGATGCCAGAGGGGAGCGGAGACCGTCGCGCATTGTTCACAGCGACTGCAGGACAACAGTGCTACAAATCACCCGCAGCTCCAATTGTGATAATCAGTACAATGTGTCACAGCACACAGTTCATCGCAACCTTCTGCGCATAGGCCTGCGTAGCAAGCCGTTTTTGGCGATGAACATGCTCACTGCATGTCTTCGCCACAACGCGTGAAATGGGACCAAGATCGTCGAGATTGGACAGTGGGTGTTTCGAAGAAAGTTGCCTGGTCTGACGAATCAAGGTTCCTGGTGCATCACGTAGACGGCCGAGCGCGGATACTCCGATTACCAACGAAAGCTATGGCACCTGGATGCACTGTTTGGCGGAAACAGGCCTGCGGCGGTGTTATGCTGTGGGCGATGTTTTCTTGGGACACTTTAGGCCCCATTATCCCAACAGCACAATCCCTGATAGATTTCAGGTATCTGAACATCGTTGCGGACTGAGTTCACCCGTTCATGGCAACTGTGTTCCCTGCTGGTAATGGCCATTACTAACAGGATAATGCGCCATGCCACACTGTCAGAATCGTCAAGGAGTGGTTCGAGGAACATGCTGGTGACTTTCTGTTAATGCCCTGGCCTCCAAATTCACCTGACATGAACCCAATCCAACATTTGCAGTTCGACTTGGAAAAGCGAGTTCGCGCTAAATCACCACCACTCCGAAATGCACAGGAACTGGAGAACCTGCTGTTGACATTATGGTACCAGATACCCCAGGATAACTGTCGCCGCCTTATCGAATCGATGCCTCGCCGAGTGGCCGCTGATTTGCGGGCTAAACGGGGTCCTACAGTTTATTAGGTACATAGGTAGTCATAATGTGATGGCTCGTCGGTGAATGAAAGACGTCGTGTACTCCACTGCATAGATGACTCTTCTGGAACTTCGAAGCAGAATCACCAATGCCGCAGTCACCATCACACTTGATATCCTTGAACGCTGTTGAAATGAATTGGAACATCCTGCAGATGCCGTACGTGTAACTAAAGGCGCTCATTAGAAATCTATTAAGTCAGAAAATGCCTCCCATCTGTTTTATGTATATACAGGGGTTTACCCAGAAATTTTTAATTGGAGAGGTGCTGAAAAAGTTTGGAGGTGTTGAAAAAATCTTGGTGGGGTTGGATGAATGAACATTTTTCGCCGCCCCGGTGGCGCAGTGGTCTAAGGCGTTGGCCTCTGATCATTCGCCCGAAGGGGTCCGGGTTCGAATCCCGGTCAGGCATGGATGTTGTGTTTGTCTTACGGCACTGGCTCTCTCCCTTCCCTGGAACCAGTGACCCTAAATTAGGGACGGGCGACTGCTTATAGCCCATTGAGTTGCTCACGGTGGTCGTTAAACCTCCAATCAAAAAAAAAAAAAAAAAAAATGAACATTTTTCAAAGGCTGATTTTTATTTCTGTAGTGAATTATTTAGGTTTTTTACATATGGTATTAAAAACGAGAAAAACTTTAAAAAATGAAGAACTGTTGAATTTTTTTTAGTTAAGAATAGTTAAACACATTTTTTTCCAAAACTGCACACGGTTATTTTTTCCTTGTGTTGTTGTTTTTTCATCTCTCATGTCTAAGCGCTTTCCTAAACAAAGCAAAAACACCTAAGTATTAATATAGGTTGCTAAAACCGTAGACATTGATATTTTTACAAATGTTTTGCATGCTGAAGGGATTTAGAAGTACATTCATTTGTCAAATTTAAGGCCACATGCTGGTACTAGATTTTTGCCGACTGCATCAGCTATTGTCTGTATTACTCAACTTCCTGTCGATGTCGCATCATCTTACAGCGGGCCGCCCCGGTGGCGCAGTGGTCTAAGGCGTTGGCCTCTGATCATTCGTTCGTAAGGGGTCCGGGTTCGAATCCCGGTCAGGCATGGATGTTGTGTTTGTCTTACGTCACTGGCTCTCTCCCTTCCCTGGAACCAGTGACCCTAAATTAGGGACGGGCGACTGCTTATAGCCCATTTGAGTTGCTCACGGTGGTCGTTAAACCTCCAATCAAAAAAAAAAAAAAAAAAAAAAATCTTACAGCGGCAGCTGTTGACAGAGGGGGAAGCGCGTGAGCGTCAGTTTGCTTCTGTTTTCATGCTGAGAGGTTTTGTATGTATTTTCTATATAGCAAATAATGGCCAAAAAAGCGTCATTAAGCGTTTCTCAGAAATACAAATAGTGAGTTTATATCATGAAGGATACTCGGAACGTGACATAAGCAGAAGGGTGAATGTGTGCAAGACTGCTATTCATAATGCGATCGTGAAATATCTAGATACAGGTGAACTTAGCGACCGAAAGAGAAGTGGACGTCCAAGGAAAACAACCCCGCGTGATGACAATACCATAAGGCAAATATAGTTAAGGGTCTGATATTAGTATCAACACGGTTTCCCGTCGTCTCAGCAAAAATTTTGGATTAAAGTCTTATAAACCTGCACATAAACCTAGATTAACTTCTGTCATGAAAAAGTAGAGACTCCAGGTTGAGACGTGTCATCATTCGAGGACAGCTGAAAATTGGAGCCAAGTTCTTTTTCCGATGAATCAACTGTGAGTCAATTTGAATCACGTCCTACGACCAAAAGGCAAAAGGTTTGATGAAAAATACGCCGTTAGCACCGTGAGGCATCCGTCTAGTCAGATGATATGGGGTGCAATGTCAGGATCTGGTACGATTGGTCCAATGCTGATTCGTCCAATGGACGATTGGTCCAATTCCGTCCTATCTGTCTGAAGTGCTACTCGTGCTATAAAAGTCTCATCTGTTCTGATTCTATCCCCGATGTTATACGAAAGTACCGGTAGTCCAAAGAATGTAAAATAATGTTACATTTCATGCGTGATATTGTGGTGTTACAGATTTCTTTTTTTCTTTCTTTCTTTTGAAACGCGTTTTCTTGTTATACTGTCCTTGCTGCCGTATGAAGTTACTGATGTACGAGCCGTTCTATCAACTTCAATGTTTCTCTTTTGCATGAAATAATATAAAATACTAGTGTTCCGTTTCTGTTTGTAGAATGCAGTGGGGTTTTCCGCCAACTGCCCAATGGAAACAACTGGTCGGGGTTTGGACAGAGGCCTTTTCAACAGTTTTCATTCCAGCGATGTCATATTCATAACGTTTCCATATTAAATCAAGTTAATAATATTGCGCTTTTACTTAAACACGAAATATTAATTCATAGGCCATAGGCCTAGGCCTTTTTAACAGTTTATATTCTACCGATGTCAGATTCATAATGTTTACATATCAAATCAAGTTAATAATATTGAGCTTTTACTTAGGCACGAAATATTAATTCATAGGCTCTAGGCCTACGCTTTTTTAGGACTTTTTATTCTACCGATCTCATATTCATAATGTTTACATATTAAATCAAGTTAATAATATTGCGCTTTCACTTAAGCACGAAATATTAATTCATAGGCCTGCGGCCTAGGTGCCTTGCAAAGACCTCATAAATGATTCGTTGAGTGCCTTTTATAAGGTTTTATAAAATGTTTACAAATGCCAAATATCTAGGTAGTGACTTAAAATCTTTTAAAAAGGCCCGCGGCCTAGGTGCCTCGTAAAGAATTGAGAAACGATAAGATGAGTGCCTTTTATAAGGTTTTATACAATGTTTACAAATACCAAATATCTAGGTTGTAACTCAAAATTTTCTAAAAAGGCCCGGGGCCTAGATGCTTCGTAAAGGCCTGAGAAATGATCGGATGAGCGCCTTTTATTAGGTTTTATAACATATTTACAAATACTATATATCTAGGTTGTAAATTAAAATCTTCAAAAAATGCCCGCGGCCTAGGTGCTTTGCAAACAGCTGAGAAATGCTCCATTGAGTGCCTTTTACCAGGTTTATGTAAAATGTTTACAATTACCAAATATACGGAAATTATCTTTCTAAAGGATATAAAGAGAAGAAGAATTTAAATTATAATTCCTTTCTGGAAAATAAAAAAGTTTACCGTTGGTAAGATGATACCATTGGACGAATCGGCGTTGGACCAATCGTGCCATTGAACGAATCGATATTGGACCAATCGTACCATTGAACGGATCGGCATTGGACGAATCGGACATTGGGCCAATCGTCGTTGGACCAATCGTCCCTTTGGACGAATCGGCATTGGACCAATCGTCCGGGACCGGCTATGTCAGCATCCGGTACTGCTTCATTATTCTTTTCGACGACAGGCACTACCATGACTGGTTCTTTTTATGTGGAAATGTTACATGAGAAGCTGTTAATTCATATGCAAGTGCACAGGTGCACAATCTTTATGCATGATGGTGCTCTATGCCACAGAACAAAGACAGTAAAGGACTATCTGCAGAGGAAAAACATAACTGTACTTGACTGGCCCGGTAATAGTGCCGACCTTAATCCCATCGAAAATTTGTGGACCATTTTAAAAGACAAGGTAGCAGAAAAACAGCGTCAAATTCCCAAGCTTTGATTGACACAATAAAGCACGTGTGGTGCAAAAACATTTCATGTGACTACTGCAAACCCCTCATTGAGAGTATGCCACATTGTATTCTGTCCGGTATGAAAAACAAAGATGGCCACACAAATTACTGATTTCGGTCATTTTGTGTTCTAAAGAATGTAAGCATTCATCTGTAGTGTCATTTTTTCAAATATCTCTGATTAGTAATTAGTTGTTTGCTTGAAAATCTTAATTTTCAATAAATTGACAGGAGGTCTTAAACTTTTGTAAATGACTGTATACCTGCAAAATATATAGCAGACAAAAGTGAACTTACATACGTTTTGTGATTTCAATGACCGACTTTAAACATGTGCTTTAAACAAGAAAAACTAAACTTAGTGTATACTGTTAAAATTGAAAAACAAAATCCGTTATGCCAGAAGGCACGTACTTCAAGGTAGAGCTGAGGAATTCATGTAAATGCAACTGCTATTGACAACTGTGCTTAGATAACAAAATATATAAAATATTTTATTATGTTGTGCCTTTGTGTACGTTACACCCCTTCAAATGGAGGAGTGTTGAGCCTTTTTGTGAACGGGGATGAGTGTTGGAGGGGTGTTGGGAGTGCGTGTGCATATACCCTACACTAAAATATAGGTATGTGCATTACTTTATGAGTTATTAATTTTTCCTTTTGTGACACTCTTTAACGTACACCTTGTAGAATGCTCTTGTTCCGGATAATAATTTAAAAAAATAACTGTTGAGATAGTGTATGTGCGCTGTTCTTACCTGCTACCACTGGTCCCAAAATGAAAGTTAGAGAATTGGCTGCAACCAAGTAACCCCAGGCGACAGCGGAACCGTTAGATCCGATGAAATGGAAGGTTAACACCGGAAGCAAGGCTACGTAGCATCCATCTGCCAGACCAGACACAATGCCGTGAGCAAGAAGTCCCGTGTGACTCTTAGCGAACGGCAGAAACATCGTAGATAATCCACTCACTAGAAAAAAAAAAACGAAAAAAACCCCTTGAAACTAATGAAATACGTTACGCGGGCAGCTAACATGCACTACGAACACTGAAGGAAACTGCAATGAAGAGGTTTTTTTTTTTTATCTTAGCTGAGAGCTTATACTAAATTACTTTTTGGGGAACACACAACAGAAAATTGGGTACACGCAATCCACATTTCCTCATATTCTACGTAATATAGTAGATTCCGGCTAACTGGACCATCGGTTAATCGGGGGCAGCCGTTTATTTGGGACAATTCTTGACGAACATCCCAAATTAGCTCTTTAGGATAAAGATTCGCATAATTAAGGCAGCCGTTTATTTGGGACAATTCTTGACGAACATCCCAAATTAGCTCTTTAGGATAAATATTCGCATTGGAGCAACCGATTCCTTGGGAAAATTCTTGACGGGCATCCCAAATTAGCTCTTTAGGATAAAGATTCGCATAATTAGGGCAGCAGTTTATTTGGGGCAATTCTTGAAGAGCATCCCAAATTATCTATTTGGGATCAAGATTCGCATAATAAGGGCAGTCGTTTATTTGGGACAATTCTTGACGAACATCCCAAATTAGCTCTTTAGGATAAAGATTCGCATAATTAAGGCAGCCGCTTAATTTGACCAAAGTGTTCTAGCACCCATGTGTCCCAGTTGACCGGAGTATACTGTACTGCAAAAACTATATATAGTGGGACCTTGGTTATACATTTTCTAGGGGATGGCCATGTATTTTCTAGGGGATGGCCTACATTTACTGGCGGATGGCCTACATTTTCTAGGGGATGGCCTACATTTACTGGCGGATGGCCTACATTTTCTAGGGGATGGCCATACATTTTCTAGGGGATGGACATAAATTTTCTAGGGGGGCCTACATTTTCTAGGGGATGGCCTTGAAAAATATGTAAATTTGAAAAGAGTGTAAAATACTTTTTTAATGTTAAATACTATTATAAAATTTATAATTTGAAGGAGTGTAAGAAATTCCTTAACAATTTACAGTACAGATTAATTCAGGATAATTGGGGCACATGTAGGTTACAACACAAGCTGCTGTCCCAATTATGCGAAGCTTTATCCCAAAGAGCTAATTTGCGATGTCCTTCAAGAATTGCCCCGAATAAACAGCTGCTTCGATTAACCGATTGCCCAATAAACCGGAATCTACTGTATTTAAAGTCGAACTGGCGGCGAAATGAAAAAAAATGCGTTGCAAATAATAATAAATATATTATCGCATTTGCAAGAATCATAAACCCTGTGAAAAGCAAACTTCCCTTTCGCCAGTTCTATGCCTACAAAAATCTTGATTCTAGATTAAGTGAAATCCTTACAACTAAGAATCTGATACTACTACTTTGATGTGCAACACATGAATTAACTTTTTTTTTCTGCCAGTCCTGGGTGCATCCATTCGAAACTGGAATGATGAATAAAAAAATTGATGAATAATTAAAAAACTGCAAATACTTCAAAATAAATTTATTAGACTAATAGATTTAAAATACAACTTTAACAGTAATAACTACATATATGCGGTTGGGCATTCATGGATTTACAAGAGTTTTCCCTAATAAATATAATATAGTGACTGTTAAGCAACTATACGATTTTAACTTAGGGAAGGTTATGCATAAAAAAATAAAAAATAACATAGAACATGATCTAATAAAAATAACTACTTATACACATAAAAAAGAGAGATGGGAAGGGGATGGTTACTAGAAAGTAGCGTATATAATGCAGACTTTCTTTTATAGTTATAGTTTTATCTAAAACTATAACTATAAAACAAAGTCTACATTACTGTGGACCAAGATTTTGGAATTCATTACCCAGAGAACTAACAGAAGTTAATAACTATGACTTATATAAAAAAAAAAAAAAAAAAAAAAACTTAAAGCATATACAAGTTATACACTGAAGTGCCAGAAAAACTGGTACACCAGTCTAATACTTGGAAGGTCTCCCACGGGAGCGCAGACTGCACAAATACAACGGTGCATGGACTCCACTAGCTTCTGGAAATATGCTGTAGGCAATGCACACCATACTTCCTGCAGAGCATTCCACAATTCGGGTGTATTCCGAGGTCTCAGATTCCTGTGTTCGACAGCACGTTGCATGGCATCCCAAATGCGTTCTATCACGTTCAGATCTGGAGACTTGGGTGGGAATGGCAACACCCCAAACTGAGATGAATGCTTCTCTAACCATAATGTGGCGTCCCGACCCTTGTGTGGAGGTGCATTGTCCTGTTGGAACAGGCCCAACCCATCAGCATGAATGCAGGATATGAACGGGTTTACCTCGTCAGAAAGGATGCGCACACAGCGTTGGAAGCTCACAGACGTTTGTAGACATACCAGAGGTCCCGGTGAAGTCTAGCTAAACACACCCCATACCATTACGGACCCCCCACCAGCAGGTGCGGTTCCCTGTTGACAGGCGGGATCCATGGCTTCATGGGGTTTGCGCAACCCACGAATCCTTCCCTCTGCTCGATACAGTTGGAAACGCGACTCGTCAGACCAGGCTACTTGTTTCCAGTCATCAAGTGTCCAGTGGCAGTGTTGCCGTGCCCAAGCAAGGCGCATAGCTCTGTGTCGTGCACCCATCAAGGGGACTCGAGTTGGGTGTCGGCTCCCAAAGCCCATATCGTGCAGGGTACGTTGCGCAGTCCGGACGCTGATGCTTGTTGAGGCTCCAGCATTGAATTCCGATTATACCTGCGAGAGTGTTGCACGCCTATCGCGTGAAACGATTCTTGACAGCCGATGATAGTCACGTTCACCCAATGCCTTTTTACGGCCACACTGGTATCGTAGGTTGGAGGTTTTGTCGAAATTCTTGTAGTCACGGTTCACCCTTTGCAATGGTTGTCCGTGAAAATCCGAACTTCGTTTCTACCTCCGAAATACTATGGCCCATCTCACGAGGGCCAACTATGACACCGCGTTGAAGATCGCTTAAATTGTTATTACTTGTCATTCTCATACCGAAAACAGCTCTGACATCTGGCAAGGATGTCTATCGCTTTATACACGCACTGGCGTACACAACCGAGTACGCGCATAGGTGACGTTGCTATGTATTTTGCATAAGCTCGTATGTGCCAGTTTTTCTGGCACTTCAGTGTATAAAACTAGCTACGAAAAAAAAAGAGAGAGATGGGAAGGGGAGGGTAATCGGAAATTTGGAGGGCAAGAGTGATCTCTAATTCGTAACGCCGCGGAGATTTCAGATTTCATGTTATACCAATAGTTGACTAAATTTCGTTGCTGTCTTGGATGGTTGACTTTACTTAGGGAGCTCGGGGCTAAGTCAGGACTCTGTGAGGCCTTTTCCCGGAGCTTCCTTGCTGTTGTTATAAAAACAGATAAATAATAATATAACAATAAATCAGGAATTTGTAACAGCAGAATTAATAAATGGAATAAAATTGGTGATACATCTAGGATTCTATTCTGCTACATCACGAATTCGTGGGGCCACAAAGTTATACGTCCCAGAGACGTATCAATTTTCAAATAGCGTGTATGTGTGTGAGTCGTGAAATGAGAGACCAATTTTTCACCGAAACCGAAAGAAAACAACACACCCTTCTCTGATGGAATCAAGGTTGCTGCACTAAGAAAGAACACAGCGACGCTGTATCGATTTTCTCAAAGTTTTTTTTTTAGTTGGGTGTTTAACGACCACCGTGAGCGACTCCATGGGCTATAAGCAGTCTCCCGTCCCTAATTTATCGCCATTGGCTCCAGGGAAGGGAGAGAGCCAGTGCCGTAAGACAAACACAACATCCATGCCTCAACGGGATTCGAGCCACCCAGGTGGCGCAGTGGTCTCAGGCGCTGGTCTCTGATCATTCGTCCGTAAGGGGTCCGGGTTCGAATCCCGGTGAGGCATGGATGTTGTGTTTGTCTTAAGGCACTGGCTCTCTCCCTTCCCTGGAGCCAGTGACCCTAAATTAGGGACGGGCGACTGCTTATAGCCCATTGAGTTGCTCACGGTGGTCGTTAAACCTCCAAACAACCAACCAACCAACCAACCAACGGGATTCGAACCAGGACCCATCTCGAACGAATGATCAGAAGCAATTGCTTAGACCACTGCGCCAGAGGTGAAGCCTCTCAGAGATAACGCAACTAGTTACGTATACTTTTTACAATTAACTTTTTTTTCTGCTGGTTGGGAGGGAAAAAAAGTTAATTGATTTCTGACGAATGAAAGCCAACGCTTAGACCACTGCGCCACCGGGGCGGCCTCTCAGAGTTGTAACATAACAAGTTACCCATAAAAAGATCAAAGAACCGTATGTTTTTGATAATTGAGAAGCTCAAAATTTAACGTATAATCACAAAAAGCCTATAAATGAATCACGTATAACCGAACTGAAAAAGTGATGAAAACTATCAGAAGTAACGCAAAATTCCGTAAAAAAGTGGAAAACGTATAACTGGAGGTTCCACTGTATTATGTATTCAGTATCTGAAGGTCAGAGGTAAAAGACAAAGGAAGAAAGCAGAAAAATTCGGTGAGACATGGAATAGCAACAATTAGGGCCTTAGTGACGCTATTCGTTGGTTCATATTTACTACCTATAGCTTTCTCTTTGTTTTAAGAATATGGTTTCTCAATATGGTTTCCCTTCCCCCTTTCGGTGTATCATTTAACAAAGAATTGTCTGAAGATTATTGTGATTTCTTCAGTAGTTGCCTTTCAGCTGTGCCTGTCTCCAACTCTGTCTCATAAAAAAACTTGTCTGACTTTCATGTTAATGCTGCTGAACTGCTGTCCTGTCAATCCCCTCTAAATTGAAGTAGCAAATTATTAGGATCGCCTGCCTAAGGTTTGGATCACATTTGGCCTACTAAACAGTCTCCGTTCGATGTGTTCAAGGAGGTGCTGATATCGTTCTACAGATATGCTCAGACAAGCGGGTGTTATGGCGTATGTTCTTTCCGAATGTTCTCGGTAGGCGGCTCTCCACTACGAATAACTCTCTCGGTCTGATCGCATAGTGTTCAATTGGGTTAAGATCTAGAAACTGTGTGGGCCGTTTTATCGCTTTGAAGTCAGTGCCGTGCTCCTGGAACCGCTGTGTGACGATCTGAGCCATGTGATATTCCCCTAGAAGTAGCCCTCTCCATCAGAAAACACCATGCATATGTTAAGGTGTACGTGACCCGAAGTGATAATCAATTACCTGTAGCATCCAAACGCTGTTCCGTAGGTATAAAGGAATCCCATGCACACCATAAAGAGAAACCTTTAGCCCATTACAACCCCTCCGCTAGCTTGTACAGTTAAAGCTAGGCAACTGGGATCCATGGATTCATGCTGTTGACGCCATACCCTGCTCAGTCCATCAGCGTGAAAACGTGATTTATGGGTACCATATTGCAGCCTGGTTATCAATTTATTAAAAATATGTTTGCACCTATGCTAAGGGTGCAAACTGTCCTCAATTCCGTAAACATTTATTCAGGACGTCAAATGTCCTCAATTTCCTATTTTTTGCCTTCAGTTTTTGAAATTTCCCTCCAAAAATTGCAATAATAGCAACTGCAAAAAAAAAAAAAAAAAGAAAAAAAAAGAATTTAAACTTTCGGGATTCTTAGAGAAGTCGGAACATCATCATTACCAGCGTCAGCATCGAACAAAGTCATCCTGTGAAAATAGGAATTTGTTGGAAACAGCGATTTTAACCACGTCTCCTCGCTCCGGAGTGAGTTGCGCTAACCGACCAAGCTACACCGACGGAATGTATCGCTGCAAATATGTCGTCTTGACACGCTGTTTTACATATGTTTTCAAACATATCTGCGAGAGTCAAAAAGTCCCTCCGCAGTAATGTTAAGGATATTCCATCTAAGTTTGATGGAGCTACAGTCAAGTTTCAGGATCAGCCAAATCATCACAACGCATGATGTCAAAAATACACAAAAATGCGGATATCTGTGGAATGAAGATAAATAAAAATAAGACAAAACTAATGGTAATAAGGAAGGATCCAAAACAGGCTTTCCTTAAACTTGAAGGACAATGTATCGAACAAGTTAAATCATTTCGCTATTTGGGTCAAATTATTTCTGAAGATGCGAGATTTGAAAAGGTAAATTAGAATAACACTGGGGATGGAAAAAACGGCATTTAGAGAAAATCAAATACTACTGACAGCAACAATATAGGTCTAAAAACAGAGGAAGATAATTTTAAAGGCATATATTTGGCTAGTAGCTCTCTACGATTCTGAGACATGGACATTGACCACGAGGGAAGTGAAAAGGCTGGGGGCATTTGAGATGTACAGCTATAGAAGAATGGAGAGAATAAGTTGGCTCGATAGAAAGACTAATGAGGAGGTCCTGGAGAGAGTGGGAGAACCCAGAAATCTGATCAACATGTTAAAAAGGAGAAGAATGTTATGGACGGATTGCGCCATGGAGGCCCGATTCTGAAAGTTTTGGAAGGGAAAATTTAAGAGAGGAAAAGGACGACCAATTGATGGTTTTGTGGCACAGTTACTCTAAGACACCAATACTAGGACATACTATGACTTGAAGAAGAAGGAGAAGAAAGAGGAACGAAGAGACAGAGTACATCTACTGAACAACCAGTCCTTGGACTGAGTAACCAAGAAGAAGAAGAAGACAGTCAAGTTCGAATTAAGTAACTTGTTGTATGTTTAATTTCAGTTTTTGCTGTTTTCTTGATAATAATATATCAAGCTTCCGAATATCTTTCACAGCAATTTTCAAAGATTATGATGAGTTGAAGTTTCCAAAATGTGGATGTTGTTTTCATCATTGTTCCTCAGAAAGAAGAGACACTCTCCCGTCTGAGGACACTTTTCCTTCATATTGCATGACAAATCATTTTTCAGTCCTCGGGCGCCAGCGTAAAGCACAAAATTCCACAGTGCGCATTTTCTTTGATTTTTTTCTTTCCAAAAGTTAAAAGGAAATAAAACCGGGTCGAAATCGGGTCAGGAACACCTTGACCCGACCCGTTGATGTGAGCCGACCCGTAGACCTGAACCGACCCGTTGACCTGACCCGACCCGTTGAACTGACCCGACCCGTTTCCATCTATGGTTCCAGCATGGTGGATACGAAACAAAGCTCGCTTCACTGGTTATAGGACATTATCCATTTTTGTTATTCCACTCTCCTTGGTTTCACCACGCCATTTCTATTTCCCGTAAAAGTAACTTACTGCTCGTTACATGTTTCACAACGCCCTCTGGTGGCTTCTGCTCTGCACGTTTCATCACGTCCTTCAGTGACTAATTGATTACCCAGG
This sequence comes from Macrothele yani, assembly GCA_039090855.1. Lineage (NCBI taxonomy): Eukaryota > Metazoa > Arthropoda > Arachnida > Araneae > Macrothelidae > Macrothele > Macrothele yani. Next base: position 16,592,167 of record CM077028.1, read on the forward strand.
ACACAAATGGGACTCCGCGTTGTGGTGGAACACCCTCTTTCTCTCCCAACGGTGAACATGTAGAAACTGCACACTACACTAATAAGTCGGAAACCATATAAAACTCGTATTTGTCATCTGATCGACAGACTTCAAGAAAAAGCGTCATCATGCACCAGTCGCGCAACTGTAATTTTTTCCTTGTGGGGGTTATGATATCGATGAAAGCTATATGAACAATACGCCAATAATTTGCAGGCAATATCGATATACAGTATTATTTATAACTTTGGGAAAAAGAAATTTTTGCAGCATTTGGTGTCAGTATTTAACTGGCAACATCAAAATAAACATCGTTATGGAGCGAATTAAAGTACAGAAATTAACATAGCAATTTATAACGAAAAAGATAAATTCAATTAAAAATAATCAGATAAAAATAACGCAGTTCCCTTTACCACAAAATTAACAATAATTGTAAGTATAAAGGCAATGTGCTGAATAAATGTGTCTCTTCTAGAAGTCTGGAGTATCTCTTGACTGAATAAGCAATGGTGACTGCGATTTAGTTTTTTTTTTTTTCTGGTGGTATGTTTCATTTAATGCTCACAATTACTTGCAGAAAAGGAAGTGGACATGGGTTGACATCCACTTAGCCGGGCGAATTTTAGTGCCGTGCAGCTGGCAACAGGAAATCCTAAAATCTCTTCATCCAACTCTACCATAGGGGTTAGACCCACGAGGTTAGAATAAGATATCTGGAGATGCCCTAGTCTCTTAACCATGAAGCTGCAAAGTGTGGAAATTTTTATTTGTTTACATGCAGTTTCAGCTGTATGTATCTTTGAATTGCATGATTTCGGGTTGCAGAAATCGTGTTAATATCAAACCGTAATAAATTATACTTCACACACGAGTAAAGTTTTCAATTCTAACACTATGTTTTGTTTTGAATTTGTTCATCTAATTCAATTCAAAATAAAAATGGGAAGGAGTCTCAAAATATTTAAGAATTTTATAAATTCAGCATTTTCTCACACATCGTCAGCAAGTTACGATGAGAAGGTGAAAACATTTACGAAGAAAGAATGCGATTCGGCCAACACAAAATGCAGTGCAATAGCCTTGAAAACCACCAGCTTTCCCACACTTTGACGGCCATTACACGCGATTATAGGCTTCACGCAAAATGGTACTGCTCCATTAATAACGGCATCTCCAGTTATCTTATTCTAACCTCCTTGGTTAGACCCTAGTGAGTTGGAACGACTAGGGGTAGAGTTCATATCCTGTGGGGTTATACTAACTGCAACTCTGGTTAGACGGCTTCACAAGGAAAAGTTTATCCCGCTTTTTGTCTCAATAGAATATATAGGCTGAGGAAAAAATCGAGAAATTGTGTGGTCTGTGCTCTAGGATCAGGTTACAAATACAGAGCCTCACAATGTGGGATCGCAAAACGTTTACAATATTGTCTTAGGGGGGAGAGGAATGAAATTCATACAACGAAAAAATTCATATTTTTGGTAGGTACCCTTTTCAAGATATTTAGCCTTGAAATATGTAATTTTTCACTTTTGGGAATGAGTGTTTCTTTACCAGCGTTTAAGTACTCATAATTCTGAAACCACACTGAACCACAAAATGAAATTCATACCACTGATAGGATACCAATAGGTGAGTTTACAGAAAAATTGTCAAATTTTTTGCAGGTCGCCCTTTTAAGATATGTGACCTTGAAATACGTAATTGTTGCTAATTTGGCAAATTTAGGGCTAAAAAAATTAGGAAGGGAATTGAAACATGAAATTTTTTTCCTGATGTGTTAGAAGCTGCGTTTCCCTAATTGGTCAGAAAATTTCAGTTTGTGTTTTTCATCCCAACCTGAGTTGTAACTAGCTAAAGATGGCGATTTTGCAAATCCCATTTACCGAATTTAAGTCCATTTTAGGGTACTTGGACTAAAAGCTACACGCGACTTAAGTATTTTTCTGAAAGCTCAAAATATCTACTTTCATAGTAAAAATGTTTGTTAAGTTATCTTAAGTAGTTAAAGAGTTACAGCCGTTTCCATGAACCCTCGAAAACCTGAATTTTCTCCTGTCGCGGCAAGTAAAAATAGATCCACATCCCGAATGGTGACAGATAAAAAATACCTAAAAATTGTTTTGCTGTACTTACTAATAGTACTAACTATGGTGAGAATGCAAATAATAATAATAATAGTAAAATGGTCAAGCAACCATTTATCCTGAAATTTTGTGATTTCACGTGGAATGACCCCGATGTAACTTGCCTGAAACCGCCAACTGGAGAAGAAGTGTCCTGTTCACAGAAGAAAAGTCAGCCATTTTACCAAAAATAAGTTTGCCAGCTGTTGTACATGCCGCCGTAGCCATAGGTAATGATGTTCTTTCTCTAACTGATAGGCCCAGGTCAGATGAATGTGGTATCTGGAAAAAAAAATTGTGGATTATGTGTGAAACATATTTTTGATGTAATATCACAATTAAAAATTACATTTAAGAACAACTTATGTCCCCGTAAGCAAATATTTCTTGCTGCCTTGATTTGCAATCAATGAGCGCATAACTATATTTACTTATGGAAGTATAACCGTATTTACTTATGGTACTGAAAGGTGTAGTATCACAAAGCGACAATGTGGAAAAACAAGAAAGATGACACCGAATTTTCGGGTGTAATAAGCACGTCTTTTGAATCCGTTCTGACGCAAATTAAATTTATCAAAGCTATTTAAAGTCAATAGAACTGGTATGGAAAACAATAGTATCTGACGGAAGAAAGAAGTTTTTCAATCGGGGGATTTTAATGCCTCAGATATTGCTGTAACCGGAATCGTGAGCTTACGCCCTCTGGTTGCAGACTTGTGCGTTAAGAAGACATGAATTTATATGAGAAACATTTCGCACCGGAAACACTCTCCAACGCAGAAAGAATTTTTCAAATCGGACTCTTAGAAACAGAGATATCGACAAAAATAAGACATCGATCTACGCTCCCTGGCGCGAAAACCATGCATTATTTTAGGAAGAAAGTATTCTCAAAAGGTTTTTCCTCCATATTGAGCGGTCCAAGAAAAAAAATTTAGTCGAGTTTTCAGGATCCCAAATTTTATTACAAATACATCAGAAGCAGAAATTAACACTTATGTCCCCTGGTGGCCAGACCATTCTTTACCAAATATTAGAAATTATGCGAAAAATATTTAAATATTTTCCATCAGGTCTTGTATGCGATACAGGAAGAATTTTTCAAATCGGAGTTTTAGAAGCAGATATAACGCAGAAAAGACAATTTACCTTTGTGCCCCCTAGCGGAAAGTCTATGATTTACTTGAAAATTTTGAATTTATAGAAAGTTCGGATCCTCTGCAATCATTTGTTTCCACTCATGACGCACCTGAACTCTGGCTAACAATTGTTCTCTCGTCAGGTGATGAGGTAACCATCTGGAACACATATTTGTCGCGTAGAATGAGGAATGCCGACGTTTTTGAAATATTAGTTGACGCCGCTATGTCTTCACACGTCATTCGTTGATCTTCTTGCAGGGTTGCCCAAACAGTGTTAACAATACGCTCCGTAGCAATACTTCCAGGTTGACCAGGCCTAGGAGCGAAGTCTTCTGAGAAACGCCCTTTTTTGAAATCACGGTGCCATCTAAAAATCGTTGACTCACAAGATAAGATTTATTAAACTCAAAAAGAAACCTTCCCAGGTAAACTGCAGGCTAACCTACTCCTAACGTAATGCAGTATAAGGAGTGATTCGTTTATTAAACGTAAATACTGCTCTTTCCATTAATTAACCTTCAGCTAACGATTTGTCTCAGATGATATTTATTTTTGTACGTATTGTTAGTAACTAATTGTGAGAAAAGTATTAAACTGCATTTAGGATGATGCCGGTCTTTCCAAAGTAACTCAAAGACTCAGACGAAAACGGAAGATCACATTTTTTCTAACTATGCACCATCTGCTGTCAATATGTTATCCATCAAATCATTTTCATCGTTGGGTTGACGAAGTTCTGTATAAGTTAGCCCAGTGTTTCTCAACCTTTTTTAGCCTAGCGCCCACTTCTGGGAATTGGATGCTGACTACCGCCTCCCTTCCCCAAGTCAAATCTAAAAGCATGCTAAAATAAGTTATAATAACCTTAAATTCATGTTACATTGTACATTTATATTTAATTATTTCAAACTAAATGATTATTATGAATGTGTACAAATAAATGTTATAAAGTTTGACTAATTTCCTTCAAGACCTTCTAATGAAAATATAAGAACCCAGGGGAAAAAAATAGAAATAATTCACATAGTTGTATTATAGAAACGAAGTACAACAATATATATAATTTTTATCACCTGTCAAAATTCCCAAAATTCTCCACACTTCTGATCAGTGGCTGCCTTGAGCTTGAATTTCTGCACAGCACGTATTGCGCATTTCCAAGCAAACTTTCTACAGCTAAGCTTCGGCAATGGATTAGTTTATCAATAAAAAGGTTTTAGTACGCCGAATTTTAATCATAACGAAGTAGCACTGATATTCTCCAATCAATATTTGAAAATACTGGTATTCAAGACAGCAGATGAAGTATTCAAGACAGCGTACGGATAGGCAAATCTCGCATATCTAACACACCCTCGCGGAAATGATATGTTACCAGATGATTAATACATCATTGTTCGAAAAAAATGATCACAGAATAAGTTCATTTTTTCGTGGCATAACTTACAATCCTTATAAATAAAACACGTTGAAACATAGCTCATATTAGCATTTATAAACATAAGTAATTAAATGTACTGTTACACAATTTTTCCTAATATAAACACTAAAATAAATTTAAGACCCTTTTGTTAAACATTTTATTTCCTTTATTATTAACATAAAATTATTACAGTACAATCCATGAAAATATAAACATCTCTTGAACGGCCCCTTACGATTTACGTGAACACAAGCTTGCCCGTGACGGAAGCGAGCCTGCGCCTTTCACACCGCAGGGCAAGGAGGATAGAATAAGAGGAGGGAGCATGTGCTCTCATCGTTGAAACCAGCTGAGTTGTGTGGCCGCCATGTTACATTACCCTCAGTTGCTCATATTTGCTTTGTAAGGTAAGAAAGATTTCATATTTTTATAACGCGTGAGAAGGACGTTTGCTTATGACTGATTCATGGAATTGTTTATTTGAAGTTCAACTAACATTAAAAGCTGAAGAGAGATGTATTTGCGGATCAAAAACTTATGATAGAATAGCTAAACATTACTAGTACAAACTACAAAGTTGTCCAGTTTTCAATAACTTCTGGTCAAAAATTACATTCCTGAAAACGTTTTATTAAAACTTTGTAAAAAGCAGTCGTTTTTCGCGCACAATAAAATCCGTGTTTTGTTGTTGTTGTTGTTGTTTTAATTTGTAAATTACCGCATTTATTATTGGCACATAGTAATCTATCAACGCCAATAGATTTTATTGTCCGCTACAAGCGCTTTTCAATTTTGTATATTTCGTGTATTCTTCGTTAAAAGTTTGCAAATTATCAAACTTTAGCATGAACTATCATTTCTAAGGTAATATTTCGTTGCGTTTCTGTTTTCAGAAATATTTACTTGATCACATGAAATAAATCAACGTTTTATTCTTCACTTTAGAGTGCGTAAACGGCTTCATGCATTACTTTAAGCAGGATGTACGTACCTTTGGTGTGATGAGTTAAGGGTTTTTTTGTCGTACACAGAGGTAAAACGTGACCTAGCAGTGCTTTGAAAGAAAAGAAAAGAGTGGTGATAGTATAGACTATATCATTAATGTACGTGATATTTTTTCTTTTCGCAAGAAGGCTTTAAAAGTGTTAACCTGCCTACGTTGTTAGGATACGTAATTCGATGGGAACACAGTCAGAAGGGTGGGAGAAGATGTCTACCGCTCAGAGCGTCGGCTTCAGAGCTTTACATGGAGCTTGCTTGTTATGCTCCCTCCCCTTATTCTATCCTCCTTGCCGCAGGGAGTTGCTCTCCCAACTAAGCTACACGGACGGGTTGTATCGCTGCAAGTTTGTCAGCTTGTTGCGTGCTTCACTTTTGTAGTACGTCACATTTACCCCCCCCCCCCTGAAAATCTCAAACGTCCCCTGGTCCCCTGGTAGGCTAACTGAGTGTTTCCCAGTGTAGGCATTGGGAAACACTGGATTAGCCCGAAGTACATGTGCCACATCCTTCAAAAAACTGGAATGTCACAATAAAATATTGTTTCGAAATTGCCGCTTTGCCAATCACGCAAGAATACATTGTTTGGCCAAATATCTTGGAAGAGAGTGATGTTTTGTGTGATAGTGTAGCTTTTAATGTTCTGTCTCTAAACTTCAGTTTCGTGCAAATCTTGGGTATCTCAGTGTTGGCATTTGCACCAGTGAATTGTGCTAAATAATTAATCAATCCGTCAACCTTATCTGCGTGAAATCTGATTTAAAATAAGGGCACTAGTAACTTTTCTTTTTCTTCGACAGTATTCATAATCAATAAAAATTAAACCAGAACAAAACTTACGAGGTGTACGTATGGTATGTAGAATCCAAATGCCGATAAACTGGTGCATAAGGCCCATACTTGAAACACACGGTTTTTCAATACAGAGAAACTCATAGCAATCATCATCTTGCTCTTCAAAGAGGCTTTGGATTCGCACTGTTTCTTTGCTCCACACCTAATTAAAAAAAAAAGGTAAGAAAATGACAAAAATTACTTCAATTAAGTTAGCTTGTGGAATGACATCGGCTTGCAAAGTTGCAAAATGTATTTATTTTTCTGTACCTAAGAAATAAAATAATCAGATATTGCAACCTCAATATAGGGGTGCTAACAAAAAACAGCATAAAGACAGACACAAAGTGAGGTAAACAAGTAAATATGTAAAAAATTAAAAACAACACGTTGTTCATTAAGTATCTTGGCCCATATATTATTAAACCTATGTAATAGGGGCTACGTCTGTCCCCAAAGCTCTGACGTTATTGACTACTTGCAGAGCCATGTGCTTTTATCCTAGCGCCGAAATCGGAATTAAGCTCATTGCTCCCGCTCTATACGTAAAATCAAGGAGAAATACCGGAAAATAAAGTTAGTGAGACAAAAGACTTCATCTGTGGCAACAAGCACGTGCTCGAACAACTGTCTGCAAAGTTTGTTCTGTTAAGTAGGTGTTATGTCGTATTTTATTTCAATTTCTTCGCATTGCAGAGTAATATTTCATAAAAAAGACTAAAATTGCAGAGTAATTACATAAAAAAAAAACAAGTAAAATTGTAAGAAAGTAACTGCAGGCGTAGTTTTGATCTACTGTGATAGAAATTTAAAAAAATTATTGGTTCCGTGTAATTTTTTTTTATTATTTATTAGTACAAACGTCGCTTAAATAGAGAACGACAATGGCGATGGCGTGCAAACCAATCTTCTAATACTTTGTAGTACAAGATGGAAGAAGATAAAGCTGAAAGAAAACGTCGCTTAAATAGAGAACGACAACGGCGATGACGTGCAAACCAATCTTCTAATACTTTGCTTAACTTGAACCAAGGTACAACGGCAAGGAAATCTTTTTAACATTCAAATGACAATAACACAAAACATTGTATATCGAGATGCATTTCTCACCTTTAATTAACGTCACTTTTACAACCTAAATTTTTACATTATATGATTTGTAACGTACTATAACCGTTATATGACGAGTTAAAATCTCTTTACCTATACACTGAGTGGCCACTTTATTATGACCACCCCCTCAGTATTTCCCACCTTTTGCCTTTAATACTGCGTCGATTCTTCGTGGCATGGACTCCACGAGATATTGATTTTTTTTTTTGATTGGAGGTTTAACGACCACCGTGAGCAACTCAATGGGCTATAAGCAGTCGCTCGTCCCTAATTTAGGGTCACTGGTTCCAGGGAAGGGAGAGAGCCAGTGCCGTAACACAAACACAACATCCATGCCTCACCGGGTTTCGAACCCGGACCCCTTTCGGACGAATGATCAGAGGCCATCGCTTAGACCACTGCGCCACCGGGGCGGCCACGAGATATTGATAGGTGGTTTGTGGAATCTGAGACCATGCTTGATGAATAGCACTTTCCAGGAGTGTGAGATTGCAGGGTTGTGGATCCAGCTGTCTGATGGCTCGTTCAACTTCACCCCACAAATTCTCAAAGGGGTTGAGATCTGGAGATTGTGTGGGCCACCTAAGCAAAGTAAACTCACCGGCATGTTCCTGAAACCAATCCTGTGCAATACGAGCACTATGGCAGGACGCATTATCTTGTTGAAAGTGGCCATCGCCATTGGGAGAAACCATCCACATGACAGGATGCACTTGGTCCGCAACGATGTTTAAATATGATGTGCCAGTCAGACGTTGATCAACACGAATTAAAGGGCTCAAAGCATGTCACAAAAAAACATTCCCCAAACAGTAACGTCGCCTCCACCAGCTTAAAGGGTTGTAGCAATACATTTGGGGTCCATGCTTTCGTGCTGTTTCCGCCAAATTCTCACTCGACCATCGGTATGGTGCAACTGAAAACGTCATTCATCGGATCACATAATTTGTTTCCAATTATCGACTGTCCAATCCTTGTGCTCCTGTGCGAACTGAAGACGTTTTCTCTTGTTAACTGCAGACAGCAAAGGTGTTCGAACAGGTCTTCGGTTCTCATATCCCATCCGATGAAGTGTACAGCGAACAGTGCGTGCAGGGATCATTTGAGGGGATCCTTGATTAAGATGGTCTCTAATTTGCTGTGCTTTTGCACTTCTGTTGTCTGTTACCAGTCTGGACACTCTCCGTTCCGCACGAGCAGTCACTAGTCGATGACGACCATACGTTGCACGTAGAGACCCAGTTTTTTTGGCTGACAGTCCAGTCTTTAAACACTTTAACAACAGGTGCTCTGGAACATCTCACGAATGCGGCGGTTTCGGTGATACTCGCTCCATGGCTCCGATCACCTACAATCATCCCACGTTGAAAGTCCGTCAAATCGCATTTTTTACCAATCTCGTCACCCAAAACTCACTTCTATTACTGTCGCAAGCACTAAGCTTTTCCTTTTTATCCTAGCCTCGCCCTCTGGCGGCAACAGCGTGCAGCCATTGCTCATTTGCTTAAAACTTTTTTCTCCGGAAATCCAGGCCTCCACTCATACGCCACACCCCGACTTATGTATTGAAATTTCTCAACGAGAAAAATATATATATATATGTATATATATTCTATAAAGAAGATACCTAAGCAAAAAAATACGTATATAATTTTGACTCACACCTAATACAACATAGAAAAGGTTATGTATCTACCTGTGTGAGTAAAAGGAGAAAAGATAAAAAAAAAAAAAAAAAAAAAAAAAACAACTGAATGTAGAAGGTGTCGAGAATACTGAGCCTTGGCTTTATCAAGGACCAGCAAAAACTCTGCATTTTCTCACTTCCACAAAGACCTAGTTGGAAATGGGTTTCTGCAAGGCCATAGATGCAAGTAACATTCCCACCTAAAATAGTTAAAAAATATATATATATAAGTCATGTCCTCCGTAGAGTAGCATGACCTAGCACTAGTTAACAATTTCGCTTGCATCCATTAACCTTCATGGCCCGACCCATGCTCTTCATCTGTTACTATTAAACAGAGAGAAGAAGATTAAAGAGAACTCAAGCTGTGAGAGTGACATAATAAATGGAAATGATTTTCAGCTATAACGAAATTCCAAGTTCGTTTGAGAGAGAATTTAAACCTGAAAAATAATGCAAAAGAAATCCAAATTTTACATTGCAATTAAAAAAAAAAAGGAAATGTTAATTTATAACGAACAGATTTTTGAAAGAAAACTTGAGTCTAAAACCCCTGCTCTACAACTTATGACAGCACGAAAACGAGAATAAGTTAAAGATAAATATTAACTAAAGAAAACTTTGTGAAAGTTATATACCTTAAACAGTTAGTTGCAATATGTACAAAGTATTTCAGCAGTGCTTTAAGTGCATAATTAATTAGTTATTAAGAACTTAACTACTTTGAAAAAACAGCGCATAGACAGCGCATAGAAAAGGAACAGGCTTAGCCTTCTTCTGTTCCTAGGTACTTCAAAAGACGCTCAAAGTTACAAAGAAAAATAAGAGTTAAAACCCGCAAAAATGTTAACAGACAAACCAATGCTTAAAAGCTGAAAAGCTAAAAAACGACAGAGAAAAGGTACATAAAGTACAAACATTGAACTTATAAAACCTAGAACCCAAAAACAAGGAAGAGAGCTTACCTCTTGTGTAACAAAAACTTTTCTCCACACAAGAGGAGAACATGGCTGACCCCTTCCGCCACTCCCTAGACGCTGGGGGGCAGTGAGGGTAGGGCTGATGGCCTCCTCATACAGCAAGAAAACAACGCGCGGAGATTTTAACCAGAGAAAAAATATATAAACTTAAGACTGTGGATCTGTATGATCAGAATGAGCAGAATTAACTCTCCAGAATACATGAGAAATATTATAAAATACACGAGCAGTTTATTTAATAATCTTTGCATGTATTAAATCACCTTAGTGAGCTTCTATAGATTAATCAGAATCTTATTAATTTTAATGTTGGTTTTACTATTTTTAGTATAGCTATCCTAGTGATGAATAACTAGTTTTCTTTTTTATTTGTTTTTATTTTCTTTTATAAACAGATTTTTAAGCTTTTTTTGTGATTTTGTTTATATTATTTAATTTTTTGTTTTAATAGGACCGTCATATCCATAGCACTAAGGTTCCTTTAGGTAATTAATAGGCATCCTCTAGCCAACTTCCTTACGGCTTTGATTGGTCAGAATCATATTATTAACTGTGTAGAAAATTAAAGCAGATCTGCCAACCTTACTCTATTATTCAGAATAATTTTTCTTAAAGTTCTTTTGATGAAAGAAGAAGGAATTTCGTTCTCTAGAAAACTTTCTAATAGTATATTAATGTGGTAATTGAAATCCAAATTGTTGCTGCAAATTCTTGAAATTCTTAGGACCTGAGAAATTAGTACATTCTCAATTACTTTGGTTGAAATGTTATTATTCCAGTGTAGATATTTAATTACTTTGAAAGGAAAATTAACTCTTTTATCAAAGAGGCTAATAGATGGGTTACCTCTGTTGAGCTTAATGCTTAAGTCTAGGAACTCAAGTTCCTGATTACTGTGGTTGGTTTTACATAAGTTAAGAGAGCTAGGATAGATATTATCAAAATCACTCTCTATAACTTCTGAATTATTGATACACAGCAGATCATCAATATATCTAAAAGTGTAAAGGTAGTTATCTGAGCAGGTGGGGTGATTTTTAATGAATTTATATTCCTTAAAGAACAGGAATAGATTAGCGATATTTGTGGACATTGATGTTCCCATTGGAATACCGTTCACTTGCTTATAGAGAGTATTATTATATAAGATATGGTTATTTTTTATGCAGCAATTGAGATAAGAGTTTCAAGTTCCTACATCAACAAATTGGTTAAGTTTAAATTCTGCATACAGCTCCTTAAATGTAGTGATTATATCTGATAGAGGCAGATTAGTATATAGGTTTTCAAAATCATAACTATTAATATCTAGGGGACAAACTTTGAGTATAGTAGAAATTACTTCTGCATTATTATTAATTATCCAATAATCTCTGTACATCAAGTTAGAACAGTTTCTAATGTGTTTCAAAACCTTCTTTAAGACATCTTCAAAAGCAAGATCTATTTTCTTTTTATGACTCCTTACTCCACTAGCTATGAACCTGAACTTCACAGGATCCTTATGAAACTTAACCGTTGCAAAAGAAATGGAAATTCAGGCCCATATCTTCTAGTTTGTGGAATTTTAAGTTTCTTGAAGAATGCCTTAAACCGATTTTCTAACTGCTTGGTAGAATAACTTACGGGCTCGTATGTTACTCTATTATTGAGTTCCATAGTTAACAATTCAAAATAGAACTTCTTACAGATAATTGCAAAATTATTGCTAGCTTTATCCGTAGTGGTAAAAATAAATTGGTCTTGTAGTTTGGAGAGTGACCTTTTAGCTTCTCCAGAGAAAAGAGATTTCTGTCGAAACAAAAGTCCAGACCTGCCAACTCACCGGTGAAGCTATTGATTATATTATATTTCCATTCTGCGAAGGCCTCAATAGGCTGATTGTACGTCAAACTGGTTTTTACGATGTACTTATTTACATCTTGAGTGAAGCTCTCAAGAATCCTTTCTTTGGAAATTGTGAAGGAAGGTCTGAATTTAGAGCCATACTCTAATAAATTCCTAAGCTTTTCATTTTCAACATAACTCAAGTTTCCGGTGATAATATGGTTGTAATTCCTATCATAGTGAACTGTTTCTTTAAGTTCATCACAAGAACAAGAAGTAATTACTATATATAGACAAACGTCACCGTACACCTAGAAGAGAGACACAACATAGCATTCATTGACATACATTAGTACGGTGTAGGTCCACCTTTGTCCTTAATGCATGCACTGACCCTTCGAGACAGGCTTTCGACAAAGTTTTGGATCACAGCGATAGGTATGCGCTTCCATTCAGTGCATAATGCTGCCGCTAACTGTTGCTTAGGCCTTGGTTCCAAACTTCTTACGTGGCGCTCTAATTCATCGCATAGGTGCTCTATGAGATTAAGATCAGGGCTCTGTGCTGGCTAGTCCACGTACGATACGGAAATATCGTCAAACCAGGGCGTAACAGTCCTTGCTTTATGACTCGGTGCATTATCTTTCTGATACTGCAAGGCTCGGTTCCATAGTATTGCCACAGGATTGGTAGGGCATAATTGTCCAGAATATCGAGGTAGACATGCTGGTTAACAGGTTTGCCCACGATAACCAGTGGGCCGGGACCATACCACGAAAAACACCCCCACACGAGTGCACTGCCAGCTCCAACTGTGGTAAATAGCGTTCCCCCGGCTGCCGCTATACCGGCACACGGCCATCAGACAGATGGATCGTATATCTGGGTTCATCAGTCCATAGGACCCGTTTCCATTGATCTACAGTCCACGAAATATGTTCTTTACACCATGCTAAACGACGAGTAGCATTCCGAGTGGAGATGAAAGGCTTATGAGCAGCCGCACGATCACGGTAACCCATGGAATGAAGTTCTCTGCGAATGGTACGTGTACATATCGAAGTTCCAGCATTGTTACTCACCTGAACACTGAGGTCTTGTGCAGTACTCTGTCGATTAGCTGTAACGACTCTCCTGAGGCTTCGACGTGACCTGTCACTGATTTTCTTTGGTCTGCCGGTACGTTTTGCTGCTTCAGGCACGCCATGCGTCTTCCACTTATTCAGTACATCCAAAACAGTTGACTTGGCTATGCTTAAACGCCTCTCGGTTTCCCTTATGGACAGCCCACTAATGTAACACTCAACAATCTTTCCTTTCTCAAAGTCAGTTCTTTCCTGCCGCGACATTATCACTCAACTTCACAGTGCGATATGATCGCGGCCAGCTGCAGGCTTGTTTTTATACCGCTTGCATATGTACCGCGGATCTTAACAACGCAGCAGATCCATTCATTTGCTTTTCAAGAGGCGTCCGGTGACTTTTGTCAATATAGTGTGCATATACAGTATATATATTAGGGGTATGCAAAAGTTTCCACCGCCCCCGCTAGTGGACGCTGTAGGGGGTCTAACCTGCCGGCGACCTATGCCGTCAGTTCGTACATGAAGCCAAGCAAGGCGGTCGATAAGCTTTATTTGCGGCACTGTTTGTTATTCATGTTTTAATTTAGGGAAAAGTGCGAGTGAAGCATGCAGTTCAATATGTCACGCGTATGGTAAAACTATTATGGGTTAGCGGACGTGTCGAGAATGGTTTGTCAGGTTTAAGAAAGGTGATCTAAGCTTGGAAGACAAGCCACGGGCAGGTAGACCGCAAGAACTCGCAGACGAGGAGCTTGAATCTCTGTTGCAAGAGGATGCCACACAATCGACCACGCAACTGGCGAAACATTTGTAAGTGACTCGATCGACGGTGGTACGGCGTCTACAGGCTTTGGGGAAGATCCAGAAGATTGGTAAGTGCGTTCCACAAACTTTAACGTAGCGTAATATTGGTCAACGGTTGGGCATTTGCATGTCGTTGCTGAAGATGTTTCAAGGGAAGAATTTCTTGCAGAAGAAATTCTTGGTCTATTGAGACAACCCCGTACGCAACCAATCCTGCGTCGACCCATGCCAGCCATCAACATCAACTGCAAAACAGGGTATCCACGGGGAAAAGCTTCTGTTGTGTGTGCGGTGGGATATGCAAGGAGTGCGGTACTTCGAAATGTTCAAACCGAGCGAAACAATCACTGCACAACGATATAGCGATCAGTTGATGAAACTGAGCGCCGCAATCGAGCAAAAACGCCCATGGACGGGTAAAGTACGCCACCCAGTTATCCTGTGACACGATAATGCCAGACCACATGTCGGTGCCACCACGAAATCAACCCTTGAACAGTTACGCTGGGAGGTTTTACCGCACCCAGCTTACTCCCCTGACATTGCACCCTCAGACTTTCATCTGTTTCGCTCTATGTAACATGTCCCTAGCCCAACAGCAATTCACTACAGTTCCAGAGGAGAGAAATTTCGTCGCTGCGTTCTTCTGCTCAAAACCGAGTTCTTCTATCACAGTGGCATTCATTTGTTGTCTGAAAAATGGCAAAAGGTCGTTGATGCTAACGGCGAATATTTCGTTGAACAAATGTGTACTGGTTTCCTGATTGTTCCCGTCACCTTTCTCTTTAAAACGGCGGAAACTTTTGTATATCCCTAATACAAATATATATTTTATTATATATATACACTGTCGAGCCATATATATATATATACTGTGTACACGGTAGAGTCATATATATATACACGGTCGAATCACTATTGTTACCACCAGCTAATATCCAAAGTGACCGCCGTGTGCAGCGCGGACAGCAGCTAGACGGGCTGGGAGGTGCTGAAAGGTGTTTATAGATATGTGGAGCCATGCTGACTGCAGTACATCTGACAGCTGCTGGAGGGTGCGTGGATCCATAGAGCGAACAACAGGATCGAGATGGTCTCACAGATTCTCAAATGAGTTTAAGTCTGAGGAATTAGGAGACCAGGGAAGTACTTTGAAGTGTTCAACGTGCTCTTCCAACCACTCTGGGACATATCTAGCTGTGTGAAACGTCGCATTGTCGTTCTGGAAGATCCCGGCTGCCGTAGGGAAGACAATCAACATGTATGGGTGTACGTGGTCTTCAAGGATGGATTTAGAGCGAATTCGGTCCTTAGTGTCTTCTACAGTTATGAGTGGACCCAGAGAATACCACGGAAACATTCCCCAGACCATAACGCTGCCCCCACCTGCTTGTGTTCTTTCAGCAATGGTTGCTCGCCTTATACGCCAACGTCCATCCGTTTGATGAAGCAGAAAATATGACTCATCGGAGATGGCAATACTTTGCCAATCAGCGGAGGTCCAACTCCAATACTGCCGTGCAAATGTAAGCCTCTTCTGCCGATGCATCTTCGTTAGCATTAGTGCAGTAACCATCCTTCTGCATCGTAGCTCCATACGCAGCAGGGTTCGCTGAACTGTCGTTTTAGACACACTTCCGGTAGCTCCTGGTTCATTCGGCCAATGAGATGCTCCACTGTAACGTATCGATTGGCCCTCACGCACCTTCGAAGACGACGTTCACCTCTCACATCAATAACACGTGATGCTCCATAGTTTCCACGTCGCTTATTCGCAATGGTGCCATTTCTCCAATGCCGCCCCGGTGGCGCAGTGGTCTGAGCGATGGCCTCTGATCATTCGTCCGAACGGGGTCCGGGTTCGAATCCCGGTGAGGCATGGATGTTGTGTTTGTCTTACGGTACTGGCTCTCTCCCTTCCCTGGAACCAGTGACCCTAAATTAGGGACGGGCGACTGCTTATAGCCCATTGAGTTGCTCACGGTGGTCGTTAAACCTCCAATCAAAAAAAAAATCATCATTTCTCCAATGGCGATACACTTTAACCACAGCAGCACGCGAACAGTTCACAAACTTCTCGGTTTCAGAAATACTGCCACGCTTGCCCCGAAAGCCGATAATCATCCCTTTTTTCAAACCTGATAAATCGCGTCTTTCATCCATGACAGCAACGAGTGATATGTTTTCAGAATGCCTACAGCATACTTTGTATACCCTCCAAGCTAGTTTACGACACGTGCCTTCTTTCATTGGCTACGCTCTGTTGATGTCAAAAGTAGGAGGTGGTCACAACAATGTGGCTCGACCGTGTATATTGTGCATTAAATTTGGTTGTGATTTAAGCATCCGAAACTCAATATGACATTCACAATAAACCATTCCAAAAGCATACGAATATAAATTCAAAAAATATATATAATATTCCGTTCACAAAGAACTTGTTTAAAAGCTACTGAAGCGGATATTTCTGTTCGACAGAAACATTTAAATCGCCGTGACCGATTTGGACTGGTAGCTACCGTATATTTATTGCATTCACTTCGCGATCCCTCCAACATCCCGTGGGTGG
Organism: Macrothele yani; assembly: GCA_039090855.1. NCBI lineage: Eukaryota > Metazoa > Arthropoda > Arachnida > Araneae > Macrothelidae > Macrothele > Macrothele yani. The sequence goes on from CM077028.1 coordinate 16,608,783, forward strand.
CATGCATCCCTGGTTTTGCTAAGCTGCCACAACTACAATGGGTGCACCTCATTTATCTCGCAACGATTAAGCCTCTGAAACGAGTCGCTGTTACGCAGTTGATTGGCTGGTGATAGTTGTGCCTACAGCGGGCGGCGCTTCAAGAAAAGTAATGACCAGCTGCTAGCGAAGGCAGTCTTTCTTCACTCCGCGAATACCTCCGTTGTATCTCTCAAACTGAAATAAACTAGTGCTTCCATTTCTTATGCCTAATTTTATTTCGTGTTTCGTGCTAAAAATCACACGCTTTTTTTGGTTTCTGATTTCAATTGGACTCTGTGAGAAAGTAGCGAACCAGAGCTCACTCGACAAACATCACTCTGATTTGGCACACTCTGGGACTTTGTTGTCTTTTTGTTTTGGTTTTTCACCTTTCCTCTGCGGCTTCTCTGACCGGTCAGTCGGAAGGAAGAAATACGGCAGCATCAGAAGAAAAAGACAAAGTTATGAAATTCAACTTTCTGCCGAAACATAAAAATATAGTTACAGAATTTCGAAACACTAACTGTATTTGTTCTAGTCTCGTCTTATACTCTAGATCGACTAATCTATGAATGAAGATAACGAAATTCAGAAATTTAACCCATTCGACTTATGAATGAAGATAAGGAAATTCAGAAATTTAACCTATTCGACTTATGAATGAAGATAAGGAAATTCAGAAATTTAACCTATTCGACTTATGAATGAAGATAAGGAAATTCAGAAATTTAACCTATTCGACTATGAATGAAGATAAGGAAATATGAATGAAGATAAGAAATATCTATGAATGAAGATAAGAAAATTGAGAAATTTAACCCATTCTACATATATATACTCAATATCAACTTCTGAACACTAACTGTATTTGTTCTAGCCTCGTCTTATACTCAAGATCCACTTATCTACGAATGAAGATAAGGAAATTCAGAAATTTAACCCATTCGACTTATGAATGAAGATAAGGAAATTCAGAAATTTAACCTATTCGACTTATGAATGAAGATAAGGAAATATGAATGAAGATAAGAAATATCTATGAATGAAGATAAGAAAATTGAGAAATTTAACCCATTCGACGTATGCTCAATATCAACTTCTGAACACTAACTGTATTTGTTCTAGCCTCGTCTTATACTCAAGATCCACTTATCTACGAATGAAGATAAGGAAATTCAAAAATTTAACCCATTCGACTTATGAATGAAGATAAGGAAATTCAGAAATTTAACCTATTCGACTTATGAATGAAGATAATAAATATCTATGAATGAAGATAAGAAAATTGAGAAATTTAACCCATTCTACATATATATACTCAATATCAACTTCTGAACACTAACTATATCTGTTCTAGCCTCGTCTTATACTCAAGATCCACTTATCTACGAATGAAAATAAGATAATTGAGAAATTTAACTCATTCGAGTTATACTCCATATCAACTTCTGAACACTAACTGTATTTGTTCTAACCTCCTCTTAAATTCAGGATCGACTTATCTACGAAGGAAGATAAGGAAATTCAGAAATTTAACCCATTCGACTTATACTCCATATCGACTTATAAGCCGAAAAATACGGTACCTTAAGATTTGGTGGTGAAGTTATGGTGTGAAAAAGTCGAACTAAACGTTTTACTTCGCAGTCATAAAAGTAAGAGGACTGAGGTTGACGTTCACCTCTGCAGTCGTGAAAGCGATGAAACGTAATGAGGTATGCTAATTAACCCGAGGTAAAAGAACTTATACCTTCAATTCACTAACACAACGATGAGCCCTTCCATTATGACCATACCCAGCTTAGAGAAATGAGCGCGCCTGGAGACCGAACGGCGATGCAAACGAAGTTCACAAATCACTATATATACAACCCGAGACCCGGCTTTCGGTTAGTAGAGTGTTCGGAGTCAGAATGGGAAAATCTTCCGATTTATCGGAGTTTGATAAAGGAAAAATTGTGATAGCACTGCGCCTCGGAACTACGATATCGGAAACGGCACGGCTTGTGGGTTCTTCACGTGCCGCTGGAGTGAGGACGTATCAAAAGTGGTGCATATATAGCCAAACATCCAGCCGTGTGTCGACCGCAGCTCACTGATGCCAGAGGGGAGCAAAGGCTCTGGGGCATTGTTCATAGTGACCGCAGTGCCATAGTGCGACAAATCACCCGCAGCTACAACAGTGTGATCAGGGCAATGTATCACATCACACAGTTCATCGCAGCCTTCTGCGCATGGGCCTAAGTAGCCGAAGACCCAGCCGGGTCCCCATGCTCACTGCATGTCATCGCCAACAACGCATGAATTGGGCCCAAGGTCATCGAGATTGGACCGTGGGATGATTGGAAGAAAGTAGCCTGGTCTGACGAATCAAGATTCCTGGTGCATCACGTAGAAGGCCGAGCGCGGATACTCCGATTACCAACGGAGGCTATGGCACCTGGATGCACTGTTGGGCGGAAACAGGTCGGCGGCGGCTGTGTAATGCTGTGGGCGATGTTTTTCTTGGGACACTTTAGGCTCCATTATTCCAATAGCACAATCCCTGACAGCTGTAAGGTATCTGAACATCATTGCAGACCAATTTCACCCATTCATGGCAATTGTGTTCCCTGCTGGTGATGGCTGTTACCAACAAGATAATGCGTCAGGCCACACTACCAGAATCATCAAGAAGTGGTTCGAGGAACATGCTGGTGATTTTCTGTTAATGCCCTGTTTGATATAAACCGAACTTTTGTGGTTCGACTTAGAAAAGCGGGTTCGCGCTAAATCGCTACCACCCTGAAATGTACGGGAACTCGGAGATCTGTTATTGACATCATGGTACCAGATACCCCAGAATACCTATCTCCACCTCATCGAATCGATGCCTTCCCAAGTGGCTGCAGTTTTGTGGGCTAAAGGGGGTTATAGAGCTTATTAGGTAAGTGGTCATTATTTAATGGCTCATCGATGTATATCGTTCTTTCCAATCTGTCTGAACGTGCTCCCACTCGACGGAGGCCTAAACTACACGTGGCTATTTAACATTGAAATTACGTATTTACAGGTTAAAATAGGATGTTATAAAGCACTATATGAAGAAGTAAATTTCTCCATCATCTTTGTCCACGCCAAACATCGAATCAGGGTCCCCTCACTCCGGAGTAAGTCGCTCTCCCAACTGAGCTACGCTGACGTACGCTCTCGCTGCTATCTGCCTTTATTTCATGTGCGTCCTGCGGTGCAGGCACGTCACAACTATTATTATGCATATTAATTTTCCTAAATTAACATACCCAACATTTAGCTTATTAAATTAAATAGTATTAAAAGGATATAAAAATACCATCATATCGGGTAGGAAGACACCGTTCGCATTAACACTCAAACATTGTAACGAGCGCTTTCAGCGGCCAACGGTCAGCATCATCAGGTTTACAAAATGTCACCCGATCATGAACCTCGCCTCTATAGTAATTCGAAGTCACTCTCCAGGAGAAAGAACAGGGGTGTGGTGGCCTTTTTCTATATATATGAATAGCGTATAGCCCATCCTAGGACGGTTGTTTTTAAGCTTTAAATAAATATTAATATATGTGGAACTTATGCACCCACCACAAGTCATCCTGAAGAAGAAATTGAAGAATTTTATGAGGAAATTTGTCATCTAAATAATAAAGGTAAGCAGCACTTGAAAATAATTATGGGAGATTTCAATGCAAAAATAGGGCAACGGCAACAGAATTAAACTTCAGTAGGTAAATTCGGTCACGGCAACAGAAACCAGCGTGGAAATACTCTCGTTGAGTTTGCAGAGGCAGAAGGATTTTTCATCTTGAACTCCTTTTTCAAGAAAAAGCCACACAGGAAATGGACATGGGGACATCCAAATGGGACGACAAGTGAAATTGATTTTATTATGTGTAACAAAAAATTCGTCATAGAAGACTGCAGTGTGCTAAACAAGTTCAACACAGGTAGTGACCATAGATTGGTGAGATGTAAGATGCACCTCAACACCAAACTTGAACGTGGCAAGCTCATAAGACAAACAAAATCTATTGACATAACCAACCTTAAAAAACACCATAATACCTTCAAGTTGGAACTGAAGAACAGGTTCTCTGCTTTGGAAGGCCTAACATCGGAAGAAGTGGACATCTCTGAAGTTAACAGAAAAGTAACCAAAGCTCTTATGGAAACAGCAACAAAATTAGCTGGGTCTAAGAACAAGTTGCATGTAAACAAATTATCAGGAAAAACGAAAATGTTGATGCAAAAAAGAAGAGAGATGAGGACAACTAAAGAAGATGTGACTTCCAAAGTGGAATATATAGAGCTATGCAAGACAGTAAGAAAAAGTATCACTGAAGACGTAAGAAAATTCAACTGTGAACTAGTGAGGAAAGCAATTGAAAACAACCAAAGCCTAAAGATAGCAAAGGGACATCTCAGTAAGGGAAGAAAACAGATTATGGCACTGAGAAAAGAAGATGGTTCTGTAACAAGAAATAGAGGCGAAATTTTGACAAGAGTGAAAGATTTCTACTCCAAATTATATGAAAGAGATGATACATGCACTCCAGACATCATGAAAGATACCAGTACCAGAGTTCCTCCAGTCCTTCCAGCAGAAGTTGCACATGCAATCAAGAACATGAAGCGGGGAAAAGCTCCAGGAGAAGATGGAATTACTGTAGACATCATACAAGAAGCAAGTGGAGAAATTGAAACAGTACTCGCCCAAATTTTCACTCGATGCCTTAATGAAGGAAAGATTCCTGAGGATTGGAACACCGCTACAATGATCCTGCTACATAAGAAAGGTGACATTGAGGATCTCGGAAACTACAGACCTATCAGCCTCCTATCAGTAGTTTATAAAATCTTCACTAAAGTTCTTTCACACCGCTTGAAGGTAACACTGGACATGGCTCAACCGAGAGAACAAGCTGGATTCAGGAGTGGCTACAGCACAATAGATCATATCCACGTACTGAGAGAACTAATTGAAAGAGCGAGGGAATATGAACTTCCATTGTGCATGGCTTTTATCGATTATGAAAAAGCCTTTGATTCGGTGAAACCATCAGCAGTTACAATGGCTCTGAAAACCTGCGGTATTGAAGATGCCTACATTAATATTATTAATAACATCTATGAAAATGCAAGTGCAAAGATTCGGCTGTTTGAAAATACAACACACATAAAAATTGGAAAGGGAGTGAGACAAGGTGACACCATATCTCCGAAGCTCTTTAATGCCACATTGGAGGGTGTTTTTCAGTCGCTGAGCTGGGAAAACAAAGGGATAAAGATTAATGGAGATTATCTAACCCACCTTCGTTTTGCGGATGACGTAGTCATTTTTGCAACTACCCCATCAGAGCTGCAGAGTATGATCCAGGAACTTGCTGACAAGAGTAAAGAAGTGGGATTAAAAATGAACTTTCAGAAGACAAAAGTGATGTTCAATGCTTTTACAAGAAATGAAGATTTATTGATTGATGGAGAAAAGCTGGAGATAACAGACACGTACGTTTATCTTGGACAGCAGATATCAAGTGAGGGTCACATTGATGAAGAAATTAATCGGCGTACAAAACTTGCCTGGAGAGCTTTTGGAAGAAACAGCATAATTTTCAAGAGCAATATGCCATTATGTCTTAAAAGAAAAGTGTTTGATCAATGCATCCTTCCAGTGCTTACGTATGGTGCAGAGACGTGGACCTTAACTAAAAGAGATATACAAAGACTGCAGACAACTCAAAGCAGCATGGAGAGGTGCATGCTTGGTGTAACCAGGAGAGATAAGAAGAGGAACTCGTGGATCCGAAAAATGACAAGAGTGGAAGACATCATGATCAGAGTTAAATCCCTGAAATGGCAATGGGCTGGACATACTGCCAGAAGGACAGATCATCGATGGACAGCCGAAATTTTAGATTGGATTCCAAGGGACAGGAAAAGACCCAGAAGAAGACCACATGGGAGATGGGTGGATGAAATTCGAAAGTATGCAGGGGTGACATGGAGGAGACTGGCACAAGACAGACCGTTGTGGAGGAAACTTGGGGAGACCTTCGTCCAGCAGTGGATTGATAATGGTTGACAATGATGATGATGATGATATGTGGAATGCTTCCTGTCCTAAGACGGTGAAATTTTTAATTGAAGCAGATTTGAAAACAAATCAAATAGACGCCGGCTTTTTGTGAGGAAATACAGTAAAAACTGATATAGTAAGAACTCATTCATGTTAGAACTAAAAATTATATGTTATTTATTTCCGTTTTTCAAAAATCCTCGCGATAAATAACATTCTGTGTAAAATATTTGTTGTTTAACAATTGTAGATTAGAGCGTTCAGATAGATCGATATTTTGCAAACTGTGTAATATAATCAGCACTAAACTCGGAAAGTTGTTTACGTGTAAACTTACCTTAATAACTTTTACTTTGATTTTTCGCGTTAATTTACTTTTTCTCCGGCAAACTTTTTATTCCCTTCACTGCTTGTTTTAGACCGTACTATTTGACTGTTAGTTTGAAACTTCATATCGAAGCTTTTGCTACAAAATAATGCGACATCTAGTATTACAAATCGGAACTATCTAAATTCTCGAGAATGAGCTATTGGGGTGACATCTGCTTAGAGATGCAATCTTGCCCACTTTGACATCTCAAGTTTTCAGTTTTTATTGTATGGTTAGAGCGTTTAGATAGATCGATATTTTGGAAAATGTATAATGTTATCAGCACTAAACTCGGAAAGTTAGTTAAATTAAAAAAGTAAAATATAATTACAGCGTGCAAATTAATATTCGAATTGTGCTAAATTAAATTAATATACAAGCGAAGAACTTGCCGTGATATTAAGAATTCAATTCGAATTTTGTAGATCGGAAAAATAGAACTCGAGTCATTGATAATCTAATGTTTTTAAATTATCATGCGATCACCCTGACATCTAAAAGGGATTTGGGGCTAAAAATGACATCTAAAAGTGTCTGCGATGTCAATGCTCTAGGACCCCTTTAGCCAACAAAACAGCGGCCTGCATTTACTTTGACATTTCCAGAGCCCACACGAATTGATCGATACGTGATGGCGCAACAATGTAGACGTTGCTGTGACGTCAAACGTTCCAGACAGAGAGAGAGATCTGGATGTTTATATGTATAATGAGACAGTTGACGGTCCAGTCATAAAATCTTAAACAAATTTTTAAAAATTAAGCGTTTCCGTCACTAACAAGTTCGTGAATTATTCGATGATGAGACTTACCTGAAAACCAGAGCGAATAAAGAAGACAAGAAAGCTAGTCCTCCGCACGCTCTCATCGCCGTTTTCCATCCATGAACATCAACCAGATGTTGAGTGACCGGTGTGAGGATTAAGGTACCGATGCTGCTTCCCGAAGAAACCACTCCGGAAGCCAGTGAGATGTAGCGCTGGAAATAGACACTGGAAATGCACATCGACGGTACATGGCATAATGAGCTACCAACTCCGAACAGCAGGGAATACGTCCAGAACATGTTGCTGAAGTCAGCCATCAAGGTGGTCAGGAAGAGACCTAGGCCTGCTGTCAAACTTCCCAGTACAGCGGGCACGCACTGGCCAAATCGATTCGTCACGAAGCCGGCCACAGGACCAAACATAAGGACAAATCCTGATCCCAAAGCGCCTAACCATGCTGTGGAAAGTCAATATTTAAGACATAGTGACTAAAAAAAACAGATTTTACACTTAGCATATCATAGGAAGAGAGATTACACACGTGAGAGTAACAAAGAAATGTGGCACTGATTTCTCGAGTGCAATGAGCACGACGTTTGAATCCTTTCCAACACAAAAAGAATTAGCAGATTTTTCAAAAAAAATTTAGGTTAATAGAACGGTCATTTGTTTGCTTCACTAGAGGAAAAGCTGCGCTCTATTTAAATTTCGCAGTACACGCAGCAGAGACACCTCTTACCAAGAGGATAGTGGGGTCCATCCCCAGCCGAAATCTGAAAGCCAAAGCCTATTTTTTAATAGTGTTAATATACACTGAAGTGCCAAAAAAAAAAAAAAAAAAAACAGGGATACCTCACTAATACCGCGTTGGTCCTCCTCGCTATCGGATAACGGCAGCGAGGAGGTCCAACGCGGTTTAGTCATTTTATTTTTTGTTGCAGCTTATTATTTTTTTGAATGGGTTCGTAATGTTGTTGTTTTTTCCTGTAGAAGGACTTTTCACAAACAAAGCATTTTTCATCGTTATTTTTCGAAGCGACAAAATGCTTTGCAACTTGTGTTTTTTAGCACGTCTTTTGTAAAAAAAGATCGTGCTTCTGTTATCGGTTTGTCCGTCCGTCTGTACCCACGATATCTCTGGAACTATTAGTCCGATTTGAAAAATTCTTTTTGCGTTCGGAAGCTTGAAATATGCAAATGATGATCCTTCATCTCGTTTTTTTTTTTTTTTACGATGTACAATTTCGCCGGTAGAGGGCGTAAATGCAGATGATGTCGAATTCAAAAATACGTTTTATTCCACATATTTGCTTCTAAACATCCGATTGAATTATTTTTTTTATCTTTCGATTCTATTTATGTCGAAGAGTATTTTAGATATACTTACTTTTTCAAATTACGCACAGATTTTCCGCTAGGAGACGTAAAATTAAATTACATTTTTCCCGATAACTCTTCTTCTACAACTCCGATTTGAAAACTTTTTTCTTCAGCGGATACATCTTCTGATGGAAAATCTTTTGCATATAATTTCAAATTTTTGGTAAAGAATACTTTGGCCACCAGGGGGCGTAAGTGTTAATTTTTGCTTCTGATGTATTTGCCATAAAATCAGAGCTTCTAAAATATCGATTGAAAAAATTCTTTCGTGGACTGATGCCACTCACATCAGTAAACCTTTTCGGAATATTTTCTTCTTTAAATATTGCACAGTTTCTCCGCCAGGGAGCGTAGATGTACATCTTATTTCTGTCAATATCTCTACTTCTAGGAGTCCGATTTGAAAAATTCCTTCTTTGTTGGATAGTGTTTTCCGTGTGACATGTTTTTCATGAAATTTAAAGATTTTCAAGTAATTCATAGACTTTCCGCTAGGTGACGTAGCAGTAAATTGCGTTTCCCCCTATATCTCTGCTTCTAAATCTCCGATTTGAAAACTTCTTTCTGCACCGGATACAGCTCCTGATGGTAAATCGTTTGCACATAATTTCTAATCTTTGTAAAAAAATAGTTTGGCCACCAGGTGGCGTAAATCATAATTTCCGCTTCTGTTGTATTTGCATCAAAATATGAGCTTCTAAATTATCGATTTAAAAAAACGTCGTTTGTTGACCGATACTAGTCATGTCGACAAACCTTTTAGAAACATTTGCTTCTTAAAATAGTTCATGGTTTCTACGCCAGAAGGCGTAGATATATATCTTATTTTTGTCAATATATCTACTTCTAGGTGTCCGATTTGAAAAATTCCTTCTTTGTTGGATAGTGTTTCTAGTGTGACATGTGGTTTATATAATTTCAAAATTTTCAAGTAATTTATAGACTTTCCGCTCGGGGGCGTAAATGTAAATTGCGTTTCCCCCTGTATCTCTGCTTCTAAACCTCCGATTTGAAAAATTCTTTCTGCACCGCATACAGCTCTTGGTGGGAAATCCTTTGCACATATTTCTAATTTTTGTAAGAAATGGTTTGGCCACCAGGTGGCGTAAGTTTTAATTTCCGCTTCTGATGCATTTGCAGCAAAAAATGAGCTTCTAAAATCTCGATTGAAAAAAGTGGTTTGTTGACCGATACTACTCATGTCGACAAACCTTTTAGGAACATTTTCTTCTTGAAATAATGCATCGTTTCTACGCCAGGGAGCGTAGATGTATATCTTATTTTTGTCAATATCTCTACTTCTAAGAGTACGATTTGAAAAATCCCTTCTTTGTTGGATAGTGTTTCCGATGCGAAATGTTTTTCCTATAAATTCAAAATTTTCAAGTAAATCATACACTTTCCGCTAGGGGTCACAAAGGTAAATTGCGTTTTCTGCGTTATTTCTGCTCCTGAAGCTCTGATTTCAAAAATTCTTCCTGTATCGCATACAAGACCTGATGGAAAATATTTTTCACATAATTTCTAATGTTTGGTAAAGAATGGTTTGGCCGCCAGGGGTCATAAGTGTTAATTTCTGCTTCTGAAGTATTTGTTGCAAAATCTGGGCTCCTGAAAACTCGACTAATTTTTTTCTTGGACCGATACTGCTTATATGGATAAACTTTTTGAGAATACTTTCTTCCTAAAATAATGCATGGTTTTCCCACCAGGGAACGTAAAGTCACATCTTATTTTTGTCGATATCTCTGTTTCTAAGAGTTCGTAAGCTTACAGCAATATCTGAGGGATTAAAAACCCGACTGAAAATCTTTCTTTCGTCAGATCTATTGTTTTGCATACCGGTTCCATTGACTTTTAATAGCTTTGATAAATTTAATTTGCGTCAGAACGGATTCAAAAGACGTGCTTATTACACCCGAAAATTCGGTGTCATCTTTCTTGTTTTAAACTGACGGTGATTTTCACTTATCTTCAAAAAAAGTGAAATGTACTTTTTTTAATATTATTTCACAAAAAAACTTCTAAATATAAAATGTACTCTTGATAGCTATAATAGCTTTTACCCTAAGTTATCCAAAGACTGATACATATACATCGTATAATCATCTGTACAATAAGTTAAGTACCCGTTTCCTACAGTAACGCAATATATATAAATAGCTCGTGCACAAAATAGGTGAGAGGAGAAGAAATATCCTGTGCCACATTAAACAAAATTCATGCGATATGCTATCCACAATATCCGATCTCACTACGAAATTTCAAATTTCGACAGTCGATTGAAATTTAAAAGGCAATCAAGCCTTAAGTATTCTCACCAATCGCTCCTATTACTGATAATTTCTCACCATACGGATACGTAAAAAGTGAGAACGGAGTTTTTCCGTTAATATACGAAAGGAACTACGGAAAGGTTTCTGAAAATTCATAATTTCCCCCTGGTACGAAGAATCCGTAAAATTCAGGTTTCTTTCTGTCATTTCACGGAAAAGGTTGTATCAGAAATATGCTTCGTTAATTCACGAAATAAATGACGGAAAGTGGCTCGTGAATTTCAGAGAAATTTTTACACTGATGTGTAATCACACTTCCTATTAGTCCCTCGAAATCCGATCCACTTACTGCATCACTTTTGGCCTGCCATGCTGCCATGCGCATGCTTCCTCCTCATGTGGTGCTGGCATTCCTTTTCTATTTTATATTGCTGCGTTATCGATATATGTTTGTCAATACCAACTGTTATTAAACTACACTGCTGGCCACCCAAAGTGCAACACCAAGAAGGAAGTATCCGATTGGCCTGAAATTCGCAGCATGCGTCGCCGGTGAGAGGACATGCAAACGATTAGCATTGCAGGGCATATGCAAATCATGTGCGCCTGGCACGCCACCGAGAAGCACTATAAGAAAGATGCACAGAAGGCGGGGTGTAAGTATTGGAAGTGTGTTGTGCTGCCGGACCTGTGCGTGGGAAGCTTCCTGATGCCTCGTCGCAGAATACGGCAGTCATTCCAGCACGTTTCGGAGTTCGACAGAGGACGAATAGTGGCTTATCGCGAAAGCGGTTTATCGTACCGAGACATCGGCGCCCGTGTGGGACGACATCCGGCCACAGTGAGGCGAGTATGAATTCGGTGGGTGCAGGAGGGACGGAAGGACCGACGTGAGCGATTGCCGCAGCCGCGGCACACCACCGAACGAGAGGACCGGCATGTTGTGCGGCGGGCATTGACGGCTCGTACCGCCACATCACGAACGTTAGCGCAGGAATTAGAGTGTGTTGCGCTACAACCTGTGTCAGCACGTACCATTCGACGTCGTCAGTAGGAGCGAGGACTTGTCGCACGGCGCCCGTTGCTCCGATTACCATTGACGTTACACCACCGGCGAGTTCGGCGGCATTGGGCCGTTGAACGCCCCACCTGGACTACGGAATGGCACGACATTGTCTTCTCCGACGAATACCGTTTCTGCCTGCAACACCACGATGGTCGGATCCGCTTGTGGCGGCTCCGCGGCGGGAGACTGTATGACGCTTGCATTATGCATCGCCATACCGGTCCGTCACCTGGCGTTATGGTTTGGGGCGCAATTGGATATGACACCCGCAGCCCTCTGGTACGCATCGCCGGTACACTCAACAGCCAACGCTACATCTCCGACGTTTTGGAGCCTGTAGTCCTCCCTTACCTGCAGGACCTGCCAGCGGCCACGTTTCAACAGGACAATGCGCGCCCGCATGTGGCACGCATCGTGCAACAATTCTTCACGGCCCACCAGGTGTCACTGCTGCCGTGGCCCGCCTGTTCTCTCGATATGTCGCCCATCGAACACGTCTGGTCGCTGATCGGCAACCGAGTGGCCCGGCAAGCACCACCGACGGCTACGTCTGATGAACTGTGGCAATGTGTGGAAGCAGGCGAGGCCGACATACCCCAAGCCCACATCCAAAGCCTCTTTCGTTCGATGCCGCGGTGTGTAGCGGCCGTTATTGCCAGCCATGGAGGCCACACGAACTATTGATGTCTGCGTGTTCCGCAAGTCGCACGTGCCTGTGAGCTCAATCGTTTCATCTTTGTATCTGTTGTTATGTGTCCAGTAAATCTGGCTTTGCTATCTCGTGTCCTTCTTGGTGTTGCATTTTGGGTGGCCAGCAGTGCATATCGTGTGGATTTTGCGTTATTCATGATTTTGTGCTATCGCTTTAATTTTACACAGCAGTGTAGTTCACGATAAACTTTATGCCGACAATTTTTACAAACAAAAATAATAATTCGACCTGTGTGATCATCCGAATTTATTTTGTTCACAAAAACTGAGCTAGTTTTATACTGAATACATACAGAATATTAATAAAACGCTCGTTTGATTCGGTAAAACTTTACCCATGAGTCCTTTCTTTCCGATTGGCTGATGGTTTTCATTTAACGTTGAGCTGTACGCAGCTGCAAACTGCTGAGTCAAAGTAACTGCGCACAATATAGTGAGTTCGCAAAGACCGGATGAATTGCTTAGAGGATTAGTAATGCGTTCTAAAATAAATATCTTTTGAATACATAATATTTAGCACTTTGTCGTCGAAGAAGTATAAAACAGCATCTTCATGTCATGACTTTCAGAATATTTTTGCACTTTCGGAAGAAGGTCATTCATTCTCTCCCGCCTACTTCATGCAAATCTCTGAATCTGCGGCAACCTCACTCATCACTCCTGACAAATTCCATACACTTGTAATTTCCACAACCAGAAAATCCACAAATATATTAACGACGAAACTTATGCAAGGTAAAATTCGCGGAAAAAGATCAAAGAGCTTCCGTGAAAAAAAAAAAAAAGAGCTCTTGACAAAAACAAAATCCGTTGCACGGTAATTTTTCTTTTTCTTTTCCTTTTTTTTTTTTTTTTTTTGATTGAAGGTTTAACGACTAGCGTGAGCACCTCGATGGGCTATTACAGGCGCCTGTCCCTATTTTATGGCCACTGGTTCCAGGAAAGGGAGAGAGCCAGTGCCATAACACAAACACAGCATCCATGCCTCACCGGGATTCGCACTCAAACCCATCACGGACGAATGGTCAGAAGCAATCGCTTAGACCACTGCGCCACCGAGGCGGCGGTAACTTTTCTTCATAATTCTAAGTTTCCGCCTGTCAAAAAATGCAAGTCATTGCGGCTTCTAATTCATTATTATTCTAAGAAAAACTTCGCATGAAAATTTAACATGAACTACAGTTAGTGAATTAGAAATTTTTATTCAATATCGGGTTCGACCTCCTTTTGTCCGAATTACAGCACCTATGCGGTTTGGCATAGATTCCACAAGTGCTCGGATCTGACGGAAGAGGACTTTGCTCCCCGCAGAGCCGTAAATATGGCGGAACAGACTGGGCCACTGCTCCGGGCGCCGCTCAAGAGAGGGAGCAGAAACCACTGTTTGGAATGCGATAACAATTAGAACTGAAACTTTTACACAAGTTTTTGGCACAATTAAAATTAGAATTTCCTCCTCAAAATGTTCAGGAGTTGTTAGTTGCTCACATTCAGTAATGAAGGTGCGGTTGTATAGTCCGTCCAACTGAAGAAGAACCCTGGCCCCCTTCTATAACAATGGGGCCCCCAGTATTTCTTTAGTTAAATGGACTATACGTGCGTTGCAAGATAAGGATGCTTACATTTTTGAAGATTCTCTGGAGGCTATTCAGTCTTTATTGTGGCTGCATGGTACGACTTCCAACTACATTCGGTCTGCTTGATGCGCTGCCGAAGATCCGAACTCCGAAGGTGTTGCGAAAAACTGTAAAAACAGTCACATTTTGATTGTGCCTTTTTTACGCTTAGTTTCGTTTAAACTTAGAGATGCATTTTTACGCCTGGTTTCGTTAGAAAGTCTTTGTAGTACTGTTATATTTACGAAATTGTATCTGCTTTTATGCTGTCTTTAATTTAAAGCTATTTTTCTTGAAAATTATTCTTTGTAGTTTGCTCGCTTAGATTTTCAATGCTGTTTCTTTATTTTTTTCGTGAGAGAGAGAGCGAGTGTGTGTGTGTGTGTGTGTGTGTGTGAAAGAGAGACAGAGAGAGAGAGAAAAAGAGAGAGAGAGAGATAAAGAGACAGAGAGAGAAAGAGAGAGACAGACGTAGAGAGAGAGTGAAAGAGAAAGAGAGAGACAGACGTAGAGAGAGAGCGAGAGAGCTAGAGAGAGAAAGAGAGAGATAGACGTAGAGAGAGAGTGAGAGAGAGAGAGAGAGAGAGTAAGGGAGAGAAACAAATTGGGGCGCAATATTTGGCGGTCTGCCCCGGGCGCAGAAATGCGTTGTTACGACCCTGCTCCCCGGAACAGTTTTTCTACTACATCCCATATAGTCTCAATGGGGTACAGATCCCGGCTTTGTGATGGGCAGGGAAGATGGTGATTCTCATGTTCGCTGAACCACTGCTGAACATGTCTTGTGCGATGGGCAGAACGACTATGCTGCTTTTCTCCCATGACTTTTCCCTTTACATGAACGCATTCTGTTGTTTCAAATTTCTTGTGCCAGTGGTAGATGGATTGTCTATTTGGCGGTGATTTCTTTAAACGTACTCGAAAACGCCGTCGCACAACAGTAACAGAATTCGTTTAGCTTAATTCAAGCACACAGAACGCTTTCTGCTCATCATTTGCTGCCATCTTGCCTGACTGGTCACATGACCGTGAAAACACACAATCTTTTTTGTTTTTTTTTGTTTTTTCGACTGGAGGTTTAACGACCACCGTGAGCAACGCAATGGGCTATAGCAGTCGCCATCCCTAATTTAGGTTCACTGGTTTCAGGGAAGTGAGAGAGCCAGTGCCGTAAGACTAAAAGACTAACACAACATCCATGCCTCACACTGTTAGAAATTGGTACTTAGAAACAAGAAAAATGTACTCGTTTTTGAGTATATTCTGGGCTCATAATAGCTCCGAGTACTTGTGTCTCAATTTTGGAAAAGACGCGTACTCATTTTTGAGTACATACAGGGAATCAATTGTGAGTATATCTGGTATTTCAAATATATGTACTCAAAAAACTCCATATATTTCAAATATATGTGCTTTAACTTCATTCAGTTTCTGTGCCCTTTCGTGAAGGGCACAGAAACTGAAGGAAGTTAGAGAGAATCTAGCGATTCTCACAGGATAATTTGTAAGTGAGAAAGAGCCCATTAGATGACGCCACCGTACAAGCGTACGATTTTACTCATAGAAGGCAGAGAGAAATTAGGGGGTGGCTTAGGAATGAACACCTTTATATGTAACCGGGGATTCCGGGCGTTAGAACACAAGGCCTGGTCTTCCAGGAGAGAGGTATCTAGCGTCCAGGAGCGAAACTCGGAGCGTTGACAGAAAGATGAGGGCCGCCCCGGTGGCGCAGTGGTCTAAGGCGCTGGCCTCTGATCATTCGTCCGTAAGGGGTCCGGGTTCGAATCCCGGTCAGGCATGGATGTTGTGTTTGTCTTACGGCACTGGCTCTCTCCCTTCCCTGGAACCAGTGACCCTAAATTAGGGACGGGCGACTGCTTATAGCCCATTGAGTTGCTCACGGTGGTCGTTAAACCTCCAATTAAAAAAAAAAAAAAAGATGAGGTGAAGGTGGATACAACGGCACAATGGTCAGAGGAGGCGGTTGGTATAAGCCGACAGTCCGTAACTGCGGGTAGAAGTGGAGCGGATGCGTACAAACGGTTAAATCTAGCGAAAGAAGAAGAGGAGGCAGCTGAAGCTCTCCACGTATGGGAGACCGTTGTAGGATATATTTGACGAAAGACATCCTGAAGATCAAACTCTGTGATGAGGGATTGTAGTTGCTCCACTAGACGGAGACGAAATTCCTTATGAGTTGGAGCACGATCAAGGTCAGGATCTAACGTGCAATTAAAGTCGCCGCCGATCAACACGTGATCCGACGGCAACGTTGACTGAAGAGCTGAACGTTGGACGTAAATGTTGAATACGACGTAGCGTCGCTCGTCAAGGACAAAGGTGAGGCGTTGTAACAAATCACGGCAGAGATTCTGCACTGTCACCGATGATAGTGCGTGACGGAACTGAGAGCGGATACCTATGGCCAGACCTCCGACAGCAGAGTGTCGGAAAGCGTGGTGAAACTGATAGTCACACTTTTGCCACCGATTGAAGGATGTTGTAGACAGGCAATTTCTGTCTTGGAGCAGAAGGGCGTCTGCTGTGTGGTGATGAAGATCCTCACGGGCTAGCGAGTTCGCCAGAAGGGAAGAAAACCCCCTGCAGTTCAGTGTCGCTGTCTTGAACGGAGAAGTCTGGCGGTGGTTCAAGGAGCTTGTCACAGGCACGTTGGAGCCGAGAGAGACGGTCGCAGTTTTTCTTGTGACATCCGCTGTTCCCCGAAAGTCGAGGATGGGATGGCTTGGAGGTGAGATCGAACAACCTCCGCTTACGTCATGGTTGCTGCAAGCTCAGTGAGGTAGGATTGGAGAAAAGCATGAGGCATGGTTTTACTGCAAGGACCTGTGAGTAAGGAGTATAACTCCTCATCAGAAATTGGTGTCTGTGGCAGTGAGGAAGCTTCCAGTAGCTTTATGAAATCCTCCAGAGTGAGTGGAACCGTTGTACTGTACTCAGAGTCGGAGATGGGGATGACAGAAACGTCAGATGGGAGTGAACGACTTGCCGAACGATCACGTTCTCCTTGAAAGGTGGGAGATGTGTGTGTCTTCTTATTGTGACGTTGAGCAGTCCAACGACGCTTCAGACGTGCACACTGATGATCGAAACCAAAGGCAGGAGGGTCTGGCGCTCTGAAGGTGTCAGGCGTAACGGTCTCAATTTCGGCCTCAGAAGGGTTCTTAAAAGCAGTTGAAGAAAGCAGAGGAGACGTCAGAGGGTCTCCAGTCAAAGAATTCTCCCGCTGTGGACTCATCTGGGGTGCGGAAGCTGAGCTGGAATTGGAAGTTTGCGACGAGGTCACGCGTTGACCAACGGCTTTATCGATACTTTCATTATAAGTCGGCTGCCGATGGTGAGAGGCGGTAGATGAAGATGCCGATGGTAAGAAGCGCTAGATGAAGCTGCTGATGGGTCAGGTGAGCGCTGATTAGGCTGTACTGAAGATTTGGAGGCAGTGGCTGCACGATGAGTGCATAGAGCACTGTAGTGTCCAGTGCTCTTACATACCGAGCAAAGGGTGCCTACAGTGATGTCAATGCGCGGAATATGTGTGCCACAGCGCACGTTGAGTACAGATGGGACACGTAACATGGCTGCCTCCGAGGGAAAGATCACACGTACGTACGTTTCGGCGAAAGCCAAGGAGATAACGGTTCTCAGGCACTCCCGGAAAGGAGGAGTATGTGATGACCGATCCAACAGTACGTCCATAATTTTGAGCGACGGACAGCAATAGGTCATCGGACACTTCAGGTGGTACAGGGGCGAAGCTGACAGTAGTAGTCGCCTGTGTGAGTAGCGTTGCAAGGAGATGGCGATCGCCTATGGAAATTCCTTCAGTCAGAACCCGAAGGGCGAAGGCAGGAGTCGAAAGGCAAGCAATAACTTGACTGGTTCTTCGACACATGTGAGTAATAGCTTCCTTTGGAACAATCTGTCGAAGAGCTGCGTTGTAAGCAGTCAGCTTGGTGTTCGGGAGGCTTCGGAAAAATACACCCAGGCCGATCTTGTCGAGAAAAAGCTGACCCTGAGGGCAAGTTGTCGGAACATCCACATAGATCTGGTCCGCGCCATACGTCATCTGATACGGGCACTTTGAAGAAGAGGACTCACGAGAAGAAGAAGTAGACGCACCCGAGGTGACGGCAGCACACGAAACACATGACGCGCGCTGTGAGGACGTGAAATAGCTGGTGGAGATGTGACTTCCATGGCGACATCAGGTGGTGGAAGGGAAGACAACAATTCACCGCTCTTCTTCGGAAGAGAAGAAGAGAGGTCCATGGGCAAGGCAGCTGTATCACTCTGAGGAGAGGAGGAGCCTGTCAATGGAGGCTCTCCATTGGTGGATTGATCACGAGGAGTTGATAGGGATAAAGAGTCACTTCCGGTAGTGAGGGCTGAAGCTTCGCTCCTCCCGGAAGCCGCCATTTGCAATGGCGATAAGATAACTTGCCTTCGTCGACTTGGCCAAGACAGTAAATTTTTTTTTTTTTTTTATTGGAGTTTTAACGACCGCCGTGAGCAACTCAATGGGCTATAAGCAGTCGCCCGTCCCTAATTTAGGGTCACTGGTTCCAGGGAAGGGAGAGAGCCAGTGCCGTAAGACAAACACAACATCCATGCCTCACCGGGATTCGAACCCGGGCCCCTTACGGACGAATGATCAGAAGCCAACGCCTTAGACCACTGCGCCACCGGGGCGGCACACACAGTAAAATGAAGAATACAAATACAAAACAAAAAGGTCACTTACCGACCTGGTAGGTGGATGAAAATGAGGACGACACCTTCACGGACGCCGTGAACACAAAATTATAAGCTGTGAACTCCAAATATAGCACACACGAAGCAAAAAAGTCAGGAGCGCACAGTAAACAACGAACCTCCACTAAAGTTGTGCCGCAATAGAAGCATCTTTACTGAAGTTATGAAGATAATGGCTGTGGAAAAAATTTCGCTCCTGTGCCCTAACCTTTGACCTCATCTCGATGATATTAAACATAATTAGTTCAGCATACCTCCGGAACAAGATTCTAAACTTTTGTCGCAATAGAAGCAGTTTTAGTCAAGTTATGAGGATAACGGCTGTGGAATAACTCTCGCTCCTGTGCCCTAAGTTTTGTCCCCATTTCCATGATATTCAACAGAAACGGTTCAGTGTACCTCCGGAACAATATGATAAAGTTTTGTCGCAATCGAAGCATTTTTACGTAAGTTATGACGCATAAGGGCGATGGAATGGATCCCTCTCCTATGTCCTGACCTTTGACCCCATTTCTTCCATTTTCAATAGGGTTCGTTCCCAGGTTGTCCCCTACCACATACTAAAATTTCATCGAAATCGAACATTTTTACGCGAGTTATCGTGCGGATATATACGCTTGGAAAGCGTAAAAAAGGAAACATGATATAAGTCTACGTATGATACCGGAAGAATTTTTCGTAATGGAAAGTTGTAAACAGGCGAAAAATATTATTCGTGGAAAAAGCTATGGTAGAGAAAAAGAGTTTTTCAAATACATCTCCCGGAAGCAGAGATAGCGAAAAAAAAAGTTTCTATCTTTACGCACCTGCCGGGAAATTTTTGCATTATTTAAAGAGGATAATGTTCCATATCTCTGTTGTAGCGAATGGCATACAGCAAAAAAGAAACTTCTTAATAGTTTTTCAAGAAGATGCCATACAGCTGCAAACTGAAGTACACAAACATCATCTACTGACAGAAATGTGAACTACAAAATTCCTCATATACTAACCTGGTGTTCTACAAGGTAAATGTCATCCGGTGTTGAAAGAATTTTTTAAATCCGACATTTAGAAGCAGAGATATTGAGAAAAACAGATTAAGCATTTGCACCCCTAGCGGTAAAATTGCGCATTATTTCGGGAAGAAAATACGCACACAGAGTTTTCTTAGTTAGTAGTATCTGACCGAAAAAGAAGTTTTTCAATCAGATTTTTAGTCCCGAAGATATTGCTATAAAAGGAAACTTGAACTTACGACCAGGTGGCAGACTTGTGCGTTAAGGAAAATTTGAAAATTTTATGAGAAACGTTTTTCAGTAGAAACGCTCTCCAACCAAGGAAGAATTTTTTTTCAAATTGGACTCTTAGATGCAGAGCTATGGACAAAAATTAGCTACGCATTTATGTCTCCTGGCGGAAAAAACATGAATTATTTTAAGAGGAGAGTATTCTCGAAAGACTTTCCATGTGAGCGGTGTCGGTCCAAGAAAGAATTTTTTCAATCGAGTTTTCAGGATCTCAGATTTTGCTGCAAATGCATCAGAATTAACACTTACGCCTCCTGGTGGCCAAACCAGTTTTACCAAAAAAATTAGAAATATATGCATACGATTTCCCATCAGGAGCTGTATACGCTTCAGAAATAATTTTTCAAATCCAAGTTTTAGAAGCAGAGATATCGGGAAAAACACAATTTACCTTTACACTCTCTAGCGGTAAATCTATGCGTAACTTGAAAGAGTGACTATACCTGAAATAGTCTTCGACATAAATGGACTCGAAAGGTAAAAGAAATTTTTCAATCGGATGTGAAGAGCAAATATACAGAATACAATGTATTCTGAATTCGACATCATCTGCATTTCCGCCCTCTAGCGGCGAAATTGTGCATCGTATAAAAAAAGGAAGAAAGGATCACCATTCGCACATTTCAAACTTCCCAGTACAAAAAGATTTTTTGAAATCGGACTAATAACTGTAGTTGTAGAGATATGGTGTCCGCAGACGAACAGACGGGCGGGCAAACCGATAAATTAAGCACGATCTGTTTTAAAAAAGACGTGTTAAAAATGCAAAATATGGAAAAATGAGAGAAAGAAAAACTTAACACTCACTTGAAACAAAAAACAAATCACATTCTCCGAATTTGCTTGATGGTACATTATATTGGGTAGTCCAGGTTCCTTACAGCCGGAAGTAAAATAACTCCCAACTTAAATAAACAAAACTATACCCTTTGCAAAAAAAAAAAAAAAAAGCACTCTGAAGGAATCACCCAGTCCAGACGAAAATTGATATGTGCAATTATGTATAAGAAAGGAAATGAGTGCAATTCTAGAACAGTTGGGCCATTTATTCGGATAAAAATAAAACAGCTACGCAAGTGGAACAAGTCAGTGCGTTGTAGCGCCACATCTGGCTCGGGTGGAAGCGATTACCCTGCGTGGCATATACGCATACAATTTACGAAAACTGTCCTTAGGTATAACATGCCAGATGGGGTCAAATTACGGGCCAGTTCGCCGACATTCCGGGATGAGCGTAGGAGGCGTTCCACTATGTCTCAAACATGTTCGATCGGTGATAGGTCGGGCGATCGGACTGGCCATGGAAAGGGTATCCACATTACAGAGACAGGCCTGGGAGAGCCATTCCGTGTGCGGCCGGGAATTATGCTGTTGAAAAATTGTTCCGTGGTACTGCGACAGGAATGGCTACACAACAGGTCGTAAAATGTCGTCGAAGTACCGCTAAGCCGTGAGGGTGGAACATAGGACCACCAAGGGTGTCCGGCTATCGTAGGAAATGGCTCTCCCAAACAGTCACTCCAGGTGTGCGAGCCGTTTGCCGTTCCACGATAAAAGCAGGATCCGTACGCTGGCCAGCTCGTCTCTAAGCACGCATGCGCTGGTCATCGGTGCCAACAAACCGTGACTCATCGCAGAAGACAACACGCCGCCACTGAACACTATGCCACTTTGATCGTGCCCGACACCAACTGGTGACAGCGATGCTTGCTGCTCATTGGTAGTCGGAGGAGTGGCCTCCTCGTGCCGCAAGTCGTCTGGAAACGTTCCGGGAGCCCACTTCTGTACCTGTAGACGACGCAACATGGCCGCAGATGGTTGAGAGCGACGAATTCTGTTTTGTTCCTGTGGATCTTACAATTGCTCGATCCTCGCGTTCTGTTGTTGCCCTCGGCCGTCCAATGCCCAGGTGCCACTGGGTTGCCCTCCTCGACCCGTTGACGCGAGTATCGTCCGATTGCCGCGTCCTCTGACCCAAATCCCTGGCGATACGGATATTTGACCGACCGGTCTCTCTCAATCCAATTATACGTCCTCACTCAAACTCACTCAGCTGCTTGTATTGTGTATGGATCTGACGTCGAGGCATCCTCACAGTCTGTAGAGGTTAATGCAACCGGAATCCGCTGTCACAATGGTTTCTGCGTGCGAGCTTTGCTCTTGATATAAACTCCCCGATGCGGGTTCACATACGCTGGGGGAGGGGGAGGGGAGACTATTTAGTCATTGGTCCTTATTTTTTAATCATGTGCATATTCGACCCTGAGTTACTTACATGTGGAATTTCATCAGGATCGAACGACTTTCTCGGTGTGCAATGAAGAGTCATTGATGTTGTATTTTAACTGTTTCTACTACTCTCCTCTTAAGATTCAGCTTTTATCTCCATCTTTAATCACACATTCACTTTCGCTGGTGGTCGGAGGTAGCCTTTTCTTACCGTGATTAACAGCCAAACTCCTGCAATCCCCACACCAAAACGAAAACAGTTTAGATTCTCCACAACAAAACCCCTTTTTTTTCAGAAAAAAGTTCATAAAACCACTCGTACTTACAGCAAAGCCATCAACAGGAAAAAATTGAAAGCTCTTTCTCTCACTTTCGCACTAGCACAAATATTTCCCTGCGGTGCGAGGTTCTAAAGTTTAGAGGGACACCTTTATCTGAAACCACCCCAGGAGACTTCTTTACAGGTAATTAACTATGAGAAAGTTTTTCAACAGCAGCTTATCATTTCATAGCTCCTACCGAGTGTTGAACAGTATTTTAGTCTTCAGCGCGATTATGCCTGCCCCGTAACCTCTTTTATTTTTAATTATATTCTTCCAAATTTTATGTATCTCCTAAAAAAAAGGCATTTCTCTCTTCTCTGACCTTTGACATTAACAAGTTTTGTGCCCACGTGGAAGAGAATTATTGGCACAGCTGTTCCTACTAATTCCCATTCAGAAGTCATTTCTGTTGAGTTATCCATCACTCACTCTGTAGCATCTTAATTGTGCTTTTTTTTAAAGCAAAAGTACGATAGGCGAATAAATGAAGCATTTTGTTTATAGTGAAACATGGGAGGCTCGCCAGATGAGGCAAATGAGGCGCCGCCTCTCCAGGATTTTTTTTTTTTTTTTTTGATTGGAGGTTTAACGACCACCGTGAGCAACTCAATGGGCTATAAGCAGTCGCCCGTCCCTAATTTAGGGTCACTGGTTCCAGGGAAGGGAGAGAATCAGTGACGTAAGACAAACACAACATCCATGCCTGACCGGGATTCGAACCCGGGCCCCTTACGGACGAACGATCAGAGGCCAACGCCTTAGACCACTGCGCCACCGGGGCGGCCCAGGAATTTTTCACCCAAGAAACTTTTCACATATGTAAGATACAATACCCCTTTAATTGTGGGCTAAATGAAACTGAAATTCTCATTGTGATTCGAAATTTTCTTAAAAAAGGGCTCAACCAGAGAATAAATCCTAAATTTATGAGCCTTAAATTTATAAAGTTTAAATGTTATTTTTGCAAAGAAATTGAAACGAGCATATGTTGAGCGCCTGGAGAGGCGATCATCTGAGTCGTTTCTGTTACAACAGCCAGGAGACGGCACGGAGATGGAAAACAGGTTAGTAAAATTATGCAATGCATTGATTATGATACGGTTTCCAACATACCAGAAATCATTACTCAAATTATGAGGATAATGGCGGTAGAATAAATCTCGCTCCTGTGACCTGACCTTTAACCCCATTTCGATTATATTCAACAGAACCGGTAAAGTATACTTCCGGAAAAACGTGATAAAGTTTTATCTCAATCGAAGCATTTTTACGTAAGTATGACGCATAAGGGCGATGGAAGGGATCCCACTCCTATGTCCTGACCTTTGACACCATTTCGCCTATCTTCAATAGGGTTCATCCCCAGGTGGTCCCCTACCACATACTAAAATATCATTGAAATCGAACCACTTTTACGCGAGTTATGATGCATAAGGGCAATGCAATGCATCCCGCTCTTATGTCCTGACCTTTGACCCCATTCACAATAGGGTTCGTCCCCAGGTGATCCCCTACCACATACTAAAATGTCATTGAAATCGAACCATATTTACGCAAGTTATGACGAATAAGGGCAATGGAATGCATCCCGCTCCTATGTCCTGACCTTTGACCCTATTTCGCCCATTTCAATAGAGTTCGTCCCCTTGTGGTCCCCTGCGACAAACTAAAATTTCATAGAAATCGAACCTTTTTTACGCAAGTTATGACGCATAAGGGCAATGGAATGCATCCCGCTCATATGCCTGACCTTTGAACCCATTTCGCCCATTTTTGATATATGATTCGTCCCCAGGTGGTCCCCTACCACATACTAAAATTTCATCGAAATCGAACTATTTTTACGCGAGTTATCGTGCGGACGGACAGACGGACAAAGCTGGAGCATACACGCTTCTTCAACCTTCGGTTGGAAAGCGTAAAAAACCAGTTCTACAGACTTCCTCTACGAATTTTGAGGCGAAACTCGAACTTCGCTTGAAATCGACTGACGTCTGTGTTTCTATTGGAGGAAGTCAGGGATTTTGTCCAATGGGAGCGGACAGACAAGAGCTCGGCAAAGCATTTACTAGGGCGGCAATACAGTTCGCCTCAGTTGACTGCCACGCAGAAACCTCAGGTTTGATCACAGCAGGTACGAAAGCTCGAACCACTAAATATCCGCCGTGAGTCGGATGGGCACGTTAAGCCGTCGGACCTCGGTAATAAATAAGAGCGTCTTCCTCTCTCTTTCTACCTAGCTTCCGTGTCAGTTTCCTATCGGGCACTCTAGCCCAAATCTCCTAGCTTCCTATTTCTAAGGGTTGTTTAAGACCTGGGGTCAGACACTCCCTTCCTAAAATCCTCTACATTGATCTGATCTGATCTTAGTTCGCCTCAGTCAGTAAGAGTACGTCTGTTTTTATAGTGTATTATCTACACAGCTTTTTCGTCATATGCACTGTATTCTGTATTTGAGTGCTGACTTTTTGGAATGTGCTTCTTTTGTATAGTTTCTGGTTAGGAGAAAAAATGTGCTCAGTTTTTCTTTCTTAGTATTATTAGTCACAAATTTGGATTTGTTAGTATTAATAAAAATAATTAATTTTAGAATTGAACTGATTAATAAAAAGTAAATCGAATGCATTCTGTTTTTTTTTTTTTGGGGGGGGGGCAAAGTTTTCAAGTTGTCACTTGTTCAGAATTCTGCCATGTTTAAGTTGCATGACCTGTTTTGACAAGATATGAAGAAATGTGCTTCCAGCTGGATTTCTCCTAGACACCGCTCTAGCGGGTCAGGACTTTAATTTGTGACCCGCGGGTCAGGACTTTAATTTGTGACCCGCGGGTCAGGGCTTTAATTTGTGACCCGCCGGCCGCAAACAGATATGTGGCTTTTATTCTGGACTCCGAAACTTTTTTTGAGAAAAGTATTTTTTCTATTAAAGTTATTTCCTTTGAATTTTTAGAACAGCGAACGTTCGATTGGTGTTGTGCGTGATGCAACAACCACTAATTAACTATCGCTAGACAAAGGAATTAAGCTCAAAATGTGCGTTTGTGCTCAGAAAGTATAATATAAAGTAAAACGGGTTAACTATCCTTCCTTTTTTTTTTTTTTTTTTCACAAAATATACATTTTTCCCTCCGAAACTGTTTCCAATGTTTTAAGTCTACCCCTCTCCCCCTCCTAGGATTTTGTTGAACTATCATTGAATAATGTACACTATATTGACAAAAGTCACCGGACTCCCCTTCAAAAGCAAATAAATGCATCCGCTGCTTTGTTAAGATGCGCGGTACAGCTGCAAACGGTATAAAAACAAGCCTGCAGCTGGTCGCGATCATATCGCACTGTGAGGTTTAGTGAAAATGTAGCGGCGGGAAGGAACTGACTTTGAGAAAGGAAAGATTGTTGGGTGCTTTATTAGTGGGTTGTCCATAGAGGAACCGAGAGGCGTTTAAACATACCCAAGTAAACTGTTTTGGATGTACTGAATAAGTGGAAGACACATGGCGTGCCTGAAGTAGCAAAACGTACCGGCAGACCAAAGAAAATCAGTGATAGAGGACGTCGAAGCCTCACGAGAATCGTTACAGCTAATTGACGGAGTACTGCGCAAAGCCTCAGTGTACAGGTGAGTAAAAATGCTGGAACCTCGGTATGTACCCGTACCATTCGCAGAGGGGAGCATGGGACCCTGTCAGGCCTTGCTGGCCTTTTTCCCCTGCTTCCTTGCTGTGCTTTGCTTCAGTTGATATTTTTTGTAATACTGGTTTTTGGCTCAGCAAAATAAATGAATTGAATTGAATTGTAACTTCGTTCCATGGTTATCGTGGTCGTGCGGCTGCTCATAAGCCTTTCATCTCTACTCGGAATGCTACTCTTCGTTTAGCACGCTGTAAAGAACATTTATCGTGGACCGTAGATCAATGGAAACGGGTCCTATGCACTGATAAATCCAGATACACGATCCATCAGTCTGATGGCCGCGTATGGGTATGGCGGCAGCTGGGGGAAACGCTATTTACCACAGTGTACTGTTCCTACGGTCAAGTTTAGAGCTGGCAGTGTACTCGTGTTGGGGTGTTTTTCGTGGTATGGTCCCGGCCCATTGATTATCGTAGACAAACCTGTTAAACAGCATGTCTACCTCGATATTACAATTATGCCCTACCAACTCTGTGGCAATACTATGGAACCGAGCCTTGTTCGTACCAGCAGAATAATGCACCAAGCCATAAAGCAAGGACTGTTAGAACGTGGTTTGACGATAACTCCGTATCGTGTGTGGACTGGCCAGCACAGAGCCCTGATTTTAATCCCATAGAGCACCTATGGGATGAATTAGAGCGCCGCATAAAAAGTTGGGAACCAAGGCCTACTTCTAAGGAAGAGTTAGCGGCAGCATTATGTACTGAATGGAAGTGCATACCTATAGCTGTGTTCCAAAACCTTGTCAAAAGCATGTCTCTAAGGGTCAGTGCATGTATTAAGGCCAGAAGTGGACCGACACCGTCCTAATGTATGTCAATAAATGCTATGTTGTGTTTCTCTTCTAGGTGTCCTGTATATATATCAAATGCTTCTGTACAAAATGTGGTTTTAGTTATTTTTCATAACATATATCTTATGGGCTGGATCTACGCCTCACCAACATTTTGCTGCACGAGCCGCCACTGTGGTGAAATATATACGTCGTTTTCGTAAACCACCAATCAGAGAATTTTCAGCAACGCCCACTTTCCAGGGCGGCTTGCTTGCTTTGCGGTATGGGGATGTGCCCCCTCTAACTCCCTGCTAGCTACAGCCCTGCATTTCCATCTAATCACGACAAACAGGGATTGTTTTTCAAGCGTTTGTTGATGTATGTTTTTCGTTAAATTTCCCGTTTTGGATTAAATGGTTGCTCTTCCTTAGCAGCCCTCTTATCCCGTGAACAACAGCGCTGACGATCGCGTGTTCTTTGTTACTTTGAATTCGTCGGTTTTCTGAAGCAGCTGCTACGCCGTCCTTCGCATGGCATCATGCATCATATATCCTATTACTGAAAATTGAGAAGACTCGTGATTTTATTGACGTCGGTTCCTGTTTACTACATTGTGGTGAATGAATTAATCGGTTTGAGAAACGGCGTTTCAAGTATATCAGAGTGCGTGATGTCCCTTGCCCTGTTCTCACGCGTGCATCGTCATTGCTGCTCACTTGAAGGACAGAGTAGGGTTGCCCTTTCGTAAACGATGTCACGAAATCTGACGAGCGCCTACGCATTTAGGCAAGCTATTTCGAAGGCCGCCCGGATGTCGAACTCCTGGATGAAGAAACGAATAGTCATCAAAATATTCATCTCGGCGCTTTATTTGGCAAATAAGCAGAACTGCATTAGAAATTTTCATTCAGAGTTATTTAATTGTTGAGTAGGGCGACTGGAATACTTGGGTTCTCCCTTTGAGAACTGAGTACATGGTTTGTTTGTTTGCTTGTTTTTTCTTACCAGTGATTGGGCCTAGTGGTCAGTTACTAGATATCCTTACTCAGTAGCGGAACTAGGAATGTTGGGGTCCTAGTGCAGAAACATGCATGGGGCCCCGCTGTCCCGTACGCTGTAAAAAATTGCAGAGTCAAATTACGGTAGATACACCGGCAGCTGAGTGGCCAGTCAATAAACCGTAATTTTACAGTACCATGCCGTAATGTTCATTAACATGTCTAATGACAAAGAAATAATAATACATGTTATGCTCATTAACATGTCTAATGACCGGGAATAAATAATATGTCTACTGAGTACTGACCGAGAAATAAAAACGTGCTGGGCCGTGGAGAGCGAGCTCGGGCCCCAGTGCAATAAAATATCCGGGCCCCCATCTCGGCTCCTCCACTAACCACATAATCCACGTTTCCGTTTCCTCACCTAATCCCCACACACCATTCCCCTACTTCGCGACAACCCGACCGGTTGCAACTCTTCAATCTTCTTTTTGCAGTGGATAATTTTTCATATTCTCCCCTCCGTAAACACTCCTTCGAACACTCCCTTTCAAGAAAAGAGTTTTCTCAGAAAACCCTTGAACGCCATCTACCGACAGACATTCTTATTTTTAGCACGTCTTTTTTAAAAAAAGATCGTGCTTCTGTTATCGGTTTCTCCGCGTGCTTCTGTTATCGGTTTCTCCGCGTGCTTCTGTTATCGGTTTGTCCGTCTGTACCCACGATATCTCAGCAACTATTAGTCCGATTTGAAAAATTCTTTTTGCATTGGGAAGCTCGAAATATGCAAACGATGATCCTTTATTTCGTTTTTTTTACGATGTGCAACTTCGCCGGTAGAGGGCGTAAATGCAGATGATGTCGAATTCAAAAATACGTTTTATTCCACATATTTGCTTCTAAACATCCGATTGAAAAAAAATTTATATCTTTCGATTCCATTTATATCGAAGAGTATTTTAGATATAGTTACTTTTCTCAAATTACGCATAGATTTTCCGCTAGGGGGCGCAGAAGTAAATTACATTTTCCCCGATAACTCTTCTTCTAAAACTCCGATTTGAAAAACATTTTCTTCAGCGGATACATCTCCTGATGGAAAATCTTTTGTATATAATTTCAAATTTTTGGTAAAGAATACTTTGGCCACCAGCGGGCGTAAGTGTTAATTTTTGCTTCTGATGTATTTGCCATAAAATCGTAGCTTCTAAAACATCGATTAAAAAATTCTTTCGTTTAATGATGCCACTCACATCGATAAACCTTTTCGGAATATTTCCTTCCTAAAATATCCCACAGTTTCTCCGATAGGGGCGTAGATGTACATCATATTTTTGTCAATATCTCTACTTCTAGGAGTCCGATTTGAAAAATTCCTTCTTTGTTGGATAGTGTTTTCCGTGTGACATGTTTTTCATATAATTTCGAAATTTTCAAGTAATTCATAGACTTTCCGCTAGGGGGCGTAGAGGTAAATTTGCGTTTCCCCCGATATCTCTGCTTCTAAATCTCCGATTTGAAAAATTCTTTCTGCTCCGGATACAGCTCCAGATGGGAAATCGTTTGCACATAATTTCTAATGTTTGTAAAAAAATAGTTTGGCCACCAGGGGGCGTAAATCTTAATTTCCGCTTCTGTTGTATTTGCATCAAAATATGAGCTTCTAAATTCTTGATTGAAAAAAAACATCGTTTGTTGACCAATACTACTCTTGTCGACAAACCTTTTAGAAGCATTTTCTTCTTAAAATAGTGCATGGTTTCTACGCCAGGAGGCGTAGATGTACATCTTATTTTTGTCAATATCTCTACTTCTAGGAGTCCGATTTGAAAAATTCCTTCTTTGTTGGATAGTGTTTTCCATGTGACATGTTTTTCATATAATTTTGAAAACTTTCAAGTAATTCATAGACTTTCCGCTAGGGGGCGTAGCGATAAATTGCGTTTCCCCCTATATCTCTGCTTCTAAATCTCCGATTTGAAAAATTCTTTCTGCACCGGATACAGCTCCTGATGGGAAATCGTTTGCACATAATTTCTAATTTTTGTAAAAAAAAATAGTTTGGCCACCAGGGTGCGTAAATCTTAATTTCCGCTTCTGTTGTATTTGCAGCAAAATATGAGCTTCTAAATTCTCGATTGAAAAAAAAAGTGGTTTGTTCACCGATACTAGTCATGTCGACAAACCTTTAAGGAAAATTTTCTTCTTGAAAAAATGCATGGTTTCTACGCCAGGGGGCGTAGATGTATATCTTATTTTTGTCAATATCTCTACTTCCAAGAGGACGATTTGAAAAATTCCTGCTTTGTTTGATAGTGTTTCCGATGCGAAATGTTTTTCCTATAAATTCAAAATTTTCAAGTAAATCATACACTTTCCGCTAGGGGGCACAAAGGTAAATTACCTTTTCTGCGTTATTTCTGCTCCCAAAGCTCTGATTTGAAAAATTCTTCCTGTATCGCATACAAGACCTGATGGAAAATATTTTTCATATAATTTCTAATGTTTGGTAAACAATGGTTTAGCCACCAGGGGGAATATGTGTTAATTTCTTCTTCTGAAGTATTTGTTGCAAAATCTGGGCTCCTGAAAAGTCGACTAATTTTTGTTTTTCTTCGACCGATACCGCTTATACAGATAAACCTTTTGAGAATACTTTCTTCCTTAAATAATGCATTCTTTTCCCACCAGGGGACGTAAAGTCACATCTTATTTTTGTCGGTATCTCTGTTTCTAAGAGTTCGTAAGCTCACGATTCCGTTTACAGCAATATCTGAGGGATTAAAAACCCGATTGAATTTCTTCTTTCTTTCGTCAGATCTATTGTTTTCCATACCGGTTCCATTGACTTTGAATAGCTTTGATAAGCCGCCCCGATGGCGCAGTGGTCTAAGGCGCTGGCCTCTGATCATTCGTCCGCAAGGGGTCCGGGTTCGAATCCCGGTCAGGCATGGATGTTGTGTTTGTCTTACGGCACTGGCTCTCTCCCTTCCCTGGAACCAGTGACCCTAAATTAGGGACGGGCGACTGCTTATATAGCCCATTGAGTTGCTCACGGTGGTCGTTAAACCTCCAACCAAAAAAAAAAAAAAAAAAAAAAAAAAAAAAAGCTTTGATAAATTTAATTTGCGTCAGAATGGATTCAAAAGACGTGCTTATTACACCCGAAAATTTGGTGTCAACTTTCTTGTTCTTAGTACTTTTTCATAATCATCACATTTTTCACGTTTCATTTCTAGAGTGTAATATACGTCTAAAGATGCAGCCTCTGGGAAAGTATCCCCAAAGAGTTCTCATAAGTAAACATTAAATTTTGTGTTTTCTCTTTTAAGTTGCCGCTGTGAACAGAACGACTTTATCGGTCATCGGAATAAAGGAAAACAAAAGAAGTCGGAATTACGCACAAAGACACTATATTCTTTTATAAAAATTGCCGCAATGCGAAAATAATATAAGTTGAGCATAAAATAAAAAGACAAAAGATGCCGGCTTCTGGTGGGAAACACAAAGTGACAAAATCCACATGATGAAAATTGTCTGCAGCCTTTGATGCTAGCAATACCGTTGTATATCATACAAATGCTCTGTGTCGGTGAGTAGCAAAGCAACACAGAGAACCCAATTTGTGGTGTCGGCGTGTCGTTGGAAAGGAAAGAAGAAATGAAAAACGTAATATGGAGAGTTCTTTTGCTTTGCCGCAGGTAAACCACGCACGTGTTGCAGTTAGCCTGGGAACTCGAGTAACATTGTAACACTTCGTTTTTTGTTTTGTTTTTTATTGTATTTAAAGCAAGTTTTGAATTTATAAATTACGCAATTTTACGCGTAGCCCAGAAAATATTTTTTTACGCGTAACTTCCCAACCCTGGTGACTGTATAGCTTGAAAAATATTCGGACACCATAAAATATTAATTGGAAAACAATTACTTTAGAAACGGGCTATCGGCCCCCTTAGGCGGTGCTACAACACCGCCTCCCCTCCCCTCTCGTCAGACCTGTCCCTACTCAGTAGCGCAACTAGGAATGTTGGGGTCCTACTGCAGAAACATGCATGGGTCTCTACTGCTTCGTACACTGCAAAATATTGTAGTGTTAAATTACGGTAGATACACCAGCAGCTGAGCGGCCAATCAATAAACCGTAATTTTACACTACCATACCGTAATGTCCATTAACATGTCTAATGACCCGGAATAAATAATATGTCTACTGACTACTGACCGAGAAATAAAAACGTGTTGCCCACAGTGGTGTTGCCAGTCGCCTGATTGTACATGAAAAAACAGGTGCATAACCACTTTAAGAAGAACGTTGCCATATTATCAAGGTTAAAATACAGTAATAGTTTAAACACCGTGAACATGCAGTTTTTCTACCGAAAATTTATGTTTGACCGCCAGGTGGCGTGCTTACGATCTGTAAACCGTCTTAATCCGGGTGAACCACTGACTATTCACAGAATTTTTTTACAGTGTAGAAATACATTGCCTAGGCGTATAGCTGCGAATCTCATTTTATATGAGCGTTGGAATGATTATAACGAAGTAAATTTCTCCGTCATTTCTGTCCACGCCAGGATTCGAACCCGGACCCCCTCATTCCGGAATAAGTCACTCTACCAATTGAGCTACGCGGACGTTTCTTCTGACTACTATCTGCCTTTATGTCGTGTGCGTCCTGCTGGCAGGTACGTCACAACTCCCCCCCGAAAGAGGGCCGGGGGCATGGCCCACGGGTCAGCAGTGACCATGAATCGTTGCAGGCAGCCATCCACTGTAGAACGTGCACTTGAGAATTCCCAGTCAATCTGGTGTGTGGAATGCAACATCACACATATTTATTTTTCGAAGTGCTGGAGAAGGGACTCTCTGATTTTTCCTATCTCGCGGTGTGGAAAGAACATCACAATATTGCGAGATTTTGAACGGTCGGGTCATCCGGATAGTTCGGGCGCCATTATAACGAAGTAAATTTCTCCGTCATTTCTGTCCACGCTAGGATTCGAACCCGGATCCCCTCATTCCGGAATAAGTCACTCTACCAATTGAGCTACGCGGACGTTTCTTCTGACTACTATCTGCCTTTATGTCGTGTGCGTCCTGCTGGCAGGTACGTCACATGATTTTTCCAAAACCATTACAACAAGTTTATCGAAAGTTTAATTTCATTAAGTGTTTGATTTGCGTCAGAATTTTTAAGTTAGTTATACACACAGATTTTGTGCAAACTGAATTTGGAATTGGTCCCTCTGAAATAGAGGAATTCAAATGCTCTGAAGAAGTCAATGTTCTCGGGAGGCCGCGCGTGGGTGGATATTTAGAGAGAAACGCTAACGCACTCATGGTTTAGATATGTGAGCAACAAAGTAAAAGTTCGAAGGTGAGCTTTTCGGAATGCATCTTTCTAGCAGAGAAAACAAGATGGCGAACTCAAGAAATGTTTATAACATTGGATGGAATGCCATTACTTTCTGCTTCATTCACACTTGTAAAATAAAAATTGAATCACAAGATATACGCGAATTCGCTTTTAGAGGGATGGGGCATTCGGTTATTGGCAGTTCGTAAAGAACCTTAACGCTAAAGTACGCCCGGCGATGGTTAAAAGGGCCACCCTTCACCCTCAAAACGGATATAATTAGGAAGGAATACCACTTGTAAATAACGGAACATAGTTCCACTATATCTTCTCAGTTTGCACATGTAGTTAACGAATCCCTTGAAATAGTAAATTATATAGCAAGAGGGGCCCCAGGTTGAAAACTGATCATATCAGATCTTTTGTAGAGGATTTTAGAAGGGACTGTGTCTGACCCCTGGTCTTAAACAACCCTTAGAAATAGGAAGCTAGGAGATTTGGGCTTGAGTGCCCGATAGGAAAGTGACACGAAGCGAGGTAGAAAGGGGGAGGAAGACGCCCTTATTTATTACCAGGGGGCCAGTACCGGGGGCCAGTACCCGGGGTCCGACGGCTTAACGTGCCCATCCGACGCACGGCGGGTATATAGTGGATCGAACGATCGTACCTGCCCAGGATCGAACCTGAGGTTATCTTCACGGCAGTTACGAACGCTGACCACTAGGCCACCCGCGGCCCCAGATTCAAAACTGATTTTTTGGCTACACCAAGAATTGTATTCTTTGAAAAGTATACTGAAAAGAAGACCAATAAAAACACTAGTTTGCATCTCAGAAAGCTGGTGGTAGTGTATGCATAAGCCTTTGCTCAAATAATGGAGTCTATATAATAAACTAACAATATTTGTGTAAAATAACGTAAACCATCAGAACCATCCCACGCCAACAAAAGGCATTTTCTTACATATTGTACCGGTTGCTCATCGTGCATCAGAAGTACAGGCATAGCGTAAAAGACGGTGGTGGAATTCGAATTAACACCTCCTAGCTCCGGGTACAGTTGTTTTCTCAACTAAACTACTACGAAGAATCTTGTCCTTTTAACTTTGCGGTCTTGACATGTCCATCACCTCCGACATAGGTTCATCACATACATTCCCCTGCCCCTTGAGAAAGGGCTGGAACTTAAGTAATCGTAGGTTTCCGGGTCAGCCGGCAAACCATGCTTGAAGTAGCTCACTGAAGAAGATCGAATTCTCATTATTTCCAGACGACGTGTGGAAGAAGCATCACACATTTTTGAAGAGTTGAAAAAGGAATGCTCATTAGTTTCAGACGATGCTCGTGTTAAAGAAGCATCACACATTTTTGAAGAGTTGAAAAAGGAATGCTCATTAATTTCAGACGATGCTCGTGTTAAAGAAGCATCACACATTTTTGAAGCGTTGAAGAAAGAACTCTTATTTAATTCCACATGATGCTTGTGTGGAAGAAGCGTCACACATTTTGAATTGTTGAAGGAATTCTTATAAATTCCAGACGATGTGTGGAAGAAGCATCACACATTTTTGAAGCGTTGAAGAAAGAACTCTTATTTAATTCCACATGATGCTTGTGTGGAAGTAGCGTCACACATTTTGAATTGTTGAAGGAATTCTTATAAATTCCAGACGATGTGTGGAAGAAGCATCACATTTTTGAAGCGTTGAAGAAAGAACTCCGATTTAATTCCACACGATTCTTGCGTGGAAGAAGCGTCACACATTTTGAATTGTTAAAGGAATTCTTATAAATTCCAGACGATGTGTGGAAGAAGCATCACACATTTTTGAAGCGTTGAAGAAAGAACTCTTATTTAATTCCACACGATGCTTGCGTGGAAGAAGCGTCACGCATTTTTAATTGTTGAAGGAATTCTTATAAATTCCAGACGATGTGTGGAAGAAGCATCACACATTTTTGAAGCGTTGAAGAAAGAACTCTTGTTTAATTCCACACGATGCTTGTGTGGAAGAAGCGTCACACATTTTGAATTGTTGAAGGAATTCTTATAAATTCCAGACGATGTGTGGAAGAAGCATCACACATTTCTGAAGCGTTGAAGAAAGAACTCTTAATTAATTCCACACGATGATTGTGTGGAAGAAGCGTCACACATTTTGAATTGTTGAAGGAATTCTTATAAATTCCAGACGATGTGTGGAAGAAGCATCACGCATTTTTGAAGCGTTGAAGAAGGAATTCTCATTAATTCCAGATATGTGTGGAAGATACATCTGAAGCTTTGAAGAAGGAATTCCCATTAATTCCAGTCGTTGTGTGGAAGAAGGATCACACATTTTTGAAGCGTTGAAGAAGGAATTATCATTTACTCCAGAGTTGTGTGGAAGAAGCATCACACACTTTTCGAACTTCACACCCTGTAGGTTCATTTTGCGTTCGGGCGCCAATATAGCTTAACATCCTGTTTACCGAGGCTGGGATTGGAAATCACGCCTCCTTGCTCTGGAGTCAGTCGTTTTCCCAACTAAACTACACGACAGTTTTGCCGCCTTGACATACATGTGTGTCGCCTGTGAGGTAGGTACGTCACATAGGTTGCAGAATATAAGGTTGTCTACTCACCAATATTCGGATCAGCACTAAAGGAAGGATCTCCTCCCTGGTTTCTCAACACTGAACGACACATTCTTATAAGCATATCTGTTATCAATACGGCAGCCGGTAGCCCGCTGACTATGTAGTCGCCTACAACGTATGGTGTTATCTGAATGATCGACGGGACAGAACGTGAGAACGAAGCATTGTGTCCGACAGTCGGCAAGATTAAAAGTGCGGCATCGCGCACAAGGAGCTTTATCGTAGAGTACGGCTCAAACAAGGGAAAGCAGAAGGCAAAAGAAAACATACATTCTCGGCGTTATTTTCGTAACGAAAACAACTTATTCAAACTGTCGATCAGCGAGTGTTCAATAAGCACAATAAAGCACGATCATGCTACAGAGGGTGAGCCGAAAATTTTGCGATACTTGGATCACTTTATGTCTTCATAGTACCTTTACGAAGAAAGCTGACTAACATTCAAAGTATACGCCATCGTGTTGTACCGTCTTTAGCCATCTGTCTGCCAGCTCTTCGATTCTACAGAGGATGGGTCGAAAGTTTTGCAATACTTGGATTTATGTCTTCATATGTACCTTTACGACGAAAGCTGACTAGCATTCAAAGTATAGGCCATCGTGTTGTACCGTCTTTAGCCATCTGTCTGCCAGTTCTTCGATTCTACAGAGGATGGGTCGAAAGTTTTGCAATATTTGGATCACTTTATGTCTTCATGCGTACCTTTACGACGAAAGCTGATTAGCATTCAAAGTATACGCCATCGTGTTGTACCGTATTTAGCCATCTGTCTGCCAGTTCTTCGATTCTACAGAGGATGGGTCGAAAGTTTTGCAATATTTGGATCACTTTATGTCTTCATGCGTACCTTTACGACGAAAGCTGATTAGCATTCAAAGTATAGGCCACCGTGTTGCACCGTCTTTAGCCATCTGTCTGCCAGTTCTTCGGTTCCGCGGCGGTACCTGTTCTCCTTCGAGGCAGATAATTCCTTCACCCCAGCTACCACCTCCTACTGGCTGTTGAAGTGTCACCTGCGGAGGAAGTGGGCCATGGACCGGAACAAGTAATAATCTGACTGGACAAGGTCCGGACTATATGCTGGGGGTGGCATCAGTTCGATGCCCTCATGTTCCTGGAGTTTTGCCCGGGTCGTTCGTGCGGTATATGGGTGAGCGCTTTCCTGCTGTAGGAGAGCGCATTTTCTGTTCACCATTGCCGGGTCTTTCTTCTCCAAAACGGCATACATCCGCGACAGCTGTCCAGAGTAGAGGTTGGCGTTGATGTTCCGACCATCTGGAACAAATTTGTAATGGATTATCCCCTCGAAATTCCACCAGACGACCTGCCTGACCTTGGCTGATCGTCAAGGTTTCTGTCACCTAAGCGAAATTTCTTGAGCCATCTGGTTGCGGTGCTGTGGTCCATGGAAACCTCTCCTTTTGCATGACAAATCTTTTGTGTTGCTTGAGAAGCGTTATGGTCGAGTTCAAACTCGTAAAGCAAAAGTTCCCTAATTAACCGCTTGTGGCTGTTTATCTTTTGGGCGTCCCAACTAGAGACAGATCTACGACATGCAATGCTGTTCAGAGCAACGACTACCACTTTATACCCCTTTCGACTGACTGCAGTGCTCGACTTGAACTACATAGTTTAAACACGTGACATACACGCCGCAACACATGCGTTTATGCAAATATTGCAAAACTTTCGACACACAGATTTCACCTTTTCTTAAAGAGAATTGAAAACCATTGTCAATTTAAAACGATCTCAAAAAAAAAAAATGCTGAAAAACCAAAATAATATGCTCCAACAGAAATACACAATTATTATTATTTATTATTATTTTTTGGATTGGAGGTTTAACGACCACCGTGAGCAACTCAATGGGCTATAAGCAGTCGCCCGTCCCTAATTTAGGGTCACTGGTTCCAGGGAAGGGAGAGATCCAGTGCCGTAAGACAAACACAACATCCATGCCTCACCAGTATTTGAACCCGGACCCCGTTCGGACGAATGATCAGAGGCCATCGCTTAGACCACTGCGCCACCGGGGCGGCACACAATTATTAAACCATTCGCATTAATTACAAAATAATTTCATCATCGCGCAATTAGAGTTTTGCCTTGGACGTGACTGTGATACTGAGTCTTTCTGTCTCAATGGTTAAGACGCGCAGTTTCCATTGAAGCAACGCAAAGGACCTTGGTTCGAGTCCCACCGGCGCGAAAGGATTCTCTGACGTAAAGGCTGAAAAATTCAGCGCCTTAGATTTCGCAAAATATCTGTATAAATACGAAAAAACCTGGAACGGATTTTTCTGAAATAAATGGAATTACTGACTACCGAAAATCTGTGAAAATGCGGGTTAAATAAAACGGGAACTTTTAAAAACGGAAATTTTCTTAAAAGACGGACGCCTACCGGCAACTTTGCTGTGAACGTCATTTTCAGGAATTTTCCAGGAATTCACACCGCTTATTTCTTACAGTATAGCTCGTGTCTCCTACTCGACACGCGCATATTGTTGTCGGCGTGTTGTAGTTGGAACCTCAATTTGTCGGACCAAGCTACCCGTTTCTTGTCTCTTCTGCCCACTAACAATGTTTGTTCGCCTTTTGCAGAATTTTTTTTTTTTTTTGATTGGAGGTTTAACGACCACCGTGAGCAACTCAATGGGCTATAAGCAGTCGCCCGTCCCTAATATGGGGTCACTGGTTCCAGGGAAGGGAGAGAGCCAGTGCCGTAAGACAAACACAACATCCATGCTTCACCGGGATTCGAACCCGGACCCCGTTCGGACGAATGATCAGAGGCCATCGCTTAGACCACTGCGCCACCGGGGCGGCTATTATTGCAGACTCATCGTCCGATGATGTCCTACTCAATGATGTAGGCGACGGCTGCCGTATAGTGCAGTCGTGTCATCAAACGTCAAACGGCCTTTGCAGAAATCTTCTTAAGCGCTCCATCTTTAAATACTGAACTTTTCCTCTCTTTTTTGGTCCTCCGTTCCCGTGTTACAATGCAGGAGATTTGAGCCTGACCTGCAACATCAAAGTCTCGTTTACGACCACATTTTTCCGACGGCAGCCGGTTTTCGAGTAGTCTTCGTGTACATGTGCAATGGCCGCACACAAAAATTCCAGACGTTCTGCAGTCGCGAAGATGGAGCAACTTGTCTTCGTATCGACTACCTGCCAACGATCAAGCTTTTTGTTTTTTTTTTTTTTTTTTTTTTGATTGGAGGTTTAGCGACCACCGTGAGCAACTCAATGGGCTATAAGCAGTCGCCCGTCCCTAATTTAGGGTCACTGGTTCCAGGGAAGGAAGAGAGCCAGTGCCGTAAGACAAACACAACAGCCATGCCTCACCGGGATTCGAACCCGGACCCTTTTCGGACGAATGATCAGAGGCCATCGCCTTAGACCACTGCGCCACCGGGGCGGCCGATCAAGCTTCCTCGGGTCGCTGCGTTTTCTCAATTGCAAGGCTGAAGTTACTGTTACACGGCACTAGCAGTGTTCCTGCCGAGTCGGCCGGTAACGGTGCTTGGGACCTGAAGTACAATTTAGTTGGCCGCGGCACCAGGTGAGAATCTCAGGTGCACTGCTGCACTCAAAGATTCACACCAGAACATAAAAAATGAAAAGTTGAAGAATGACCCGAAGCACAAGGCTTGTGTGAATCCACCGTGTGAACAAAATAACAACAACAAATAAAAAATAAAATAAACTAAAAAAAATGATACTTTGGGATCAGAGTTGTGATGAGGTTCACCCGCAATCACCAATTCGTGACTGAGTGTAGTGGTCCGGATCTTACTCCGGTACATTCAATCCCCAACCAGCCAGTACAACACTCACTTTCGCAAATAACACATGATTCTCAAATACACAACACAACATTTAATAACGTTCTGCGAGATTTAAACAGATACGGCGCTCTCTAGGCGCATAGACAATTGCCCCTCATATGTGGGCAGCATACGGTGTCACACTTTACTGTCGGAAGACGCAGCCGACTGAGTCTCCACCGGACTATCTGAACAAGAGATACTACTCGTTTACACACTAAATAGAGCTGCAGGTGATATTCATATACAATTGCTTAGAGAATGAAAAAAAAATTATATGCAAACGATCACATTAAAAACACTCGCGACACAAAATACACAAGCACGTTAATTTGCGGTATAAGATTATAGGTGCGAAATACTGCCAAAGTTAATTAACTAAATCTAATAAGCATGCACATGCAGAACCCTGCCCCGCTGACGTTGGTCCTGAACCAAAGTTAAAAGAAACTGTCCCGCCCAGCGGAATTTGTGGCCACACCCTCTCCCTTATTCATGTAAAAAAAATAATCAGGAAATGGTCCCTGTAAGAAATTGAAGTTTGTATGTGCAGGTAATTCCTCTGAGGTTCAGTCACTCAGCATTACTGCATCTATGTCCATGCAGCTTTGGGTGTCGGGATGGCACAAGTTCGCAGATGTGCGAAGAAAGAAAAAGGAAATATTCATCTACTTACAGTTTCGTGACTTTGCTGTGCAAATTCAGCGTGCATCACATAATATAACACGACAAAACACACACACACACACACAGACACTTGCACCATATGGCAGCACCGATGATTCAACACTACACTTTGACGCTTGATGTAAATGAAGCACACAATTAAAATGGTGATATCACGCCGCATTTTGTTGCGCTGATGCGAGTATACACGGATCCACTCTTGTGAAGATTTAAAGGTGGCCGTTAAACAAAATAGCCCCTCTCACATCTGCTGTTGCAGTTTCCGAGACTGATTTTCTGTGTTCCTGGGAAATGATTTTTGTTGTCGTGAAGAAATAATTCTGAACGTCAACTGCGTGGAGAGTGGAACCCCCTCACTTCCGCTGCTGCTATAGTAGATTCCGTCCGTCGCTACCTTCCGTCCTTTTTGACCGTTCATTCCCAATTCGGGCAGTTCCTTTCCGTTAGCGTAACATCTACCCTGCCTGAGTACGCAGTTCAAATATGCCCCTCGCAGGTTTTGTTTCCATTCTTTTTTATCGAGTTGCGACCGCCAGCTCTGAGATTAATTTTCTCGGCCGAGCGAAATCAGACGTGCTTTTACCTTAAGCGTATATCGGCAACTGCCGACCGAAAACAACGCTCGAATCCACCCCCTATTCTTTTCGGCGATTCTATGCTCTTAATTGCCCATTGTCCCTAGCAGACGTCAGAGTATCTTTCTTGCTGACAGAGTTATGTGTCTGCTGAGAGTCTCTTGGCCCACCCACTGAAGTAAACATACGGACCACAGCGTTAAGCTACAAGCGGAAAGAAGAAAAAAAGAAAAGTGAAAAACCACTTCAAACAATGCTGCTTCCATCCGCATTCGAAAACACATTTCCCTCGTTCGTTTTGCAGCCCCTCGAAGACACTTGAGATAGGAATTTTTATGTTTCACTTCAGGGCTATGTGTGAGGTCTAGCAATTAAAAAATGGCAAAATATTGCGTTTCTTGCCTTCAAGAGCATTGGAGCGAATTCCCAATTATCCCGCAATTTTGTTAATTAATTTAGAGAACAGCCGAAAGAAAAAAAAATGTAAATGAGAAAGAAATAAAAAAAAAGCTGTGAACTGTAAAAGAACACGTGAGCCTGCCGAACTGTGATTCCTAGCTGCCTCATACAATACGCGACATGGCGGACAAATTTTAAAGTTTTCTTCAGGTTTTAGGTTGGGGGGGGTCCACTGTAACATTACACAACGCAGCAAGTGAGTATCTGACTCATTAAAACCCTGCAGATAGTTCCGGTTGTGGTGAGGTAGAGCAGGTTTGTGGGTATGTTCGATTTGTATAATATATTCAGTGAATATTTTTTATAGGCTAGGATTAACATTGTACTTGCTGTTGTGACATTTTTTTTTCGTTGCGGGGTTTAACAACCAACGTCAGCAACTCTAAGATGCCGCCCCTGTGGGGCACTGGGGTATGCGATAGGTTCTGATCATTCTTCCGAGTTGGATCTGTGTTCGAATCCAGTGAGGCATGGATGTTGCGTTTGCCTTATGGCGCTGGCTCTCTCCCTTCCCTGGAACCAGTTGCTCTAATTAGAGACGAGCGACTGCTTATAGCCCACCGAATTGCTCACGGTAGTCGTTAAACCTCCAATCAATAAAACAACGAAAATAAAAACTACGATCTATAAGAAGTCGGCAGACCCTAATTTAGGGACACTGGCTCTACGGATGGGAGAGAGCCAGTGCCGTAAGACAAACACAAAACACGTGTCTCATCCGGGATTCGGTCCCGGGCCCACTCAGACGAACAGTCAGGAGTCAGGAGCCAGAAGACCGTGGCGGCTATGAGATTTCAAGCATTGCATTCCGATGTACATATCCGAACCCCTGCGAAATAGTGAAGCGTCGAGCAATATTTTACAGTTCACGGTTGTACAGAGATACACCGAAGAACAAAAGCATTATGACCAGCACATCTTTATGCAAATCGAAGCAACTGCAAGTAAACGACGGCGCGTGTTAAGGTCAGGAAACAGTTTAAATAACGCCTGGTACTCAGCTCTCTTAATCAGTGTTATTCTTGTTCTTCAGATGGA
Source organism: Macrothele yani (assembly GCA_039090855.1). NCBI lineage: Eukaryota > Metazoa > Arthropoda > Arachnida > Araneae > Macrothelidae > Macrothele > Macrothele yani. The sequence continues at coordinate 16,651,757 of CM077028.1, forward strand.
AAAGGCAGCGAATTTGACAAATGCTAAATTATAATGGCTAGACGACTTTGTCGGAGCATTTCCAAGACAGCAAGGCTTGTGGGGTGCTCATGGTCAGGCATGGTTTGACCAAGGCCAAATTGTAATAGCCAGACGACTGAGTCAGAGCATTTTCGAAACAGCAAGGCTTGTGGGATGCTCATGGTCAGGCATGGTTTGACAAAGGCCAAATTGTAATGGCCAGACGACTGGGTCGGAACATTTCCAAGACAGCAAGACTTGTGGGGTGCTAATGGTCAGGCATGGTTTGACAAAGGCCAAATCGTAATGGCCAGACAACTGGGTCGGAACATTTCCAAGACAGCAAGGCTTGTGGGGTGCTAATGGTCAGGCATGGTTTGACAAAGGCCAAATTGTAATGGCCAGACGACTGGGTTGGAACATTTCCAAGACAGCAAGGCTTGTGGGGTGCTGATGGTCAGGCATGGTTTGACAAAGGCCAAATCGTAATGACCAGACGACTGGGTCGGAGCATTCCAAGACAGTAAGGCTTGTGGGGTGCTGATGGTCAGGCATGGTTTGACAAAGGCCAAATTGTAATGACCAGACGACTTTGTCGGATCATTTCCAAGACAGCAAGGCTTGTGGGGTGCTCATGGTCAGGCATGGTTTGACAAAGGCCAAATTGTAATGGCCAGAACACTGGGTCGGAGCATTTCCAAAACAGCAAGGCTAGTAGGGTGCTCATGGTCAGGCATGGTTTGACAAAGGCCAAATTGTAATGGCCAGACGACTGGGTCAGAGCATTTTCGAAACGGCAAGGCTTGTGGTTTGCTCATGGTCAAGCATAGTTTGACAAAGGCAAATTGTAATGGCCAGACGACTGGGTCAGAGCATTTTCGAAACGGCAAGGCTCGTGGAGTGCTGACGTTCGGCCGTGGTTAGTACCTTTAAAAATTGGTCCGAGGAGGGAGAAACCACGAACGGCGGACAAAGTGTGGGCCCATAGCTGCTCATCGATGCTAGAGGTGAGGGTAGGCTATCCCGTATGGTACGAGCTAATAGAAGGGATACTCTGGCGCAACTCCTCGGTAATTTGAATGCTAGTGATGAGAGCAATGAGTCACAACGCACAGTACACCGAACCCTGCTAGAAATGGAGATACATAGCCGTAAGTCGCTCCGAGTGCCTACGCTAACCTCGGTTCACCGTTGAAAGCGTCTACAATGAACACGTGAGCATCAAAACTGGATGACTGGAAGAAGGTCGTCCGGTCCAATGAGTCTCGTTTCCTGTTGCGACATGCGGACGGCCGGGTACATGTGCGTCGTTTACCTGGCACCAGGATGCACCGTGGTATGAAAATAGGCTGGTGGAGGAAGTCTTATGCTTCGGACAATGTTCTGGTGTGAAACCCTGGATCCAGTTGCTCATGTGCAAGAAACTAGGATGTCTACAACTTACCTAAACATCATTGCAGACCAGGTACATCATTTTATGGCAACAGTATTCCTCTCCAGTAATGCCTTCTTTTTGCAGCGGAATGCACCATGCCACACAGCCAGGATTATTCGAGAATAGTTCGCGGAACATGACGAAGACTTCCGGGTATTGTCTTGGCCTCCAAATTCCCCAGATATTAATCCAATCGAGCATCTGTGACCTCGTGCTGGAACAGCAAATCATATCTGCGGTCGCTCACCCACGTGACTTACAAGCGTTAAAGGATCTGCTGGTAACGTGTTGGTACCGGATACCACAAGACACCTTTAGAAATATTGTAGCATCCATGCCACACCGGCTAAGAGCTGTTTGGGCGGCACATGGTGGACCAACATCACATAAGCAGATGATGGTCATAATATTTTGGCTCTTCGATATAGCTGCAGGATGGAAAGGCAGAGGGAGGCCGAGGAAGTAATCGGATGATCAGATTCAGGAGTGTTTGCATGAGAAAAGGATCATGAGTATGAAGTTATAACGAAATAAATTTCCGTCATTTTTAGTCCTCGCCGGGAATCGAACCCGAGTTCACTTATTCCGGAACAAGTCGCTCTACCAACTGAGCTACGCGGACGTTCGTTCTTGCTGCTATCTGCCTTTATGTCGTGTGCGTCCTGCGGGGCAGGCACGTCACATCTCCCCCCGAAAGAGGACCGGGGTCATGGCCCACGGGTCAGCCGTGACCATGAATCGTCGTAAGCAGCCATCCACTGTAGAACGTGCTCTTGAAAACTCCCAGTCAATCTGGTATGTGGAATGCAACATCACACACATTTATTTTTCGAAGCGCTGAAGAAGGGATTCTCTTATTCTTCCTATCTCGCGGTGTGGAAAGAACACCACACCATTGCGAGATTTTTAACGGCCGGGTCATCCGAAAAGTTCGGGCGCCATTATAACGAAGTAAATTTCTGCGTCATTTTTGGTCCACGCCGGGGGAATCGAACCCGAGTCCACTTATTCCGGAACAAGTCGCTCTACTAACTAAGCTACGCGAACGTTCGTTCTTGCTGCTATCTGCCTTTATGTCGTGTGTGTCTTGCGGGCCAGGCACGTCACAAAGTATAGAAGTTCTTGTGTACGTCGTGTGATGGATGTCAGTGAAGCCCGAGTGGTGTGTCAAGATCGCTGTAAATGGAGAAGTTTGATACGGCAACAGTAAGTAATTAATCAGCTAGAAATTTGTCTGGTAGTTAGTATTTCTTTGTGGAGCTAATCTCTGAATGTCATAGAACAGCTTAGTTAAATGTAATATGTTCTTGTAGCTGCTTTCTGGTTATCTTCAATACCGCAGCTTGGAGTAGTAGTCATCGCCTGGTTCTCCATGTGCCCACTCGCGAATTTTTTCCTAAAGTTTTTTTCTTTGTTGGCTTTAACGACCCCCATGAGCAACTCTAAATATTATAAACTGTTGCCCGTCCACAATTTAGAGTAATTGATGCCAGGAAAGGAAGAGACCCATTGTCGTAAGACAAACACATCACCCATACCTCATCCAGGGTTCGAACCCAAACCCACTCAGCTAGCGCTTAGACCACTGCGCCACCGGGGCCGGCTTTTCGTAACACACTTTTATTGACGGTCTCATGTGGGGGTACTGTACCGTTCGTAAAAGTCAAATATCTCTAATAATAATAATCTTCTAGAGCCCTCTTCCTCCAAGCCACTTTTTAAGTCGTCATAGCAACAACCGAGAAACAAATGTTTGTGACGTCACGCTTAGCTTTTCGTGTAGGTGACGTCATCAATTATATGCGCACAGTCCACGCGTGTACGCTTTGTTGTTGTTGTCATAGCAACAAAAGAACACAGCTGCTGGTGTGACGTCATCTAATCCAAGTCATTCTCACATGACGTCAGAGATTCGTTACGTCACACGGTTAACTCTAGAGATACGAAAACCTTTTTTTTTTTTGGTTGGAGGATTAACAAACCGTGAGCAACTCAGTGTGCTCTATGCAGTCGCCCGTCCCTAATTTAGGGTCACTGGTTCCAGGAAAGGGAGAGAGTCAGTGCCGTAAGACAAAAACAACATTCACGTCTCACCGGGATTCGAACCCGGACCCCTTTCTGACAAATGATCAGAGGCCATCGCTTAGACCACTGCGCCACCGGGACGGCTACGAAAGACTTTACATCAGGAATTTCGGTTCACAACCTGAACCGGCGTCAAGGTAGAAATAGTTCACGAAAAGAACAGGGGATTCACAGTCAGTGTATACAAAAAAATGTTGTGTACTAGGAAGTGTTGACGAAATAGGAAGCTTTTACAAAACAGAAAGCAAACAGACAACCCGTCGTATGAAATTCCATAACCGACTGCACGGGAAATTTTCAGAAATCTATGAGCCAACGTCGCCATCTATTGACGTGTAACTCAAAAACTCAATAAATAAATGTCAATAATTTCTGTATCATAAATTTTATTTTTCCCCGTCATTATTGACGGGCTTTCATCTAGTGGAAAATGAAAATGCTATTAGCAAAAATATTTATTTTTTCCCTCGTATTTAGTTATCTGCGAGTTTCTATTTTTTAAATGTATTTGGTTTCCATTCTTTCAAGGGTACAATATTATGTGAAAATCTGAGTCGCTGCCCAGGTGGCGCAGTGGTCTAAGCGCTGGATTATGACGATTCGTCCGAGAAGGGTCCGGGTTCAAATCCCGGTGTGGCATGGATGTTGTGTTTGTCTTACGGCATTAGCTCTCTCTCTCTTCCCTGGAACCAGTGACCCTAAATTAGGGACGGGCGACTGCTTATAGCCCATTGAGTTGCTCACGGACCTTCAATAAAAAAAATATGAGTCAATGAAATTTAGCAAATTTAGTACAAAATTATATCAACGCAGCTGAAAAAATCCTAATTGATTTCAACTAATGGAAAGAATAGGCATGTGACATTTATTTGCAGACAATTTCTGTAGACGATGTCATCCAGAAAAAATTTCAGTGCCACAAAACTTGTGTAATAATTTTGTTTCTTTGGCGTGGAAACCACTAATGTTCGTAACGTCCTTACAGCAAGCGGTCTTTCGATATCTTTCGGAAAAAATATTCAAAAACACCTCATATTTCACAGGCGTGAATTCCCAGTTATTCATAGTTATGCAATGCCCCAAGTACAAAAGAGGTGGCAAAACAACGGGTTTTGCCGTCGTACATACAGGGTGATTCTCTCGGGACTGAACTTCAACCTATTATGTGGAATATATGAGATGGGGAATATACGATGAGCGTGAAACCCGAACGGATCTGTTCTTTATACCCTAACGAAGCAATCGACATGCCTTATACCTATGAATAAAATGTGTCCTCGGCAGCTGGGTGGCGCCGCACTAACGCGCCATCTGTCTAGTAGTGGTGGGGGAATAACGTGTCTCCGCAGACAGTTTAAGCGATGAGGTCGAGGAGGTCGTGTATCCGGCTATGTAAACTCGTAAAATACACAGGTGTGGGCCAGTGATTATCTCCACGCCATCCATGAAGAGCCATTGCATCCAGTAAAAATCGGAGTCTGGTGTGTGGTATCCCGACGCCGTATAATTGGGCCAATCTTTTTTAAAGACACGGTGAATACCGACCAATACTTGGAAATCTTTTATGAGTTTGAAAATCAGGTGGATGATCAGGAACTTGCAGATGGTTACTTTTAACAGGATGGTGCACCGTGCCACACCTCCAAGAAGAGCATGGCAAAAATTCGCAGCTTTTTCCTATTATCTCCAAAGAACTGTAGCCGCCAAGGTCTCTCGACCTGACATTCCCAGATTTCTTCCTCTGTGGACTTTTAAAAGGCAAGGTTTATGCCAACAAGCCAATGTCGATTGAGGAACTGAAAGACAACATCACATGTGAAATTGCTGCCATCAACATCGCTACGCTACATCGTATGGAGCGTCGGGTGAATAGGTGCCTGGACGCTGGCGGTGGGCACTTCCAGCATCTTCTTTGAGACATTCATTTTTTGTCATGGATCAAGGTATGTTTTACATTACTTTCGTTCAAATGTGCCTTTGCAATCGTGAATTAATTAAAGAACTAAGTGTTCAGTCCCGAGTGAATCCCACTGTATTAAGTGTTCAGTCCCAAGTGAATCACCCTGTACTAAGTGTTTAATCCCGGGTGAATCACCCTGTATTAAGTGTTCAGTCCCGAGTGAATCACCCTGTATTAAGTGTTCAATCCCGGGTGAATCACCCTGTATTAAGTGTTCAGTCCCAAGTGAATCACCCAGTATTAAGTGTTCAGTCCCGAGTGAATCACCCTGTATTAAGTTTTCAGTCACGAGTGAATCACCCTGTATTAAGTGTTCAGTCCCGAGTGAATCCCCCGGTATTTACCAGTTTCTTTTTTCTTTGGGGGTTTAACGACCACCGTGAGCAACTCAGTGGGCTACAAGGCGTCGCCCGTCCCTAATTCAGGGTCACTGGTTCCAGAAAAGTGAGAGAGCCAGTGCCATAAGATAGACACAACATCCATGCCTCACCGTGATTCGATGTCAGACCGATTTCAGACAAATAGTCACAAGGCAGCACTTAGACCACTGAGACCCGGAGCTACACTGTTTACTGCATACTATAAATGTGTTTTGAACTATATTTTATGTATTATAATCATGTTTCAACAACTTTTCGCTTTAAAACTAACAAATCAAGACACGTTGTACTTACATGCAGTAGCACTGTTCACTTTAAAGTGTTTTAAAAACTCGATGAAAAATATTCCGTATACTTGGTGAATACTAATTACCAATAAATTAATAGCACACGCCGCAAAGCATACAAGCCAGGATATCGGACTGTCTTTTTTGCATTTTGTTAGACGTTCACCTTTTGAAGTCTCCCAATGTGTCTTTTCTGCGCTGATTGATGAACAAGCTGGTTGTATCAAAGATGGATAACTAAGGTTTGGATTACCTTGCATAAATATAACACTGTTTGAACTACCAACATTCGGAATATTACTCATTGCATCGTCTTCTTAAATGACTGCTAGAGACTCTGCACAAAACGATCATCACAGACCATCAATATGTTACAATTATCCGCTATTTCAGTCGCTTCAAATGCAAACAAAACAAACGAAGATTAAAAACAGAAAGGGAAAAAGCGACGCAGTGTTCGCAAATGCTTCTGTAAAGTTACGTTGCCAAAATGACGTCCTTATAGCAATGAGCAGGTACTGTGAATGTGAACCTAACACGAAAGTAGTGTGTGGTGCGTGCTTAATATCGATCTCTGTGCAAGATATAATCTAAATTTCAAGAATAATAAAATTCAGACTGCAAATAACAGATTTCTTAAACATTGGGAAACACGGAAGGTAAATAATGGAGCTCATTGGAGTGACGTCACAGTCAGGGCTTGCGGACCACCATGGCTGATGATCCAGTGTTTTCGTTATTGGATTACTGTAAAGTGAACAGGCACAAGGTGGTTAGAATAACATCTGGATATGCCCTCGTCAACGGAACAGTACCACTTTGAGTCAGGGCTTAGTAGCAAATGCCGGCTCAGAGGGGCCACAAATCGATGCGCAGTAGTGAGGGCAAGTTTTCGGCGATTCGCGCATGACGTAGCTGTGGAGGGAAATCGTTTGCCCCATTGGCTTGTTTAAATTCATTTGCTATTGCTCTTGCGTTTATTTAGCGGTATTTAATTGGTTCTTTGTGATGGAGAATGTCGGATTTTTACTGTGCTAAGAAAAAGATAAGTATTGTGTTAACAGAAAGATAAGCGTTGTGCAAGAAAACAGGATAAGTATTTTTAAAACTTACATTCTTCTCGTAACTTCAGAAATCGTTTTATTGTTGTGTGTGTTTGCTGGCAAACTCCACAAACCCACCATTCTGTGCTGTTATTTCGTAAGAACGACGCCTAATTTTGTTGTTGCTCTGTGCCCATCAGAGGATAAGAAAACGAAAGGAACTGGGTTATTACGCATTTCCACAAGATCAAATGTTGCAAAGAACGTGGCTACCGCAATGTAAATGAAAAGATGCTGTCAATGCGAAGCATGTGAGAAGTTGCTCTAAACATTTTACTGAAGGTGACTATGAACGTGATTTGGAATCAGAATTACTGGGACTTCCATCGAGTAAGCAGAAAAGGCTGAAATCGTATGCTATTCCTTCCCTGAATCTCCCTGCTAGACTTCCGAATCAGAACGCTTTCAAGAAGTTCCCGATTTTTTATTGGAGCTTTAACGACCACCGTAAGCAACTCAGTGGACTATAAGCAGTTACCTGCCCCTAATTTAGGGCCACTGGCTCCACGGAAGGACGAGAACCAGTGCAGTAAGACAAACATCCATGCCTCATCGGGATTCGAACCCGGACCCATCTCGGGCGAATGATCAGAAGTCATCGCTTAGACCACTGCGCCACCGGGACGGCAACCCCGATTTCGAATGTATAGTTCCGCTTTGTTTACAAAGAACCTGTTCCACCCAACGCAAAAATAGTTAACGATAAATTTTATGCGGATTTTTTTTATTATTGCCATCGAAAAAATCTTATCTTAAGGGATGGTTTCCTGATAAAAGGCACCTTTGCATGAAAAATATTTTCACCATGATTTCCTCCAGAAGGAAGTTTATAGCACCTAAATAGGCAGCATTTTGCAGTTCAAGCCGTACTATACAACTTTATTTCGTGCCCTTGTGAACATAATTTCTTTTTCGGAAGAAGGCCATTATCTTCAGCCTCCTTAATAGCTGTGTCCGAATCTTTGATTGTCTCCCGCAGAAATCGCGACCAGTTCCACTCCGGCATAATTCGCAAAATCAAAATATTACCACCAAAAAATGATGCGTCAATCTTAGCATCTTTTGACTTCCTGAACTAAAGTTGAAATAGCTTCGCATAAAAGACACTCTAGCTCCAGATAAAAAAACCGTAGTACTATTATTCGATGTACTTGTATTCCCTTCATAAAATATATTTGCAAATTAAACTAGTCATTAAGGCGTCTACAATAGCGAAATTTTAAAAAATCCGTGAACTAAGTAATAATAAGGAACTCTACACCAATTGGACTTAAAATAGTATAGCTATATTAGTAATTCGAATTTCTTGAAGTATTTTTAATTAGGCTTACAGTATTTTTGATTAGGCTTTTCACATTAGGCTTACTGTAACTGTTCCTTCTGAAATACTTAAATTTTCCAATTAGTTCGCTAATTTCCTGCTAGAGGCGCTAAAGGCCAAAAAATTTGGTTTTCCCAGATTTTTTCCCAGCAGCTTGCTATCTACCTTCCTTGAAAACGTCATCTCGTTTATGTGCGAAAGCTTGGAAGCTTTGATTTATAATCTACACCAAGAAATTCGGATTACTAATATAGTTATACTATTTTAAATCCGTGATCTATTATATGTTATAGCGAAATTTTAAAAAAGTTATCGTGAGCTTTTTGCGTGGGTCTCCATGTAAACCAACGAGATAGATGTATTTCTATCTCGTTGATGTAAAACTCCACATGTTGCCAGTAGTATAAAAAGACCTAGGAGTATCATAGACTAGCAAACCTAATGCTAGCGGTCCTGAAACGTTGGAGACAAATTGAACGTGCAGCGCCATCTATGAATGGAAGAGTTTGCAGTGAAGAGATGCTCATTGGAAAGCAAGAATGGCTGATTCAATTCGTAATGTACTGCAGAAATTCAATAGAAAGAATGTTCGCGAATGACCCGAGAACTTTCTAGATTAAATTGTAATTAGCATGTGCTTACATCCGAGATAAAGCAACAACCAGTGAGCAGGAAAATACAAGGCTATATGGCGGGCGGCCTTATACACAGAGCAGAGAAGTAAAAAAATTGAAAGAAAACTACTTAAGAGGAAAATTTCGTGTCACACACACGTAAATCTTAGAGATATATCAAAATCTTAAAGATTTAGAACTGAAATGCTCACGGAAACACGTCAACACACTAGTTACTCCTTACAATGGCAGATTTCAATGTATGCCGGAAGTAGCGTGCTTTTGCCAGTCTATTCTCTTCCAATTGCTTCGGTAAAGTCCTGATCACGATGTATGGTAGTCAGTTGATACAACTCTGGAAACAAAACTCTCCTGTTAATGTCACTTGTCACTAAATGGCCAGCCAGCATGCGAGCCAATGGCTCGACCCAACCTATCAGAGGTGGCTTTAGATCTTTTGAGGCCCAAGACGCTAGAAGATTCAGTGAGCGTCTCCCCTTCTTATCACCTCAGAAATTTTCATTCGTCAGCTTAACAAACAAAAAAAGTCAAGAAAAAAGTTTTTACCCTTTTTAAAATGCCATTCTATCTCCCTATTATTAGAACATTTTGTAAGAAACAGTGCTAGTGTACACTTTGTCTGTCCGTGCACACAGAACTTTTTGTTTTTAGAGATATTTCAAAAATTATTTTTGCGATTACTAGGAAATCTAAGGATATTAAGTTTGGTACCTTAAATATCCCATATACTCCATGAATTTACCGCTAACGGCCTCAAAATTGAAAATTCAAAATATTAAAGTTCTATTGTGAAGGAGGTATTCAACTTCAAGAAAAAAATATTTTTGTGCCATTCAGATTAGGCTTATAACTGTTCCTTCTGAAATACTTAAATTTTCCAATTAGTTCGTTAATTTCCTGCTAGAGGCGCTGAAGGCCAAAATAATTTGGATTTCACAGATTTTTCAAAAATTATTTTTGCGAATGACAGGACATAAAAATTCATTAAAATTTTCCCATTTTAAATTTCACTACTAGTTCATAAATTTCCCGCTGGAAATTTTATTAGCTCTTTTGGTTTAAGCTGGTTTAAAAGAATTAGGGCTGACGAAGAACTTGATTTCCTTACCCCAAAGGGAAAAGACAATAAATAGCAAACACCCCCAATCATCAAGACAGTTTCCCCAAGCACTCCTCATCAAAACTCAGGTGGAAAGGAGATTCCACACAAGTGTTTTCCTTTGGCTAGAAGTTGCATGAAAGTAATTTATGTAGCAGCAGGATAGTTAAGTATTCGCCTACACAATTGAAAGTGTGGGAAACATGAATTCTTCCTTCACCTATCACTAAACGGAAGGCTAAATTATTTTACCTGTTCCTTTCCAAGCAGTTACATCAATAAGAACTCGAAAATTTGGAGTATCAGCAACAGTAAGAAAGAAGATGTGTTACTTATGTGAGAAAGTAAAATAACAATTGACAATACAAATAAAGTGGTCGCTTTAAAGATTGATTTGTTTCGGTCTGTGAAGACCAAAACAATACTGGCAATCAGTTATGCATTTTCGGGGCCCCTCAAGCTCTGGGGTCCTACCCGCGCCTAGTGGGCCTAGTTTGATATCTGCCAGTGAAACCGATGCTTTCTTATACGAGGAAAAGGCAGAAGTATTCGTTTTTTAAGAATGCTATTTTGTTTGGCATTGAAGAACCAAAATCTGAAACGTTTCGTAAACATGCCTTTTTGTGCCTGCCCGGTGGGATGTCATCAGTTATAGCGATATATATGAATATTTGTTTGATAATTGTATAGATTAGAAAGCACGCATTGTGTTTCATGTTTCCACACCTTTATGCAGGATAATTTATTTTTTTATATGTAGAATAGCAGTTTAAAGCGGTGGTCAATAGTCTTTTCCATCGTAAAATATATTTTTTTTATTAAAAACCAAACAAAATGTTTATCTATGCGTGGTTGCTACACGTCGTCGAAGTCGTGACGTCACGAAAAGGCGGCTGGGCATAAACACACGTTGTTTACATGTTAGCTAACGTTAATTTTATCGTTGGCGCCTGTCGATAGTCCTGTGAAATTCATTTCTTAAAGTGAAACTGAATATATTAGATATGGTTTTATGTTTTACAGCGTATTGTAATCACCAGACTGTCAAAAAACAATGTTCATTTTATAGATTTCCGAGAAACAAATGGAAACATGGCGAAATACTGTGAGGTTTCTCGCCAGTGTGAATGAACGCATGCTCCTACGAAATAGCAACCTTGCCGGGCATTTTTTCCATCTTTACTACAAACATGAAAAGGTCCAGCCTTAAAGTTGTGGGCTCTCTGGGTGGTCAGTTCAAATATGATATAAAACTGAAAGATGATAAAATAATGTATGAAACATAAGCAAAAAAAAAGAGAGAGAGTACTTCGATGCTATATGGGTGTAAGAGAAGTGGCCACTGGGGAAAAGGGCACAAAATTTTTTTGAGGGGCTGTATAAAAGTTGCTGTTTCGACCGCTTCGTGGCCACGTTTCCAGAGGTTGGTTATCTGGATCACATAAAAGTTTCCGTAATTTCGCATTTTCTTAATTACGATACTTAATGTAAAAAAATTGATAACCTGTCACTCATTTTTTTTTATTTTTTTTTTATTTTATTTCTTTTTTGCAAAGAATTACATTAAATATCGGAATTAAGAAAATGCGAAATAACGGAAACGTTATGTAACTCAGGCAACCAACCTCTGGGAATGTGGCCACGAAGCGGTCAAAAACTCAATTTTATGCGGCCACTTAAAATATTTGTGGCCAGCTCTCCGCTTTGTCTTTGCCACGAAAATCATGTAAATTTCTAAATTTCTTATTGATAATGAAATATTAAAAACAAATGTTTTGTGAACAATAGTTGCTCAAGTAGTGGGAACTATAATAACTACACGATATTTATTTATTCAGAACAGTTTTACGGCACTGAAATTGCAATGTGGCCAGTACTCCGTACGCGATCCTATATATATTATCCAAGGAGGTTAGAATAATACTTCTGGAGATGCCCTGAGTCTCTTAACCGTGAAGCAGCAAACTGTGGGAATTTGACGTTGTAATTTCAACTGTGTGTATTTGAAATAGTGTGGTTTGGAGTTGCAGAAACCGTGTTAATATAAAACCGGAAGGAATTATACTTTTTATACGAGTGAGGTTTTCAATTTTAACGTTATGTTTTTAGAATTCGCACTAACGTTCGTGTATTTCGGTTTAAAATAAAAATGGGAGGAAGCCTCAAAATAATTAAGGATTTTATAAATTCAGCATTTTCTCGCGCATTGGCAGCAAGTTACGAAGCGAAATTGGAAATATTTGCGACGAAAGGAAACGATTCGGCCAACACAAAATGCATTGCAATAGCCTTGAAAACCATCAGCTTTCCTACACTTTGACGACCGTCTATCGCGGTTATAGGCTTCACGCAAAGTGGTACTGCTCCGTTAACAAGGACATCTCCTGATATCTTATACTAACCTCCTTGATCTTATCTTTCATGGAAGCATGAATTTGAACACGTATTTTCTGGCTGTGCGGTTCATAATACGTATAATGACTGGATGTGAGAAGACTTCTCAGCATTTTCACCACGTTAAATTAGCCTCAAATTGTCAGAAAAAAATGAAGAAATTACAAAATATGAGCACACTTCACCAACCACGTTTAACCGCTATGGGAATCATCGAGGAACAGACATTTTTTTATGGCCAGCGTGTTCTTGTGACATCACATTTCGGCGATGCATTGTTCTACGTGCGCTGCCATTTATACATCTAAAACTGGCAGCGCGCACGTATAATGTAAACAATTAGCACTGCCAGAGTTCTGTTTACATCAAAAGAGAAATCGTTTTCATCAGTTGGGAATTTAAAAGTTGATGCACGTTCTTTTCATGTCGAATACCCTGTTTATCCTAGACCGACACACAGTTGCACTATAAATTTTAGTCTCCTTCTAAATTAAAAACAGTTAGAATGCTTTAACTCCTGCAGAGAAACTGCAGCATTTCTAGAATTTCAATGCCACACAACTACACAAAGTAATTAATAAAAAATACTTGTGATAAATACAGATTTAGCACTTATGAAATCATAAACACTATGCATTCCTATGATGATTAGGTTAAACAATCAGCCCACAACTCCTGTACACCCCCTTGAGAACTATGACATTAACGATCCATTTTTCCAACTGTTAACCGTATAGGGCAGGGGAGCCTACTTCACCAAATTACGGGGGGTATAAGCGTGAAGATATCAGCGTGGGAAGGTCACGTCCCTTCCAATGTCAGGAAAAGGGGGGGCAAAAAGATAAACTACGAGATTCGACGTATATTTTGAAATGCAATTATAAATGCTCATCAGCAAATGAACAAGGAAACCGAAATATTCTTTTTCTGAATATTTATACCTTCAAAAGTAAAATTTAGCCTGTGATTTTATAAAAATATCCACAGAGATTTTATTTCCAAACGTTTTTTAAAAAAATGAGAAATTAGCTTGGTTACTCAAACAAAAAACAAAAAGCGTAAAGACATAAATATACGTAGATAAATGAAGGCGATAGAGATTATACAGGTAAAATCTCTATTCAATATAACGACGGTTACTCACCATTTCAACATCGAGGAACAAATAATATGTTAATATTTGTTAAAATGTTCGATGCATTGGTGGAAACCCCAATGTTTCTTCGATGCATCGATGTGAACCTCGATGTTATACTAATAAACTGAAGAATTCGCACTTTTCCATCTGCAGTAGTGAATGGGCAATCGATTTGTAAAATATCTTCATTTTAACACTGATTCTTACCCATTCAACGTCCAGTGATATAATATTTGTTAAAACGGCCGATGCAACTGTGGAAGCCACGATGTTTCTTCGATCTAGCGGCGAAAATTTCGCCGTGTTTTCAATATATCTTTGTGAACCTCGATGCTTTGCTAACAAACCGAAGATTTCACACTTTTTCGTTTGCAGCAGTGAATGGGCACACCAGTGGATAAAGTCTCGGTTCAATGAAATGGTGAGTGCTTACCAAGTCAACACTGAGTAACTAATAATTGTTAAAACTCTCTGTGTTTTTTCGATGTATCGGTAGAAATCTTGATGTTTTTTCGATGTATCGGTAGAAATCTCGATGTTTTTCGATGTATCGGTTTCCGTACTATCGAGGAAAATAATTCGGTTTTCACCAACGAATCATCAACTAAAGCAACCAATAGAAAGAGCTGCCCCGGTGGCGCAGTGGTCTAAACGATGGCTTCTGATCAGTCGTCCGAAAGAGGTCTGGGTTCGAATCCTGGTGAAGCATGGATGTTGTGTTTGTCTTACAGCACTGGCTCTCTCCCTTTCCTGGAACTAGTGACCCTAAATCAGAGACGGGCGACTGCTTATAGCCATTGATTTGCTCACGATGGTCGCTAAACCCCAATAAAAAAAGAGATATTATTTCTTTCCTTCGTGTAAGAATGTAACAGGAAGAAATTCATTTACTTCTCTTAGAAAATATTCTCCGCCACAGTGGCGCAGTGGTCTAAGGATGGTTTCTGATCATTCGTCCGAGATGGGTCTGGGTCCCATCGAGTTGCTGACGGTGGTCGTTAAATCTTCACTCACTCACACACACTTAAACCTCCAATCAAAAGAAAAAATTTTTACCAGTTTCAAACATGGATCGCCGTCCCGGTTGCGCAGTGGTCTAAGCGATGGTCTCTGATCATTCGTCCGAGAGGGGTCCGGGTTCGAATCCCGATGAGGCATGGGTGTTGTGTTTGGAAAGCAGTGATCTGAAATTAGGGTCGGGCGACTTCTTATAGCCTATTGAGTAGCTCACGGTAGTCATTAAAATTCCAATCAAAAAGAAAAAACGTCGATCATGAAATATCGATGTTTTTTTTATATGTGGGCTGGTGCAACCATGGAAGTAGGAATAAGACGAGTAGCTGTCTCCAACTCTTCCCATGCTGGCTAAGTGAAGCCGAGTTTATACGCTTCCGCGGTGAAAGTAGTACTGCCAGCTATGGCGTGGTTACCCTTAAGATGCAAAAACAGACGATTTTTCGTAGGAAAGCATTAGAGGGACTCTGTTCGTTTTGTTAAGATTTTACATTGTCTTAAAGTATAAGCGAAATGGAAAAGCAGTGGAATAGGTTTAATAAACTCTTAGGCTTACATGAAAGGAATTTTAGTACAAAAACTTTGATTGTCATGGAGTTAAAGAGATCTAAAAAAGCGTCTTCTTAACGACTGAGACAGATATGAACTGACGATTTAAAATGTGTTTAGATTAAACGTAATTTTATTAAGCGTTTAAAATCTTTCTCTGTCTTAGCGAATTATCGTAAAATATTGTTTATCATAGAAATAGTAACGGTCGAACTTCAGATAATTTGTATTATGAGTAAGGTGACCAGATATCGGGACACCGATTTGTGGACAAAAGGGCGTGGCGTCCCCAAATCGGCAGTTCATTTGGGGACGCATACATACTCAAAATAAATATGCATTATGCAAATCTTTTTGTCACAAAACTGCATTGCTTCAATAAGTGTGATATTACACATTAAAATCCGTGTCTTAAAAGGATATATCTTGTAGAATGTTGGTAATTTGTATTGACAAAGCAGAACTATGATGGCGAGAACATATTAGCAAAAGTGAAATGCTTTACCTTAGGTACATGCGCTGAATTAAAATTAAGCTGCACACCATAGTAATTGCATGGCGAATTTTTCATTTTGCCAAAGTTTGGAGAAACTCAGAACAAGTACAGTCGAAATTTGACAGCGCCAGTGGTGCATTGACCTAGTGCTGGCTACTGACCATTCGTACAAGTTGGTACGGATTCGAGTCCCAAGTGAGGCATGGGTGGTGCATTTGTCTTGCAGCACTTGCTCTCTCCCTTTCCTAGAATGAATGTCTCCAAATTAGAGACAGGTGACTGCATATAGTCCTTAGAGTTGCTCGTAATGGTCGTTAAACCCAGAAAGAAGAAAAAAAGGCAAAATTTGTTTTCACAAGAAGCATGTTGGAAAATCAGTACAATGGAAATGACTTTTAAGAACATTTTTTATTGGAAATCTAAAAGGTTACCGAAGAAGTGTAAATTCGAGGACATTTGGGGACAAACATTAAAATTTGAGGTCAATTTGCGTCCCCAAAGGCTTCAGACGTTTTTGGGGACAGTAAACGAAATTTGAGGATTGTCCTCAAGAAAGGCAAAATTTGTTTTCACAAGAAGCATGTTGGAAAATCAGTACAATGGAAATTACTTTTAAGAACATTTTTTATTGGAAATCTAAAAGGTTAATGAAGAAGTGTAAATTCGAGGACATTTGGGGACAAACATTAAAATTTGAGGACAATTTGCGTCCCCAAAGGCTTCAGACGTTTTTTATTTGAGGACTGTCCTCAAGAATTGGAAACGAAAAATTTGAGGACTGTCCTCAAGAATTGGAAACGTCTGGTCAGCTTAATTATGAGTGAATTTTTCAAAAGATCGCGCTATAAAGGGAGGGAACACTTTTGCCCTGTTGTCAACAAGAAAATTAAAGTAAACAACGACATTCCACGTATGTTTTACTTGAAGAGCAATTGCGAATGTTCTTAAGCAAATAAGCATGGGGGAAGGGAGCGAGAATGTTCTCATTGAACATTATTGTTCAAAAAAACGAAAGTTCGTGAAATATGTGGATTTTATTTCCAAATCTTTGTAGAAAAATTGGGGAAACTGCGAGCTTGTTGAAAGAAATTTAAAAAAATCAGACGCAAAATATGGCGTTACTTTACTTTCATTTTCTTTTTATAATTGCTTTAAGTACTTGACTGATTTTAGTTTCTTCTAATGGAGGTAGGAAATTCCTACGGGGTTTGGTTAGAACTGTGGTGGGCTACAAAAGATATGAATGTAAATCATTCTAAAACTACAAGAAATATAATAGCCTTAATAGGAAGGAAGGGAACTATCTTCGGCCGCCCCGGTGGCGCAGTGGTCTAAGCGATGGCCTCTGATCATTCGTCCGAACGGGGTCCGGGTTCGAATCCCGATGAGGCATGGATGTTGTGTTTGTCTTAAGGCACTGGCTCTCTCCCTTCCCTGGAACCAGTGACCCTAAATTAGGGACGGGCGACTGCTTATAGCCCATTGAGTTGCTCACGGTGGTCGTTAAACCTCCAATAAAAAAAAACTATTTTCGAGGGGGGGTATCTTTTTAAAAGGGTGCAGTTTCAAATATAACAAGAAAATATACAATTCATTAGTTTGTGGAAATAGGATTTACAAGTTCTGCTGATAGTAAAGGAAATCTAAGTTGATAAAATGTCTTGATAAAAACAGGTATATAAAAGCAGCAGAAATAATTCCTACTGTAAGATCTCTTTAAAAATAAATCCAACTGCATTCAAAATATTGTACTTCTAATACACATCCCTATAACAGAGACACATTCATAACATAATAAGTTAGTAACTTTTAAGTAGTAAATGAAATAGACGTGTGTATATAATAAGGATTTTTTATTTGGTTTCTGAAATATATGTATACTATTTATGAGCAAGGTTATATTTATTAATAAAGAATTCATTGAAGATAAATCCTGCAGTTTGTTGCTAGCACAACATATGTTCAAGAATAGGAAAATCTGATCACATGTGGTGTGGTTAATCAACACAACAAGGTGATTAATTTTATCTCTAATGACAGAGATCATTGCTAACAGCAGCTCATGTGCTAATGCACATTTAACCTACATTTCATGGTCACAAAAATTAATGGAGAATTAATCACAAGTGCATGAGAAATATAGAAGTGCAAATTTTCTGCCATCGGATACTAAATCATCTTTAATTCATTGTTATCCATGTAACATCTCCAGTACCAAAATCTGATTTCCGAAAATAGCGCTGACTTTTTAAGCAAGAACTTCTTACAACCTATTTCATCTTGTTACGTAATAAAGTTTTCACTCAAGTAATTTATTTGTTTATCTTAACTATACATTTTCATATATTGCAATTAATATCTTTATAAATACATTTTACGCTATTATATTTTTACTTCAACTGAATTCAAGATTTTGCTCCATTTCTGCCATCAAAAAGCCCAGCTGTGAGCTGCATTTCACACTAATTATGTACATTGTAAGCTGTAGAAAATATTTCAGTACTATCATTTCCTTATGAGGGTTCGATACACCTCTAGTTACATAAGACAAAAGAGAATGAGCTAGTTGGAGCATGAAAAAATGTTATTATGAGTTGATGCCCACATACATATTAAACTTCTTGAAGTCCTTTTTATATACGCGAGAAAAGAAAAGCTTACTAACAGTATTTGTAGCTGGAACTAAGCTTACTGCTGCAATTCAGACCATTGAAGACAAATGTTTGTATTGGAAATTTATATGGAAATCAACTACAAAACACTTATCTCAAATAGTTAAATCTCATCTTCAGTAACCTTCACTAGCAGCAGCAAAATGCTTTCCTTCACATACAATAAATAGGTGCCACAGCAGGTATGAGTGTCTTTTCTCTAAAAGGCTTAGTCCTCCAGTCCTAATGGGAAAACAAAAATGAAGGTTAGGGTATGCATGGATACACAACAAGAATATCAAAGAAAAGAAAAATACATAATACAGAAAATCTGTAACAACTATCAAAATTTTGGGTACAAGAGATTTACACTGATGTGCAAAACAGTACAGGCTAATTACACTGAGCTAATCAGAACATGAACTGTCAGCAAATAAACCACAATAAATATTTCAATGTTTCAGCTACCACAAATACGTCAGCTTTGAAGAAATTACAATCTGTTGATAAAACAGAGACAGGTCATACGCTCGATAGACAAAACACACATGCCACACCCACTGTGTAAGGAATTACCTTTTAGCTACATCTCACTGATCTTGCCAAAAAAAAAGTAAGCACCTGGGAGAAGGAAGAAAAGGTAACATGAAGGACTTGAAGCAACAACAGACAACCAAAAGGGGAAAGTTTAATTAGATCATATATGCTGTAGAGCTTTAATGCCATAATTAATATTAGATAGAAAGAGCAGATTATTCATGAGAGTTAAAATGCATGAAAAAACATTTTAATCTCAGAAAATATACATGCATTAAAGAATAGCAACAAAATCAGGTAAAGAAAACATTTTGTACCAGAAGCGAATGAAATACACTGCTGGCCACCCAAAATGCAACACCAAGAAGGAAGCAACCGATTGGCCTGAAATCCGCAGCCTGCGTAGCCCGCGAGAGGACATGCAAACGATTAGCATTGCAGAGCATGTGCAAATCATGTGCGCCCGGCACGCCACCGAGAAGCACTATAAGAAGGGTGCACAGAAGGCGGGGTGTAAGTGTGTTGTGCTGTCGGACCTGTGCGTGGGAAGCTTCCTAATATCTCGTCGCCGAATACGGCAGTCATTCCAGCACATTTCGGAGTTCGACAGAGGACGAATAGTGGCTTATGGCGACAGCGGTTTATCGTACCTAGACATCGGCGTCCGTGTGGGACGACATCCAGCCCCAGTGAGGCGAGTATGGATTCGGTGGGTGCAGGAGGGACGGACGAACCGACGTGAGTGATTGCCGCAGCCGCGGCACACCACCGAACAAGAGGGCCGGCATGTTGTGCGACGGGCATTGACTGCTCGTACCGCCAAATCGCGAACGTTAACGCAGGAATTGGGGTGTGTTGCGCAACAGCCTGTGTCAGCACATGCCGTCCGAATTCCTTTGCAGGAGCCGGGACGTCGCACGGCGCCCGTTGCTACGATTACCATTGACGTTGCACCACCGGCGAGTGTGGCGGCAGTGGGCCGTTGAACGCCGCACCTGGACTACGGAATGGCACGACATTGTCTTCTCCAACGAATCCCACTTCTGCCTGCAACACCACGATGGTCGGATCTGCTTGTGGCGGCACCGCGGCGAGAGACTGTATGACGCATCATTATGCATCGCCATACCGGTCCGTCGACTGGCGTTATGGTTTGGGGCGCAATTGGATATGATACCCGCAACCCTCTGGTATGTATCGTTGGTACACTCAACAGCCACCGCTACATCTCCGACGTTTTGGAGCCTGTAGTCCTCCCTTACCTACAGGACCTGCCAGCACCCGCAGCTACGCCTGATGAACTGTGGCAACGTGGGGAAACAGCCTGGACCGACATATCTCAAGGGCACATCCAAAGCCTCCTGAGCGTCCGCTGGCGAGCTGTGACATTAACAGTCCGTTTTTCAAACTGTTGACAGTACGGAGAATCGTATCACCTGACTTATCCGTGGTATTTCGGCCTTCAAAACTAGGAATCATTTATGCCGGAAAGCTCACCAGATGGCGCTTTTACCGAGTATACAACAACGATTAGCCGCTGCTGGTGGCAAGTCGGTGTGCTGTCATACAGAATTAAATCTTATAATTTTTCTCCATAATCGCCAGAATTGTTTTATTTTTCTTCCGAAAGCGATGAATAATATTATGACTAATAAACAACATTGATGGTACAATTTATCAGTCCTCTACCGTAATCTAGCATTCCGATATGATCAACGAAGTTACACATTTCGGGACACAATAAATACATCGATGACATGCTATATAGAATTTTAATATATGTATATTTTTTAGTAATTCACTGTTCCCAAATCATTTTGAAAGGTACGATTACATAACTACCTACTTTCTTCTTTATTTGAACGTTTTCCACACTTAAAGGGTTGTTGTTTGTGCAATTTCTCGTGTGAAAATATTTATTTAGGAAGAGCGTAATGGACCTTATTCACCTCACATTGCATCACGGGAAAGCCTTTCCGTGGCCGACGACCAACAAGAGTTTGTTTACATGCGTTTTCCTATTGCTTAACATGTCGTTACGTTGCAAGGGTTCAGGAAAAACGCGATTTTCGTAAATTTATTAACGAAATGTATAACTTTTGCTCATCGTACGGTTGTGCTAATAAATCCTGCAACCTAAATTGTGTAGACGAAAGAAAAACATTCTTTAATTTTCCACTGAAAAAGGCGAAATTATTAAGGGAATGGCTGTGTAAAATAAAACGCGGTGATTTCCATTCCGATGTGCACTCTCCAATATGTTCTGTCGACTTTAACGAAAAAGCTTTTGGATATTATGACACTACGAATCAAAAGCAGTTGAAACCTCGTAGTATTCCTTCGAATTTCAATTTCAAAAAAGAAAAAAAGGTAAGCGAAAATTGATGGAATATTTGGATCGGTAAATTACGAATTAAGTTCTATTTTCCTCAAAGAATAAAACAAACATATCTATAATTTCTCTTTTATTTAATGTTACGCATTTATTTAATTTTTAAGCAGATTGCCTAGTGTGCGAACCCTAGTTTGTTTCCTTATTACTTATTTGTCTGAGCTTTTAAATGTATTTGTTTTACAAAACAAGGTACTAAACTTTATGTTTCAGATATTTCGCCAATGTCTGACAATAAGAACATGCAAATTTAATACAGCGTGTACGAGAAATGCTACATTAAAAACTTCATTATGACTAACGGCGATGCTTCCCTGCGTCATGCGAAATAAACATCGAACACAAAATTGTCTTTGTTTATTTTTGCAACCTTGATTTGTTTTTCTAAGAAATGAATTTCTTCTTCTTTGCCCTGTAGCTCTATTAATTCCTCGGCAGAATCCATGACGCTAGGATTGTAGAAATTAGGCAACAGTAAGGGATAATCAAATAGCGAAAACATTGAATCAACAGCCATGTTGGTCCGCAGAAATCCACTTCTGACGTCACATGAATAAGGTCCATGCTCTGGCTTAATTGTTCAATTTTGAATTAAATTAAATTAAGGGAATTGTCCACAATTTGGTTAAAAAATTTACATTACAAAATGAATCAGAAGGGTAGTAATTCTTCATAATATAATGCATGTTGTACACAAATGAATATGATTGCGTGTGTCAGTCAGTTATACCCAAGGACATTAGAATGAGATATCTGAAGGCTGCCGCCATGAAACGTTCGTGAAAGTTCAAAACAAATATAGCGTTAATCGGGCAGTACTACTTTGCTTGTAGCCTACTACCGTGAGCGTCAGCCATTAAAATGTGGGAAAGCTAGTGGTTTCCAAGGTTATTGCAATGCATGTTGTTTTCGCAGAATCACATTTTTTCGTAGCAAATATTTCTAATTGTATATCTAAGTTGCCGCCGATGTGTGAGAACACGCTGCTGACTTAAAAAAATTCGTAATTATTTCGAGGCACCTACCCATTTCTATTTCAAACTCAAATTGATGAAACGTCCGTGCAAGTTCAAAACAAATATAATGTTAAAATTAACAACTTCACTCTTTTATGCAACATAATTCATTCCAGTTTGATATTAACATGATTGCTGCTATCAAAAACCGCGCAACTCGAAAATGCACACAGCTGAAACTGTATGAGTGTCATCTAAACAAATCAAGCCGCCCCGGTGGCGCATTGGTCTAAAGCGCTGGCCTCTGATCATTCGTCCGTAAGGGGTCCGGGTTCGAATCCCGGTCAGGCATGGATGTTGTGTTTGTCTTACGGCACTGGCTCTCTCCCTTCCCTGGAACCAGTGACCCTAAATTAGGGAAGGGCGACTGCTTATAGCCCATTGAGTTGCTCACGGTGGTAGCATCTTTACTTCAGTAATCTGGGCCTCCAAGCACTGGTCAGCCGCTCCGACGCTATATCTCCCTGTCAAGCATGGGGGCATTAATCTTATAGATGTTCACTGTTACTATCGTGCATACCGCATCGTTTCCTTCCTTCGTCTCGTCACTTCGCCTTCTCCTTCTCTTACACTTTCTCTTGACGTTATTCTTTCTCTTCGCGATCCATCCTTCACTTTTCCTCAGGATGGACTACTTTACTATTCCCTCTTCAAACTTTCCTACTATTTTATCTGAGGCTCTAGCGCTTTTCCGTTCCCTCCCTCTCTCTCGCTCTCCTCCTACCACCACCCAGGATCTCCTTGCAGAACCACTCTTTTTCTCTACCCTGGTTCACCCCCCCCCGATCAACCCTTCTTTCTTTTTTTCTCATGGTTCCGTGCCGGCATCCTAACCGTGCAGGCCCTCATTAATCCCGATTTTTCCTGGAAACCCCTCGACTTACTCTTTTCCACCCCAACTCCTTCCCTTGAGGACGACTATGCCCTTCTCCGTTTCTCTCTTCAGCTTCTCTATCCTTCTCTTGTTTCTGACAACGGCCTCCTCGTCGTCCCCGGCCCCAGCCTCCTTCTCCCTTTCTTTCTTCCTTTTCGTGACTCTGTCGCCCCTGTCCTTTCTTTTACTACCGCTGCCCTGTACCGTCTCCTTCGAGCTCCCTCTGAGTCCCCCATCCCATTTCCGGGGTTTCTCCTTCCTCCTCCCTGGCCGTTTGGTCTGCTTCTTCTTCCCCCTTTCTTCTCCGCTAGAACGTAACACCCACTGGCGGTTCCTTCATCGCCGGCTCCCTGTCCCCCATCTTCTCTATCGCACGTCTTTTATCTCTTCTCCTCTCTGTCCTTTCTGTGGCGTTGACGGAGACGTCGCTCATATGTACTGCCACTGCCCTATCTTGCTGCCACTTCTTCATACTGTTTTCCGGTTAGCTGACATAATTTGCTCCCAGGACTTGCCGTTTCAAGCATATCCGTGGCTGTTGCTCACAAAACATCCGCCCACCCGCCTTCCGGATGCCTGCTGCTTTCTTTTCGTACTTACCAAGCAAGTGATTCACTCATTTCATCAATCTCTCAGGAATTCTCCTGAACTTCCATCCCTTCTGTCGGCCGGTGGGCGGCTGCGGGCTAGCTTTCGGGGCCGGCTTGTGGCGCGCTTCCGGTTGGAACTCACAGCTGCAACTTCCGCACACACAATCGCCACCTTTCAGAACACCTGGGCCCAGCGCACCGGGTGGTTTTCTATTCATGGTTCTGCCATCCTACTGGTGACATGATTGTGTCCTCTTTTGGATTGTCTTTGTTTTGGTGTTTGGCTGTTCTCTTCACCTTGCTAGTACCTTGCTTACTGAGTTATTTAACTTATTTTTGTTCTGCTCCAGCAGGCTGTGCTTCTGCATGTAAATATGTATAGTATGTTACTTGCTCTTCACTTTTCTTGTTTTTCTTAGCATTGTATATTAAGTGGTTTCTGAACTGTTTTGTGATCTTCTGATATGTCAATGTGCACCACTCATGTTATATGCACTGTGCTCCTATGTTGTGCTGAGTTCGAAACTTTAACTTCACTGTTTATTTATTGTGCATCCTGTATTTTTAATGTATTCTCAAGCTCTATATATTGTATCACAGGTCATTGACCTAAAGTCTTTTACGTGTGTTCAGTGTCACAGGTCTGTCCCCATTGTGGGTTTTTAGCATTTTGTATTTATCCTTTTGGGTGGCTATGCCCCTTATTCATGTATCCTTTTGGGTACATGATATATCATATATCATGATATCATAATATCATGATATATCATGATATATCATTTTCATGTATCATTCATGTTTTTCTCTGTTTTCTTTAATTGTCCAGTGTGACGAGCTGTATCATGCCTTTTGTCAATAAAATGTTGAAATGCTCACGGTGGTCGTTAAACCTCCAATCAATCAAAAAAATCAAAGTTTCCACAGTTACTTGCTCTAAACTTGCTTGTAAGAATATACAAAAGGCACACAGCAATACCTCGTTTCTTTCATATAAAAATAATTGAAAAAAAAAACGAGAAGTATGCAGTTTCGTAACCTACGCCAGATACTAAAAGCTCTAATGGTAATGCAAAGTTGTCCTCGGTAAAAGCGGCCTCTGGTGGCGTTGGGGAGAATCAAAAGTGCCTCCGTTTTTTTCAGGTGGGAAATTCGGCCCAAAATAACAGGCAGTGTTGCCAATTTGGGGTAAAAGTCGCTAAATTTAGGGACTTTTCGCTTGACGTTAGAGATAAAAATTTTGGTTTGGGATTAGAGACTTTTTTAGGGGATTTTCCCCGTGGGTTTGGGGACTTCAGCGCCTTTTTCCGTTTTAGCTGTTTTTTTCATAAACTTTGAGACAAAATATTTTTCCAGTTTGCAAGGCTTAAATTTTATACAAACATTACGTAACCGCTAATACATAAACTTTCGTAAAAGCAACAAATGCCAATTGGTTCAGGACTAAGCGTAATCGTTATCAAACTTCGTCGCCCATGTTAACATCTCATCCAACGAGATCGTTCGTAAACACCCGTTGCTGGTTTCTAATGCATTTCCCCTCTTTTTCCCCTACTTTCCGTTTACTTATAATTCTCCCTCAGGTTAGTGTTGGGGGTTAGTATCTGGGCGCATCGTATTCTGACTTGTGTTACCAACTTAGGGGTAAAGTCGATAAATTCAAGGAAGTTCGGATTGGAGTTTGTCGCAAAAATATTATTTTGGGATTACCTACATTTTTAGGGGATTTAGCTAGGTCTTTAATGATTTCAGGGTCTTTTTTCATTTATGATTTCAAGTATTTAAAATGCGGTTTTTGAAATCAGAAGTCTTTAATTTTCCATAGTTCCAATAACCGTAACCATGAACCATAACGCTTATAAAAAACACCCCCTTTTTTTTTTGATTGGAGGTTTAACGACCACCGTGAGCAACTCAATGGGCTATAAAGCTGTCACCCGTACCTAATTTAGGGCCACTGACTCCAGGGAAGGGAGAGAGTCAGTATCGTAAGACAAACACAACATCCATGCCTCACCGGGATTCGAACCCTGACACTTCTCGGACGAATGGCCATAAGTCAGCGCTTAAACCACTGCGCCACCGGGGTGGCCAATTCCCTTTTTCCACCGTCTTATCAGGCGTAGGAAGCCTGCCTATTACCGCTGAGTTTTCGTAAGATCTCTTAGGCTGTGAATACGATAGTGGTGGGACTCACTTCTGCGTTTCCATTGGCAGAAATATTGTATCATTAAAACAGAAGTTATGTTTTATTTTCATCAAAATAACTGTGACATATAACTGGAAAGAAAATGTTTTTTTTTTCTTGTGCGAGAAATAATCTCACCTCCAATGCTATAATTTATTGGTTAACCGTACTGCACGTACTAAGTGCGCTTAGCTAGTCATCTTGGCTATTTAAAAATTGTTGCCGTATTCTCTTCCCCTAAGTATATTTGTGTGTATATATATAATTTGTTTGTTTGTTTGGGGTTTTTACGACCACCGTGAGCAACTCAATGGTCCGCCCCGGTGGCGCAGTGGTTTAAGGCGCTGGCCTCTGATCATTCGTCCGTAAGGGGTCCGGGTTCGAATCCCGGTCAGGCATGGATGTTGTGTTTGTTTTACGGCACTGGCTCTCTCCCTTCCCTGGAACCAGTGACCCTAAATTAGGGACGGGCGACTGCTTGAGTTGCTCACGGTGGTCGTTAAACCTCCAATCCAAAAAAAAAAAAAAAAATCCAACCACACACAAAACTCAATGGGCTATAATAAATCACCCATTCCTAATTTAGGGCCACTGGTCCCAGGCAAGGGGGAGAGATTGTACGACAAACACAATATCCATGTTTCACTAGATTCGAACCCGGACCCATCTCGGACGAATGGTCAGCAGCAAGGCCCGATTTACTACATGCGAGGCCCAGGGCACAAAACATTTCCGGGGCCCCCCTCCTTATTCTCTATCGACCAAATAATAGTCACTGTGTGCAGAGTAGCAGAATGTAGACGTACATGCGTACGCTGATAGTTTCCAAATCATTAACAGGTTTGCAGATAGTTTTTACATGTAGATTAAAAAAATAAAAATGTTAGGCCTATATACAGCAATTAAAACACTTACTCAACACTTTATTCAGATTAAATATTTTAACTGAAGAAAATTATTTTTCACATCTTCTGAGTTCTTTTGTTTTTACAGACATTTCTGGCCTCTAGATTTGATCAAGTCTTGTTCTCAATGTATACGAACTGTATTAAAAGTTTTGTGAATTTAAATTTTATTGCCAGGTTCCTCTTTCAGTTGCCAATTAAATAAAAATAATTTCCTTATGAATTTTGTAAGTCCAGTATTTTTGAATTAACTTGTTGAAAATCATATTTATAATATTTAAAAGTTCACTGATAGAACTGTTTTTCTGGATATGAAAACTTTCTTTAATTAATCTCTTGTTTTTGTGAGGTTCGTAGTCCAATATTTTAATATTTTGCCATAAAAGTCCATTTTACACACATTGCTGCACATTCAATTGGAATGTACTTATTTTGTCCTCATTGGAATCTGTAATGTTCTAATAATTATTTGTTTTATTAATTTTCCTTTAAATTATCTAATTCTATTGTTATCATGGTTTGTGGGTTGGCAGCGAGTTTTATGTTTCAATAGCTGTGTACGCAGATACATTTTATTTTTATATAACTCTGGCTATGCGGGGACAACTGGTTGATCAGTTGTTTGTGGTGTTAATGACCCCCATAGATTCTAACTATAACAATATATCTATGATAAAATGGATGGACATCTTAATTTTAGTGAATATTGTGGTCTTGCAATGTACTGATTCTTGCGTCTAGAACATGAGAACAATGCATCCAACAAAAAATGTGAACTAAAACAAGAAAAAAAATCCATGGTGACCTCCACTGGACTTCCTCATAAATAGAGATTTTTTTTTTTTTTGATTGGAGGTTTAACGACCACCGTGAGCAACTCAATGGGCTATAAGCAGTCGCCCGTCTCTAATTTAGGGTCACTGGTTCCAGGGAAGGGAGAGAGCCAGTGCCGTAAGACAAAACAGAACATCCATGCCTCACCGGGATTCGAACCCGGACCCCGTTCGGACGAATGATCAGAGGCCATCGCTTAGACCACTGCGCCACCGGGGCGGCAAAAGAGAGATGTGAAGCTGCATGAAAAAATGAAAAAGTGCTACGGGAACTCCTACTTCCAGCTTACCGGTTTCTACCAAGATCAAATCAGCGCATCATGATCAATATATCAGAAAACTGCAAAACATAAAATTTTGTGTTGATGGGGAAGAGTGAGTTATACAAAAAAAAAAAAAAAAAAAAAAACACATAATAATAATAATCTGAAAAGATGAGGGGAACACCTAGTCCGGTTCAATTTTTGGTAAAAGTGTTGTACTTCGGCGTCCTAAATTATTTGGTCAGAAAAGTTGTAAAGTTAAAAAAAAAAGCATATTAAAGATGTTTACCGAAAGACTTACCTCCAAGTAGTCCAAGTAGGATGAGTAAACACACGCTGCGACGACGACCTGAAGCTTTGCTCCGTTGAAAGAAAGGTTTGCTGCGGTGGGGAATTCATGGACAGACGAGTACAACAGGAATCAGGTACGCTCTTGCCAGGAAAGAGTAACAGAATATATTGCTACGCTAAAGAATGTAGTTTGTAATTTCTGTCTCACTTTTTAAAGAAACATGCAGAGTTTGTCTTCGTTCTTTGGCATGTAATTCTGTGATACGAAATAGTAAGTATGCACGTGCCTTTCTTGTTTCTGGAAAAGCGTTGTGTCGCATTCTCTCTAACGGAAGTTAGATGGCAAGTCTCAAAGTGAAAGTTTGATTACTAAATAAAAGAAAAAAGCTTCCACGGAGAATTGAGTTCATACATTCAGCATCGAAGAATCCCATGAGAAAAAAACAAGAAACTGTCCGATTGCACGGAGAAATGAGTTCATACATTCAGCATCAAAGAATCCCATGTGGAAAAAAACAAGAAACTGTCCGATTGCGATGTCAAGAACTGACATCGAAATTAACTATTTTCTGTAGCGTAGCACTACACTCTTTCCTGACAACAGCGTACCCGGTTCCTGTTGTACTATTCCGCCTGCGAATATCATGGCTGCAGCGATCTTTCCTTTCAACGGAGCACAGCTTCATGTCAACGCCCCAGCGTTGTTTAAAGCCTCCCGCAGCGTCTGCTGACTCGTCATACTTGGAGTTCAAGTATTTCGGTAAACATCTTTAATATTCATTCTAACGATGAAATTTTTTCACCATTTCCCCTTAAATTGCATATTTTAGAATCTGTACGACACACTTTTTAGAAATTTTACAACTTTTCTGACCAAATAATTTAGGATGCTAAACTACACATTTACCCAACTTTTACCATAATGACATGTATAAATTGTCCAGTGTCGAACAAAACTGACATTATGATGACAAAGTGCTGTTTTGGGGCACCAGATCTTTTTATTTGTAATAACTCAGTTTTTATTCTTTATTTTTAAGAATGAATAAAAAGAATTGAAAATTTACCTTCTATATCAGGACGAAACAGTTGGGTTGAATATTTTTCTTCTACATGTCCTAGATGCAAAGTCATGTATTAGAGAATCATAATTTAAAGACTGTGTCACATCGCTCTCCAAAGACAGCAGAGCTAATGATGCCAGTTTCGTTTGTCGCATGGTTGATCGTAAGGGATTTTTAAGTCTTTTTAGCAAAAATGATCTCTCACTTGTACAATTTGAAATCGGTAATGCCATGAACATTCTAAGTGCAGTCTCAGTGTTCGAAAATGTGGCTTCTAAATTGTTTACCTTCAAAGTTTGCAGCATCTGGGGAATGGTTGCATGCTCCCCCATCATTGAGGAGAATTGCAAAAACTCAACTGCAAACTGGTCGTCAAGGTCATTGTTATAGTATTCCTGCAATGCTTTTGCCCCTTCAAAAAATTCAGATCTTGATTTTTTTTGTATAAAATTCAAATTTTCTCATTATATTTTCATAAGCACTTTTTCTGCTTGAAAGCTGAGTGACCAAAGCATCACAAAGCACATAATGAACCTGAGTTCTAAATATATCCCTTGCACTGAGTTCTATATGTTCACTGTTACATTCATCTAGGTGTTTATTCTTGGGCACTTTCTTTCTTCGGGAATCATGACAATGGTATTGCACATTTTCAGACACTAATGTTTTAACTTCCTCTTCATAGACTTCAAAAATTTCCCTCACGAACTGAATGAGTTCAATTAACGACTGGAACATTTTAGGTACTTTAGAAATATTTCCTTTTGGATTCTGGCAAGTTTGATTTGCGCAGTTTAATCTCTGAAGTATTGTGTCCCAAACTACTGTGCTGATCGATATTTCCATTGTTCGCATTTTCTTCAGCAGTGATTTCGCTTCATCTCTTGTCTGTGGAGAATCATCTACATTTTCTGACAGAAATACTAAAACTTTCTCTATTTCACGATAATTTTTCCTCAATAATCGTGTAGCTGCAGCATCTGCACACCATCTGGTAACTGACCGACTCTTCAGTGCGAGTGATGAATTTCCATGTGCTTGCTGGACTTTCTCCTGAACATCTTCCAACGGTGAGTTGATGCAGAAGAAAAAGTATAAAGTTTTTGCAAAAATGTGAAAAAAGAAAGAACTTTACCACAACTATCTATGCTATTCACACCAACTAAATTTAAAGTGTGAGCAGAACATGGCACATATTCCGCTAGTGGATTGATTTCCCTAATGCGTGTTTGAACACCAGAATACTTCCCAGACATGTTGCTGGAATTGTCGTAGCTTTGGCTTCTGACATTCATAATATCCAGGCCAGCCTCCTGTAGAAAAGATATCATGGTTTTTGTAATGTTTTCTGCAGTACGTCCATGGAATGGAATAAATGTGAAAAACCGTTCTTTTGCTTCACAATCTTTGTTGACATACCTTATGATAAAAGCCAGTTGATCTATGTGTGTGTAATGTGTGGAGTAGAGTCAACTATGACAGAAAAATATTTTGACATTGTTATTTCATCAGTGATGGCATTAAAAACACGTACAGCCATTAATTCAACAAATTCATCCACACATGTTGAAGATAAGTAACTGGTGTTACCACTTCCTGGATTCCCACATTTTTCCAAGTGTTGAGCTAAGAATGAATCAAATTCTGCAATTAATTCTAAGCAGCCCAGGAAATTTCCATTCTGAACTGATCCAATTGTTTCATCATCACCATACATTGGCCACCCACGAACTGATAGATACTTAACTGTTGCAACAACTCTATGCAAAACATCTTGCCAGTACTTGGATTCATTCCGATACTGCATAACTATCTGACAGTCAATGCGTGCAGAAGCATTCATGCGTGATGAATAGTCACATACTGCTTGCCTGTGTATGTGTGAATTTTCATGCTCTGTAAGACGTTCACTTGCATGCTTCCAGTCAGAAAAACCTGTGGATCCTAATGCTGTAGTGCTCCTAGCATACAATTTGCATATCCAGCAGAATAGTAAACAAGTTGATGGGGATAAAAGAAGCCAGTCGCGTTTTACCTTCTCATTATTGTTTTTTATTCTGAAAAAATTACCTTCTGTTAGAAAACGTTTTTTACCACATATATCCTTCCCTGTGAATGCCAGCAACTTCAAATCTTGGACTGGTGGATTGCTCAAAAAGCATTCGCGCATTTCTTCTGTAATTTCTCCCCATAAGGCAGGATCCACTGCATTCATTGTGGAACTTGTGCTCTCTTCATTAGATGAATTTAAAAGATTTCCCAAATTAGGAGCATCTGTGATGATAGATGATTCTGAAGTCAGATTAGCCGCCCCGGTGGCGCAGTGGTCTAAGGCGTTGGCCTCTGATCATTCGTCCGTAAGGGGTCCGGGTTCGAATCCCGGTCAGGCATGGATGTTGTGTTTGTCTTACGGCACTGGCTCTCTCCCTTCCCTGGAACCAGTGACCCCAAATTAGGGACGGGCGACTGCTTATAGCCCATTGAGTTGCTCACGGTGGTCGTTAAACCTCCAATCAAAAAAAAAAAAAAAAGTCAGATTACTGGCTTCCAAAGACAAATTACACTCAAGAGACTCACCAGTAGTAAAATTCGACAACTAACTAAATTTGATTATATATAAAATTAACATATGTTCAACATTCCATCAGACTACAAGAAACGCAACGCAAAATACAACCAAGCAAGGAGGTTTTTTGCCACCAAGCCATCGCGTTTGCGGTTACAGTTACGACAAGGACAAGCCGTGTGCAGGAAGTTGAAGTATCAGTTGAGTTTAGGTGCGTTCGGAAAAGCAAGAAAAGCTCACGTGAATTAATGGAAGCGATCCTCTTCCTCAATGGCCACCTTAAATTAAACCACTGAAACTTATTAATGGCCACGTGCTTACGTGAAACTCGAACTCACTGCGTGTAAGTACCACATTTATAGACACATGACTCATGAGCATGCAAAAGTAAAAAAAATAATTTTTAAATATACACACACAAAATTCCCATTAACTAAGTACACATTTAATTCAAATTTGGGGGCCCCTCAAAATCGGGGGCCCTGGGCACGTGCCCCGTGTGCCCTCCCGTAAATCAGGGCCTTGTCAGCAGCCAGTCTTTAGAACACTGAGCCAATGGGGGTGTCATACATATACTTATTGAGCCATATTTAGTAATAATATCAACACATTCAGTTCTTTTTATGTTATTAATTTAAAGTGCCAAATTAATAATAATAATAATGAGTCATTGAATTTCAAATGGCGTAAGAAAATTCAACATAATTAAAATCTTATTTTTAGAGACTTGTTTTTACTTTTGGAGACTTTTTATCACTGATTTGGAGACTTTTAGAATGAGTGAGTTGGCAACACTGATAACAGGCTTCTTTAACGACCTCGTAGGCTACGCCAGGGTTGCCAGATCAGGCCTTTTTCTGAGCAGCCAGGCCTCTTTTTTTCTTAACAAAAGGCCTGGCCTTTTTTTTCTTATGTTGTGTCCTTTTTCTTTACCTGTGAAGTGGGCTATTGTAACTTTAGTTTTGCCAAAGATTTTCTTGACATCTTGGCATTTTTCAAATTGTAAGAATTTTACCTAAGATGCTAGGTGATGTTAGTGTGGCGCGATTGCTTTTTCCTAGAGCAAGAACTCTTTAAACCAAAACTGAATGGACGAAGCACTAAGATAATTGAAAGGCGGACGGAGACATAGTGTTTATAAACCGATGGTTTAAACTTCTCATTTCTGGGCGGGAACGGGAAGTTGAGTAAGGGATTAAGTAAGTTTTCAAAACCGGAAGTTGAGTAAGTTTCTGTAAGATTTATTGTTATTAATGTATTTAACCACAATGGTGTCTAGCGCTCTCAGTAAGTTTGCTATATTTTGTTTTTATGTATAACCTTTAAGAGAAGAAAACACATTCGTAATAAACTGTATGAAGAGTAAACAAACTTTAATTTTATGAGTATGAGTACTTTAAATAAAGATAGGAAGTATCAACCTCACTGGGAAGAAGAATTCCAATAGTTGAAGATGGTAAGAGATGGGTACTGCTTTTGTAAAGTATGTCAGTGTTGTATTAAAACACTGAAAAAGTCAAATCTCAGTGCACATGAAAAATGTGTTAAGCATACAAAAGCTGTTAGTTCTGTAACAAAAGTGGCCTCCTTAAAGAAAATATGTAATGCATCAAAGCCACAAAGCAGTGACCTTACAAAGACATTCGAAATAAAATATAATGTTGCTATGGCATGCCATTGCAGCCTTAGGGCTGTTGATCATCAAATGGATATTGTTAGAGAATTCAGCAAAGGGAATACATTAGAAAACATCAAACTTCATCGTACAAAATGTTCATGTATTATAAATAACGTTGTTAGTGTAGCATTGTTCGAAGACCTAGTGAAAGAACTTCGATGTTCAAAATTTTCCCTTCTTGTAGATGAATCAACAGATATTTCTACGACGAAACTAGCCGCCCCGGTGGCTTAGTGGTCTAAGCGATGGTCTCTGATCATTCGTCCGAAAGGGGTCCGGGTTCGAATCTCGGTCAGGCATGGATGTTGTGTTTGTCTTTCGGCACTGGCTCTCTCCCTTCCCTGGAACCAGTGACCTTAAATTGGGGACGGGCGACTGCTTATAGCCCATTGAGTTGCTCACGGTGGTCGTTAAACCTCCAATTAAAAAAAAAAAAAAAGAACTTCCTGTAATTTCACTTACATTTGGCGAAAATGTTGACGTAGTGGAACTTGAATCACAATATGAAAAGTTAGTCTTTGGGCACTGGAAGAGTGAAAGTAAAACAAAAGATATTCTTTTGGACCCTATTTCTTTTTGGACAATGGTCAAGTGTTACAAAAATTCAATTGGAAAAAAATGTTTTAGAGAGCTTTCAGACTTTGTTCTGCGGGCACACAGCATTCCCCTCAGCAATGCTTTTGTTGAGAGAATTTTTTCTCATGTTGCTATTGGTAAAAATAAACTTAGGAATAAGCTTAATATTAACACCCTTTCTTCTATTTTGAGAATCAAAACTCATTTATATTCCATGGGAAACTGCTGCAAAGATATGAGTGTCACATCAAGGATGAAGGAATTGTTTTCTTCTCAGATGTATAATGCTCCCTCCAGCAGTGTTGGTGATGGTTCTATGAGCATCATTAATTCTGAAAAGGAAACAGAACAAGATTGTTTCGACGGAATCTTGGAAATTAGATTTTAATCAAATTGCTTACTTTTAAAATTCTGATAAAATTCTTAAAACAGTAGGCCAAAATTTTTGCTGTCAGAGCAGTTATACAGAATTAATTCATTTTTGACCTAACTCGACAAATTTTTTTTTTTTTTTTTGCATATTTTCCTATTTCAGCATTTATATGAGTGAAATATATTTAAAATCTATTTTTGTTCCTAATTACAGGAATAAACAAATCTATGAAAATGCCATATTGCTGCTTAACTTAATTTTCATAACAAGCAAATCAAAAGAAATTATTATTTAAAGTAAATAAACAAATTTAAAATTTTATAAAATAATTATTTTCATGTACATTTTGTCTAAGGCGTTTATTAAATATTACCTAGGCCTTTTATGTCAAGAAAATTAGGAAATCCTTTATTTCAGGCCTTTTTTGGCCTTTTTTCACTTAGCCCAAGCCTTTTTATGTCAGAAAAATCTGGCAACCCTGGGCTACGCTACGGCAGACGTCAAGCAGACACTTTTAGCCGAAAACTATGTTCGATAACGCAAGAACCACGCATAGAGCAGAGATTTGATATCTATAGCCGTTTGCTGAACGGAAGGTAGATGTTATGTTTATTTTGTAATCATATGGAATTTTCAAGTTTGAATTCGGAAATGTTTGCTTTTGTTAGTGAGCAACGCTATTCTGATTAGATTGCTGGTGACGTGCAATGGTCTCTCTAACGGTTAGTAGTAGCTAGTTTGGGAGTTAAAGTCATTAGTTGAACTTGTATTAATTTCTCATGGTATGGTCTTTATATGCATTGTAAAAGGTTTACACCAAACTAAGGAAGATGGATGTGGGTAATAACACCTCCCTGTACTTAGCAGCAGCAGCTGGTGATATTTCAAAGGTTCAGCGTTTGATTAAGGCTGGAAAAGACGTTAATGCCGAATCACACGGTAAAATGGTACCCCTTCATGCGGCGTCTTTGCTTAACCATTCAGAGATAGTTGGTATTTTACTAAAAGCCAAAGCAGATGTGAATGCAAAGAATGTCGAAGGTTTTACGCCTTTGCACTTTGCAGTATCAAAAAACCATATTCAAATAGTTGAGATGCTGCTCCAGGTAGAAGGGATTGATGTTAATGCTGAAAGGTGTGATAATTGTTCAGCTATGCATTTGGCATGTCTGAATAACTTCTTCGAAATTGTAAAAATGTTGGCTGGAAAAAATGCAGACTTTAATGCAAAAAGTGATAAGGGCTTCACTGCTCTGCATATGGCGATCATGAAATGTCATTTGAATGTGATTGAGTTTTTGATTCAAATTGGGGCCAATGTGAATGAAGGGGATGACATTAAGAAAACTCCATTGCACTGTGCAGGACATTTTGATGTACCTGTGAATGTAGTAAAATCTTTGTTAGCCAAAGGTGGTGATATAAACTCGAAAACAAATGATGGCCATACAGCTTTACATTTTGCAGTGGAATGCAATCATTTTGAAAAAGTAAGCATTCTTATTGAAAGTGGAGCAAATATTGATGCTAAAAATCATAAAGATCAGACCCCTTTACATTTTGCAGCATTAGATGGCTTTGTAAAAGTGGCTAAATTTTTGCTGGACTCTGGTGCTAATATTAATGCTCAAAGTTCTATAAATGCCACACCTTTACATGTCGCCACAAATCAGAATCACTTGAAAATGGTGAAAATGTTGTTAGACAGAGGAGCAGATGCTACAGCTGTGGATTTGATAAATTTTACGCCTCTACATCAAGCAGCTAGCAATGGTAACTTAGAAGTAGTTAAATTGTTGCTCTTGAATGGAGCCTACTTTGACTCTAAGGGGGGCATGCATTCTTCATCTCCCCTACAACTTGCAGATCGAATAAGTGGCAATGAAGTGATAAAATTTCTGCAATTAACTGAAGAGTTGTTTAAATCTGTGAAAAGCAATTGTTATGCAGAAGTTGAAAATTGCCTTAAAGAAGGAGCATTAGTGAACAGCAAAAGTGTTTGCTCTGAAACTCCTTTACATTATGCATCTTGGAAGGGATATATCAATGTTGTCAATCTTCTTCTAAAGAATGGTGCTGATGTAAATATTACCAATAACAACAATTTATCAGCTCTGCATTATGCATCCAAGTTTAATCACCTTGAAGTTATATATTCTTTATTGAAGCATGGTGCAATGTTTGATATTTCCAGTACTAAAGGTAGTAAAACACCATTGGACTTAGCTAAGGACTCTGCAAATTCTGATATTGTTTGTATATTAAACAAACTTAGTAGTTTCTTTGAAATGGCTAGTAATGGCAGCATTGAAGTAGTAAAAGAATTAATAAAAGTGAGAGATGAAAATAGCGATAAGTTTTTGGCAATAGCAAATGCGAGAAATAGTCAGGGTCGTACTTTGGTGCAAGTTTCTCTTGCTAATAACCATAAACGTATTGCAAGATCATTATGCTTACAATTAGCAAGCTTAAAGATTCTGTGAAGCTGGTACAAAATTATTCAATGTATCCATTATCGAAACTTAGCTCCAGCAGTTGAACTCTGTGTCCTTTGAAATTAGGTTTCTGTATATGCTCTGAGACATCTTCCTGAAAATATGTAGCATGCCTGAACTGTAGGAAGTGTCATAATTTGTATTCACATTAAGGCCAAAAGGAAAATCATTCGAGTTTATTCCATTTCAAATCTTCCAACCCATCATGAAATGTGGTGTGTGTCCTCTATCACTAATTTAAGACCATGTGCCATTTGTAGGTCTATTTGCATCTAACAAATTGCCAGTATATTAGCAGTTTTTCATCATAGTATGGCATTTAAAAAAACCCAGTGAAGTCCAACAGGAGTGACTGTATCTTAAGAAGAGACAAACTGGCCATTGACCATTGTACAATGAGTCAAAACTTGGAGGCCAGTGAGTGGACAGCTGAAAATTAGTAGCTTTTTCAGCTGAAATTCCAAAGCGCCACAGGTTTGTGGGTTTGTTTATATCTGCCATCGTAACTTTCCATGTGCCACTATGCAGTGTATATAGTTTCACCAAGAATGTGTGTGTGTAAAATAATAAATTTCCATTAAGTCAAATAGTTTTCTTTGGATGGTCTTGAACTATCTAAACTTGCTTGGGTTTAGGAGACGGCGATGTCACGCTTTTCTAAAGTGAATAGTGTTAGCGTTCTTCATTGGGTTGGGAGGTCTTTACAGTTTGATAAATTAATATAATTCAAACAACAATGGAAGGAGTAAAAAGGTAATTGCTGCATCAGATATTTGTAAAATGTTTGTTCATTTGTATCTGCTTTATGTTTGATTGATACATGTTTTGCTTTTTAAAATAAGTGTTTTACTTATGTGTTAGACTAATGCTCTGTAGTTATATCTTCAGCTGTGCTCCCCTGGATGACACAGCTGAGAATATAACTCGCCTCCAAATTAACAACCTATGATCTAAATTGGGAACAAACCCACCAGCAATTGGAGCAGTAGAATTATTGGGAAAAGTATTCATATCACATGATGGCACAAAAAAGCCATGATGTCAAACATAGGCATGTCAGCAAACACCACTGAGGGATTCCTGCAGAACTTCAAAAGTACTTCCCTTTTTTTACTATTCTTTTAAGTATAGTGATGCATCTCACCAATTTAACACTGTTCAAATTTTGAAAGCATAAATCATATAACCTTTCTTAAATTCTTTTAAAATAGCAGCCACCCAAGTAGTGTTAGAGGTGCTGGTTTCTTATTAATCATCTAAGTCAGTGGTGTAACTAATATTAAACTAAGTTGGACACTAGTTTCCTTTAGCAGCTTCATATAGTTTGACCCGAATTTCTTTATAAAACTCATGTTCGCTCATTATTTGTAGTCTTATGATACCATACATGTCTGGGGAGCACTCACTTTTTGCGTTCAAATTGGTCAAAATAAAATTTGAAAATTAGTACCTATCAGCTGCAATGCTTCTGCAACCACCATTTGCAATAGCATGTAAAGTTGTTTTCACAGCATAGGTGTCTGGCACATAGAACCGCCGGTTGCCAACCGACAAACTGTGGATGTGTAAACCTCCGAGCTCTGTGACGTCGTATTACAGTCGAGCGGAAACACCATTCAAATACCAAATGTCACATGACACTGGAAAACGGATTGTGATTCTTCCAGCTGAATGTTAATCTATATATTATTTATTTATTGCCATGGTTGGCTGTATGCTCAACTTTATGAATAGATCTTGCGAAGATTAAGTAAGTTATTATCAGTGCTTTCAAAAATCAGGAAATATTTTCTTCCAACAGCAGAAAGGGCGTGGGACTGTCTAACAAAATACCAGAAGTTCCGATTGCTTCAGGAATTGTTGCTGTGCAGAAGTTCATCCCCGCATATTTTGTCTTGTGCTATTATGCGGTGACATTTGATTGGGTAATTCTCACTTCCCGCCAAAAGCTTCGTACTTTATGGGCTGTATATTTAGCTAAATTTTGTTTTCAGCTTTTGGAAATTCTGCTTCAATATGCCATCTTGCCAGGGTTGTTCACGAAAACTCCTGCAACAGCATGGAACTTTGAGTTTTACCCATACACTGCTTA
This sequence comes from Macrothele yani, assembly GCA_039090855.1. Classification (NCBI taxonomy): domain Eukaryota; kingdom Metazoa; phylum Arthropoda; class Arachnida; order Araneae; family Macrothelidae; genus Macrothele; species Macrothele yani. The sequence continues at coordinate 16,691,034 of CM077028.1, forward strand.
TCAGTTTTTAAACGGAAGTTCCACGTAGTAGACAATACCTATGTCGTGAAAAACAACTTTTCGTGCTATTGCAAATGACTGTTTAGAAGCACCGCTGCGGGTAGGTACCGATTTTCAAATTTCATTTTTTCCATATTAAATGCAAAAAGTGGGCCTCCGCAGACACATATGGCCACAAATAATTGGAAAACAAGTTTTATTAAGAAATTTGAGTATATTATATAAAGCCATTAAAGGAAACTAGTTACCCTAAGTTGAATTATATTTAAGGGCTTGCGGCATTATAAAATAGCCCAAAGGGATTAAGAAAAAGTTTAACTCAAATCCACGAACAGAAAAGTAGATGAGAGATGCAAGAGAGTGAAAGAAAAATAACTGCAAGCCGCAGCAGTATTGTAGAAGAGCTTTTAGCGATGCTAAGGCACATTTTATCTAGGCTTAGCAGCACTTTTCATGGTTGGGAAGGAAAGCAGAGCAAAGGATTTTTTTTTTCAATGATCATGTAATAAAAACCGTATTGATTTATATGAAAGTATACCTTAACAGAACGTTTGTATTGCAAGAACTAGACTAAACTTTCGTATCACCCAGTTAGGCATGATCCAACTGCTAGGAGGGAAAGTTACACAGAAAAGTTAAACATGCATGTAGACTTTAATGTAGAATTGCTATTGAAAGCAGCGACAATACTGTTCGTCACATATATTTCATTTAAGTATGTAGGGTGGAGTAGTTAGGTCCATATAATGACATGAAAATACAAAATGAACATTAATGGTAAAAAAATTTCACTTACTCATAGTAATTTAGGCTTATCATATGTCTGCATTTTTGTCACTGTGGCAAAGCACCTGCTCGAAAGAACGGACATTAGCTTATTTAGGCAAGATCCAGGTTCTGTTTGAACGGAAGATTCATGGATTAAAAAACACTGTTTTGAGTTAAAATTCTATACCCTTGTACAGGTATTTGCAGGGAATGATGATTAAAAAATTTGGAAGTTAAAAACCCAAATGAATAAAAAGGAATAAAAGATGGACCTAAACACAATTCACCACTGCAACACACTTCCAAACTTGTTTCAGCGAGAATTTTGCCTTCTTCAGTGGAAACTTCAAGGTGTACGTGGGCACCAAGTCCTCGTTGACAATCTTCAAAAGACTGATATAATATCTTGTATCAGATATCGCCAGGCATGAGGTAATTAAATTGGTCTTGCAGCATTTATTTCCAAATTTCTCAATTACTAAAGCTTCTGATGTTATGATTTGTCTACGAGTCCTGTGAGATGTTAAAAGTCTAATATTCTCCCAGTCGGCCTGCGATTGATTTTCCATGCAGTGTTGTATCAGAGCTGTATTTGGTCTTTTCTTTTGCCAATCTTGAATATGTTCTTTCAATCTCGTAATCATACGTCTTTTTGTACTTCTGATATAAATGGAATCTTGTTGATTATCGTCTGTTTTGATTGGAATCGCATTTACTCCTGATCGATCTAGGATGGGTTTTTTGTTATTACCAGAAGTTAGCAATGAGCCATTATCAATGATGGTTTCTGCAAGATTTATTTCATTCGAAACACATTCTTTCTTTAATATGTGTGAGCGCGATGCTGGGTCTAAATCAGAGATGCATGTAGACAGCGACAAGTTGCTGCTATGCTGGTGGAGGATTTATCACCATTTGTCTGGGTGGCCCTGGGCTCAAGGCATGGGTGGTGTGTCTGTCTGATGGTGCCGCTGGCTCTGCCCCTTCCTTGGAACCAGTGGCCCTAAATTAAGGACAAATAACTCCATTTTTTAGAGTTCCACTTTAAAAAATGGTGACAAGTGTTTTATGGTTGAGTAGAACATTTTGGCTAAACTCGCCACTGGCTGCAGCAGAAGTAATCCGTGAGCTTACATATTCTGTGGTTCCCTATGAGTAATGCAAGAGGATGTTCCAGTGGTCAGAGGCACTGGCTTCTCACCAATCGGGCGAGGCATGGGGGTGAGCGCGATGCTGGGTCTAAATCAGAGATTGGAGACTATGGCCCTTGTCAATCACGATGGTCATTATACTCAAGATAAAACAATGCAAAAAGTATCTGCCACTCCATGTCCTTAACAAAAGTGGCATATAAGTTTTGTGTATTCAGTGGGACTGATTCATATGGTACACATTGAATATTTGGAATTGTACAGAATGACAGAACAATATTTCAAGAAAAACTCAATATTCTTAGCACCCGACTCCTATGTAACTTATGTTTTATTTAAAATTGCTCCAATTAAACAATTTTAATAAAAATAATTAGTGATAAGACTTTAACAAAAATACTAAAAGTTGAAAACAACAAACCAAATTTTAAATTGCTTTTGAAATTGTGCCTGAGGTTTCAGAGTTTCTTTCATCTAACCCAGAGGTCAGGAACTTTTTCATGTTGGAAGGCCACCTTAAGTTTGCTGTAATATGTATAATAAAGCTGCAATCAAGAAACTTCAAGTAGATATACACGGTTGAGTCACATTATTGTGACCACCAGCTAATATCCAGAGTAACTGCCGTGTGCAGCGTAAACAGCAGCTAGATGGGCTGGAAGCTGTTCACAGGTATGTGGAGCCATGCTGACTGCAGTGTATCTGACAGCTGCTGAAAGCCGCCCTGGTGGCGCAGTGGTCTAAGGCGCTGGCCTCTGATCATTCGTTCGTAAGGGGTCCAGGTTCGAATCCCGGTCAGGCATGGATGTTGTGTATGTCTTACGGCACTGGCTCTCTCCTTTCCCTGGAACCAGTCCCCTAAATTAGGGACAGGCGACTGCTTATAGCCCATTAAGTTGCTCACGGTGGTCGTTAAACCTCCAATAAAAAAAAAAAAAAACAGCTGCTGAAGGGTACGTGGTGGAGGATCCATAGAGCAAACAACACAATCGAGGTGGTCCCACAGATGCTTAATTGGGTTTATGTCTGGGGAATTAGGCGGTCAGGGAAGTACTTTAAAGTCTTCATCATGCTCTTCCAATCATTCTCGGACATTTCTAGCTATGTGACATGTCGAATTATCATGCTGGAAGATCCCATCTGCCCCAGGGAAAACAATCGGCATTTACGGGTGTACGTGGTCTGCAAGGATGGATTCATAACAAATTCGGTCCATAGTGCCTTCCACAGGTATGAGTGGACCCAGAGAATGCAATGAAAACATTTTTCAGACCATAACGCTGCCCCCACCAGCTTGTGTTCCGCCAGCAATAGCTAAAGAGTGTTTGTTCTCCGATGTTTCTCGCCTTATACTCCAACGTCCATCTGTTCAATGAAGCAGAAAACGTGACTCTTCGGAGAAAGCAATCCTTTGTCAATCAGCAGAGGTCTAATTCCTGTACTGCCGTGCAAATATAAGCCTTTTCTGCTGAGGTGAAGTGCCCATCCTTCTGTATCGGAGCCATATACGCAGCAGGGTTTGCTGAACTGTCGTTTTAGATACTTTCGGTAGCCCCTGGTTCATTCGGCCAATGAGTTACTCCACTGTAGGGTGTTAATCGGCCTTCACGCACCTTCGAAGCCGACGTTCGCATCTCTCATCAATGGCACGTGATGCTCCGCAGTTTCCACATCGCTTATTCGCAATGGTACCATTTCTCCAATCACGATACACTTTAACCACAGCAGCACACGAACAGTTCACATACTGCACTGTTTCAGAAATACTGCCACCCTTGGCCCGAAAGCCGATAATCATCTCTTTTTCCAAATCTGATAAATGGCTCTTTTTATCCATGACAGCAATTAATGATATGTTTTCAGAATGCCTACAACACACCTTATATGCCCTCCAAGCCAGCTCACCACACGTCTTCTTTCATTGGCTACGCGCTGTTGACGTCAAAAGTAGGAGGTGGTCACAATAATGTGACTCGACTGTGTGTTTCAAAGTGTTCATTATTTTATAAAAGTCTAACTACTATGTTCTAACTAACTTCAAAAAGTGAAAAAAAAACTTGTTAATTCTAAAGTTAACTAGCCTTCTAATGACTTTGTTGTGACTGCTTTTTATTGGAAAACATTTGAATATTTGTTTGCAACATGGAGGTACGCAGTATCTGTCATTTGTGACCTTAAGGGTGTCATGATTTGTGTTAGGTAGGAGAATGTAGATTCGCAGCAATAAGTGTTTGAAAAGCAAAAAGTAATTTTTCGTTCATGTTGCCGAAGGTGTGGGTATTCTCTGCATTTTTCCATATTTCGATTGGATTTTTCTTAGCATCAAATGAGGACTTTAAAATGTCATCTTCTGAGAGCTCAATCAATACCATCTGTAGTTCTTTAGGAGTCGTGGAGATATCAACTAGGTGAGGTTGAAATGCTAGTTTCAGAGTGATGTCGCAGTTCTTAAAGTCAGTTAACCTTTCATTGTATTCTCCAATTAATAAGTTTATAACAACTGCATATTCTTCAAATGATTCATACAAATTCTCCTGATCATCAATGATCTTTGCTAACTGAAAAAATGTTCACCCAAAATTTTGTTTTGAAGTAAAGTTTCAATTGTGGTCATCAGTTGGAACAGTGTTGCGTTGAATCTTCTTTTACTCTTTCGAATTTTAAATACGGTCATTTGAAGATTAAAAGTCAAAATAATCTTCAAATGTCCGTGATTAAAGTCAATGTAAAGCTGCATTCAAGAAACTTCAAGTAGATATACACAGTTGAGTCACATTATTGTGACCACTTGCTAATATCCAGAGTAACTGTCGTGTGCAGCGCGAACAGCTGCTAGACAGACTGGAGGTGACTCAAAAAAGTGCTAGAAGGTGTTCACAGGTATGTGGAGCCATGCTGACTGCTGTGCATGTGACAGCTGCTGGACGGTCCATAGTGGAAAATCCATAGAGCGAACAACACGATCGAGGTGGTCCCACAGATGCTCAATTGGGTTTAAGTCTGGGAAATTAGGGAGCCAGAGAAGTACTTTGAAGTCTTCACCCTGCTCTTCCAGCCACTCGGACATTTCTAGCCGTGTGACACGTCACATTGTCTTGCTGGAAGATCCATCTGCCCCAGGGAAGACAATCAGCATTTATGGGTGTACGTGGTCTGCAAGGATGGATTCATAACAAATTTAGTCCATAGTGCCTTCCACAGGTATGAGTGGACCCAGAGAATGCCATGAAAACATTCTCCAGATGATAACACTGCCCCCACCAGCTTGTGTTCCTCCAGCAATAGCTAAAGAGTGTTTGTTCTCCGATGTTGCTCGCCTTATACTCCAACATCCATGAGCAGAAAATGTGACTCATCGGAGAAGGTAATCCTTTGCCAATCAGCGGAGGTCCAATTCCTATACTGCCGTGCAAATGTAAGCCTTTTCTGCCGAGGTGAAGTGCCCATCCATCTGTATCGGAGCCCTATACGCAGCAGAGTTTGCTGGACTGCCGTAGTTCTCCAAACCCTGCTGTTCTTTAAGATTAAAGTCAAAATAATAAAATCTGAACCAAAACGTAATGAAAATAAGAGGAATTGTTTGGCAAAATTTCATTGTATTGTTTGTATTTTTATTCAAATTTCATTGTGGACCTTTATATCTTACACTACCTATTACAGTAAATACTTCTGAAAGATCATTCGACAATCTGTAAATAGTCAAAAATTATTTATCAGATACATTGTATGTGTTACAACTGAAGTATCTTTTACTAATTGCCACTGAAATTCAAGAGGCAGATATAAATTAAATATCGAAAATTAAATTTAAATTTTCTTTCAAAGCAAAGAAAAAAGAAAAGATTTTTTTTTTTGTTTAAATATGTTGTCTGTAAAATTGTAATTACTTTTAATGCAATAAATGTTTTTACAATTAACTATGTATTTTTTATTTTGGTTTATTTTTTAATTTTGCAAATTGAGCAAAGGAAAGAAGGCTTTTTTTATTGTTTTGCATGAGGGTCAAAAATTTCTGGTTACACTACTGTTTTGGGTTAAAGTCCCAGGTGAGGCATGGATTATTTGTTTGTCCCACAGTTCCTGATTTTAGGGAACCAGTGGTCCCAAATTATGAGTTTTTAACTACTTATATCTCCCAACAGTTGCTCATAATAATTCTTAAATGCAGAAACAAACTAGAAAACTTTCCTTTTATATGAAATTATGACCTGCAATAAAATGATCGACATAAAACAAAATAGAAAGCCGGGCTTAAGTTATGTAAAAGTTGTATGTCACATAGAAGCTTTTGATAAGAGCTTCCAAGTAGAAAGTTTATTCACAAGAAATTTGTATTGAAAAAGAATACCTCCCCCTTTCCCAAAACAAAAAGATTGAGTGGGTCTATTTTTCTTTATCTGTGTCATTAAGTAATAGCTTTGGAATAGTGAGATTGTAAGGGATTCAAGAAGAGTGTGCCATTTTCAGGTTCATATGCTCTTCTTCACTACCATGAAAGCTTGGAAGTTTAGCTTTCTTCCAATAACTTCAATTTGGAATCTTTGCATATTTCCATCATCTGGAAATCCATACTCTTCCATGATAAATATAATATTCATAAATCTGGCAACAGTTTATAGGAACCAAATGATGAAAATGTGGCAGTGTTAGAATTAGAAATAAATATTTTACTGGCCCAGCAGACCACTAGAATTTGCAAGCCACTGGTCCGTAAAAAGAAAAAAAAAAACCTTAGTTGCCTACAGTATATATAGAAAATAACTTATATCATTTCAATGGGATTATCTCCTGTGTTTGTTTTTAGAACATCTAATTTGGAAGTGCAGCTCACACAACAAAGAATGTTTCCAGAATAAGATTCCGATAGACTGGTGATTTAGCAGAGTAAGAGTGCATTCACAATCTGTTTTAAGTAAGAAGGAAATGAGTAGACTCCAAGGGTACAAAATTTCACATACATTAGCAACCTTTTTTTTTTTTATGTTTTATTGTTTAGGGTTTAGCTTCCTTTTTGTTATTTTAGTCAAACTGCTGAACCCTCCTACTTTCCCATGAAGTTAGTTTTAGTCCCCCATTGAACACTGTTTCATGTGAATTGCCCCTTTTGCAGAAATTACCTTCATGCATCCAATTGACCTCTGCTAGTGTGTTTTCTTGGGGCAGAAACAAAAGCTGTCTGGTGTCAGTATCTACTGCATTCACTAGGGTGGGTGAATCCAAGGAAGAGCTGGACCAGGGGTGATTGTGTTCCGGATATTTTCGGATTTCCGGAATTTTTAGAGCAATCAAATCCGGAAATCAGGAATTTTGAAATTCTTTCCCTTTTTTTTTCTTTAAACCATTTTTTTCTCATAAATGTTTGTAATTTTTTCCAGATACCGCCCGACTTTGAATGGTGAATTGGTTTACATCGATTGTTGTATCTGCAGTGCGTAAACATCAACATTATTGCACAAAACATAGAGATGACTGCCCAGTTTATGGCAGTGCTTAACTAAAGCCAGCAGCAGTGCTTTTTTGGCGATCTCTGGATTCCTCACAATTATCCATGACACTCATCTCCGAAGTCATTCTTGCCTAAGTACTGTCTGTTTGTGGGCAGCATATCTCTGCAACTATTGGTCCGATTTAAAAAATTATTTTTGCATTGTAAAGCTTGAAATGTGAGAATGAGGATTCTTGCATTCCTGTTTTTCCTGATGCACAACTTTGCCGCTAGAGGATGTAAGTGTAGATGATATTGAATTCAAAATACATTTTATTGCATGTATTTGCTTCTACATATTTGATTGAAAAAATTATTTCTTCCTTTCAATGCCATTTATAAGGAAGACTATTTTAGGCACAGTCCCTTTTTTAAGTAATGCATGGTTTTTCTGCTATGGGGGCGTAAATGTAAATGGTGTTTTTCCCTATATCTCTGCTTCTAAAACTCTAATTTGCAAAATTCTTCCTGCGTCGGAAATAGCTCCTCATGGGAAATGTTTTGTATATAATTTCTAATTTTTTTGTGAGGCCCATCAGTGGGCAAAAGAGTTTATTTCTGCTTCTGATGTATTTGCAGCAAAATCTGAGCTTCTGAAAACTTGATTGAAAAAATTATTTCTTGGATCGATACCGCTCACCTCGGAACACCCTTTGAGAATAACTCCTGCTTAAAATAGCTCATAGTTTCCCCACCAGGGGGCATAGATGTATATATATATTTTTTTATATATATATCTGTGCTTCGAGGAGTCCAATTTGAAAAATTATTTCATTGTTGGAAAGCATTTTTGGTGCGAAATGTTTCTCATAGTTTCTAAATTTTCAAGTGATGGATAGATTTTTCATTAGGAGGCATAAAGGTTAATTGCAACTCCAATTTGAAAAATTCTTCCTGCATTGGATACAGCTCCTCATGGGAAATGTTTTGCATATAATCATTTTTTTTTTTTTATAAAGAATGCTCTGGCCACCAGGTGGGCATGTCTATTTATGCTTCTGATGTATTTGCAGCAAAATCTAAGCTTTTGAAAACTTGAATGAAAAAATTATTTCATGGACCAATGGTCATTCCATGTCATCTCAGATTTTCATGTCGCAAAGTTTATCAGATTCACCTCCTGTGTGTAACTCTTCTTACTCAGTTCCACTTTCTTTTCCTATACTACATTGTTCAACAAACTGTTCAGTTTGAGACATTTTTAAAACTAATATTTCAAAGGGATACTAAAAGCTCTTTCTTTTAAACCTTGGAACAGTAAAATGATCTTTAACTGTAACTAAGAGGAATAACCCACTTCTGAAAACTTTTGAACATTTGAAGCAGTATAAAGCACCTTCACTCAACAATAGATAGCAGATGACTGAGACTGACTAGTAGTGCAATCCAGTTGAATCCTGTACACAGAAGGGTGACTCATGTTGATTCAGCTCACGCTTTTAGATTGCTGGCTGGGTACATGCTGACGCATTCTGAGTCACCTCGTGCTTTCAAATTGCTGATACATGCTGAGTCACCTCATGCTTTCAAATTGCTGGTACAGCTAGTTTTATCCCCCTTGCCTCAAAGTATTCCATTCAGTTAAAAAAAAACCTAATTCATTCAAAACAATTTTTAAATTAAATCATGACTAATTCAATTTGATTTTTTTCATTATCAAATTTATACCAAGCCAGTAAAGTTTTGCATTGAACAGTACAATATTTTAAATTATTTGACTAGTCAACATTTATTCTATATTAGGCCAAATTATTACATGCAGGTAATTAATTATCTATTATGATGCATCTGTGTCAAATTATAAGTTATAAGTTAAAATAACTATATTAGCAATCAAATTCCATCTATTTTTCTTTTACAGCCTTTTAAACTATACTTTTAGGTTCAATTAAAAAAAAAGCGCTCTGGTAACTCCTGTGCCTTATGCCATAATACTCAATGAAGCAATATTGTTGTACTAAAAAATGTGTTAATAAAAAAATTTAATAAATTTTAGTGTCTCTCAGAGGTAGGCAAGATTTATATATATATATATTTTCTGAAATGTACATACTTTGCTTGACATGTGGTAAAAATTTGGTAGTGATATGTTGATTAGACACAGAACTATGAATTTTTTTCTCAAATACTGCATCTAAAAGCGGAGTCTCAGAAACATCATCAATGTGCAATTCTCCAAAATTTGACATTTTATATCTCGGAAACTATGTGGCCTAGAGAGAAAAAATTTTACATGGATTAGTAACTTGGTGGTAGTAACAAGTAAAAAAAAAGTTTCATGAATATCTGAGTTGGTGGATGTCATTTCAAAATTAAGTGGGTGATCTGACATGGAATGACCCACATCTTGTAGTTTATTTGGACAATCATTTTAGAACACTTCCTTCTTAAAATAATGCAGGGTTTTTCCACCAGGGATGTAGATGCATATCTTATTTTTGTCAGTATCTCTGCTTGTAACCGTCCGATTTGAAAAATTCTTTATTCGTTGGAGGGCATTTTTGCTGTGAAGTGTTTCTCATATAATTTCAAAATTTTCTTAACGCACAAGTGTGTCACTAGAGGGTGTAAGTTCACTTTGCTGTTTACAGCAATATATGCGGGACTAAAAACACTATATAAATAATTATTTTTTGGTCAGGTACTACTGTGAAAACTCTTTGTGTGTATTTTCTTCCTAAAATAATGCCCAATTTTGCTTTAGGTAGCACCAGTGCTTAATCTGTTTTTCTCAATACCTCTGCTTCTACATGTGTGATTAAAAAATTCTTACAACTCCAGATGCCATTTACCTTGTGGAACATTTTAGGCTAGTATTTGAAGAGTTTTATTGTTCACAGTTCTGTCTAGTGTATTTCTGTTTGCAGCTGTATCTCCACTTCTAGAAACCCTATTGAGAAATTTCTTCTTTAGTGTATGCCATTTGCTACAATAGAGATGTGAAGGCGTAGAGATATATCATGTTTCCTTATACAATGGATCCCACTTAAGAAGTTTTCGTTGGGACGAAGCAATGAAAACTTCTTAAACAGAGGAAGTGTCTGATTGGGTTTTGTAAGACTTTAGCGACTAAAAATGTTGCATAGATTAAATCCAGAAATTACATTTTAGTTAATTTTAAAGTAACATAAAAAATCTCAGAACTTACCCATTTAAACTTGAATATGAGGATTGAAAGCTACATTTATTATGCTACAGGATTACAAAAATACTGATCTAAAAGTGTTTGTTTATTCCTTTTTTCCCCCGCTAGATTCACAAAGTGCATGTCCATTTCCCTCAAATTTCTCATTATATCTGCTGGAACACGTTCGTGGCTTTCTATAAAGCAGAGAAAAGTTTCTAATGCTTTACCAGCTTCAGCTGAAGTTGGAATTGGCCTGCACTCATCTTCTTGCGTTTTTGGTTCATCGTCCTCTTATGTTTCGATGTCGCAAATATCGTTGATATTTTGCATTTCAAAAGTGAGAACATATTTGTCGACGTTTACAAACTCTTCAAAGGACAATTTGAAGTTCGTTTTTTTTTTTTTTTTTTTTGCAAACTATCCCAAGCTTCATTGTTGTCATGACCATTTTCTTCATCAGAAAAACTAAGCTCATCGGCGTTGAAACCAGCTTTCCTGATGCAATTTGTGATCGTTGAAGATGGTACCTTTTCCTACGAAGAAACAATAAAATGCGTAGCATCTAATAAATTCAATTTCAGTGTACATCTGGTGTAACTTGAGTCTGATTCAAGCTTCTGCAGTAACCAATAAACTAAACGTTTCCTGTAGAATTGTTTCATGGTTTTAAGCAGGGAGGCGCCAAGCTTGGTTGATAAATTAATATCAGTGACGTGGGAGAAGTTATGAAAACGTTATACTGTGAGAAATCGTAATGCTAAGTGGAACATTTACTTTTTTAGTAAAATAACTCGTTTATAATTCAACAGAAAACGTCTTGAAATCAGAGAATAATTTTTACTGTTTTGAAGATGACAATCCGATTTTTGGCGTAAGTGTGACAAGGATGGTAAGTCAGATAATATCCGAAAACTTGAAAATTTTCATCATCCTGGAGCGGGACTCGAACCCACGTCTCCCAGAAAACGCCCGGGTACGCTAACCACTACACCACCCAGAACGACCAAGTTTCAAGTTTCCGATCAATTTGAATTTAACCATCACAGGATTCGCTAGTCGAAGCAACCGGCATTCAAGTTTAGCGAATCTGGAGGTTAAGAATCTTATCCCGTGTTTGCCCGGAGAAGCAGATAAATCATGAAAGAAATACGGGATTACGCCATAGCGTAAATACGGGATTACGCCATGGCGTAATCCCATATTTCTTTCATGATTTTACTGTTTTGTTCAGTAACAGATACCGCGGGCAAAGGATTGAAAATTCCTTTTCTAATTTTTTTTTAAATCTTGAAGATTTCATCATTCATGAATGCGTAGCCAGCTCTATGACAAATAGGGCCAATATGTAGGAAAAACACAATGGACTTCAAAAAGCAAAATTTGTCGACTTAAGACCCTTACGCATTTTATGTACTTTGAGCGGCTCATACTTTTAAATCTGGTCGTAAATGACTACAAAAAAATTTCGCTACAGATTGTGAACATTTTCAGCTTTGTTCAAGAAATATATGCTTACTTTTCTGAATTACCTTATCGTTTGCAAATTTTCAAGAAAGAGCTTCCAGCATTGACTGTAAAACAGGGTGGGAAAATATTATAGGATCGATGCAATACGGGTAACGAGCACTGGGGTACAATTTCGATGTATTCCATGATATTAGATATTTTGGTTAGAATAGTTAAAGAGATGCCCGTCATGTTTAATATTACATGTATATATATATATATATATCATCATCATCCTCAACCATTATCAATTTTCTGCTGGATGAAGGTTTCTTTCACAACAGTCTGTCTTGGACCAGTCTCCTCCATCTCACTCCTGCATGCTTTCGAATTTCATCCACCCATCTCCTATGTGGTCCTCTTTTTGGTTCCTGTCCCTTGGAATCCAGTCTAAAATTTTGGTTGTCCATCGATGGTCCGTTCTCTTGGCAATATGTCCAGCCCATTACCATTTCAGGGTTTTTACTTTGATCATAATGTCTTCCACTCTTATCATTTACCTTACCCACGGGTTCCTCATCTTATATTGCTTAGTTATATATACTGCGCGCGCGCGTGTGTGTGTGTGTCAATCGAGAAGCTGTCATATGTTTATCATCGTACATGACGAAACTTTTTTTACCGGTAATCCAGACTTTTGTGTAAATTGACAGAGAGAAAGAGGAAGTTGACTTCTTGAATTATTTGTAACATCACCTGATCTAAAGTTTTACAGATTTTTTTTTTCTTCAGTTTTATATGAGACAGTAGTGTTTTATGGAAAATCTCAATGTACCAGAAATGGAAAATATTTTCTTTGGTCCATTGGTTGTAACATTGAAGTCGAGTTAGGTGGCAGGAAAACTACTTTTACATTTTCCAGATGATCCATGTTCTTTGGATGGGCTGTACAATTATCCAAAAATAACAAAACTTTTCTATTTTCTTTGGCCATTTTCTTCTGAAACTCCATTAAAAAGTCTTCAAAAATCTGAACTGTCATCCATGCGTTTTTGCTATTTTTGTAATTGCATGGAAAAGTTTTCACATTTTTGAAGCACCTTTGATTCTTCAATTTTCTAATGACCAATAAAGGCAACTTTTCTGTTCCATCCATATTAGCTCCTACCAGAAATGTCAATCTTTCTTTATTTACTTTGACTCTGTGGCTGCTATCTCCTGTGAAACAGTAGGTCTTGTCATTAATAAGGTTGAAAAGCAAAGTACACTCGTCAGTGTTGAAAACATCTTTTGCTTCGTATGCTGATAACAGTTCTGGTAAAACATTAGATTTCCCATCATCCACTTCTTCGACGTTAACACTTTTTGATTCTCCACAAACAGTTTCATAAGTCAGTCCTGCTCTTTTCCTAAAACAGTCAATTCATCCATTGGAAGGATTAAATTCAACATTTAATTTCTTGGAAATGTCTTCTGCTTTCTCATGAGGAATTGTCTCGTTGATCGGAATGTTAGCGTTTCATGCTTGTTTAAACCGCACAAGAAGTTTTTCTTTGACATCCTCATATTTACCCTTCTTAATCTCTTTGGTTTTTAATGAATGGGAAGCATTTGCAAGCAGTGTTTCATTTGCCACTATACCATTGAGGGTTGTAACAGGTAAATTTAGTTCTTTTGCTATCTGCACCCTACTTAAATGCCGGTTTTCATCAACTTTCGTAATAATGTTTCGTTTCTCAACCACAGATAAAGCTTTTCTTTTGATGCCTTTAGACGCCATATTTCTAGCTACGCATTCAACAATAAAACTGAACGCTTAACTCCACATATGAGAGATGCAACATCTGAGCCTAACTCTGACAGAATTACTAGCTTTCAGCAGGTGTTTCCTTTCCCAGCCTTTCCCCAGCCCCAAAGATAAGGTGATTGTGATACACAAAGGGCAGACACAGAAATGGGGGAGTAAACATGACCCCCTATGTTGACCGTAGGAAGCCGGCAGGGGCTTCGCTTGCCACATGTACAGGGAGAACAAAAAAACGTTTCCTCCTAACTTCTTTGACATGTACTTATCTGCTGGATGAGTACCAAAATCATATGTTTTTACTTAGAAACTAGTGACACTTGCAACTTAAGTGGGGAAAACTTGAAACATCGTTACTTTTTAAGTGGGAAAAATTAACATTAGTACTGTGGGAAAAAAATCGGGACTCTAAAAGTAAAACTTCTTAAACGGGAAAACTTCTTAAGTGGGATCCACTGTAAATATGTGTAATACAGGTAGATACATAACCTTTTCTATGTTGTACTAGGTGTGAGTCAAAATTATATATGTATTTTTTTGCTTAGGTATCTTCTTTATAGAATGTGAATTCTGAATTTTCAAAACTGCTGCGTTGCACGTTTTGATCTTCAGGTTATTTTGCAACCTTCGTTTTAAATTCTAAAGTTTTTCCTTAGTCTTCAGTTTTGCTCTTAAGTAACTAATTTCAATTTATTATTTAGCAGCTCATGCGCAAATTCTAGTTGAAATGTTTTATTATTGTTTTATTATTATTGTTTTATTATTATTTGTTTTATTATTATTGTTTTATTATTATTGTTTTATTATTATTGTTTTATTATTATGTTTTATTATTATTGTTTTATTATTATTTTTTTATTACTATTTTTTTATTTGAGGTTTTTTTCATTTTCTAATTTTTATTTTTGTATGTTTTGGATGCGGCTTTTTGGAGTGTAGTTTATACTCGAGTTTGGTCTTTTCTTGGACTGCTTATTTCTAAAAGTTTTTCCTAGTTGGTTTGCTCAGAATTTGTATGTTTTGGCCCAAGTGGAGTTCTAAGGACGATGAAAGGATTGGAGGTCAGCTCAGATATTTTAAGTCCTCCCGCTCGGTTAGGCTAGCACCCTTTCCCATAGTGTATGAACTCGCTGGCAAAGGTAATCTAAAGTTATGAAATGACAAACGTTGTTTGACATGTAAATCTGCAGATCCTAACCTGTATTCTTCTGTTGAGGATAATTGCTCCAACAAGTTTTGCAAAGCCTACAATACCATCTATAAGCTCACCTGTACTGTCTGCAACCTTAGCTATATTGGCCAAAGTAAAAATCCTCTTCATCTTAGGATTAATGGTCACAGGTCTCTAGTTAACAAGTTCTCTAATTCAGGAGTGAACCCCTCCACAAACGCCAACCAGTACTCTACCTTTGAATTAGAGCATTTCCATACTCATGGTTTTGACAAAGTGAAAATAGAGGTACTACATATTATCCCTGACCTCTATGCTCGGCTAGAAACTGAATCCCTTGAAATTTTGCAGCATCAGTCTCTTTATCCCTATGGCCTTAATTCCACTCTATCTGACAATAAGCATAATCAGCATAAATTTTCAATTCGTGAACTCTTCTTTCTTGTTAATAATAAGAGCTGCTCTAGAGGTAATAGAGGACAGAGGTTATTTCGCACATCAAGCAAAGTTGATTTTGCTAACTTGCTAAAAACTCTGGAAAGCTTTAAAACTGGCACTAATTTTGTTAAAAATACTTACAAAATTCTCAAGTCCTTCAAGCACTCTGTCCTTAAATGTTTTTCAAATTCTGGAATGAAACTGCTGACCATGTTGATAAGCATGTTTTTGCTTTGGTTCTGGACATTCTTAAACATATTCTTAAAGATAAAATTTCTCTTAAAGAATTTTCCAGTAATTTTGTTACCATCAGGTTCCTAAATAAAGCCTACGATAATCTCAATGTAAGGAAGCTGTTCTACAATAATGCAATTTTTTTTCCCATCCACAGGCACCAGTCTATTGTAAGTTTTAAATATGTTAAGACCTTAGGGTCAATAGTTAAAAACTACAAACTTAACTCTTCGAGCTACATTCCTGTAATTACTACTTGTTCTTGTGATGAACATAAAGAAACAGTTCACTATGATAAGAATTACAACCATATTATCACCGGAAACTTGAGTTTTGTTGAAAATGAAAAGCTTAGGAATTTATTAGAGTATGGCTCTAAATTCAGACCTTCCTTCACAATTTCCAAAGAAAGGATTCTTGAGAGCTTCACTCAAGATGTAAATAAGTACATCGTAAAAACCAGTTTAACGTACAATCAGCCTATTGAGGCCTTTGCAGAATGGAAATATAATATAATCAATAGCTTCACCGGTGAGTTGGCAGGTCTGGACTTTTGTTTCGACAGAAATCTCTTTTTCTCTGGAGAAGCTAAAAGGTCACTCTCCAAACTACAAGACCAATTTATTTTTACCACTACGGATAAAGCTAGCAATAATTTTGCAATTATCTGTAAGAAGTTCTATTTTGAATTGTTAACTATGGAACTCAATAATAGAGTAACATACGAGCCCGTAAGTTATTCTACCAAGCAGTTAGAAAATCGGTTTAAGGCATTCTTCAAGAAACTTAAAATTCCGCAAACTAGAAGATATGGGCCTGAATCTCCATTTCTTTTTGCAACGGTTAAGTTTCATAAGGATCCTGTGAAGTTCAGGTTCATAGCTAGTGGAGTAAGGAGTCATAAAAAGAAAATAGATCTTGCTTTTGAAGATGTCTTAAAGAAGGTTTTGAAACACATTAGAAACTGTTCTAACTTGATGTACAGAGATTTTTGGATAATTAATAATAATGCAGAAGTAATTTCTACTATACTCAAAGTTTGTCCCCTAGATATTAATAGTTATGATTTTGAAAACCTATATACTAATCTGCCTCTATCAGATATAATCACTACCTTTAAAGAGCTGTATGCAGAATTTAAACTTAACCAATTTGTTAATGTAGGAACTTGGAACTCTTATCTCAATTGCTGCATAGAAAATAACCATATCTTATATAATAATACTCTCTATAAGCAAGTGAACGGTATTCCCATGGGAACATCAACGTCCACGAATATCGCTAATCTATTCCTGTTCTTTAAGGAATATAAATTCATTAAAAATCACCCCACCTGCTCAGATAACTACCTTTACACTTTTAGATATATTGATGATCTGCTGTGTATCAATAATTCAGAAGTTATAGAGAGTGATTTTGATAATATCTATCCTAGCTCTCTTAACTTATGTAAAACCAACCACAGTAATCAGGAACTTGAGTTCCTAGACTTAAGCATTAAGCTCAACAGAGGTAACCCATCTATTTGCCTCTTTGATAAAAGAGTTAATTTTCCTTTCAAAGTAATTAAATATCTACACTGGAATAATAACATTTCAACCAAAGTAATTGAGAATGTACTAATTTCTCAGGTCCTAAGAATTTCAAGAATTTGCAGCAACAATTTGGACTTCAATTACCACATTAATATACTATTAGAAAGTTTTCTAGAGAACGAAATTCCTTCTTCTTTCATCAAAAGAACTTTAAGAAAAATTATTCTGAATAATAGAGTAAGGTTGGCAGATCTGCTTTAATTTTCTACACAGTTAATAATATGATTCTGACCAATCAAAGCCGTAAGGAAGTTGGCTAGAGGATGCCTATTAACTACCTAAAGGAACCTTAGTGCTATGGATATGACGGTCCTATTAAAACAAAAAATTAAATAATATAAACAAAATCACAAAAAAAGCTTAAAAATCTGTTTATAAAAGAAAATAAAAACAAATAAAAAAGAAAACTAGTTATTCATCACTAGGATAGCTATACTAAAAATAGTAAAACCAACATTAAAATTAATAAGATTCTGATTAATCTATAGAAGCTCACTAAGGTGATTTAATACATGCAAAGATTATTAAATACACTGCTCGTGTATTTTATAATATTTCTCATGTATTCTGGAGAGTTAATTCTGCTCTTTCTGATCATACAGATCCACAGTCTTAAGTTTATATATATTTTTTCTCTGGTTAAAATATCCGCGCGTTGGTTTCTTGCTGTATGAGGAGGCCATCAGCCCCACCCTCACTGCCCCCCAGCAACTAGGGAGTGGCGGAAGAGGTCAGCCATGTTCTTCTCTTGTGAGGAGAAAAGTTTTTGTCACACAAGAGGTAAGCTCTCTTCCTTGTTTTTGGGTTCTAGGTTTTATAAGTTCAATGTTTGTACTTCATGTACTTTTTCTCTGTTGTTTTTTAGCTTTTCAGCTTTTAGGCATTGGTTTGTCTGTTAACATTTTTGCGGGTTTTAACTCTTTCTTTTCTTTGTAACTTTGAGCGTCTTTTGGGGTACCTAGGAACAGAAGATGGCTAAGCTTGTTCCTTTTCTATGCGCTGTTTTTTCAAAGTAGTTAAGTTCTTAATAACTAATTAATTATGCACTTAAAGCACTGCTGAAATACTTTGTACATATTGCAACTAACTGTTTAAGGTATATAACTTTCACAAAGTTTTCTTTAGTTAATTATTATCTTTGACTTATTCTCGTTTTCGTGCTGTCATAAGTTGTAGAGTAGGGGGTTTTAGACTCAAGTTTTCTTTCAAAAATCTGTTCGTTAAAATTTAATATTTCCTTTTTTAATTGCAATGTAAAAATTTGGATTTCTTTTGCATTGATTTTCAGGTTTAAATTCTCTCTCAAACGAACTTGGCATTTCGTTATGGCTGAAAATCATTTCTAATTATTATGTCACTCTCACAGCTTGAGTTCTCTTTAATCTTCTTCTCTCTGTTTAATAGTAACAGATGAAGAGCATGGGTCGGGCCAGGAAGGTTAATGGATGCAAGCGAAATTGTTAACTAGTGCTAGGTCATGCAACTCTACGGAGGACATGACATATATATATATTTTAAACTATTTTAGGTGGGAATGTTACTTGCATCTATGGCCTTGCAGAAACCCATTTCCAACTAGGTCTTTGTGGAAGTGAGAAAATGCAGAGTTTTTGCTGGTCCTTGATAAAGCCAAGGCTCAGTATTCTCGACACCTTCTACATTCAGTAGTTTTATTTTATTTTTTTATCTTTTCTCTTTTTTGTCTTTTCTCCTTTTACTCACACAGGTAGATACATAACCTTTTCTATGTTGTACTAGGTGTGAGTCAAAATTATATGTATTTTTTTGCTTAGGTATCTTCTTTATAGAATATATATATATATATATATATACTATAAAGATACCTAAGCAAAAAAATACATATATAATTTTGACTCACACCTAGTACAACATAGAAAAGGTTATGTATCTACCTGTGTGAGTAAAAGGAGAAAAGAAAAAAATAAAATAAAACAACTGAATGTAGAAGGTGTCGAGAATACTGAGCCTTGGCTTTATCAAGGACCAGCAAAAACTCTGCATTTTCTCACTTCCACAAAGACCTAGTTGGAAATGGGTTTCTGCAAGGCCATAGATGCAAGTAATATTCCCACCTAAAATAGTTTCAAAAATATATATATAAGTCATGTCCTCCGTAGAGTAGCATGACCTAGCACTAGTTAACAATTTCGCTTGCATCCATTAACCTTCATGGCCCGACCCATGCTCTTCATCTGTTACTATTAAACAGAGAGAAGAAGATTAAAGAGAACTCAAGCTGTGAGAGTGACATAATAAATAGAAATGATTTTCAGCTATAACGAAATTCCAAGTTCGTTTAATATATATATATATATATCCTGCCAGTGCTTATGTATGGAACAGTGACATGGACCTTAACTAAAAAAGACATTTAAAGACTGCAGACAACTCAAAGATGCATGCTTGGTGTAACTAGGAAAGATAAGAAGAGGAACTTATGGATAAAGAAAATGACAGGAGTGAATGACACCATGACCAGAGTGAAATCACTGAAATGGCAATGGGCTGGACATGTTGCCAGAAGAATGGACAACTGAAATTTTAGACTGGATTCCGGGGGCAGGAAAAGACCCCATGGGAGATGGCTGGATGAAATTTGAAAGTATGCTGGAGTGACATGGAGGAGACAGGCTCAAGACAGACAATTGTGGAAGTAACTTGGGGAGATGAAATTCCAAAGTATGCTGGAGTGACATGGAGGAGACAGGCCCAAAACATACAATTGTGGAAAAACTTCGGGGAGACCTTCATCCAGCAGCGGATTGATAATGGTTGATGATGATATATATAACAGGTTTAAATTGTGTAGGATTTCTATAACCCTGTGTCATGCCGCGTGTACCTAGTTCTATAAAATAGCTTTCAGGAATTTCGGTCTCCACTTGCAAATCACTCCTGCAGGACGTTTATTTTGCTTACTTCTGCTTATTATGAATGGTGGGGACAGGGGTAACAAAAAATGGCTGCCGTTACAGGACAAGGACCAAGAAACTGCATTTGTTGTTTCTTCCACTCTTTACAAATCATGAGAGATTAAAAAAAATAGCTGTTATCCAATAAAATTGCGTGAATCTATCACTAGTTTGCAGTCTAAAAGAAAACTATACAGCAAGGTAAAAGAAATAAAAATTCATTTTTTAACTCATCGCAAATTTAAAAAAAAATTGGCCAGTAAATTCAGTAGTTCAGTGATCCGACAGAAGTTTTACTGGCCAATGGCCAGCCGACCACTGGGTAATTCGAACACTGTGTGGCAACAACCCAGTCATTTTCTTCCAAACTCTGGATGAAGAACTAAAGACAGAGTTCAAAAGCTTCCATGTGACTTGTAATTTTTGCATAACTTCAGCATTTCTTTATTTTTCTTTACATCTTTTATTTCAGCTACATTTTGCTGCCTAGCTCACTGTAAGAAAATTTTCAAGGAGTATTAAAAGACTGATGGGGAGGGATAAGAACCAAAATGGGGTCTTCTTTGAATCATTGTGCACTCAGTCCTCTACTACAAGACACAGCATGCGCGTCACAAATGTAACAGACAGTTTAAATGCAAAATAAACGCTAAGGTGACGACTACCAACTATGAAATTTCAGGAGAGTAAAAAGTAGAACCTCTGTTTTCTTGTTTGTAGGTGATATTGAAAGGGCATTCAGCTAGTTTGCTGAAGGTTTGAGGTAAGGTCTTTGCTTCAAAATAGAAATGCAAGCCCATGTCAATGCATTGTAACACAAATATAAAAGTAGAATACTATGCTATTGCTAATAACAAATGAATGTGCATGATTAAGTATGCATGGTAGTCACTTTTTTAACTCAATAACTGCTCAGAAGGCTTTCAACTCATCTTTGGTCTTAATTACCTGTAAACATCTAAAGCAATGATTACCAAATAAGACAGACATAAAGATTATAAACTTGGCATTCCAGGAGGGTAAGATCTATGTTTCTACTTCTAGTGGTATGTTTTTTTGAGAAGTTGACATTGGTAGCAGATATCGTAACATCTCAAAACATCTGGCCAAGCATACAAAGGATGTTACCCAGGGAACACTAAATTGTTCCTTGGCATTACTGACTTAGTAATACCTCCGCAGTAAATGTCACCATGTTTTTTGTAAAAGTATTGACATTTGTACCTCTGTTAATTGCAACACAGAAAGTCTTGATTTCATCCCCATTATTTGGAAAACTTCTTTTAGATTGCATCAACTGTAACAATAAGTGAAAATATGTAGCAGGCAACCAGCCTCACTCATTTACAGGTGATCAAAACCAAAGGTAGGTTGAAAGTCTTCTGTGCAATTCTTGTTTTTAAAACACAACTAGCATCTGAATTTTTACATGTTTTGCACAGTAACAATGTGTAAAATAGAAAACTTCAAAAATCTATTTAAAGAAAATATTGCCCATTCTGTTTTCACTATTCCAACATTAGAAAATTAAATAATTTTCAGATTTTTTAAAACTGGGTTTTTTTTGAGAAGTTGTCATTTCTTGTAAATGCAAAAACTACAATTTTGCATTTTTTAATTATCAACCAGCCAAAGAAATGTCGCAGGAGAAATGAAAACATTGTACCAGAACATATCTAAGTATCTACTATGTTATAACTTTTGCCTTAACATTCCCCTCCCCCTTTTTTTCTTTTCATACTCTAGAAAAAAATTGTAAGTGCCACAGTTTCATACAAATTCATTTTTCTAGTTTGTTACTGTACTTATACCATAATTAGATGTACTGTTAAAGCACTTTCAAAAAAATTTTGAAGGTTCTATCATTTTTATGCTTTGAAAATCATAAAGCCGCCCCGGTGGCGCAGTGGTCTAAGCGATGGCTACTGATCATTCGTCCGAAAGGGGTCCGGGTTCGAATCCCGGTTAGGCATGGATGTTGTGTTTGTCTTACGGCACTGGTTCTCTCCCTTCCCTGGAACCAGTGGCCCTAAATTAGGGACGGGCGTCTGCTTATAGCCCATTGAGTTGCTTACGGTGGTCGTTAAACCTTCAATAAAAAAAAATAAATCGTAAAGATTTCTAAAGTGAAACATTTGTGAATTTCTTCAAATGGCAATAATGTAGTGCCCACATTATGTATTTGGTAATTCACCAAATGTTTCCACATATAAACTTGACAAAATTTCTAGCAATTCCTTTCATCTTTGTCACAGGAGACATAATGGAAGGAGAAAAAGGAAATTTATTACATGGAGCTTATTGATATCTTGTACTTCATAGACATCCCATGACATTAGAGAAGTGATATATGAGTCACTGAATGCTAAGGGACACATGACTGAAGACCACTACTGCTTGCTGAATGACTTTTTTTTTTTTTTTCTTGAAAGAGGAATTCAATATGCATCTCCCACAAAATTGGTGGTGCCATTCAGTGATTAAAGAACTGCTATCTCTTCGTTTCTTGCTTTCTGCTTTTGTCAAATATTTTCACTCTATCTCGAAGCACTTTATTACAATACTTTCACTGTATCTGTCTCTACTTGTTTACAACTTTAAATTAATTTTTAGCTCTTTTTTTTTTTCTCAGAAAAATGATTGTGCATATATTTTCCAAGTCAAGAGTTGAAATGTTTCTGCTCTAAAACTTATGGTTATTACTGAAAAATGGCGTATGAGAAAGAGATCTCGGCTGAGTGAGTCAGAGTGTAAGATTGGTGTATGGCATAGCAGAGATATAAATGAAAAGATGAGTTGATTGTTAAAGAAATTAATAAGTATAAATTGGATATGCTGTGTGTAAGTGAAACTAAAAAGAAATCGGGATAGAAGAAATTAATGGAATGGTGAGTGTGTGGTCTGGACTGGTGGATAATGTGAGAGGACAGGCTAGTGTAGGTGTGATTTTAAGTGAAAAGATGAACAACTTGATTCATTACAGCTGCATAAGTGAGATAATTCTTTGGATACATTTGAAAGTAAAACTTCAGAAAATAGTAATTGTTGTAGTGTATGCTCCTTGTGGTTCAGAACCTGCTGATAAGAAGGGAGATTTTTAGAATGAGCTAAAGGCTGTTTTGAACCAGTTTGGGGCTAAAGAGAAAGTTATAATAGCAGGAGATTTCAATGTAAGAGTAGGTGTTCAGAATGGGATTTCTGATAATGTTCTGTGTAAGTTTAATGACCCTGGTTCACATGAATGATAATGGTGAAAGATTAGTTGAACTGTGTATTGAAAATGGATTGTGGATATCTAATAAGTTTTTCAACCACAAGTATTTCGACACATACACTTGGGAAAATCATACTCTATGACAAAAGAGTATAATAGTTTTGTTGTTTACGATCAACGTCTGAAACAGTTAGTTGTTGACACTCGTGTGATGAGAAGTGTGGATATTCGCTGGAGGAAAATGCCTGTGATGAAAAGAATAAAGGTTAAAAGGCTCCATAAACATTAGCGTTACTCTAATGTACTCAGAGAACGACTGAATGAGTTGAAGTCTTGTGAGTAGGATGTAGAAAAGAAGTGGACATGTTTTAAGAACTGTGTTGTCACTGCTGCTGAAGAGGTTTGTGGTACCGCAGTGGCGGGTAACAGAGGTGCTGCGTGGGGGAAACGGTGAGATTAAAGATGCAGTTAAAGGAAAGAAGGAAGCCTATTTGGGAATTTTGCAAAGTAGAGTTTCTGAGGATGATATCGCTGTAAGAAGTGTGAGGCAGCCAAGCTGGTTCGCCAGAGTAAGGCAAAAGATAGGAAGGAAAAGGTGGAAATGAATTGGCTTTTTGGAAAGATAGAAAATACTTTTGGAAGTACATAAAGATATCGCAAAAATAGGGGAAACAAAATTTTAAGTTGTGTGAAGAATACGATCAGAGAAACGATATGGGAGCCCAATGAGTAAAGTGAAAGATATGGTGATTACTTCTGTGAGTTAGAGCATGAAAGCAAAGGTGATCCTGAGGCAAAAGCAGATGATGTCATAGTAAGAGAAGTACAAGAGGGATCTCCAGAGGCGTGTAAAGCTCTAATCTCTTCAGAATGGCAAGGCTCCGGGAGTGGATGGTATAACTGCTGAGGTGCTAAAATGGTGGTAACTCTGTAATTGACTGGTTAACTGAAATTTGCCAGTTGTGCTGGGAGTTAGGAATGGTTCCTCAGGATTGGAGGGATGCTGTCATTGTTCCCTTGTATAAAAGAAAGGGTGATCAGACTGAATGCAAGAACTTTCATGGTATCAGTTTGCTGAGTGTGCCAGGGAAAGTATTTGGAAAGGTCGTTATTGATAAGGTACGAGGTCTTACATCACAGATAGTGGAATGTGCAGAGTGGCTTTATGCCAGGTAAGAGCTGCACTAACCAATTTTTTGCATTACGTTTGACAATCGAAAAGCATCTGTCTGGTAAGAAAGTGTTTGCTGCCTTTATAGATTTAGAAAGCTTATGATTGGGCAAATAGAACTCTTTTGTGGAAGGTACTGAATAAATATGGTATCACTTCCAACAGATGGCGTTACGTTCTCGCAAATACCGACGCCGACTGCAAAACAACTAAAAATGTCGCCGCAGGAGAAAGCAATGTGTGTGCGTTGGTTTTTTGAGACAGCTTGTGATTACGGTACAAAGAAATTACCGTCAGACATATAGGAAAAATCCACTGAGGGATTTCAGTATCAGAGCATGGCAGAAGAAATTCTTAGATACTGGTAGCGTCCTGGCCCGGCAAAGTGGCAGACGCCCTGTCAGTAAAGAAACTGCAAAGCACACAGGAGGTTTTCGCTTGCAGTTCTAGTAAGTCCACGAGAAGGGCTTCTTTACAACTGAATGTTCCACGATCCTCATTGATGGGAGTACTTCACAAATGCCTGAAACTAACCGCATACAAAGTACAACTCCTTCACCAGATTCAACCGAACGATGGACCTCCGCGCTTAGCATTCGCTCGAGATGTGTTGGAGCGGCTGGAAGTTGATGAAAGTTTCCTACGCCGTATAATGTTCTCGTATGAGGTAACCTTTTACGTGCATGGAAAAGTCAACACTCGGAACGTTCATATATGGAGTAGTAAAAACCCACAGTCAGGGAGCACGTCGCACACAGTCCAAAGGTGAATGTTTGGTGTGGGCTCATGCATAATCGTGTAATTGGGCCATTCTCCGAGCCCACAGTGCAAATGAATAATTACCTGAACATGCTTTAGAACTTTGCGGTTCCTCAACTACAGGATTTTCAACCAAACGTCATACTGCAACAAGGTGGCGCTCCCCCACATTGGGGACTTGACGTTCGTGAATACCTGAACCGTGAGTTTCTCGACAGATGGATTGGCAGAGATAGTCCCATTCCTTGGCCATCCCGGTCCCCGGATGCATTTCACAAGTGAATGTACGAAATTGCGATTAGAGTTATTTCCGCCACGCGATTGGTTCAGAGCTACTTTGGAGATTGTGGGTGGGCGGGGCCTATGAGGAGAGTCATGTGACAGGAACACTGTCTTTTTATCTGGGGAAGTTCTGCTTGCTAAGAAATTCATTGTGAGGTTACTTAACATATGTGACAAATAATTCATACTGAATTATATCGTGGGAAGTTCTGCATCCTAAGTAGTTCACTGTGAGGTTACTTAACATATGTGACAAATGATCATATTGAATAATACGATAAGGAATATCTGCAGTTTCTCAGATGAATACAAATCGAAATCTGTATTAAAATTGAGGATGATTTTAATAACTAACTAGCTGAATACCATACTCCGTATCGGCCAATAGCTGGCAACACGTCAACTACCCATCACGATTCTTGCTGTTGTGAAAGTGCTTATATAAGGATACTAAAAAGTATACTTTTAAAGGTCCTTTCTATAAAGGACCTTTAACAATGAACAGTATGTCTCCACAACGAAATATTCTGACGATCAAGGTTTTCTCCTCGTGAATGTGAGGAGGTCTAGCTAGAAAATAAAATCAAATAGAGTGATTTTGTGTTAGCAAAGAATTACCTAATGGCACGAAGTACGATCAGTGATATATTTTATTAGGCATCTTTTCGGGGGGTCTTAGCCCCCGAAAATCCATGGACCCCACCCCCGTAGGTTTTTGAGTGATCACCCTTTATATTTGTCTAAATTTTTGTTTATAGATGAAAATTAGGAGAAATTAATTTTAAAGATTTAAGTAAACGTGGGAACATATTATAATAAAAAAAACTCATTCACATGGACTTCATATCTCAGTAGCATTAAGATTATTTTAAGTATTAAATTAATTGCTTTGTTTTATACACTAAAACTAAAATTTAATTCCCATCGGCATGTACATTTACGTTTTCTAAACCCGGCGAGTCAAAGCATCAGCCAATAATGTATACAATACCTCGAGAAAAAAACGGAATTTCCGTTGTTAATTAGAGCCATAAATGACTTCACACAAAGTGTTAACACTTTAAATAACTTTTTTTTTTTAATGTAGCTCTGAAATCAAAGTAGTTATGAAAATATATATACTCTATAGAAAAATTTGTTGCTCTAGATGAGAATGCTTTTGTAAATTTGTTTATAAATGGAACAATTGTCCATGTTAAAAATATATTATGAAGTCCTACCGAAATTGCTCAATACTTTCTCCGGATAAAAATCAGGAGGGTAGAAGAAGACCAGTTCATTTTGATCACATATGCAAGAGGGGCAAACAAGAAAACCAAGCATTGTTTCACAATTCGGTAAATTTTTTAGAGCCTTTGAATTTGATAGTTAAGTTTACTGTGGATTTGTAATCACCAACGGCATGCTGCTTGCACTTCAATACATCATCATATTTTGGAAGCTGGCATTCAGCTTTATTTCAGTCTTCTGGATGCCGACTTCCCATGTATATGGTTAAGTAAGCCTCAATGTAGCTAACGTGATGTTAGGGCTTCCAATACAACAAAATATTTGCGCTACCTAATTTTTAACGATAGCAAATTATTAAAAATGATTCCCATATTTTTTTTTTCCTGGCGGTATGTGGTTTACGCTCTGTGACAAAAAGAAAATCCAGGAATTTCAAACGATTAATTAGTTGGTGTTTTTTTTACTACAAAGTGCTAACCTAAATAATCTAAAGGGGCTGAAACCAAGTGGCAGCGGAATGGTTTGCATAATACGTTTTTAGGTAACACTGTAATGATTCCTTAATAATCAGAAAAGCGCTTGTTGTAAGACTAAAATATTTTTGCCATTCCTAATGTTTAGGGGGCGG
This sequence comes from Macrothele yani, assembly GCA_039090855.1. NCBI lineage: Eukaryota > Metazoa > Arthropoda > Arachnida > Araneae > Macrothelidae > Macrothele > Macrothele yani. The sequence goes on from CM077028.1 coordinate 16,718,470, forward strand.
AGGAGGAAGAATTTTCTCCAGCACAGCACCGTTATCTTACTAGTATCCTTAATATTTTACACCACCGCAGCATGGTGAAATCCGTGGTGCATTACTGAATTAAAATAAAGGTATAACTTTTTTACATTTTTAATCACTTGCATGTGTAGATTTCAGAAAATTTGTTATATGTATTAATGTATATATAAATAATATAATATGTATTAATGTATAAATAAATAACAAGTTTGAGTCCCCCTCAAAATTTGCGATTGACCCCCTGAAAAAAAAACTCTGAATGTAACGCTGAGTACGACCTCAAGACAGTGTTCTGTTGAAATAAGACACTTCCGTCGGAATAAATACTCCAGAGTGTTGTTTGCCATACATTGTGTCTGATAAAATAGTAAGTGATCTGTCATATATATATATTTCTAATATTTTGGAAATTCCTCATATTTTTGTCCCTCCAAACTTAATCAAAAATGCCTTCAATTCCACATTTCACCCGCCTTTTCCCCGAAAAAAAAAAAAAAAAACGTTAAACAGCTTATGGTTCTCCATACAAAACACTTCTACAGCAGTGCGCACTCACGTGCTGACATCTATCGGCCCTGTGATAATTATATAGGTTGAAGCATGGCTTTCTGCGATAAATCAAAGATAAGTCACAAGTCTATGAAGTCATGTTGATATAAAAACTCAAAAGTTCCCCTACCAATAAAGTACATTCTCTATTTACCTCCTGTCGCATTCCGAATGTACGGGTAAAACAACTGGGATTAATCATTGTCGCAATGAAAACACCCGAACATTAAAATGGCATATGGCGTGTGCAGCAAATCTTACATGTTCACTCACATGACTCTACTCGTAGGCCCCGCCTACTCGCAATCTCCAGAGTGGCTCTGAACCAATCGCGTGGCGGAAATGGCCTTAATAGCAATTTCGTACATTCACTTGTGAAATACGGGTGCCGGACGCATGTCCTGAATGGTCTTTCCGTCCGTTCTGCCCGCTCGTTCCGCTGTTATGCTAATTTCTCCTCTTCGTCCTTAATTTTTGCACACCAGTGTATTTTATTGTTGTTTTGTACTTATTTCGCGTCAAAATCATCCTTCAGATTTATCATTCGTTTTCCCATGAAACTGTACAATTATGATGCAGTTCCTAACATTTTTTGCTAATCTTTGGCTTTACCATAATGTGTCAGAATTGTCCTCAATCATGTCCTCATTTTGAAAGGAAATTGTCCTCAATTTTATATTGAAATTAGACAACATATGAGTTTGTTCTCAATTTCGTTCTCAAAAATCTGGTCACCTTATGCTAGCTAGAAGGGACCCTTCTAAAAAGAAGAAGAAAAAGATCGACTTCGGCATCGTTTGATGAAGATGAACTGGATGCTGTCTTTCAAAACCTAAAGCAGCTTTTTAATCGTAGCAAGCGCAGGCGTTTGCCTCCTTCCTATGTTTCTCACAGTATGTATGATTACCCTGTGTGGTCTTGTAATTTTTCTTGTGTCCTCTGGGTGGCAGCCATGGCCGTACCTAATGAGAGGTCGGTTGCCTTCCCAGAATGGTCATTCCAAGGACGCAAATTCCTGCTCTGGTGGATGTGAAAAATAGGAATTTTAACTAATAAAGAAAGTTACACCCTTCAGCATTTTCTTTTTAAAGACTTTAGTTAATCTCATACAGTATTTCATGGAGTTAACCATGGAATGAATTAACCAGGCTACCGAGTAACATACACCATGAAGTGTGAACATCTGATATCCATGAAGTGAGTTTTTCAAAAGAGTGATTGCAGGCATAGAAATTAATATGCTGATATGCCTAACGTTCATGACCTTTCCGAACATGCCGTTTGAATTAAGAGCCAATTAATCACTTATAATCTGCCGCAGAAAGTTCTCTGAGCGTTTAACCTTGAATAAAATTTTACCAAGTACCCCTGAAGCTTCTTCCTATTGTTGCATTCACTATCTGATACTCATTTGTTCTGCACTGGCTTGCTTTTTTTTTCTGCATTTTTTGGAGTGTTGTGTTGTCGGCGTTCACATAACGTTTACGCTTTACTTGGTATTTACAACTTGTGGTTCGCCACCCCGGTGGCGCAGTGGTCTGCGCGATGCCTTCTGATCATTCGTCCGTGATGGGTCCGGGTTCGAATCCCGGTCAGGCATGGATGTTGTGTTTGTCTTACGGTGCTGGCTCTCTCCCTTCCCTGGAACCAGTGACCCTAAATTAGGGACGGGCGACTGCTTATAGCCCATTGAGTTGTTCACGGTGGTCGTTAAACCTCCAATAAAAAAAAAAGGGTCCGGGTTCGAATCCCGGTGAGGCATGGTTGTTGACTTGTTGCAGGGCCGTAACCAGGGGAGGACCAGGCCAGGCTGGGCCTGACCTGCGTTTCCTTTTGCCTGTCCTAGCGATTCACACAATTGTATAGTGCCCGACCGCTTTCACATTTTTTGCCAGACCACTTTATGTCCTTCGCCCGATCTCAATCATCAGCCGCCCCTCCGAATTCGCTTGTTTGGCTACGGGGCTGGGATGTTGTGTTTGTCTTACGAAAGTGGCTCTCTCCCTTCCCTGGAGCCCATGGCCCTAAATTAGGGACGGGTGACTGCTTATAGCCCACTAAGTTGCTCACTGTGGTAGTTAAACCTCCAATTAAAAAAAAAAAAATCTTGTGGTTCTTGGATATATACCTAGTTTTTACATTTTTAATAAAATTATGTTAAAAAACAAATGCGGGTTTTGAACGGTCATAATACTTTCTTATAAAGACGGCGTGTGAGAAGGTAAAAACCACGTATTATTTGAGAGGAAGTCGAAGGGGCGAAATTTCAAATCTCGCTCTCCAGATAAGCAAAGCTTGCTGCAGAACTCCCTGTGGCCGCCCCGGTGGCGCAGTGGTCTAAGCGATGGCCTCTGATCATTCGTCCGAAGGGGTCCGGGGTTTGAATCCCGGTGAGGCATGGATGTTGTGTTTGTCTTTTGGCACTGGCTCTCTCCCTTCCCTGGAAACCAGTGGCCCTAAATTAGGGACGGGCGACTGCTTATAGCCCATTGAGTTGCTCACGGTGGTCGTTAAACCTCCAACCAAAAAAAAAAAAAAAACAATCAAAAAAAAAAAAGAACTCCCTGTGCTATCTTGTAATTCTCCTTGTGTCCTCTGGGTGGCGTTCAATGGGAGGAAGGGGGGCATGACACGTTGGCATTTCGTTTTTTTACTTCCTTTCAAAATTGGTTAGGTCAAATTTGTTAGGAGTGTAGGTTTCTAGTACCTTTAGTTCATTTGTTTGCGTTTTTTTGCTTTTCCACTTTTATTATTTTGAGACATCTGACTTACAGTCTAAATTCTCGTCTGCGGTGCAGAGAGCGATTTCGCCAGCGCCACACTCTTGAGCCCGCTTCATTATTATTATTATTATTTTTTTTTATGGGTACCTTCGATCATAGGAATCATTTTTCGGAATGAGAGGTTCAGTATAATTTATTTTAATTTTCTCTATTTAAAAAGTCCGTTTGCATTTATATTTATTAATGCAGACGATTTCGCTGTCACTCACGGTAAATTATCGATTTTTCAAATTCTGAACTATTCGACAATTGATCTCGTATGAGTTAAATTTCCAGTGCTCTCGAGACGTAGAACTATTTGATAGCTAATCTCACTTTATGTCAGTTAACTACTACATTGTAAAATGTTACACTTTTTAGTCAACAATTTTACGCATAAGTTAACTATCGATAGAACGGTAATCATCGATAGCTCGGGTATTGTAATCTCACTTTATGAATATGTCTATCCATCCCTCTTTTGTTGTTCTGTTACAGAGATTATCTAGTAACTTTTGAGTTACCAAGTTATTACATTGAAATATATTGTGCCATAAAATTTGTTGTGGGATGTCTTCAAAAAGTGTAAGATCACGCATTTCAGATGATTCGTGTGATCCTGTGTTGCAGAAAATACTTATGGCAAGGCGTAATAAAGTAATAAGATCTGTGTTAGTGCTACAGTCTGATGGTAAAAACGAGTTGGTAGTGCTAAAGTCTAATGGTAAAAACGATTTCTTTCCTCGTAAAAAGGTTACTCGTCTGCATTCAGCAACAGCAAAAGGTGATGTATCTTTAGTGAAGTCACTGCTAGCCAAAGGATTCGATGTTAACGAAACTATTGAAGATGTGACACCATTGTACATGGCTCTTGGGAAGAACAACTTGGAACTCGTGAAGGTTTTGATTGCGGCTGGTGCTAATGTCAATCACAAGGACAATTTTGGGCTTTCGCCTATGGGGTTTGTGGCACATCAAGGATATAGTGAGTTGCTCTGTGCATTAATCTCAAGTGGTGCAGATATTAATATTAAATCGTTTGATGATTCTACACCTTTGCATTTTGCGGTACGAAACCTCCATATTGATGTTGTAAAACTACTTATTGAACATTCATGCGAAATTAATGTGAAGAATATCATTCACATGACTCCCTTGCATGATGCATGCATTGCAGGTCACTATGACATAGTGAAGTGCCTAGTTGCAAATGGAGCTGATGTGGAAGGTGTAGCTAAAGCTGAAGCTGTGTTTACTTGTGCCACGGGATCTGGTGAAGGTGTAACAGCTTTGCATATTTCAGTGCTGTATAATTTCATTAACATAGTGAAGCTTCTTCTTGAATTTGGTGCAAACATAAATGCCAAAGGATATCAGTTGAAAACACCTCTACACATTGCTGCTGAGCATGGTTTCTATGACATAGTCTATGTCTTGCTCAAAGCTAGTGCAGATGTAAATGCAGAAGATGCTAGATGCATGACCCCTTTGCACTTTGCTGCAGTCAAAAATCATCATGGGGTAGTCAGATTACTTCTGAGTATGGAAAATATCAATATTGATGCTAGAGCAGTTGATGATGCAACTGCTTTATATTTAGCGTCAAAGTTTGGTTCTGCAGAAGTTATTATTCTGCTGTTAAAGGCAAAGGCAAATATTAATATCAAGTGCTCAAACGAGAGATCTCCCCTGCATGTTGCAATTGTAGCTAAACATTTTAATGTTGGTAACTTATTAATTCATTGTGGTGCGAATGTCAATGCTACAGATGCCAATCAGTTGACTCCCTTGCATTATGCAGTGTTTTATGAATCTTTAGAAATGATGAAATCCTTAATTTCAAAAGGAGCTGATGTAAATGTCAAGTCTTCTAATGGTTGGAATGCTCTGCACATTGCTGCTGATATGCGAAAGCTTCCAATAGTTGATTTTCTCTTAGAAAAGGAAGTAGATATTCATGCTATAGATCACAGGAATTTTACTCCTTTGTGTAATGCTGCACGTAGTGGGTATGTAGAAGTTGCAAAATCATTGCTCCGGAATGGAGCACAGGTTAACACAAGAGCTAACAATCATTGTCCGCCTCTGCATGTTGCATCAGAGAATGGTCATTTGGAGATGGTAAAATTATTCCTGGAAGAAGGAGCTGAGGTAAATGCTCTGAACTGTCTAAACTGGACAGCTTTGCATATTGCTGCAAAAAAGGATTACATTCAGATTGCTGAATCTCTGTTGGAATATGGTGCCATTATTGACACAAAGGGAAGAAGGGGGATGTCTGCTTTGCACCATGCAGTGAAGCATGGCAGTTTGAAGACTCTTGAAATCCTTCTTCTCAATGGAGCTAATGTGAATTTAAAATCTCATAAAGGTTTAACCCCTCTGCATTTGGGAATTAAATCTGGTAACGTAGATATTGTTAAGTGTCTGATTGCTTGTGGAGCATATTTTGATGCTGGATACGACGAAACTGTTCCTTTGACATTTACAAAAGGTGGTAATGATACTAAATTAAATGCAAAAGTTGGTAAATTTCTAAAGTTAACTGAAAAGTTATTTAGCTCAGTGCAAAGTAATTTGAACATAGAAGTTCAAAACTGTCTTAGAAAAGGAGCACTAGTTAATACCAAAAGTGTACGTTTTGAAGCACCTTTAATTTATGCCTCCTGCAAGGGATATATTAATGTTGTCAACAGCCTGATCAGTAGTGGTGGAGATGTAAACATCACTAACCGAGATAACTGTTCTCCACTCCATTGTGCAGCGTGTTTCAATCGTCTGGAACTGGTGTATACTTTACTAAAACATGGTGCCATGTTTAATGTTCCTAGTGCTAAGGAAAATAAAACGCCATTGGATTTTGCAGATGCTGCTGGAAACCATGATATAGTTCACTTACTGAACAAAGTTAATATATTTTTTAAAATGGCAAGCAGTGGTGACAGTCAAATAATTGGAAAACTCAGAACAATGAGAGATGAAAATGAAGATGAATTTTTGGCAATAACAAATGCTCAAAATAGGAAAGGACAGACATTAATACATGTTAGTCTCTTAAATAATCATAGAATTATTGGAAGATCTATATGCTTGTTTTTAAGCACAGCAAAAATTTCAAAGAAATAGAATGTTGTGAATGTTATAAGAGATTTTGAGAGTTGCCTTCTAAAGAATGTTAACTTTTTTTTGTATGGACAGCTTCACTTTATAATTATCCCCAATATTGTCTTACAGCTCTTTTTTTTTTTTTTGTTCCCAAAAGAAATTATTTCTTGTTGCATTACATTTAATCAAAATTTATATCCAGAAATATTAGTATAAATAAAGGGTTCTCAACCTATTTTTGTGCCATGAAATCATGTATGGATTTTTGATACATGGATGATTCACAATAGAATAAAACAATGCAATCTAATTTGGAGTTTCATATTTATTCTGATATTAAGATTTTGTATAACAAAAATTCCACTCCTGTGCAAAAGTGGAGAATCTTTGAGTATTCTGTTCTTAATTTATTTAGGTTTAATCAGAAATTGTGCCAATTTTTGTGTTGTTGTTTTTTAATGTAAAGAGAGCTGAAACTTCAGTATATTAATGGACCATTTGTGAGCAATTTGTTCACAGAGAATGATTTCACTGTGAATAATCAATCCACCATTACTGCAACACACAGTAAAGTCACAGCATGTTTAACTTTATTGCACCCGAGTGAGTTCGAAAACTAATTTTCAGTAAGAAAAGTTATGTCAGAAATTAATAAGTGTCAACTGTTATGTAAGTGAATAGTTAGCTAAGAATATTGTGAAACCAAGGTTCTTAGATATCTCTTTAGGTTGAGCCATTACGAATACGAGCTGCTATTGGCTGGCGAGAGCCATCACTCTTGCGTGTTACACGTTATCAAGGAATGTAAACAACAAATGCAATGACAAACGTTTTCAAATACTTGTAATTTCAAAGATTAACATATTTATCAGCTATCTCTTATTCCTTGTTTCGTGATTTTTTTAAAAACAAAATAAATCAACTTTTGAATAAAGAAATGTAAGGTCATTGCTATAAACAAACATATTTCTGCACTTCGTAGTTTGGAGGAAGTTATATTTACAAAACTTCGTCAGTGCGAATGCAAATTTTTAAAAATTCAAACTATTTAAAGACTAGCCTTCGATCATCAGCTCATCGAGTAGGTTCGTTAACTGGCTGACCAAACAAGAATAGATAATATGTTATTTAGTATTCAACTTTTCGGTTTTACAAAACATCTAATTACTCTTTACAGAATTCCACTTATTAGCATTCTAATTCAAACAAAACTTTGTTTGAAATGTATCAAAACGCTTGATGCACTGACAATCAAAATGCTAGCTTATTGAATGTGAAAGGTTTCGAGTGTTTGTTTTCTCACTACATATCAATGTAATCTATTTGCTGCAGGACTAACATTTACAATGCTAGGAATGAATGATGACAATTCATGAGAAGTTGTAATATGCTTACTGCCAATTGGATCTGGAAGGTTGACTGTAGGTATGGCATCTGCTTTGCTTTCAGTTTCTTTTTGCCAGGTAATCCAAGTAATTCTAATTTTAAGTCATGAATATAACTATCAACAGTAAAACGTTTTGAACAAATTCTTGTATTTTTCACTTTAAAATTATCTTTGCATTTACATTTCAGTACCCAGATTTTTTTCCTAATCAGAATCTGCAGGAAAATAATGGTAAACAATATTCGAACTCCAGTTGTAGGTAAAACAGCCTGCTACGGCACATCCAGGCATATTGAGCTACAATGATATAAGACAATAATGAGTTATGAACGAAACTCTTTCCTAAGCATGTGAACGAGCTTGCAGCTTTATTATGCCCACCATGATTCTGTGTCAGCGTCGTGCATCCTGTGTGACATCGGGCACAAATCCGAGAAAACAGAGATTGCAACTGCACACTGAAATGCCGCCCGCCTGGGTGAAATTGAAGAATATTTGATAAGTGAATGCCATTCATCTGAGTGGTGTGCCTAAATAGACACATAGTAAATCATCATGTGCGTTGAAGAGATCACATTCTTTTGGGCAGTAGCTGTGAACCCTGGAGCAGAATTGTGGTGACGTAAGCTGTAGATTTTATTTTGGTCCTACAGACTAAAATGATATCCCCAGAACACAATTAAATCCCCTCTTGTCGACTCCCGGTCATGACGCAAGTTTTGTGTCTTCAGAAGGAATTCTGTCTTTCAAACTTTCCAAATGATTTCTTCCATAACCATCACATGGTTTCATACACTCCTTGAAAAGTACTTGAAAAAAAAAGTTCATTTTCAAGTTCTTGGAAAAGTTTGACTCCATAAATAATACTTGAATTTTTTTTTTTATCTTTTTTAAGTAATGATATGAACAAGTACGTGTTAAATAATTGTGTGTGCTAAAAAGTTGTGTAGGAGATTCTTGTGTAGTTCCGATAAAAACACCAAGCTGGTCAAATAACTCAAAACTTGCATTCAATTCAGGAGAGCGCTTGGACAGCTGGTACCTTGGCTATGCCATCGCTACTGAGTAAACGTCAGCCATGGAAGTAAAATAAGTGGAATGATGTATTTGTGAATCGTGATGGTGTTCTGATGACTAGAACTAGGGACACGTTCCTGCCAGAGGATGAATGTGAAAATAATGTACTTTCAAAATATTCCACAAAATAAAATGATTTCGAAAAACACCAGAATAGAGGGACAATTCAAAGTTAATAAAACAAACCAACAGAGGGGGGTAACAGCCAGGTCATTGAAGGTGTGCCCATCCCAGCAAAGTTTAATGGTTTGAACTTGCTAAAATACTTAACTTTTGACCGATTGACAGCAAACACACGCGTGAGAATTTGGTTTCAAAAAGTCAAAAGTGCTTGAATTTATTTTGCTTGGAAGAGTATGAATCTTGCATCATTTTTTCTGGTGATGTTTCCTCTTCCTAGTATGATTGTTAAATATCATTTTATTACCTAAGTGTATTTAATATCGAAAATGGAGAAAAATTTTCTGAAAATGAAAGTTGGACAGAGTGAAAATTTCTCCCGTAATCATAAAATGGTAGAAAAAATTTTCGACGACAAAAGCTAAAGATAGCAAAGATTTCTCCTATGATCGTATTTTTTCTTTTTTTTTAAATTTTTTCGTAGTGTTCTCCCTGCTCTGTATTATTGTTATTATTGTTTAAATACTTAATCACATAAATATTTCAAAAGAAGAAGTGAGTGGCAGCACCTACTCCTTTGAGTCGGTTCTGATATCGTCAAATTTTCAGGTTGCACACCAACCGGAAAAATTGACGATAAGTAGTTATGTGGTAACTTTTTTTTTTTTTTTTTGCAATCCCCATTATTGAAAAAAAAAATACCATTAAGTTATAAATATTTGTATTTAAGATTGAAAATAGAGAAAACCTTTCTGAAAACAGAAGTAAGACGGAGTGAAATTCTCCTGTAATTGTAATGTTTTTTTCTAGCGTTGTTAAATATAATTTTTTTCCCAAAACCTTTGTGTTTCAGCCTAAAAATGGAGGCAGAATTCTAGGTACAGAGTGTTCTTTCCCGTAGTTGTCATTGTAATTGCTGTAGTTCCTAGGCCAGAAGTGGGGAACCTTTTCAAGCTGGAAGGCCACATTAAGTTAGTTGTAATCTAACAAGGATTCACTGAAGAAACTTCAATTATACTTCAAAATATACATTGTTTTGTAAAATCTTACAACGTACTAACTAACTTCAAAAAATGAAAAAAAAATTGTCAATTCTAAAGTTAACTAACCTTTTAATGACTTTGTTATGACTGCTTTTTGTTGGAAAGCATTTGAATACTTAGTTACAACATGGAGGTCTGCACTTTTAGCTGATCCTCTGGATGGGTATCCGTCATTTGTGACCTTTAAGGGCTTCCTCTTTGGGTTGGGTAGGAGAATGTAGATTCACAGAAATAAGTGGTTGGAAAGCATTTTTCATGCATGTTGCCAAAAGTAGGGTATTCTACTGCATTTTTTCTATATTTCAGCTGGATTTTTCTTAGCGTTATATTTCAGCTGGATTTTTCTTAGCGTTAAATAAGTTAAATAAGGACTTTAAAATGTCATCTCCTGAGAACTCAGTCAATTCCATCTGTAGTTCCTTGGGAGCCATATAATGAAATCATGAGCATAGCAGGTGTCAAAATAGCCCTTATGATTTACTAATGTTTTAATTGTGGCCGTCAGTTGGAAAGTATTATTTTGTTGAATCTTTTACTCTTTGGAATTTTAAATACAGTCATTTTAAGATTAAAATAACAAAAGACAAGCAAACACATATTAATAAAAGTAAAAGGATTTGTTCTGCAAGATTTGGATTCACTCAGAAGGCCACAGGTTTCCCACCCCTGTCCTAGGCTATGGGTTTTTTTTAGGTAGAACGAGTATAACGTGGTCAGTTACTTCCTCCCGTTTTTATCACGTCTTTTGTAAAAAAGGTTGTGGTTATGCTACCAGTTTGTCCTTTTGTCTGTGGACACCATATCTCTGCAACGACATGTATTAATCTAATTTGAAAAAGTCTTTTTGCATTGGGAAGCTTGAAATGTGAGAATGATGATACTTGCATTCCGTTTTTTTTTTTTTTTTATGATGCACAATTTTGCCACTAGAGTGCGTAAATGCAGATGATATTCAATTCTAAATACATTTTATTCCATACATTTGCTTCCAAATATCCGGTTGAAAAAATTCTTTTACCTTTTGATTTCATTTGTATCGAAGACTATCTTAGGTACAGTCACTTTTTCAATTTGCACATAGATTTTCTGCTAGGGTGCGTAAAAGTAAATTGTGTTTTCTTCAAGATCTCTGCTTCTAAACTCCAATTTGCAGAATTCTTCCTGCACTGGATACAGCTCTTGATGGGGGCATGTTTTCTATATAATTTATAATTTTTGGTAAAGAATGGTTTGGGCACCCGGGGGTGTAAGTTCTAATTTCTGCTTGTGCTGTATTTGCAGCAAAATCTAAGCTTCTAAAAGCTCGATTGAAAACATTCTTTCATGGGCCGATACCGCTCAGGTCGATAAACCTTTTCGAAATATTTTATTCTTAGAATAATGCATGGTTTCTCTGCCAGAGGGTGGGGATGCATATCTTATTTTTGTCAGTATCTCTTCTTCTAAGAATCTGATTTGAAAAATCCCTTCTTTGTTGGATAACATTTCCAGTGAAAAGTGTTCCTCATATAATTTCAAATTAATCCAGTATTCATAGACTTTCTGCTAGCGGGCATAGAAGTGCATTGTGTTTTCATCGATATCTCTGAGCTTCTAAAACTCTGGTTTGAAAAATTCTTCCGGTATCAGATACAGCTCCTGATGGGAAATGTGCATATAATTTCTAATTTTTGGTAAAGAATGGTTTGGCCACCTGGGGGCATAAGTGTTTATTTCTCCTTCTGATGTATTCGCAGCAAAATCTGAGCTTCTGAAAACTCAATTCAAAAAATTCTTTCTTCACTTGATAACGCTCACCTAGGAAAACCTTTTGAGAACACCTTCTTTTTAAAATAAAATAATGCATAGTTTTTCTGCCAGCGGCATAGATGTATACCTTATTTTTGTCAATTTCTCTGCTTCTAAGAATACAATTTGAAAAATTCTTCGTTGGAGAGCGTTTCCCGTGCGAAATGCTCATATAATTTCAAATTTTTCTTAACACACAAATCTGCCACCAGAGGGCCTTATTTAAGTTCAAATTTCTGTTTACATCAATATCTGTGTTGCTGAAAACCCAATTGAAAATATTTTTTGATCAGATACTAATTATGCAAACTCTGTGTGTGTATTTTCTTCCCAAAATAATGCACAGTTTTGCCCTAAGTGGTGCAAATGCTTAGTTTATTTTTCTCAATATCTTCTACACAATCAAGTCACATTATTGTGACCACCTCCTACTTTTGAGGTCAATAGCGCATAGCCAATGAAAGAAGGCACGTATGGTGAGCTAGCTTGGAGGGTATATAAGGTGTGCTGTAGGCAATCTGAAAACATATCACTCATTGCTGTCATGGATAAAAGGAGTGATTTATCAGATTTCCCCAAAAAGATGATTATCAGCTTTCTTGCCAAAGGTGGCAGTATTTCTGAAACAGCACAGTTTGTGAACTGTTCACGTGCTGCTGCAGTTAAGGTGTATCACGATTGGAGAAATGGCACCATTGCAAATAAACAAGGTGGAAACTGCAGAGCACCATCTGCCATTGATGTTAGAGGTGAACTTTGGTTTCTAAGGTGTGTGAGGAGCGATCAACACCCTACAGTGGAGCAACTCACTGGCCGAATGAACTATGAGGCTACTCTGGATATTAGCTGGTGTTTTTTTGCACAGCAGTATCAGAATTGGACCTCTGCTGATTAAAAAAAGGATTGCCTTTCTCTGATTAATCACGTATTCTGCTTCATCGAACAGATAGACAGTGTATAAGGTGAGAAACCTCAGAGAACAAACCCTCTTCAACTACTGCTGGCAGAACACAAGCTAGTGGGGGCAGCTTTATTGTCTGAGGAATGTTTTCGTGGCATTCTCTGGGTCCACTCATACCTGTGGAAGGCGCTATGCACTGAATTTGTTATGAATCCATCTTTGCAGACCACGTATACCCATACATGCTGATTGTCTTCCCTGGGGCAGATGGGATCTTCTAGCATGACAAAGCAATATGTCACACAGCTAGAAATGTCCAAGAGTGGTTGAAAGAGCATGATGAAAACTTCAAAGTACTTTCCTGGTCCCCTAATTCCCCAGACTTAAACCCAATTGAGCATCTGTGGGACCACCTCGATTGTGTTGTTCGCTCTATAGATTCTCCACCATGCACCCTCCAGTAGCAGTCAGATGCATTGCAGTCAGCACTGCTCCACATACCTGTGAACACCTTCCAGTGCTATATTGAGTTACTCCCATCTCGTCTAGCTGCTGTCCACGCTGCACACGGCAGTTATTCTGGATATTAGCTGGTGTTTACCTTGTAAAACACTTTAGGTTAGTATAAGGGGAGTTTCATAGTTTACAGTTCTGTTGCTAGGTGTTTGTGTACTTCAGTTTGAAACTGTATCTCTACTTCTAAAAATCATATTGAGAATTCTTTACTGTACATGCCATTTGCAACAATAGAGATGCAGAGCATTGTCCTCTTTAAATAATGCACAGATTTCCTGCTATGGGGTGTAAAGATTGAAACCTTTTTCTTGCTATCTCTGCTTTCAGAAGACGTATTTGAAAAGTTCTTTTTCCTTAGCATAGCTTTATCCATGAAGAATAAATTTTGCGTGATGGCATAACTGCCGAGATGTTGAAATATGGTGGTGACTCTGATATTGATTGGTTAACTGAAATTTGCCAGTTGTGCTGGGAGTTAGGAATGGTCCCTCGGGATTGGAAGGATGCTATCATTATTCCCTTGTATAAGGGAAAAGGTTATCAGACTGACTGGAAGAATTATTGTGGTATTAGCCTATTAAGTATGCCAGGGAAAGTGTTTGGTAAGGTTGTTATTGAAAAAGTACGGAGTCTTACATTAGAGAAAGTGTGTGATGTTCAGAGTGGTTGTATGCCTGGTAAAGGCTGCACTAACCAAATTTTTGTATTACGCATGATGATTGAAAAGTATCTGGCTGTTGGTAAGAAAGTTTTTGCTGCCTTCATAGATTTAGAGAAAGCTTACGACGGAGTAAATAGCATACTTTTGTGGAAGGTATTTAATGAATATGGTGTTACTGGGAATCTACTCACTAGTTTAAAAGCCATATATGCTGACAGTAGAGCCTGTGTACGAGGGAATGGTGTTTTATCAAAATGGTTTTCTATTGGTGCAGGAGTCAGGCAAGTATGTGTAATGTCACCCTGGCTATTTAATATGTTTATGGATGTTTGATGCCAAAATAGATAATACTGGTTTATGTCTTGGTGATATCTGTGTGTGCAGATTGCTGTATGCTGATGACACTGTCCTATTGGCAGAGAGCAAAAGTGAGTTGCAGAGTATGTTGTCCCGGATGTACGAAGTTTGCATGAAATTCAAACTGGGTATAAATAAGGGAAAACTAAAGTTATGGTTTACGAGAGAGGAACTGGTAGCACTGAATGTAATGTAAGTCTAAATGGCACAGTGATTGACCAGGTGAGTAAGTTGGTGCATTTAGGAAGCATGTTTGACAGAGAGAACAAATTGTATGGTGAAATTAGTATGCAAGTGAATTCTTCGTTGAAAGTCATGGCTGCTCTGGGAGGTTTTCACAGGAATGATGGGTTCTCAAGATAGTCCTGCATGGCTGTGTATGAGAGTGTAATTGTTCCTACTCTGATGTATGGCAGTGAAACCTGGGCACTGCAGAAAAAACAGAGGAGTCGTTTGTGTGCTGGAGAAATGCGTTACTTACGGGGGGGGGGACAAGATATGTTCTGATTGTGTGAGGAATGAAGATGTGTTGCAGTTGTGTAATGTGAAGCAAAATGTTGTCAGCAAGGTGAAGACTAATATTCTTTTGTGGTTTGGCCATGTTGAAAGAATGAGTGATGAGATGCTTACTAAGAAAATCTTTTTAGCCCAAGTGGCAGAAAGGAAAGGCAGAGGAAGGCCAAGGAAGTCATGGGAGAATCAGATTCAGGAGTGTCTGCATGAGAAAAAGATTATGAGTATGAAGTATAGAAGATCTTGTGTATGGCGTGTGGTAGATGTCAGTAAAACCCGAGTTGTATGTCAAGATTGCTGTAAATGGAGAAGTTTGATACGACAATAGTAAGTAAACATTATCTGGTAGTTTGTATTTTTTTTGGAGCTAAACTCTGAATCTCAGAGAACAACTTAGTGATATGTGTGTGTGCATTTTGCAAAATTCTTCAGCTAGAAGTCATAGTTATATCATGTTTTACTCTACATGTGTGTTTCTTCCTTTAACTGTTCAATTTGAAAATCTCTTTGTCTCTGATACCTTCCTTGTGCTATGAGAAATATTCAGTACACCATTTGTTAATTTTTGTAACATAATTTTTATCCATTGGGGGAGGTAAGTAGATGTTTCTATTTCTGGATGTTTTTATTGATTGTACAAACCCAGTTGGTTGTTTTCCTAACCAGTTTCATTGCCTTTGATAAATTTAATTCATGTCAGAAAGGATTCAAAAGACGTGCTCATTACAACTAAAGTTCAGTGTCATCTTCCTTTTTTTTTTTTTAATTTCCACCTGTGCAGTACAGAGTTTTATCGTTTTTTGCATCCAGCCCATTGACTACCAGAAATTCTTTTGTGGCACCATGATACTGTTGCAGACTGATCAGAAACTTTGTGCTGTGGAGCTTGTGAATGATATTCAGTGCTCTATTGCTGCTACACTCACTGAAGTGGCAGGATGTTAAATTTATTCCATCCCCACGAGTTCGGAAACTAATTACCGACGATAAAAGAAATGCCAAAAATTGATAAGTGTCAACCATTATGTGAGAGTGCAGAAGTGTTGCCAAAGACTTTTCTACCTGAAATCAGTGGGTCAGAGCTCAAAAAAAAAAAAAAAAAAAAAAACTCACTGTACATATTATTCATTCAATATATTGAATTAGTTTTTATTGTTTCACATGTTAGACGAGATTCTAAGG
The DNA here is from genome assembly GCA_039090855.1 of Macrothele yani. Classification (NCBI taxonomy): domain Eukaryota; kingdom Metazoa; phylum Arthropoda; class Arachnida; order Araneae; family Macrothelidae; genus Macrothele; species Macrothele yani. The sequence goes on from CM077028.1 coordinate 16,734,449, forward strand.
ATATATGGGAAAACAGTGTTCTAAAGCTGTTATATGTAAATCATGTACACTAAATTGCATGCAATAAGCTTCAAACTTACCCTTTTGTCTTCAGTTGTTAGTTAATCCATAATTTTTCACCCTGCATGTGGAATATCATCAGAAAATTCCTTTTCTTCAATCATTGCCTTTATCTAATGATGATTTTGACCAGTGGTATCAACTTCTTGTGAATAACATTAATTTTTTTTGAAAAATGAACTTGAAGAATAAAAAGTGCAAAGTTAATATGATTGAGAAAAGAATGAAAGTTAAAAATCTTTTTAGAAGAACAATAAGAACGCACTTCCGAACTGTTGTTTCCGACCACCATATTTCAACGATGTCGAAACATTATTTCCAGAAGGCAGACAACAGTTCAGAAGTGCCTAGGCTTGGGGAGTTCAGAATTTGAATTGCGTTCTTATTGTTCTTCAAAAAAGGTTTTTAACTTTAATTAATTAATTTCTCTATCATATTGACTTCACACTTTTTATTCTTCTTTTATTTTCAAAAAATTTAATTCTTCAAGTTCGTTTTTTTTTAAAGTTTCATGTTGTTATTCACAACAAGTTGATACCACTGCTCAAAAAAAGATAAAGGCAAGATTGAAGAAAAGGAAATTTCCAATGACATTCCACATGAAGGGTGAAGAATTATGGGATTAACTAACAACTAAAGACAATAAATAAAGACATCGCTCTTTCCACGTTTTACCAACACACAGCAACCGAGAAATTATTTGGCCACTGCTGGAGAACCAAAACCCATATCTCTTGATATCTAGCCGAGCGCGTTAGCCTTACACCACAGTGGTCGACAATCCATGGCGTTGTGTGTGTTTTTCTGTCAGCTTCCGGCATTATAAATCTGTAAGATTGGCTCAGCTACTTAGACGTCTCTATCTGGTGGGCATTAACGACACTGGCTATGTATTAATCCAAATATGTGGCGTCAGTGAATAAACAAAGACATTGCTCTTTCCACGTTTTGCCAACACAGAGCAACCAAGAAATTGTTATTCGGCCCCTGCTGGGGAACCAAATCCCAGATATCTCGATATCTAGCTGAGCACGTTAGCCTTACACCATGGTAACTAACAGTTCACGGCGCTATGTGTGTTTTTCTGTCAGCTTCTGACATTATAAATCCGTAAGATGGGCTCCACTACTGAGACGTCTTCATCTGGTGGGCATTAACGGCACTGGCTATCAGTGGCGTAGCCAGAAATTTCTTAATAGGGGGTCCATGGGTTTGGTTCATTGGTGAAAGCCTCATATATATCGCTTTAAATTCATACTAAATCTCCCCTCAAGGGGGAGGGGGGGGGGTCAGACCCGAGGACCATCCCCTTGGCTATGCCTATGCTGGCCATATATTGATTATAGCAAAGTAACTTGTACAAAAATCTAGCGGATAATGCTTACCTTGGCATTCCTTTCTAGCAACGGGAACATTTCACGCACGTGTTTTCCGGTCTTTGTTGATGATATTGTCCTAAAATCCGTTGTATGCGATGACTGGCTTTACTTCTCACACTTTTTGCTGGGTATACTCATTGGATCTTTGCCTTAGGATTCAAACATCAATTTTTACCGTTCAGTATAATGAACAATAAACATCAATTTTTACCGTTCAGTATAATGAACGGTAAAAATTGATGTTTGAATCCTAAGGCAAAGATCCAATGAGTATACCCAGCAAAAGTGTGAGAAGTAAAGCCAGTCATCGCATTGGATCTTTGCCTTAGGATTCAAACATCAATTTTTACCGTTCAGTATAATGAACGGTAAAAATTGATGTTTGAATCCTAAGGCAAAGATCCAATGAGTATACCCAGCGAAAAGTGTGAGAAGTAAAGCCAGTCATCGCATACAACGGATTGTAGGACAATAACATCAAGAAAGACCGGAAAACACGTGCGTGAAATGTTCCCGTCGCTAGAAAGGAATGCCAAGGTAAGCATTATCCGCTAGATTTTTGTACAAGTTACTTTGAAATATTGCACGTAAAAGAGAATAGTAGAATAATTAGAGCTATATAATAGTCAGAATTAGAACTACTAAGTGGAATTGATTATAGCAGTTAAATCCAAAGGGTGAGATCAAAGTGAAAATCTTCCCCAGCAGTGGCCGAGTAACAATTTCTCAGTTACTTGTACAAAAATCTAGCTGATAATGCTTACCTTGGCATTCCTTTCTAGCGATGGGAACATTTCACGCACATGTTTTTCGGTCTTTGTTGATGTTATTGTCTTAAAATCCGTTGTATACTCATTGGATCTTTGCCTTAGGATTCAAACACATCAATTTTTACTGTCAGAATTAGAATTGAATTTCTCAGTTGCTGTGTGTTGGTAAAACGTGGAAAGAGCGATGTCTTTGTTTATTCACTGACGCCACGTATTTGGAGGATTTTAACTAAAGACAAAAGGGTATGTTTGAAACTTATTGCATGCAATTTAATGTATACGATTTACATATAAGAGCTTTGGAACATCATTTTCCTGTATTTCCTTAGAATCTCATCTAACGTACAAAAGAGTAAAAACTAATTCAATATATTGAATGAATAATATACTGTTAATATAGCCATGTAATATAAGTTCAACACGATTTCAGTGTATTCAGAACTTACACATGATCAGATTTTTTTGCTTGAACTGTGCACCACATCACAAATGTAAAGTATTATTGGATGTACTCTCAATATGAAGGAACACTTAAATCTACTGGTATATAAAATATTACCAGTACTTCACAAAGTACTGTACCATTGAACAGCAGAATGAAAATTGAAACCAATACAATCCTGAGTCGCTTTCTTTATAATATATTACTGAAGATCAGGTTTATAAAATAATGCTCATCATTAAAACTAAGGTCAGTATAAATAATCATGGTTTGCCTTTTAATGCAGACACTGCTAGATCTTTCCCATTTGTCTTCCCAAAAACAGAGTTATATACTTACACTTCTTACTCAATGATACCCAGATGTTTCAAAAGTATGTGAAATAAATGCTATACTCAAAAAGTATCATTAATGCAGATATCGTGCTGTAGATATTTTCCTGATACTGTGCGTTTTGGCAAAACTAGGAAAATCTTTGTATAACAGACTAATAAATTATCTAGAATAAAAAATATTTCACAACAGTATGAATTAAAAAAAAATTGGTAGCAGGTGTTGAATAATTTTAGTTTGGACAGATATTTTCCTTCAGACCAGTTCTGAAGTGAGTCTTGTCCATTGGATCAGTAGAGTACTGAAAGAATGAAGACATTCTTAGACAGCATGTCCCGGAGTATGTACTTGGTCTTAAAACAGAGATAAATCAGTAGAATGGCAACACTGGTGTGCAGTCAGCTAGGAAGTAATGGTTAAGAATGGGAATGATATGTGAATGCCATTCATTTGAATGATGTGCCCAAATCATTCACCATTCTCATGGCAAATCATTCATTATGAATGTTGGAGAGCTGTCGCTCTTTTGGCAGTTTGTCAATTTCTGCTGTGGTTATAGATACAGGATCCTTGCAATGAATGATTTACTCAGTGCACATAGTGACAACATGGAAATTGATCATTTATGGATGACTTTTGCTCGAATGATTTATGCCATCACTACTTCAGTGTGTTTTGCACTATCAGTATCATGATTCATGGGGGTTTCTTGTTGTGGACCTTCCAGTGTACCAGTTTGGCTTCTCAGCAGTGTTTTTAGAATGTAGACTTATGTGTGTTTGCAATATGCTGATAGTTTCCAAATTTGTAGCAGATTCAGTGTTAGTTTTTTATTTCTAGAGTGCTTTTTAATGTTTACAATTCTCCGGATTTTTTTAGGAAAATATTTTGGGTGGTCTTCTGCTTATGGTTACTTTTACATGATTTGCTTTTATTTCTAGAGTGCTTTTTAATGTTTATAATTCTCCGGATTTTTTTAGGAAAAAATTTTGGGTGGTCTTCTGCTTATGGTTACTTTTACATGATTTGCAAGTCCATGTGTATTTCTCTGCCACGTTTATGTGCATCTGGCTTACATCCACATAAAGGGGCAAAGAAACTAGCTCTGCCTTTAAAGAAAGACAATTAAAAACAAGACAAAATCCTGAAAGAAATACAGGATTACACCATATAATAAAAATTTTTTGAAGATTAAAACAGATTGTCATCTTAAAAAAAATTGTGTTATATGGTGTAATCCCGTATTTCTTTCATGATTTATCTGCTTCTCCGGGCAATCACGGGATAGGATCCTTAACCTCCAGATTCGCCAAACATGAATGCCTGTTGCTTCGACTAGCGATTCCGTGATGGTTATATTCAAATTAACGAAAACTTGAGATTTGGTCATTCTCGGTGGTGTAGTGGTTAGCATACCCGGGCGCTATCTGGGAAATGCGGGTTCGAGTCCCGCTCCAGGACGATGAAATTTTCAAGTTTTCGGATTTTATCCGACTTACCATCCTTGTCACAGAAACAAATTGTCATCTTCAAAAAATTTGTAAGACAAAATCCATTTACCCTCTTCTCTATGATAAGAACATTCTAGAACTCTAAAAACCAAAATTTTTTTCTTGCCACACAGTACATTGATACGGTTGTGTAATCTTCTGTGAGTTATATCCGTGGCTGTAGCGTGGATAATTAGTTCTTGAAATACAAAGGCCATTCCATAAAAACTTGAGAGTAAAATGAAGAAATATAAGCACTGCAAAATATATGTTAAAATTCTTTCTCAAAGTATCTTCCCTCAGATGATATGCAATGGTCCTATTGTTCAATGAACTTTTTAAAGCATGTGACAAAGGCATTTTGTGGAAGCTGCTTTAGCGACTCCTTTACAGCCTGAATAACGTCAGCATATGAGTTGAATCTTGTTCCATGGAACTTCTCCCTCATTGTTAGAAACAACCAGAAATCATACGAGGCGAGCTCAGGACTGTAGGCAGGCTGTGGCATGATTTCAATACTGCATTTTGTAAGAAACTGTTGAATACAAGCAGCCACATGTGTGCAGGCATGATCATGGTGTAGGGTCTACTTGGCCACTAGTTCTGGTTGCTTAATCAATATGTGTTGTCGCAGACGCTTCAAGACTGAAATGTAATACTCAGCATTAACATTAATTTGTGGAGGAACTGCAGGCTGGCAGACTACACCTATATGATCAAAGAAAATTATCATCACCTCCCAACTGATTTGGTTTAATGGATTTTTTTCAGAGGAGGCAAGCCTGTATGTTCCCAGATACTCATTGTACGCTTTGTGAGGGGGTTGAAATAGTGGGCCCATGTTTCATCAGCAGTTATTATTGTGCTTAGGAAGTTTGGATCTTTTGCAATCATTTGTTTCTACTCATGACACACCTGAACTCTGGGTAACTATTGTTCTCTTATCAGGTAATGAGATGAGCAGTAGTTTATATTGTACACCATGCAGCAGTAATTTGTTGCATAGAATGCAGAAGGCCGACGTTTTTGAAATATTAGTTGATGCCTCTATGTCTTCACACATCATTCATTGACCTTCAATCTTGCAGGATTGTCTAAACAGTGTTAACAATGTGCTCTGTAACAACACTTTCAGGTAGACCAGGCCTAGGAGTGAGTTCTGCCGACAAACGGCCTTTTTGAAATCATGGTGCCATCTAAAAATCATTAACTCACCCAAACATTTATCTTTGCTAGCTTTTTTCATTAAATCAACTGTTTCTGGAGCTGTTTTACTCAAGCTATAGCAAAATTTTATCGCACAACACATTTTACTTCTTAACTCTAAATCACTCACCTCCATAGCATTATGGCAAAATGCAGATGTACCTTAAACAACTGTACAATAACAAAAGCAGAATCGTCTGCCATGGCTAATAACTGTTGCCATAGATACTTCCTTAATTCAGTCGTCCACGTGGTTATTTTCCCCCTGAGCACTGTTGCCAACTCAAAAAAAATTACTCGCAGTTTTTATGAAATGTGCTTTGTAGAATTAGGGGTAAAACACATAGTTCAATTATATATACACTGTATTGACAAAAGTCGCTGGACACCCCTTCAAAAGCAAATGAACAGATCCGTTGCATTGTTAAGATGAGCAGTACAGCTGCAAACAGTATAAAAACCCTGCAGCTGACCGCAATCATATTGCACTGTGAGGTTGAGTGAAAATGTCGCAGCAGGAGAGAACTGACTTTGAGAAAGGAAAGATTGTTGGGTGTTATATTAGCGGGTTCTCCATAAGAGAAACTGAGAGGTGTTTAAACATATCCAAGTCAACTGTTTTGGATGTACTGAATAAGTGGAAGGCACATGGCATGTCTGAAGCTGCAAAACGTACCGGCAGACCAAAGAAAATTAGTGATAGAGGACGTTGAAGCCTCAGGACAGTCATCACATCTAATCGACAGAGTTCTGCACAAGACCTCAGTATATGCTGGAACCTCGGTATGTACACTTACGATTCGCAGAGAATTTCATTCCATGGGTTACCGTGGTCATGCGGCTGCTCATAAGCCTTTCAGCTCCACTTGGAGTGCTACTCGTCGTTTTAGCATAGTGTAAAGAACATTTTTTGTGGACCGTAGATCAATGGAAATGGGTCCTATGGACTGATGAATCCAGATACACAATCCATCAGTGTGATGACCATGTGTGGGTAAGGCGGCAGCCGAGTGAACGCTATTTACCACAGTGTACTGTTCCTGCGGTCAAGTTTGGAGCTGGAAATGTACTCGTCTGGAGGTGTTTTTTGTGGAATGGTCCCAGCCCATTGGTTATCGTGGACAAACCTGTTAACCAGCACGTCTACCTCGATATTCTGGACAATTATGCCCTACCAACTCTGTGGCAATACTATGGAACTGAGCCTTGTTGGTACCAGCAGGATAATGCACCAAGCCATAAAGCAAGGACTGTTATGGCGTGGTTTGACAATGATTCCGTACCATGTGTGAACTGCCAGCACACAGCCCTGATCTTAATCCCATAGAGCACTTATAGGATGAATTAGAATGCCGCATAAGAAGTTTGGAACCAAGGCCTACTACTAAGCAAATGTTAGCAGCAGTATTATGTACTGAATGGAAGCGCACACCTGTCGCTGTGTTCCAAAACCTTGTCGAAAGCATGTCTCGGAGGCTCAGTGCATGCATTAAGGTCAAAGATGGAGCGACACCGTACTAATGTATGTCAATAAATGCTATGCTGTGTTTCTCTTCTATGTGCCCGGCGACTTTTGTCAATATAGTGTAGTATATACATAGGTGAATCATAAAGTAAGTTACACTTAGCGCCATCTGGAGTGGAATTGCAGTTAGACCGTGTGTGCTTGGGAGTGAAATAGACAGTACATCAGAGTTACCAACGGGAGGTGTTTTGGTTCAGTAACTGCGTAAGGCGTGTACAGGAGGCAGTTCGTAATAGTGCATCATCTGGATTCTTACTCCAAATTGGAAGTGCAAGGAAACGTAACTCGCGAACAACGCGAGATACAAACAAAATTCCAATTACAAAGTTGTAGCGCATTGTCAATTAGTAGGAAACGACATATGGTGCGCACGAATTATGTACATGGATGGGTCAAAATGCTGATAGCCGCCCCGGTAGCGCAGTGGTCTAAGCGATGGCCTCTGATCATTCGTCCGTAAGGGGTCCGGTTTCGAATCCCGGTCAGGCATGGATGATGTGCTTGTCTTACGGCACTGGTTCTCTCCCTTCCCTGGAACCAGTGACCCTAAATTAGGGACGGGCAACTGCTTATAGCCCATTGAGTTGCTCACGGTGGTCGTTAAACCTCCAATCAAAAAAAAAATGCTGATAAAGTGCACGCGGTCGCTGGATGGTTAGGCAATGCAAAATACTGGCCCACGATGGAGAACGATTCAAATGCGTAAATATTGATAGTGACGTAAAAGCCGGCCGGTTAGATAAAACACCGAGGCTGGGGATTTGATCGTCAGTCAACGTACACGTTGCAAACACTGATGGCGGGCTACTCAAACGTTGAGTATTGTGAAGTGGTCGTGCTTCATGGCGAATATCATCGCAATGCCCACGACGCTGCAAGGCGGTATGCCGAGCGTTTTCCGACTGGTCAACATCCAACTGCAGTGACTATTAACAACTGTGTTCACCGCTTCTGCGAGACCGGAAGCATACAGGCACGTCCGCGATCGGGAAGACCTACTGGTTCGGGTGTTATAGTGCATCCTGAGGCTGTCCTGGGATATGTCCTTGCCAATCGCAACATTAGTACCACAGCAGTCGCCGTAGCATACAGGTTAACAGCACAACGTGTTTGGCAAATCCTGAACGAGCGTGGACTCACCCGTACCACGTTTAGCTAGTGCAAGGTTTGGTGGATGGAGATCAGGGAAAGCGTTTCGATTTCTGCAACTTTGTACATAACACGTTGGATGTTAATCCAAACTTCTTGGCCGATATCTTGTGCACAGATGAATCCCGTTTTACACAGGACGGAATAGTCAATCGGCATAACACTCATTACTGGGCTCTGAGCAATCCATATATGGGACCAGCTGCTCAACATCAACGATGTTGTGCAACTAACGTTTGGTGCGGTATTTAGCGGAACACACTAGTTGGACTCATTTTCTATGATGGGACATTAACAGGTCAGCGGTACCTTCAGCTCTTACGGGGCCCAATATCTGACTTTCTGGATGATCTTCCCCTCAGAGATATTCTGCGCATGTGGTACCAACATGATGGTGTCGTTATCTCACGTTGGGATCACCACGTGGCATTTCCATTTCCTCCGCCTTTGCTTGAAATCAGAATCTCCAAAAATACATCAATACACTATACAAACATTGGCTGCATACTTTCGTTACAAAAGAAGAATACAGTCTACCAGACACACTGGTGGCTTTTGCCATCGAGCTTTGTCCAGCTATATGAGAAAACATCTAAATGGATGGTTTTATGCAGCCGCTAATGGTTCTCCGGAATTCCATGTTTCCGTTGCGATTGTCCACCTCGTACTTCGTTGGCGCCATTAGAACAATACTAGACATTTACAGTTTTTTAACAATGGCTTTGAAAAGAAAGTTATTTCCTCCGAGGGAAAGAGAAGTCCTACCCTGAGGTGAAATTCAGTCTCTCATAGGTGAACACGTGGCATATTTTTTTCATGAATATGCATAAATTAAAATAATTACATACATTGTCGAACATACTTTTTATAATTAATTTTCACCCTCACATCTGTATTTGTAAACATTTTAAAAAACTTATAAAAGGCACTCAACAGACCATTTCTCACTTATTTACAAGCCATCTGGCAGCGGGTCTTTTTAGAAGATATTAAGGTACAACCTAGACATTCCGTATTTGTAAACATTTTAGGAAACCAAATGGCGCAGTGGTCTAAGGCGCTGGCCTCGTATCATTCGTCCGTAAGGGGCCCGGGTTCGAATCCCGGTCAGGCATGGATGTTGTGTTTGTCTTACGGCACTGGCTCTCTCCCTTCCCTGGAACCAGTGACCCTAAATTAGGGACGGGTGACTGCTTATAGCCCATTGAGTTGCTCACGGTGGTCGTTAAACCTCCAATAAAAAAAACCTAATGAAAAGTACTCAACGGATTATTACTCGGCTCTTTACAAGCCACCTAAGCCGCGGGTATTTTTAGAAGATTTTAATTTACAAGCCAGGTATTTCATATTTTTAAGCATTTTATAAAACCTAATAAAAGGCACTCAACGAATTATTCCTCACCTATTTACAAGCCACCTAGGCAGCGGGCCTTTTTAGAAATAGGAAGAAATATAGGAGCACCATAATTTTTTTACGCAGGGCAATATTCATCACAACTGGGCACCGGTAACATTACGCAGGGCAATTGGGCACCGGTAACATTATGCAGGGCAATTGGTAACAGGACAACTGGGCACCGGACAATTGTCCTGTTACCAATTATCCGGTGCCCAGTTGTCCTGTTACCAATTGTCCGGTGCCCAGTTGTCCTGAACTTAATACTACGCTTTTACTGAGGCTCGAAATATTAATTCACAGGCCCTAGGCCTAGGCTTTTTCAGCAGTTTTGATTACTTCGAGCTCATGTTCATGACGTTTACAAACCATATCAAGTTGATAATATTGCGCCTTTACTTTGGCACCAATTATTCATCAATATGCCCTAGGCCTAGGCACAGACCCTATGGATTAATATTCAATGCCCAAGTGAAAGCGAAGCTATCAAACATAACATTTATGTAAATGTTATGAATATCAGGGGCCGCCCCGGTGGCGCAGTGGTCTAAACGATGGCCTCTGATCATTCGTCCGAACGGGGGTCCGGGTTCGAATCCCGGTGAGGCATGGATGTTGTGTTTGTCTTACGGCACTGGCTCTCTCCTTTCCCTGGAACCAGTGACCCTAAATTAGGGACGGGCGACTGCTTATAGCCCATTGAGTTGCTCACGGTGGTCGTTAAACCTCCAATAAAAAAAAGAATATCAGGGTGGTATATTTAAAATTCTTTAGAAGACTCTCGGCCTAGGTGCCTTGCCAAGAGATGAGTGTAATAAAATGTTTACACATACGAAATATTTAGGTTGTAATTTAAGAATTTTTTAAAAAGTCTCGCGGGCTAGGTGCCTTCTTAAGAGCTGATGATTTATCCTTTGACACCTTTTAATAGGTTTTATAAAATGTTTACAAATATAGAATATCTAGGTTGTAAATTAAAATCTTCTAAAAATGCCTCCTGCCGAAATCGCGGTAAACTGTAAAAATACCCCTGAAAACTGAAAAGTGCTAAAAATACCCCCAAAACAAACGGTTCACTGTAAACAGCCACACAGGAAACCTGATGTGTGGCAGTGTTCCGGTGTGGCAATTCACCGGCAACCCTGCCACACATCTTTCAGCAATTTGGAAAATTGCCACATGTTTTTCATTAAGGGGCCGGGCACTAATTGCTGTTCCTCCGAGGAACACTTTGATATTTTTCCAGTGGGGCGGTTTTCCAAGTTTCCCAATTATGTGCGGCAGTTTTCCAAGGTGCCTAACGAAATGAAGGAGCATTTTTGGTTGTAATGCTAAATTTGGTGGTCCCAAATTGGAAACTGCAAAACTTTTTACGAAAATTTTGTATAGGGCCTATCTTGACTCCGAGCCCCAACATCATTCAAAAACCGTCTACGGCTATGTCAGAGCACCATCAGATACAATACCAAATTTGGTAGTTGTAAATTGAAAACTGTAGAAATTTTTACGAAAATTTTTCATGGGGCTCCTTGACCCCGACACCATCCAAAAACCGACTACGGGCTAAATCAGAGTTGCATGAGATAGTATACCAAATTTGGTGGTTCAAAATTGAAAACTGTAGAACTTTTTACGAAATTTTTTGTATGGGGGCCCCTTGAATTCGGGCCCCAACACCATCCAAAAACCATCTACGGCTAAGTCAGAGCACCATCAGATACAATATACCAAATTTGGTAGTTCTAAATTGAAAACTGTAGAACTTGTTACAAAAATTTTGCAACCCCTGGCTCCCACCCCATCCAAAAACCGTCAACGGGCTGAGTCAGAGTACCATGAGACGATATACCAAATTTGGTGGTTCTAAATTGAAAACTGCAGAACATTCTACTAAAATTTCGCACGCCCCCCCCGACTCCTACCCTATCCAAAAACCGTCTACGGGCTAAGTCAGCGTACCATGAGACGGTATACCAAATTTGGTGGTTCTAAATTGAAAACTGCAGAACATTCTATTAAAATTCCATATGGGGCCCCCTGACCCTGACCCCCGGGCTCCGACCCCATCCAAAAAACCGCTTACGATCTATGTTAGAGTACCATGAGACGGTATACCAAATTTGGTGGTTCTAAATTGGAAACTGCAGGTCTAAGCGATGGCCTCTGATCATTCGTCCGAACGGGGTCCGGGTTCAAATCCCGTGAGACATGGATAATGTGTTTGTCTTACGGCATTGGCTCTCTCCCTTCCCTGGAACCAGTGACCCTAAATTAGGGACGGGCGACTGCTTATAGCCCACTGAGTTGCTCACGGTGGTCGTTAAACCTCCAATCAAAAAAAAAAAAAGAAAAAAACTGCAGAACATTCTACTAAAATTTCGTATGGGGTCTCCTGACTCCCCGGGCTCCGACCCCACCCAAAAAACCACTTACGATCTATGTTAGAGTACCATGAGATGGTATACCAAATCTGGTGGTTCTAAATTTAAAACTGTAGTAATTTTTACGAAAATTTTGAATAGGGGCAACTTTACCCCGGGCCCCAACATCATCTAAAAACCGTCTTACGGCTAAATCAGAGTACCAGGAGATGGTATACCAAATTCGGTGGTTCTAAATTAAAAACTGTAGAATTTTTTACGAAAATTTTGTATAGGGGCCCCCTGAACCCCCGGGCTCCGGCCCCATTCAAAAAACCACCTACGGTCTAAGTTAGAGTAACATGATATAGTATACTAAATTTGAAGGTTCTAAATTGTAAACTGTAGATTTGTAAAGCGGACAAACAAACATTCAATTTTTATATATTAGATCTGACCTATTTAATTTCTTGAAAGAATGTATGGCTTTTAAAGACTAATTATTTCTTCGCCATTTTAGCTTACATATTTCCCCTAGACAGTGACTCACCCTGGAATTCTTTCTCACAATGTTGAAGAGGCAAAAGTGATAAAAAAGAAAATATCTATGCCATATTAAAATTTCGCCGATAATGCATGGTCATCGTCGCGGGAAACAATACTCTGGACCAAGGAGTTTAGAAGTAAGAGGAGTTGGCAACAGCCCTCTCCCTTCGCTTCTAGCGTGACGCCACTTTTTATCAGCTGACTACGCCAATGCGCCCAACCTAATAATCTCCTGGAATGGGGAAATCGCGATTTTGAACGAGTTTTTCGGACACTTACTCTACCCATACAGGCATGAAGAAAATTGAGGCTGAAATATTCATTCCCATAATAAAAAAATTCCAGAAAAAATAGGAAAATATGTGTTGGTATTTCTTTAAAAAATTCAACAAAATAATGATTTTTTGAGCGGAAGTGCATAGTGCGCATGGTTACTTACTGCCCGTGTGCAAGTAACCATGTTTAAAATACACTGACGGAAACAAAATTCCCAACACCACGAAAAAATAGTTGTAGAGGAAAGAAATGGCGGCAATACATTTGTATAGGTAACATATTTAATCCATTAAGGTTTCAAAATCACAGCTTATTGTAAGCGCGAGAAGAGCCATTTTAAATGTGAAATGCTGGTACATTAATAACCGGTGTAACCGCCAGAATGTTGAATGCAAGCACGCAAACGTTCATGCATTGTGTCGTACAGGTGCTGGATGTCAGTTTGTGGGATGGAGTTCCATGCCTGTTGCACTTGGTCGGTCAAAACAGGGACGGTTAATGCTGGTTGGGGGTGACGCTGGAGTTGTCGTCCAATGATGTCCCATACGTGCTCGATTGGTGAAAGATCTGGTGATCTAGCAGGCCACGACAACATGCCTACACTCTGTAGAGCATGTTGGGTTACAACAGCGGTATGCGGGCGAGCGTTATCCTGTTGGAAAACACCCCCTGGAATGCTGTTCATGAATGGCAGCACAACAGGTTGAATCGCCGCCCCGGTGGCGCAGTGGTCTAAGCGATGGCCTCTGATCATTCGTCCAGAAGGGGTCCGGGTTCGAATCCCGTTGAGGCATGGATGTTGTGTTTGTCTTACGGCACTGGCTCTCTCCCTTCCCTGGAACCAGTGACCCTAAATTAGGGACGGACGACTGCTTATAGCCCATTGAGCTGCTCACGGCGGTCGTTAAACCTTCAATCAAAAAAAAAAAAAAAAAAAACAGGTTGAATCACCAGACCGACGTACAACTGTGACGTCAGGGTGCGTGGGATAACCACGAGAGTGCTCCTGCTGTCATAGGAAATTGCTACCCAGACCATAACTCCAGGTGTAGGTCCAGTGTGTCTCGGCCGCAGACAGGTTGGTTGCAGGCGCTCACCTGGCCACCTTTTAACCAACACACGGCCATCACTGGCACCCAGGCAGAACCAGCTTTCATAAGAAAACACAACAGATCTCCACTCCGTCCTCCAATGAGCTCTAGCTTGACACCACTGACGTCGCAAACGGCAGTGGTTTAGAGTAAGTGGAATGCACGCTACAGGGCGTCTGGCTCGGAGCTGTTCTTCAAGTAACCGATTTGTAACAGTTCGTTGTGTCACTGTGGTGGCAACTGCAGCTCGATTTGCTGTCGCAGACGCGGTACGATGTGCCACGGCCATACGCCGTATACGGCGGTCTTCCCTCTCAGTAGTGCCACATGGCCGGCAGGAACCTGGTCTTCTTGAGGCAGTACCTGCCGTTGACCACCGCTGCCAACAATTATGCACAGTGGCTACATTCCTGCCAAGTCGTTCTGCAATATTGCGGAACGAAAATCCACCTCGTAGCCCTATTACACGACCTCGTTCAAACTCCGTGAGCTGTTGATAATGGCTTCTTCGGTTTCTTAAAGGCATTCTTGACTAACATCAACACCCTACGTCGAATCTCAACGATAACTAACGCTCACGAACGTTACAGCGCGTATTTACAGCAAACCTGCTTTGCATGTTCCGAGGGGCGCTACTATCGCCACACGTATGCGCCGAGCGCGAAATTTGCATGACGTCATCTTACAGATGTACTCTCACCGCCTACCAACTGTCGGTTATCTAACACAATCCCTTCTTGGTGTTGAGATTCTTTTTTCCGTCAGTGTATAACCAAAAGCCTAATGTTAAGAAATAAGAAGTCCGAAATATTCCTTCTTTCCATCTTTGGTTTGCATGCGCTAAGCAAAACTGCTTAAGCCATAGAAAGGTACGTCACGTTCCCGAACTCTCACAGCGCAGACTCCCACCACCTCTGAGAGAGAACAGAAACGCCGCCCCGGTGGCGCAGTGGTCTAAGCGATGGCCTCTGATCATTCGTCCGAAAGGGGTCCGGGTTCGAATCCCGGTGAGGCATGGATGTTGTGTTTTGTCTTACGGCACTGGCTCTCTCCCTTCCCTGGAACCAGTGACCCTAAATTAGGGACGGGCGACTGCTTAAAGCCCATTGAGTTTCGCACGGTGGTCGTTAAACCTTCAATCAAAAAAAAAAAAAAAAAAGAGGACAGAAACAGTTGATCTGTTTTGGCTTCACTCAAAACAGGTCCCTTCACCTCCTCTTCTTCTAACCTCCTTGCTCTGGACCCAGACGACGAATACTGTGAAGATTTTTAAACCGAATCGCCAGCCTCGGAACGGAGCTCGGAGTCCAAACGTCACAGAAAGTGCCGTCTCTTTTTCTGCTTAAGCAAGATTTACCGTGAAAGTAACTTAACGATAGCAGACGGTTAGGCTTAACGTGGAGGCTGGCGTTCGTTGCTGAAGCGAGTGAGGTTACTTTGGGGTGCTTAAAAAAGGTAAATTCGTTGTTTCTCTGTTTCTTTTTGTATGAGCCTTCTCTTCTCTGAACTGAAGATTGTATTGATACCACTTTTATGGAGATCCGTCGAAAAACAGAACAGGAATGTATTAGAGAAGCTTCAGTCTTTAGAGTCGAGTGATACCAATAAAATAATTATAAAAAGCAGACAGTACCTCGACGCTATATATCTTATCCTTCATGGAAGCGTGAATTTGCCAACGTATTTCTTCCTTGTGCGGTTCATAATAAAATGACTGGATGTGAGAGGACTTCACAGCATTTTCCCCGCATTGAATTAGCTTCAAATTGTCAGAAAAAAACGAAAAAATTGCAAAATATGAGCACATCTCACCACTTGCGCTAAAATTCTATGGGGATCATGGAGGAACAGACATTTGTTTATGCCCACCGCCATCTTGTGACGTCACACTTCGATGACGGAGTTGCTCGCGGTGGGCGTTGAACTCGGAAAGAAGAAAAAAAAAAGTCGAAATTTCTTTTCACAAGAAGCATGTCGGAAAATTAGTACAACAAAAACTATATTTAAGAACATTTTGCATTAGAAATCTAACTAGCTAATGTGGAAGTGTAAATTTGAGGACAATTTGCGTCCCCAAAGGCATGAGACGTTTTTGGGGACAGTAAACTAAATTCGAGGACTGTACTCAAGAATTTGGTACTTATGGTCAGCTTAACATAACACCATCTTCCTGAACTCTCCACAACGCACATCCAAGCAGTGTTTGTACACCAGTTGATCACCATGGCGTCTGCTAGGATGGTTTACCTTGCTCTGACGTCATATGCATACGGTCGATACGGTCTGTTCAAGGCTTGTTGAAGTTAGGTTTAGGGACGCACCGTGCAATGTTAGTGTAATGAAAATAGACATACACTTCTCTTTCAATTACGAAATCGGGATCGAGTTAGTTTCGGTTTCAGGGGCACGTTTGTATTGTGTGAGTCGGCTGTATTTGCTTACCATAATATTTAAAAAAAAAAAGATATTTAACGTATTAAATGTACTTTATATCAAATGTGAAAGTTATTTATTAAAATCGGGTATGGATCAGTTACAGTTTGAACGTCAACTTGTTGGTGCAAATGCGACTTTGAAGAAAAGTGGTACAAGTCTCCATGTAGCTGCACTGGATGGGAAACTCGACCTAGTGAAATCTTTGTTGAAGAAAGGTGTTAATGTCAACTCGAAGGTCAGTAATGCCACACCTTTATACTTTGCAATTACCAAAAATCGCGTAGAGGTAGTCAACTTTTTGATAACTCAAAGAGCAGATTTGAACAGCAAATCCATTGAAGGTTTTACTCCTCTGACTTACGCATCTCAGTTAGGTTATACGGATATTGTTGTTTCTTTGGTATCGAATGGTGCAGATCTTGGCGCAAGGAACGATAATTGTAACTCAGCGTTACATTTCGCAGCTGCGAATGGCCATGAAGACATTGTTGAAGTTCTTATCAAAAATGGTTTGGATATTAATATAGCAAATGGTGATAAGTTGACACCTTTGCACTGTGCTTGCAAGTATAAACATCCGAAAGTTGCTAAAGTTTTGATTGAACATGGCGCTAGTATCAACATGGGTGCGTATAGCAACAATGATGGAAGAATAGATGAACGTTTTACGCCTTTACATTTTGCTGTTCATGGTGGTAGTGTGGAAATAGTCAACCTATTGCTCAGAGCAGGAGCAAATGTTAATGCAGAAAGCAAATGTAAGATGACTCCTCTGCATGTGGCATCACTGTATAGCCATTTGCAGATTGTTGACATTTTAGTTAAAGCCAAGGCAAAAGTCAATGCTAAAACTGATCGCAGATTTACCGCATTGCACCTTGCGGTACAAGAGAATGAAATTAGAATTGTTGAACTGCTGCTTAATGTTGATGTAATTGATGTGAATGCTAAAACACGTGATAATTCCACAGCTTTGCATATCGCAGCCCAGCAGGACTATCTTGAAGTGGGGAAAATGCTGGTTGATAAAAAGGCCAGCATTAATGCTAAAAAGGATGGTGGCATCACGCCTTTGCACATGGCAATTGATAAAAATCATTCTGATATGGCCATTTTTCTGATACAAAGTGGAGCTAACATAAAAGCAAAGGATGACCAAAACTTGAGTCCTTTGTATCATGCTGCATATTTTGGTGCTTCTGTGAATATAATGAAATCCTTGGTTTCAAATGGTGCAGATATAAATGTCAGGATGAGTGATGGTGAAACTACACTATATCTAGCAGTAACCCAAGGTCATTGTGAATTAGCCATTTTTCTGATTCAAAACAAAGCTCATGTTAATGCTACACATAATAATGTCACCACAGCTTTGCATATCGCAGCACGAGATGGTTATGTAGACGTAGTTAAATGTTTGCTGGTGAACGGGGCAAATGTAAATGCTAAAACTGACCGAAATGCTACACCTTTGCACTTTGCAGCCAGAAGTAATCATGTTGAAATAGTTCAGCTGCTTCTTCAAGTAAAAGGGGTTGATATTGAGGCCAAAACTTTGGAATGCAAATATACAGCTTTGCATTATGCATCTTTGGATGGCTTCTTAGAAATTGTTAAACTGCTAGTCCAGAAAAAAGCAGATTTGAGTACCGTGGATCATTTAGATTATACACCTCTGACCTTGGCTGTTTTCAGAAATCAAGTTGATGTGGTTGATTATTTGGTTCTGAATGGAGCTGATGCGAATGCTTTGTTTGAATGTCAACTTATTTCTTTTAATTATTCTCCGTGTGATCCCTTTACAAATATGTTGCAAAATAGTTTCACTGAGAGGAATTCTCACATAGAACGTACAGTATATGGCAATGGTACGGAGTTAGGCAACTCTACTGCATTGCACTTTGCAGCATCTAATAACTTCTTTGAACTGGCTAAATGTTTACTAAAAAATGGAGCTGATGTTAACATTAAAGGTTGTAAAATGTATACTCCATTGCATTTTGCAGCATATCTGGGTCATTTAAAAATGGTTAAACTGTTTGTAGAAAAAGGAGCTGATGTTAATTGCTATGATTATGTAAAACATACACCTCTACATGCAGGTGTACACAGTGGTAATCTAGATTTAATTAAAGTGCTGCTGTTAAATGGAGCATACTTTGATGTTGTGGCAGATGACCAATCTCTTTTACCTTCAGATTGTGTTCATGAGTCCAATACTGAGGTTGAAAATTTCTTGGAATTAATAGAAAATTTATTTCAATCAGTAAGAAGTAATTGTTGCTCAGATGTTGAAAGTTGCTTAAAAGAAGGAGCACTTGTCAATTGTAAGAGTGTTCGTTATGAAACCCCTTTGCTTTATGCTTCATGGAAAGGATATATTAATGTTGTTAATGTTCTTCTGAAGAATGGTGCTGATGTAAACCTCACAAATAAGAAGAATTCATCTGCACTCCATTATGCAGCCAACTTTAGCCATCTTGAGGTTGTGTATTCTCTGTTGAGACATGGTGCAGTGTTTAATATTTCTAGTGCTAAAAGTAGCAAAACACCATTGGATATGGCCAAAGATTCTAAAAATTCTGATATCATTTGCATATTGGAACAGATTAGTAAATTTTTCGAAATGGGAAAGCAGGGCAATGTTGATTTGATCAAAGAAGTAAGAGAAATCCAAGAGAAAAATCAGAAAGGATTTTTGGCATTTTGTAATACTAGGAATAATCAAGGCCATACTTTACAGCAAGTTTGTCTTATAAATGGTCATAAAAATATTGCACGGTCATTGTGCTTACTATTGGCAAGTTTAAAAGTGTTTTAAACTCCATTAAATCTGAACTTCATATCACTAGAATTGTTAATTGTAATAGAACTAGAGCTCAGTGGCATTGGGGGGAGACTGACAGTCTCCTTGATATCCCTGCAAATAATATTTTTGGTGAATGTGTACTTTAGCATCGTAAATTATTTGGCTGAAAATTTACAAAAAATTTAAAACTGAGATGTACAAATTTTAAAGTATGCAATTTAATAAGAAATGGGGAAATTTTTGGTAAATGTATAGATTAGCGTCCTAAATTATTTCGTCAGAAAAATGTTAGTATTTGGAAAAAGTACGACGTACAGATTTTAGATTATGGCAAATGGTGCAGAAATTTGAAATTTTTTTATCATAATATTTACCTGTAAGTGTGATGCTGCGGTAGGCCTAACGCATCGCTACCACAACAATGTCAAGCTTTGCTCCGTTGAAAGGAAGATTCGCTGTGTCGTGTAATTCACGTGCGAATGACTACAAGTGCAGTCACGTATGTTCTTGCCAGGGGAGTGAAGCATCATGTGCTCGTAGGCTACATAAATATAGTTCATTCACATTTTGTCATTGTTTTTAAAGCACATGTTGAGAAATCTTTCGTTCTTTCATACATGATTCTCTGATTCCAAATAAAAAGTATGAATATGCCTTTCTATGTTGTACAGGAAACTTGGCAAGTATAACTTTTGGTTCTGCTTTGAACGCCTTCCATTCATAGCTGATTTGCTGTGCCACTGTACTTTTTGGTTATCCTGTTAATACTTTATTCACAGGTCAGTTTCTATGTCACTGATACATATCTTTTGCAAATCAAAGAGGTTTCTTCTGGTTTTTCCTGCCAACAATGTACAGGATACAACAAAATAAAGGATGGTTAATCTGGACCTATCTTCTGTAGTGTATCACTACAACATTTATCCCTCTTCTGCCAACAACGTAACCACTTTCTCTTGTACACTTCCACCTGTCGTTACGGTACAGCAATGAACCTTCATTTTAACAGAGCAAAGCTTGACAGCGATGCGTTAGGTCTACCGCAGTGTCTCTTAACACCATCACACTTACAAGTAAATATTACGATAAAAATCTTTAAAACACATTTAAAATATGAAATTTGTGCACCATTTGCCATCATTTTCAACACTCTAAAATGCGTATGTTGCACTTTTTCCAGGAACTAACATTTTTCCGACGAAATAATTTAGGACACTAATGTTCACATTTACCAATTTTTTAAATCTTTATACTGCATTTTAACGACTTTTACCGTAAAACTTACCCCTAAGTATGACAAGTCAACACATGTTGCTGTGGTGACATCAAGCTTTGCTTTGTTGAAGTAAAGGTTCACTCCGGTGGCCAATTCACAGGCGGAAGACTACAAGAGGAACCCGGTATGTTGTCAAAAAAGAGTTGCATATTGTAGTGCTACGCAACAGAAAATAGTTCTTCATTTCTGTCCCACTTTTTTAAAACGCATGCTGAGAATTTTTTGTTTTTTTGCATATAATTCCCGGACACAAAATAAAAAGCATGCAGAGGCCTTTATTGCTTGTAGTAAAGTGTTAAAAGTACATGACGCATTCTCTCGGATGGAACTTAGACAGCAAGTCGGAAAGTTTTGGTTCTGGTATTGACGGAGTGCTTTGCTGTTCATTTGGTATCCTACATCAAAGAATCATCGTGCCAAAAAAAAAAGAAAACTAGAAATTTTCAGATTGTGCTGTGAAAAACTAAGGCAGAAATGATGAGCTATTTTTTGTAGCATAGCACTTCAAATGGAATGCTTTCCTGGCAAGAACGTAACTTCCTCTTGTCTTCTGCCCATGAATTGGTCGCTGGAGCTAATATTGATTTCAACACAGCAAAGCTAGACATTGTTGCCGCAGTGTGTGGTTGCATCGTTGTACTTGGAGGTAAGTTTTACTATAAAAGTTATTAAAATGTAGTATAAAAAGATGAAATTTTTTATACTGCATTTTAATAACAATTTCCTAATAAGTTGCAAACTTTAAAATCTGTACATCTCAGTTTTTCAAAATATTTGGAAATTTTTAGCCAAATAATTTAGGATGCTGAAGTACACACATTTACCATACTTTGCATAGCATCCATTGCAATTTTAAAGAAACATATGCTTACTTTTATCATTGCATAATACTTAAGTTATTTTCCTGAGAACAATCACTTACTTAACTAGTGGCGTACCCAGAATTTTCAAGAAGGGGGTTCATCCGTCAGGTTGTTTTTCCCCAGTGATGTTGTGAAGCAGAATTATATATATATATATATATAGGCTCAACCGAGAGAACAAGCTGGATTCAGGAGTGGCTACAGCACAATAGATCATATCCATGTGCTGAGAGAACTAATTGAAAGAGCGAGGGAATATGAACTTCCATTGTGCATGGCTTTTATCGATTATGAAAAAGCCTTTGATTCGGTGAAACCATCAGCAGTTTCAATGGCTCTGAAAACCTGCGGTATTGAAGATGCATACATTAATATTATTAATAACATCTATGAAAATGCAAGTGCAAAGATTAGGCTGTTTGAAAATACAACACACATAAAAATTGGAAAGGGAGTGAGACAAGGTGACACCATATCTCCGAAGCTCTTTAATGCCACATTGGAGGGTGTTTTTCAGTCACTGAGCTGGGAAAACAAGGGGATAAAGATTAATGGAGATTATCTAACCCACCTTCGTTTTGCTGATGACGTAGTCATTTTTGCAACTAGCCCATCAGAGCTGCAGAGTATGATCCAGGAACTTACTGACAAGAGTAAAGAAGTGGGATTAAAAATGAACTTTCGGAAGACAAAAGTGATGTTCAATGCTTTTACAAGAAATGAAGATTTATCGATTGATGGAGAAAAGCTGGAGATAACAGACACGTACGTTTATCTTGGACAGCAGATATCAAGTGAGGGTCACATTGATGAAGAAATTAATCGGCGTACAAAACTTGCCTGGAGAGCTTTTGGAAGAAACAGCATAATTTTCAAGAGCAATATGCCATTATGTCTTAAAAGAAAAGTGTTTGATCAATGCATCCTTCCAGTGCTTACGTATGGTGCAGAGACATGGACCTTAACTAAAAGAGACATACAAAGGCTGCAGACAACTCAAAGAAGCATGGAGAGGTGCATGCTTGGTGTAACCAGGAGAGATAAGAAGAGGAACTCGTGGATCCGAAAAATGACAAGAGTGGAAGACATCATGATCAGAGTTAAATCCCTGAAATGGCAATGGGCTGGACATACTGCCAGAAGGACAGATCATCGATGGACAGCCGAAATTTTAGATTGGATTCCAAGGGACAGGAAAAGACCCAGAAGAAGACCACATGGGAGATGGGTGGATGAAATTCGAAAGTATGCAGGGGTGACATGGAGGAGACTGGCACAAGACAGACCGTTGTGGAGGAAACTTGGGGAGACCTTCGTCCAGCAGTGGATTGATAATGGTTGACAATGATGATGATGATGATGATATACAGGGCTCGACAAAATAACGGGCGCCAGGTCGCCCAGGCGCCTAAAATTCGGGCCGTGGCGCCTAATTTTCGTCTTACTTAAAATTTCGTAATTTGCAGTAAATACTGTAATTTCTGTTGTATAATCCATAGATTATCTATTAAAAAGTTATAAATTTAGGTATGCGGACATCGCTAAAGGGGGAAAAAAATGATGCAGCGTTTAAAAAGTCTGCGAGGTAATTAATTGTCAGGAGAGGTGCTGTTATTGGGAAAGTACTGAAAATGCGGTAACAGAAAAAATGTAACATAACAGCGAAATAAAAGACTGTGAGGAGATTGTAAGAATATATATATATTTGTACTTTAGAAGCATTTTGACTGAAAATATGACGCAAGGAAGGCGTTGTTAATACTCGCGCGTGCGGAAGCCTACGTGGTGTGAGAATCCGCTACTCTCGGGAATCCCGCAAAGCTATTCCGTAGCATGTAACCTTTCTGCGAATCGCATTTCCTAGTTTGGGTGCACTAATTGTGTTAGTTAATTCTTTTTTACTTTCGGTATTCAGTTAAAACGTATCCAGAAATAAGACAATGCTATGGACTGTCCGCAATTTCAATGGATTTTTTAGTGTAACTAATGAACTACAGTAATGCTGCAACAGCTAGCGATTTTAGTTCTTTATTTATTTAAAAGTAGCACAGAAGTACTTCAAAATGACAGTTACTTTTTCAATAAGACGATCATTTCTTTCTTACATCTTTGGATTTCTGAGGCGGTCCTGTGAATCGCAGTTTTCTGTTGGAAATTACTATTCACGATTAACATGATAGGTGCGGATTATACGACTGTTGTACATGCCAATTATTACGGTATGTCTAGTTTCTACAGATTTTGTTGTCTGACTACGGAACTCACACTTGAAACTACAGATTCTACGAATTTTCATTTTGATTAAAAACAAATGGGGGGGGGGGGTCATTATTTTTCTCCCGATTATGCATTTGTATCTAGTATTCTTGTCAAATATCATTTTATGGCATATGTGTTTGTATTTCAGTTTGAAACTGTAGCAAGAATTTGTGGAAATGGAAGTTAGACGCCGCGAAAATTGCCTCCTAATCTTCAGGCTTCTTTCGCGAATTCGAGAAATTCATTCTTTTTCGTTATGTTGGCCACTCAGGAGATCGATGCACAAGTAAACAGAATTTGAAGGGGGGGTCGGAGGAGGATGGACTTCCGTCTTTATGAAACTTTCGAAAACGGAAAGCCGATGGAGTTCAGATTTTTTCCGTAATCATAATTTCTTTTTTCTCGCGATGTTACTTCTGTTCAGTATTTTTAAGTATCATTTCACTGCAAAATTTTTTGTACTTCAGGCTTGAAAATAGGAGAAAAATTTCCAAAACCGGAAGTCGGACGGATATTCCGTAATTGACGCCACCCCCACCCCCACCCCACCCCCGCGCCTGCAATATTCCCACTCTCCAGCGCTGTTAAATCTTGTTAAAGGAAGAAAGAAGGAAATTCCCGAAAACAGAAGTGACAAAATTTTAAAAATTGATGCATGGTGTTCAAAAGTATTAATATTCCCAAAGTTACACCATTTATCTAAAATAGTTGAAGCTTTGATATCATGCACTCATGGTCCTCAGACTGATGATTTTTATCAGAGGGCATAAAAAACAAGAAAAGTGACAATGAAGAAGTAGGGAGAGAATGATATCAGCACAAAGAAAAATTAAGCAGTGGTGCTGTGAAGTTGCAAAGTCAATAAAAGACAAACTGACAGTAGTACACATTCTTGCTGTCTGTTTTGATTTTTCACCAGTTAAAATATTCAGCTTTTTTCCCCCCTGTTCTTTGGTCTCATCTTCTCCTTAAGCTGCTATTTTAGGGGCAGTATGATCATGTGGTAAGTGGAAGTTCGTGCACTGCGCGTCACTTGCTTGGATTTCCTGTCTGTCAATCATCGTGGAATCCTTAACGCATCTTACTGATTTTTACTGGTGGAAGTTTCGAATCTCGCTGAGGAAAAAACTTTGAGTTTCACACGTGTTGAGTTTGTTTCATTAGAGTCCTTCTTTCTTGTAATGTTTTGTTGAAGCACATATTTGTTTTTTACAAAGAGATGGATTATTTCATAAAATAGTCCATATATGCCATAGTTATTAGTAACACGGTTGTTGGCAGGTATGGACTGTTTTTTTTTTGTTTTTTGTTTTTTTTAAATATCATGTTCTGCGACATGCTGCTGCAGATTATGTGAAGGAA
Organism: Macrothele yani; assembly: GCA_039090855.1. Lineage (NCBI taxonomy): Eukaryota > Metazoa > Arthropoda > Arachnida > Araneae > Macrothelidae > Macrothele > Macrothele yani. The sequence goes on from CM077028.1 coordinate 16,759,477, forward strand.
AAAAATTGCTTTTCTCAGAATTTCACGATCTACAGATCATATGCCGCAGCAGATTATACGTGGTATTTTTTTTTCACAGGCTTTGAATTATATACCCTTGTGGATCTCACAGACAAAAAGATTTTTCTGAATTTTATGGTTTACAGATTATACGAAGAAAAAAATGGCACTTTAAATTAATATGTAAAAAATATGACTTCCGCAAATAGTATTTTAATAAAATCGAAATCTGAAATATTTTGAGATCGTCTACTGAAAGAATATAAAAAGAAAATTATGAAGCAAATTGAAACTTTATTTTGCAATAAGTGGTTTGGGTAATAAGAAAAAAATGACAACAAATATGGTTTACCACTTTTCGTTCCAGCGTCATAACCAAACATGTGTTCATGCGTTATTGACTTTGTTTCACCTGGCGCCTAAATTTTGGAGCTGGCTCCTAGATCTAGAACATATATGTCGAGCCCTGTATATATATATATATTGCATTTTGACTCCGGTATATACAAACGGTATATTTATATACAAACTCTTTTGGTGTTAAGTTAAGAACATGTATTTCAATATTTGCCATAAGAAGTGTTATAGAAAAAGAACCATACATACTGGGAAGTCCTTATCCTAGAGCAAGTCTCACTAGTTCCAGACATAACATCCTTGTAAACAAACATAGTATTTTTTTTTCTCACCTCCAGAAGCATCTATCCACAGAGTAAGGTTTTCCCCTTTGGGATTACATCATAATTTGAGACTACGTACAACGTTCACTAAGTATTGCATCATATGTTGCAAAAAGTTGAGTCTGTCCTCCTACTTAACATGTAATTTTCTGATTGGCTGAGTAGTAATGTTGATTTTGAGGATTGCGCTAATTCTTATGTATGGCCATAAGCAAGTGTATTTAAGTGTTGTAGTTCATTTGTACTTTGATCCTTTTTGCTGATAACTGTCATGTAAGAATTAGTAAAGGTATTTGTAATAGAATAATGTATTGAGATTGTTTTTCATTCATTGTTAGTTATTACAGCAAATTGCTTATTGCTTAGTTGAATTGTAAATAATCAAATTCATGTTAGTTTTCATAAATTTTAATAGAATTTTAAAATATTAGTTTTTATTTTCTGGAAGAAACACGCTCTGCTACCTAACAAGAAGCCCAAGGAATAGGTCGCAGAAAATAAAATAAAATGAACTCACCCACCAGGTGATTCAAAGGAGGAAACTAACACATGTGCACATCTTTGAAACTGTTATTTTGTTGTTTAGTTCCAGTTCAGCATTAAACAATTGAAGAGATAAGTTTCAATATTTATGAGTCAATGCACGGATTTGTCACTATACATGTCACAGATCACAAGGCAATGTCCAGTCAACGAGGATTCTTAGCAAGTTCATTTAATACGTCTTCCATAGTTGGGGTATGATTAATGTGAATGTTCAGAAGAGCTAGACCGTTCATTCTTGTATTGCCAGTGGAATTGTGTAGGTATGCCTTAAGACGGCGAAGGGTTGAGACTGATCTTTCATTTGTGCAAGTAGAAACTGGAAGGGCAGCTAATATTTCCAGAAGTCTAAATATATTAGGCATAATATTTTTATTGCAAATAGCCAGAGCTTCTGCAGCAGTTTTCGGGGGGCTAACTTTGTTGTATCTCGCTCTCGTTATTCTTTTATATCACAATGTTAGCTCAGAATTTAAGTTTTCCTGGCAATCGTTCAAGTCGATAACATAACATTAAGTAAGTGAGCGCTGTGAATACTTCAAGCTGGAAAGGTTGCAAAACTGAAGGATCGATGGGTAGAATGCACTGAATCCTTTTAAAATTTCACGGTGTGTTAAGAAGCGTAAATCCAGCTGGGACAAAAAGAGAATCGATAAATGAAATGAAAATGCTCGCATGGAAGTATGTTTCTGGTGTCGGTGCTGATATGTTAATGCGATTTGTTTGTCTTCCAGCCTCCCAAGGGATTTTAATGGATGATCCTAATTTCTCTAAGGCTTCCGATGCAGAAATAAATATTTTAGAGAGTTCGCCATTGGCATTTTTGTGCAAGGTTTTTATTTAACTACTAATGTCTTCCGCAAGGTTCACTGCTTTACATAAGTCAATCGCCGACTTCTGCACAAGTGCACAGTCAAAGAGAATACTTTGTGAATGCAAAAGAGCGAAATCACAAACTGGCAATTTGTTACCATGCACAGCAGAGAACTAGCTTGTGTTGATAAATATCTCTTCAGTCTGATATTTTTGGAGCGTTCAAACAACTGGATCATAAAGCTCTAATACTGCTGTTACTGAGTCATATCTTTCCAACTGTCGGGTTGCACAGAGATGTTTCAGTTTTTCTCATCGCGAAGTAGGAATATCCATCTCATTTATTGCGGTAGTAAGTACATGTTGTCTTTTCGGAGTGTTCAGGAATTCATACAAGGTTGCTGTAGTTCCCATACAATTTGTTATTGCTGTGACCTCGCACGCAGTTGATACCACCAAGTTGGGGCAGAGCAGTGTACATACAGGGCTGATGGAATCATTTCCTTCACATGGGCTTGCACACCATTTATTTTCCCGCTTATTGGTGCAGCTCTATCGTAGTGCTGGTCACGCAACTTCTTAATCTCCACATTTAATGACTACAACTTGTCTACTATTGCCGTTGAAATTCCTTTACCGGTTACATCACAGACTAGAATAAAGTGTAAAAACATTTCTTTCATGGCGAAATTTTCTCTGTCATAACCAACGCATAGCGATAACTGTTCTATACCTGCTATGTCAGTTGTTTCGTTGGCGAGGATGGCAAAGCAAGTTGTATTATTTATTTCTCTGACAAGCTTGTGAAGTATCAAATCATTGCAGGCTTCAATTACTTCATTCTGGATTCGGGGGCTGATGTACTGCGTATTTCCACCGCTGGATTCCAACGTGTGTTTCAGTACAGGGTCACACTTGCTTCAGAAATGAAGCAGTGCTCAAAAGTTTCTGTCATTCTCATCTAGTTTTTCGGTGTTGGTCACTGCAATTCTCCCCGAATCCCTGTGCCCTCTCAACACGAAACCTTGCTCTTCACAAAACGGAACTGTTTCAATGATTGGTGTGGTATTTTTTCTGTTTTCTAATTTTCTTCTCACTGCTGCAGTGTCTAATTGCTCATCCACAAACCTTTTCTTTCTAAGTGGGATATCACTCAAAGTTCCGGCAATCTCTACCAATTGCTTGTGATAATGGCACTTTTCATGCTTGGAAAACCACTCAATGGCATCTTTCCAATTATGAAATTTAGCTTTACACACCTGACTTAAGGGCTGCTTACTGGATCTCACACCAGCACTAGGCGCGAAAAGTGCACAAAATTTGCAAAAAGCCCCGAAAGTCTGAATAGGCAAGCTATTTACACTGGAATCGCAAATTTCTTTTCTCTTGTGCTGAAAATGCAAAACCTGGATTGGGTTCCCAGACGTTGTTGAGTTAGAGTATATCCAGTTTTTTTATCCTTCGATATATCTTTTGATGCAGAGTCCAATATCATACGGATGTACTTCAGTAAGACTTTGAGAGGCATTCGGGATCGTTTCACATTCGTCGGATTTAGATGCTACACATGACATCGCACCATTAATCAATGCCGGTATAAGTGTTGAATCAGTGGAGACTTCACTAACAGAACAAGAGGAATTATCAGCAAAAGCACCACATTCATGCCGAGTGGGAGAAGAAGCACTTGGGATGGATGACGTTATGTCTACATTCTGCACTACCCATGTGAGAGTCTTTTACACGTGGCTTTTTGCCGAAGAAATGTAAAATTGAATTATGCGATCTTTTGAACATACTGAGTACCGAACAGTATACCGTAACTGAATTTAATGTAAAAATATATTCCGAATATCAAATCAACAACACTGACTTACCAAGCACAGTTTGCGATTTACTGACGAAAAGTCGAAGCTTGAAACACCAGCACGCTAGAAATTAGGAAACAGGTTTTCTCGCCGTGCCAACAGTGACGCTGACACTAGAAGATGTGGGAGGAGTTGGAAACAAAGAGGGGAAAGCAATTTTCAACAGCAAATAAGTTGTGAAATTGGAGATGCTGATAAACAGAACCTGTCGGATGGAGGAATGCCACCTGTCCTGGCGACAGACCCCGAACTCCAGCTCTGGCAGTGACGAAGGGCATGTTAGATATGAATATGATCATGTGCTTTCTCCATAATATGTAGGTGTAAAGAAAATTCCAACGCCTATTGAAGTCACAATAATGGCCAGCAAAAGACGTAAGCCGTACAACGTACTGACCCTTGAGCAGAAAATCTAAATTATTGAACAGCATGACAAAAGCAGTACAGTCAAAGAACTGTGTGAGGCTGTGAGCTATTTAAATGTGGTAAAACCCAAATTTACACAACACTGAAAGTGAAATAAAAGAAGAATGGGCTCAAGGCGTAACTTATAAAAGAAAAAGACGAATAGAAAACGAAGATATTGATGATATAGTATGGACATGGTTTGTGGACACACACGAAAAATAAATCATTCATGCTGATTTTCTTTTTTTACCAGCAGTTTTCAAAATTGCTACAAAAATCTTGAAGGCAGCTTAAATTCCAGTACTATATTTTGGCTCGGGGAGGGGGATTGAAACCCCTGCGTACGCCAATGTACTTAACCCTTTCACCGGCTGGAACAAATGAACTCGGGGTTAGCAAAATCTGCTGATATCGGCTCCTAAGAATATACTCAGTGTCTGAAAAGTGGATCAATAGTGGCTGGAACGAAGTGTACCTGCTCATGAGAAAGTTTTGCTTAGCTCTGTTATTCAAAGTGAAAATTTAGAGGAATGGTTGAAACTAATCCTTTCTAATTGATTACCTGCTAAAAGGGCAGGATATTACAAAAATGTGTCCCCCATTAGTGAGGTCACGTGAAAACCAAGCTTACCGAATGATTTTCATCTTTGTCGTGTGTGACGCCAAACACGGCACCAACGTACCACTCCAAGGAGAGAGAAGATTTTTGTGTCACTTGATTTTACATAGTGGCATGATGTCTGTGTCAAGTTGACTAACTCTTCCTGATCATGTCTTAGAAAATAAAAGATTGGAAGGGAGCATTTTTCACTATTGACAGGTTTATGGTTGTTACTGCTGAGACAAGAAGAGGAAATGAAGTGATTTACTGCAGTTTTCATAAAACTCGGCTGCCATGTGAACAGTTCTGTTTTGGAGACCATTTGGTTCAAATAAATCGGCCACTTGAAGGGTTAATCATTTTATACTTTCACTGCACTGGACAAGATTTTTTACTTAAACCCCAGAGAAGGAGGTCATTGCCACACCTACTCTTAAATTAGTGATTTGAATGATCCCAGAGTTGTATAAAAAAAATATATCTGCATACACAACCATCGAAACAGAAAACTTGGTACAAATCTGCGAAGCTCGAACCACGGTAACTATAAGATAATTTAAAGAAAAATTAATAAAACAAATAATTATTAGAACATTGCAGATTCCGTTAAGGACAAAATAAGTACATTACGATTGAATGTGCAGCAATGTGGTATGAAATGGCTAGGTTTATGTTTTATCTTCTTCCACAAGTGAGGTGGTTAGAATTCACATGGTTCAACTTCCATCATATTTTTGTTACTGGTTGCGGGGACTGTGTTTCCATGTGGATTTTATTAGTTTTACATATTTAGTTAGTTTATAATATCTTAAAATGGTGATGGGTAAATGGAAAATTTAAGCAAAAAAAGAAAGTTTGTCTAAAATGAAAAGAAAATTGTAAATAACATTTTTATTGTTTTTTAATCCACTTGCAGAATCTGTCTGCAAAATCGGCTAATAATTTGGAAAGTATCCGCTTACAGCGTACACATGCCCATCTACATTCGGCAACTCTGGCGATCCCATCAAGCTAGCAAACTGAGCTGCAACCACAGTGTTAATTCTCTTTCAGTTCTGTAGGCATAGAGATTTATCAGTTTCCAGTGGCATACTGAAAAAACTCAGGGCCTCCCCAGAAAATAAATTTGCAGGAAGACCATTTCAATGTGCACACATACGAGTTCCCCGCAAAATAATTATTTACTGGTTTTTATGGATGTGTTAATAATCAAATTCTTTGGAAACTGGCAGGTATGTTTTGAAAGACCAAAATTATTGCACTTACTAGGGTTGGACAATGAAACTGAAACACATGGGTTTAGGACACCTCAATTTATTAGTACGGTGCTGGGCCTCCTTTGGAGGCCAATACAGCTGCACTTCATTGTGGGAAGGGCCAATACAAGTCCTGTACAGTTGCCAGAGGAATTTGAAGCCATTCCTCTTGCAGAAAAATGGCTAATTCATGATGTGATGCTTGTGGAAGAAAACATTTCCTGACTCGCTCCTCCAGAACACTCTAGAGTGGCTCAATAATGTTCAAGTCGGGTGACTGTGCAGGCCATGACAGTTGTTCAACCTCACTTTTATGCTCAGTAAACCACTCTTCCACCAGTTTGGCTCGGTGTATTGGTGCGTTATCACCCTGATACACGGCACCACCAACAATGCTTGAACCATTGGGTGCACCTGGTACTCCACAATTGTTTGATAGTCCTTGGCAGTTATGTGCCCCTCAAGAGCAATCAGCAGGCTGAGAGACTGCCACAGTACGTATTGCAGCCCAAACCATCACCGATCCACCTCCGTGCTTCACTGTGGGCAATAAACAGTCTGGGCGGTAAGCTTATGAGGGATGTCTCTATACATTGAATCTCTCAGTTGTGGGAAAGATAGCAAAGAACGATTCGTCAGAGAACAGTACACATTTCACGTCCAACAACCACGATTTGCACTGCTGGCACCATTACAACCAACCTTTAGCATTTGCACTGATGATCCAGGGTTTGGCAATAGCAACACGACCATGAATGTTGACCCGGTGAACAGTTTTGATGGAAACAAGTGAGTCGCAGTGCGTATTAAACTCTGTGGTGAGTTGGGCAGCTGCGCTTTTATGTTTTTTGGCTACCATTCGTGTTAGCACCCAGATGTCCCTGTCAGACAGCTTCCATTTACCTTGACAGTTATTCCTATTGGATGTGATTCTTGCTGGTATGCTGACATGACCCTGGATACTGTGGCTTGCAATACACCACAAAGACTTACTGTCTTGGACACAGATGCACCGGTGAGACGCGCATCAACAATTTGTCCTTTTTGAAACTCGGATGTCTCCCATTATGTTATGCAGATCACACTTTTGACACCCAGCTGTGCTAATGCAACCTTCACACTCCACTCTCATTTATCGACTGTGAAATAGATGCAGGCTGGCCACCAGGTAGTGCATAAAACGGCGTGACACGTGGGGTGCTATTTGCGCAAATGTTTCAGTTTCATTGTTCTCCTCCTGTAGTTGCATGTAACACAAATGTGCACATTGAAACTAAAATGACTGCTATCTTTTTATCACTATACAAAAGTACTACAAAACACTTACACCAAAGTTAAAGTATCATTTAAATTTTATTCTTTTGAAGAACTAAGTCACACACACACACATGCAACCTCTCTGAAATGCCTCATGATCATATACAAAAACACATAACTGTCTAATGATCTTTTATGATTCATACAAAAATACAAAACATAAGTAGGAAAATAAATAAGTAACAAGAATTTTGGCTCAAAAAATTAAGTGATTTGCTCTTGAGTATAAAAAACATACTTAGCATAATGCCACAATGCTTTGCACATAGTAAAAAAAAATTGACTCTGTTATAAAAAAACAACAGAGGTCTCTGTTTCTTTGTCCCCAGAACACCTTTAGTTCATTAGATATATTCTGAAGAATACATACAGTAGTGGCCAAAATTATGGAAACTTTTTTTAGAAAAAGTGTGTTTTTGAGGTTTGATGGCTCATAACACCACTTGTTTTTTTTTGCAGTAATACAGTAAAATTTTGTATCAATGGAAAGATAATTTCATCAAGAATGTAATGCAACAAAGTTTGTTCAATTATCTGTATTCTATGAAAAGTTATAGCCAAATAACCAGAAAAAGGAAGCACAACTTGCTTAGGTTGATATGAAGTAGCTTTCCTTCATTTGAATGTAACCAATGAGTATGAGTGTTTAGAGAGCCAATCAGGTGTCACCTTGTTTTGGCAATGAGCTAGTCAGGTCACAGTAGGATTCAGCTATTGATGTCATGTGTTGGAGCTGAGAGGAGGACATTTGTCAGTGTGTTATGTGATTGCTATTAAGCTGGTTGGTTTTGTGTGTGTGTGTTCTTTCATTTAGTGAGCTTGTAAAACGTAATAAAATTAAAGAAATGGCGCAAAGAGTTGACTGGTCACCCAGAAAGTGATGTAAAATAGTACTATTAAGTGAACAAGGCTTTAGTTATGAAGAAATTAGAAGAGAAATTGGTGGAACCTTAACCAAAGGTGGCATTTCTAAATTTTTGCAGAGGTATAAGGAGACTCGGTCACTACAAAACCAGACTGGTAAAGGCAGAAAAAGGTGCACAACAGCAAGTGATGATAGAAGAATTAAGAGATTGTGCCTAGGTAACAGAAGAAAATAATCTGGGTGTATACAAGGTGAAATAGGGCAATGCAAATGTGAAGTTGAGTGCAAGGACTGTTCGGCGCAGACTGCAGGAATTTGGTCTAAAAGCTAGAATTCCACGGGAAAAAACATTTTTTTCTCTCAAACAAAGGTTGAAAAGATTAAACTGGGCTAAAACCCATGTTAACTGGACAGCGGAACAATCAGACAGTGTTATTTGGAGTGATGAGACCAAAATCTCCCTGTTTGATAGTGATGGCATAAAATACGTCAGGAGAAGAATCGGAGAAGATTTGCATCCTGATTGCATTGCATGTACCATGAAACACCCAGTTAGTGTTATGATTTGGAGTTGTATGACATCAAAAAGTATGAGCAGAATTTGCCTGATTAATGGGAATATGAATGGCCAAAAATACATTAATGAAATACTTGAGCCCAAACTGAAGATTTCTGCACGTGATCTTTTCCAAGATAATGAAGCAAATTTCAACAGGATTCAGCTCCATGTCATGTTGCTGCTGTGTGAAAAGTGGTTTCAAGATAATCATATTCCACTGCTGGAATGACCTGAGAATAGCCCAGACCTTAACCCCATCGAAAATTTATGGAGCTGACTAAAGAAACTTGTTAGTCAAAAGCAATCCAGCAATAAAACCCAATTAATAGAAGCAATAATTCAATCTTGGTTTTACATTATAACAACTGCAGAACCAAAAAACTTGGTTCACTCCATGAGAAGGCGTTGTAAGGCCGTAATTAATGCTAAAGATTACCTAACTAAGTATTGACTGACATGGTGAGAATTATATCTCTTTTTTTCTATGTGTTTCACTTTTCTTCTTTATAACTGCTGTTCTAATACAAAATCCTTCATAAAAGTATATTGCATTACATTCTTGATGAAATTATCTTTTTCCATTGATATATAATTTTATGATATTACTCAAAAAAAAAAAAAAAAGTGGTGTTATGAACCATCAAACTTCCAAAATACACTATTTCCAAAAAGTTTCCACAGTTTTGGCCACTACTGTAGTTATCTGCAAAGAATTGTAATACCTTATCCTTATTGGTATAAATATTTACTTCATTGAACTGATATTTCTTTCACGTTATCTTGTTATATTTGTTTAGAGACTGTTGCTATGGCTGTGAAAATGAGACTCAAGTAATCTGGAATACCTGCTTTCCTGTCATCCAGTTTTTATGCACATAAACCACAAAAACAAAAGGGTTTTATTAATTTACTGAAAAAACAAAAACTACCAAAAGTTGCCTTTCTCTTTAATACTTCATTCAGTGTTGCTATCAAAAATTCTTGGCTGTTTCTTTAACCAGCTTCATATGTAATTTTTGCATAAAGAATTTGTAAAATTTTTTTGCTAAAGCTCCCACAACTTAGGGTTTGCAGGGCTATTAGTATGCCCCTGTCTGTTTCCATAACCAAGTGATCAGTTAGTCTGCCTGGTAGCCAAAATTCCCCTTCAGCCATTGTACTCTCCCACATAACCATTGCTCCTTTGGACGTTTTGGCAGCATAACCATCCTCTCAGACTCCTAGATTTTTTATTTTTACATAACTAATGTAATATTAGTATATATACTGAGTGGCCACTTAATTATAACCACCTGACAGTTTTAAACAAATGAGCTATGGCTGCATGCTATTGCTGCCAGAGAGTGAGGCTAGTATAAAAAGGGAAAGCTTAGTGCTTGCGACAGTAGTAGAAGTGATTTTTGGGTGAGGAGATGGGTAAAAAATGCGATTTGACGGACTTTCAACGTGGGACGATTGTAGGAGCTCGGAGCCATGGAGCGAGTATCACAGAAACCGCCGCATTCGTGAAATGTTCCAGAGCAGATTTTGTTAAAGTGTTTAAAGACTGGACTGTCAGCCAGAAAACTGGGTCTCTACATGCAACGTGTTGTCATCATCGACTAGTGACTGCTCGGGCGGAACGGAGAGTGTCCAGACTGATAACAGACAACAAAAGGGCAACAATGCAGCAAATTACAGACCATCTTAATCAAGGATCCCCTTAAATTATCTCTGCATGCACTGTTCCCAGTTCGCACAGGAGCACAAGGATTGGACAGTCGATAATTGGAAACAAATTATGTGGTCCGATGAATCACGTTTTCAGTTGCACCCTGCCGATAACCGAGTGAGAATTTGGCAGAAACAGCACAAAAGCATGGATCCCAAATGCATTGCTACAACCCTTCAAGCTGGTGGAGGCAACGTTATGGTTTGGGGAATGTTTTCCTGGCATGCTTTGGGCCCTTTAATTCGTGTTGATCAACGTCTGACTGGCATATCATATCTAAACATTGTTGCTGACCAAGTGCATCCTGTCATGTGGATGGTTTATCCCAATGGCGATGGCTACTTTCCATATATAAAGCGTCCTGCTATAGTGCTCGTATTGTACAGGATTGGTTTCAGGAACGTGCTGGTGGGTTTACTTTTCTTAGGTGGCCCCCACAATCTCCAGATCTCAACCCCATTGAGAATTTGTGGGATGAAGTTGAACGAGCCATCGGACATCTGGATCCACAACCCTGCAATCTCACACTCCTGGAAAGTGCTATTCATCAAGCATGGTCTCAGATTCCACAAACCACCTGTCAACATCTCGTGGAGTCCATGCCACGAAGAATCAACGCAGTATTAAAGGCAAAAGGTGGCCCAACGAAGTACTGAGGGGGTGGTCATAATAAAGTGGCCACTCAGTGTGTATATATATTGCTGTAAAAGCCCAAGAATTGGTAAATCCTAGGTTTGACCAGTAAATCCTGGCATTTACCATACTAAGGTGATAAAAGTATGAAAAATATGTGTAAACGCTTTCATTTTAGACTTTTACAAAACCATTTCAGTAAATGCCAGCATTTACGAACACTAATTGGTAAAACTTCGAATGCTGTCCCGGTGGCACAGGGGTCTAAGCCAGTGTTCCACAACTTTTTTCTACTCTCGGCACATCATAAATTATCCATGACTCTGCACGGCACACCGAAATGTTAATCCCCTCAAAAACGTGTGATATGACACTATTAATATAAATACGTAATGTAATCAACTTATTAATATAAGGATGAAACACTCCATACAAGGAACTTGTCCATCTTGAAAAAGTAGAATAGTTTAATAGTAATGGAAAATAACAAGACTGACTAGCAATCACAATTTTCGGACTACTTCGGAGCACAGCTGTGATAGAACTGAGATAATTGTAAGACGCGGGACTCTTCAAAGGGACGAAGAAGCTGAATAGCGCAGTGGTATAGGCAAGAAATACAAGTATATCAATAAGCAAAACTACGATGTAACAACTGTGAGTAAATAATTTACATTTAATTTCTTAAAATACATAAAAATTTGTGGCATGTAAAAGAATTGACAAGCATCATCTTATTTATTCAGTGCAGTGGCAGAAAATGAAATACAAGCATATGGAACACAGTAGCTGGAATAAAATAAAAAAAATAAAACTCTACAATTAATTTCTTACAATAGGATAATAGGAAAAAGTTCTCATCACACCTTTCACCTTGTGGTTGCATAACACTGGTCTTAAACGATGGCTTCTGATCATTCATCCAAGATGGGTGCGGGTTCGAATCCTGGTGAGGCATAGATGTTGTGTTTGTCTTACGGCACTGGCTCTTTCCGTTTCCTGGAACCAGTGGCCCTAAGTTAAGTACGGGTGACAACTTATAGCCCACTAAATTGCTCATGGTGGTCATTAAACCCCCAATAAAAAATAAAAATACTCCGAAATAAGTGATGAGTTTGTTGAAGCCTGCAGTGGGCACATGCCAATGCTGGTGACATTTTTATGTTCTCTTTGCACAAGGTAAACAAATTTAACTTGTGCAAAGAAAATTGTTTAAGTATCGAAGAAGTCGGAAAGGAAAAATAAGTGGATGTGAAGTGGTTAATAAGCTTTTTTAGTTGGTGGACAAAGATTCAAAAAATGCAACTGTTTAAAGAAGTGTGCCACGAAGATGTGTTTCAGTTTCTGTAAATCAGCCGGTCTACTTTGTAATTCCAAATGTCATAACAGTCAAGCTTGCTGCAACAAGTAAGTTTAATTATAATTTGATAATGTTGAAGGAAATTCTGATTAATAAGTTACTTTTATTTGATGAACATTTTCTTGTTGTATAAATAATAAATTAAATGTAGTAAAATAATAAAGCAATCATGTTTAATGTTATTCTGGACATCATGTTTGAAATTTAAATTGACAAAGGCAAATTATTATAATGTATTACTTTAATAGTGAGAAATATGGAATTTTATCTCATAATATAAATCTCTTCTAATTTCTTATTCCAATTACTACATACTTTTTAAATAAACAATGATAATTAAAAATATGGGCCTAATACAACAGATATCATATAAAAAAATTATGCAACATAGATGACTGTTTCAATATTTTCAAACTTACAAACAAAATGCACTTATACCAATTGGTGTTGATAAGTGTGGCATTTACGGAAATGGTTTGGTAAAAGCCCGAAATAAAAGCGTTTACAAGTACTTTTTGGACTGTTACCACCTTAGTATGGAATGTTCAATCTTTTACAGTAACATATATAATGTTAAGATTTATATAATATATGTATTTTAATAACCTAATATGAATTTCCTGTGTTTGATTTAGTTACAGTTCAAGAAATTTACCTGGGAGGGGAGTGGTAAAAGCCCAAAATGAAAGCGTTTATGAAACTTTTTTAAAATAAAAATGCTCCAAATTGAAGCGTTTTTTTACTTTTTAAATTCTATCCAGACTTATTTAAAAAGCATGATGGAGATCGTTCCCTTCCAAAGCAGGCAATTTAATACTCTGAAAATAACATTGATTTTTCAGTTGTCTTTTCCACTTTGTGGTTTAAAATTTTAGCACATTTTTTTTTTTTTTGATAGAAAAAGTTTATAAAAATCTGAGCAATACTAGGTAGATAGAGGCACTGCCTGTTTGTGTGACCCTTCCAAAAAGTCTAGCCACCTTTTTTCTTTTTTTTTCTTAACCACAGCACTCCCCTCCCAGGTAAATTTCTCGATCTGCAACTAAATCAAACACAGGAAATTCATATTAGGTTATTAAAATACATATATTATATAAATCTTAATATTATATATGTTACTGTAAAAGCCCAAACATTGGTGAATCCTAGGTTTGACTGGTAAATCCTGGCATTTACCATGCTAAGGTGGTAACAGTCCAAAAAATACTTGTAAATGCTTTCATTTTGGGCGTTTTTACCAACACCAATTGGTAAAAGTGTGTTTTGTTTGTGAGTTTTAAAATATTGAAACAGTCATTTATGTTGCATAATCAAAATAAATTTTGATTCCTTCCATGCAGGTAGCTCAATTTAACAGAAAATTTTCCAGCTTGAATCATCAAATCCATTCCTCAGTAATGTGACCAGTAATTCCTTTTTAAAATGTTTCCTTATTCTTTCACAGAGCACGATTCACACTTCTTTTGAAAAGAATTTCCATTTACTCTACTTCATCAAATCATTCCTGTGTCATTTGTTGTCTTACTGGCCATTATCTCTTGGAAGGTTTTTGGAAATACTACATTTTTAAATGAAGCATACCCATGGACTTTTATGATCAGTTAAAATATTTTTTTCTCTTCCGCTATCAGCATCATCTATTTCTGAAGTTGCTCTCTCTCACTCTCATATTATAGCTGCGATGATATTATTCCTTGGCCTGAAAGAAGATGCGAAATAATTTTATGGTTTTTTAGATTGTTTCATGTTTTGTGAAATGTACTCCCTTCTTTCTTCATTTGACATAGAACAAACATTTTTATGATTTCTCTCAAAATGATGCTTTACATTGAATTTGCGGAATACTACTGTTTCCGTACACAGGCAACAGGAAGCTTAATTGTTTTTCCAATGGCTCTTTAACTCTGATTATCTGCTGTTCTTGAAATACTCAGCCACTGTCTTTGTTATATTTCTGTTTTTCTTGGCACCAAAAGCATGTTTGCATGGTCTGGATACAAAAACACCAGCAAAGAAAAAATTACAATTCACAAGAGAAATGAGTAGCAGCTACAAACAAATCAACCTTCACTGAAAAACTGAAGCTCTGGACTGGCATCACAGTGTTCCCAAGTTATAAATTTGAAATATCTCCGTTCACTGTTCAAGGTTACTTTTAGTTCTCACAGAAACTCGCTGTCTTATCTGTGTCTTCCTGACAGGTTGATTTTCTCTCCCTCCTGCAAAGGTAAGGGGGAAGCAGGAGGGTAGGGGCTTGAGCCGAAGCAGGTGTGGACTTTTAGTGGAAGTCCATAGGAGCAGAGAGATAAAAAGAAAAACAATAATTGTGTGCGTGTGAGGTTTGTCTTTTTGGGAATTAATGCATAACACAATTAAATAAGGTGAGGTTGATTTACTACCCCTTTGGAGAATATTTCTTGGCTAGATTAATTTTCTTGTCAGAACTCGGTTATTTGCAAGAGTGCACTACGGACATACTGTTGAAAAATTGTTTTCAAGAAACTAATTTTTTTTAATGTTTTCATATCGGTGTGACACGCATGTCATAGGTTCGGCATCCCTGATCTAGTGTATAGATGAAAAATTTGAGGGATAATGTACCCCTTAATAAATTTATCCTCTGTAATTCCCACTAAGTTTTTTGTTACTGCTGAAGATAAATACTTTCTTTTATGGTTTTAGCCATTAATTAAAAAAAAAAAGTTCTGTTTTTTTTTTTTGGGGGGGGGGGGGCAGTCAAACCACTACTACTAGGGTTGTCACCTATTGTACATTCGATTCCGGGAGATTGCTGCCCCCACATGTAATTTTGTAAAACATTTATTTGCATTAATCATACAATTATTACAATCTTTATTTTTTAAATTTGTGCTTTTCATTTGGTCTTACAGACTTGAATATGTCTGGCCTGTAACAAACAAATGTGTGAAATTCTTTGCAGTCCGTTCTAAAGTTCACAAAAGTCTGAACCTCTGCTTTTACGTGCTCTTCATTCAGACAATTTCTTTCCTTAGTCCATATTTCGTTTACAATGCTAAAAATGCGCTTGCAGGCAGCATTTGAAACTGGAATGGAGAGAACAAAAGATACAATTTTTATGATTACATTACCTACCCCCTCTTGAAGTTTTGAAAAAAAAAATGGGCCCACCTTAAATCCACTCTTTCAATTGAAGTTGCAATAGTTTCCTGAACTTCTCTCAAAACACAAAAATCTTCATAAAGTTTGTCTTCATCTATATTAAATTTCAAGTTGGTGTCTAAATCTTTTAAATCATTCCATGAGATTAGATTTTTCATAGATAGTATGCTCTCATTTTTTTGAACTCCAAATTATCAAAATTGTACCATTTATTGAGGTAAACTAGACACCTATCGAAGAAAATGTCTGTCTCTCAGTAAAAAGTTGCCTTATCCGTTTTGTTCAATTTGTTTAAAATAGAATTTATCGAACTGTCATAAAAATTGTCTCTTTTTCTATTAGTAATTTTCTGACAGATGTCAAGCATGACATTGTGTAGTTCGGTGCATGTTACAAAATCACTCTCAAGGAGTTTAATATTGTTATTGAAAACCTGTATAGTATTGTGCAAAAAAGTAACAGTAGCACAATGGCAGCAAGTTTTCATCTTTGAATGCTTCCTGAACAATTGATCTGCACTCTTCTTCACCTTCGATGAAATATGCCCTCAAAGCTGGCCAATTCATGAAAAAACGTTCTATTGCTGGCAACAAAGTCAACCATCTAGTTGGAACATGACACAGAATTTCTCAATATTCAATATTGAAGCTGTGAATTTTTCATATTTTCTGTTCGTTTGACATATGTTGAAAATTCCTTGTAAACTTTCAAGACTAATGATTTGATATCAAATTTAATGCCTTTAAGTGCAAATTTTGAGCAGTTGTGCAGAATGTGGCATATACAGTTTGCTTTCAACATTTTGTCATTTTCAAATTTTTTAAGTTTTTGATATATGGAATTGTGTACACCTTAATTGACTGAAGCGTTTTCCGCAGAAAGTGAGGAAATGTTTCAGATATTTAAATTGTTTTCAAGGAGAACTCGACAAAGTTGTGCCTTAATGTCAGTACCTTTTTCATCTGAGTCTCTGTAAAAGTCTAGAAGTCCTTGCTTTATTCATTTCGTCCTTGCTTTATTCATTTCACCCAAAAGCAATTCTTGAGCAGTTGGAGCTAGTACACTCGCATATACTGGTACCTTTTGTTCTTCCACAAGCAATCGTTTTGGCTAAAGATGAATCTGCAAATAGAGTGCTGAACAGTTTGTGCAATCTTGACTGTTAAAACTATGATGGTGTTTAATTCCATGATAGACCAAAGTAACCTCAATTGCAGCAATAATGCCCTCTTCTTTCGAGCTCTTTTTGAAAATAAGTTTGAAATCGATTGGGAATTATCTTTATTTAAAGCAGATAGTTTGTGCTTCTTACTTTCAGCATGTATAGTAAATGCTCTCCTGCCATCATACTTGATAGTGATCGCAGATTGACAAAGTTTACCTTCTCCGTAGAAGTAGTCTTTTTTTACTAGCCAATTTGAATTCACTCGACCATGTGCCCTTGAATGACGTTGAATATTTTCCCTTCTTTTCTCTTGGAGGAAAATCATCAACACCATCCCCGTCAAACATTGCACATAACAATAAGAGTGAACTTCGCAAATTACAAGCAGGTAAAACACAAACTCACTTGGTAAATACAGGGTATGATTTGAAGCCTAATGCAACGAGACTGTGTATGTGGACTCGCAAGTGGCAACAAGCGGGCGGGTGGAAAAGTAAGCGCAGGGTGTGCAAGGGTCAAGGCCAAGCGGTGGGAGAGGAAGACCGCTGGCACCACATCTCGTGACACCCGCTCACACATTCCACATGTCATGCGCGTGTGTCTGAGCAAGGCCTTCCAATATTTTTTTTAATTCTGGAAGGAATTTCGATTATTTCCGGGAGGTGGGAGCATTCAATTTGTAGGGCCGGATTCCAGGAGACTCCCAGAAATCCTGGAGAGGTGGCAACCCTAACTACTACTGGTTTGATTAGAAATGATCAAAATCTATTTAAAATCATGGGAAGTTGCAAGACTAATTTTTGTTGGGGAAAGAGGTTTTAAAAAACTTTTCTGGGGAAGGGAATTGTTAAACCAGAATAATCTGAACTGTCTCTCTTCAAGACAGTTCCGATTATTCTGGTTAGCATAAAGTAAAAACCTATGAATTAAACAGAGTTCATATGAAAAATTTATTACAAATAGTCCCCCCATCCCCCTTCCCCATATGATCAACAATGTGGGTGACTATCAGTGCCAGCTCAGGGCATATTTGCTTCCCAATGCAAAGTCCCTCTTCGGCACCCCTTACAAGTACTTTTCACTGGAGAAAATTTCTTCAGTGATGGAAAGCTACTTTTTTAAAGTTGCTAGCTATTTCTACAACTACATTCCTGAAAAAGTAGCTTGCTACAGCTACCATATATACTCGCATATAAGCCAAAAGTTTTTTTGGAAGAAATCCTGCTTTCAAAGTTTGGAGGTTGGCTTATAGTGTGTTCTTCAAAAGTATTTCCAAAAAAAAAAAGTATGTAATATTTTTCCTCTCAGAGTAAGATTCCAATGGGAATAGGTGCTGCTAATGGGTCATTTCACGCCAACTCAACACAGCACTCAACCCAACATTGTCTGATTTTGATGAAATTCAAACCAAAGCTAGATTCCTGTAAGAAAAAAATCTACGAAAGATTTTTTGGAGATTTAGATTAATATCAAACAAAGCAAGAAAACAATTTTTTTTTTTTTTGATTGGAGGTTTAAGGACCACCGTGAGCAACTCGATGGGCTATAAGCAGTCGCCCGTCCCTAATTTAGGGTCACTGGTTCCAGGGAAGGGAGAGAACCAGTGCCGTAAGACAAACACAACATCCATGCCTCACCGGGATTCGAACCCGGACCCCGTTCGGACGAATGATCAGAGGCCATCGCTTAGACCACTGCGCCACCGGGGCGGCAAACAAAATTTCAAGGTAATTAAAATTGACCTTTGACCTTAAATTTCTAAAAAAACATTTTTTTAAACTTTTCTGAAAAATATATTTGAATTTCTTCAGCATTTTGTACATCATATCAAAATTTCATGCTGGGACAGCAATGGGTTAAATAGGAATTAAACTTACTAGTAAGTCACAATTCTGCAGTTATACATTAATTACTGCTTATTTGCAAAAAAAAAAAAAAAAAAAGAAAGAAAAAAAACATTCGAAAGGTAAAATTACCTGTTACAGAGTTCAGAAAAGTAGATTTATTTTGAGAGTAAGATCTAAAGAAATGTTAAGAGAAAAAAACCCTAAGAAGAGATGCTTTCAATTTTTCATTTTAAACATAAGATTGATTAGTGAGTCTTTACATGACTTGTACTAAAAGACATAAGAAGTTCTTGCTAAAAAAATTAGCAGGTGTGTGATAGTTCAAAAGCAAATGGGGGTAAAAAATCAGTTCTCAAAAAAGAGAACTGCATATTCAACAGTGTTTAGTCAGCAATGCAGGATCTGGTATTTCAAATTGTCTCAGCTGTATTATCAACAGATAATGTATATGTTCTTCCAGTTGCCGATCTTACATCTACCATCTCATAAATATTAGTTTTATGCACAAGTAAAATGTCTGGCTTTTGAGCATGTTGATGATGGTCCATTTGGATAAAGAAAACTGATTTTCACTTCATCAGTTTCTTTGTATACATTCAGTACACATCCAACCCACCATTTTTCTGCATATGTGCAGGTGACATACCCTCTTATGTCACAGAGCTTTATTTCTGACATTGCTTTAGTCACCAGCTCAATGTTTGAATTTGGGGAATTTAAGAATATTCTCACTTCAATTTTTTTATCATAATGTGTTTGAAAAAGTGAAACTTGCATGTTCCTGGTATTGATTAACTTTGCATTACTGTATAATTTCTTTAAAAGTGCTTATTCTTCAGTGTATTTTTTGCATGTACAAAAAACAAAATTGCAAGCTTGAGTATTATCTTTGGCACTCTTGTATAAACAAGGCCATGGAGAGCGAGCTCGGGCCCCAGTGGAATAAAATCTCCGGGCCCCACTACCTCTGCTCCTCCACTAACCACATAATCCATATTTCCGTTTCCTCACCTACCCACCATTCCCCTACTTCCCAACAACCCGACCGGTTGAACCCTTTTTTTTTTTTTTTTTTTTTTCGGTGCGTAATTTTGATAGTCTTGCCTCGTAGAAAATATTTTTTTACGCGTAACTTCCCAACCCTGGTGACGGTATAGCTTGAAAAATATTCGGACAGCATAAAATAATAATTAAAAAAAATTACTTTTCTGCCCCCCCCCCTTCTCTCGTCAGGCCTGCATATAAATGAAAAGGAGTCATCATTTGTGACATACGTATACAAGTTTGCTGCAAACCTGCATGTGTTGCTATGCGTTTGATGGTTCCAGACAATCCGTCACAGACACCTTTTCCATGTGAAGTTGCATAAAAATTCCACTCTGTTGAAACACCAAAGTCTTCCTGATAAGAATATTTATATAAATTAATGAAATTTTTTTTTGTTCTTATACTCAACAGTAGACCCATCATAGAAATAGAAAATATGCTTTACAGTCCACTAAATCTGTCATTTAGAAATATCACCAGATATTGCTGAAAAAGATGAACTGCAGTTGTATTGTATTTAAGGCAATCTTGAAATGGCAATGAAACTTAATGATTAATTTCTTCTTTATTTTTAAAATGAGCAACGAAAGGGTGTATTGTTGTTTGACTGATGTTCTAATGGAACTCCTGGGTTGCATCTTGCAGGAGAAATGAATAATTTTTTGGCAAAATTGCATATAACCAAAAATTCACCACATTTCAACTTTGCCTTTAAGTCACTTTGTAACTCTGACTGCTCAGTGGCTATAAAGGAATGTTCCAATAGAATATTTAATTTTTCAATAAAAATGTTAATAAAATCGTCACTTAATTTTGTTATACATTCTAGATTTGTTCCATCAGTCACTATCCGTTATTTATGTATGATTTCATCTGTACCATTATTTTCAAATAATTCCCTTAAGTGTTCTTCAAGCCTAGAACTTTCAGAGTACACTGAACCAGAACCAAAAAAAAACCCCCACCCACTCAGGAGTGTGAAACCAAAAGTAACTACGCAGTTATGGATTATGGATGTACAACCAAAAGTGACCATCCACTGAGAAATCTGAAGCCAAAATTATGCATAAACTGCAAAGGAGAAATTTAACATTTGTAGCCCACAGTTTTTTTTCCTAGGCAGTAAACATTCACTAAATAAAATTATTCAAATCTGTAGGGCTTTTACAAACATTGAATACAGTTTTTATCAATTTAAATTGTTAGGTGGCAATCAAAAATAAAACTGAGAAAGGAAAATGAGTAAGAAAAATTCGTTTGTATGATTTAAAAAAATTCTGCTGCTGAGTTGCATTTTTTAAAGGATTATTTTTTAAATATGCTAAAGTACATATTAAAATTCAAAATTTAAAGTGCATGTTAAAACAGTGGTCTAGTTTATTGTGTGTGCTATAAAATACATTCTTTCTGGAAAGCATCCACACTTGAATGTCTGTTGCATATATTTAAAGAGCATTTCAGCGTTCAAAGCTGAAGTTAATGTAAATTTAAATTTACTTCAGTATTTCAAGATTTTATAAGTTAAGAACCCTTTTTTGTCCCATTATAAAATTTTAACAATATGTAAATCACAAATTTCTTTAAAAAAAAAAAAGGGGGGGGGGTTATGCAATCCAAGATCAAAGGTTAATTTTAGTGACCTTGAAAATATTTTTTCAGTAAGAGGGATACGTTACATGTCAAATTAAAGCTCATAAAAACAGTTTTCCAACAAGACCTGCTTTAACTTTGTAAGTTGAAAACAAACTGAGACATCATTATTTTAAGACATGATGGCAGCCCCGAAATAGCGCTTTATTCAGTTCAGCGCCTTGCAGAAAAAAAAACTAATAGCTCTTTTGTGTCAAAATCTTGAAAGAATTTTTTCTTACAACTATCTAACTTCATGCCAAATTTCAATAAAATCAAAAGAAACAAAGTTGCAAATCGTATTTTTTTGTGTTGATTTCACATGAAATGATCCTATGTGATAAGTGAAAAAAAAACCTAATCTCGTCTCAAAGTGAGACCATGAAATTTCTTGTTTCCCACCAACGTGGAATAACCTCATTACTTCCCGTGTGCAATTGCGGTAGTGTCTTTCAAACTAGACGCACAATGAGTCAAACATGTGGAAATCACTTGGCTGTTGGGGTGCGCAACAGCCAATCAGGCATCTCTCCCGAGTTTTCATGGCAAGTGTGGGAGTGCATGTCTTCAGCTGTATCCGTGCTATCAAAGAACAAAGACACTGCACTTTACGAAAGGTGGTAACTTTGAAAAAAAAAAAAAAAAAGTCTGACATGGCCTGTTTTCTTTTTGGATGAAAGAATTGTGCAATGCAACTTCACCAGAAATGGTTAAAAAGTCCCGAAAAATGCAGCATAAGTAATGTGGATACTACTGGAGTATTTAAAAACTCTGATAGCGAATCATACTTTGAAAGTTCTTAAATTAAGAAGATAATATCAGATATTTGCGTAATTCATTTTAATAAATATATTTTCCAAAATCTTGAAATTTAAGGTCGGCTTAAGTGCGGGTCAACATTTTTCACAAATTTTTAACTCGTGAAGTAGGGGGTCAGCTTATATGTGAGTATATGTATGGTACTTTACTTGAAAACTAACTAACTAGCTACACTACTTTTTCTGAAAAGTAGCTACTTTCTCGCTCCTAGATTTAAGTTAAAAGTAGAAATTCTGGAGATGATCTTTATATTTACATATGGCATCAAGAACTAAATACAGTAGAACCTCGTTTGCATATTTTCTCGTTTGTACTTTTTCTCATTTGTACATTTTCTCGTTTGTACTTTTTCTCATTTGTACATTTTCTTGTTTATATGTAAAATGTGTCACCAATGCAAAAATTTTGAATTGCCCTTAATGTTAATCATTCCCAGTTTCTTTATTCAATTTTTTTAATTACGTGTTAATTTCAATTGGTCCCTTGAGAAACTATAAACAAGGTTCCTCTGCACCAAACTAAATCACACAAATAAATTCCCTTTGTGTTTACCTGTTAGCTCTGTTTATCATATGTAGGGGGCTAGAATTTACATATAATAAAAATCTCAAAATACAGGGTGTCCACAAAGTCTCTACAACTGTGCACATTTATTACAGATGCCCTGTACTATGTAAGTTCATGGTATTTGTTGTATAATATACTGTAAATATCAGTTTTAATTGACATTATCATTTTTTGTAATAGGTCCCTCACTGACATAGCAGATGCTGTTCTATGAAAATGTGGTCCCCACAAGAGAGAGCACTTTGCGTCACTTGGTTCATGGAAACAAAATCTGATACACAAACTCAATGACATTTTCGGACTAAGTATGAGAAAACCTCTCCATCTCATCCTAGTATCTGCCAATGACACCAGAAATTCATGGAGACTGGGTCTGCATTGGATCAAGACCGTAGTGACCACCCACAAACAACGAATAAAGACATCAAACATTCATGATTCATTTTCACGAAGCCCGAAGAAGTCTATTCATTCCTCTGCCAGAGAACTACAAATGCCCCAGTCCACAGTACACAGAGTGCTACATAGACATCTTTGCTTATATGTATACAAAGTGCAACTGTTACAAGCACTTGAGGCGAACAATAGACCACGATGAAAAGAATTTGCAGTAATGATGCTGGATAGACTGAGTGAAGGTCCCAAGTTTCTCACACATGTTTGTTTTACAGATGAGGCAACTTTTTATGTCTCTAGGCAGTTAAACAGACACAATGTCAGGATTTGCATTTATGGAACTTGTGAGAGACAGTCTTAAGTGAACATGTGGTGTGGTGTTATGCATAACTGAGTCCTTGAACCATTTTTCTTCAGTGAGAAAACAGTGACGGCAGGTGTTTATCTGGATGGTTAGTGTGAGTATGTTGTGCCACAGTTGGAGGACTTACAACCAAGCATGATATTCTGACAGGACGCTGTGTCATCACATTGGGGGCGGCATGTTCAGGAATTTTTAAACACAACATTCCCTGGGAGGTGGATTGGATGGTATGGTCCAATTGCATGGCCACCCTGTTCCCCTGACGTCACACCTCTTGTATGGAGATATGTGAAGGATGGTGTGTATCAGATAAAAGGTACAGGGCATTGATGACCTGAAATTGAGGATGAACAATGCCATTTCAACCATTACTGAGGACATGCTGCTGTGCAAATGGTTGAAACTGGAGTTTCAGCTAGATGTTTTACGCACAGCAAATGGTGCACATATTGAGCTTTTGTAATGAGGTAGGAAAAACTTGTCTTTGCTCTTATTTATGTGCTCAACCACATTTGCCTCTCTCGTACTGTGTATCAGTAATAAATGTGCAAAGTTGTAAAGATACTTTGTAGACACCCTGTATGTACATAAAATATTTATTAAAAATGAGAAAATATGTAGGAAAAAAATGAAAATTACTAAAATATGTGATGTAAATAAAGCACTAAGATTCTATCAAAAACTTAAACTCCTGGAATTTTTTGATGAACTCGAGGAAAACCCCTCGGGAAAAGTTCTGAATTTATTTTCTGTAAATGTGTACAAACCTTGTATACAGAGCAGTTTGTTATCATCTTGGTATTAATATGTAAATATAATAGATTTTAAATATTCTGCAAACTTAAATCATTTTTTATGTAAAATGCAGTTACTTTAAATCTGGGATTGTTTGCAGTACTAGCAAAAAGTTGAAGTAGTTTTGGTTTTTTAACACTGAACATTTTTAAATGTGTTAATGAATTCCCTAAAAAAATTCATAAGTTTTTCCTATGATCCGCATTAATATTTTAACCAGTTTCAGAAATATTGGATTAATCTTTTAATGTGTTCCATTTCCTTTAGTCTTGTTTTGTTATTCCAAAAGCTTGAATATTAAAGATAAAAACTGGGAAAAGACAAAGTATAAGTTTACTGCTTTCTATTGATCACACAAGGGAAGTGTATGCACACAACATATTGCTGTCAGTCATGTATAACACATATAATATTCTTTTAATGAAGTAAAAAGCCATGGCACCAAGTTTCATTTAAATGATGTACAGTACCAAGCTAACCAAATTTGTACATGGAAAAGTTCTCTAGATCTTCAGTCATTTACCAAACATGTTACTACATGTAAATTGATTATCAGTTACAAAAAGCTAAGTGTATCATGTGTTATTAAACTATACATATAATATGGGCCATTACATGTAATAACGCTCCTCAGTATTAAGTCATAAAGAATAAAGAGGGTAAGATCCCCAAAAAGAGATTATATAATGTAATAACATTTAGCTATGTCAAAAATTTGTGTATTTTAATTTACTCCTCTCTGAAATTTTTGTTAGCACCTCTGGAGAAAATATCATTCCAAACATCAGCAGCATGTGCAGAAAATGTTCCTTTTTGATGTTCTGTTATTGTTATAGGCCACAATATGTTCAGCATGCATGTATAGCAAACTTGAATCAGATGCCTTCCACCAGAAACATAAGATAGGCATGGTGAACAAGAACAAAGTATCATGTTTTGTATTAATACTTTGCTAAGGTAGATAATCCATAAGGATATACATATTTGAGTTGGTAAATGTTTCATGTCATTATTGTTTCAAAGCATTTCGTGTTTTTCTTCATCTTTCCGTTTGGGTGGTGTAATCTGCAGTTGTTTAAAATTAAATAATCAATTCTGTATGATTCAAAATTTGAAAGAACAATATGCATAAATGTAGTCATCCTTTTACTGCCTTTCTGAGAAGACTCTGAGGGTTACATGGAATGTATTGCCAAGACTTTTTTTATATATTGTTATGAAAACTTCAATTTCATAAGTGAATATTTAATGTAGTTTTATTAATTTCCATAGTGACTGGCAGCACTGCATATGCTGTTGCAGCATTCCAAACACGGCATTCCTCCTGCCTTTGTATATGACAAAGAAATGGCAAAATGTAAGTTCAGTATCACATGAAGTGACCTATATATGGAGACTTTGTCTGGGTCCAAGTGTTCACACTAGTCAATAATGTTACTTAGTGTGACATTCTGAGACCATAAAAATTACACACAGTTTATTTTCTATATGATATAAACTCAGAATAATAAAATATGTTTGGAAAGCTGTAACAGCAAACATGCCGCTGTAACCTGATGAATTAAAAAAAAAAAAAAAAAAGAGCCAATACTTGAAAGACTGATCATCAGTTTGTGAATTCTGGGGTAACAGTGTTGTATGTCAAACTAAAATATGTTTTCCATGTTGGATGTATCCAGCAATAATGGATAATACTTGTGTTAATTGGAAGCTTACAAGAATAAGTGCCAAGCATTGTTGCCACAAAATGGTGCAACTTGTGGCTAGAATCATAATCTTAAACCTTAAAAAGATGAATAAGGAATGGGTTTTATATTTTTGAAGTGAATAAAACTAATGAATTTTTACTTTAAATATCTAATTTTGTAAAGAGAATATTTATAAAAAGAAGGGGTTCTCTGTTGATGTAACTTTAAAATGTGCAAATGAGTAAAAAATGTACACCTGTATTTTCTGAAGAGAATAAAAAATGAAATTTCTAAGCTGGAGGTAGTCTTATGAAACTTCTTTGGAATTACAGCTGTTCAGAAAATAAAAATATCTTTGAATAAAGCTCATGTTGAGAAATGGCTTCCTAGTTTAATTGAATTAATAATCTAAAGCAACTTATGGGAATTTACTAGGAAATTTTTACATTAATAGCAAATTTTCGGAGAAAACTCTTCTCCTTCTTCAGGCTGACTTGTTGTCACTTTTTACTTGACACTATCACGGTTACGGTTTACCTTGACGGTTACGGTTAACCTTGACGGTTTAGGTTATTTTTCAACAAATCCTGCCAGATGTTAGGCAGGGAAAATCCTTTGCAGTCATTGATGATGGAATTTTGTTTTTTCTCAATCTCTATTCCTTCTTTCAGTTTTCTTTTTTGGAAATTGCTTTGGAAACTGATTACTTTAAGGAATTCCAATCCATGCTGTGCCCAGTTTCTCTAACATGCCTATCTAATCCAGTCTTGTTGGAGCAATTTTTTATAGCTGCTTTATGCTCAGCTATACGAGTTTCTAGTCTTCGACCTGTTTCACCTATGTAAGATAGTCCACAACTACGATTTACTTCATAAACTACTCCTTGCATTTTTAAAATATCTTCTTCTCTTTGAACTATTTTAGGGAAAAATTTTTTAACTTTGTTCTCTAAACTTGGAGCTAGCCTAATATTGTATTTTTTACTAATTCTCTTTAAAGCTTCAAATAAACCTTTGTGATAAGAAATTTTTCTAGTGAATTTTACTTGTTGCTTTTGTGGGTTCTTCGAACCATTAAAATTCAGAAGCTTCTCAATTTCTTCTTTAGGATAGTTATTCTCTGCAAGTATGACTTTAAGCTCTTCTTTATGGGCTTCTTTTTTATCTGCAGTAGAAACTATTTTAGGTTAACCGTAACCGTCAAGGTAAACCGTAACCGTGATAGTGTCAAGTAAAAAGTGACAACAAGTCAGCCTGAAGAAGGAGAAGAGTTTTCTCCGAAAATTTGCTATTAATGTAAAAATTTAAAAAATGTAGCAAGTCAGTGTTTAGAAAAAATTAATAAAATAGTTTCTACTGCAGATAAAAAAGAAGCCCATAAAGAAGAGCTTAAAGTCATACTTGCAGAGAATAACTATCCTAAAGAAGAAATTGAGAAGCTTCTGAATTTTAATGGTTCGAAGAACCCACAAAAGCAACAAGTAAAATTCACTAAAAAAATTTCTTATCACAAAGGTTTATTTGAAGCTTTAAAGAGAATTAGTAAAAAATACAATATTAGGCTAGCTCCAAGTTTAGAGAACAAAGTTAAAAAATTTTTCCCTAAAATAGTTCAAAGAGAAGAAGATATTTTAAAAATGCAAGGAGTAGTTTATGAAGTAAATTGTAGTTGTGGACTATCTTACATAGGTGAAACAGGTCGAAGACTAGAAACTCGTATAGCTGAGCATAAAGCAGCTATAAAAAATTGCTCCAACAAGACTGGATTAGATAGGCATGTTAGAGAAACTGGGCACAGCATGGATTGGAATTCCCTTAAAGTAATCAGTTTCCAAAGCAATTTCCAAAAAAGAAAACTGAAAGAAGGAATAGAGATTGAGAAAAAACAAAATTCCATCATCAATGACTGCAAAGGATTTTCCCTGCCTAACATCTGGCAGGATTTGTTGAAAAATAACCTAAACCGTCAAGGTTAACCGTAACCGTCAAGGTAAACCGTAACCGTGATAGTGTCAAGTAAAAAGTGACAACAAGTCAGCCTGAAGAAGGAGAAGAGTTTTCTCCGAAAATTTGCTATTAATGTAAAAATTTCCTAGTAAATTCCCATAAGTTGCTTTAGATTATTAATAAAAATATCTTCCAAAAAAAAACAGGAATACCATACACATGCACACATTTCAGACAAGCATTTGTTGCCACCGGGTATGATAACAGAACTATAAATAGATCAGTGATGCACCCAGAAATTCCTGTTGGAGGGGGCTATATATATACATACATATAGTATACATACACAATATGTGTACATCATAATTATTGTCAACAATTATCAATCCACTGCTGGACGAAGGTCTCTCCAAGCCTCTTCCACAACGGCCTGTCTTGTCTCCCGCATACTTTCGAATTTCATCCACCCATCTCGCATGTGGTCTTCTAGGTCTTTTCCTGTCCCTTGGAATCCAATCTAAAGTTTCGACTGTCCATCGATGGTCTGTTCTTCTGGCAGTATGTCCAGCCCATTGTCATTTCAGGGATTTTACTCTGATCATGATGTCTTCCACTCTTGTCATTTTTCTGATCCATGAGTTCCTCTTCTTGTCTCTCCTGCTTACACCAAGCATGCACCTCTCCATGTTACTTTGAGTTGTCTGTAGCCTTTGTATGTCACTTTTTAGTTAAGGTCCACGTCTCTGCACCATACGTAAGCACTGGAAGGATGCATTGATCAAACACTTTTCTTTTAAGACATAATAGGCATATTGCTCTTGAAAATTATGCTGTTTCTTCCAAAAGCTCTCCAGGCAAATTTTATATGCCGATTAATTTCTTCATCAATGTGACCTGCACTTTATATCTGCTGTCCAAGATAAACATATGCATCTGTTATCTCCAGCTTTTCTCCATCAATCGATAAATCCTAAATCTTCATTTCTTGT
Organism: Macrothele yani; assembly: GCA_039090855.1. Taxonomy (NCBI): domain Eukaryota; kingdom Metazoa; phylum Arthropoda; class Arachnida; order Araneae; family Macrothelidae; genus Macrothele; species Macrothele yani. The sequence continues at coordinate 16,788,484 of CM077028.1, forward strand.
AAAAGCATTATATATATATATATATATATATATATGGAGAGAGAGGAACTCGTGGATCCAAAAAATGACAAGAGTGGAAGACATCATGATCAGAGTCAAATCCCTGAAATGGCAATGGGCTGGACATACTGCCAGAAGGACAGACAATCGATGGACAGCCTAAATTTTAGATTGGATTCCAAGGGACAGGAAAAGACCCAGAAGAAGACCACATGGGAGATGGGTGGATGAAATTTGAAAGTATGCAGGAGTAACCTGGGAGAGACTGGCACAAGACAGACTGTTGTGGAAGAGGCTTGGAGAGACCTTCGTCCAGCAGTGGATTGATCATGGTGGATGATGATGATGATGATATATATATATATATATATTTATACTCATAAGACAGAATAGATGAAATATGGCCATACCATTGCGACTGCGTATGTGAGGGTTTTAGCGAATTAAAAGTTGATAAAGATGTCCACAATATTTATAAATATGAAATGTAAATATATGATTTTGTTTGGAAATATAATTTCACACCACTACTTGTTCCCTATAAATATTGCTCTCAACACATTGAGGCATCATTACCATGCATTTACTACTAATTACTAATATATTTAATATTATGCTCACTTGATGTTAGGTATTTTCGAAGGGAGATCGGGACTTGTCAGGTTCTTTTGGCCTTTTTTCTGATCTCCCTAGCTGTTATATATCTAGTAATTTAATTTGTTACTTCTAATGAACATTTTGTATGTGTATGATAACAGCTAAACTAATGAATTGAATTGAAGATACATATATATAGTGTACGCCTATAGTTTACATATGGCTGTGATGTATGTCGCTCTTAATCTCTTTGGGATTTGGGAAGAAGACACCATGTAATACACTGGCGTGCAAAAATTAAGGACGAGACGGTTTTTCGAATGTAACGTCATGCAGAAGTGCTCCACATCGACTCAAATCATACCATAAGATCCCCAAGATGTAAGAATATGGGACAAGTGAGCAAAACTGTGCACAAACAAGGAATCCAAAGGCACTTTATTGAAAAGGTAGCTTCGAGCACAACTGGACAGAAACGTCCATGTGACAGGCGGCTGCCAAGAAAAATCCAGTCTTTAGTAGGGGATATGATCACCCCTGACTGCGTTGCAGGATTTACAACGTCTGTCCATGCTGAGGACGAGGTTGTCAAGGAGCTGTTGAGGCATCGCAGCCCATTCCTCTTGTAGTGCCAATCATTGCTGGCGGCTGGTGACGTGCTGTCAAGCGTCTCCCAAGAAGGTCCCACACATGTTCGATTAGATTTAGGTCCAGGGAATTAGCGGACCAATCTATGCGTTGAATATCTTCACTCTCCAACAGCTCTGCGACAGCCACTGTACGATGAGGTGTAGCGTTGTCGTTCCTGAAGAGGAACTCAGGACCCACAGCACCTCTAAACAGATGCACGTGAGGCAAGAGAACCTCGGTACAATAGCGGACACCAGTGACTGAAGCTCCTTGGAAGATGTGGAGGTCAGTACGGCTACCAAGCATGATACCGCCCCAAACAAGAACTCCGCTACCTCCAAACCGGTTCCTTTCGATGATGTTGGAGGTGTGATTGCGTGTTCCCTGCTCTCTCCAGATGTGTATACGTCCAGAATCGCTCGTCAGACTAAATCGGCTCTCATCCGTAAAGAGAACTCGACCCCATTGCTGATGTGTCCAGTTCTTGTGTTCCTGGCACCACAGGAACACAAGAACTGGACACATCAAAAACCGCCGTCTCCGATGAGCAGGCGTTAATGGCACACACCGTACTTGTCGTCGTGCAAATAGACCACCTTTGTGCAGCCTCCTGGCCACAGTAAAGTGCGATAACGGACGTCCAGTTGTCTGTTGCATGTGCCTTGCGATTTGTTCCACTGTCTGCCATCTGTCTCTTCTTACCTGTAGGACAATATACCGGTTGACCGCCACCGTGGTTGCTCGTGGACGACCACCGCTAAACTCTCGGACAGCTGTTCCTGTCATTTGAAATGCTCACCAAGCTTGTGAAACGATGCTGTGAGCGATCCCAAACTCCTCGGCCACACTAGTCACACTTCGACCTTCTTCCAACTTCCCAATGATGCAACCTCGGGTAAAGTCATCCAGATGTCATCTACTGGATTCCCTGTTGGTCGTATCACACGGTGGCAGCAACTCGACGTCGTTCAAACCGATGTACACTGTGCAATAGCTTTCACCGAATTGCTGAGCGTACACTGCCTGTGTGCTTTATACCCTTCCGACCCCCCCCAGTCATGCTGCATATATATATGCGCATGCCCTACCGTACCGGACCCTAGTCTATCTCCTGAGTGGTCTTTCAGTCTGTTCCGCCTGCTCGTTCCGCTGTTATGCTAATTTCTCCTCTTCGTCCTTAATTTTTGCACACCAGTGTAGAATGTCAGACACTATGTAATTTTTTGAACATGTAAAATAATATTTTTGGATGTTTAATTTGTGAAGTATGGCGATCTTAATCTCTTTGGGGCTTTGGTAAGAAGACGCCGTGTAATAGAAGATACTATGTCAGACACAATGTAATTTTTTGAACATGTAAAATAATATTTTTGAATGTTTAATTTGTGAAGTATGGCGATCTTAATCTCTTTGGGGCTTTGGTAAGAAGACACCGTGTAATAGAAGATACTATGTCAGACACAATGTAATTTTTTGAACATGTAAAATAATATTTTTGAATGTTTAATTTGTGACATATGTCGTTCTTAATCTCCTTGTAGGGGCTTAAGCCCCCTCCATGGGTGTGCCAATGAAATAGATATAGAATTTTGATATCAGATGTAAACCTATGATCAGTTATGCAGCTGTAGTATGACTTCTATCTGAAGTCATGCTACAGCTGATGCAGAAAAACTGTATTTTATGTTGTCAACTTTCTCACCATGTCTTGTCTTTTAGATGTTTCCTAGTGTGTACATTTATTTTGCAATCCAAATGTGGGCTGGAATTTTTTAAGAATGAAAGCAAAAGTATCTTACTCAAAGAGAGCACACATACACAAAAATTATACAGTGAAAGTTATGTTTTACTTATTCAGCACAACAATTATTACAGTGGTAATGTCAAATTTTATAACTTTGTAACAGTGGCGGCTTGTCCTTTTATTTAAGTGTGTGAAGTGCTACTTCACCGTTAAAATTTGGTCTGTATATGTCTTTTGCAAACTACTGCTTGATACTTTCCTTTTAGTAGTACCACCTATTCCATCCCTAGTATTTTTGCCATCTGATGTAGCAAAGAAATTCCATTTGGTTTTAAGTCCGAAATCATCAAAATGTTTGCAAATATTAACAAAGTTATTTTTATTTTTATATTGGCTGTCAGCACCATCACTGAAATAAATAACTTTCTTCACTGAAGGTGCCACATTTTTTATGACAGAAATTTGGTGAGCCTGGAATAATAGACTGCTTCTGTGTTGTGCTCCATGTGATCACTTGCAATACAAAGACTTCTGCACTTAATAGCTTCTCCTCATTTGTAGTAATAAACGAATGGATAAACCATGGCTTGGTGGTTAACCGAGTGATAACTCTGGATTTCATCCTGTACTGTAAAGGTGAAATTTTCTGAAAAGTCTGCAAGTACCAAACACTCTAACTGGCTAAGGTTATCTTTTTTCTCTCTTAAATATTGTCCCTGAATCTTTGACACAAAATGGTGTTTTTTTAATAATAATTTTTCAATTAAAGTATCCACAAATTCATCTATTTACTGGACAACTGTAACCAGTTCAGCTCTGTCTGTATTGACTCTCTGTTTGAAACTTACTTCATCCCGCATTTTGTCCATTGATAATATTTCCTGTATGTGTTGACCACCCAGACAATCGGTGCACTCGTCAAACATACAATCCTCATTGTTCAGATCACTGACAAGAAGATCGAGTAAGTCTTTGTAGTTTATATTTAATTTGGCACCATTTATCATAAGTTTAATGATTTTGGTTATACAAACACAAGCAATATGCATACCTGCAGCTTTAGATAGAACATACCATTTTGGTCTTAGTGAGCAGAACATTGACCGCCCAATCTTGTGTTCAGGATATTTTTCTTTAAATAAAGCATACAGCTCATTTAAATTGCACAACATTAACCTCTTCTGTTTCCGTAACTTTTTATTGTTAACTCTGAGAAATACGCAATCTTTTTGGCCCCGAAAAATCCTGCTAATTTCATAGTCTTATTAAAAATGTTCTACTGCATTAGCTATGTCTTCCCTTAATGTTTTCGCTCTTGTTTTTGAGAGTTCAGGAAGTATTCCTTGTGATTTCACAAATTTTCGTGTTAACCTAACTAAACAGTCTGTTACTCCAAATTCATCACATATTTTTTTTGTTTGACCAAGAATTCGGAAGCAAACTAATTATTTTGATTTTTCTTTGTTATTAGCCACTGAACATTTTCCTTTGAGCAGTTTTATTAAAGTATCATTTTCATTAGAACTAGGATAAATGCCCGAGGTTGTAGGCATAAACTCACTAAAAGAAATTTCTAATTTTCTTTTTAAAGATTCAGTAATTTTTCCATTTTTTTTTTTTTTACTAATGCATGTCTTTGACTTTTATTCAATTTTTTTTAATTTTTGTAACTGGAGATAAATTTAATGAATTGCCCACTAAATTTGCTGTATTCATTTCCTCAGATGGATCCTAAAAAATTATTCATTACCGTTTCGCATGATTTAGGTTGAACAATACCAAATAATTTAGAAATACACGTAATGCGTAATGACCGACCTGGCACAAGATACACTGAAATATATTTTGGTTTATTTATATGCTCATAAAGAATTTCCTTTAGGCCCATTTTGATTGGTTTTGTATGTATTTTCATGGGTCGCAACATTTTCTTCCAAATATGTAGTGATATTTTAAAAGATATTTATGTTGATATTTACAGTTTCAATATCACTAGACACCCTTCATTTTAATACATTTTGTTTATCCTAAGGCAAATCACTTAAGCTACGTAATTCCTTAGTCACAGATCCATAATCACATTTATGACATTCTTCACTGACATACACACCAACAGAGCATTCCATTTTGATTTGTCACAAATACACTTATCAGGTCATCACAAAATCACATTTGAACTACTCACCAATCAGAAAGGAAAGATCTAACTGGGACAAGAATCACAGTGGAGGTATATATAGCTGCATTTAATGTACAGGTCTTAATAGCTTAACAGCTTGACAGGAACTGAACAGGCTGCTACAAAAACAATGACTCAGATATGTAGTGACAGGAATTATGCTGCCTCCATCAGAAAATGACATGAATACATTAAGAAATGAAATTTAAATTATATTACATTCATATTATTGTCCATATAACTACATGCATATGTAAAATGGATGTTTGTAAACCATGCACTCATAATCAGGTAAATTTATTTTGCTGATTGTCTTATTGTGTTTTTTTTTATATTTCCTTATTTCAATGAATAATAAAATTTTACTCTATTATTTATAATTTTGCTTCTACATATTTAAGATAATTTAAAAGCAACCCTGGCTCACAAGTTTGCAAATAAAAAATGGTCGTATTTTTCCATTATTTTGATGTAGCACAGCGTTAAAACTACTTACGTCTACAAGTTTAAATTTTTACTGCAGGTCACCTTGCTGCAGGTTTACCCCTAAGATCACATTGCTGTGTAAAAATATTATAATTTTAGGAACTGTTCCTTTTGAGGTATTAGGCCTAAAAAGGTGACTATTTTAAGGTTCGAGCTGTGTTTGGAGGTCCATAGGGAAAAAGTACAAGAGTCTCAGGTTTCAAACTTTGGGAATTAATAGTCCAACTAGATACATGTAAACATACAAAGTCTGAAGTATGAGACTTTTACCATTCTTAAAAAAAATTATGCTTGAAATCAGAAATTTGAGTGAAATTATTAAACATTTTGTAATGCCTGTATTTGCACAAGAGATAGCTAAAACATTGTTAGCAAAAAATGTCGAACATTTCATGTAAAAAAGAATGATCTTTCATTTGAACATGATAGTTCTAGTAATAAAGCAGTTATTAAATTTTACCTAAATGGCAATGACTTAACAATCAATCAGAAAGGCCAAACACTTACCTAAAAGTTCTTGGCTTCATTCCTTTTATACACTTCGTGCACATTAACGAGAACATTTTGTTATGCAGCTGGCCTTTTAAGGTTGAAACTTTTATCATATCTGCTCTCAGGTTGTTGTTGTTACTTTAATTCCTCAGGTCATGAAACATTCATATTTTCATTTACAGGACAGTAAAAAATGCTGAATTCTGAATGCTGTTTGACATACGTGATATCTCGTCAACACTAGACGCATACTCACTATTACGTAAGTGTTGTTGACTTTCATTACGCCCTTTTTTTTTATTCTATTTCTTTCCTTCCTTCATTTCTCCCTCAGCAACTTGCCAAAGCTTGAAAACTTTTATTTTATCTACGCCAATAAATTCAGATAACTAGTATAGTTATACTATCTTATGTATAGTTGGCGTACAGTTCCTTGCGTTATTATTTAACTATTTACCGGTATGGTTCATGGATCAAAATGGTAGTCCATGAGTCAAAGTAATGATTAGACTTAAAAAGGTGTCTATTCAAGGAGGTGGTACAAATACCATTGCGCAGTTAGGCGATCAGTGACCAAATAAATACGTATAATTATCTGGTACAACACCCCATTTTCAGCATAGCTTGATATGCTACAAACAGTCATTAGTGGATTTTTAAAATTCTTTCACCCTTAAATTTCTGTTAAAAATTTTTAACTACTGAATTAGTTTTACAATGCATATTTCAACTATTCTCTTCCATCCAAGAGTTACCGGAATTTTTTTCATGAGGAAATTTATAGGGTGTTTTCGTGTGGGTGTGTGTGCTTCTATAGTAGACCACAAGACTGAAATTCCCGCCCTGGTTTCGTCGACCCAATCTGCACCTGTTTGGATCCATCTTTTGTTAAAAAATGGAACTCAGAAAATGATACAGTATGTATGTTGTTGCACACCGGAGCATGTAAATGGTGAACCAAAATTGCTCCACTCTCAACCCCTATATGTAAATTGTGAACTAAGACCCAAGACCCCTATGTGTAAATTGCAAACCAACTTTTATAGACATATTTGTAAATTGTGAGCCAACTTTTCTGCACCCATTCTGACAATATCAAAAGATAAACCAGTATGAAAAAATAATGATTAAAACAACGTAAAACAATTTAGAGCAATGGAATCACAAAAACAACAAAACTAGTTTGTCATCCTTGTGCAGGGGCTATGTTAATTTTCTCTGTAATGTTCCGTATTTATATATGTACTTAATTCAATGTATTCACAAAAACAACCAATGTGTTAAGTAAGTATATTATGTATGTACTTAAACAGTATTAAAAGTAAACAAATAATTGGGAAAGCAATGTGAAGCAATGTATTTACAAAAACAAGAAAATCAGTTTGTCATCCTTGCACAGGGGCCATGCTACCCCCCCCCCCCCAATTTTCAGAAACAATCACAGTTTATAATGAGGCAATGCAAATTTTACGTAAGAAACTCTTGAAATAAGACCTCTTTTGTACTCATCTATTTCTTTTTGGAATTTTTTTTTATCCTTGGAGTGCACCTTTACTGATTCTTCTCTTTGGAACTTTCACACTTTGAATTTTAATGTATGTTTGCATTTGAAATAATGTCAACACTTCTACAAAATTATACAAACTTGGGTATGGATGATAAAAATGGGCATTGAATTTAGAATGAAAGGACTCGCATGCATTTGTAGTGTGTTCATTAGATGCAGTTGGCCTCTGCCCACAAATCTGGAGGAAAATTCGAACTGCTGTCAATATAATTGTCAGTCAAATAATCTGTCATTTTCGTGACACTTGGATGAATCAGTTGGAATTCGGTTAAGTCAATTGCAAAACACTCGACTACTTCTATAGGATCCAAAAATGACAGTCTGAACAAGTTTTGCAGCCACTGGCCTACCTCACTGGCTTTATCTTTATATTCTTTGTTCAAACTCAGCTTCTGAGTTTTTCGACGCCAGCTTGGCCCAAATGAAACCTACATCCAAGCAACTGTGTTTTGGGCCAGACGACATGTACAGCTTTATGAATCACCTTTCTGAAATCAGTAATAATTACTTCAGGCTCAAAAGTGGGTTCAGAATTTACATATAGCGGTTATGGGCCTTGGTTCCAATTTACATGCAGAGTTTTAACAGCAGTCTGATTTTTGTTTGCAATTTACACACTCTAGTTCACAATTTATATACCACTGTTGCAGACATATAATGTGCATAAGGATGTATTCCAAGAAGTGTATAAATTAGTTTCTCTTGTTCTTACTTTACCCTCTACCACTGTGTCAGTAGAAAGAAGTTTTTCCTATTTGAAATTAATAGAAAATTACTTAAGGAACATTATTTCACAGCAAAGAGTATCATTGTTATCTAATATTGCAATACAAAAAGAACTCTCCAAATTTGTTATTAATCAGCCAATTTGTGATAACATCATTGACCACAATGCTTCCTTGTAGGATAGAAAAATTGACCTTCTTTATAAGAAACATGCCTTTTTTTCATGGATTCCCATTTTTGTAACACTTCACACATTTCTCTGAGTCACAAGCCGCTACTCCCTCGTAACTTATAAGCCCAGAATATTTCCTTAAAAAGTGTACTTGTCCAAAACCATCTTGATAGAAAAATTTTCCTGTTCTCATTTAAATGCAAATATCATCACAGCCTAAATACGTAGACAGTTCACACAAATACAAGTTTTTTGTCGGCGAAAGAATAGTACTCAGAATTGGACCACAATCCTGATATCAGTCCATACATTTTTAATTTCCACTTTTTTACTGGAAAGTGTTAGAAAGATATATTTGTTATAAGAAATTCATTTTTTTCTTTTGTTACCGGGTTTTTTTTCATATAACTGCACATTTTATTTTATCATCATACTTGTGAGATGTATTTGTTAATTTTGAGGTGCAGACAACTGGACACATGCAAATTGAAAGCCAGAACGATGCTCTGCATTAAAAAATATAGTGTTCATATATATTTCCCCATGCTTGTGTAATAGTTGTGTGCAAAAAAAAAAAAAAAAAAATTCATGTCTTATTATTAAGTAATTAAGACACGCACACATTTTTATTATTTTTTGTCTGAAAAACAAGGTGGACAAATAACTACAAAAGTGTTAGAAAACTGTATAAAAATAGCATTTTTTATTTCTTAAAATCTACTTCCATGTAGGCTGACCACAAAAATGTTAGAGACAGGGGGAGATGTAGCTGGTCCCATACCATTTGAGTAAACTGCTTATTAAAATCTTGGTTTGCCTGAACCATTTGTTAAATTAATTACTCAGATGGAAGTATGAAGGCAAAGATTTGTCACTTATTACTGACATTTCTTCTTTTTTTTTTCTGTTTTTATTTCTTTCTAATTTTTCTCCCACATCAGATTAGTTGTTAGTATTTCACTGTACCAAGAACACACGAAAACACCTCATGGAAGGAGGGAGGCTGGTTCCTGCTTTTGTACATCATCGCTACCTGCATCCCCTGGTGGAACTCACAGTGGGGGACTTCTGAGTTCACAACCAGTGGTCCCTCTGTGAGGCAACAGGAGAAGAAGGAGGAATAAGTAGAACAACAAAGGAGAAGAAATGAGGAAGATGTGGGAAAGAAGCTTCTGATTTCTTCAGAGAAGTGGGCTGGGAATATGCTTTAACACAGAAATTCCGTGATGATGTCTGTGATCAAAGTTGAGGAGGGGGAGCTAATTTGGGGAGTGAAGTGTGTTATGGTGGGGCTAACTCTTTTGTAGTGCCTGATGGTTGTGTTTATGTTTTATACAAGTTTAACTTGATTCATGATTTATGGCAAAGAGAGGTCCATTAGATATTGCTCCCTCTTCTGCCCATAGCTGTAACATCCCTCCCCCCAAGATGTAATTAAAACATGTTTATAGCGTGTGTGTTTCTATTGTTTGTTGCTACGAGATTATCCATGTTTTTAAATTTATCGGTTGAAATACAGAATGTCACTTACAAAGTATCCATAAACTCTAATCCTGTATTAAATGTGCCCTGTTTAAGTACCTTTAATATGTAGAGCCTAGAGCCCCAGAGCACCTGAATTAGACACGAGAAGTTCCTGAGCCTACCTGCAAATCTGGGCCTTTACATTTTACAGAACCATATGCTTTTGTTTGATACAATGTACTTTGAATAAATTTTGGGGCTCCCTAAAAATGAGGATAGGGCTTGTGTGTGTGTGCACCCCAGATCCATGCATATCAGGCCATGTCAAGAGCTGAAATTAAATTAAAAAAAAAACATTCAGTTTATAAGAAAATGCATTATTCTTTAGGAATTGCAATTGAGCACTATTTTTATGATGTTTAGTTACCCACTTTTGGAGGAAATCAGTACAATGCTTTTTAAATCTTTCATCTGAATAAAATATTTCAAAATAAAGTTTGATCCCTTCTGTTCAGATGGTTTAATTTAATAGGAAGATTTCCAGCTTCAAAATTTGTTACTACTGAGGATGTTCAGACAGAGTTTTCAGCAATGTAATTAATGTTCAAAATAAAATCATTTTTTTCTTAAATGTTCCATCTGATAGCCCTTTCTCGATCACCCCAGCCTCATTCCAGTATATTGTCTCATCAAATGTAAAGTGACAGTAACTACTGCAAAACTCCTCTGTTTGTTTGGTTTCGTGATTTAACTATTCCAATGAGCATTTAGAGCTATAAGGAGTTATCCATCCTTAAATTAGAGACACTCATCACAGTTAAAGAAGAGAAGCTGCACTGTGGGATAAAAACATCTGCCATGCCTTGTTTGAGATGTGAATTTAAATAAAATCAAATATATCTGAAGTTAGATGTAAATAACATCAATATTTGAATTCAAAGTTTTAAGGTAGGTTATTAAACATCACTTTTGAAAAACATTCTTTGTTGGAGTTTATCTAGGAATTTCAAATTGGGGGTGAAAATGGATGGGGGTTAGATGGAACCAAATTTTCCAAAGGCTGAAAATTTTTATTGTGAAATATTTGGGCTTTAAACTTAGGATTAAAAGTGAAGAAATCTTCAAAAAATGGAGAACTGTTGAATTTTTTTATAGTTCAGAATGTTTAAAGCCAGGAATCTTTTATCAAAACTACACATCGTTATTTTGTTTTTGTAGCTCTCTCTCTCTCTCTCTCTCTCTCTCTCTCTCTCTCTCTCTCTCACACACACACACACACACTCACTCAAATGTGTAAATGCTTCCCTAAATATGGCTAATGCAAAGAAATATTCATATGTAGGTTGATAAAACAGCAAGATTTTCACCAGTCTTGGAGCTTTCAGCATGCAAGATTTCGTAGATTTTGCATGCCAAAATGATTTAGTGCACCTGCAAAATCTGTAACTGACTAAAAATGAAGCAGTGTGTATGTTTTTTATGGTTGCAATGACTGACTTTGACTTGAAACAAGAAAAACTCTAAAAAAAATTTCGATTGTTGACTACATTTTATAAAATTTTATTTACTGATGCATAATACAGATAGGCTAACTTGATGTAAATGTTAGGTATAGTGCTTGAACAGTCTGAAGTACTTGCAGAAGTGATTGTTTGATGAAATTTAATTTTTAAATAGCGATAATTCAAACTACAAAATTTTGCATTCGTGGGTTTGGCATTGCGGCGACGATATGCACCCCCAAAATTAATTTCTGGGTATGCCACTGCTGCTGCTGATATTTCCATTGTTTCAGAGCTGTGGATAAAAATTAATTTACCACATGTTGAAATTCCACCTACATCTATGTTGCTGAAAGATTATAATCAGAGTTTGATCGATGTTGTAGGAGAAGTGTCTCTACCGGTCACTTATAAGTCACAATGTTGCAAATCACCCATTGTTGTTGTGAATGGGAAATAGATTATCCCTATTTGGAAAATTTGGAAAGAATTGGTTGGCACATTTCAATCTTGAATGGCAAAGTATTTTCGCCTTAAGGTGGACGTCAAGTAATTTTGCTTCCTATACTTCCAATGGAAAAACTTTTGTACACATTTCCTTCACAATTAGTGTGTTCCCAAGGATGAAAATTTGTACATCAATTAAAATAACTTCATATTATAACTTGGAATACTTAATATTTTCTAAAACATAACCATAATTATATTAAAAATCAATAACTTTTCCTTTGGTGGTGTTGAAACCAAAAAAGATGGTGCGACCTGTACTTTGATGACGTCAGTAGACAAACAAATGTTGGATTGCATAATTATGGTTATGTTTTAGAAAATATTAAGTATTCCAAGTTATAAAATGAAGCTATTTTAATCGATGTTCAAATTTCCATCCTTGGGAACGCATTAATTGTGAAGAAAATGTGTATAGAAGTTTTTCCATTGGAAGTATGGGAAGCAAAATTACTTGACGTCCACCTAAGTTCCCAATAAATGGGAAACATCTGTAATGTGGAGTCTATAAAACGGAATTACGCTGATCTTTTTGAGAAAGACGCATCAACAATTAGACATTTCAAGACTTCCTTGAAAATAAACAAAGCATGTTTTCTTATTTTCTGTAAAGCTAGGCCTGTTCCTTATTCGTTGAAAGCTGCTGTGGTTGATGAGATTTTGCAAACAAAAATAAGAGGAGTTTGGCATTTTTTTTAACATTCAGCATGGGGAGCAGCTGCTGGCAATATCAAAGAAAGATGGTATTGTCAGGTTGTGTGGTGATTTTAAATCACTGTAAACAGGTTACTTCTTGATTCGCCCATTCTTTTTTGGCCTATTCTTCGCATGTCGAAAGTTAATGGGTTCCGCCATTTTGGCGAGGAAAGAATTCTTGATTTGCCTATTCCTCTCTCGCCTAAAACTTTTACCTGCTAGAGGGAAGGAATTCACCTGGAGCAAACTTCTTGATTCGCCTATTCCTTCTGCGTTGAAAGTTAATAGGGTGAGAAAATGCTATTACATTATTTCACTTAAGCTTTGATGGAGTGATTTTTAAAAAAATGTATATCTTTACCTCCCGTGAATTTATTTTTATCGAAACACTAAATCTGTCGTGTGTTAAAAAAAAGGATAATTTTTCCTGTGAAAAAAAACAAACTAGTTTCATCCCTAGCGTTTGAGATATAGTTTTATTTCTTTAATCGAAAAAAAAGCCAAGTAGAAAACAAAGTTGTGCAAAACATTTATAATTTACAAAAAGGGAGGGGATGCTATTACATTACATTAAAAAGATGCATCTTTACCTCTCATGATTTTTTTTTTTAATCGAAACACTAAATCTTTCGTGCGTTAATGTAGGAGATATCAAATGATGAGTAAAAAGTAAAAAACAGAAGGTAGTCATCAGCATGATTAAGATATTAAATGTGTCATCCAATCAAAATCGTAAGAAACTATAGTGAGGGGTGGGGGAGGGGTTATATGGGTGTAAGGCAGAATTCAAGAAAGCGTTGATAATGAAAAGGTAAAGGAATATAAAGGGTAGAGAGCAGGGCCGTAGCCAGAGGGGGGCTAGCCCGACCTATGTTTCATTTAGCCCGTCCTAGCGATCTCAGCTTGAACGAAATTTTTGACAAGGATAATTCAATGTAATATTAAAATATATGGCACTGATAAATCATAGTTTAATACGAGTAATGTGCCAAACGAGAAAAAAAAATATGCACACTTAGTTCTGTATCGAATTGACGATTCTTTCCTCCCCGTGACCCAATCCCAATTATAAAATATCGAAGGTTTTTTATAAGAAAAGGACTGGGCTTGGCTTTCTTTTCAGACTTTTGTTGTGGCTTCCTTTTGGTGTAGTGTTCCTGGTTTGTCTGGTGAAGATGACGAGACGATGGGTAGTGCTGTAACGTGGATCTCTACCTCCCACTCCCAGTCTAGTTATGAAACTTTGAAGGTCAATTTAGAACAAATGAATACCGACTGGCTTGCTTTGGTTTCAATCTGAGATTTCCGGTTTACATACTTTTCTCCTTTTGCTCAAACATTCCTACTTTTGCTGAAAAGGATCAGTGTGGACACTGGACAGGCGATGACACAATGCGAATGCTTTTTCGCCATCTTCAAGAAACTGAACTAAAGCTAGCGTCGTTCGCGGTTCGTATTCAGTATACGAGTAGTACTTTTTTTGTGAAGACTAGGATTAAATATTGAAATTAAAACCAGAAAGCCTTGTACTGAACTTATGAAAGAAATGTTTTAATAAGGCATGTAAGTACTATACCATTTCCAAAATGTTTTGGTTAATAAATTTCTTAGTAGTGTTACAGAAATAGATCCGATATGTGTAGCATTGCTGTCTTAAAATTTGGGGAAGCTCTGCTTTTCTTTCAATTAAAATTTCAGGATGCTCTGGGCTACAGTCTTTTGGGGGTTCCTTGGACATCATTTAGTGTATAATTTTGAGAGAATAGGAGACATTTTTAAAAATTATTATTGTAGTGGGATAATTAGGAGGTTGGAACACGGGTGCAGTTGTAAAAGAAAAGTTGCTTGGCTCTTTTCCAAACCTATTTCGGCACTGTCAAGAAAGACCAACTTCAGCAAGAGCAAGATATACCAATTGTAATATGAAATTTTAAAACTTTGAAAAGCGTTCAGAGAATTCATTCAACCTTTCTCCCATGAATAAGCACCAAAATACCGTATTTAGGAAGAAATTTTATTGAACAAAACTTAATTAATCAAAAATGATCAAAAGTTGCGAAAGTGAAGTTCTTTAAAAAATTCAATGTACAATTTATGTATAATACACAGATTGCACTATGTTATGTGATTTACTCCATTTACGTAATTAAAAAAAAGGTAGGCTATGAAATAACAATGGTCCCGCCAGGCTTCGACTGCATCCATGGGTTGGCGGAAGTAGAATAGTATTATTAGTGTAGTACACATGAAAAAAAAAAAAAGGAGAATATTGGGGGGGGGGGGGGTAAAGGTCATAATATAATATTACGTATATGATTTTTTCAAAGAAAATTTACAAAAAAAAAAAAAAAATTTTATGTTTTATAAATTATTTCACAAGAGCATTTTAATAATAAATGGCTATGCCCATGTTGTAGAAACTTAGAAAGTACAAACGAATTTGACAAATAAGAATTCAAGCAGAAGAAAAGTCAGTTCTCTTCTCTTCCAAGAACTAAGGAAATGGAAGTTAAAAAGAACACATGAAACTGAAAATTAATTATTATATTTGCACTTTTAAGGTATTAACCTCCTGCAAAGTGCGCATAAAAAAAAAAAAATGAAAAACTATTGGAAAGTACCAATCACTCACCCTAAAGATCATGGTCACCTCCATTGCAACACACTTCCAACACGTCAATCAGCGTAATGTTTCTGGGCTTCCAAGGCTTACAGACATCTTGCTTACGATTCTTACTTCCGGGTGTGAAACATCGTATTTTTTTTTTTTTTAGACTTATGAGATGTTTTAATAAAGCTTGTCAATTCCATAAAAAAACCACACATACTACTCATTCATACAATTCAATTAAAAACTATCTACAACATTTTTTCGAAACTGAAAATGTTCAAATAGGTTCATTCTCTTCTTATTTTCTGTGCAAACATCTTCAGTATATAACTCAAATCAAGCAGTTCCACATTACATTTATGCACATGGCAAGAAGCACAATAACCTCGACTTGTCTGTAGTAGTTAATTTATTATTTTAAAAAGTAGTCCGATGTTTTTTACTTTTTTCCCTGAGCACATTTAAACATCCACAGAATAAATAGAATTTCTATGTGGAGATTGAAATTGCCTGTGAGTGATGGGCACTATATATTTCATGTTTGCATTTTTCTGTATTTTATGTCTTTCCTGAGCTAAATGTTTGAATATAGGATGTCTTTCCTGAGCTAAATGTTTGAATATAGTTTTTATGTCTTTCCTGAGCTAAATGTTTGAATATAGTTTGAATATATTCTCCCTTAAGGCCCTAAATGGCTCCCAAGACCCATGCCTACCACTATTTAAACCTTCATAGAGAGTAAAATTGGAGAGTGACATTAATTTTGTGTTGTTGATCAGCGCATATCTATAAACTTTATGAACCATTATTAGTCCGCTGCTGGATGAAGGTCTCCCCAAGCTTCCTCCAAAATTTTCTCGCTTTTGCCAGTCTCCTCCATATCACTCCGACATGCTTTTGAATTTCATCTACTCATCTTCAACGTAGTCGTCCTTTGGGTGTTTTTCTGCCCATTGAAATTCAGTCTTGTAGTTGCCCAACAGTGGCCAGTTTTTATAGCAATTTTTTCTATCTCATTGCCATTTCTCGGTTTCCACCTTGATCACGATATCACCAAATTAGTCATTTTCATTATCAAATAAGTCATTTTCCTAATTAATGACTTCCTCTTCCTATCTGAAAAATGACGAAAGTTGACATTCATCATGATCAAGGTAAAAACCCTGAAAGGATACATACACAGTCGTATGGCATGGATGCAATGAGACCCTGAAAGGTTGTCCGAGGCACACGTGCCCATTCGGACTGCAGCAGAGCTCGGTGGTCCCGGAGATGACGTTTTTGTGGGTCGCCATGTCGTACCGGTCGATCCAAATAGTCCCACAAGTGTTCTATGGGATTGAGGTCGGGATTTCGCCGGCCAAGGGAGAAGCGTCATAACTGTCGTGTTCCTGGAGCCAGTCACGCACTCCCTCAGCGACGTGGCACGGCGCATTGTTCTGTTGGTAGACACCATCACAACCAGGGCAAACGTCCAACATGAAGGAATGCATGTGGTCAGCGAAGATGGACAGGTAGCTATTGGCGTACAGGGACCCATCCAGTGCCTTCAGCGGTGCCAGGTCATAACAGGAAAGCATTCCCTAGATATTCACACTGCCATCGCCGGTCTGTACTCGACCGACAAGCGTGCCCGAGTGTTGGTTCTCGTGTGTCTGACTCCGTATCCACCCCGCCCGTCACTTCTGTGAAGTAGAAACCTCGATTCGTCAAAGAAGGCAACCTTTTTCCACTGTCCAATGACGGCAGTTCCATGCGAACTGCAGGCGTCGTTGTCGATGGACCTGGTTTAACATGGGCGCCTTGACGCAGCGTCGACTCCGGAGATCCATGCGCAACAGGGTTCGCTCTACTGTTATCGGGAACACCTACCTGGGTGCCCCAGGGTTCATTTGCTGATCAATTGCAGAACTTTTGCGCGTCGATTGCCTTTTAACAGTCGATGGCCTTTGAGACTCCACAGTTATGACGTCGGGAGGCATTCAGTGTGCCAGCGGCTCATTCTTGGTACACCCTCATAACACCGCACGAAGTCTGCTTTTTCTGAGATGCTTCCACCCTTAGTGCAGTAGCCGATCATCATTCCCTTTTGAACATCCCTCAAATCACTACCTCTGCCCATTGTGCTCACTTTAGGCACTATAGCTCATATGTCTTGGCTGACCGCTTATACATCTCTGTGGTTGACCTTGTCATGTGCATTCTGTGACGTGCCTGAGCGGGGACTGTGATTCCGGGAATGATCATAGTATTCTGATACGACTGTGTACACACACACACACACAGAAATACATACGAGTGGAACCTCGGTAATACGTTTCTCAGTTACACGTTTTTCAGTTTTATACGTAATTCTGCGTTAGTTCCTTTATTTCACTGTAGTTTTTATAGCTTTTTTAACTCGGTTAAACGTAATTCATTTGTACGCCTTTTTCCGATTATTATTTAAAACTCGAATTTGAAATTATCAAAAATACACGGTGTTTTTATTCTTTTATACGTTACCCAGTATGTTACTACTTTGAGAGAATTGAGACAGCGTTGTTGTGTTCCTTCTTGGTGCAGCCAAAGCTGAACCTTGACACTATCAGAAAAGTGTACGTTTTCTATTTTCGGTTTGGATGAAAAATTGCTTCGCATTTCACGACTCGCAAACATATGCGCTATTTAAAAATTGGTAAATCTCTTAGACGTAACTTTGTGGCTCCACGGTTTTGTGGCGTAGCGGAATTGAATCCTAAGTGTATCATAATAATAGTAAAAGTACCGTAGAAATCCAATTTATGTACAGTAGAAATCCAATGATCAACATAATAGTAAAAGTACAGTAGAAATCCGATTTATTGGCGTAAAAAGAAAGCCATCTGGTTATTATGCAATAGCTTGGAAACGTATATTTACACTTTTATGCCAATAAGTTGGAATTTTAGTGTACTTTTACTCTTATGTGTATAATTGGTACACAGTACATCGTATTAATATTCAACATTCTAGTTTCAAATGGATGCACTCAGGAACTGCAGAAAAAAAAAGCAGTTAATTCATGTGTTGCATATTGAAGCACTGGTCTCCGATTCTTAGTTGTGAGGATTTCATTTATTTATTGCAATAATTATAACTTGTAACGAGGGGCGGATTGGGACGACCAGATCAGGCGGAGAGTTTTTATCTTGAGATCTACAAAAATCCACGTACTTACAGAAAAATACTTCATGAATTCGCTCATGAAAAAATTCTTTTAATCCTGGGTGAATTATAAAACAAATTAGTCGTGAGTAAATTTTAACAACAATTTAACGTCAATAAAATCTAAAAAATCTGTTCATGAATAAATGCAGCATCAAATCACGCTCAGAACGGGGTGTTGTACGAAATAATTATTTTCTTTTAAAAAATTTAGTTTTGACAAAATCACAAATCCCATGTCCAACGGAATCACCATGAAGATTATTCTTAAAGTTAAAATACGAACATGTCACATAGCAATTTTTCAAACAATTATTTTTATATTTATTTTGTCACTGATCGCTTACGGCGTATTGTTGTTGGTAATTTCACCTACAGTTGATGCCCTTTGAAAGTTTCCCATTATTTTGATTCATGAACCATCCCTAGTAAATCGTTATTTCTTTCAAGATAAATGTGAGTGGGTAACAGATTTCGAAATATCTCTGGAAGAGGATCGTTCTGTGCTCTGTGCAAGTGTGTGTAAAATGGGATGGGAATAATATGTCCTCTCAATTAGTACTAATGCCTTCTTCAAGATTACAAAAGGAAAGTAGTGCCTACCAATGATCCTGGACTCCAAATCCAACGACCTACGTCTAACTGTAGTTAGCTTTAGCTTAATTAATATACAAAGTCGAGTCACATTATTTCGATCACCTCCTACTTTTGACGTCAACAGTGCGTAGCCAATGAAAGAAGGCAAGTGTCGTGAACTGGCTTGGAGGATATATAAGGTGTGCTGTAGGTAATCTGAAAACATATCACTCGTTGCTGTCATGGATAAAAGGAGCGTTTTATCAGATTTGCAAAAAGGGATGATTATTGCCTTTCGGGCCAAGGGTGGCAGTATTTCTGAAACGTTTGTGAACTGTTCGCATGATGCTGTAGTTAAAGTGTATCATGATTGGAGAAATGTCACCATTGCGAATAAGCGACGTGCAAACTGCGGAGCACAACGTACCATTGAAGTGAGAGGTGAACGTTGGATTCGAAGGTGCGTGAGGGCCGATCGACACGCTACAATGGAGCAACTCACTGGCCGAATGAACCAGGGGACTACCTGAAGTGTGTCTAAAACGACAGTTCAGCGAACCCTGCTGCGCATGGGACTCCGATGCAGACGGATGGTCACTGCACCTATGCTAACGAAGGTGCATCAGAAGAAAAGGCTAACATTTGCACGGCAGTATCGGAATTGGACCTCTGCTGATTGGCAAAGGATTGTCTTCTCCAATGAGTCACATTTTCTGCTTCATTGAATGGACGGACGTTGGCGTATAAGGCGAGAAACATTGGAGGACAAACACTCTTCAATCATTGTTGAAAGAACACATGCTGGTGGGGGAAGCGTTATGGTCTGGGGAATGCTTTCGTGGCATTCTATATGGGTCCACTATGGATCGAATTCGTTATGAATCCATCCTTGCAGACCACGTACGCCCATACATGCTGATTGTCTTCCCCGGGGCGGTGGGATCTTTCAGAACGACAATGCGACGTGTCACACAGCTAGAAATGTCGGAGAGTGGTTGGAAGAGCACGATGAAAACTTCAAAGTACTTCCCTGGCCTCCTAATTACCCATACTTAAACCCAATCAAGCATCTGTGGTACCACCTGGATCGTGTTTTTCGCTCTATGCATCCTCCACCACGCACCCTCCAACAGGCGTCAGATGCACTGCAGTCAGCATGGCCGTCTAGCTGCTGTCCGTGCTGCACACGGTGGTTACTCTGGATATTAGGTGGTGGTCACAATGAAGCTTCAATGAGATTAACAATTATTATTCACAAGTACCAAAATACTTATTGATTCGTTCCGAAAAATCCAAATAAAAGGTATGCGAGAAGGTGAACCATTTCTCGATTGGTCCACCTTCGGGAAATTTCCCGATATCCCAGTGATCCAAACCACAGCAATCTTTCTCAAAGAACTTAAGTAACGAATTAAAGGAGCTAATCGTTAAAAAGAGCTAACCAGTCACATTGATCTTTTACAGTTAAGTGTTTTGTATAGTATTGCATTTCTATAGAAATGCTATTTTGTTTTCCTGGGAAGAAAATTGTAGCACGGGATAATAAGCATTATAAATAACACACACACACACACACAGTAAAAAGAAGACAGTAAAATTTCTGATTTTCTGCCCGACCTCAAGCATCAGCAGCCCGTCCCAATTTCTGTATCTGGCTACGGCCCTGGTAGAGAGATGTTGATGCGGGGTCCGGACTAAAGCCCACCGGACACTTGCACACTGTGAATGATTTGTAAATAATACGTACGTAACGTCGGAGGACGCATCCGGTCTAGTCCAGGAAAACTGATCACATAAATATTTACCGACCGTATAAAAATTGCACTTTGTTTTAGAAATGTTGAAATTTAAGGGGATTACCCCAAACCTAAACTAACATATATTACCTTTGTTATGGGTTCAAAAAGCTCAAACTTAAATCACAAGACAACGCTGTCAATAGACAAACAATGCGCTTGAAAATTTGGAAAAGTTTGAATTTAGGGGGTGTTAACTCCCAAAATGTAAACTAACATATACAGTATAATCATTTGCATGGGTTCTAAAAACCTCAAACTTAAATCACGGGACAACGCTGTTAATAGACGAACAACGCACTTGAAAATTTGGAAAAGTGTAAATCCGAGTAGCAGAAATTTCTGGTCATAAAAATTCTTCATGTTGGAAAGATCCCTCTATCCGTTTGTAAGAAAACGAAATTGTTACAAACGAAAGTAGGATATGGAGGAACTCTCTCCACTCGGTACCATTTTCCAGCCATAACACTAGGAGTGCATTTTTGAAACCACAGATGAAAATAAAAGGCAGCACGTTATGCTCTAATGCCTAAAAGGCACCTATAGACTAAAGAGTACATTTGCAAATTAGAAGCTATAAATTTTAAGTTAGACATATTAAGTATGTATATAATTTAAAAATAAATTGCGACAATTAAAAATAAAATTAAACTATAAAAAATAAAATGAGACTATTAAAAATAAAATGAGACAGAATTAGACACAACGTATCGTATTAATTCTGAGCAGTTTACAACCAGTGGTGGCGGAAGCGCCCGGGCTGCCAGGGCCTGAGCCCGGTTAATAACTTCAGCCAATATTTTTTTTTATTACTATTTTGTTTGGCATATGTGCGATTGTGGTGATGTACCTTAGAAAGTTCCTCTAGTTAAGTGGTCTGGTGGTCCTAATCCCTAAAAGAGCTCCTTAGGCATAGTAACATTATACTAGTGATCCGATTTATTGGGGTAGGAAATAGACACATAAGCGTTTGCAAGCTTTCGCACATCAACCAGATGGCTTTTTCAAGGAAGTCAGACAGAAACTGAAAAATAGAACGCATTAACAATTTGAACCCGAGAACTTGACTTGATAATAAATAGATACGACGTTATATTAATTTACAGATACGAGGCATCACGTTGGTTGCACGCGCGGTATTCTGGTAGGGAGAAAGCGTTACTTGAATAACTGGTTCCAAATTCGTGGCAACTCGAGTGAGATGCAATCATTGCAAGTATCGCTGTTGGTAATGATCTCCAAGGTTTCCCGAACGACTGTACATTTAGGGGTAGAGTAGCTAGCTAATTTCTTTATTTCTTTATATCATCCCACATAAGTCAAATTTGAGAAGTCAAATTCAAGTCCGCTACTCCTATGTGGGATGATGTAAAGAAATTAGCTAGCTACTCTATCCCTAAATGCACAGCCATTCGGGAAACCTTGGAGATCATAACCAACAGCGATACTTGCAATGATAGCGTCTCACTCGAGTTGCCACGAATTTGGAACCAGTTCTTCGAGTAACGCCTTCTCCCTACCAAGATACCGCGCGCACAACCAACGTGATACCTCGTATCTTTAAATGAATATAAAGTCGTATCTATTTATTGTCAAGTCAAGTTCCCGGGTTCAAATTGTTAATGCGTTCTATTTTTCAGTTTGCAGTTTCTGTCTAACTTTCTTGAAAAAGTCATCTGCTTGATGTGCGAAACGCTTATGTGTCTATTTCCTACGCCAATAAATCTGATCACTAGTATAGTGTTACTATTTCCTACTTAATTGGTGTACTGTTCCTTGTTATCAATCCTTAGGCATTGTTTTTCTTCTGTTTGTTCCGGGCAGCGGGAAGGGAGCGGGTGCACCATAATTCGAAATTTCGGGCCCGGTCAACGAACTTCACTTTCCGCCGCCCCTGACACAAGCTTAGGTCTTATTTGCAGATTTTAAGTGGTAAGCATAATATTTAGCATGTGCATATAGGAAATAATATTTGTAAGAATCTGAGGATACATCAGTTACATTATTATATTCCCCACAGATTATTGAGAACCTACTAGCATCATGATAGTAAAAAACTCGTTACGTTGGACTCCTCTTTGTACACGGTGCGGTTCTTTTGACTCAACATGAAGTGGTAAAAAGCATTTAAGTCGCCATAAATTTAACTGTGGCTGCCATACATCAGCTTTTTTAGTGACTTCTGAATTCTGTTGTGAGTGTCACAGAAATTTTAGCAATCCACCCACCCTCCGAACCAGAGCTGGACAAATAGCTGGCACATTAGGCTCAGATAATATTAAAGATGTAGAGCCACAACTTCACTAGCTTCTTCCCCAGATAGTTCTGTACTCTTGGCTTTTGAACCGAAGAGGTTAACCATTATGGCATGGTCTCTTTTGCTTTATACTTTTTACTCAGCATTTGATATCTCCTACATTAACGCACGAAATATTTAGTGTTTCGATTAAAAAAAAATCACGGAAGGTAAAGATGTATCTTTTTTTTTTAAATCACTCAGTCAAAGCTTAAACGAAATAATGTAATAGCATTTTCTCGCCCCATTAACTTTCGACATAAAAGGAATAGGCGAATCAAGAAGTTTGCTCCAGGTGAATCCCTCCCCTCTAGCAGGTGAAAGTTTAGGCGATACAGGAATAGGCGAATCAAGAATTAATTCCTCGCCTCAAATGGCGGAACCCATTAACTTTCGACGTACGAAGAATAGGCGAATCAAGAAGACACGCTGTAAAAAGTTGCATGGATCCGAATCAGTATCCCGTACCAACACAGCAGGATTTGTTTGTTATTCTTAGTGGTAGCAAGTATTTTGCAAAGTTAGATTTGTCACAAGACTACCAGTGTACAGTTTTTGGGACATATGGTGTGCACCCTACACAGGAGAAAATTAAGGCTATACAACAAATGAATATACCTGATAACGTCACAGAGCTTAAGGCATTTTTGGGTTTATTGAACTATTATTCAAAATTCATAAAGAATTCCTCTGCCTTACTTGCTCCTTTGTACAGTCTTTTGGTCAGAGGTACACCGTGGATATGGCCAGAGGAATATAAGCACACATTTCAACTTTGTAAATATCTTATTTCTTCAGATGCGGTTCTTAGACATTATGATGAGAAGCTACCGTTACAGCTGCCGTGTGACGCTTCACCAGTTGGTTTGGGTGCTGTTCTCTCACATATCATCGATGGCACCGAGCGTCCCATTGCTTATGCTTCAAGAACACTAACCAAAACAGAAACAATTGTTCCCAAACTGAGAAGGAGGCATTGTCTATTATATTCGGATGCAAAAAATTCCATCAGTGTCTTTATGGAAAAGAATTTGTCTTGTTCACGAATCATCAATCTCATGTGACAATTTGTGCCCCTGATAAGGCAGTACCCATTTTATCTACAGCACGGTTGCAACGTTGGCTACTCTTGCTTGCATCCTTCAAGTACACCATTAAATATAAGAAGGGATCTCTCCATCTTAATGCTGATTTTCTTGGGTTTATCCGAGCAATTACATCCTTCTTAAGTTTATAAAATATCATATTTGGAGAATATGCCAGTAACGTCTGCGCATATTGCTAAGGCAACCAGTACTGATACGATTCTGGGTGTAGTACTTAAGTACGTACAGAATGGCTTTCCTTTTAAATGCCAAGATCCCACTTTTATTCCTTTTTTTAACAGGAGAGACCAGCTATCTACTGAGCACAACTGTCTTTTGTGGGGCATGAGGTGATCATTTCTAATGCATTTAGAAAGCAAATGTTGGATCTCTTGCGCGACACACACCCTGACATAACCAAAATGAAGAGCATTGCTCGTAGTCACATTTGGTGGCCCAACATTGGTAAGGAAATTGAAGAAATCTCAAAGCAATGTCGCGCCTGTCAAATAAATGCATATCAACCTCCTATTTCACCTTTGCAATCATGGGTATAGCCAAAGTCTCCTTGGGATAAAGTGCATATCGATTTTGCTCAGAAAAGCCAAGACAATTACTTTGTGTTGGTTGGCAGTTACTCAAAATGGTTGGAGATCATGAGAATGTCCTCGAATACAACTCCATGCACGATTGATACGTTAAACCAGTTGTTTTCAAGATATGGATATCCTTTAGAAATTGTTTCAGACAATGGTCCTCAATTTACATCCGAGGAATTCAGAACATTTCTCAAATCTTGTGGTGTGTTGCACTTGCACATCTTAATTCTTGCCTATCATCTGCAATCGAATGGACTGGCCGAGCGTTATGTACAGACATTCAAAACTGCATTGAACAAAATGTTGTGTGATCACAGAAATAATACTCTAGTACAGAACATGATTCACCGTTTTTTATTAAAATATCGCTCGTCTCCTCATTCTACTAGTGGAATCAGCCCTGCTGAGCTTTTTTTGGTCGTCGATTCAGAGCTGTTTTAAATCTTGTTCACCCGTCCACTGCGCAGTATGTTAAAAAGAAACAATGTGTGCAGAAAAAGAACTTCGATCGATCTCACACTAGTCATCGTAATTTTTGTCCAGGACAAGACGTTTGGGTCCGATCTCACAAGGACAAGAAAAATAAATGGAAAAATGGTACCTTGCTTGAAGCTCGCGGAAGTAAAACATGGGTCATAAGGGTTGGTCCAAATATTTACCTAGCTCACCTTGACCAACTTCGCCCTAGATTCAGAGAAAGGTCTGATCTCTACGGCTTTTCGGAGGAGCACCCAAATGACTTCCATCCATCGCATTCAGTTAGCGTCGATACTTGTTCCGAGGGAGGCCTCATGGGAATATTCCATGGTTGATCCGCATGCATGTACCAGGGCTTCCAGCACCTCAAAGACTTTCCTCTCCGATGTCGGCAAGCAAGCTGATACTGCCATTCCTCCTACCACGCGACGCCTATCATTCTACCTTCCACTGAAGTGATTCCTCCTGCCTTGGACAAAGTTCCTCTAGCTGTGGATGCTGATATAAACATTAAAACTCCTGTTCGGCGCAATCCACCTCGTAATAAAAACCCCAACAGACTTGATTTATAGATAACGTGTTAAGCCAAGTGTATAATACCTTTGTAATTCTGTAATACCTTTGTATTTTCTTTTTTGAAGGGTATATATTGTATTATTACGCAATAGCGTTTTCCCCAGTGAATTTATATGTAACCGTAATCAACCATGTTGTATGGCAGAATGGAGTGTATTGAATTTGTTGTACGGTACCGCTGTTGTTCCTAATCGAGTGTTTACGCAGTAATAAATTAAATGGGTTTAGTGTACTGTCTTGGGATGTTTTTCGGATTAACCGTAAGGAAATTACACTTTGCTTCCTGGATTTTCTGTACAATAATTTTCAAAACCTTATTTCCCATTCATTCGGTTACTTTTCGCAAATTGTGGAAGACAAATAGGAGGGTTTTCTTCGATCTTGGTTGCCATGTTTGGCTAAATGAAAACTTAGAAAAGGGTCGTGCTCCGCGATTAACTCTAAAATTCCCAAGTAGCTGCCATTATGTTGAGAACCAAGGTACTCTGTATCACCGCGAAAACCTAATCCACGTGATGCGAGAAATTTGATTACTGACACTACTCTTTCCAGAACTTTGATCTAGTATTCTTGTTCTTTGTCGAACTGAATTTCCAAAGAGCTGTCCATTCGACCATATGTGGGTCGTCTACTGATCAATGTCTGTACACATACCCGGTGCGTTGCACTGTCCAATGGATTTTCTGATTGCAAGAATTCGCTGCAAGGCATTCTTGCAATCAGAAAATCCATCTGAAAATATAATTCGGCATTTATGTGTTTCACTAAATAGGACGCATGGGAAACAGTACACATTTCCTGTGGACGGACTACGGAGAGTACATGAGCCATGCTCTTTTGATTTGTTCACCACTTACATGCTTTCGAAAGATCATGGAACAGGAAAAATTTATTTTACGATCTTCAAACTGCTTGCTTGATGCCGAAAAATCTCCATCAAAGTGTTGACATTCCACAGGGTCTCTATTTCACCAAAAATCCTGCACTTCATCGGTAATGTTTCGACATAACCCAATGTCATTTTGATATTCTGGTCCCAGGTTATCTGTTTCGAGGAGGAAACTGAACTTCCGACTCAGTTTGCGCTGCACCCTGTAATTGAACCGTGTCCTTATCCTCAGAAATCTGTTCAGAGCAGTGGCGGCTTTTCAGGTGAAGTAGGTGAAGTGCCTCTTCACCTATTTCATTTGAAATAAGGTTTTATTTAATAATTTCGTATAATATATTCTTTTCTTTCCTTTATTGAGTGCCGAAATACCCAACATTTGATTAGATATCAATTCATAATGCGCGTTCAATACGGAAAACAAGTCCTTATACGCAAACCAGTTCAAGTGAAGAGCTGAAATGAGAATGCTTGGAAGTCTGCACTTTTCGTCCGAGTTGCCATGGTAACTGTGACGTCACTCTCCCGTATCTGCCGGGCAAGTGAAGTGCTTTAGGTTGAGACGCCAAGGCTCTGCACCTGCAGTCGTGACCTTCAGAAGAGATCGCAGTGGAACGGGACGGATTGCCATTGCGGTGTTTTGGTACATACTTTCCGAAAGAGATTTGTTTTTTCGTGTTTTGTGATTCTTTTTTAAAAACTTCATTAGTTACTTTAGTTTCGTGTACAGTTTACCTGAAAGTGATAGTTTCAGTTTTCAGTATGTATCCTGTGAACGACATTGTCTGTAATTTATTGCAAACTCAGTTCAATCGGTGGAAAGATGAAAATAAAAGAGACATTTTACTTCAATGACGACCGACGGATTCACTGACAATTGTCGCCAAGAAAGAAATCAAGAATAGCAGTAAATCTTACAATATTAATTTTAAAAATTGTTGGTTTGCTGAATATAAATGGCTTTGTAGCCCTTCTGTGTTACAATTTTTTTGGTTGTCCCTGCTTATTTTTTAATAATAAAATTCGGCGTGGAATAAAGACAATTTTCAGATTTCTTAAATATGAAACGGTCACTTCACAAACGTGGTGATTCTAGCAAACACCTGAAATGCGAATTAATGCTAAATAATTTTGAAAAGAATCAGAACACCATTGCCGATGCCCTGAGGAGAATGCTAGGCTTTTGAAATGCATTTCAACGAAAGTGTTTGTTTAAATAGACTTTTCCTGCAGACATTGATTGATGCAGTATTGTATTTGAGTAAACAAGAACTAGCATTCCGTGACCATGACGAAGCAATGACTCGATAAATCGTAGAAATTCAAAGAATTGCTATCACTGTTGATATCAAGAAGTCCTTTAAAAATTCAAAATCAATACGAAACGATAAAAAATGTCTTCACGGGTGACTCAAAAGCTATTCAAAACGAATTAATTGGTGTATTTCTGAATATATAAACGATCACGTCAAAAATGAAATAAATGAAGTTCAATGCTTTTCTATTCAAGTAGATGGCAAGACATAACCAGACTTCCGAGTGTTCTTTAATAATAAGATCTGTTGATTCGGAAGGTGTATTGGTTGAGCGATTTTTGGTTTTCCATGATGTGAGTGAAGATAGAACGTCAGAAGCTTTATACAAAATGCTAGACAAAAATTTGGTACAGTTTGATTATCAACACAAGTCAATAGGACAATGTTACGATGGGGCAAGCGTAATGTCTGGACACTTGACTGGGCTCCAGAAAAAAGTGAAGCATAAAACTTCTCAAGCTGTTTTTTTTATTGCTTAGTACATCGTTTGAACCTTGTATTACAGCAGAGTTTTTCTAAAATTTCTAAGTGTCGAATATTTTTTGCAAGCCTCAGCGTAATTCCTTTGTTTTTTCACCACTCAGCGAAGCGATCACTTCGCTATGTGGTGAAAAAACAATACACTCACATCAACAACCGCAAGATGCATGCCAACCACAACAGAAACTCGATGGTCCTCCACTTCGACGTTAGTAAGTGTAATAGTTGACGATTGTGATAAATTGAAGGAAGTATTCAAATTTCTCACAAATAGTGACCAATCAGATAAAAAAACAATTCAACTTGCCCAAGGGTTTCTAAATGATATGAGCACTTTTGAATTTACATTTTTGGCAATAGTATTTAATGAAATATTTGGCTTCACCGATCTACACAGCTGCAACGCCAAGAAGGAATCATCCGATTGGCCTGAAATTCGCAGCATGCGTCGCCCGCAAGAGGACATGCAAATGGTTAGCATTGCAAGGCATATGCAAATCATGTGCGCCCGGCACGCCACCGAGAAGCACTATAAGAAGGGTGCACAGAAGGCGCGGTGTAAGTAGTGGAAGTGTGCTGTGCTGCCGGACCTGTGCGTGGGAAGCTTCCTGATGTCTCGTCGCAGAATACGGCAGTCATTCCAGCACGTTTCAGAGTTCGACAGAGGACGAATAGTGGCTTATCGCGACCGCGGTTTATCGTACCGAGACATCGGGACCCGTGTGGGACGACATCCAGCCACAGTGAGGCGAGTATGGATTTGGTGGGTGCAGAGGGACGGACGGACCGACGTGAGCGATTACCGCAGCCGCGGGACACCACCGAACGAGAGGACCGGCATGTTGTGCGGCAGGCATTGACGGCTCGCACCGCCACATCACGAACGTTAGCGCAGGAATTAGGGTGTTTTGCGCAAAAAACCTGTATCAACACGTACCGTTCGACGTCGTTTGCAGGAGCCGGGACTTATCGCACGGCGCCCATTGCTCCGATTACCATTGACGTTACACCACCGGCGAGTGCGGCGGCAGTGGGCCATTGAACGCCGCACCTGGTCTACGGAATGGCATGACATTGTCTTCTCCGACGAAACCCGCTTCTGCCTGCAACACCACGATGGTCAGATCCGCGTGTGGCGGCACCGCGGCGAGAGACTGTATGACACCTGCATTACGCATCGCCATACCGGTCCGTCGCCTGGCGTTATGGTTTGGGGCGCAATTGGATATGACACCCGCACCCCTCTGGTACGCATCGCCGGTACACTCAGCAGCCACCACTACATCTCCGACGTTTTGGAGCCTGTTGTCCTCCCTTACTTGCAGGACCTGCCA
The DNA here is from genome assembly GCA_039090855.1 of Macrothele yani. NCBI lineage: Eukaryota > Metazoa > Arthropoda > Arachnida > Araneae > Macrothelidae > Macrothele > Macrothele yani. The sequence continues at coordinate 16,818,464 of CM077028.1, forward strand.
GCGGCCACGTTTCAACAGGCGCGCCCGCACGTGGCACGCATCGTGCAACAATTCTTCACGGCCCACCAGGTGTCACTGCTGCCGTGGCCCGCCTGTTCTCCCGATATCTCGCCCATCGAACACGTCTGGTCGCTGATCGGCAACCGAGTGGCCCGGCAAGCACCACTCCCGGCCACGCCTGATGAGCTGTGGCAACGTGTGGAAGCATCCTGGACCGACATGCCCCAAGCCCACATCCAAAGCCTCTTTCGTTCGATGCCGTGTCGTGTAGCGTCCGTTATTGCCAGCCATGGGGGCCACACGAACTATTGATGTCTGCGTGTTCCGCAAGTCGCACGGGCCTGTAAGCTCAATCGTTTCATTTTTGTATCTGTTGTTATGTGTCCAGTAAATCTGGCTTTGCTATCTCGTGTCCTTCTTGGTGTTGCATTTTGGGTGGCCAGCAGTGTATTATTCGAAATTTTTCAGAACAAATCACTAAACATAAACTACTATGTTACTCAAATTAAAAAAAAACTTATGAAATTTTGAGATATAAAAGGAACGATGAGGTATTTGAAACACTGTTTGGAAAAGCTAGCAAAATCGCAGAAATAAGCAGATCTAAACGGGAATATGCTGCTCTTACACAAGAAACAATTTTTCAAAATTATAGACAAATGTATTCTGAAATTTTGTACCACATTCTTATGAAAATGGATTTAAGATTTCAAGATTGTGAGAAACTTGAACTTCAATTTGCCTGTCTTGCTGACATAACCAAATTCGACCAATTTAATCCATGCTTTCGCTCTCACACTTTTGAAAATCTTCAACATTTTTACGGAAAAATATTTCCTAAACACCAGCGCCTTAAAAATGCACTGAGTCTTGTATATGCTGATGAAAAATTAAGGAATATATCGACTCATGAACTTCTTCGAGTGCTTCATGGAGATAAAGACATTTTTACAGAATCTTATATAGTGTATTGGTTTCCCTGATTTCAACAATTGCATCTGCAAGTGTTTCAGTGGAAAGAAATTTTTCTGGCCTTAAAAGAATACAAACTTATTCAAGAACCACTATTTCTCCATATAAACTTGCTTCTTTGGCAAAGATTTCTATTCAGAAAGACATTTTCTTGATGTCACGAAGAAACAGCCATTTTATGATGACATAATCGACAAATTTCCAGCTTTAAAGGGAAGAAGAATTGATCTAATATACGTATAAAAAAATAGGTAAGTTCTCATTAACTGATTTTCATTGAAGACAGTAGATATCTTTTCATATTGGTCTTGTAGCTCTTCACCTATTTTTCCTTCCACGAGCCGCCACTGGTTCAGGGGGAGGGGAAAGGTTTACTGCCAAATGTCGACCCAAGGGGTTCCAGAGCTCCTAGCTTAAGGTGACCAGACGTCCTCATTTTCTGGGGACAGTCCTTAATTCCAATGCTTCGTCCTCAATTTCGTAACAACTTATTGAGGACGTCAAGTGTCCTCAAGTTTTTAGTTTTTGTCCTCAATTTCCGAAATTTCCCCAAAAAACATATTGAAATAAGAAACAATGTGCTAAAAGACAAAAGCCGTAGAACTCAATTGAATCAATCAAATTTGGCATCAGTTACTTACTTAATTGCGAGAAAATGGACTCAAAAAGGTATGGATATATTTTCATAAGCGGATGAGTTTTTCCTTGAATTAAGTTAGAAATCACGCAGTATTAATAGGAAACATGCCGAAGGATCAAACAAAGTCATCTCAATAATCGTGGTGTTATTTCGTTTCTGTTTTAAATGGATTTAACTAATATATTTACAGGATGGAGAATAAATCTCATCTTTTTTAACATTAATTTTCTTTCAATTAAATAAGTAATTGATACTAAATTTGGTTGCATTTGGTAGATTTCACTTAGAGTTCTACAACTTTTGTTCAGTACATTTTTCATGAAACTGTTTCTTCAAGTGAAGTTATTGGGCTTGAAATAATTCCTTCTCATAAAGATAACATACAAGTATTCCATAATTTCTGCTCGTTCAGTGTATAGTAATTTTCTGGCTTCAGATATTTTTCCTTGTACAGAATAACAACGAAACTTCAGTACAAAATCAAAAAGTAGCTTTATTTGCATATGCTGCCCTTATTAAAAATTATCAGAAGTAAAAAATTATATACCTTTTAAAAATTATCAGAAGTAATATTCTGCATGATAGTACACTGGCGTGCAAAAATTAAGGACGAGACCGTTTTTCGAATGTAACGTCGTGCAGAAGTGCTCCATATCGACTCAAATCATACTATAAGATCCCCAAGATGTAAGAATATGGCACAAGTGAGCAAAACCGTCCAAACAAGGAATACAATCGATACAAAGGTACTTTATTGAAAAGGTAGCTGCGAGCACAACTGAACAGAAGACAGAAACGTCCATGTGACAGCCGACTGCCAAGAAAAATCCAGTCTTTAGTAAGGGATATGATCACCCCTGACTGCGTTGCAGGATTTACAACGTCTGTCCATGCTGAGGACGTGGTTGTCAATGAGATGTTGAGGCATCGCGGCCCATTCTTCTTGTAGCGCCAATCGCAGCTGCGGAATCGTTGCTGGCGGCTGGGGACGTACTTCCAAGCGTCTCCCGAGAAGGTCCCACACGTGTTCGATTGGACTTAGGTCCGAGGACCTTGCGGGCCAATCCATGCGTTGAATATCTTCGCTCTCCAACAGCTCTGCGACAGCCACTGTACGATGAGGTGTAGCATTGTCGTCCATGAAGAAGAACTCAGGACCCACAGCACCTCTAAACAGACGCACGTGAGGCAGGAGAACTTCGGTACAATAGCGGACTCCAGTGACTGAACCTCCTTGGAAGATGTGGAGGCCAGTTCGGCCACCAAGCATGATACCGCCCCAAACGAGAACTCCGCCACCTCCAAACCGGTTGCTTTCGATGATGTTGGAGGTGTGATTGCGTGTTCCCTGCTCTCTCCGGATGTGTATACGTCCTGAATCGCTCATCAGACTAAATCGGCTCTCATCCGTAAAGAGAACTCGACTCCATTGCTGATGTGTCCAGTTCTTGTGTTGCTGGCACCACAGAAACCGACGCCTCCGATGAGCAGGCGTTTATGGCACACACCGTACTGATCGTCGTGCAAATATACCACCTTTGTGCAGCCTCCTGGCCGCGGTAAAACGCGATAACGTACGTCCAGTTGTCTGTTGCATGTGCCTTGCGATTTCTCCCGCTGTCTGCCGTCTGTCTCTTCTCGCCTGTAGGACAATATACCAGTCGTCCGCCGCAGAGGTTGCTCGTGGACGACCACTGCTAAACTCTCGGGCAGCTGTTCCTGTCGTTTGAAATGCTCTTCAAGCTCGTGAAACTATGTTGTGAGTGATCCCGAACTCCTCGGCTACACTAGTCACACTTCGACCGGCTTCCAACTTCCCAATGACGCGACCTCGGGTAAAGTCATCCAGATGTCGTCTACTGGATTGCCTGTTGGCCATATCACACGGTGGCAGCAACTCGACGTCGTTCAAACCGATGTACAGCGTGCAATAGCTTTCACCGAATTGCTGAGCGTACGCCGCCCGTGTACTTTATACACTTCCGACCCCCCCCCCCCACGTCATGCTGCATACATGCGCATGCCCTATCGTACCGGACCCTAGTCCTGAATGGTCTTTCGGTCCGTTCTGCCTGCTCGTTCCGCTGTTATGCTAATTTCTCCTCTTCGTCCTTAATTTTTGCACACCAGTGTATTTTATTGTTGTTTTGTATTTATTTCGAATGAAAATCAACCTTCAGATACATCATTTGTTGCTATTTATATTCAGATTCATCATTCGTTTTACCATGAAACTGGACAATAATGATACAGTTCCTTGCATTTTTTGCTAATCTTTGGCTTTACCATAATGTGTCAGAATTGTCCTCAATCATGTCCTCATTTTTAAAAGAAATTGTCCTCAATTTTATATTGAAATTGAGGACAACATATGAGTTTGTTCTCAATTTCGTTCTCAAAAATCTAGTCACTTTATGCTAGCTAGAAGGGATCCTTCTAAAAAGAAGAAGAAGAAAAGATCGCCTTCGGCATCGTTTGATGAAGATGAACTGGATGCTGTCTTTCAAAACCTAAAGCAGCTTTTTAATCGTAGCAAGCGCAGGCGTTTGCCTCCTTCCTATGTTTCTCACAATATGTATGGTTACCCTGTGCGGTCTTGTAATTCTTCTTGTGTCGTCTGGGTGGCAGTCATGGCCGTAGCTAATAGGAGGTCAGTTGCCCTCCCAGAATGGTCATTCTAAGGACGCAAATTCCTGCTCTGGTGAATGTAAAAAATAGGAATTTTAAGTAATAAAGAAATTCACACCCTTCAGCATTTTCTTTTTAAAGACTTTAGTTAATCTCATACAGTATTTCATGGAGTTAACCATGGAATACAACCATGGAATCAATTAACCAGGGTACCGAGTAACATACCCCATGAGGTGTGAACATCTGATATCCATGAAGGGAGTTTTTCAAAGCAGTGATTGGAGGCATAGAAATTAATATGCTGATTTGCCTAACATTCATGACCTTTCCAAACATGTCGTTGCAATGAAGAGCTAATTAATCAGTTATAATCTGTCGCAGAAAGTTCTCTGAGTGTTTAACTTTGAATACAATTTTACCAAGTAACCCTGAAGCTTCTTCCTGTTGTTGGATTCACTATCTGATACATCATTTGTTCTGCGCTGGTTTGTTTTTCATTCTGCATTTTTTTTAGTGTTGTGTTGCAGTGGCATCTTTTCGGGTGAAGTAGGTGAAGTGCCTATTCACATATTTTACATAAAATAAAGTTTTATTCAGTAATTTGTATAATATATAATTTTTTGTCTCTATTGTGTTACAAAATACTCAAAATTTTGACTAGATATCAATTCACATAGCGCGTTCAAGACGGAAAACAAATCCTCATACGCAAAACAGTGCAAGTGAAGAGCCGAAATGAAAACCCTTGGAAGTCTGCAGCTGTCGAGCGAGTTGTTATGGTAACCGTGACGTCAACCTCCCTATCTGGCGCGCAAGTGAAGTGTTTTATCTTTCGGCGCCGAAGCTCTGCAGATGGAATCGTGACCTTCGAAGGAGATCACGGTGAAACGGGATGTTTTACCCAGGGTATCTTGCAGTGTTGTGGTACATGCTTTCCGAAAGGGATTTGCTCTTTCGTGCATTGTGATTATTTGTCAAAAACTTTAGCTGTTACTGTAGTTTCGTGTACAGTTTAACAGTTAGTGATAGTTTTAATTAAAGTATGTATCCAGTGAACGACATTGTTTGTAATTTATTACAAACTCCATTTAATCGGTAGAAAGATGAAGATAAAAGAGACATTTTACTTCAAGGACGACCGACGAATTCACTGAAAATTGTTGACAAAAAAGAAATCAAGAAGAGCGGTAAATCTTACAATATTAATTTTAAAAATTGTTGGTTTACTGAATATAAATGGCTTTGTAGTACTTCTGTGTTACAAAAATTATTTTGTTGGCCCTGCTTACTTTTTAGTAATAAACATTCGGCGTGGAATAAAGACGGATTCTCAGATTTATTAAATATACCACGCTCACTTCAAAAACATGGTGATTCTAGCGAACACCTGAAATGCGAGTTAATGCTAAGGAATTTTGAAAAAAAACCAGAACACCATTGCTGATGTCTTGAGGGAGGATGCTAGGCTTTTGAAAATGCATTTCAACGAAAACGTTCTTTTAAATAAACTTTTCTGCACACAGTGATTGATGCAGTATTATATTTGAGCAACAAGAACTAGCATTCCGTGGCCATGACCAAAGCATGGACTCGATAAATAGTGGAAATTTCAAGGAATTACTTTCATTGTTGATATCAAGAAGTCCTTTAGAAATTCAAAATCAATATGAAAAGATAAAAAATGTCTTCACAAGTGACTCAAAAACTATTCAAAATGAATTAATTGAATGTACTTCTGAATATATAAAATTGCCGCCCCGGTGGCGCAGTGGTCTAAGCGATGACCTCTGATCATTCGTCCGTAAGGGGCCCAGGTTCGAATCCTGGTGAGGCATGAATGTTGTGTTTGTCTTACGGCACTGACTCTCTCCCTTCCCTGGAACCAGTGACCCTAAATTAGGGACGGGCGACTGCTTATAGCCCATTGAGTTGCTCACGGTGGTCGTTAAACCTCCAATAAAAATATATATATATATATAAACGATCACGTTAAAAATGAAATAAATGAAGTTCAATGCTTTTTTATTCAAGTAGATAACACCACAGACATAAATCAGACTTCTCAGTGCTCTTTAATAGTAAGATTTGTTGATTCGGAAGGTGTATTGGCTGAGCGATTTTTGGGTTTCCACGACGTGAATGGAGCTCGAACGTCAGAAGCTTTATACAAAATGCTAGACAAAATTTTGGAACAATTCGATTATCAACACAAATTAATAGGACAATGCTACGATGGGACAAGTGTAATGTCTGGACACCTGAATGGGCTCCAGAAAAAAATCAAGGATAAAGCTTCTCAAGCTGTTTTTGTTCATTGCTTAGCACATCGTTTGAACCTTGTATTACAGCAGAGTTTTTGTGAAATTTCAAAGTGTCGTATATTTTACGCAAGCCTCACTGGAATTCCTTCGTTTTTTCACCACTCAGTGAAGCGATCTTATACACTCACATCTACAACCGCAAGACGCATATTAACCATAGCAGAAACTCGATGGTCCTCCACTTCGAAGTTAGTAAGTGTAATAGTTGACGATTGGGATAAATTGAAGGAAGCATTTAAATTTCTCACAAATAGTGACCAATCAGACAAAAAATCAATTCGACTTGCCAAGGGATTTTTAAACGATATGAACACTTCTGAATTTACATTTTTGGCAATAGTATTTAATGAAATTTTGGCCTCACCGATCTATTTTTCGAAATTTTGCAGAAAAAATCGCTGGACATAAACTACTGTGTAACTCAAATTTAAAAAACTCGTGAAATTTTGAGTCATAAAAGGAACGATGAAGTATTTGAAACACTGTTTGAAAAAGCTAGTAAAATCACAGAAATAAGCAGATCTAAACGGGAATATGCGCTGCTCTTACTCAAAAAACAATTTTTCAAAATTATAGACAATTATATTTTGAAATTTTAGACCACATTCTTATGGAAATGGATATAAGATTTCAAAACTGTGAAAAACTTCAATTTGTTTGTCTTGCTGACACAACCAAATTCGAACAATTTAATTCAAGCTTTCCCTCTCACGCTTTTGAAAATATACAACATTTTTACGGAAAAATATTTACTAAACTCCAGCGCCTTAAAAATGAACTGAGTCTTGTATATGCCAACGAAAAATTAAGGAATATATCGACTCAAGAACTTCTTCGAGTGCTTCATGAAGATAAAGACATTTTCACAGAAGCTTATAAATTGGTTGCCCTCATTTTAACCATTCCATCCACAAGTGTGTCAGTGGAAAGAAGTTTTTCTTGTCTTAAAAGAATACAAACTTACTGAAGAAACACTATTTCTCAAGACAGACTTGCTTCTTTGGCTAATATTTCTATTCAGAAAGATATTTTATTGATGCTCACGGAGAAACAACCATTTTATGACGACATAATCGACAAATTTACAGCTTTAAAATAAAGAAGAATTGATCTAATATACAAAAAATAGGTCAGTCGTCATATAGTGATTTTCATTGAAGACAGTAGATATCTTTTTTTTTTTTTTTTTGATTTTAGGTTTAACGACCACCGTGAGCAACTCAATGGGCTATAAGCAGTCGCCCGTCCCTAATTTAGGGTCACTGGTTCCAGGGAAGGGAGAGAGCCAGTGCCGTAAGACAAACACAACATCCATGCCTCACCGGGATTCGAACCCGGACCCCTTACGGACGAATGATCAGAGGCCATCGCTTAGACCACTGCGCCACCGGGGCGGCGTAGATATCTTTTCATATTGCTCTTGTAGCTCTTCACCTATTTTTTCAACCAGGAGCCGCTACTGTTATGTTGTCGGCTTTCACATAACGTTTACGCTTTACTTGGTATTTACAACTTGTGGTTCACCACCCCGGTGGCGCAGCGGTCTGCGTGATGCTTTCTGATCATTCGTCCGTGATGGGGCCGGGTTCGAATCCCGGTAAGGCATGGTTGTTGACTTGTTGCAGGGCCGTAGCCAGGGGAAGGCCAGTCCGGGCTGCGTATTTCACAAGTGAATGTATGAAATTGCGTAGCACGTCAAAACATCGCAGGTCAAAACATCGCGCGACATAACATCGCGGACATAACATTGCAGGTCAAAACATCGTGGTGACAAAACATCGCAAGCCATAACATCGCGGACACAAAACATCGCAGGTCAAAACATCGCGGTGACAAAACATCGCAAGCCATAACATCGCGGACACAAAACATCGCAAGCCATAACATCGCGGACACAAAACATCGCAGGTCAAAACATCGTGGTGACAAAACATCGCAAGTCATAACATCGCGAGCCATAACATTTCAGGATCGGGCATTAATTAAACGGCTTTTTTTCTTTTCATTTTTTATTCTTTTGTATTTTTTTAAACATTTTTTATCTTTGGTGAGAAAAATTCGTTCAGACACTGATTTAATTTGCGGAAGACTAGTATGTGGCACTTATCAAAATATTTCAGGAGGGGGCACTAATTAAACTCTCATCTCATACAAAATTTTCTTAAAATCTACAGTTTTCAATTTAAAACCACCAAATTTGGTATACTAACTCACGGTGCTCTAACTTAGACCGTAGACGGTTTGGAAAGTGTACGCGGCCCGGGTTCGAGGGGCCCCCATACAATATTTTCGTAAAATCTAGTTTTCAATTTAGAACCACCAAATTTGGTATACTATCTCATGGTGCTCTAACTAAGCACGCAGAGGGTTTTGGGAAGGGGTAGGGGGCCCGGTGTCGAGGGGCCCCCATAGAAAATTTTCGTAAAATCTACAGTTTTCAATTAAGAACCACCAAATTTGGTATACTAACTCATGGTGCTCTGACTTAGACCGTAGACGGTTTTTGGAAGTGGTCTGAGCCCGGGGTCGAAGGGGCCCCATAGAAAATTTTCGTAAAATCTACAGTTTTCAATTAAGAACCACCAAATTTTGTATACTACCACATGGTGCTCTAACTTAGACCGTAGACAGTTTTTGGAAGTGGTCTGAGCTCGGGGTCGAGGGGGAAAATTTTCATAACATCTACAGTTTTCAATTTAGATCCACCAAATTTGGTATACTATCTCATGGTGCTCTGACTTAGACCGTAGACGGTTTTTGGAAGTGGTCGGAGCCCGGGGTCGAGGGGCCCCATAGAATATTTTCACCAAATCTACAGTTTTCAATTTAGAACCACCAAATTTGGTATACTACCTCTTGGTGCACTAACTTAGACCGTAAACTGTTTTGGGAAAGATATGGGGCCCGGGGTCAAGGGGACCCCATACGCAATATTCGTCAAATCTACAGTTTTCAATTTAAAACCACCAAATTTGGTATACTATCTCATGGTGCTCTGACTTAGACCGTAGACGGGTTTTGGAAGTGGTCGGAGCCCGGGGTCGAGGGGCCCCATAGAATATTTTCGCCAAATCTACAGTTTTCATTTTAGGACCACCAAATTTGGTATACTACCTCATGGTGCACTAACTTAGACCGTAGACTGTTTTGGGAAATATATGGGGCCCGGGGTCAAGGGGCCCCCATACGCAATATTCGTCAAATCTACAGTTTTCAATTTGAAATCATCAAATTTGGTATACTATCTCATGGTGCGCTAATTTAGCACGTAGAGGGTTTATGGAACGGGTGGAGGCCCGGTCCGTAGGGGGCCCCTACAAAATGTTCGTAAAACTTACAATTTTCAATTTAGAACCACCAAATTTGGAGTACCACCTCATGGTGCTCTTACTTAGAAGGTGGCGGTTATTGGAACGGGTGGAGGCCCGGTCCGAAGGGGGCCCCTACAAAATTTTCGTCAAATCTACAGTTTTCAATTTAGAACCACCAAATTTAGTATACTACCGCATGGTACTCTAACTTAGACCGTAGAGGGTTTGGGGAAAGGGGGGGTCGAGGGGGCCCATACGAAATTTTCGGCAGTTTACAGTGTTTCTTCAAATTAAAGTGCAGTTCTCGCTTGCCTTACGTAGAACGTTTTCTCGAAATTGTTTGGAGTTCCCAATTCTACTCTCAAAAAAAAAAATATATATATGCCAAGAAACGGCGATCTTTATTCATACCCCCCCTCGTTGAACTTTTGTAGCCAGTTGCCGTAAACTCGTATGAACCGGCATGAAAATTCTGATAAACAAAAGAACTCCTTCCCGTCTTTGGGCACTTTGTAAAACTGCCACACATAATTCGCAAACTGGGAAAACTGACACACATTCAAAGTGTTCCTCGGAGGAACAGCAATTTGTGCTCGGTCCCTTAATGAAAAGCATGTGGCAGTTTTCCAAGTTGCTGAAAGATGTGTGGCAGTTTTCGTGTGTGACGTTTTATCGGAGACCAAGAATTTTAGAAAGTTCTTTGGGTCGAATTGAAACTTTAAATTCAAAAAATTCTCGTATCAGCGGCGGGGTAGATTCGTTTAAGACGAAACAAGATAGTAATTCCGCAACTTCATGTATGTTTGAAATGTGAAAAGATGAAGGAGAGTAAAAGACTGCATGAAAAAATATCTGATCTTGAAAGTGTACTAGGTGCTTTAAAGAATGAGAAACGCGAGATTATTAAATATCTCTGAACAAATCAGAAATGCATACATCATTACAAGGTTCTGGTCAAAACAAATTATCCAACTCAAGAAGCAATTAAAAGAAATTAAGAGAAACTATAGTACGTTGGAAAGATTAGGTAAAGGTATCCATGATATATTTACGACGCCCAAGTGATCTTACGAAAGGAAGCAATGGATAAAATGGGCACCTCAAGATGTATCGAAATGCATCGTAATAAGAGCTCTCTTTAGAAAAATCATATATGACTTCTGGAGGGGGAAAACATTATTCCATTACTTTGAAAAGATGGTGCGCAAAATTTACCCGTAATCCAGGCATTCTACACGATGTCTTTTGTTGATGGGGGAAAAAAAGCTATGAAAGTTTAAATCGCTCTGCAAAGCTTTATGTTTTAAGCTTTGACGAAATTCATATTGACTCTACGACACCAGAATGGACAAAATTCTTTGCCCTTTCAAGAAAGCCCAATTTTTCTTAATCCGAGGATTATTATCGCAATTGAAGCAGCCAATATTCTTTAACTTACAAATGAAAAAAATATTGCTTTTTTTAATAAATCAAGGTTTGGAATCTACTGGAGTTGAACTAAAAGTTATTTCTGACTTGGGATGATGCAATACGTTGTGGAGAGAACTAGGAATTTCTATGGACAAGTCATTTTTCGATAATCCTTTTTTCAGGGGTCAAAAATATTGGTATTTGCTGATAATTTTAGCTTTTAGATCTTCGAATATGAAACATTCTGCTTAATGATTTCAAAACAAATATTCCTTTTGTTTTAATGTGTTTCAGTGATGTTCGTTGGATTTACTGGGGTATAAACATGGATTTAATTCCTTCCCACGCTTGCTTCGTGCGTTTAGATATCGGAGGGGATTAGATTATTCTTGCGAAGAGAGATGTGCACCGCAACTATGCCACAGCCTCCCTCTTCGAGAAGCAAAGTGTGCTTCACTAAAAGAACCAGCCTTTGAACCAATAGCCCTGAGTTTTTACGCTCTTTACCTCCTCCACATTGCGCCGTTCTGTGGAACAGTAGCAAAACAACCACTCCATCTTCAGATGTTTACTTGCTGCGGTTTACTTTTAAAGACCAAACCCATTGTCCTCATTTAAGGAAGTAGTCTCCTGGGGAAGGAATCACAATGCGACGGGCACATACTAAGATTGCTTCCCTCATGAACAAAGGGGGGGGGATGAAAAACTTAACTATACCAATGCTTCTTCATCAGTTCCACCGCCCAAATCCAAGTGGTTTTGGGAAATGTGAGCTATTCTTACAGATCACATGTCACCCAGTGACGAGGCGCATTTTTCCGTTTTGTGGAAAAACAAATTTTAAGTCAAAAGTCGGAACAACAATTTACCACAAAATAAATGTTTTGTTGCAATTATCTTACCATTTATTAATCAATACATGAAGCAAACTATTGATCAGTCAATAAAATGAAATTAATAAATGAAAAATAAAGGTCCTTATCATTCGCTGAAAATAACTTAAAAACAGTATGTCATGACCTAAAGGAATTGCAACCACATAAACTTAATACTTTAATTGAATCCTTACTGGATGTTTTTCACTTATATAACAGTAGACAACACAGGCGCCGACTTGAAAAATTATTGGGGGTTCCGGAAATTTTTAGTCGAATTACCAATTCATTTTTCAGAGTATTTAAGTCTAATTTAAATTTCTTTCAGTGAGATTATCTGGCACAATAAGACTCCTGAAATGCTAAAATGAAGCAAATTATAGTTAATTACAGATTTTTTTTTCTCTAGATAATTATTTATTTTGCTTTTGTAGGCGCGGCATTATCATACACAATACACAGATACTATGTGAATATTCAACTCAATTGTCTTATAAAAGTAACTAAAACATGTAAAATATATTTTAAGGTTTTTTTTAACAATTTTAAAACTTCCACAACTTTTTTCTTCAAATGATTTCTGAGTTTAAATAGGAGGTTAGAAGGGAGAGGACATGACATCAGCCCCATGCCCTACGTTTTCCGAGGGCTCTACTTCGTATCAGCTGTGTATGTCCAGGATGCTCAACTTGGGCTGCTTCTGTACTTATACTATGGGGAAATCGTTGACTTTGAAGAGGTTTCAGAGGCACTTGTGCATCATGTACAGTCAGGAAAAAATGAGACCGAAATATACATGCACATAACTAAAAATTTGCAAAAAGTTACAGAAATACTGTTTAATATTTTTTAAAAAAGTTAAACAAAATTATGCTTTGTCGAGCGGAAGTGCATATTGCGTATTAACCAATCACGGCCTTGCTAAAGCTGTGGGAGTTTTGTTTACCTTCAGGGAATGCTGCTGAGAGTAAGAGACGGAAGCTATCAACCTGTTCTGTGGCACAGGTCTTCAGTAAGTGACGTCACGCGACAGAACCTCCCCAACCGGAGGGCCCAAGAAACCAGATGATCAGACTAGGCTTCACCGGCGGTTGCTGATGCCATCTTCTCTCTCTTCTAACCTTCTTGTTTCCTGACTGCCCGAAGATAGGGTGGGTCAACTGACTGTGCAACATATTTCCACCTTTATCACTATGACCTCGAATAGGTTCTCGTCTCCGATTGTAGAGCTAGACTTTTGTATTTTGTGGGAACCCAGACAAACCGAAGAATTTTCTAAAGGAGGCTCTTAAACAACGGTACTTGAACAACGGTACTTGTGTGTTTGTTTGTTTGTGATTGAAGGTTTAACGACCACCGTGAGCAACTCAATGGGCTATAAGCAGTCGCCCGTCCCTAATTTAGGGTCACTGGTTCCAGGGAAGGGAGAGAGCCAGTGCCGTAAGACAAACACAACATCCATGCCTCACCGGGATTCGAACCAGGACCCCTTTCGGACGAATGGTCAGAGGCCATCGCTTAGACCACTGCGCCACCGGGGCGGCCAACGGTACTTGATCTATTGTCTGTCGCGTCGAATTTTATGAACACGAACAAACACTAATTCTTTTTTGAGGCACAATGAACAGTCCGAGGGGTAAATTTCTATACACACTTTTTATATACTATAATAAACAGGGAATGAATAATAAAAACCTTGAAGAATTGATAACGAAACCAAAATTTATGCACATATGCGTACGTGTATTTTTTTCACGAAATACGCGCAAAAATACTGGGGGTTCGAGGAACCCTCAACAAAATCATTGGGGGGTTCAAAAACTGTCTCTAACCCACGAAGTCGGCGCCTATGCTAGACAATATAAATATATTTACACACAATGTTGAATAATCCAAAAATGGATCCCGGGAGATTGGTACCCGGCAAATTGGTGCCCAGCAAACTCGTACCCATGCAGTTCCGTTCCCTCCTGTTCAGTTTTAATGCCTGATTTTCAGGATTTGGCATCATCTTCACCTCTTCTAACTATTCCGATACATTTTCCCCTCTTCAAATTCGTAAACTATTTCACAAATTGAAGCAATCACGGCATTTTCCTAAAATTGAATTTTAGAAAACTCGTACCCGGGAGATTGGTACCCTTCTGTTAGTGAGACGTTACGGGGACATATACAAATTGTATTAAAGGAAGGTCTTTCTTCTTTGGTGATTGTCGTTGTTGAACAGCTGGTCTCTTGGCGGAAAACTCCTATTCTTTCTTCCACCGTGAGCAAAACACACCGCATAAAACTCCTACACCTTAGAACCTGAGTCTTCACTTTATTATGACCACCTGACAGTTTTAAGCAAATGAGCTATGGCTGCATTCTGTTGCCGCCTGAGGGCGAAACTAGTATAAAAAGGGAAAGCTTAGGGCTTGCGACAGTAGTAGAAGGAATTTTTGGGGGACGAGATGGGTAAAAAATGCGATTTGACGGACTTTCAACGTGGGATGATTGTAGGAGCTCGGAGCCATGGAGCGAGTATCACCGAAGCCGCCGCATTCATGAAATGTTCCAGAGCAGCTGTTGTTAAAGTGTTTAAAGACTGGACTGTCAGCCAAAAAACTGGGTCTCTACGTGCAACGTGTGGACGTCATCGACTAGTGGCTGCTCGGGCGGAACGAAGAGTGTCCAGACTGGTAACAGATAACAGAAGGGCAACAGTGCAGCAAATTACAGACCATCTTAATCAAGGATCCCCTCAAATGATCTCTGCAAGCACTGTTCCCCGTACACTGCATCGGATGGGATATAGCAGCCGAAGGCCTGTTCGAACACCTTTGCTGTCTGCAGTTAACAAGAGAAAACGTCTCCAGTTCGCACAGGAGCACAAGGATTTGACAGTCGATAATTGAAAACAAATTATGTGGTCCGATGAATCACGTTTTCAGTTGCATCATGCCGATGGCCGAGTGAGAATTTGGCGGAAACAGCACGAAAGCGTGGACCCCAAATGCATTGCTGCAACCCTTCAAGCTGGTGGAGGCAACATTATGGTTTGGGGAATGTTTTCCTGGCATGCTTTGGGCCCTTTAATTCGGGTTGATCAACGTCTGACTGGCACATCATATCTAAACATCGTTGCGGACCCATTGCATCCTGTCATGTGGATGGTTTATCCCAATGGCGGTGGCTACTTTCAACAAGATAATGCGTCCTGCCATAGTGCTCGTATTGTACAGGATTGGTTTCAGGAACATGCCGGTGAGTTTACTTTGCTTAGGTGGCCCCCACAATCTCCAGATTTCAACCCCAATAAGAATTTGTGGGATGAAGTTGGACGAGCCATCAGACAGCTGGATCCACAACTCTGTAATCACACACTCCTGGAAAGTGCTATTCATCAAGCATGGTCTCAGATTCCACAAACCACCTATCAACATCTCGTCAAGTCCATGCCACGAAGAATCGACGCAGTGTTAAAGGCAAAAGGTGACCCACCGAAGTACTGAGGGTGGTCATAATAAAATGGCCAGCACACAGTGTATAAGGGAATGTATACGCAAATTGAATTTCGTTCTAGATTTGTTAAAGTGTAGGAGATATTATAGTGGCATAAAATTATAATAGGAGATTCCTACTTACAGAAAATGGCGTATAAGATCCGGTTCACAATAAACCGCCAAACAGGAAAACTCCCACATGTTTTTCATTAAGGGGCCGGGCACGAGTTGCTGTTCCTCCGAAGAGCACTTCAAATTTGTGGCAGTTTTCCAAGTTTCCGAATTATGTGTAGCAGTTTTCCAAAGATAAACTGACATACACACTGAACTTGGTGGACAGCTACATACAGTATAGAAATTCTGTGTTTCAACAACAGGAATGTACATAGGTGAGCTAGGAACTCAGCAAATAAACCTCCGAAAGACAAACGCAAACAACCATTGACCCGGGATTCTAACGCAGACCCCTCCGTTGGGATAATGACCAGAAGCCATAGCTTAAATCATTGGGCCACCGGGATGGCAGTAGGACAAACACGACATCCATGCCTTACCGGGATTCGAACCCAGACCCCTCCGTTGGGCGAATGATCAGAAGCCATCGCTTAGACCACTGCGACACCGGGGCTACTCCCCAAAGAGATCAAGAGCGACGTATGTCACAAATTTAACATGCAAAAATATTATTTTACATGTTCAAATAATTACATAGTGTCTCCTTCCCAAAGAGATTATATATATATATATATATATACTTAAGAGCAAAACTGAAAACTAAGGAAAAACTTTAGAATTTAAAACGAAGGTTGCAAAAAACCTGAAAATCAAAACGCGCAACGCAGCAGTTTTGAAAATTCAGAATTCACATTCTATAAAGAAGATACCTAAGCAAAAAAATACATATATAATTTTGACTCACACCTAGTACAACATAGAAAAGGTTATGTATCTACCTGTGTGAGTAAAAGGAGAAAAGATAAAAAAATAAAATAAAACAACGGAATGTAGAAGGTGTCGAGAATACTGAGCCTTGGCTTTATCAAGGACCAGCAAAAACTCTGCATTTTCTCACTTCCACAAAGACCTAGTTGGAAATGGGTTTCTGCAAGGCCATAGATGCAAGTAACATTCCCACCTAAAATAGTTTAAAAAATATATATAAGTCATGTCCTCCGTAGAGTTGTATGACCTAGCACAAGTTAACAATTTCGCTTGCATCCATTAACCTTCCTGGCCCGACCCATGCTCTTCATCTGTTACTATAAAACAGAGAGAAGAAGATTAAAGAGAACTCAAGCTGTGAGAGTGACATAATAATTAGAAATGATTTTCAGCCATAACGAAATTCCAAGTTCGTTTGAGAGAGAATTTAAACCTGAAAATCAAGGCAAAAGAAATCCAAATTTTACATTGCAATTAAAAAAGGAAATGTTAATTTTTAACGAACAGATTTTTTGAAAGAAAACTTGAGTCTAAAACCCCCTACTCTACAACTTATGACAGCACGAAAACGAGAATAAGTTAAAGATAATAATTAACTAAAGAAAACTTTGTGAAAGTTATATACCTTAAACAGTTAGTTGCAATATGTACAGAGTATTTCAGCAGTGCTTTAAGTGCATAATTAATTAGTTATTAAGAACTTAACTACTTTGAAAAAACATCGCAAAGACAGCGCATAGAAAAGGAACAAGCTTAGCCATCTTCTGTTCCTAGGTACCCCAAAAGACGCTCAAAGTTACAAAGAAAAGAAAGAGTTAAAACCCGCAAAAATGTTAACAGACAAACCAATGCCTAAAAGCTGAAAAGCTAAAAAACGACAGAGAAAAAGTACATGAAGTACAAACGTTGAACTTATAAAACCTAGAACCCAAAAACAAGGAAGAGAGCTTACCTCTTGTGTGACAAAAACTTTTCTCCTCACAAGAGAAGAACATGGCTGACCTCTTCCGCTACTCCCTAGACGCTGGGGGCAGTGAGGGTGGGGCTGATGGCCTCCTCATACAGCAAGAAACCAACGCGCGGAGATTTTAACCAGAGAAAAGAAATATATAAACTTAAGACTGTGGATCTGTATGATCAGAAAGAGCAGAATTAACTCTCCAGAATACATGAGAAATATTATAAAATACAGGAGCAGTTTATTTAATAATCTTTGCATGTATTAAATCACCTTAGTGAGCTTCTATAGATTAATCAGAATCTTATTGATTTTAATGTTGGTTTTACTATTTTTAGTATAGCTATCCTAGTGATGAATAACTAGTTTTCTTTTTTATTTGTTTTTATTTTCTTTTATAAACAGATTTTTAAGCTTTTTTTGTGATTTTGTTTATATTATTTAATTTTTTGTTTTAATAGGACCGTCATATCCATAGCACTAAGGTTCCTTTAGGTAGTTAATAGGCATCCTCTAGCCAACTTCCTTACGGCTTTGATTGGTCAGAATCATATTATTAACTTTGTAGAGAATTAAAGCAGATCTGCCAACCTTACTCTATTATTCAGAATAATTTTTCTTAAAGTTCTTTTGATGAAAGAAGAAGGAATTTCGTTCTCTAGAAAACTTTCTAATAGTATATTAATGTGGTAATTGAAGTCCAAATTGTTGCTGCAAATTCTTGAAATTCTTAGGACCTGAGAAATTAGTACATTCTCAATTACTTTGGTTGAAATGTTATTATTCCAGTGTAGATATTTAATTACTTTGAAAGGAAAATTAACTCTTTTATCAAAGAGGCTAATAGTTGGGTTACCTCTGTTGAGCTTAATGCTTAAGTCTAGGAACTCAAGTTCCTGATTACTGTGGTTGGTTTTACATAAGTTAAGAGAGCTAGGATAGATATTATCAAAATCACTCTCTATAACTTCTGAATTATTGATACACAGCAGATCATCAATATATCTAAAAGTGTAAAGGTAGTTATCTGAGCAGGCGGGGTGATTTTTAATGAATTTATATTCCTTAAAGAACAGGAATAGATTAGCGATATTTGTGGACGTTGATGTTCCCATTGGAATACCGTTCACTTGCTTATAGAGAGTATTATTATATAAGATATGGTTATTTTTTATGCAGCAATTGAGATAAGAGTTCCAAGTTCCTACATCAACAAATTGGTTAAGTTTAAATTCTGCATACAGCTCTTTAAAGGTAGTGATTATATATGATAGAGGCAGATTAGTATATAGGTTTTCAAAATCATAACTATTAATATCTAGGGGACAAACTTTGAGTATAGTAGAAATTACTTCTGCATTATTATTAATTATCCAAAAATCTCTGTACATCAAGTTAGAACAGTTTCTAATGTGTTTCAAAACCTTCTTTAAGACATCTTCAAAAGCAAGATCTATTTTCTTTTTATGACTCCTTACTCCACTAGCTACATGCAAAGATTATTAAATAAACTGCTCGTGTATTTTATAATATTTCTCATGTATTCTGGAGAGTTAATTCTGCTCTTTCTGATCATACAGATCCACAGTCTTAAGTTTATATATTTCTTTTCTCTGGTTAAAATCTCCGCGCGTTGGTTTCTTGCTGTATGAGGAGGCCATCAGCCCCACCCTCACTGCCCCCCAGCGTCTAGGGAGTGGCGGAAGAGGTCAGCCATGTTCTTCTCTTGTGAGGAGAAAAGTTTTTGTCACACAAGAGGTAAGCTCTCTTCCTTGTTTTTGGGTTCTAGGTTTTATAAGTTCAACGTTTGTACTTCATGTACTTTTTCTCTGTCGTTTTTTAGCTTTTCAGCTTTTAGGCATTGGTTTGTCTGTTAACATTTTTGCGGGTTTTAACTCTTTCTTTTCTTTGTAACTTTGAGCGTCTTTTGGGGTACCTAGGAACAGAAGATGGCTAAGCTTGTTCCTTTTCTATGCGCTGTCTTTGCGATGTTTTTTCAAAGTAGTTAAGTTCTTAATAACTAATTAATTATGCACTTAAAGCACTGCTGAAATACTCTGTACATATTGCAACTAACTGTTTAAGGTATATAACTTTCACAAAGTTTTCTTTAGTTAATTATTATCTTTAACTTATTCTCGTTTTCGTGCTGTCATAAGTTGTAGAGTAGGGGGTTTTAGACTCAAGTTTTCTTTCAAAAATCTGTTCGTTAAAAATTAACATTTCCTTTTTTAATTGCAATGTAAAATTTGGATTTCTTTTGCCTTGATTTTCAGGTTTAAATTCTCTCTCAAACGAACTTGGAATTTCGTTATGGCTGAAAATCATTTCTAATTATTATGTCACTCTCACAGCTTGAGTTCTCTTTAATCTTCTTCTCTCTGTTTTATAGTAACAGATGAAGAGCATGGGTCGGGCCAGGAAGGTTAATGGATGCAAGCGAAATTGTTAACTTGTGCTAGGTCATACAACTCTACGGAGGACATGACTTATATATATTTTTTAAACTATTTTAGGTGGGAATGTTACTTGCATCTATGGCCTTGCAGAAACCCATTTCCAACTAGGTCTTTGTGGAAGTGAGAAAATGCAGAGTTTTTGCTGGTCCTTGATAAAGCCAAGGCTCAGTATTCTCGACACCTTCTACATTCCGTTGTTTTATTTTATTTTTTTATCTTTTCTCCTTTTACTCACACAGGTAGATACATAACCTTTTCTATGTTGTACTAGGTGTGAGTCAAAATTATATATGTATTTTTTTGCTTAGGTATCTTCTTTATAGAATATATATATATATATATATATGTCAACCCCGCCTTCTCGTGGTGCATCCTGTTCCCACTAAAGAGGCTCTGACGACCGCCAATAGCGGTGTAACTATACCATCGGGATTAGAGGAAATGCTATCCCACACTCACCAACCCGCTTGGCCAGCGTGGTGAGTTATGGCCAAACATAACTAAATCTTGACCCTCAGTCTCCGGCAGCAGGAATGTACCTGGCCAAGGCAGCGGCCAGTACGACATGGAAGCAGAGGGTGCTAAGAATCTCCGGAGGACCGGACTAGGCTGCCATCTGATGCTGACCTTGGCTACGTATAATGGACGCTCCCTGTCTTCTGATTCAAGGCTTCTTGAATTGGAAGAGGAACTACAAAGGATCAAGTGGGACATCGTCGGGCTAAGTGAGGTAAGGAGAAAAGGAGAAGATCTCATTGAACTGAAAAGTGGACATCTCTTCTACTATCGTGGGACAGATACTGGCAGAACTAGTGGTGTTGGATTTATAATAAACAAGAAACTGAAGGATAAAGTTGTAGAAGTTGAAAGTTCCTCTGACAGAGCTGCACGACTCGTTATCCAGCTCTCGAGAAGATACCAGGCTCAGATTGTTCAAACTTATCCACCCACCACAAGTCATCCTGAAGAAGATATTGAAGAATTTTATGAGGAAAATTCGTCATCTAAATAATAAAGGTAAGCAGCACTTGAAGATAATTATGGGAGATTTCAATGCAAAAATAGGACAACGGCAACAGAATGAAACTTCAGTAGGTAAATTCGGTCACGGCAAACAGAAACCAGCGTGGAAATACTCTCGCTGAGTTTGCAGAGGCAGAAGGGTTTTTCATCTTGAACACCTTTTTCAAGAAAAAGCCGCATTGTGCATGGCTTTTATCGATTATGAAAAAGCCTTTGATTCGGTGCAACCATCAGCAGTTACAATGGTTCTGAAATCCTGTGGCATTGAAGATGCATTCATCAATATTATTAATAACATCTATGAAAATGCAAGTGCAAAGATTCGGCTGTTTGAAAAAAACACACATAAAAATTGGAATGGGAGTGAGACAAGGTGACACCATATCTCCGAAGCTCTTTAATGCCACATTGGAAAATGTCTTTCAATCACTGAACTGGGAAAACAAAGGGATAAAGATTAATGGAGATTATCTAACTCACCTTCGTTTTGCTGATGACGTAGTCATTTTTTCAACTACCCTACCAGAGCTGCAGAGTATGATCCAGGAACTTGCTGACAAGAGTAAAGAAGTGGGATTAAAAATGAACTTTCAGAAGACAAAAGTGATGTTCAATGGTTTTACGAGAAATGAAGATTTATCGATTGATGGAGAAACGCTGGAGATCACAGATACGTACGTTTACCTTGGACAGCAGATATCAAGTGAGGGTCACATTGATGAAGAAATTAATCGGCGTACAAAACTTGCCTGGAGAGCTTTTGGAAGAAACAGCATAATTTTCAAGAGCAATATGCCATTATGTCTTAAAAGAAAAGTGTTTGAGCAATGTATCCTTCCAGTGCTTACTTATGGTGCAGAGACATGGACCTTAGCTAAAAGAGACATACTGAGACTGCAGACAACTCAAAGAGGCATGGAGCGATGTAAGCTTGGTGTAACCAAGTGAGATAAGAAGAGGAACTCGTTGATCTGAAAAAGGACAAGAGTGGAAGACATCATGATCAGAGTTAAATCCCGGAAATGGCAATGGACTGGACATACTGCCAGCAGGACAGACCATCGATGGACAGCCGAAATTTTAGATTGGATTCCAAGGAACAGGAAAAGACCCAGAAGAAGACCACATGGGAGATGGGTGGATGAAATTCGAAAGTATGCGGGAGTAACATGGAGGAGACTGGTACAAGCCAGACCGTTGTGGAAGAAACTTGGGGAGACCTTCGTCCAGCAGTGGATTGATAATGGTTGACAATGATGATGATGATGTCGAATATATTTTCATTTGTTCGTATTAGTTTGGGAGATATTTTCTTCGGGGTATTTTCATTTGCATCTTCAAAATTTTGGGATACCCCATAAAGAAATCCGGAATGCGCCACTGAGCTCTTGGTAACATGTGATTGACCCAGGTAAAGTACTTTTATATGTCGGAACAAAGCGTTTACAAGGCCCGTTGTGATTGGGGTGTAGGAGAACTGGCCACCCGGAGCAGAGCCCATCGGAGAACTGGCCACAAAAAATTTAAGGGGCAGTATAAAAGTTGCGTTTTTTGACCGCTCATGGCCACGACCACCAGAGGTTGGTTATCTGAGTCATATAAAGTGTCTGTAATTTCGTCTTTTCTTAATTGCGATAATTAATGTAATTCTTTATAAAAATGTTTATGATCTACAACTCAACAAAAGATTTCGAAGTTTACAAAGTACGCACAAGTCTGCAAATTATCTGAGGGCATGTGCTGAGTGCTGACTCAGGAAACCTGTGTGTGTGGGGGGAGGGGGATACCAAAAGTGTAAAATAGAAATTTTCGGTCCGATCCGGAAATTTTCAGTAATTAGAAGCTACAACTCGACACATTATCTGAGGGCATGTGCCTACTCAGCAAACCTGTCGGGGGGGGGGGGGGGGGGTATTCAAAAAGTGTAAAATATGAAGAATTTCTGGTCCGATTAGGAGATTTTCAGCATTTAGAGCCTACAAATCAACAAATTATCTGAGGGCATGTGCTGCCTCAGGAAGCCTGTCGGGGTGGGGGTAACACTAAAAGTATAAAATATAAAGACCTTCTGATCCGGTTGGGAGATTTTCAGCATTTACAACCTACATCTCAACAAACTCTGTGAGGGCTTGCGCTGACTCAGGAAACCTGTCGGGGCTTAATTAATACCTAAAATATAAAACAAAGTATTTCTGGTTGTAAATGGTGAAAATCTCTCGATCGGACGAGAAATCTTTATATTTTACATTTTACACTTTTGGTATTACCCTCCCCCTCCTCCCCGACAGGTTTCCTGCGTAGGCACATGCACTCAGACAATCTTGTAAAACACTGAAAACTCCCGATCGGACCGGAAATTCTTGATATTTCATATTTTAGGTTTTAAGCAATCCCCCCCCCCCTCCGACAAGTTACCGGGGTTTGCACATACCAGCAGAGAATTTGTTTAGCTGTAGTCTATAGACCTAGAAAAATATCGTAGATAAGAATATACGAAATTATAGAAATTTTATGTGTGTCAGATATCTCGGGAGACGTAGCCACGGAGTAGTCTACAACGCAATTTTTATACGGCCCCTTAAAATTTTTATGGCCAGTTCTTCGTGCGGCCACTTCTCCGGTGGTCAGTTCTCCGTACCCGTTGTGGGGTTGTGATTGATAGGGAAATTTTATATCAAGTTTGTTAAAACATAAAATTCTACTAAAGAATAACTGACTTACTTTGCCGGTAATAGGTATAATCAATATTTGATTCCAGTTGCAATACACCGAATATTTGATCCGATATTAAAAGAAAATATTCTGCACACGACCTCTTCCCTCTGAACTAGAGCCGGATGGAGGAAGCTTTTACAGGGCCCGGGGCGAAATTTTATTGCGGGGCCCGAACCAAAAATTCATTGCTGGCACTAGGAAATAAATCTCATATTTTGATAAAGTCGTTACGTGAAATATATTCTCAAAGAACACACACGATATGAAACTCACAAATTTTGACGGTACAACGAATCCTCGTCCCTCTACTCCAGAGCCGAATGCTTTACCAATTAAGCTACACCGAAAGAATTTATTGTTGCAACTTCTCCGTCCTGAGATGTGCTTCACCTCTGTAGTACTTCATAAAGAAAACTATCATAAAGACGAAATGATTATGTCAAAGAAATATTTGCTTTAAGCTTAAGCAAAGACCCTAATATGATTAAAAGTTCAGAGATAGAGAGAGAAAGAGGGAGGGAGAGAGAGATAAAGAAAGAGAGAGAGAGAGAGAGAGAGAGAGAGAGAGAGAGAGAGAGAGAGAGAGAGAGAGAGAGAGAGATTTCCTTTCCGGGGAGATGGGGTTGAGATTGTATTATGACTCTTATAAAAACTTCCTTACAAAATGATAAAAAAAAATAAGCGAAATTTTTTGAATTGCGAATATTTTAGTGTAGGAAATAATAAGTATTCCTCTAAAATAAATTCGTACAAATAGTTGTTTTTTCCCTGATACAAGGTTTTAGTGATTGATTTTTAATGCAAAGTAGAGCAAGTGACAAATTAGCGACTTTTTAAACTTTTATACGCGCTGATATATGATTTTTTTTTAATTTTCAGTAATGTTTTTAAAGTCACTGAATAAATGACCTCTATATGTAACCCGAAATCAACTTTGATATTGTTCTTTTTATTTCTTTAAATTTAAGTATCTGGTTTGCACGCAAATTGTTAAATACATAAAAGTAAGAGCCACAAAATGATGAAATTTAATTTGCTATTTATCAATGCGGAATAACCACTTAAAATCCCCAAATTTCAGTATTTGTACGGCGAAGGACGATAACCTATTCGAAAATGGAGTGATTGTAAGCAAAAAAAAAAAAAACTTTTAAAAAAGAACTTTTTATGGGCTTCGCACCCCAAAACTTACACACACACACACACACAAATTATTAAAAATTCTACCAAAAATGATATTTTTTCCTAAACTGCGGGGCCCCTTGAAGGCGAAAGCTCCAGTTCCCCTTATGGTCTAGGTCTAGTCGGCTTTGCTCTGTACTGTGGATTCAATTTAAGGCTTTGCTGAAGGACTGATAGAGCAGACGGGAACAGTTCAAGGGTTCTTTGTTCATCAGCCCCATATTCCTTTTCCGTAGAGCTAAAACTTACGGGGGGACACAATTGTTTAGACACAGGGGACATCCTGCGTGACCTTGTAACATTGCTCCTGGGAATAGTTAACATTCGAGTTTTGACCTCCCCGATGTTTTGAATGTTCTTAGATTCTACCTTGGATTCTAGTAACGGATATTTCACTTACAACACACGGGACCTAGAAACAGCGGCGTCGGAACCGCGGTGGCAGAGGGGGAAGTTTCCTGCGCACGCAGATGAGTGTGGGGGCAAAACATCACATTTGGCCCCTCAGTTTTCTTCCTTTTTAAATTACATGTGTTCGTGATTGGAGATCTAAAACATTCGTTTTTTTGGGTTTTTTTTTTGAAGTTCATTTTGATAAAAATTGAGTATTGCTCTTCATTTTTTACCATGAACTATCTAGAAATCTGAATATTTTTTCTTAATGTCATTCACTCCTGAGACGCCAAGAAATGCTAGTTGCGTTAAACAGTCCAAAGGGCGGGTTCCCGTTTGAAGACCAGCAATGTTTTGTCTCATTAGGAGTGCAAAATTAGTCTTTCTCTAAAAAAAATGAGTAAAAATAAATAGAGAAGTGGAAGTAGGATGAGGAATGAGATATAAGTTCTTTCAATATTTAATTATAGCGTCTACGGCCCCAATTCCTGCGGAATTCATACTAATCCGGAAGTAGCAAGATCTATAATTTAATGCCGTTCATGTGTACAGTTACTTTGCATTGTGAAACTATATGGATATGAAAAATGCTTTTCTTTTATAGATTGTTTAATAAAAAAATATTTTTCAGCAAATTTTCGTAATGAAGTCAGCACATCTTCTTTTACAGTAGTACGATAAATTTTATGCCAGGGTGAAATATTTTGTTCTCCGACATCTTGCCCCCGCTGTCAAAAAAGAGTTTCGACGCCACTGCCTAGAAACGACAGCCACGGCCAGGAATAACAAGAAGCTGGACGCGGTTCCTTTCGTAGCATGAAACTGGCACCCTCTATGAAAATAGCGTCACAGAACACGTGATAATGTGCCTATATTATCGTTATTTTTTTTATATTTTTACCAATTAACAAAACAACGGAAATAAAAAAATAAAATTTAAGTTTTTTTTTGGTATTTTGAGGCCCCTGCGATTCCGAGGCACCAAGCGCACGCTTCCTGCCCTTGTGCGGTGGTCCGCCACTAGTAGGGGCTATTTAAAGTTTTGTAATCGAGTAAAAGCGCAACACAATAAACTTGCATTTCTGTGAACATTTGGTGCATATGAGCACGGTTGGGGTTGATTGAAAACTAATAAAAAGGCTTAAAGCCTGTTTATTAATTTTTGTGCCTGTGTAAAAACGCAGTACCGTAACCTTGGCATGTTATCGAAACCTTATGAATACGTAGGACTAAAAATTCCTAAAAAAAGGCTAGGCCTAAGGTCTTGCAATTAAGGTTTTGTGACAGAGTAAAAGTGCAACATTAATAACTTGACATGTTATGTTAACGTTGTGAATATGAGCACGACGGATTAAAAATTTCAAGAAATCTCCTTTAGGATTAATGTGTTGTAGCAGAGTAAAAGTGTAACATTATCTTAATTTTCTATATAAACCATACTACGTGCTGAAATGGCTCAACTATATACGTATACTTCAACCATATACCGAAGCGCGGACACGGGGAAACAAAAGTGCGATTTCGTACGGTCCCTTAAAATTTTGTGGCCAGCCCACATGGAAGAGTTCACGTTGATGTCAAAAACGTACTTTTCACACGGCTTCATAACAGATAGCAATGGACATGTCGCAATCTTTTTTTTAGTTGGGAGGTTTAACGACCACCGTGAACAATTCAGTGGGCTGTAAGCAGTCAGCAGTTCCTAATTTTGGGTCACTAGTTCCAGGGAGGAGGAGAGCCATCGCCAGAAGTCAAACACAACGTCCATGACTCACCGGGATTCAAACCCGGACCCTTCTCGGACTAGTGATCAGAAGCCATCGCATAGGCCACTGCGCCACCGGAGCGGCTCACGTTGAAATCATCCATGTATTTTTCATACGGCCTTAAACGCTCTTATGGACATACTAATGGAACTGGATGCAAAGAAGTCATTAATGTAATTTGTACTAGCATTGTGGTATTTCCCGGGTAAATAGCTGTGCAATCACCAAGTTCAGCGGGTGAACGTTAATGAATGAAAAATATATTCCTGTACTTTTCCAGCAAACTTATCTTTATCTTTTTTATTTCGTTGATTTAATTTTATGAAACAAAAAAAGAAAGGAAGGGGAATGGAAATACTTATCTCCGAGGAGACACTTATAGAACAGCTGACGTTGGCATTGATCATCTTTTTCTTACCATTTTAAATTTTGAATATCTGGAACTCTCTATTACATTACATTGTATTTCTGCCTGATAAGCCGCCCGTTGGTGGTGAAAGCTAACGTTTATTAATTTGTGATTTTAATACACCATTAACCGGATATTTTTGCACTTGATTGTTATCTACGGTCTGACACTTAGACCGTAGGTCGGGTATTGTAATGCTGAACTGTGTTGCAGATCTTAAGAGTAAAAAATGGAACTTTTTACGAAAATTTTGTATGGGGGCCCCTTGACCGCGGGCCCCGATCCGTTCCAAAAACCGTCTACGGTCTAAGTTAGAGCACCATGAGGTAGTATACCGTATTTGGTGGTTCTCAATTGAAAACTGTAGATTTAGCGAAAATACTCTATGGGGGCCCCTTCGAACCCGGCCTCCGATCACTTCCAAAAACCGTCTACGGTCTAAGTCAGAGCACCATGAGATAGTATACCAAATCTGGTGGTTTTAAATTGAGAACTGTAGATTTGACGAATATTGCGTATGGGGGCCCTTGACCCCGGGCCCCCTATCTTTCCAAAAACCGTCTACGTTCTAAATAAGAGCACTATGAGGTAATATACCAAATTTGGTGGTTCTAAATTGAAAACTGTAGATTTGGCGGAAATATTCTATGGGGGCCCCTCGACCGCGGGCTCCGACCACTTCCAAAAACCGTCTACGGTCTAAGTTAAAGCACCATGAGATAGTATACCAAATCTGGTGGTTTTAAATTTAAAACTAGATTTTACGATATTTTTGATTGAGTGGCCCTTGACCCCGGGCCTGGGCACTGTTGGAAAAGCGATACTGGTAACCCCAATTTCTACCAAAATGTAAGCAGGACATCAATTTCTTGAAGTCTCCCTTCCCCTTAAATATACTTTTTTTTTGCAATTCATCAAAATCTATCTAAAGCAATTTATTTAGGGATTACTGCGATGTTATGACCTGCGATGTTATGACTTGCGATGTTATGGTACCACGATGTTTTGCCCTGCGATGTTATGGTGCCGCGATGTTTTGCCCTGCGATGTTATGGTGCCGCGATGTTTTGACTTGCGATGTTTTGACTTGCGATGTTATGGTGCCCGATGTTTTGGCCTGCGATGTTTTAGTACTGCGATGTTATGGAACCGCGATGTTTTGACCTGCGATGTTATGTCGGCGATCATATGTCGTGCGATGTTTTGACCTGCGATGTTATGTCGTAGACCCATGAAATTGCTATTAAGGCCATTTCCACCACGCCATTGGTTCAGAGCTACTTTGTAGATTGCGAGTAGGTGGGGCCTATGAGGAGAGTCATGTGACAGGAACACTCTTTTTATAGGGGGAAGTCCTTTTTGCTAAGAAATTCATTGTGAGGTTACTTAACATATGTGACAAATGATCGTATTGAATTATATCGTGGAAAGTTCTGCTTCCTAAGAAATTCACTGTGAGGTTACTTAACGTATGTGAGAAATGATCACATTGAATTATATCGTGGGAAGTTGTGCTTCCTAAGAAATTCACTGTGAGGTTACTTAACATATGTGACAAATGATCATATTGAATAATACGGTAAAGTACTTTTATGCACGATATCATAAGGAATATCTGCAGTATCTTAGATGAATGCAAGTCGAAATATGTCTTAATATTAAAATTTAGGACGACTTCAATAAGCAACTAGTTGAATACCATACTCCGTATTGGCCAATAGATGGCAGCACGTCAACCTAGTATCCACGATCCGTGCGGTTGTGACCCTTTGAAAGGTCCTTTCTATTACCCTAAAAGGACCTTTAACAATGAAAAGTATGTCTCCACACCGAAATATTTATTCCGACGATCAAGTTTTTTCCCTTATGAATGTGAGGAGGTCTAGCTAAAAAAAATAAAAAACACATCAGTACTTATCCTGTGCTAGAGCAGTGAGCGCTGACATCTGTCGGCTCTATGAGAACTATATAGATTGAAAGTACTTCGTAAGATAAGTCACAAGTCATATGCAGTCATGTTGCTATAAAAACTCAAAAGTTCCCCTACCAATAAAATACACTCTCTATTTACCTCCTGTCGCATTTCGGCTATATGGGTAAAACAACTGAAGGTAACCATTGTCGCAATGAAAACACCCGAACATTAAAATGGCTTATGGCGTGTGATAACCTCCTTGGGAGTGTGCAGCAAAGCTTACATGTCTCAGTCACATGACTCTCCTCACAGGTCCCGCCTATTCGCAATCTCCAAAGTAGCTCTAAACCAATCGCGTGGCGGAAATGGCTTTAATCGCAGTTCCGTACATTCACTTGTGAAATACACGTCCGGCGTGGGCCCGACCTGCGTTTCCTTTTGCCTGTCCTAGCGATTCACCCAACTGTATAGTCCCCGACCGCTTTCACATCTTTTGCCCGACCACTTTATGTCCTTCGCCCGATCTCAATCATCAGCCTCCCGTCCCAATTTGCTTGTCTGGCTACGAGCTTGGGCTGTTGTGTTTGTCTTACGGAAGTGTCTCTCTCCCTTCCCTGGAGTAAGAACGGTGACTGCTTATAGCCCACTAAGTTGCTCACTATGGTCGTTAGACCTCCAATAAAAAGAAACACACAAAAAAAACCCTCTGTGGTTCTTGGATATTTACCTAGTTTTTACATTTTTAATAAAATTATGTTAAAAAACAAATGCAGGCTTTAAACGACCATAATACTTTCTTATAACGGCGGCGTGTGAGAAAGTAAAAACCACGTATTATTTGAATGGAACTCGAAGGGGCGAAATTTCAAATCTCGCCCTCCAGATAAGCAAAGCTTGCTGCAGAACTCCCTGTTCTGTCTTGTAATTCTCCTTGTGTCCTCTGGGTGGTGCTTCAATAGGGGGAGGGGGCACGACACGGTGGCATTTCGTTTTTTTACTCCCTTTCAAAATTGGTTAGATCACATTTGTGTTAGGAATGTAGGTTTCTAGTACCTTTAGTTCATTTGTTTGCGTTTTTAGGCTTTTCCACTTTTATTATTTTGAGACTTCTGAACTACAGTCTATATTTTCGTCTGCGGTGCAGACAGCGATTTCGCCAGCGCCACACTCTTGAGCCCGCTTCATTAAATTATTATTATTATTTATTTTTTTTTTATGGGTACCTTCTATCATAGGAATTATTTTTCGGAATGAGAGGTTCAGTATAATTTATTTTAATTTTCTCTATTTAAAAAGTCCGTTTGCATTTATATTTGATTGTAGACGATTTCGCTGTCACCAAGGTGGTTATATTACTGGAGACACCACTGGCTCTGCCGCAGCAGGTCACAGCTAATCTGTGGTGTGACGTCACAAGCAGGCAAAGTGAACTAAATTATACCGTTGATGAAATTGGGAACCTCAACGAACTATAGGGGGCGCTGCGCAAACGTAAACAAACTTCTCTAGTACGGGTAAAGTCGCACGTGTTTCCATAAAGTCGAATGTTAGAATGGCTGGTTTGTCGCTTTCAATCCTTGAAATAATGAAATTTGTGGACGCTTCCAAAAATTCAAGATGCATTAAAGAAGGGGAAGTGATTGTTAATGTAGGCCATATAATTTCTTGTGGAATTAAGAAGGAAGATGGAAGAGAAAATCTCAGTTTCGCACTGCATTCAGTCCACGGCAATAACGTCGTCGCCTCACTCCATCAACGGTGTTTTAGATACAAGTAACAGTGAAATTACTATAAAGTCATTTGAGTGCTCTTGTAAAGCGGGCAGAAGTGGAACGTGTAAGCACTGTGTAGCAGTAGTGCTTTACTGTAACAGGTAATTTTTATTTTTACATTTTAAGGCAAGTGATATAGTAATACCGACAGGGGTGTTCTAATCCGGATTACTATTAAAAGCTGACATTTCGTTTCACTTGACGTTTCCCAGGACCCATTTTCAATACTGTCAACAATAACATTTGTAATTTTTGAACATTCTGTTCCTAAAAGTGTTTGTGAATTGGTAATTGTTGATCATCATTGGGTTCTGCGTTTTTGAACCGATGACTGTTGACAGAACATTGCAAATCTTGTTCCATAATGAAGTTTAAATTTATATGGATAACAGCAATTATTTGTTTTCAAGATTATGTAGAAATGCGGATTTTTTAATTATTACTATGCAATAAAAACACGCTGCCTTGTTTATTATTCATTCAAAGACGTTACTAGGTTAGTAGCATTTCACTGGAAGGATTTCAAACGCAAGGCACAAACGTTTATACTAACTTGTGAAAAACATAGCCGCCCCGGTGGCGCAGTGGTCTAAGGCGTTGGTCTCTGATCATTCGTCCGTAAGGGGTCCGGGTTCGAATCCCGGTCAGGCATGGATGTTGTGTTTGTCTTACGGCACTGGCTCTCTCCCTTCCCTGGAACCAGTGACCCTAAATCAGGGACAGGTGACTGCTTATAGCCCATTGAGTTGCTCACGGTGGTCGTTAAACCTCCAATCAAAAAAAAAAAAAAAAAAAAAAAAAAAAACATAGCTGAAACCTTGGGAACGACATTGCGGGACACAACAATATGATTTGTTCTTCTTCACGGAATTCTCCATTATACAACTCTCTAATTCCAGAATGAATGCAAAAATACACCAAACTACGACAACTGAACGTAATGAGCGATCTACCAACAGCCAAGCATTGAGCCGAAAACGTTACCCGTACTACAGTAATTCTTCCTTATGCCGCTAGAGGGAGAGCGGACCGCTGAGATTGCCAATAGTAAGCTTGTGTATCATTGATAAAGTTTATACGCTTAGAAGCTTTTGTTGCATTGGTTTCAAAGCAGCTTCTCTTCTGCGGCTGCGTCTTGTCTGTCCATGACGTCATTTGCAGCACGGGCGGTTATTTATGATTATGGCGGCCAATGCTGCGTAGATAGGAGTGGTGTCTCCGGCAATATAACCTTCTTGGCTGTCACTCACGGTAAATTATCGATGTTTTCAAATTATGAACTATTCAACAATTGATCTCGTATGAGTTGAATTTCCAGTGCTCTCGAGACGTAGAACTATTTGATAGCTAATCTCACTTTATGTCAGATAACTACTACTTTTTAGTCAACAATTTTAGGCATACGTTCACTATCGATAGAACCGTAATCATCGATAGCTCGCGTATTGTAATCTCACTTATGCTTATGTCTATCTATTCCTATTCTGTTGTTCTGTTACGGAGATTGTCTAGTAACTTTTGAGTTACCAAGTAATTAAATCGAAATATATTGTGCCATAAAATTTGTTGTGGGATGTCTTCAAAAAGTGTGAGATCACGCATTTCAGATGATTCGTGCGATCCTATGTTGCAGAAAATACTTATGGCAACGCGTAATAAAGTAAGATCTGTGGTAATGCTACAGTCTGATGGTAAAAAGGAGTTGGTAGTGCTAAAGTCTAATGGTAAAAACGATTTCTTTCCTCGTAAAAAGGTTACTCGTCTGCATTCAGCAACAGCAAAAGGTGATGTATATTTAGTGAAGTCACTGCTAGCCAAAGGATTCGATGTTAACGAAACTATTGAAGATGTGACACCATTGTACATGGCTCTTGCGAAGAACAACTTGGAACTCGCGAATGTTTTGATTGCAGCTGGTGCTAATGTCAATCACAAGGACAATATTGGGCTTTCGCCTTTGGCGTTTGTGGCGAATCAAGGATATGGTGAGTTGCTATGTGCATTAATCTCAAGTGGTGCAGATATTAATATTAAATCATTTGATGATTCTACACCTTTGCATTTTGCGGTACGAAACCTCCACATTAATGTTGTAAAACTACTTATTGAACATTCATGTGATGTTAATGTGAAGAATATCATTCACATGACTGCCTTGCATAGTGCATGCATTGCAGGTCACTATGACATAGTAAAGTGCCTAGTTGCAAATGGAGCTGATGTGGAAAGTGTAGCTAAAGCTGAAGCTGTGTTTAATTGTGCCACGGGATCTGGTGAAGGTGTAACAGCTTTGCATATTTCAGTGCTGCATAATTTCATTAGCATAGTGAAGCTTCTTCTTGAATTTGGTGCAAACATAAATGCCAAAGGATATCAGTTGAAAACACCTCTACACATTGCTGCTGAGCATGGTTTCTATGACATAGTCTATGTCTTGCTGAAAGCTAGTGCAGATGTAAATGCAGAAGATGCTAGATGCATGACCCCTTTGCACTTTGCTGCAGTCAAAAATCATCATGGGGTAGTCAGATTACTTCTGAGTATGGAAAATATCAATATTGATGCTAGAGCAGTTGATGATGCAACTGCTTTATATTTAGCGTCAAAGTTTGGTTCTGCAGAAGTTATTATTCTGCTGTTAAAGGCAAAGGCAGATATTAATATCAAGTGCTCAAACGAGAGATCTCCCCTGCATGTTGCAATTGTAGCTAAACATTTTAATGTTGGTAACTTATTAATTCATTGCGGTGCGAATGTCAATGCTACAGATGCCGATCAGTTGACTCCCTTGCATTATGCAGTGTTTTATGCATCTTTAGAAATGATGAAATCCTTAATTTCAAAAGGAGCTGATGTAAATGTCAAGTCTTCTAATGGTTGGAATGCTCTGCACATTGCTGCTGATATGGGAAAGCTTCCAATAGTTGATTTTCTCTTAGAAAAGAAAGTAGATATTCATGCTATAGATCACAGGAATTTTACTCCTTTGTGTAATGCCGCACGTAGTGGGTATGTAGAAGTTGCAAAATCATTGCTCCGGAATGGAGCACAGGTTAACACAAGAGCTAACAATCATTGTCCGCCTCTGCATGTTGCATCAGAGAACGGTCATTTGGAGATGGTCAAATTATTCCTGGAAGAAGGAGCTGAGGTAAATGCTCTGAACTGTCTAAACTGGACAGCTTTGCATATTGCTGCAAAAAAGGATTACATTCAGATTGCTGAATCTCTGTTGGAAAATGATGCCATTATTGACACAAAGGGAAGAAGGGGGATGTCTGCTTTGCACCATGCAGTGAAGCATGGCAGTTTGAAGACTCTTGAAATCCTTCTTCTCAATGGAGCTAATGTGAATTTAAAATCTCATAAAGGTTTAACCCCTCTGCATTTGGGAATTAAATCTGATAACGTAGATATTGTTAAGTGTCTGATTGCTTGTGGAGCATATTTTGATGCTGGATACGACGAAACTGTTCCTTTGACATTTACAAAAGGTGGTAATGATACTAAATTAAATGCAAAAGTTGGTAAATTTCTAAAGTTAACTGAAAAGTTATTTAGCTCAGTGCAAAGTAATTTGAACATAGAAGTTCAAAACTGTCTTAGAAAAGGAGCACTAGTTAATACCAAAAGTGTACGTTTTGAAGCACCTTTAATTTATGCCTCCTGCAAGGGATATATTAATGTTGTCAACAGCCTGATCAGTAGTGGTGGAGATGTAAACATCACTAACCGAGATAACTGTTCTCCACTCCATTGTGCAGCATATTTCAATCGTCTCGAAGTGGTGTGTACTTTACTAAAACATGGTGCCATGTTTAATGTTCCTAGTGCTAAGGAAAATAAAACGCCATTGGATTTTGCAGATGCTGCTGGAAACCATGATATAGTTCACTTGCTGAACAAAGTTAATATATTTTTTAAAATGGCAAGCAGTGGTGACAGTCAAATAATTGGAAAACTCAGAACAATGAGAGATGAAAATGAAGATGAATTTTTGGCCATAACAAATGCTCAAAATAGGAAAAGACAGACATTAATACATGTTAGTCTCTTAAATAATCATAAAATTATTGGAAGATCTATATGTTTGTTTTTAAGCACAGCAACAATTTCAAAGAAATAGAATGTTGTGAATGTTATAAGAGATTTTGAGAGTTGCCTTCTAAAGAGTGTTAACTTTTTTTATATTGACAGCTTCACTTTATAATTATCCACAATATTGTCTTACAGTTCTTTTTTTTTTTTTTGTTCCCAAAAGAAGTGATTTCTTGTTGCATTAAATTTAATCAAAATTTATATCCAGAAATATTAGTATAAATAAAGGGTTCTCAACCTATTTTTGTGCCATGAAACCATGTATGGATTTTTGATACATGGATGCTTCACAATAGAATAAAACAATGCAATCTAATTTGGAGTTTCATATTTATTCTGATATTAAAATTTTGTATAACAAAAATTCCACTCCTGTGCAAAAGTGGAGAATCTTTGAGCATTCTGTTCTTAATTTATTTAAGTTTAATCAGAAATTGTGCCAATTTTTGTGTTGGTTTTTTTTTAATGTAAAGAGAGCTGAAACTTCAGTATATTAATGAACCATTTGTGAGCAATTTGTTCACAGAGAATGATTTCACTGTGAATTATCAATATAATCAATCCACCATTACTGCAACACACAGTAAAGTCATAGCATGTTTAACTTTATTGCACCCCAGTGAGTTCGAAAACTAATTTTCAATAAGAAAAGTTATGTCAGAAATTAATAAGTCAACTGTTATGTAAGTGAACACTTAGCTAAGAATATTGTGAAACCAAGGTTCTTAGATATCTCTTTAGGTTGAGCTATTACGAATACGAGCTGCTATTGGCTGGCGAGAGCCATCACTCTTACGTGTTACACGTTATCAAGGAATGTAAACAACAAATGCAATGACAAACGTTTCGAAATACTTGTAATTTCAAAGATTAACATATTTATCAGCTATCTCTTATTCCTTGTTTCATGATTTTTTTAAAAACAAAATAAATCAACTTTTGAATAAAGAAATGTAAGGTCATTGCTATAAATAAACATATTTCTGCACTTCGTAGTTTGGAGGAAGTTATATTTACAAAACTTCGTCAGTGCAAATGCAAATTTTTAAAAATTCAAACTATTTAAAGACTAGTCTTCGATCTTCAGCTCATCGAGTAGGTTAGTTAACTGGCTGACCAAACAAGAATAGATAATATGTTATTTAGTATTCAACTTTTCAGTTTTACAAAACATCTCATTACTCTTTACAGAATTCCACTTATTAGCATTCTAATTCAAACAAAACTTTGTTTGAAATGTATCAAAATGCTTGATGCACTGACAATCAAAATGCTAGCTTATTGAATGTGAAAGGTTTCGAGTGTTGTTTGTTTTCTCACTACATATCAATGTAATCTATTTGCTGCAGGACTAACATTTATAATGCTAGGAATGAATGATGACAATTCATGAGAAGTTGTAATATGCTTACTGCCAATTTGATCTGGAAGGTTGACTGTAATTATGGCATCTGCTTTGCTTTCAGTTTCTTTTTGCCAGGTAATCCAAGTAATTCTAATTTTAAGTCATGAATATAACTATCAACAGTAAAACGTTTTGAACAAATTCTTGTATTTTTCACTTTAAAATTATCTTTGCATTTACATTTCAGTACCCAGATTTTTTTCCTAATCAGAATCTGCAGGAAAATAATGGTAAACAATATTCGAACTCCAGTTGTAGGTAAAACAGCCTGCTACGGCACATCCAGGCATATTGAGCTACAATGATATAAGACAATAATGAGTTATGAACGAAACTCTTTCCTAAGCATGTGAACGAGCTTGCAGCTTTATTATGCCCACCATGATTCTGTGTCAGCGTCGTGCATCCTGTGTGACATCGGGCACAAATCCGAGAAAACAGAGATTGCAACTGCACACTGAAATGCCGCCCGCCTGGGTGAAATTGAAGAATATTTGATAAGTGAATGCCATTCATCTGAGTGGTGTGCCTAAATAGACACATAGTAAATCATCATGTACGGTGAAGAGATCACATTCTTTTGGGCAGTAGCTGTGAACCCTGGAGCAGAATTGTGGTGACGTAAGCTGTAGATTTTATTTTGGTCCTACAGACTAAAATGATATCCCCAGAACACAATTAAATCCCCTCTTGTCGACTCCCGGTCATGATGCAAGTTTTGTGTCATCAGAAGGAATTCCGTCTTTCAAACTTTCCAAATGATTCCTTCCATAACCATCACATGGTTTCATACACTCCTTGAAAAGTACTTGAAAAAAAAAGTTCATTTTCAAGTTCTTGGAAAAGTTTGACTCCATAAATAATACTTGAATTTTTTTTTTAATCTTTTTTTAAGTAATGATATGAACAAGTACATGTTAAATAATTGTGTGTGCTAAAAAGTTGTGTAGGAGATTCTTGTGTAGTTCTGATAAAAACACCAAGCTGGTCAAATAACCCAGAATTTGCATTCAATTCTGGAGAGCGCTTGGACAGCTGGTACCTTGGCTATGCCATCGCTACTGAGTAAACGTCAGCCATGGAAGTAAAATAAGTGGAATGATGTATTCGTGAATCGTAATGGTGTTCTGTTGACTAGGATTAGGGACACGTTCCTGCCAGAGGATGAATGTGAAAATAATGTACTTTCAAAATATTCCACAAAATAAAATGATTTCGAAAAACAGCAGAATAGAGGGACAATTCAAAGTTAATAAAACAAACCAACAGAGGGGGGGGTGCCCATCCCAGCAAAGTTTAATGGTTTGAACTTGCTAAAATACTTAACTTTTGACCGACTGACAGCACACACACACACACACGTGAGAATTTGGTTTCAAAAAGTCAAAAGTGCTTGAATTTATTTTGCTTGGAAGAGTATGAACCTTGCATCATTTTTTCTGGTGATATTTCCTCTTCCTAGTATGGTTGTTAAATAACATTTTATTACCTAAGTGTATTTAATATCGAAAATGGAGAAAACTTTTCTGAAAATGAAAGTTGGACAGAGTGAAAATTTCTCCCGTAATCATAAAATGGTAGCAAAAATTTTAGACGACGATTTCTCCTGTAATCGTTTTTATTTTTTCGTAGTGTTTTTCCTGCTCTGTATTATTGTTATTATTGTTTAAATATTTAATCACATAAATATTTCAAAAGAAGAAGTGAG
Source organism: Macrothele yani (assembly GCA_039090855.1). Lineage (NCBI taxonomy): Eukaryota > Metazoa > Arthropoda > Arachnida > Araneae > Macrothelidae > Macrothele > Macrothele yani. Next base: position 16,856,854 of record CM077028.1, read on the forward strand.
TGGCAGCACCTACTCCTTTGAGTCGGTTCTGATATCATAAAATTTTCAGGTTGCACACCAACCTGAAAATTTGACGATAAGTAGTTATGTGTTAACTTCTTTTTTTTTTTTGCAATCCCCATTATTGAAAAAAATACCATTAAGTTATAAATATTTGTATTTAAGATTGAAAATAGAGAAAAACTTTCTGAAAACAGAAGTAAGACGGAGTGAAATTCTCCTGTAATTGTAATGTTTTTTTCTAGCGTTGTTAAATATAATTTTTTTCCCAAAACCTTTGTGTTTCAGCCTAAAAATGGAGGCAGAATTCTAGGTACAGAGTGTTCTTTCCCCTAGTTGTCATTGTAATTGCTGTAGTTCCTAGGCCAGAATTGGGGAACCTTTTCATGCTGGAAGGCTGCATTAAGTTAGTTGTAATCTAACAAGGATGCACTGAAGAAACTTCAATTATACTTCAAAATATACATTGTTTTGTAAAATCTTACAATGTACTAACTAACTTCAAAAAATGAAAAAAAAATATTGTCAATTCTAAAGTTAACTAACCTTTTAATGACTTTGTTAAGACTGCTTTTTGTTGGAAAACATTTGAATGCTTAGTTACATCATGGAGGTCTGCACTTTTAGCTGATCCTCTGGATGGGTATCCGTCATTTGTGACCTTAAAGGCTTCTTCTTTGGGTTAGGTAGGAGAATGGAGATTCATAGCAATAAGTGGTTGGAAAGCATTTTTCATGCATGTTGCCAAAAGTAGGGTATTCTACTGCATTTTTTCTATATTTCAGCTGGATTTTTCTTAGCGTTAAATAAGGACTTTAAAATGTCATCTCCTGAGAGCTCAGTCAATTCCATCTGTAGTTCCTTGGGAGCCATAGAATGAAATCATGAGCACAGCAGGTGTCAAAATAGCCCTTATGATTTACTAATGTTTTAATTGTGGCCGTCAGTTGGAAAGTATTATTTTGTTGAATCTTTTACTCTTTGGTATTTTAAATACAGTCATTTTAAGATTAAAATAACAAAAGACAAGCAAACACATTAATAAAAGTAAAAGGATTTCTTCTGCAAGATTTGAATTCACTCAGAAGGCCACAGGTTTCGCACCCCTGTCCTAGGCTATGGGTTTTTTTTAGGTAGAACGAGTATAATGTGGTCAGTTATTTTCTCGCGTCCCCTCACCTTTTTTATCACGTCTTTTGTAAAAAAGATTGTGGTTATGCTATCAGTTTGTCCTTCTGTGTGTGGACACCATATCTCTGCAACGACATGTATTAATCTAATTTGAAAAAGTCTTTTTGCATTAGGAAGCTTGAAATGTGAGAATGATGATACTTGCATTCCATTTTTTTTTATGATGCACAATTTTGCGGCTAGAGGGCATAAATGCATATGATATCAAATTCTAAATACATTTTATTCCATACATTTGCTTCCAAATATCCGGTTGAAAAAATTCTTTTACCTTTTGATTTCATTTGTATCGAAGACTATCTTAGGTACAGTCACTTTTTCAATTTACACATAGATTTTCTGCTAGGGGGCGTAAAAGTAAATTGTGTTTTCTTCAAGATCTCTGCTTCTAAACTCCAATTTGCAGAATTCTTCCTGCACTGGATACAGCTCTTGATGGGGGCATGTTTTCCATATAATTTATAATTTTTGGTAAAGAATGGTTTGGGCACCCGGGGGTGTAAGTTCTAATATCTGCTTGTGCTGTATTTGCAGAAAAATCTAAGTTTCTAAAAGCTCGATTGAAAACATTCTTTCATGGGCTGATACCGCTCAGGTCGATAAACCTTTTCGAAATATTTTATTCTTAGAATAATGCATGGTTTCTCTGCCAGAGGGTGGAGATGCATATCTTATTTTTGTCAGTATCTCTTCTTCTAAGAGTCTGATTTGAAAAATCCCTTCTTTGTTGGATAACATTTCCAGCGAAAAGTGTTGCTCATATAATTTCAAAATAATCCAGTATTCATAGACTTTCTGCTAGCGGGCATAGAGGTGCATTGTGTCTTCATCGATATCTCTGAGCTTCTAAAACTCTGGTTTGAAAAATTCTTCTTGTATCAGATACAGCTCCTGATGGAAAATGTGCATATAATTTCTAATTTTTGGTAAAGAATGATTTGGCCACCTAGGGGCATAAGTGTTTATTTTTCCTTCTGATGTATTCGCAGCAAAATCTGAGCTTCTGAAAACTCGATTCAAAAAATTCTTTCTTTACTTGATAACGCTCACCTAGGAAAACCTTTTGAGAACACCTTTTTAAAATGAAATAATGCATAGTTTTTCTGCCAGCGGCATAGATGTATACCTTATTTTTGTCGATTTCTCTGCTTCTAAGAATACAATTTGAAAAATTCTTCGTTGGAGAGCGTTTCCCGTGCGAAATGCTCATATAATTTCAAATTTTTCTTAACACAAAAATCTGCCACCAGAGGGCCTTATTTAAGTTCAAATTTCTGTTTACAGCCATATCTGTGTGGCTAAAAACCCAATTGAAAATATTTTTTTGGCCAGATACTAATTATGCAAACTCTGTGTGTGTATTTTCTTCCCAAAATAATGCACAGTTTTGCCCTAAGTGGTGCAAATGCTTAGTTTATTTTTCTCAATATCTTCTACACAATCGAGTCACATTATTGTGACCACCTCCTACTTTTGAGGTCAATAGCGCATAGCCAATGAAAGAAGGCACGTATGGTGAGCTAGCTTGGAGGGTATATAAGGTGTGCTGTAGGCAATCTGAAAACATATCACTCAATGCTGTCATGGATAAAAGGAGCGATTTATCAGATTTCCCAAAAAAGTTGATTATCGGCTTTCTTGCCAAAGGTGGCAGTATTTCTGAAACAGCACAGTTTGTGAACTGTTCGCGTGCTGCTGCAGTTAAGATGTATCACAATTGGAGAAATGGCACCATTGCAAATAAACAAGGTGGAAACTGCGGAGCACCATCTGCCATTGATGTTAGAGGTGAACTTTGGTTTCTAAGGTGTGTGAGGGGCGATCAACACTCTACAGTGGAGCAACTCACTGGCCGAATGAACTATGGGGCTACCAGAAGTGTGTCTAAAATAACAGTTCAGCAAACCCTGCTGTGTATCGGGCTTCGATGCAGACGAATGGTCACTACACCTATGGTAACGAAGGTGCATCAGCAGAAAAGGCTTGCATTTGCACAGCAGTATCGGAATTGGACCTCTGCTGATTGAAAAAGGATTGCCTTATCTGATTAATCATGTATTCTGCTTCATCGAACAGATAGATGTTGGTGTATAAGGTGAGAAACATCAGAGAACAAACCCTCTTCAACTACTGCTGGCAGAACACAAGCCAGTGGGAGGGCAGCCTTATTGTCTGAGGAATGTTTTTGTGGAATTCTCTGGGTCCACTGATACCTGTGGAAGGCGCTATGCACTGAATTTGTTATGAATCTATCTTTGCAGACCATGTACACCCATACGTGCTTATTGTCTTCCCTGGGGAAGATGGGATCTTCTAGTATGACAAAGCGATATGTCACACAGCTAGAAATGTCCAAGACTAGTTGAAAGAGCATGATGAAAACTTCAAAGTACTATCCTGGTCCCCTAATTCCCCAGACTTAAACCCAATTGAGCATCTGTGGGACCACGTCGATCGTGTTGTTTGCTCTATAAATCCTCCACCACGCACCCTCCAGTAGCAGTCAGATGCATTGCAGTCAGCATTGCTCCACATACCTGTGAACACCTTCCAGCGCTATATTGAGTTACTCCCATCTCGTCTAGCTGCTGCACACGCTGCACACGGCAGTTATTCTGGATATTAGCTGGTGGTCACAATAATGTGACTCGATCGTGTATATGTGTGATTTAAAAAAATCTTTCAACACTGGATGCCATTTACCTTGTAAAACACTTTAGGTTAGTATATGGGGAGTTTTATAGTTTACAGTTCTGTTTGCTAGGTGTTTGTGTACTTCAGTTTGAAACTGTATCTCTACTTCTAAAAATCATATTGAGAATTCTTTACTGTACATGCCATTTGCAACAATAGAGATGCAGAGCATTGTCCTCTTTAAATAACGCACAGATTTCCTGCTATGGGGTGTAAAGATTGAAACCTTTTTCTTGCTATCTCTGCTTCCAGAAGACGTATTTGAAAAGTTCTTTTTCCTTAGCATAGCTTTATCCATGAAGAATAAATTTTGCGTGATGGCATAACTGCCGAGATGTTGAAATATGGTGGTGAACTCTGATATTGATTGGTTAACTGAAATTTGCCAGTTGTGCTGGGAGTTAGGAATGGTCCCTTGGGATTGGAAGGATGCTGTCATTATTCCCTTTTATAAGAGAAAAGGTTAGACTGACTGGAAGAATTATTGTGGTATTAGCCTATTAAGTATGCCAGGGAAAGTGTTTGGTAAGGTTGTTATTGAAAAAGTACGGAGTCTTACATCAGAGAAAGTGTGGGATGTTCAGAGTGGCTTTATGCCTGGTAAAGGCTGCACTAACCAGATTTTTGCATTACGCATGATGATTGAAAAGTATCTGGCTGTTGGTAAGAAAGTTTTTGCTGCCTTCATAGATTTAGAGAAAGCTTACGACCGAGTAAATAGCATACTTTTGTGAAAGGTATTTAATGAATATGGTGTTACTGGGAATCTACTCACTAGTGTAAAAGCCATATATGCTGGCAGTAGAGCCTGTGTACGAGTGAATGGTGTTTTATCAAAATGGTTTTCTATTGGTGCAGGAGTCAGACAAGTATGTGTAATGTCACCATGGCTATTTAATATGTTTATGGATGTGTGATGCCAAAATAGATAATACTGGTTTATGTCTTGGTGATATCTGTGTGTGCAGATTGCTGTATGCTGATGACACTGTCCTGTTGGCAGAGAGCAAAAGTGAGTTGCAGAGTATGTTGTCCCGATGTATGAAGTTTGCATGAAATTCAAACTGGGTATAAATAAGGGAAAACCAAAGTTATGGTTTACGAGAGAAGAACTAGTATCTCTGAATGTAATGTAAGTCTAAATGGCACAGTGATTGACCAGGTGAGTGAATTTGTGCATTTAGGAAGCATGTTTGACAGAGAGAACAAATTGTATGGTGAAATTAGTATGCGAGTGAATTCTTCGTTGAAAGTCATGGCTGCTCTGGGAGGTTTTCACAGGAATGATGGGTTCTCAAGATAGTCCTGCATGGCTGTGTATGAGAGTGTAATTGTTCCTACTCTGATGTATGGCAGTGAAACCTGGGTACTGCAGAAAAAACAGAGGAGTCGTTTGTATGCTGGAGAAATGAGTTACTTACGGAGGTGGGGGGACAAGATATGTTCTGATTGTGTCAGGAATGAAGATGTGTTGCAGTTGTGTAATGTGAAGCAAAATGTTGTTAGCAAGGTGAAGACTAATATGCTTCAGTGGTTTGGCCATGTTGAAAGAATGAGTGATGAGATGCTTACTAAGAAAATCTTTTTAGCCCAAGTGGCAGAAAGGAAAGGCAGAGGAAGGCCAAGGAAGTCATGGGAGAATCAGATTCAGGAGTGTCTGCATGAGAAAAAGATTATGAGTATGAAGTATAGAAGATCTTGTGTATGGCGTGTGGTAGATGTCAGTGAAACCCGAGTTGTATGTCAAGATTGCTGTAAATGGAGAAGTTTGATACGGCAATAGTAAGTAAACATTATCTGGTAGTTTGTATTTTTTTTTTTTTTGGAGCTAAACTCTGAACCTCAGTGAACAACTTAGTGATATGTGTGTGTGCATTTTGCAAAATTCTTCCGCTAGAAGTCATAGAGTTATATCATGTTTTCTTCTACATGTATGTTTCTTCCTTTAACTGTTCAATTTGAAAATCTCTTTGTCTCTGATACCTTCCTTGTGCTATGAGAAATATTTAGTACACCATTTGTTAATTTTTGTAACATAATTTTTATCCATTGGGGGAGGTAAGTAGATGTTTCTATTTCTGGATGTTTTTATTGATTGTACAAACCCAGTGGTTGTTTTCCTAACCAGTTTCATTGCCTTTGATAAATTTAATTCATGTCAGAAAGGATTCAAAAGACGTGCTCATTACAATTAAAGTTCAGTGTCATCTTCCTTTTTTTTTTTATTTCCACCTGTGCAGTACAGAGTTATATCGTTTTTTGCATCCAGCCCATTGACTACCAGAAATTCTTTTGTGGCACCATGATACTGTTGCAGACTGATCAGGAACTTTGTGCTGTGGAGCCTGTGAATGATATTCAGTGCTCTATTGCTGCTACACTCACTGAAGTGGCAGGATGTTAAATTTATTCCATCCCCACGAGTTCGGAAACTAATTCCCGACGATAAAAGAAATGCCAAAAATTGATAAGTGTCAACCATTATGTGAGTGTGCAGAAGTGTTGCCAAAAACTCCTACCTGAAATCAGTGGGCCAGAGCTCAGAAAAAAAAAACTCACTGTACATATTATTCATTCAATATATTGAATTAGTTTTTATTGTTTCACATGTTAGACGAGATTCTAAGGATATATGGGAAAACAATGTTCTGAAGCTGTTATATGTAAATCATGTACACTAAATTGCATGCAATAAGCTTCAAACTTACCCTTTTGTTTTCAGTTGTTAATCCATAATTTTTCACCCTGCATGTGGAATATTATCAGAAATTTCCTTTTCTTCAATCATTGCCTTTATCTAATGATGGTTTTGACCAGTGGTATCAACTTCTTGTGAATAACAACATTAATTTTTTGAAAAATGAACTTGAAGAATTAAAATGTTTTGAAAATAAAAGAATAAAAAGTGCAAAGTTAATATGATTGAGAAATAATGAAAGTTAAAAATCTTTTTAGAAGAACAATAAGAACGCACTTCCGAACTGTTGTTTCCGACCACCATATTTCAACGATGTCGAAACATTATTTCCAGAAGGCAGACAACAGTTCAGAAGTGCCTAGGCTTGGGGAGTTCAGAATTTGAATTGTGTTCTTATTGTTCTTCAAAAAAGGTTTTTAACTTTAATTAATTTCTCTATCATATTGACTTCACACTTTTTATTCTGCTTTTATTTTCAAAAAATTTAATTCTTCAAGTTCGTTTTTTTTTTAAAGTTTCATGTTGTTATTCACAACAAGTTGATACCACTGCTCAAAAAAGATAAAGGCAAGATTGAAGAAAAGGAAATTTCCAATGACATTCCACATGAAGGGTGAAGAATTATGGGATTAACTAACAACTAAAGACAATAAATAAAGACATCGCTCTTTCCACGTTTTACCAACACACAGCAACGGAGAAATTATTTGGCCACTGCTGGAGAACCGAAACCCATATCTCTTGATATCTAGCCGAGCGCATTAGCCTTACACCACAGTGGTAGACAATCCACGGCGTTGTGTGTGTTTTTCTGTCAGCTTCTGGCATTATAAATCTGTAAGATTGGCTCAGCTACTTAGACGTCTCTATCTGGTGGGCATTAACGACACTGGCTATGTATTAATTATAGCAGTTAAATCCAAAGTGAAAACCTCCAAATACGTGGCGTCAGTGAATAAACAAAGACATTGCTCTTTCCACATTTTACCAACACAGAGCAACCAAGAAATTGTTATTCGGCCCCTGCTGGGGAACCAAATCCCAGATATCTCGATTTCTAGCTGAGCACGTTAGCCTTACACCACGGTAACTAACAGTTCACGGCACTATGTGTGTTTTTCTGTCAGCTTCTGACATTATAAATCCTCAAGATGGGCTCCGCTACTGAGACGTCTTTATCTGGTGGGCATTAACGGCACTGGCTATCAGTGGCGTAGCCAGAAATTTCTTAATAGGGGGTCTATGGGTTTGGTTCATTGGTGAAAGCCCCTAACTAGTGAGGAAAGCAATTGAAAACAACCAAAGCCTAAAGATAGCAAAGGGACATCTCAGTAAGGGAAGAAAACAGATTATGGCACTGAGAAAAGAAGATGGTTCTGTAACAAGAAATAGAGGCGAAATCTTGACAAGAGTGAAAGATTTCTACTCCAAATTATATGAAAGGGATGATATATGCACTCCAGACATCATGAAAGATACCAGTACCAGAGTTCCTCCAGTCCTTCCAGCAGAAGTTGCACATGCAATCAAGAACATGAAGCGAGGAAAAGCTCCAGGAGAAGATGGAATTACTGTAGACATCATACAAGAAGCAAGTGGAGAAATCGAAACAGTACTCGCCCAAATTTTCACTCGATGCCTTAATGAAGGAAAGATTCCTGAGGATTGGAACACCGCTACAATGATCCTGCTACATAAGAAAGGTGACATTGAGGATCTCGGAAACTACAGACCTATCAGCCTCCTATCAGTAGTTTATAAAATCTTCACTAAAGTTCTTTCACACCGCTTGAAGGTAGCACTAGACATGGCTCAACCGAGAGAACAAGCTGGATTCAGGAGTGGCTACAGCACAATAGATCATATCCACGTGCTGAGAGAACTAATTGAAAGAGCGAGGGAATATGAACTTCCATTGTGCATGGCTTTTATCGATTATGAAAAAGCCTTTGATTCGGTGAAACCGTCAGCAGTTACAATGGCTCTGAAAACCTGCGGTATTGAAGATGCATACATTAACATTATTAATAACATCTATGAAAATGCAAGTGCAAAGATTAGGCTGTTTGAAAATACAACACACGTAAAAATTGGAAAGGGAGTGAGACAAGGTGACACCATATCTCCGAAGCTCTTTAATGCCACATTGGAGGGTGTTTTTCAGTCGCTGAGCTGGGAAAACAAGGGGATAAAGATTAATGGAGATTATCTAACCCACCTTCGTTTTGCTGATGACGTAGTCATTTTTGCAACTACCCCATCAGAGCTGCAGAGTATGATCCAGGAACTTGCTGACAAGAGTAAAGAAGTGGGATTAAAAATGAACTTTCAGAAGACAAAAGTGATGTTCAATGCTTTTACAAGAAATGAAGATTTATCGATTGATGGAGAAAAGCTGGAGATAACAGACACATACGTTTATCTTGGACAACAGATATCAAGTGAGGGCCACATTGATGAAGAAATTAATCGGCGTACAAAACTTGCCTGGAGAGCTTTTGGAAGAAACAGCATAATTTTCAAGAGCAATATGCCATTATGTCTTAAAAGAAAAGTGTTTGATCAATGCATCCTTCCAGTGCTTACGTATGGTGCAGAGACGTGGACCTTAACTAAAAGAGACATACAAAGGCTGCAGACAACTCAAAGAAGCATGGAGAGGTGCATGCTTGGTGTAACCAGGAGAGATAAGAAGAGGAACTCGTGGATCCGAAAAATGACAAGAGTGGAAGACATCATGATCAGAGTTAAATCCCTGAAATGGCAATGGGCTGGACATACTGCCAGAAGGACAGATCATCGATGGACAGCCGAAATTTTAGATTGGATTCCAAGGGACAGCAAAAGACCCAGAAGAAGACCACATGGGAGATGGGTGGATGAAATTCGAAAGTATGCAGGGGTGACATGGAGGAGACTGGCACAAGACAGACCGTTGTGGAGGAAACTTGGGGAGACCTTCGTCCAGCAGTGGATTGATAATGGTTGACAATGATGATGATGATGATGATATATATATATATATATATCACTTTAAATTCATACTAAATTTCCCCTCAAGGGGAGAGGGGGGGTCCGGACCCGAGGACCATCCCCTTGGCTATGCCTATGCTGGCCATATATTGATTATAGCAGTTAAATCCAAAGGGTGAGATCATAGTGAAAATCTTCCCCAGCAGTGGCCGAGTAACAGTTTCTCAGTTGCTCTGTGTTGGTAAAATGTGGAAAGAGCGATGTCTTTGTTTATTCACTGACGCCACATATTTGGAGGATTTTAACTAAAGGCAAAAGGGTATGTTTGAAACTTATTGCATGCAATTTAATGTATACGATTTACATATAACAGCTTTGGAACATCATTTTCCTGTATTTCCTTAGAATCTCATCTAACGTGCAAAAGAGTAAAAACTAATTCAATATATTGAATGAATAATATACAGTTAATATAGCCATGTAATATAAGTTCAACACGATTTCAGTGTATTCAGAACTTACACGTGATCAGATTTTTTTGCTTGAACTGTGCACCGCATCACAAATGTAAAGTATTATTGGATGTACTCTCAATATGAAGGAACACTTAAATCTACTGGTATATAAAATATTACCAGTACTTCACAAAGTACTGTACCATTGAACAGCAGAATGAAAATTGAAACCAATACAATCCTGAGTCGCTTTCTTATAATATATTACTGAAGATCAGGTTTATAGAATAATGCTCATCATTAAAACTAGGGTCAGTATAAATAATCATGGTTTGCCTTTTAATGCAGACACTGCTAGATCTTTCCCATTTGTCTTCCCCAAAACAGAGTTACATACTTACACTTCTTACTCAATGATACCCAGATGTTTCAAAAGTATGTGAAATAAATGCTATACTCAAAAAGTATCATTAATGCAGATATCGTGCTGTAGATATTTTCCTGATACTTTGCGTTTTGACAAAACTAGGGAAAATCTTTGTATAACAGACTAATAAATTATCTAGAATAAAAAATATTTCACAACAAACAGTATGAATTAAAAAAAATAGGTAGCAGGTGTTGAATAATTTTAGTTTGGACAGATTTTTCCCTTCAGACCAGTTCTGAAGTGAGTCTTGTCCATTGGATCAGTAGAGTACTGAAAGAATGAAGACATTCTTAGACAGCATGTCCCGGAGTATGTACTTGGTCTTAAAACAAAGATAAATCAGTAGAATGGCAACACTGGTGTGCAGTCAGCTAGGAAGTAATGGTTAAGAATGGGAATGATATGTGAATGCCATTCATTTGAATGATGTGCCCAAATCATTCACCATTCTCATGGCAAATCATTCATTATGAATGTTGGAGAGCTGTCGCTCTTTTGGCAGTTTGTCAATTTCTGCTGTGGTTACAGATACAGGATCCTTGCAATGAATGATTTACTCAGTGCACATAGTGACAACATGGAAATTGATCATTTATGGATGACTTTTGCTCGAATGATTTATGCCATCACTACTTCAGTGTGTTTTGCACTATCAGTATCATGATTCATGGGGGTTTCTTGTTGTGGACCTTCCAGTGTACCAGTTTGGCTTGTCAGCAGTGTTTTTAGAATGTAGACTTATGTGTGTTTGCAATATGCTGATAGTTTCCAAATTTGTAGCAGATTCAGTGGTAGTTTTTTATTTCTAGAGTGCTTTTTAATGTTTACAATTCTCCGGATTTTTTTTAGGAAAATTTTTGGGTGGTCTTCTGCTTATGGTTACTTTTACATGATTTGCTTTTATTTCTAGAGTGCTTTTTAATGTTTATAATTCCCCGGATTTTTTTAGGAAAAAATTTTGGGTGGTCTTCTGCTTATGGTTACTTTTACATGATTTGCAAGTCCATGTGTATTTCTCTGCCACGTTTATGTGCATCTGGCTTACATCCACATAAAGGGGCAAAGAAACTAGCTCTGCCTTTAAAGAAAGACAATTAAAAACAAGACAAAATCCTGAAAGAAATACAGGATTACACCATATAATAAAAAATTTTTGAAGATGAAAACGGATTGTCATCTTAAAAAAAATTGTGTTATATGGTGTAATCCCGTATTTCTTTCATGATTTATCTGCTTCTCCGGGCAATCACGGGATAGGATCCTTAACCTCCAGATTCGCTAAACATGAATGCCGGTTGCTTCGACTAGCGATTCCATGATGGTTATATATTTAAATTAACGGAAACTTGAGATTTGGTCATTCTGGGTGGTGTAGTGGTTAGCATACCCGGGCGCTATCTGCGAGATGTGGGTTCGAGTCCCACTCCAGGATGATGAAATTTTCAAGTTTTCGGATTTTATCCGACTTACCATCCTTGTCACAGAAACAGATTGTCATCTTCAAAAAATTTGTAAGACAAAATCCATTTACCCTCTTCTCTATGATAAGAATATTCTAGAACTCTAAAAACCAAAATTTTTTCTTGCCACACAGTGCATTGATATGGTTGTGTAATCTTCTGTGAGTTATATCCGTGGCTGTAGCGTGGATAATTAGTTCTTGAAATACAAAGGCCATTCCATAAAAACTTGACAGTAAAATCACAAAAAATGAAGAAATATAGGCACAGCAAAATATATGTTAAAATTCTTTCTCAAAGTATCTTCCCTCAGAGGATATGTAATGGTCCTATTGTTCAATCAATTTTTTAAAGCATGTGGCAAAGGCATTTTGTGGAAGCTGCTTTAGCGACTCCTTTACAGCCTGAATAACGTCAGCATATGAGTTGAATCTTGTTCCATGGAACTTCTCCTTCATTGTTAGAAACAACCAGAAATCATACGAGGCGAGGTCAGGACTGTAGGCAGGCTGTGGCATGATTTCAATACTGCATTTTGTAAGAAACTGTTGAATACAAGCAGCCACATGTGTGCAGGCATTATCATGGTGTAGGGTCTACTTGGCCACTAGTTCTGGTTGCTTAATCAATATGTGTTGTCGCAGACGCTTCAAGACTGAAATGTAATACTCAGCATTAACATTAATTTGTGGTGGAACTGCATGCTGGCAGACTACACCTATATGATCAAAGAAAATTATCATCACCTCCCAACTGATTTGGTTTAATGGATTTTTTTCAGAGGAGGCAAGCCTGTGTGTTCCCAGATACTCATTGTACGCTTTGTGAGGGGGTCGAAATAGTGGGCCCATGTTTCATCATCAGTTATTATTGTGCTTAGGAAGTTTGGATCTTTTGCAATCATTTGTTTCTACTCATGACACACCTGAACTCTGGGTAACTATTGTTCTCTTATCAGGTAATGAGATGAGCAGTAGTTTATATTGTACACGATGCAGCAGTAATTTGTTGCATAGAATGCAGAAGGCCGACATTTTTGAAATATTAGTTGATGCCTATATGTCTTCACACATCATTTGTTGACCTTTCAATCTTGCAGGATTGTCTAAACAGTGTTAACAATGTGCTCTGTAACAACACTTTCAGGTAGACCAGGCCTAGGGTGAGTTCTGCCGACAAACGGCCTTTTTGAAATCATGGTGCCATCTAAAAATCATTAACTCACCCTAACATTTATGTTTGCAAGCTTTTTCATTCAAATCAACTGTTTCTGGAGCTGTTTTACTCAAGCTATAGCAAAATTTTATCGCACAACACATTTCACTTCTTAACTCTAAATCACTCACCTCCATAGCAGTATGGCAAAATGCAGATGTACCTTAAACAACTGTACAATAACAAAAGCAGAATCATCTGCCATGGCTCATAACTGTTGCCATAGATACTTCCTTAATTCAGTAGTCCGTGGTTATTTTCCCCCTAAGCACTGTTGCCAACTCAAAAAAAATTACTTGCAGTTTTTATGAAATGTGCTTTGTAGAATTAGGTGTAAAACACATAGTTCAATTATATATACACTATATTGATAAAAGTCGCTGGACACCCCTTCAAAAGCAAATGAACAGATCTGCTGCATTGTTAAGATGCGCGGTACAGCTGCAAACAGTATAAAAACAACCCTGCAGCTGACCGCAATCCTATTGCACTGTGAGGTTGAGTGAAAATGTCGTGGCAGGAGAGAACTGACTTTGAGAAAGGAAAGATTGTTGGGTGTTATATTAGCAGGTTCTTCATAAGAGAAACTGAGAGGTGTTTAAACATATCCAAGTCAACTGTTTTGGATGTACTGAATAAGTGGAAGGCACATGGCATGTCTGAAGCAGCAAAACGTACCGGCAGACCAAAGAAAATTAGTGATAGAGGACGTTGAAGCCTCAGGACAGTCATCACACCTAATCGACGGAGTTCTGCACAAGACCTCAGTATATGCTGGAACCTCGGTATGTACACTTGCCATTCGCAGAGAATTTCATTCCATGGGTTACTGTGGTCATACGGCTGCTCATAAGCCTTTCAGCTCCACTTGGAGTGCTACTCGTCGTTTTAGCATAGTGTAAAGAACATTTTTTGTGGACCGTGGATCAATGGAAATGGGTCCAGATACACAATCCATCAGTGTGATGACCATGTGTGGGTAAGGCGGCAGCTGAGTGAACGCTATTTACCACAGTGTACTGTTCCTGCGGTCAAGTTTGGAGCTGGAAATGTACTCGTCTGGAGGTGTTTTTCGTGGAATGGTCCCAGCCCATTGATTATCGTGGACAAACCTGTTAATTAGCATGTCTACCTCGATATTCTGGACAATTATGCCCTACCAACTCTGTGGCAATACTATGGAACTGAGCCTTGTTGGTACCAGCAGAATAATGCACGGAGCCATAAAGCAAGGACTGTTATGGCGTGGTTTGACGATGATTCCGTATCATGTGTGAACTGCCAGCACACAGCCCTGATCTTAATCCCATAGAACACTTATAGGATGAATTAGAATGCCGCATAAGAAGTTTGGAACCAAGGCCTACTACTAAACAAATGTTAGCGGCAGCATTATGTACTGAATGGAAGCGCACACCTGTCGCTGTGTTCCAAAACCTTGTCGAAAGCATGTCTTGGAGGCTCAGTGCATGCATTAAGGTCAAAGGTGGAGCGACACTGTACTAATGTATGTCAATAAATGCTATGCTGTGTTTCTCTTCTATGTGCCTGGCGACTTTTGTCAATATAGTGTATATACATAGGTGAATCATAAAGTAAGTTACACTTAGCGCCATCTGGTGTGGAATTACAGTTAGACCGTGTGTGCTTGGGAGTGAAATAGACAGTACATCAGAGTTACCAACGAGAGGTGTTTTGGTTCAGTAACGGCGTAAGGCGTGTGCAGGAGGCACACGCCTAACAGTAAGTTCGTAATAGTGCATCATCTGGATTCTTACTCCAAATTGGAAGTGCAAGGAACCATTCAATTTTTGTGGGTTAAGCACCTAAATTGCACTGACATCCATCCTGAAATCGCTGCTGTATATGGGGAAAATGCCATGTCTCGCCCGGCCATTGCAAAGTGGTGCCAACAATTTGAAAAGAGTCGCACAAATTTGATGACTAATACTGCAAAGGCAGACTGTCAATATCCAGCAGCATTCCAGAGCATGTTTCTGCTGTTGATATCATGATACGGGATAATAGGCATATCAAAATCAAGGAATTTTTCAGTATGTTAGACATTTCATATGGTACTGTGCATTGCATCATTCACGAGCAGGTGGGATTTTGGAAATTGTGTGCGAGATGGGTGCTATGTTTACTCACTGACTAGCACAGAAACCAACGTTTCCTCTTGTCCTTGGCTCTTCTGCAACGGTTTTCTGTTGAAGGTCACAATTTTTTGTGTCAAATTATTGCTGGTGAAGAAACGTGCTTTCACCCCTGAAACCAAACGATCGTCCATGGAATAGAAGCATGTCACTTCTCCAACAAGGAAGAAGTGCAAAGTCCAACCATCTGCAGGAAAGGTCATAGCAACTATTTTCTTTGACTGTGAAGGTGGTGTTTACACAGAATTTCTGCCAAAAGGGACGACTATCAATGTTGACTCGTATTGCCAAATGCTTCTAAATTTGCATAAGGCAATTAAGGACAGATGCCGGGGTAAGTTGAGCAAAGGTGCCATTCTGCTGCATGACAATGCCACACCCCAGCATGGAAAACAAAGGAATTGGTGAAGTCATTCATGTGGGAGGTGTGGCAACATCCACATACAGCCCTCACTTATCCCTGTGCAATGTGCATCACTCTCATGTTACATGGCCTGATACATCGATGCCATGTTTCACATCATACACATAATAGCGTTGGAAACCAGTTGGAAGCCTTTGTTTTCCGTGGACATCAGTAAAAAAACAACAACTCATCTCTCTAATGTCATGGCCTTGCATTTTCTAGATCACCTTGATTAAGATGGAGCTGTAACCTAAAGATGTGTTTATGCTGGGCAAGTTGGTTTGAAAAAGTAGCCTTCAAATCAGTTTGAAAGGGGAAACTTGAAAGCGGAGTCCGTTTACATGCGTCAAGTGTTTGCTTCAAGCATGATGCAGAATTTTTACATAAACAATATGGCATATTGTTTTAGGAAGGCTGGCATACATATAATCACTGAAATACTAAATGACAAACTGTATGCACCTCAAAAGAAGATGTGAGATTGGAGAGATTTCTTGACGGGAACTGCTTGAAACTACAACTTTATTAAGTGAGATTGCATTGAAAGATCGAGATAGAAATCGTTTATGACTGAGCGAAAGTAAATTTTAGGAACTCTTGAATCAGGTGCAGCCAAATATACGGAAGGCAAATATATGTCCCCAATCCTTCCTGCATGAACGAAATTAGAGGTAACGTTACATTACCTAGTTACAAGAGATGAATTTTCTCCTCTGATATGTTTATATCAAATGCACAGAACTACCATCTCAAAGTTGTCGTTGAAGTTTGCAGTTCGAAAACAGTGTCACATCTCATTTCGGTACATCTTTTTTTTTTTTTTTTTTTTACAACAGAAAGTGTATACACATGCTCACAAATAGTAAAACACAAAACAATGCAAAGAAGTGGATTAATTATTTTTTTATTTTTAACTGTGTAAACTTAAAATAACGAGTGCATCAGTAAAGCCAAGAGTGAAGTTTGTGTTTAAAACAATGACTGAATGGCAGTTTTTGACAAATAAGAGTGATGCTGCATTACTATGCACCTAAATATTTGCTGACATTTGTAAAAAAAAAAAAAAAAATATTCACATCAACATATTTTTTTTCACATTTTGCTAGGCATCTGTTTTAATGTTACTCTACATTCCTTTCATACTTGGTATGTATACATTTGTTACCATAAAAAAAATGCCAATAAAAATTTTCATTTCTCATTTCAAATGACAAGAATAAAATTTGGCCATTTGCACTAGCAAAATAAATAGTTCAATGGTCTGATGTAACTTTTACCACCGCCTCCTTTATATACACTGCCTGCCCAGTCAAGCTCATTTCAGTGCTACCACAAGATGACATTTGTTCAGCGAGCGGCGCTAGATACGTTGGCTCCATTCTGATGTGCAGAATATAATCATAAGCTTGTTTGCATATCAAATTAGTATTATTTTGATGTGAAAACACTTTCATGTGGAAGCATTATTTTCTCATTTATTTAGGTATCACGTAGTAAATTCAAATTTTCTCTCCATAGCGAGTTTGCTTAGGAAAACAAAGTTCCCAGTTAGTATCTTTAATAATCAGTTTTGGATTTAAAACGAATTATGCAACGTGTTATCGCAGCATTTTGTTAAACAACTAGCACAGCAGACAAGAATTAAATAACAATAGTCTAACAAAGGAGAATTAAATGAAACAATTTAAGATCTCAGTTCAGTTTATTTATGTCGTATTTATAAATGATCGGCAGCTGCCAATGACAGTTACATGACCTGTGGACATTGAAGAGCACTATACAATTGTTTTTTTTACAGCAACTAATCCCGTATTTTTATCACATCAAAAGAGCAATCAACAAGTAGTAATATATCTTAGTGAAACACAAAGTCAGCTTTATTACACATACAGGCATCTCATAGGCAGAATGCCAAAAATAAGACTTAATAATCACCCATAGCACTCCTAAATTATACCTGGACACATATAGTGATTTCATTTTAAATTTAGAGTCCATATTAAAATCCTTACAATGCATTTTATTTTTCAGGATATTAAAAGTTAATGCTTCTGATGGCCATGAAGATTTAGTGCAAATATTAAGCAAGTTAGGAGAAAGAAGCTTAGTAAAGCAATAAAAGAAACCTCATTATTTTATTATTTAAGTTTTATTTAATTTCAAAAATCAAGAAAATTTTGCGCATTAACATAAGCAATTGACAAATAGGCTTTTCAATTTTCTGTATATAAATTTGATACATAATTAAAAAATCACTCAGAAATAAATGCTCTACACTACTACCTTCTATGTAGACTGCAATGCCTATGCATAGTTTTTCTGCACATCTTTTATTTTCTGTATCTATATAAACTATTTGGGGGTGTGGGGGTGGAGTGAAAAACATATGTGGACAATGCTAACTAGTTATGACAATCCTGGAACTCTTCAGGGACAAATTTTGAACTAATGGATAACAAAATCTGCTTTATTGGATACTTTCTTTTAAGCATGTATATAAGTGGAAGGATCAAGGATAGAATGAGCAGTGTAAGAAGAAATGAATATAATTTGTTGGCATTTATTGGCTGTTGGTTGGTTATTGACTTCCACTGGGGCACTACTTATGCTACAGTAAGACTTAAATAGCCTAGTCTGAAGCCCCTGAGGGATGGGGGGTTAGACTTGTTTATAACGAGGATTCTCCATCCCAGCACAAACTGCTTAACAGGACTTCCAAACCTTGGCAGATATTTAGTGGTTGAGCCGGACTCGAGCCCAACACTATCAGGTCCCAATGAGTACACTAAACACTGGGCCACCATGACCTCCATTTATTGGTTATTTGATCTGAAAATAAAAAAAGCAGTGTTCATTTATTATTCAGAAAATCTGGTCTTAGGCAATGCTTGAATGAGCAGCTGTTGATGAGTTTCAAGTAATTGAGAGGATGATGTTTTAAGAGAAGTGGACATCTTATTTGTATTTTATTTTGTATCTGCACAACACCCTTTTTTTTGTGGGGTGTTATGACATATAGTACAGTATTTTTAAAATCAATAATATGACACCTCTAATTAGGGTAATGCATTTTTCAGTAGAAGTGCATCCAGCAATTAAGGAAAAAAATAACAAAATTGAAGAACAGTTCTTCACTCTATAACATGTGTGAAATATGTGAAAACAAGACCTATTGTACTTTATGCACGCCTTTTTTTTTTTTTTTTTTTTTTTTTTATATATATATATTAAAATTCGGAATAGGACTCAAGAAGAATTCCAAAGGAACATTAGGAGAGTAACTTCTAAAAATTCAGAAATAAATTAATATATTTCCCTCTTGTGGTGAAAACAAGCAGCCTCGACCACATGTGCTAAATGGAAACTGCACCAGATAGCTGTTTCAGATAATACTGATTATCATTAGTGCTTGCTGCTTGTTTTCACCATAAAAGGGATATTTATTTATTTGTTTCTGAATTTCAAGAATTTACTCTGCTAATGTTCTTCTGGAATATTGGCAGTGCAGTTCCACTCTGACAATTTCTAAACAAAATAGGAGTGTACAGATGCTACATGGAATAAGCAACCAATACATTAAAAGTTTTTCTTAACAACCTAGACATGCACTGACGACATCATACAACCTATCTTTAAAAACTGAAAAGCAACTGGTTTTTTTTTTCTCAACTAAGAGGATTCTCTTTTACTTATGTAATTATGTGTATCTGGTTTCAGCAAGAGAGCAACATTCTAGATATTGTCATCAACCATTATCAATCCACGGCTGGGTGAAGGTCTCCCCAAGTTTCTTCCACAACGGTTTGTCTTGAGCCAGCCTCCTGCATGCTTTCGTATTTTATCCACTCATCTCCCATGTGGTCTTCTGAGCCTTTTCCTGTCTCTTGGCATCCAGTCTAGAATTTCGGTTGTTCATCGATGATCTATTCTGGGAATATGTGCAGCCCATTGCCATTTCAGGGATTTTACTATGATCATGATATTGTCTACTCTTGTCATTTTCCTGATCCACGAGTTCTTCTTCTTATCTCTCCTGGTTACACCAAGCATGCACCTCTCTATTCTTCTTTCAGTTGTCTGCAGTCTTTGTATGTCATTTTTAGTTAAGGTCCATGTCTGTACACCATACATAAGCACTTGAAGGATGCATTGAACAAACACTTTTCTTTTAAGACATAATGGCATATTGCTCTTAAAAATTGTACTGTTTCTTCCAAAAACTCTCCAAGTTTTATACGCCAATTAATTTCTTCATCAATGTGACCCTCACTTGATATCTGCTTTCCAAGATAAAGGTAGGTATCAGTTATCTCCAGCTTTTTCCCATCAATCGATAAATCTTCATTTCTTGTAAAAGCATTGTACATCACTTTTGTCTTCTGAAAGTTCATTTTTAATCCCACTTCTTTACTCTTGTCAGCAAGTTCCTGGATCATACTCTGCAGCTCTGATGGGGTAGTTGCAAACATGCAGAAAAGTCAGTAACAGCTAATTTTGCTATTTTTCATAAATATATTGCCACTCAACCTGATAGCTTTTAAAATTTATTTGCACAGTGTGCAAAAGCTTCACTCATTTAGCACCCAAATTTTGTAAAATGTTGTCTTCGCCAAAGGTGTTACACGGTATACAGGATTGTGCAGATGCTACATGGAATGAGCAACCAAAAAAACATTAATGTTTCTCTTAACACCTTAGTAGTTATTTACAAAAACTCTATACCCCCTCCCCACACACCTCTTTTTCCCCACAAGCTGTCAAATTATGGAGCTGTGGCCTGTCGTAGGTGCAAGTGTATCCACTTAACATTGTGGGCTCAAGTAAAAAATCTTTCAAGCACTGAAATATATATAGTTGAGTAACTTTATTGTGATCACCTCTCCTAATTTGGACATCAACAGCGCATAGCCAATGAAATGAGGCACGCATTGTGAGCTGGCTTGGAGGGTATATAAGGTGTGTTGTAGGCAATCTGAAAACATATCACTCGTTGCTGTCATAGACAAAAGGAGCGATTTATCAAATTTGCAAAAAGGGATGATTATTGGCTTTCGAGCCAAGGGTGGAAGTATTTCTGAAACGGCACAGCTTGTGAACTGTTTGCATGCTGCTGTGGTTAAAGTGTATCGTGATTGGAGAAGTGGCACCACTGCGAATAAGCGATGTGAAAATTGCGGAGCACCACATGCCATTGATGTTAGAGATGAACGTTGGCTTCAAAAGGTGTGTGAGGGCCAATCAACACACTACAGTGGAGCAACTCACTGGCCAAAAGAACCAGGGGACTACTGGAAGTGTGTCTAAAATGACATTTCAGCGAACCCTGCTGCGGGGCTCCGATGCAGACAGATGATTGCTGCACCTATGGTAACGGAGGTGCATTGGCAGAAAAGGCTTACATTTGCAAGGGAGTTTCGGAAATTAGACCGCCACTGCTTGGCAAAGGATTATCTTCTCCGACGAGTCACGTTTTCTGCTTCATCGAACGGATGGACCTTGGCATACAGGGCAAGACACATCGGAGAACAAACACTGTTCAACCATTGCTGGAAGAACACAAGCTGGTGGGGGCAGCGTTATGGTCTGTTTTCGTGGCATTCTCTGGGTCCACTCATACCTGTGGAAGACACTATGGACCAAATTCATTATGAATCCATCCTTGCAGACCACGTACACCCATGCATGCTGATTGTCTTCCCTGGGACAGATGGGAGCTTCCAGCACAACAGTGCGACGTGTCACACAGCTAGAAATGTCCGAGAGTGGTTGGAAGAGCACGATGAGGACTTCAAAGTACTTCCCTGGCTCCCTAATTCTCCAAACTTAAACCCAATTAAGCATCTGTGGGACCACCTCGATCATGTTGTTCGTTCTGTGGATCCTCCACCACGCACCCTCCAGCAGCTGTCAGATGCACTGCAGTCAGCATGGCTCCACATACCTGTGAACACTTTTCAGGGCCTTATTGAGTCACTCCCAACCCGTCTAGCTGCTGTCCACTCTGCTCACAGCGGTTACTCTGGATATTAGCTGGTGATCACAATAATGTGACTCTACTGTTATGATCTTTTTTTTTTTTTTATCTCGCTTAAAATTTTTGAAATGAGGCCTCATGATTGAGACATGTCCTGGTAAAAAATTACTCTTTTCCATCAAAGAAATTGCAATGTCTGCAGAAAGTTGAATCCCCCCTCCAATTTACTGACCCAATTTTCAGTTCTCAGTTATTCTCAACCAATGACTTCTTAAAGAAAAATAGTGCTGTATTTTTGTAAACTGATAGCCATTTCCCTCGGTTTAAATATATGATACAGATAAACTAGATACCAAACAGCATTCGAATTACTCAGTGGTCCGCTGGCCATTGGCCAGTAAAACTTTCACCAGACCACTGAACTACTGATTTTAATGGCCTGGATGGCCAGTAAGGTTTTTTTTCTTTGTCACAAGTTGAAAAAAAATTATTTCTATTTCTTTTACCTTGCTGTGCACTTTTCTTTTTAGGCTGCAAACTAGTGATAGGTTCATGAAATGCAATTGAATAACAGCTATTCTTTTTATTCCTCATGATTTGTAAAGAGTGGAAGAAACAACAAATACAGAAAGGCAGTTTCTCAGTTCTTGTCTTGTAATGGCAATAGCCACTTTTGTTACCTCTGTCCCCACTAAAGATCCAGACTTAGAAAGTTTGCTAGTAGACATTGGCCACCAAGACCAAAATTGTTAGTGGCCATAAAACAAAAGTCAGTGGCCAAACTTTCGAATTGTATATTTCATACTATTATTTTTATAAAATTACTTACTATAATATCAATACGTTTTATTTTGCATATTTCAATTATAGTATGCTTAAAAGTTGAAACTGAAGTAATAAAATATGTAAATTAATCTTTGTAGTTTGGTCAACAAGATTTCACGCTACCCTCCCACCATAGTTTTATCCCATCTTTAGGGTCAAAATTACTAATTTTTATTCCTGATATTTTGGTCCTAATGCGACTTCCAAGTCTGTTCTTTTTCATTAGAAGGCTTCTTTCACCTAATTGTGTTTTTAGCTGCTGACCAAAGACATTCTATATGAGCATTTAACAGCAGTGTTGTTAAAAGCACAGCTACTAGATCTCTCATGATTTCAAAAGGCATTAGATTATCTGAATTCTCTAATTTGCGTAACAAAGCATTTGAAATACATGAAATTCTGTTAGGATTCAAACTAACAAGAATCTTCTTGATTTGAAGCCACTATTCCAAAGCATGATCAGGGTTAAACTTTAAAACTTTGCATATTTCAGTTATTGCATCATCACCATGATTGTTTAGGCCTTCAGAAGATTTGGGAAATAGCACCTTATCTAAAGAGCGAACATATATTTGGAGAAAACAGATGTTCGTACATTATTAAAAAAAAAAATTCAAGTTTTTGTGCAATTCTTTTTCAATAAATCAATGCTGTTTTCTGTAGAACTTAGTCCTATATCTTCATCATCTGCAACACATCATTGATCACATGCTGTGCTGATTTGGTGACCTTGAAATGTTCATGGCATGTCATTTTGAGATAAAGATTCCTTAAAAAGGGACAAATTTGCCCCTTCATCTGCAGATTTTAAAACAGCCAACTCTAGTTCAGTAATATAGCGCAAAACACTACTGACGTCCACATCAGTTTTTTCCAGCTTTCTGGAACACTCAGCAACACATGACATTATGTCAAAAAATCCATTGATCCTCTAAATGGATATATATAACCAAAAGTTGATTTAAGAAAACTGAGCTAGAAATTGTAATTCAAAAAGATGATCATGTAAGAAGTTTTATGGGTTTCATTCATGTTTTTTTTTAACTGTGCTACCTCCTGTTTTGCAATTTAGGAGTGTTTAATCAGGTCTAAGAAACTATCAGATTCAATTATTTTTTCCACAAATATGTATTTTGGTAAAAAACCTATGTAGTTTAATGTGAATCTGTTTCACATTTTTCAAAAAGGAGTTTGAAAAACATGAAGAATGTTAAAAAACTGAATATTGGCATTATGTTCCAACATAGAAACTTTATCTCATGGAAATTAGGAAGTGGGATGTTTTTCTTGAGGTACTATTAAAAGCACAATGATTACAGTAAAAAGGCTTAGGAAGGCAGATAATGTGAAAAAAAGAGTCTTTGCTTTTTTGCTGACCGTGATATGTCATAGATATAAATCAGGAAAAATATCCAGATTATAGGTTATTTGGGGTTACCACTCATTTTGCCAAATAAAATTCCCTGAGTTTTCCCATATGCAGACAATAGTATTTATAAAAGCCACACAAACTGTATTTTAATTAGATGAACAGTATTACAGAAACAACACTAATGGACAAAATTTGAACTGAATCATCTGCTGACGGTTAGGTGAAAAAAAGCGGTCTAACACACGAAAAAGAAAAATCTGCGCCAATCTTGTAAACATCAGAACTGGCATGAAAAGAAAAAAGTACTCATGCACAGGAATAACATACCTTCCAACGTTGGTAAGAGCCTTGTCAGTGGTAAACAGCATTATTGTGCGGCATACATAGACGCTTTTTTCACAAAACTATGCATCTCTTTGTGAAAAAGAAATATGCGCCACAACAAAACGTTACAACAAACAAGGACACTAATGAAACTAACACGTGCGAAACACAAAGTTGATTCCCCTGGCGAGGGCATGATAGGTAACATTGCGAGATTTAAGTTCAAAACTTCCACTAGTAAAAATCAGTCAGATGCGTTCTAAATCCCACAACGCTTAACAGACAGGAAATCCAAGCAAGTGAACCCACAGTGCATGAAACTCCACTTACCATATGATCATACTGCCTCTAAAATTGTAGTTTATGTCAAGATGAGACCAAAGAAGTAAAAAAACGCTGAACGTTTTAACTGGATGAAAAATCAAAACAAGCAGCAAGAATGTGGACTACAATCAATTTGTCTTTTGTTGACTGCAGCTGCACAGCATCCATTGCTTATTTTTTCTTTCTGCTGATATCTTTCTCACCCTGTTTCTTCATTGACGCTTTTCTTTCCTTTCTTTTTTATGCCCTCTGATAACAATAACTTTATCCATCATGCTGAAAGAACTTTCAGCCTGAAGACCATGAGTGTGTGATATCAAAGCTTTAACTATTTTAGATAAATGGTGTAACTTTAAGAATATCAGTACTTTAGAACATCATGCATCAATTTTTACAAATTTTTCAACTTTGTAACTTTGTCACGTCCATTTTTGTGACAACCCCCCCCCCCTCATCAAGCTTAAATGCAAAAACTTATGGGACGGAGGGATGTTTAACAATGCGAGAGAGCGGGAACATCGCGGGGTGGGGGCATTACGGTAGAAATCTTTGCACCACCCGACTTCCGGTTTTGGAAATTTTTTCGCTATTTTCAAGCTCAAAGACAAATAATTTTGCAGTAAAATGTTATTTAACAATAATACTGGGCAGAGATAACATCGCGATAAAAAAGGAATTACGATTGCGGAAAAAATCTGAACTCTGTCGACCAAGTGTTCGGAAGTTTTGTGCAAAGACAGAATTCCGTCCTCTGAAGAATACCCCCCCCAAATTATTCACTTGTGCATTGATCTCCCGAATGACCAAAATAATAACGAAAAAGGTGTAATTCTTAGATTTTGCGGAAGAACCTGATGCCTGAAGTTTACGGGGAAATTTTTGCTGCATCCAACCTCCATTATCGAAAAATATTGCCTACAGTTGCAAGCTGAATGCAAACATTTATGCAATAAAATCATATTTAACAAGAAAACTGGATGCAAAGGCAACATCAGGAGAAAAAAACCATGATTACGGTAATGTTTTTACACCGCTTAGTTACCGTTTTCGAAAGTTTTGAAACATGAAATACCGTCTCCAGACGGAAAACGCCCCCCTCAAATGGCTTCAGTTTTACACTGATCCTGAGAACGATCTAAATGATGACAAAAAAGCGTAATTCCGCTTAAGAATCTCATGTATATCATAAAACAACAGCAAAATGAAAATTCGTAGATTCCGTAGTTTCGACAGTGAAGTCCACAGTTCAATAGTCAGACAACTAAATCCGTAGGAACTACGGACATTCATTCTGTAATAGGTGGCAGGTATGAGAATACTATTACAGTACAACCTCGAGAATCTGGAATCGTCTGGACTTTGCCGATTCCGGAATTTAGAAATTTCCGGATTATAGAGTTTGGTTAAAATTCAAACTTAGTATTAACTAAATACACTATAAAACACTATATTTGGTAAAAATAATGACAAAAAGCCAAGTTAACCAATTAATTTTTTTTTTCAAGTGAACACAGAAAACATATGGAAAACTAGGTCAATATTAATTCGTAAAATAAATTGTTTCATTTTAGCCGGCCGCTTTGCGATGCTCAAAAGCCCGCAGGTGCATGCTAAATTCGGCACTGGAGACGGTAGCGAGAGGGTATGGATTATGCAGGCTTTCAGCAAACATTGATAAAAAATAAAAAGAAATGCCTAACTTCTAAAGTTTTAATCAGATTTTGATGAAATTTCACATGGAAGTTTATTTTGACGTGTCTTGGTTACTGTAAAATTTGTATTCGGTTACTTAAAAAATTGGAGAATTTTTTTTTTTATTAAAATTTCTCCCAGTACAACTTTCCCAAAGGGAAGAAGCTTTCATCCCCCCGCAACCTTGCGAACTTTTTCTCCCATGATGACCCATTATCCTTGCTTGGCGCATTCTTTGTGATCAAAAGCCGACGCCATGCCCTCGTCTTTTTCTTATAACTTTTTTTTCTTTTCTGCTGTTCAAGCAGAATAGCTTTTGTGCGTGCAATTTCTGTACATTTGGAGTAAAAATTTTCAAAAACATAAGAGTTCTGTACAAGTTAAAATTTTTTTTATCCCGTACAGCACAAGTTAAATAAAATTAAATAATTTTTTTCCCGTACCGGTACAGGTCGCCAGAATTGGTGATTTAATCGAACATTTTTAGTCGCCACGACGATGAAGCTTATCGCCAGTGGCGACCTGACGACCGTGAGTCTGGATCTTTAGTCCCCACCATTCATAATGAGCAGAAGTAAGCACAATAAATATCCAGATCTTCCTTGGATTCCCTACTCTAGTGAAGGCAGCAGGTACTGACACCAGATTTTGTTTCTGCCCCAAGACAACACACTAACACAGGGCATCAATTGGATGCGTGAAGGTAATTTTTGCAAAAGAGCAATTCACATAAAACAGTGTTCAATAGGAGACTGAAAACAACTTCATGGGAAAGTAGGAGGGATGAGCAGTAGGACTAAAATAAGGAAAAAGAAGCTAAACCCTAAACAACGAAACATAAAAGGCTGCTAATATATGTGAATTTTTGTACCCTTGAATCTCCTCATTCCCTTTTTACTTAAAAACAGATTGGGAATGCACTCTTACTCTGCTTATCACCAATCCATCGAAATCTTATTCTGGAAGCATTCTCTGTCCTGTGAGTTCCACTTTCAAATTAGATGTTTTAAAAACTAATATTGGAGATAATTCCATTGAAATTATATGTTATTTTTTGCACATATTGTAAATGTCTATGCTTTTTTTTTTACGGACCAGTGGCTTGCATATTCTAGTGGCCCGCTGGGCCAGTAAAAGGTTTACTTCTAATTCTAAAACTGCCACTGACCAAGTGCATATTTTATTCCTTCTTTACCTTGACTGACTCTAAACTTCCTGAATATTTTTACATATTTTCCTGTGTAGCTACACAAATACATTAATTTTGAAGTCACTGCAACTGGATAACCTTGCGTATATGAATATAATTATTTTCTATGATCTGGGCAGACACATGTACAGTAATGAAAATATGTGTGTATAGTCTTGAACTTAGTGAATTAACAATTAAAAAAAAAGCTAGATCATAATTTGGATTTGAAAATTTGTTTTATTACTCATTTTATAAGTTTAATTGTTTATATAAATATGTAACTTTATCAAAAGACTGAAAAAGTACAATTTCATTTTTACATATCATGTCACTCCACCTGCCACAGGGCTTTACTTGCAGTAGGACTGTTGGAACATATGCCCCAGGCATTGTGACAGTTAATGTATTATAAATTTTCACTCCTTAAATTTCCAGGAAGCATGAGTCTACACAGTAACAGTACTTGAGTATCTATCTGACTTTGCATGTAGAAATGTAGATCAGGGTAAACTAAGTACCATTTGGGAAAGAATTTGAAGGAAAATATGCTTTAGTTGAATACTGTGTAACTAAGCAAAATAATGTATTTAAACTTCCTTAGGAATTTATTTAGCAACTGTGTAAACACAATGTGATTTAATGTATGCAAAGTAATAAATATTATGCTTACATGAGGAACACATTTACTGTGTGTTATGACATGTTCATGTTACAGAACAAATTCCATTCACTAACAGAAATTGAGTTATCAATTCTGAACCTAGCTTGTCTGTAGGCACCAGAAATAAACATCTTAACTAAGCTCAATCACCTTCAACTTGATGAGCAGGGAGCTCAGAAAATTTTCTGTGCCCTAGACTAGAAAATTTTGAAGATCCCAGTTTAGTAAATTAGAATTCCTTCCTGATGCTGTGCAAACTTTTCAAAATTAAAATATTGCTTATACACATGAGACATCAGTTCTACATGCCAAATATCACATTTTATTCAAATATTAGAGGAAACCCTTTTTTTTTGTAATCTAATTTTTCCATGTCCTACATAAATATGTAATTTGAAAGCTAATATTAATTGCCAACTGCTACTTCCTAATCTTATTAATTCTACTGTTGCAGAAATGTCAATATTTACAGTTTCTGTAGTGGGCATTGTTCCAGGCAGTTATTTCTCTTGGCAGGCTCCATATTTTGGTTCGTTTTATCCTTTACAGTAAAGTACATGAAGTAGGCCCTTCTTTGAAATAGCTTCAGGAATCCATTAACATGAGGTTCGATTCTTTATTCAAGATATATATATATATATATATAAGGTCAGGTGATGCGTAACATCACAGCCTCTCCTTGACAAATGTCAACCCCGCCTTCTCGTGGTGCATCCTGTTCCCACTAAAGGGGCTCTGACGACCGCAAATAGCGGTATAACTATACCATCGGGATCAGAGGAAATGCTATCCCACACTCACCAACCCGCTTGGCCAGCGTGGTGAGTTATGGCCAAACACCTCCAAAATGACTCTACAACTTAAATCTTGGCCCTCAGTCTCCGGCAGCTGGAATGTACCTGGCCAAGGCAGCGGCCAGTGCGACATGAAGGCAGAGGGTGCTAAGAATCCCCGGAGGACCGGACTAGGCTGCCATCTGATGCTGACCTTGGCTACCTACAACGGACGCTCTCTATCTTCTGATTCAAGGCTTCTTGAATTGGAAGAGGAACTACAAAGGATCAAGTGGGACATCGTCGGGCTAAGTGAGGTAAGGAGAAAAGGAGAAGATCTCATTGAACTGAAAAGTGGACATCTCTTCTACTATCGTGGGACTGATACTGGCAGAACTAGTGGTGTTGGATTTATAATAAACAAGAAACTGAAGGATAAAGTGGTAGAAGTTGAAAGTTCCTCTGACAGAGCTGCACGACTCGTTATCCAACTATCGAGAAGATACCAGGCTCAGATTATTCAAACTTATGCACCCACCACAAGTCATCCTGAAGAAGAAATTGAAAAATTTTATGAGGAAATTCGTCATCTAAATAATAAAGGTAAGCAGCACTTGAAGATAATTATGGGAGATTTCAATGCAAAAATAGGGCACCGGCAACAGAATGAAACTTCAGTAGGTAAATTCGGTCACGGCAACAGAAACCAGCGTGGAAATACTCTCGTTGAGTTTGCAGAGGCAGAAGGATTTTTCATCTTGAATTCCTTTTTCAAGAAAAAGCCACACAGGAAATGGACATGGAGACATCCAATTGGGACGACAAGTGAAATTGATTTTATTATGTGTAACAAAAAATTCGTCATCGAAGACTGCAGTGTGCTAAACAAGTTCAACACAGGTAGTGACCATAGATTGGTGAGATGTAAGATGCACCTCAACACTAAACTGGAACGTGGCACGCTCATAAGACAAACAAAATGTATTGACATAACCAACCTTAAAAAACACCATAATACTTTCAAGTTGGAACTGAAGAACAGATTCTCTGCTTTAGATGGCCTAACATCGGAAGAAGTGGATATTTCGGAAGTTAACAGAAAAGTAACCAAAGCTCTTATGGAAACAGCAACAAAATTAGCTGGGTCTAAGAACAAGTTGCATGTAAACAAATTATCAGGAAAAACCAAAATGTTGATGCAAAAAAGAAGAGAGATGAGGACAACTAAAGAAGATGTGACTTCCAAAGTGGAATATATAGAGCTATGCAAGACAGCACGAAAAAGTATCACTGAAGACGTAAGGAAATTCAACTGTGAGCTAGTGAGGAAAGCAATTGAAAACAACCAAAGCCTAAAGATAGCAAAGGGACATCTCAGTAAGGGAAGAAAACAGATTATGGCTCTGAGAAAAGAAGATGGTTCTATAACAAGAAATAGAGGCGAAATTTTGACAAGAGTGAAAGATTTCTACTCCAAATTATATGAAAGGGATGATACATGTACTCCAGACATCATGAAAGGTACCAGAGTTCTTCCAGTCCTCCCAGCAGAAGTTGCTCATGCAATCAAGAACATGAAGCGGGGGAAAGCTCCAGGAGAAGATGGAATTACTATAGACATCATACAAGAAGCAAGTGGAGAAATTGAAACAGTACTCGCCCAAATTTTCACTCGATGCCTTAATGAAGGGAAGATTCCTGAGGATTGGAACAATGCTACAATGATCCTGCTACATAAAAAAGGTGACATTGAGGATCTCAGGAACTACAGACCTATCAGCCTCCTATCAGTGGTTTATAAAATCTTCACTAAAGTTCTTTCACACCGCTTGAAGGTAACACTGGACATGGCTCAACCGAGAGAACAAGCTGGATTCAGGAGTGGCTACAGCACAATAGATCATATCCATGTACTGAGAGAACTAATTGAAAGAGCGAGGGAATATGAACTTCCATTGTGCATGGCTTTTATCGATTATGAAAAAGCCTTTGATTCGGTGAAACCATCAGCAGTTACCACGGCTCTGAAATCCTGCGGTATTGAAGATGCATACATTAATATTATTAATAACATCTATGAAAATGCAAGTGCAAAGATTAGGCTGTTTGAAAATACAACACACGTAAAAATTGGAAAGGGAGTGAGACAAGGTGACACCATATCTCCGAAGCTCTTTAATGCCACATTGGAAAATGTCTTTCAATCACTGAACTGGGAAAACAAAGGGATAAAGATTAATGGAGATTATCTAACCCACCTTCGTTTTGCTGATGACGTAGTCATTTTTGCAACTACCCCATCAGAGCTGCAGAGTATGATCCAGGAACTTGCTGACAAGAGTAAAGAAGTGGGATTAAAAATGAACTTTCAGAAGACAAAAGTGATGTTCAATGCTTTTACAAGAAATGAAGATTTATCGATTGATGGAGAAAAACTGGAGATAACAGATACGTATGTTTATCTTGGACAGCAGATATCAAGTGAGGGTCACATTGATGAAGAAATTAATCGGCGTACAAAACTTGCCTGGAGAGCTTTTGGAAGAAACAGCATAATTTTCAAGAGCAATATGCCATTATGTCTTAAAAGAAAAGTGTTTGATCAATGCATCCTTCCAGTGCTTACGTATGGTGCAGAGACGTGGACCTTAACTAAAAGAGACATACAAAGGCTGCAGACAACTCAAAGATGCATGGAGAGGTGCATGCTTGGTATAACCAGGAGAGATAAGAAGAGGAACTCGTGGATCCGAAAAATGACGAGAGTGGAAGACATCATGATCAGAGTTAAATCCCTGAAATGGCAATGGGCTGGACATACTGCCAGAAGGACAGACCATAGATGGACAGCCGAAATTTTAGATTGGATTCCAAGGGACAGGAAAAGACCCAGAAAAAGACCACATGGGAGATGGGTGGATGAAATTCGTAAATATGCGGGAGTGACATGGAGGAGACTGGCACAAGACAGACCGTTGTGGAGGAAACTTGGGGAGACCTTCGTCCAGCAGTGGATTGATAATGGTTGACAATGATATATATGGATCACTATATCCCCAAGACTCAATACTAAGAAATTATAAAAAAAAAAAAAAAAGTACCTTCGTTCAAAATGTCCATACAAAATAAAAATTCACAAGTAAAATCCAGAACACATGATTTCCGTGCTAAATGTCAGGTCCCAAAACTCACTGAAAAAATAAACAATCAAGAACAAGAAAGTCTTATGAAACAATGTACAGTTCTCATCAGGGGAAACACCTGTACATAAGGCAGCTTTTCAAACTTGACCGAAAAAGTCTTGCTTTATCAAAAGAGACCGGTCAAGGTGTTCCATAAGGACCAGCCTCTTTCAATATAAATATACAATATACATATAATATAATATACATATATAATATAATATACATTTTCCTTGACCAGCCTCTTTCAATATACATATACAATAGTCAAAATTTAAAAACCAATATGAAATCTAAATAAAACCTGATAGGGAAAACTGCTGACCCAAAGTCATATCCACATTGATGTACACACTATAAAACCAAACTCAAGCACCAGCAACATTTTCAAAAGCATTCAATGCACACCCACACACAAACATACATCTGAGGTACTCACAACTTCCTGAAAGAACACCGGCACACACATACAAAATTATGGTGCAGAACGATGAAAGTGCCGACTCACACAACCAATCAATGCAGTCTTCATCAGGGGGAGTACTTGCATGATAGAAGTGGCTTTTCAGCAGAATGTGAATCAGGCTTCTTGTCATGGGAGGGAGATGGGGAGGGGGGATGGGAAATGTTCAGCCAATGTTTCCTGTATCAACATGCTTCGCACGCTGACATTTCAAAAGTAAATGACATTTCCTCAAGTTATGCTAATGAAAGGCCACACAAAATACTGCAAATTAGACGAATAATTGAGCTTTTTTAAAAGGAACATATTTATGTAATTATGGGAAATACATCAAAGAGAAACAAAGTAACAAAACAGAGAAAAATGCATTTACCTTAAACAATAATTTGCTTATTTTGTAAGTATAGTTTCTTGTATAGGCCTACTAACTTCAATATCAACAAACGAAACTAATAACTATGTGGGATGTAATAATGAACATGTTGTATCATAACAGTTATTATCCATGCGCTTACTGAATGATGCAGTGTTTCCAACACTCATGTAAAAGAAACATATTTGAAATACAACACGCAGTTTCCGCGCATGGTGCGCAAGGTATGTTATGTTAATGCCTGCTGTGTCACTTGTTGCTAGCCAGCAAACAACGTGCTTTGATTGGAAATATAGAAATTGACAGATTAGTTGTTTAATAAATTTGACAGAAAATTTTATCATGAGCAATAGGCATAAAATAGTAAAATGTCATTTTAGTGCCTATAGGCAAGAGAGGGGAAAACAATTTTTCCCGGAAGGGAAAAATATTGCTGTCATCAGCCAGAGACACAATTTTACAAGCCTGGGAATTCCCCCCCCTCCAGTTAATTTGCACTCAGCTTTTCAGCAGTGGCGGCTTTTCAGGCGAAGTAGGTGAAGTGCCTCTTCACCTATTTTACTCAAAATAAAGTTTTATTCAGTATTTTTTTTATAATATATTCTTTTTTGCCTTTATTCAGTTCCAAAATACTCAAAATTTTGAATAGATATAAATTCACATGGCGCGCTCAATACAGAAAACAAATCCTTATATGCAAAACAGTGCAAGTGAAGAGCTGAAATGAGAATGCTTGGAAGTCTGCAGTTTTCCGCCGAGTTGCCATGGTAACCATGACGTCACCCTCCCCAATCTGCTCACTCAAGTGAAGTGTTTCAGCTTCACACGCCTTACCTCTGCATCTTTCAGTTTTTGAGCGTAAAGTCGTGAGAGATCACGGTGCAGTGGGCGGACTACCATTCAATCTGCTAGGGCTTTTTTTCCTTGTAATGCTGTGGTACATTATTTTCCGAAAGGAATTTGTTCTTTCGTGTTTTGTGATTATTTGTTGAAAGCTTTAACTGATATTTTAGGTTTGTGTACAATTTAACTAATAGTGATAGTTTTTAGTATGCATCCTGTGGACGACATTGTTTGTAATTTATTGCAAACTCCATTTACTCTGTGGAAAGATGAAGATGAAAGAGACATTTTGCTTCAAGGACGACCAACGGATTCACTGACAATTGTTGCCAAGAACGAAATCAAGAAGAGCGGTAAATCTAACAATATTAATTTAAAAAATTGTTGGTTTACTGAATATAAGTGGATTTGCAGCACTTCTGTGTTAATTTTGGGGGGGGGGCCCTGCTTACTTTTTAGTAATAAACATTCGGTGTGGAATAAAGACGGATTCTCAGATTTATTAAGCGTAACACGGTCACTTCATAAACATCGTGATTCTAGCAAACACCTGAAATGCGGATTAATGTTAAGGAATTTCGAAAAAATTCAAAACACCATTGCCGATGCCCTGAGGAAGAATGCTAGGCTTTTGAAAATGCATTTTAACGAAAACGTTCGTTTAAATAGACTTTTCCTGCAGACAGTGATTGATGCAGTATTAGTCTATACTGTATTTGAGCAAACAAGAACTAGCATTCCATGGCCATAACGAAAGCATGGGCTCGATAAATTGTGGAAATTTCATTGATCTACTTTCATTGTTGATATGAAGAAATTCTTTAGAAATTGAAAATCAATACGAAAGGATAAAAAACTATTCAAAATGAATTAATTGAATGTATTTCTGAATATATAAACGATCACATCAAAAATTAAATAATTTTTTATTGTTGATTCGGAAGGTGTATTGGTTGAAAGATTTTTGGGTTTCCATGATGTGAATGAAGATAAAACGTCAGGAGCTTTATACAAAATGCTAGACAAAATTTTGGAACAGTTTGATTACCAACACAAATAAATAGGACAATGCTACAATGGGGCAAGTATAATGTCTGGACACTTAAATAGGCTACAGAAAAAAATCAAGGATAAAGCTTCTCAAGCTGTTTTTGTTCAATGCTTAGTTCATCGTTTGAATCTTGTATTACTCCAGAGTTTTTCTAAAATTTCAAAGTGCCGAATACTTTTTGCAAGCCTCAGTGGAATTGCTTCGTTTGTTCACCATTCTGCTAAGCGGTCTTATACACTTATATCAACAACCGCAAGATGCAGACCAACCATAACAGAAACTCGATGGTCCTCCACTTCGAAATTAGTAAGTGTAGTTGTTGAAGATTGGGATAAATTGAGGAAGTGTTCGGATTTCTGACGAATAGCGAATAATCAGACAAAAAATCAATTCATCTTGCCAAGGGGTTTTTGAATGATATGAACACTTTTGAATTTACATTTTTGGCTCCACCGATCTATTATTCGAACTTTTGAAGAAAAAATAACTAAACATAAACTACTGTAACTCAAATTTAAAAAAAAAAAAAAACTCGTGAAATTTTAAGCCATAAAAGGAACGATGAGTTATTTGAAACACAGTTTGGAAAAGCTAGCAAAATCACAGAAATAAGCATGGGAATATGCTGCTCTTACACAGGAAACAATTTTTCAAAATTATAAACAATTTTATTTTGAAATTTCGGACCACGTTCTTATGGAAATGGATATAAGATTTCAAGACTGTAAGAAACTTCAATTTGTCTGACTTGCTGACACAACCAAATTCGAATAATTTAATGCATGCTTTCCCACTCGCGCTCTTGAAAATCTACATTTTTACGGAAACATATTTACTAAACACCAGTGCCTTAAAAATGAACTAAGTCTTATATATGCCGATGAAAAATTAAAGAATATATTGACTCAAGAACTCCTTCGAGTGTTTCACGGAGACCAAGACATTTTTACAGAAGATTATAAATTGGTTTTCCTCAGTTTAACAATTACATCTACAAGTGTGCCAGTGGAAAGAAGTTTTCTTAAAAGAATACAAACTTGCTCAAGAAACACTAGTTCCCAAGATAGACTTGCTTCTCTGGCAAATATTTCTATTCAGGAAGGCATTTTATTGATGCTCACGAAGAAACAATCATCTAACCATCTTATGACGACATAATCGACAAATTTGCAGCTTTAAGAGGAAGAAAAATTGATTTAATATACAAAAAATAAGTAAGTCCTCATTAAGGGATTTTCATTGTAGACAGTATATATCTTTTCATACTGCTCTTGTACCTCTTCACCTATTTTTCCAACCACGAACCGCCACTGCTTTTCAGTAATCTGACAAAAGCTGGCGTTAACCAAAAGCTTGTCTGTAGTGTCCCTGAAGCCACGAAAAACAAGCAAACAATGATAAACATGAACGAAGTCCATAGATTATCTATCTATCTCTCTCTATATATATGTACATTATTTATATATTTTATGGGTTACATTCCATACAACGAAACAACATTACGCTGTATCCCCGTGACATCTTTTGTATGTATGCCTTCAATATCCTTTTCGTCTCTCTCCTCCTCTTTGCGAACCCCTCAACCATTTGGGAGTCGCATTTTGACACTGCGTAACGAATATCACTGGTTTCACCTCCAAACATATAAGAAGGCCTACAGAACATCACCATGTATTTTACAAGGACTGTCTTAAATGGTCCGAGCAACATGGCATCTTTTAGAAGTTTCACAAAACGTCCAGCAGTGGGTTTGTAAGAATAAATTGTCCACTCTCATACAATATATTTTACACTGCCGTTACTTGAACATATACACATCAGACACACACACACAAAAATCATATTCATCACTGTAAGGCAAATTTGAATAATGCATCAATTGAATGTTTAAATTCTATTTCAATATTTATAGAGGCCTCTCGTACACGAAGATCCTCACAGTCTCTATTTTCAATGGTTCTCTCTTGATGATTTCTATCTGCCCACCCAATGAAAAACTTAAGGCACAAGTTATGGCCCTAGTAAAAACCATAATACATACTGTCCACAAATACATTTTGACAGTCTGTATTCCTTATTTATTGACTGATATATGATAACATTTTTTGCTTAACATAACAAAACATGCTAAAAATTGTCCCTAAGTAAACTTGTATACATACTAAAATCAGTTACTATTGATAGGATGAACAAAACAGATTGTTCCCAAGCAAAACAGAACAATAATTTGCGAAGCAACCACAGGAAAACGAGTTTCGATTCCTTTCAATGAACTGTGTGGAGAGTAGAAAACCTAGTTATTACAATTTAAATTATGTATGTAAACTGTTAATTAAAATAAAATTACTGATGTTAAACTACTGCGGGTAAACAAATACGATAGAGGTCCACTAATGTAATGCCACCTTGTGGACATTTGGGTCATAACCAAAAAACATTTCAGCACAACTGGGGAGGCAGTGTACAATATGTAGAAGGCAGTGCTTTTACTGACCAATGGCCTGTGGACCATTGGGCAAACAACAGAACTGAATAACACAAAATATTCCAAAGGTGAAAGGGAATTAATTGCTTTTCTTTTCATATTATTGAACTTCTAATTTCTTTTCATATTATTGAACTTCTAATAACCTGTTGTGACGTGGTTACTATTTCAGAGCTATTAGTATTTCACACCTAAATACTGATTTTCATTACAAAAATAAAGTGAGGTGTTAAAAGAGGGAGAGGCATACACAAATTGCATATTGCAATAAAGAATTTTGCATTTTAAATTATCAGAATTTCATGCCTCATCAACAGACCCTGTTCATAAAATGTGCCATACAGCAGTGTGTCACTTTTATTCCTAAATATGCACTCTAGTGTACTTTTGTCTTATTTCAGTTTTGATTACTTTCTTTAATTTAACCACTTGGCTGATATGAAGTTATGACATTTTCATTTAGTTGTTATGATTGTATCATTTCAAATGTATTTTACCATATTTAGCTATTAAGTACCACATATTTGTGATGAAGATTATGTGCCTTCGCAAGTTTGTGCCAGTGCTTTTGTGTCAGAGGCCTCTGAAGAAGTTGCAGAAGCAACATCACCCTCAAAATCTTCTCGGAACAAAATAACTAAAAGAAAAAGAAGTTCAACATCACATATTGAAACTGTAATAGATAAATTACACAGGTAATGTGTCAGATCTGTAGAGAAGATGAATTTGATGCATTAGGTAACACTGCAGCAGAGCACATCTAATGAGATTGCCATTGCAAAGGGCTCTTCAAGTGTGGATAATATGTAAGCATATCTGATCAATGAAAGAACTGCAGCACATAAGTTGGAATGTTTTCATCCAGTTACACCATGAATCATCTCGTAGTGTGATACTAATATGCATTCTTAATGTAACTGTTAAATAAAAGGTCATGTTGATTTATTGATACTAGATTCATGAGTGCACTGAAGTAATTTACTGTGTATGTTTGTGATGGTCTTTACATGTTTTTAAGAATTTTTTTAAAGGAAAATACATGGGTTAAAACCTGTTTAAATAGGAAACACTCCTTGTTCTTAGATGTCAATGGTATTGAGAGAATGGTTAACTTCATAGAGCAGTGCCCACTACTGGATCCACGCACGTACAGCCAGCTATCAACTACTCCAGCCAATGAAAGGCACCAAGTTTGTTTTTTTGGGGGGGGGGGAGAAGTAATAACAGCGATACTTTTTTCAGTTCTATACACATTCTAAAATACATTTCTGATTCTGCCTTTTTTTATTTCTTTTTCATTTTGCAAATCAGATTCAGATCTGAAATATAAGTGTATGAATATAAAGTATCACTCCCCTTAGAAATTGCAACTCCACTTAAAATTTCTCAGGTTGGTTGGTTGGTTGGTTGGTTGGTTAGTTTTTATGGCGCAAGGGCCATGCCTGGCCAAAGAGTGCCAAACACAAGACAAGACAGGACACAGGAAAATTTCTCAGGGAGACTTATCATTACATTATCATTACCATGGTATTAAGTGTTGCTTTTCATATATGTAGTACTAGGAGGGATACCCAGTATTTCCCGTGTAATTATTACTATTCATGGAATCACCAAGTTCAGCGGGTGAAAGTTAATGAATGAAAAATATATTCCTGTAATGTTCCAGTAAATTTATTTTAATTCATTTAGACTATTGCTTTTTGGTAAATAATATTTTTGATTTTTCCATTGGGAGCAAAAATGTAAAGTTTTTTAAGACTGCCTTGCCAACCCTTGAGCAGGCGACATAGAGCTAGCTGTCCATGTGAAAAGTAGTGTTCCTCCAAATTAATGCTAGCCACTACCAATAACTGGTAATGCAGTGATATTTCTGGAAAAAAAAATAACTGAAATGGCTGCAAATGTGAAAAAAAAATGATTTAGGTAGGTGTTTTTCTTTTATGAAGCAAAAAGAAAGGAGGAGGAATGGAAATCCTTACCTTCGAGGAGACATCTATATAACTGCTGTACATTTGGTATGCACTTCTGAGAATCCCATGACACTGGAATGCATTGTACCTATGTCATGTCACATGCATACGACTTGATATTGATCATCCTTATGTTTACCATTTTGAATATCTGGAACTCTCTATTTACATTACATTGTATTTCTTCTTGATGAAACCGTCCATCCAGCTAATGTTTACTCATTTGTGTTTTTAATACACCATTAAACTGATATTTTTGCCCTTTATTATTATCTACAGTCTCTAACTTAGTCCTTAGATTGGGTATTGGAGTTCTAATTGTGTTACAGTTCTTAAAAGTAAAAAATGAAACTTTTTCCAAAAATGTTGTATGGGGAGACCTCTTGACCCCAACACCTTCCCAAAACCATTCACGGTCTAACTTAGAGTACCATGAGATAGTATACCAAATTTGGTGGTTCTAAATTGAAAACTGTAGATTTTACGAAAATTTTGTGTGGGGGCCCCTTGACCACGGCTCTAACCCCTTCCAAAAACTGTCTACAGTCTAAGTTTAAGTACCATGAGTTAGTATACCAAATTTAGTGGTTCTAAATTGAAAACTGTAGATTTTATGAAAATTGTGGGGAGAGGGAGGGGTGGGGCTTCACCTCAGGCTCCGACACCATCTCAAAACCATCTACAGTCTAACAGTCTAAGTTAGGGTACCATGAGATAGTATACCAAATTTGGTGGCTCTAAATTGAAAACTAGATTTTATGGAAATTGTGTGTGGGTGTGTGTGTGTGTGGGGGGGGGCTTTGAACCCTGGCTCCGACCTTTTTCAAAAACCATCTATGGTTTAAGTTAGGGTACAATGAGATATACCAAATTTGGTGGGTGGTTCTAAATTGAAAACTAGATTTTATGGAAATTGTGTGTGGGGGGCCCTTGACCCCGGGCTCCGACTCCTTCCAAAAACCATCTATGATTTAAGTTAGGGTATCAAGAGATTTCTTCCCTTACTGAGATGTCCCTTTGCTATCTTTAGGCTTTGGTTGTTTTCAATTGCTTTCCTCACTAGTTCACAGTTGAATTTCCTTACGTCTTCAGTGATACTTTTTCTTACTGTCTTGCATAGCTCTATATATTCCACTTTGGAAGTCACATCTTTAGTTGTCCTCATCTCTCTTCTTTTTTGCATCAACATTTTGGTTTTTCCTGATAATTTGTTCACATGCAACTTGTTCTTAGACCCAGCTAATTTTGTTGCTGTTTCCATAAGAGCTTTGGTTACTTTTCTGTTAACTTCAGAGATGTCCACTTCTTCCGATGTTAGGCCTTCTAAAGGTTCTCTGCTTTAGAAGGCCTAACATCGGAAGAAATGGACATCTCTGAAGTTAACAGAAAAGTAACCAAAGCTATGGAAACAGCAACAACAGTGCTAGTCTAAGAACAAGTTGCATGTGAACAAATTATCAGGAAAAACCAAAATTGATGCAAAGAGAGAGATGAGGACAACTAAAGATGTGACTTCCAAAGTGGAATATGAGCTAAGACAACAGAAAAAGTATCACTGAAGACATGGAAATTCAACTGTGAACTAGTGAGGAAAGCAATTGAAAACAACCAGAAAACCTAAAGATAGCAAGTTTTATCTCAGTAAGGGAAGAAAACAGATTATGGCACTGAGAAAAAGAAGATGGTTCTGTAACAAGAAATAGAGGAGAAATTTTGACAAGAGTGAAAGATTTCTACTCCAAATTATATGAAAGGGATGATATATGCACTCCAGACATCATGAAAGATACCAGTACCAGAGTTCCTCCAGTCCTTCCAGCAGAAGTTGCACATGCAATCAAGAACATGAAGAGAGGAAAAGCTCCAGGAGAAGATGGAATTACTGTAGACATCATACAAGAAGCAAGTGGAGAAATCGAAACAGTACTCGCCCAAATTTTCACTCGATGCCTTAATGAAGGAAAGATTCCTGAGGATTGGAACACCGCTACAATGATCCTGCTACATAAGAAAGGTGACATTGAGGATCTCGGAAACTACAGACCTATCAGCCTCCTATCAGTAGTTTATAAAATCTTCACTAAAGTTCTTTCACACCGCTTGAAGGTAACACTGGACATGGCTCAACCGAGAGAACAAGCTGGATTCAGGAGTGGCTACAGCACAATAGATCATATCCACGTGCTGAGAGAACTAATTGAAAGAGCGAGGGAATATGAACTTCCATTGTGCATGGCTTTTATCGATTATGAAAAAGCCTTTGATTCGGTGAAACCATCAGCAGTTACAATGGCTCTGAAAACCTGCGGTATTGAAGATGCATACATTAATATTATTAATAACATCTATGAAAATGCAAGTGCAAAGATTAGGCTGTTTGAAAATACAACACACGTAAAAATTGGAAAGGGAGTGAGACAAGGTGACACCATATCTCCGAAGCTCTTCAATGCCACATTGGAGGGTGTTTTTCAGTCGCTGAGCTGGGAAAACAAGGGGATAAAGATTAATGGAGATTATCTAACCCACCTTCGTTTTGCAGATGACGTAGTCATTTTTTGCAACTACCCCATCAGAGCTGCAGAGTATGATCCAGGAACTTGCGGACAAGAGTAAAGAAGTGGGATTAAAAATGAACTTTCAGAAGACAAAAGTGATGTTCAATGCTTTTACAAGAAATGAAGATTTATCGATTGATGGAAAAAAGCTGGAGATAACAGACACGTTCGTTTATCTTGGACAGCAGATATCAAGTGAGGGTCACATTGATGAAGAAATTAATCGGCGTACAAAACTTGCCTGGAGAGCTTTTGGAAGAAACAGCATAATTTTCAAGAGCAATATGCCATTATGTCTTAAAAGAAAAGTGTTTGATCAATGCATCCTTCCAGTGCTTACGTATGGTGCAGAGACGTGGACCTTAACTAAAAGAGACATACAAAGGCTCCAGACAACTCAAAGAAGCATGGAGAGGTGCATGCTTGGGGTAACCAGGAGAGATAAGAAGAGGAACTCGTGGATCCAAAAAATGACAAGTGGAAGACATCATGATCAGAGTTAAATCCCTGAAATGGCAATGGGCTGGACATACTGCCAGAAGGACAGATCATCGATGGACAGCCGAAATTTTAGATTGGATTCCAAGGGACAAGAAAAGACCCAGAAGAAGACCACATGGGAGATGGGTGGATGAAATTCGAAAGTATGCAGGGGTGACATGGAGGAGACTGGCACAAGACAGACCGTTGTGGAGGAAACTTGGGGAGACCTTCGTCCAGCAGTGGATTGATAATGGTTGACAATGATGATGATGATGATCAAGAGATAGTATACCAGATTTGGTTGTTCTAAATTGAAAACTGTAGATTTTACTGAAAGTGTGTGTGGGAGGGGGTGGGGGGGGGGTGCCCCAGCCATTTCCAAAAACTGTCTATGGTCTAAGTTAGGGTATCATGAGATAGTATACCAAATTTAGTGGTTCTAAATTGAAAACTGTAGATTTGTATAGTGGACATACAAACAAACAAACATTCAATTTTCTATATATAGATGTGTCTCACTCAAGAGACGCATATAGGGGAATAAATCCGCTATATTTTTATGTCTACCATTGCCTTAAAAAAGCCTCCCAGTGGAGTGTGAAAGCATGGCGAATCTTTGTACTTACTACGCCACAAAAAATAATAGATTTAATACTCTATATGCGTCTCTTGAGTGTTCACAGTGTGGTGTATTTACAATTACGTTAGATGTGTCTCTTAATTTTTTGGCCAGGTTCTTGAGGATATTCCATGTAGTAGCCACAGTTTTCTTTAAATAAACTCCATTTTGTGTTTGAGAGTACAAATCCACACCTTAGTTGCTGTATGTGTGTATCATATGAGTTTTTTAAGTATGAAAAATGAGCCTGGGTAAGAAAAAATTGGTTATGTTGGAATTATATTGCACCTGCCCAGTGTAATGCTAATTGGTAATCAAGGCAACAGTGACCACCTATTGTAATGCATCACATTTGTTGAAAATTTAGGTATATTAGATACTAATATGTACCTAAAATTTTTGGGTAATTTTAGGGCTGTTTCTCTATCACTATTATTTTTATACCATTTGAATGTCTTTTCTTTAACTTGGGGGTTGGGGGGGAGCTGGCTAAATATGCCTTTGTGTTGTGAGATTTCCTGAAATTCATAGCAACGCTGGTTGAGGGAAACAGGACTTGCTTTTTAGGCTTAGATAAACAACTAAATTAGGATTTAATGGAAGAAACTGGATGTAATGCCATAGCATTTTATTCAGAGTTGACATTTGTTACATAGGTAATTCAAAACCATTAAAGTATTATGTTTTACTATAAACTTCAATGAGAAAAGCTTAACCTTATCTCACTAATTATAAATATTTTTAAGGTGTATAGCATTAACATTAAATACCTATGAAGG
Organism: Macrothele yani; assembly: GCA_039090855.1. Lineage (NCBI taxonomy): Eukaryota > Metazoa > Arthropoda > Arachnida > Araneae > Macrothelidae > Macrothele > Macrothele yani. The sequence goes on from CM077028.1 coordinate 16,900,475, forward strand.
CTAAAGGACAATGAAGTTATGTATACTGAAAACTCACATGTGTGTTAAATATGTTCATTCCCGTGGAGTGACAGGAAGGTGAGTTTTCAGAATAGATAACTTCACTGTCCTTTAGTCATCATAGGTATTTAGCGTTAAAGTATCCCTTCTATGTTCAGTAGTTTCTTGACTGTTTGCCATGTGAAAGAATATTGATCTTGTTAACTGTCCGGAACAAAAGGAAATGAAAAGTACTCCGAAGTTTCAGTTACTGCCCTTCCCCCATCTTGTATGTGTGAACAGTAGTATGGCAACAAATAAACCAGAAAAAATGTAGTTCCCATTACAAACACACACAGATCTTCCAAAAATCATTAATTAAAGTTAGCATTGCAACTGAAATTCTGTAGTTTGCCCAGTTCCAGGTTTTCATAATCACAGTGCAGTATATGTAAATGTGTTACATTGTATATGCATTAGCTCTACCTGTACAATTACAGTACAGTTATACCCACAACTCTTCAGTACAATTGCAGATGATCTTTAGCAGATCTTCAGTACGAAGTGAGCATTTTGCCTCAAAACACAATTTATATTATGTACTTGCTACATTATACTCATGTAAACAGCTTTTTTTTTTTTGTAGAGTTGCTGCATTTGCTTAATGCATAGCAGTTGGATTCAAATCATAATGTGCAATATATCAAACTGATTCTACCAATTGTTTGCATAGAGACTTGCAGGCAGTTTAATAGTGGCTACGAAATTACAATCCATTCCAGTTTTGGCAGCAGAACCATTTATAAAATATTGTGGATATTGCAAAAAAAAAAAAAAAAAAAAAAAATCCTATTGTAATTGTTGCTTCCAAATGAGCAATTGAGCTCTAATATTCTCAAACATTGAAGATCTGTGTGTCATGTGCCTGGATGAGTATCACTAGCATTTATTTTATATTTTTGAGGCAGACCAATGACTACACAATGAATAAAAACTTTTTATTTCCTTTGTTTAGGGGGGAAAAGAACACCAAAAACTCTAAATCACCTTTGGCTGTATAACTACTGGCTGCAACAACTTGCTTCTTCAGTTCTGTAAGTTTGACCATGACCGCTGACAAGTGGTAACTGCTAAGGAAAGTTAGAGTGGGGGAAAAAAGTGGACCTGGATAAGCTTTCAGAACCTTGAAGAAAACTCTTTTTCAACAAAGCATGACTAGAGGAACCCTTGTTTTCCAACGATCCTACTACATAGCATATAAAATAATAATCAAAATAAAAGCCTCCCCCACTACATGTTTTCTCATTAAAATTAATATTCTGATTCACAAACAGTTCACTACACATGAAGGGAAACAAAACTTTTCTAGGTAAATAAATCTTTCAAAATAATTTTCTCTGATGCTATGATCTCTCAGTTTTAATACCAAACAAATTTAATGTAAAGAATGACAGCACATTGTAATATAAGACACACACATACCAAAAAGGGAAACTAATAGTCCTTATCAAATTTTATTAAGTCGGTCAATATGACCCATAGTAAATTGCAAAAAGAAATCTGTTATCGTGAAACTGATTGTTCACCATTCAAACACACAGCTTTATATTTATACATTCTAGCACAGTTATGACAGGTAGGGTCACAGAACAATACTGATACATAGAACTTGCAAGGGAAAATAAAATGTCTTGTAATTGCTTTGTAGATTACCATTAGAATTAGCGCTCTGGACATAGGTAGTATGAAAGCTTACTAGTTATGAATACATTATGAAATTTTGGAAACACAGAAGCACTTTTGATGCAACTTAGTTCTTGATCACTTGGTTTATAGGTGATCAAGACCCAAGTTGGGTCAAAAGTGCTCTGTGTTTCTAAAATTTAACATAACTACAACATGCTTTCCCACAACCTACATTTACCTGTTATGTGTGGATTGTATTCTTTTTATTCCTACCTCTCGGATATTATGTGTACCTTACAAAATCTTACAGTAACTTCTAACCTCTGTTAGCTACTGCTTCACACAATCCCAAACCAGATTTACATACTACACTGGTGTACAAAAATTAAGGACGAGACCGTTTCTAGAATGTAACGTCGTGAAGGAGTGCTCCACATCCCCAAGATGTAAGAATATGGGACAAGTGAGCAAAACCGTCCAAACAAGGAATCCAAAGGATACAAAGGCACTTTATTTAAAAGATAGCTTCGTGCACAACTGGACAGAAGACAGAAACGTCCATGTGACAGACGGCTGCTAAGAAAAAGCCAGTCTTTAGTAGGGGACATGTTCACCCCTGACTGTGTTGCAGGATTTACAACGTCTGTCTATGCTGAGGACCAGGTTGTCGAGGAGCTGTTAAGGCATCGCGGCCCATTCCTCTTGTAGCGCCAATCGCAGCTGCGGAATTATTGCTGGCATCTGGTGACGTGCTGCCAAGCGTCTCCCGAGAAGGTCCCATAGGTGTTCGATTGGATTTAGATCCGGGGACCTAGCGGGCCAATCCATGCGTTGAATATCTTCACTCTCCAACAGCTCTGTGACAGCCACTGTACAATGAGGTGTAGCGTTGTCATCCATGAAGAGGACCTTAGGACTCACAGCACCTCTAAACAGACGCACGTGAGGCAGGAAGGAGAACCTCGGTACAATAGCGGACACCAGTGACAGAACCTCCTTGGAAGATGTGGAGGTCAGTACGGCTACCAAGCATGATACCGCCCCAAACGAGAACTCCGCCGCCTCCAAACCGGTCCCTTTCGATGATGTTGGAGGTGTGATTGCGTGTTTCCTGCTCTCTCCAGATGTGTATACGTCCAGAATCGCGCGTCATACTAAATCGGCTCTCATCCGTAAAGAGAACTCGACCCCATTGCTGATGTGTCCAGTTCTTGTGTTCCTGGCACCACAGAAACCGCCGTCTCCGATGAGCAGGCGTTAATCGCACACACCGTACTGGTCGTCGTGCAAATAGACCACCTTTGTGCAGCCTCCTGGCAACGGTAAAACGCGATAACGGACGTCCAGTTGTCTGTTGCATGTGCCTTGCGATTTCTCTCGCTGTCTGCCGTCTGTCTCTTCTCGCCTGTTGGACAATATACCGGTCGTCCGCCGCCGTGGTTGCTCGTGGATGACCACTGCTAAACTCTCAGACAGCTGTTCCTGTCGTTTGAAATACTCTCCAAGCGCATGAAACGATGCTGTGAGTGATCCCGAACTCCTCGGCCACACTAGTCACACTTCGACCTGCTTCCAACGTCCCAATGACGCGACCTCGGGTAAAGTCATCCAGATGTCGTCTACCGGGATTCCTGTTGGCCATATCAAACGGTGGCAGCAACTCGACGTCGTTCAAACCGATGCACACCGTGCAATAGCCTTCACCGAATTGCTGAGCAGATCACACACACATGTAGAGGAATTTAGGAAGGGAGTGTCTGACCCCAGGTCTTAAACAGCCCTTAGAAATAGGAAGCTAGGAGATTTGGGCTAGAGTGCCCTATAGGTAAGTGACACGGAAGCGAAGTAGGAAGTGGGAGGAAGACGCCCTTATTACCGGGGGCCAGTACCCGGGGTTCGACGGTTTAACGTGCCCATCCGACGCACGGCGGATATCTAGTGGATCGAGCGTTCGTACCTGCCTGGGATCGAGCCTGAGGTCCCTTCCGCGGCAGTCACGAACGTTGCCCACTAGGCCACCCGCGGCCCCGAATTGCTGAGCGTACACCGCCCGTGTGTTTTATACCCTTCCGACACTCCCCCCCCATCATGCTGCATTTATGCGCATGCCCTCCCGTACCGGACCCTAGTCTATCTCCTGAGTGGTCTTTCGGTCCGTTCTGCCTGCTCGTTCCGCTGTTATGCTACTTTCTCCTCTTCGTCCTTAATTTGTGCACACCAGTGTACTTGGCCGCCCCGGTGGCGCAGTGGTCTAAGGCGCTGGCCTATGATCATTCGTCCGTAAGGGGTCCGGGTTCGAATCCCGGTCAAGCATGGATGTTGTGTTTGTCTTACGGCACTGGCTCTCTCCCTTCCCTGGAACCAGTGACCCTAAATTAGGGACGGGCGACTGCTTATAGCCCATTGAGTTGCTCACGGTGGTCGTTAAACTTCCAATCAAAAAAAAAAAAAGTGTACTTGACCACATGTTCATGAATCTGCAACACACCCCATGTGATTTCTAATACTTGGGAGCTCCCTGCTGCCTATATAGTCATCCATATAATTACAAAACCTGCAGTACAAATAAAAAAAATTAGTGTAAAAGTTCTGTATTTTTTTTTCATTTATTTAAATTAAGAAATCATGTCTTATGCGAAAGGATTTTTGGTGCAATTCCAACATAATTTTGGTAGTAGCAGTTCTCTCTCTCTCTCTCAAATATTTGCTGGAATTTCAGTTCACTTCTTTGAGAATTTAAGAACTGGAAGCTCAAAGGCATGAAAATCAAGATTATTTTATAATCTGTCAAACATAAAAAGGCTATATAAGCAATTTTTTTTGTAAAGTTTAATTTCCTTTCTTTAGCATTCTTCAGAGAAAATTTTAAACAAATATAAATATTGAGTGCGTCCAAAAGGACCACATCCCTTGGCTACGCCTATGATTAAATAAGTTTGCCACGATATTTAAATATCTTGAAATATCGTGATAGTTCAGATCAGGGAGGTTCATAGGAGCACAAACTTTCAGATGATAAAAATATCTTTCAGGAATGTCGTATGGATCTTTTATGCCATTATTTCCAAACTTTTCTTCGTAACGTTGCTTTTCCACAACACTAAGATGACAAACTTTGACAGAAACAACAGTTTTTTTAACTCTATTTTTTTTTTGATTGGAGGTTTAACGACCACCGTGAGCAGTCGCCCGTCCCTAATTTAGGGTCACTGGTTCCAGGGAAGAGAGAGAGCCAGTGCCTTAAGACAAACACAACATCCATGCCTGACCGGGATTCGAACCCGGACCCCTTACGGACGAATGATCAGAGGCCAGCGCCTTAGACCACTGCGCCACTGGGGCGGCACTCTATTTACAGCATAAGCAGCCATTGAAAAGCATGGAGGGAGACCAGCTCGGGTAGTTTCTAACCACCCGGAAGTCTAGCAATGGCTAAAAAACTAGTAGTTTCCTTCTGATTATATAAGAGAGGGGCAGTTGGGAAAAGTATTTTAATATTGGTGCCTCTTGGCTGTGTAAACTCATTGTTTCTTTTTCGTATTTTTTCGAAATTTTTCTTTTTTTCATTTAAAACTCTCATAAAATATTTGGCGTCTATGTATTTGGAGTGATAAGCTGTGGGATGATTCAGCATTCTCATGGTGATGACAGACGAATATCTAAGATTTTTACCGAAATTGCGGATTGACTGCAACTGTAGTTTTTCTTTTTTTATATTTAACTGAAAATTTGTTCTAAAAAATTTGTTCTAAAAAATTTGTGAAATGTCAAAAAATTATGGCATGAGATTTTATTCAACAAGAGCATCCAATTTTATGCATCCAATAAAATATAATCTTCTGTTTAAAACACTTTTGCCGCCAACTAACAATGAAAAGCGTTATTTGATACGTTAAAGTTTTAGTACCCCCCCCCCTCCAAGGTGTTTATAGCAAAATTTCTGAGTTATATCCTTATTTAACATCAAACCATATATTACGAAAACTCCCTTTCCTAACACATAACGGAAGTCGTCTGTGCCGCCCCGGTGGCGCAGTGGTCTAAGCGATGGCCTCTGATCATTCGTCCGAAAGGGGTCCGGGTTCGAATCCCGGTGAGGCATGGATGTTGTGTTATGGATGTTGTGTTTGTCTTACGGCACTGGTTCTCTCCCTTCCCTAGAACCAGTGACCCTAAATTAGGGACGGGCGACTGCTTATAGCCCATTGAGTTGCTCACCTTGGCCGTTAAACCTCCAATCAGCCGCCCCGGTGGCGCAGTGGTCTAAGCGATGGCCTCTGATCATTTGTCCGAACGGGGTCCGGGTTCGAATCCCGGTGAGGCATGGATGTTGTGTTTGTTTTACGGCACTGATTCTCTCCCTTCCCTGGAACCAGTGACCCTAAATTAGGGACGGGCGACTGCTTATAGCCCATTGAGTTGCTCACGGTGGTCGTTAAACCTCCAATCAAAAAAAAAAAAAAAAAACACCTCCAATCAAAAAAAAAAAAAGAAAAAAAAAGTCGTCTGTACCTCATCAAACATGGCTGTCACTTGTTTCCGGTGGCTTCTATCTTGTTGGTCTCCTTTTATTCCTACCTCCATGCTTTCTCCCTGTATTGCTATCTCCATGTTCTGTTTTGATGTATCAGTGGGTAGAAATAGACTATGTTTTCATTTAGCTTCGGACTTCGGTTCGGTGTCGTCTGTCAAAATTTGTGTGCTGCAGTTGGCTGTCTGGAGTGTTACTTGAGATAGTAGGTAGCATTAAATTACAGTTTATTTCTGTGATGTTTATGTTAAAATGCTATTACTTATTTTCTCTGGATTTTAATTAGTCGTCATCAGAAAAGTTTCGATTGTCTCCCATTGGATTACGTGAGGATGCTTTCCGAGGTGGCTGGCGTTGGTAATAAGATATGCATTCCCGATATTTGTTTTTTTGAACATTTTGATAATCTTTTAGCTAAAAATAGTGATCAGTGTCTTCATGTTGCAATTGCAAAGGGTGATACTAATAAGGCTAGGTCTTTGCTGGACGAAGGTTATGATGTTAACTCTATTTTTTATGGTTATTCTCCTTTATTTCATGCCATTGGAAGAAACAATCTTCAGATGGTGGATCTTTTGATCAAGCGTGGAGCAGATATTAACGGTAAGTTCAGGATGGGATTTACTCCTCTAATTTACGCGTCATTTCTTGGATTCACCGACGTGGTAAGTGCCTTGATATCCAGTGGAGCAGATGTTGGTTGTAGAACAGAATACCTTGAAACGCCATTACACTTGGCTGTACAAAATGGTGTAACTGATGTAGTGAGGTTCCTTATTGATAGCGGCGTGGATGTAAATGCCAGGAATCATGTGCAGGCTACGGCTTTACATTATGTGTGTAAAATAGGATATTTGGTGATTGCAAAGATATTAATTGAAGCTGGGACAGATATTAATTGTTTATCTGGACGTGAACTTGCAAATGGAAGTACATCTGTTAAACCATGCAGCAGAGGCCTTACACCTTTGCATTTAGCAGTACGTTATAACCATGTAGGAATGGTTAAGCTTCTTGTTGAAACTGGTGTAAATGTCGAAGTAAAAGAATTTCACGGGAAGACAGCTTTGCATATTGCAGTGTCGTTTGATTTCTCTGAGATAGTGGGCGTATTACTGAAAGCAAAGACTGATGTTAATACTGTTGACGACAAACATGAAACACCTTTACATGCAGCAGTAGCAGGTAAATCACCTGAGATTGTGGAGATGCTTTTGAATGTTGAAGGGGTCAAAGTGGATGTTAGGTTTCAAAATGCTACAGCTTTATATATGGCAACATATCATGGGGAGCTTGAAATTGTGAAGCTGTTGTTGAAAAAAGTGTGACATTAATGTCAAATGTGCAGGTGATATAACAGCCCTACACATAGCAGTTGAGAATAAGCATTTGGAAATAAGTAACCTCTTAATTGAAAGTGGTGCAAATGTAAATGCTCTAAGTAAATACAATAGTACACCCTTGCACTTTGCAGCACGTGTTGGCTGTTTAGAAGTAGTGAAAGTTTTGATTGCAAAAGGAGTAAGTGTACATTCAAAAAATTCTGCTGGTAGGAGTGCTATGCATTTAGCTGCACGACATAATCATGTGGAAATAGTGGATTTTCTTCTTCAAAGTAAAGCAGATATCAATTCTGCTGATTGTGATCTTTATACTCCTTTACATTGTGCAGCCTACTATGGTCATCTAAAAGTGGTAAAGCATCTGCTTGATCATGGAGCACATATTGATGCTAAAATGAAGCTAAATTGTACATCTCTGTATCTTGCATCAGATCAGGGGCATGTGGGGGTGATAAAATTACTGCTAAAAAGAGGTGCAGATGTTAATGCCACTTGTGAGAATAACTTTTGTGCTCTTCATATGGCAGTTCGAAATGGTTGTAGTGAGGTTGTGAGTTTGTTGTTGGAACATAATGGTAATATTCATGCAAAGGCGAGCGGAGGACATTCTGTTCTGCACTGCGCAGTACTTGGTGGAAATTTCAAAATCGTTGAAAGTCTCGTCTTAAATGGCGTTGATGTCAATGTACAAGACCAGACTGGTTTGACTCCCATATTTTTTGCAGTTAAAAATGAAAAATTAGATTTAGTCAAGTTTCTAATTTCAAATGGAGCACATTTTGATGCAGAAGAGTGTAAAAATTACATGAAATCATCTGGGGAGAACTCACCTGATAAATGTGAGGTGATTAAATTCTTGACTCTCACTAAGAAGTTATTTAAAGCTGTGGGAAGTAATAAGGTTTCAGAAGTTGAAGATTGCATTAGGGAAGGAGGATCAGTTCATAGCAGAAGTATTCATTACAAAACTCCTCTAATTTATGCTTCTTGGAAAGGACATGCCAGTGTTGTTAATGTTCTGCTTAAGAATGGTGCAGATGTAAACATGATTGCTGACAATAACTTGTCTCCGCTCCATTATGCTGCTAAGTTTAATCATATTGAAGTTGTGGTTTTACTACTGAAACGTGGTGCAGTATTTAATCTTGTTGCTGCCAAGATTAACAAAACACCATTAGATTTTGCTGAAAATGCTGCAAATAGTGACATCATTAATTTTCTAAGTCAGGTAGGCAGATTCTTTGACAACGCAAAAAATGGAAACAAACAAATTATTGCTGAACTGAGGGTAATAAAAGAAAAAAACCGAGATGAACTTTTGGCAATTCTGAATGCTAAAAATAATAAATGGCTGACTTTGGAACAAGTTTGTATTGCTCATAATTTTAAAAGTATTGCAAGGACTTTATGTTTGATAAAATGTTTGTAATGGAAGTAATTTGAGCGTTTTTTCCCAGTTTTTTAAAGTTGTCAACACCTGACTATGTGAGGAAATTTACTAATGGATTTTGTTCTTTTTCATAAATTTAGATATTGGTACTTTTAGGAAACTAATTATTAGTCCATTGGAATCGGTCTTATTTTGACTGACATGCTTAGTATCAAGAAGCTGTAACATTTCTCCAAAGCTAGACAATGTGTTCAATGAATGTATGAAAAAATGCCCACAGAAACTTTTAAAAATAAGAAAAAATGCCTATGTCTTAAAAGGAAAATATACAAGCCGTTGTCTGGTGTTTTCTTATGTCTGTTAGGAACATGGGTTTGTTCTTAATTTCATTAAAAAAGAACTTAATTTCAAATGAACAATTGACATAACTAGTCAGAACATTTCTTTTGCTCAATTACATAATGTTAACTAGCATTACAAGGATGATATAGTTGCTGCCCCAGTGGCGCAGTAGTCTAAGCGATGACTTCTGATCATTCGTCCGAGATGGGTTCGAATCCTGGTGAGGCATGAATGTTGTCTTTGTCTTATGGCACTTGCTCTCTCCCTTCCCTGGAACCAGTGACCCTAAATTAAGGACAGGTGACTGCTTATAGCCCACTGAGTTGCTAACGGTGGTTGTTAAACCTCAAATAAAAAAAGAAAATGATATAGTTTGTTCTGAAAATGGCAGAAATGCTCATTGTTTGAAGGAACGTGTGCATGGCTTATCCATGAATGATAACTATGTTTAGGGCAATTCTTTTCAGTTAGTGGCACATTACAGGGAGAGCAACTTTAACTAAGATTTTCAGTTGAATCTAAAACATGTAAAATCAAAAGAACACCCACCTCATGAACAAAGCATCCCAAAGGTTATACAAGTTTGAGGGTGCACCAAAAAAGTCCTATGCCCTGGGAATTTGTGTTTCAGGTTCAGTTTATCACTGTTTCTTGATAATATTTTGTTTCATTTTTACACATTATCATTGTTCTATTCCTACTAACAATTAATTTCTGCCATTTTGGGAACACACTATACGATGTCCTTGTAATTCTAGGTAATGTTTTGTGACTGAGCAAGGGAAATACTCTGAACAGTTTTGTCAATTGCTTAGTTGAAATTAAGATTTTTTTCATGAGATTAAAGATATTTCATATTTTTAACATACGTAAAAACATATTAGTCAACAGCTGGCATATTTTCCTATTTTCAAGATGTGAGCATTTTTTCCTCGTACTGTGTCCAATAGAGTCACATAGTATTATTTATATCTTTCATGCATTCTTATTCCTAGACTAGTTATTGCAAGAACCGTTGGTGGTAGTTTTACTTACAGCTGCAGTGTTGTGGTAAATTCTATCAAATCCTCTCACTTCAATGGTGATTCCAATGATTTGTGCTTAGAATGATTGTACCTAATATTGTTGCATTGAAAGTCATGGTGGATGATGGAAATAGCTGGTAAGGCTGGCATCAGACAACAGGGTTGTGTGGCTCTGCAGAAGAATTGGCAGGCATTGAACAAATTTTGTGCCTCCTGACATTGGGAATGATTGTCATTGCAAGGTAAAAACCCTTTTCCAGTGACTACAAAATTAATTTTGGACTCGCTACTGCAGGAAATAACTAAAATCGTCTAACAGAATGAAATTCATTGGTAAATGTATTCAGAATTAAGTGCATACAATTTGCTAAAGATCAAGAACTTCAGTAATATTAAAAATATTATTTTTTTTATTGAATAGGGTATACTTTTCCCTTATCTTGACTGACCACTGTTTTTATTTTTTAAATCATTACAGATTCAAAAACTATAAATGCGATTGGATTCAAAAGCTTCTTTGGCATTGTACATGTCTTTACAGTATTTAACCCATAGTCGACACACTTAAAAAAACTTACACTCGTGACACGCTTGGGTCCTCATGGCCCATATGAAGTTTTTGATTTAATTTTAGTTGATTAAGATTTATGAACGAAAATAAAATGTTGCATTTTAAAATATCCTTATTTATATCTTTATTCTCAGTATTTTTGTTTTTATGGAAAATGTTTAATGCACTGAAAAAAATATATATTTATTAGCATAACTGTTAATGCTGATAAATAGTTTTGCTACATAAAAGAATGTAACTCACACTGTAACAATGTTATTTTCTCCTAATTTTGTATTTTAATAGAACACATATGTCTGCAAGTAAAGACTAAATTGCTTTTTGAAATTTAAAAAAATGTAAAAAAATTGCAACCACTATATATAGCAGTTTTTTTCAAAACAAGTTACAGAAATGTGACCTATGCAAAAAGGTAAAACTACTTGAAGCACCTGAAAAATTACTAAAAAAATGAATATATGATATGTCAATAAAATTATCATAGCTGCAGTGTACCGCTAATGCCTTCAAGTGGTTTAGTTCTCAAAACACTTTGGGCAGACGATAATTCCACACTCTGCACACAAAAGAACATGACACTTGGCACACTCATGGGAAATCTTTCTGTCCTTATTAGGAGAACAAACGGAACAACTTTTTCTTTTTTATTTTGGTACTGGAGTGTGTTCCTCTGATGTGGAGGTTTGGTTTGATAGTGTCCCAATTCCAAGGGTTTTTATGGATACTTTCCCTTATATCTTTTCTCATTGTTGGAGCCTGTAGTCTTCTCTGCATGTGTTCAGCAACCAGTTCTTTCCCCAATAAGACAAGAAAATTCCTTCTATCAACTTCATCTGTCTCCTTGTTTCCACTAAACAACACATGTGAATTTACCCCAGCAATATCTAGCATAACATACATAATTGCCATTGGCCAACACTGGGTTTGGCACCCTGTTGAAAAATTGTGGCATTTCTCATCAAGTGCATCAACACCCTCTTTAGTTTGATTGAAATCAGTTATAGTCACTGGTTTGCCTGCTGCTTCATCAGTTTATGATTTGTAATGCATACTAGATTCACCAGTTTTCCTTTCTTCGGAACAAACAAAAGTAATATTATATTTCCAGAAAAACCATAAACAGAAGTTGAAACGGTTCTTCCTTTGGTGTTTGTAAACACAATTGGTAGTTCACACTTATTTTTTTTCATTGTTCCTTTGAACGTTATTTTCTTAGATAGCTCGTTTATGAGCTCAATTGATAAAAACCAGTTGTCTCCAGTAACATTCAGGACTATTACTTTCTCTGATTGGCTCAATACTACTGATGTCGGTTGTAGTCAGTTAGTGATGTAGATGACCTTACTGTAGTTTCAGCATTCAAGCAATAGTGCATTTTGGCATCTGCAAGGATAAATATTTTTATCCTGTATTTCCTGGGTTTTGAAGGGATATACAGGGTGTCTTCAAATGATTGGAGCGGTTTCACGATTTTATTGCAGGCATATTATTTGACATATGATCACAAAACTTTACAATTACATATAACAATGCTCAAAGGTTTTTTTGGGGCATATTAAAGGTGCTCAACATGCACCGCTTGAGTGATTCTGCAAACATCAATTCTGTAATCAAGTTCCTCCCACACATGAGTTAGCATGTCTCTATCAATGTGAGCAAAGGCATTGATTATATGAACCCGCAGTTCTGGTAGATCACCATTGGCTGGTAAAGGCGACACAAACATTGAATCTTTTACATAACCCCACAAGAAAAAATCGTAAGGAATTAAGTCAGGGGAGCGTGGAGGCCATAACAGCAGTTGGTGATAATCATTCCCAGCACGACTGATCCATCACTTTTGCAATCTGGCGTTCAAGAATTCATGAACATCGCGATGGGAATGGGGCAGAGCGCCATCCTGTTGATAGGTGAACTCCACACTGTCTGTCACCAACTGCGTAATGAGCCAATGTTCCGCAGAAGAAAAAGGGGCCGTAAACTTTAAATTTTGAGACTGCACAGAAAACATAAAATTTTTGAGAATCCCGAATGTGCTCCGCAAAGGCGTGGAGATTTTCTGTGCCCCAGATTCGCACATTATGCATATTCACTTTGCCACTAACAAGAAATGTTGCTTCATCACTGAAGACAAGTTTATCAGAAAACACTTAGTTTTCTTCCATAAAACTTTGAAATCGCAAACAAAACTCAAAGCGACTCACTTTGTCATCGGGCATCAGGGCTTGTAGCAATTGCAAGCGGTACGGCTTCTGCTTCAATCGTTTGCGTAAGATCTTCCAAATGGTTGATCCTGGAATATCCAGTTTGCTGCTCGCTGTGCGTGTCGACTTCTGTGGACTACTCACGAAACTTGACCGCACGAGTTCCACGGTATCTTCAGGCACTGATGGATGAGCCGTTGATTTATCTTTACACAGGCATCCTGTCGCTTTAAACTGTTCATGCCATTGCCGAATGGAGTTGGCGCTGGGTGGAGTTTTCCTAAATTTCGTGCAAAAGTGTAATTGCACTGTTGTCACAGATTGACTAGCAGGAAATTCAAAGACAGCAAATGCTTTCTCACTGTTTGAAGCCATCTTACCTACTATAAGACAAGTACTGCCCTCTCACAGCCGCTAGCAGCGACCAAAGTAAACTTTGAGCAATGCGTGTCTGATAACATCCAACTCGAGCAGCATATCGCTAATATTACAGCCACAAAAAATCACAAAACCGCTCCAATCATTTGTAGACACGCTGTACATTTGGGATGAGCACCTCCCTCTAAAACCTACAAGCATTTCATCAACAGTAACATTCTGTCCTGCTGAATAGTTGTTCTGACACTGTTTCATAAATTTCTTGAACAGCCACATACGTGAGATTCATTCGCGGACTTCCACTTTTTCATTATCATTTGGGTCATTCTCAAACTGGACAGAAATTTTTTGGTGGTAGGGAGGGGCTTTTTCCGTCTGGGGATGATATTCCGTCTTTCAAAACTTCCGAAAACGGAATTAACACAGAGTAAAGATTCCCCCCCCAACCATATTTTTTTTTCTCGCGGGATGTTTCTTCTATCCACTATTCTTCTTAAATATGCTTTTATTCCACAAATACTCCATTTCAGCTTAAAAATAGCAGAAAAAGTTTCTGAAAAGTGGAAGTCGGTCGAAGCGAAGATTTCTCCCGTAATCGTATTTTTCTCATCCCGCGATATTATCACTATCCTGTGCTGTTGTTGTTAAATGTTACTTCCCCCCATAAATGTCTGCATTTAATCTTGATAAGGGAAGGGGCATTTTCCAAAAATGGAAGTGACACAATTTGAAAATTTGTTAAAATTGATGCATGGTGCACAAAAGTGTATTCATATTCTGAAAGTTACACCATTTATCTAAATTAGTGAAAGCTTTGATGCATTTATGGTCATCAGGCTGAAAGTTCTTTCAGCATGATGGATACATTATTGTCATCTGAGGAAATAAAAGGGGAGAAAAAGTGGTGAAGACATGAGAAGGGAATAATACCAACCAAAAAATAAACTAAGCAAAGATTGTATCAGCTGCAGAGTTAAAAAAAGACAAGGTAATGTGGCTGTGGAACTTGCTGAGAAGAAAGCAATAAAAGAGGAAAATTGAGCTGATGTTTTAGCAAGCACAAAAAAAAAAAAAAAAAAAAAAAGAAAAAGAAAAAAAAAAAATCTGTTTGGAACAATGTCTTTTAAAATAATTTTATTTTGTTCTGAATTGTAATTTTATATTGCGAATGCAATGACGCGCTCCGGTTCAATATTTAAATAAATAAATTCCATCTTGTTCTTGCTACGTTATATTCACACTTTCTCTTCGCATGTGTTCTGATTTTTCACACGGCTAAGAAGTTCAGCTTTTTTGTTCTTTGGTTGGTCTCATGTATGCAGCCAGCATGTGTCAGCAAGCTTATCTGTTTGTTTTCTTTCCCCTCTTGTCGATGCATCATCAAAACACATGCAGTGCAGTAAGAAAAACAAGCAATTATATGGCATTACTGAATGAAAAATTTGCCTTCCATTTCCATCTTTAGCATGTAATGGCAACATGTTTTGATTTGAAAGCACCCCAATGGTAGCTGAGGCCTATAAGGGCCTTTATTTCCATCATATCTGTCTCCCCTTGATAGGACAGCTTGTTGGTAGCATCAGTTCAGACTTAACTTTTCCATTAGTCAGAAGAATTATTTCTCTAAGCATCTCTTCAGTAAATAAAAGCTCCCAAAATGATACAGCACTCTTTGAAGTAATATGTATCTAGAACTTGGCCCTTTTATCCCAGGTAAATGACATCTTGGGATGATGTTATGCTGTGGTGTTCTACCCAGTGGCCTAACTAGCACAGGGTGCCCTTCCCCCAGGGCAAGATTTACTTCAGCATCTCTAAGCACAGTAATTTTCCCAGGATTTTGAATACGAGGGAAGATGGGTTTTTTATTTTGTGTGTGTGATTGGGAGGGGGGGGGCTGTCAGGAAGTCAAGGGGTGTGTCTGGAAAAGTAATGAGGTGTACCTTGAGCGCTGTAGTTTTAACTTTTTAAGTAATTTTTTGAACAAATGTTCATAATGCAATGTTATTATCAGTCAGCCAATCAGGATTAAAATGGTGAGCAGACTGATGCACGAACATGAATATACATTTTATCGCAAGAAACATTCAGCAAAATATATTTAAATAGTGAAGGTTAATAAAACTATTAGACTTCATAATCACTCATTTTACTTTCACTTATTTCTGAAGTGCTTGGTTTTTGAAAAATATCTGTTTCTAAACTTTGAGCAGTTGACGTTCTAAAAAAACCATTCTTTTTATCAGAAACAGCACCTGAGATTGACTCTGCGGCAAAAAGAACTGGTCAAGCTTTGGAAGTTCCTTTTTTTCTTTCATCGATACTGTGCACCATTTGTATTCTTTTGTGACATTTTGCATATGGATGTCTTTCCCTTGTATATTAGAGTTTCCATACAGTGAATGAGAAAGACATTTATTCACTATGTAGAAGTTAGGAACATTCTTGTGGGCAATGCAGAAGTGTTTCCAAGTACATAGGCAATGTAAAATTTATAGTGAAATTACCTGAACAAGTCCCCTGAAGTTTGTTTAAGGAGGTTTTAATTATGAATGGTTTAATCTCTTTTAGCAAGAAAATGCTCTGCAGTGAAAGTATGTTCACATGCATATAATGGTGGAATTTGTGTTTTGTTTGCTGTTGTTAAAATTTTGTTCATGTTTTGTTTAAAGTTTGACCTTTATTTTTGCAGCACCGGTATCTGAAAAATTGCTCAGTGAATTAAAATATCAGTGATGTATGCTTTTAAATGACATATAAACTTGGGCAAGTATTGTTATATAAACTTGGGCAGGTATAGGGAAGAACTAAAAGCAATAGCAATGTTTATTTTTTTGTCCAAAACTAAAATAAAACACTTGAAGAAATCACCTTCTTATACATTGCAGTCTGTGGCTACTGTGAATAAATGTTGGTGCCTATCGTGTACGTAATCCTAGGTGACTGTTTTCCCATATCCTCCACGGGAAATCCCCATGTGGCTTTGCACTTTTCTTCAGCAGCGCAAACAGAGAGAATAATGATTGGAGAATGATTGTATTATTTATATTCCCATTGCAAAGTGATCGTGTTACAACCTGCAGCCAAAGGGCCAAATAGCTTCAATCTGTAGGACATCTAGTGTTTTTTTTTTTTTAAACTTGATGTTTGTTCAGGCAAAGCTAAATACTGTACATCTTAAAGGAAAACATGAATCTTTGGGTTAATTATTTGTTTGTTTGTTTTTGTGTGTGTTCGGATTTTTTCATAAACTAGTTCTACAGTCTAAACGAGCACACTTATAAGCAAAACCACCACACCAGCTCAAGGCCAACTGAGGGTAAGGAGACTACCTCCCCACTCAAGCTGGTGCTTCCACCCAATGGAGGGCAAAGAGAAAATTACAAATTCTGTCAGGTCCTCAGGACCCAAGTGTGTCGACTGCAGGTTAAGTTTGGCAAGGTACAATTCTAAATGAGACTTTTGCCTTGGTGTTCCTTTTTTCCATTGCTAAACTTTTTTTTTTTCTATTACTATTATAGTGAAACTTGACACTAACATTTCTGTTCTACTATGATTACTATACGTTAAAGAAAGTTACAAGCCCTGAATTTGATGTAAGACTATTTTGAAAAACAGATACTGAATTAAAAAATTAAATGAATTTAAAAGTAACATAGCATATTCAATTTTTTAAATTAATTCCACTCACCATCTTCTTGTAGTATTGTATTTTAAATTGAATATGCAATGTTACTTTTAAATTAATTTGTTTTAAATCACAATCTGTTTTTCAAAGTAGTCTTATATCAAATTCAAGGCTCATCACTTTGTCCAATGTGTAGTAGTTATGAATTGAACAGAAATGTTAAATAGTGTCAAGTTTCACTGTAATGGTGATTGGACATAGAACCATGTGATTACATATTCACTAGGTGAATTGGTGAATCAATTGAATTCAACTCTTTTTTCTTTAAAAATAGCTCAGTGAAAGCCAACAAGTGCAGTCAGCAACAGTAGTTTTAAGGTTAAAATATTTGTATTTAAGATGTGAAGATTATTTATTCCAATACATTTAAAGGTAATGAAAAAAGTCAAATTTACTCTAATATGTGATATATCCTAGCACAGAGCATGCCAATCTGTGATTGATCATACAATTTTTAGACACTAGTTCTTAAATAACATTCAATGCAAGAATGCTAATTTTATCTTGAGAACAACACACATTCACGCATATTGATTGCAATAGTTTGGCTATGTTCTAAGAGGAATATTTTTAAAACAATTGAGCAAAGCCAAGTAGCTCCTTTTATCAGATTTCAGGTATAGGCCTTTTACAATGAGTGCCATCACAATGAAATTTCCACTAAAGATATAATATTTCAAAGCTTTGACTGATGGTACAGATACCAGGTTACTTCTGCAAACCCCTGTACTCATTATTTAGTATTAGCTAACTGACAAATTTGGCCAAAATTTATTGAGAGCAAAATAGCATGACTGATATGGAACAATGTAAAGTTTGTTACTCCCCATATAAATATACAGCACCACAACAGAAAACTTGGGTACCACAACAGAAAACCAGGGAAGGGGGAGAGCCAAAAGTCTGTTGTCAAGTTCTGCCACAGCCAACACGAAGTCCAAGAAATTTATTCACTATGTAGAAGTTGGAACTTTCTTGTGGGCAATGCAGAAGTGTTACTGAGTACATAGGCAATGTAAAATTTATAGTGAAATTACCTGAACAAGTCATTTGAAGTTTG
Organism: Macrothele yani; assembly: GCA_039090855.1. Lineage (NCBI taxonomy): Eukaryota > Metazoa > Arthropoda > Arachnida > Araneae > Macrothelidae > Macrothele > Macrothele yani. Next base: position 16,918,672 of record CM077028.1, read on the forward strand.
TTTAAGGAGGTTTTAATTATGAATGGTTTCATCTCTTTTAGCAAGAAAATGCTCTGGAGTGGAAGTATGTTCACATGCGTATAATGGTGGAATTTGTGTTTTGTTTGCTGATGTTAATATTTTGTTCATGTTTTGTTTAAAGTTTGACCTTTATTTTTGCAGCACCAGTATCTGAAAAATTGCTCAGTGAATTAAAATATCAGTGATGTATGCTTTTAAATGACATATAAACTTGGGCAAGTATTGTTTCCTTTTTTGTTAAGTTAAAAATTCATGAAAATATCTTCAAATTACTTGATAGGCAAAAATGCTCAACTTAGGTATAGAAACTTCATAATTAAATTCATCCATATGGCATCTTTTAAGGAAATGTAAAAAATGGTACACCTCTCTGAAAAATCAAACCTGCTTCTCAACGCATATTTTTATTTTTATTATTATTTTTTTTAATTTGTGGTTTAACGACCACCATGAGCAACTCAGTGGTCTATAAGCAGTTGCCCACCCCTAATTTAGGGTCACTGGTTCCAGGGAAAGGGGAGAGCCAATGCCTTAGGACAAATACAACATCCATGCCTAACTGGGATTCGAACCCGGACCCATCGCCGACGAATGATCAGAAGCCAGCGCTTAGACCACTGCGCCACAGGGGCGGGCGATACATATTGTGTATCATGTTGTTTAAAAGTTTATGCTTTATCCAAAACATGATTTTTGCTATCAACATAGAATGGTTGCTGCTATGGGGAGGTACAGATGCTCTGCACCCTGGAAGTTTGTTGAGATTGATTAGTAAGGGAAATTTCTCATATTCAACACGCACTGTAAATAAAAAAATAAAAAAGTAGTTTAAGAGGTTCTAAGGAAGTTCACATTCAAAGTTCCAATTCAGAACTGTTAACACATTGATCCATGAATGGGTAAGTTACTGCATATTTTGCTAAGTTCTGAGAAAACACAAAGGGGAAGGTGGGCCAGTCATCTGTATTTCAAGTAGCCCCCCCAGGTTACAGTAGTTGCCATTTGATTCGTTGAAGTGCAGTGTCAGTCCAAAAATTATTTCACTGATTCCAATTTCTGTCATAGGCTTATTGATACACTAGTCAAACTGGTGTCATAATTTCTCCAGAACTTGAGTATTTGCACAAAATCTTTCACACGAGTAAAAATGTTTGGAGTATATGTAAAATAATGCAAGCACAGTTTAAAAGCTATTAAAATCAGTTAACCCTAAAATAAGTCCCTGCTTTTAGAATCCATTAATGTTAAAAATTAGTCAAGCAGTTTTAGCATTAATGGATTTTAATAGTGTGTTTATTTCATTTTACAAGCATTTTTACCTCACGTGAAAGTTTTTGTGCAAATACTGAAATTCTGGATGAAATTATGACACGAGTTTGACTCGCATATTAACGAGCCTATAACAGAAACAATACATGAAACAATTTTTGAACTGACACTGTACTGCAATGCATTGACTGATGACAACTGAAACCCCAGAAAGAAATGAAAAGGTAATTTATTCTTTCCTCCAATGATTTTGTGTTTTCTAAGCAGTAACATGCCCATTTGAGGATAAATGAGTTAAAGATTAAAAGAGTTTTGAATTTAAGGTTTTAAGACTCTGAACTCTCTTAGAACCTCTTAAGCTACATTTTTGTTCAGATTGTATGCTTCCTTTGGTTGAAAATGTGTGTTGCCCAGACTACTAGAACAGATATTGAAAGATGCAGATTCACAACCCTTGTATCACAGAGGTTTAAGCCCTGGCTTTTTGACCATTTGTATGAGTGGGTTCGGATTTAAGTCCTGGGTTAGGCATGGGTGGTGTTCATGTTTTATTGTACTGGTTCTTTCCCATGCCTGGAATCAGTAGTCTTAAATAAGGGATGAGCAACTACTTATAACCTGTGGAGTTGCTTGCAGTAGTTATAAAACCTCAAAAGAAAAAATGATGGAGGTTCAGTATTCTCTCTAAGGCCATGCAAGTTCTGTGAAGATTCACCATATGATTGAACAATGAATTGTGGTATATCGAATACCATTGCACCTTAGCCTCATTATTCCCAAAGCAATAAATAAAGAAGGATGCTATTCCTTTGTTAACATGTCAAGGCATGTGATGCATGAGCTTTCTCAGAAAATTGCGCATGTATATCTGGTGAATAAATACAGCAGAAGCTTACCTGCAGGTGCTAGGAAGAAATTAAGGAGAAAATGTGATCATGCCAGATCTAAATAAGTGCAGGAAACGTGTGTTGAATAAATGCCATAATTTTCAGGCTAAGATCTGTGGCACTTGATTTTTAAAAGTTCACAGTTCATATCCTTTGGCTTGTATATGCTGCCTTTTTTTTCTCTTCGTATTAAACTTGTGGTAGTATCCAGTGATATTCTAAAGCAATTTCTAAAATTTGTATAAGTTTTTCTATTAAGTACATATTGGTTTTTACTTAAAAATTTTAAAGGAAGTTTTCAAACCATTATACTTATAATTCACTGTCGCCATAATGTGTTATACCAGGGGCTGTGCTGTTATGCCATACAGCTGTGCTTTTAACATCTTTTTACATGATTGATTGGGCCACTAAAATTCTGGAAAGTGATTTATGGGTTTGAAACACTTCAAAATGACTGTTTCAATCAGTTTCAAACTTTATGCATGTTATTACCTGGAGACCATATGATCATGTCAGAACGAGGTGTTACAAAAAGTAATTCTGAAAAATACCTGAGTAGAACAAGGGTAACAGAGTTCGAAGATTTGGTACTTACTTTTATGAAAAAGCCCATGTGTGACCCAGCCTCTGTAGTAATTACATCAAACAAAGCATATGCTACAAAAATATGTACTTCATTCTAATACCAAAGTGTGCTTTTAGCAATAAGGACTAAAAGTGCATATTTTGTAACATATGTTTGCTTGATGTAGCTAGTACAGAGGCTTGGTCACCCACAGACTTTTTTTGTAAAAGTAAGTACCAGGGCTTTGAACTCTGTTACCCTCATTCTACTCTTGTATTCTTCAGAATTATTTTTTTGTAATACCTCATTCTGACCTGACCATATGGTCTCCAGGGAATATCACACATAAAGTTTGAAGTTGCTTGAAATGGTCATTTTGAAATGTTTCAAAAGAATAAGTGATTTTTTCATTAGAAAGAGTATTTTAACCATCACCATTTACACTAAAAAATTTGAATTAAAGTTTTAACGACAGTTTTCGTTATCCCATTAAACAACAAGCACCACTGGTTACATGTTAATACACTTCTCATTTCTATACTATGGCTTGTGGGAACTACAACTCCCACCCATGCAATGGCTGGTGATTAGATCATCCAATTTATTATTTCAGTTAACACCCTTGTTTGATGCTGGGGGATGACAAAAAAAAAATGCAGAACCGTCCTTCAGAATGAGTTGAACAATAGATGTGAGGCTCCGTTGAAGCATCTCTGAAATTTGATATGGTTAGAGCTGTCACACACACACACACACACACCATGAATGATTATTTGCTGCAAAATAATTATATTATCTGAAGTACCAATTTTGGTTTCAATTTATATGAGCTAGTTTCCCAAAAGTATCTTGTACAATATTTTAAAGTATCTTATACAATATCATATGATATAATAATATGAAGTTTGAATAGTGAACCAAACAGTTTTTGCAATCATATCTGGCTGAACATATACACCAATGCACAGACTATAAAATTTTGGGGTGCAACTGTTATCTCAATGTAGTTTTTACAATATTTTTTTTAAAATAATTCATGTGCAGCTGTGTTACATCAGTGAGATACTTAGCTCAAAAGTTGTGATAATGTTGATAATACTCTTGTTTTACTTTTATAATTGTCATTAAAAGCTTTAGCCATATTAACATTTTGTTTTTATGTAGAATTTTACAAGGGAAAGTTCTTATGAAGAATTTTAATTTACTTTTTATGCTCTTTAAATTCTTTACAAACATTTTAAAGATAGTGCACTACTTTCCCAAAGTACCCAAACAAAAGTTGTTGTCACTTTGATGGCACTGTGATTCACTTCAATAGCACAACAGTGAATTCCATTTTGGCCGCCCCGGTGATGCAGTGGTCTAAGCGATGGCCTTTGGTCATTCGTCCGAAAGGGGTCCGGGTTCGAATCCTGGTGAGGCATGGATGTTGTGTTTGTCTTATGGCACTGGCTCTCTCCCTTCCCTGGAACCAGTGGCCCTAAATTAGGGACGGGCGACTGCTTATAGCCCATTGAGTTGCTCACGGTGGTTGTTAAACCTTCATTAAAAAAAAAAAAAAATCCATTTTTATTATTTGGCACACTGCATTCTGCTATGCAAGCTTTCCACCGACATACAACAGATAGCAGCTAAGGTAGGAATGCCTTTGCTGCACTGGTGATTCCTGAACTTTTCTGAGACACCTTAGTGGAATGTTCCACATTAAGCTAGACAAACGGATTACTTAGGAAGTCAGGTTTTTCAAGTGAAATACCATGGTGAGTTCACAGCTGGAATTGACTCATTATCTATGAGACTGTTTGGCAGGGGCCTTTTGTAGTTGTGATAAAACTTATAGCATCTTCCAGTGTACCCATAGTTTTTGTAGTTAATAGTTAAAAAGAAAGTGCTGTATTAGTCAGAAATTCTACACCATTCAGTCAGACAGGCTGCTTGTGTATATAATATATATACATATAGGTGCGCATTAAGTTTTGAGCTTAGTATTAAAAGACAGTGCATGTTAAGAATCTAAATGCCTCACTGTGTCCTTAATTTGTTGTTTACTCCATGATTAAAAGCACCAAAGCTCAGGAAAACCAGCCCTGAGAACACTAGGACAGCCCCCATAGCAAAAAGTTCCTAATCAGTCTGCAATGGATATTGTGGGGCTACGAAACAATCTGCAGGACCGTTACTGGGAACATAACAACTTCGTGCGAAAAGCAAAAATTTGCGTAGGTAGAAATAAAAAAAGAGAGCAAGAATTTCCATCCAACCTCCATTGCTGGAAATTCTTGCCCCTTTCTTCAAGTTGAAACACAAAGATTTAATACATTAAAATACTCATATACCAGAGGCAGTACAAAACATGCCGTAAATGTAAATTTTGAATAAGTTCGTTGAAGAGTATAAGTACAGAAACTTCTTCATTTGTTTAGCTTTTTGCGTGTTATCATCTCTGCCATCGCCTGTTTGCGTTCACAATCTTATTCTACATCAAAAAGTAATCATGGGATTGTCATAGCTCGTTAAATTTAAACAACTCATATAAAAGAAAAAAATATATGCTTACCAAACACACAATGCCAATCATTTCCAGATATTACTAAATCATGCCAAATATCATAATTTTAAATGCTAAGACGTCTATGCACGATATACCAAGAACTATTAAAAAAGTAGTATTAAACGTACGGTTGTTAAAAATTTTATAACTAAAAACATGATAAACTATGCAAGATCTTTTGAAATGCCCGGTTCTTCGTCATCAGGCCGAGTGATCAGCTTGTGTAGCAGGAACACCTTTTTTATACAGAGATCCTTCAGGTGTCTATGACATAATCTGGTCGAAGGTCACAGACGCATTGGATTCAGTGTTTTGTGACTCCAAAAGTTCATACAAATCGTATATCAATTGTAAGTCACATTACATTATTAGATGGTCTGGTATATCCGTTTATTCCTTATTTGCCACAGCAGGTAGTCCACGTCATTGGTATCACAGAGAGGGTTTCATCATTACAGCCCTTTTGTTCCCAATGATTGAATGAACAGACTTTCAGTTAAAAGTAAGGATCGTCTGGATTTAGATGTAGCCAAGATGCTGACCACATTCCATTCAGGATAATGTGTTCCTGCATTAACTGTTCTTGAGAGTGTTGTAGACTCCATTTTGATTATTGACGGTGTACTTGTGCTCCAAAATTCTTTTCAACACATTTTGTGTCGTGAAGCCGATGCACACCAGATCACTATTTTGATTATCATAGGTTTTCAACAGAATGCAATAAACTCTGTGTCTATTTTTCAAGGGGACAGGTTCATGGTCCTTCTTTACAATTGACAAAATATTTCTTGTTCTGACTCTAAAGTCTATGTGATGTTTCTTGCATACATTATTTTTTAGTATATGTGTAATGTATGTTAGGTACTGCATTGATCCCACAAAATTTAAGTTTAAAAAATTTGATAACGTTTTTAAGAAATTTTAACGACTGTAGGTTTAATACTTATTTAATAGTTCTTGGTATATCGTGATAGATTGCTTTGCATTTAAAATTGTAATCATTTCCAGCATACAGAGTCAGCTTAATGGCTGCTATGAAAGTAAACACAACACAAGTAGTTGCATTAAAATTTGGTTCAATGAAGAAACTTAACTATCTTCGTTGAACCAACTTTTAATTCAGCTAACTTCTAATGCAACTACTTGTGTTGTGTTTACTTTCATAGTGGCCATCAACTTGACTTTGTATACTGGAAATGATTGGCATTGTGTTTGGTAAGCATATATTTTTTCATTTGTAAGTTGTTTAAATTTAACGAACTATGGCAATCCCATGATTACTTTTTGATGTAGAATAAGATTGTGAATGGATAGCAGAGATGATAACACGCAAAAAGTTAAGCAAATGAAGAAGTTTCTGTACTTATACTCTTCTACGAACTTATACAAAGATTTAAGGAATAACCAACAATGCTGTGGACATCAGTGAAAAACTAATGTTGATGGCTTTGTGGGAATGTCGTAGACATCACAGTTGACTGGTTTAAACTTGAACTTTAAATAGAGGAAGGGGACTATAATCCCTATAGCCTCTATAAATTTACCCTACCCTTTATGGGGATGCTCTAGAGTGTATGGGGGTGTGGAGGAGGGATGATTGAGTAAACAGATGCTGTAGGAAGATACCTTGAGCTTGAGGATAAAAAAAAAAATATATACGTATAATAGCGGAGGGCGAATCGCTGCCAGAATTTCATAATTATATAATATACACATGAACTACACACACACATACCCAAAACATGAATTATCTGCTTAAATTTTTTTTCGTTTGGTATTTCTCTACTATAGAGATCTCTCATACCAACACTCTGCCTTTATACACATTATTGGTATGAAATTTCCAAAGTCTGGACTCTCAAAATGTTGCTATTCTCAGGTTCTCACTATTGTATTTCCAATTTTATTCAATTTAATTCCAACATTATTTACACAATTTAAATTTAATTAATAATTAAAATTCATTCTTTATATATACTAAATACAATGATATTGCTTTTATGTCTTCAAACAGCAAATTAAACTTTTTGAAGACATAAAAACAATATCATTGTATTTAGTGTATGTATAAAGAATGAATTTTAATTATTAATTAAATTTAAATTGTGTAAATAATGTTGGAATTAAATTTAATAGAATTGGAAATACAATAGTGGGAACTTCGGAATAGTGACATTTTGACAGTCCATCTTGGGAAATTTCACACCAATGATGCGTATAAAAACAGTGTTGGTATGGGGAATCTCTTAAGTAGAGAAATACCAAAAAACACTTTAAGCAGATAATTCATGCCAGAATTTCAGGAAACTTTAGCTTTCACAGAAATAAAAAGCAGGAGCAGAATCTGCTGATGGGTTGATATTTAAGTAGCTGGTGCCATTTTGCTACAGGTACTAATTTTTCTCTCGCATTTTGGATGAACTCTTCACATTTCGCGAAAACAGCGACTGTAGCTTAACCTCTGATAGGGATCATAGCAAAACAGAAAATATGATGAGAGATCTTTGCTTCATCAGCTTCCGTAACTTACGAAAACTTTCCCTCTCTATTTTCAACCTTAAATGTAAACATTTATGTAACTAAATGGTATTTAGCAGTGTTGTAGGACAAAAGGAACACAGTGTAAAAGAGCATTATGATCACGGAGAAATAAATCTTCACTTCCTTTAGTTCCCATTGTCAGAAATTCTTGCTTTTATTTTTAAGATGAAACACAAACATTTTTGCAAAAAAAAAAAAAAAAAAAAGGATATTTGGCAACAATATTTGGACAGAAGGAACATCGTGGAAAAGCAAATTACGATTACAGGATTAATCTTTGCTCCATCCAGCTTCCGTTTTCGGAAAACTTTCCTCCATTACCAAGCTTAAATACAAATGCTTATGGAATAAAACATTTAACAACAATACAGAGCAGAGGAGGTATCATCATAAAAAAAAAAAAAAAAAAAAAATTAAGATTACAGCGCTTTGTCTAACTTCAGTTTTTGGAAATTTTGCCTCCCTTTTCAAGCTGAAACACAAACATTTATGCAATGAAATGTTTTAAATATAACATAGACAGAACGAACATTTCAAGTGGGAAAAAAAAATTATGATTATGGGAGAAATCTTTACTTCTTCTAATTTCCGTTTTCGGAAAGCTCTGAAAAACAGAATTCCATCCTCAGATGGAAAACTTGCACCCATGATTGCAAGTCTGCAAGAGAGAATTTAAAAGGGAATTCTGGGAATTTTTTTTTCTTCAGTATCAGAATAAAGGCTCTGGGGATATAGATTTCGTCTGCAGGACCAAAATAAAATCTGCGAAGTACATTGCTCGTCGTCACGATTCTGCTTCAGGGAGAACATCAATGCATCAATGACATTACTTGAATGTGTGTTGCATGAAAACCATTAGGCTTTTGTATATTCCATTTTGTATATGTTCATTGCAGATGCAAGAAGATTCTTTAGAACTCAACTCAGTATTCAAGATGTTAAGTTCACCTACTAATGTGTGACATATTTTTCTGTCCATATGCACAAGATTATTTTATTAGTCAAACCTATTTTTGTTAGTTGAGGGTTGTGTGTCAGATAGAAACACTTTATGTCTGGCAAGAAACTTGTTATATTCTAGTCATTCAATTGGTAGTCATCAACTGAGTTACATAGGAAATATTTTTCAAGTCAATCTCATCTGTACCATGCAACTGATTTGCATTTGAAAGTCGAATTAATAAGTTTTGAAAGAGATTTCTTTTCTGGAAAGTTACTTTTATTGATCCTATTCATTGTACCAAAATATTTGCCAGAGGAAATTTTATTTATTTTACATATTCTCATTCATACCTGGCAAGAGGTTCTCACATGCTAAATTTCAATTGCTCATTCTGGGAACCAAATAATGTTAGAATATTATTTTTCTGATATTTTATTTTCATACATGACAGATGATCATTACAGAAGAATTTTCTATGCAGTTTATCATATGCATGCCAGAAAGAATTTCATGGAAATTATTTCAGTTGTTGCCATTTGTCTGGTGATTAATTCATAAGGGGAAGCGATGTAACTACTCACTTTCCCACAGGCTTGGGTGCCAATAGAGCTCTGCAAGACTATATTTTTCATTTTGTGCATAAAGTTCTTAATGTTTTTATCTGAAAGTAGTTTGTAAAATATTTTGTTGCCTGTTTCCATTCATTTGAGATGGAGATTTTTCAAGGAAGTGGTTTCCATTCTTGTGAAACAAGATGTTACTTAAAAAGTATTTTTGTTTTGATGAACTTTTATACATCCACCTTATGTTCAGCACAATATGTGCATTAGGAATTTATTATAGCTATTATCTTGTGACTACCTACAGATTTTTATACATTAAAGGTATATACTGATTCCTTATCAATGTGTTGCAAATTTGTAGAAATTGAAATCTGTCTGATTGGTGTTTTCCAGAGATTTACAGTGGAAAGTTAACACATACACACACATCACACACACACATCACACACACACATTCCCAGAAGTCACTCAAACTCAGGGAAAATATTTGTTATATAACTTATCCATTATCAGTGACCTAGAATATTTTTCCTTTTTATAGCTGTGCTACAGAAACCTAGTATTTGTACATTTTTATGTATATGGTTAGTTTGGTATATTGTATTCTTTTTTTAATAATGTGTATTTTTAAACTTCATGCATACATTTATGTTTCAGTTTTACAAATTTTGGATGAAGCACAAAGATAGAAGCAATCTGACATAGAATAAGAAACTGTGATTTCATTTCTTTAGTTAAAAGATAAAACTATTTTGATAGTTATTTTGTAGTGCTCTTTTTATGTATTTATACACATGCAGTTGAGTCTCTATTTAACAAAGTCCACTTTAAAAGTTTTTTTTAAATAGAAATGAATTTAAATTGTAAAAACTTAATCAAATAAAATGAAAAAGACGGCAAAGTAAAGTTGAATTTGGACAGTATTGAACTTTTGAGTAGAAACTTTTTGTAAATGAGTTTTAATCTTTTTTATAAATATAAAAAAAGCAGTTTCATCTGTACTAAAAATGTCTTTTGCAGGATATTCTTTCAAAAGTTTTTCAATACCTTTTTCCATTTTTCACACACCCCTTTTTAAACATCTACACTTTCTCTTGATACGGTGTTATACGAAATTCCATGTCTCTTTTTAAATTTATCTAGCCATCCAACATTGGCTAAAAATGTTGAGTGTCTTAAATCTTTAGCAAATTCCAGGGCTTTTTATTGAATCGTCGAACTGGAGGGTGGCAGATTTTTACTTCGAAGTATCCTCACCCATTTTAAAATCTAGAGTGGCATTGACGTCTTCATATGAACACTGTTTAAATCTTTTTTATTCACATTCCTACTGCTTTAGTGTTGAATGCTAATTGCAGATTGATTTTTTTAAATTATTCACAGACTGCTTGGAGCTATACAACACTTTAAAGCCACTTATTTTTCTTCATTCCTTGATCAACATCATCTAAAAGTTTCATTTTATCTGCAAAAGACAGGCATTTTCTTTTTGACATTTTGCGCGAATAACACAGGCGAGTCAAGTGTACTGATTGAATGAGAATGAATACATACTTCTTCTCCATGGTCAGGCCCCAGTTACAACTGGTTTTACCCTGTGGAATGCAGTTTCTATGCTGGACTTTTTATCAACATTTAGAAAAAACAGCTGCTTTGTACAGTCTCCATGGATACCACTCTCCTCATTTCACCCCCTTCCACCAAGACTGCTGGTAATCACATAACCAAAAGAACTTTTTATCAACATGTGGAAAAAACAGCTGCTTTGTCCTGTCTCCATGGATACCACACTCCTCATTTTGCCCCACTTCCACCAAGACTGCTGGTACATCACATAACCAAAAGAACTTTTTTAATCAACATGTGGAAAAAACAGCTGCTTTGTCCTGTCTCCATGGATACCACTCTCCTCGTTTCACCCCCTTCCACCAAGACTGCTGGTACATCACATAACCAAAAGGACTTTTTATCAACATGTGGAAAAAACAGCTGCTTTGTACTGTCTCCGTGGATACCACTCTCCTTGTTTCGCCCCCCTTCTACCAAGACTGCCAGTACATCATATAACCAAAAGTTTCAAGGGAAGGAAGGAATTAAGGATGATTTGCACCATCTGCGTACTAAAAAATTGTGAAGCAAAACATTTGTGAAACACACACCCACCCACACACACACAATGGGGATTTTTAGTCGATGAAAACATCGTTATATAGAAATTGATTTTCGTAATGTAGAGATTAATTTACGTGTAAATGTCATTCGAAGTCAAAGTTCTGCGGAAACTTTCATTAAACAAGATTTTGTTAAATGGAAGTTTGTTATACAGAGACTCTACTGTAATTGCCACTTGAGTATATTTAAGTTTTCATCGCAACAGGTTATGAACTTCAAAGCATGTGGCTAAGTTTTAAAGGCTCTCTCAACTACAATTTTCAGTAATATTTTACCACTTTGAACACTGCTGCCACTGCCAACAACTGCCTTCCCCTTCAGATCAAAGTTCTCATCTGTCGCATTTTTCTGTTACAAAAGTAACAATTTCATCATTTGTTGTTCAGTCAAAGTAAGCAAAGTTGAGGATAATCGTAAGCTTTAGTTTAATCTTTCAAGGTAATGTGAACAAATATGACTCCCTTTTCATGCAAATTTCACAACAAATCCATTTTTTTCATGCAAATTTTGTGATAAATAATTTTCTTTACCTTGTTCAGCTTCAAGGAAAAATCCAAAATGCTTCTAAAAGTTTAAAGTCACCCTTTGTTTAGTGTTACACCCAACATTTTTCAAAGGTTGCATGTGTCATGTTATTTTTTCCTACATGAAGCTTCAATATATTTTTTGAAAAGTTGCTTTATTCTTGTTGGCAAAGTTTCTTGAGGTTCTTTACTTTTTTTGTTTTTCAATAGCATGCTTCTTCAGAACTCCCCCACTCTTCAGTTTAAGCTTTTCATTTTTTTCCCCTTTTTACACCTACCATAAATAACAAAGCTAAGAACTTCAAATGTCATCCCAAGGTACATGTACTTTAATTTCCAGGTAATAAAACCTCCTCCTACTCATCTATTCTTGGTTCCCTATATAAATGTATTTTGAACCCCAGTGCCACCTCAGATTTCACTATAGCCTGTGAATGACACAAAAGCAAAAACAGAGGGCTTTTAGCTTATGTGACTAGAGAGAAAAACAAAAAGTTTGTTGGAATCAGGTTAGTTAAGTGAAATGAAACATGTTTTTTTTTCAAGTGTATTATTATTATTATTTCATATAACTGCAATATTCAACTGTTACCATTTATCCATTTCCTCAGAAAACTTGAAAATTATACTATCTGAGAGTGGAAGGAGTTCAATTTCTACTCTAGGTCAATGCAGTTTTAAAGTTTTCTGGGAAGATGGATGTATGGTAACAGTTAAATACAACAGTTCCATGATATAAAGTTATATGCTTCTATTCCTTCAATGTATTTGCAACAATTTATTCTTCATTAATTTTTACAGTGTATTTTTTCTCTTGTTTTTTGTTCCTCTTTCAGAAGTTGAAATCTTTTTCAATGACCATTAGTCTGGACATTTTTTTTTATGTTGGACCTTTTTTACATAGTTTTAATGCTGGGCTGAGAAAATATGTTCTAAATCTGGGAGCCAGATTAAACGAACTCAAATTTCAAAGAATAACACATAATGTGTGGTGATGATGCTAAAACGAAAAGTAATATAGCATATTTGCTGCTAAATTTTTAAACCCAAACTCCTCTTACTACTGAAAAAAATTCCAGATTAGTCCAGTCCACAGCACATTAGAATAATTCTTGATATCCTCGTGTCACGCATAAGTTACATTAAAAATTATAAGTGGTTGGACGTTTTGGTAGTGACTCCTACCTTCATCAGCCATGGAATGAAACACATAGTATAAGCATCAGTTGTTGCCAGATTTCAAAATAGCTTTCCAAATGCTAGGTATGTGAAAAGTGCATCTGTATTGCAGGTGTTAGGAGAAAGGTAGATTTCAGTGCTTTCACAGTACCTGAGGGCTTTCTAATTGCTGAATGGAGCAATACGTTTAACATTTTGCCAATCGGGAATCGTGGGCGTATCGCTGATGGTTAAAATTGAAACGGAGGTGGAAGGGTTGCCTTTCTCACCTATTTTGAAATCTGTCAACAACTGATGCTTATACCATGTGTTTCATTCCATGTCTGATGAAGGTAGAAGTCTCTACCAAAACGTCCCACCACTTATAATTTTTAACATAACTTATGCGTGATATGAGGATTTCAAGAATTACTTTGTTTTGTGTGTTTACTGCCAATTATTCTCACTATGATCCAGTCCACAATTTTCTTTTTCTGTTCTTCCAGTTGCTGCTCTCAACAATTTTTAATTTTGATTTTATCAAAATACAATTTGTTGAAGTTAAATTTTGCCCATATAAGTTCACTATGTATGTTCCCTCTCTCTCTCTCTCTGTCTCTCTATTTATGTATTTATATATATATTATTGTATTGTATTTTCCCTCGTATAATCCACAGTCTGTGAAATTCAGATTTTTTTTTTTTTTTTTTTTTCTGTGGTATATAACTCAGTCTGTGAAATTCAGAAACAAAAAACAACACAAAATTTCCCGCATAATCCGTGGTGGTGTATAATCTATAAATCTTAAAATATGAAGAAAAAGATTTCTTCCTGTAATCTGATGTACCAGTAAATTGTGAAATTTAGAAAAAAAAAATCGTTGTATAATCCCCACTTTATGTAAATTTCAAAGGAGAAAGAAATGATCTTATTAAAAAAAACATCTGTCAGTTTTTAAATACCTTTGTGATACATTCAAGGAAATATAAAGAACAAAAATCTCTAGCTTTATCAGCATTACCATTTGCTATTAGTCAGACCAAAATAACCCACAGAATTGAGCATTTCTGAGAAACTGAAGAACAAACAAAAACTTTAGCTAATGCGATTAGCACAGCAAAATTAAATGAATGTGATTCATAAACACTACCGAGACAGCAAAATTAATGAATGCGATTCATAAACACTACTGAGACAGCAAAATGATAACATGGTGTGGAAAAGCTCAGTGAGTTCCCACAGTACTTAGTCTTCTGTGAACACAAAAGAATTGCCTTCATTGTATTAAATTTTATGTCAAAATGCTCATAAGTAAAAAAAAACCCAAACCTATTTCCATCTCTTTGTGGCTCTCTGCCTGCATTTTACCTTAAATTTTTGCTGTTAAACAACACATTTTCTGCACTTTTTCAATAATGGCCACTGCTGTGCTGCCATGTGAATTTTTAAAAAATTAAAGTGTCACAAGTCACAAAACCTTTTTTTTTTCTTTACATGGTGTATTATTTGTGGACCTTAAACTCATAACTTTTTAACAGTAAATGCCATAATTCCCATCAAATAGTCTGATAGAAATTATGTATTTAATACAAAGTAAGAAATTTCGTGTAGATTTTTTAAAAATTAAAGTGTCACAAAACCGTTTTTTTTTTTTTTTTTTTTTTTTTTTTACGTGGTGTATTATTTGTTGACCTAAAACTCATAACTTTTTAACAGTAAGTGCCATAATTCTCATCAAATAATGTGATGGAAATTATGTATTTAATACAAAGTAAGAAATTTCAAGTAAAAAAAAAATGGGCACCAGGCCTATCTGGCACCCAGTAAATTTCCAGCCCTGCTTTAAGTTGTTCATTCACGGGAAATGAAAACTGTTCATAGCAGTAACTTGTGATATCTAAGCCCATTATAAATGGGGTGCATCTTGTGTGAGGTGTTTTCCTGGCAGATTAAATTTTCTGGTTCTTCTAGCTCATTGGAAAGTGGTTTACCTTGGCAGCCTTTTCTCTCTCTCTCTGTTCTTATTCATATGCAGTAAGAAATTTGAAGGTTGCCTTTTTTTTTCTTGTCATGTTGATTGCGGCAAATCGGTGTGAAAGCCAATTGTTGTTATTCATGTGTCACTAACAATTTACATTTGTAATTTTTCTTACTTTGGTTTACACCAATGAGCCATTACATTATGACCACCTACCTAATAAGTTGTAGGGCCCCCTTTAGCCTGCAAAACAGCGGTCACTCGGCAAGGCATCCATTTGATGAGGTGGTGATGGGTATCCTGGGGTATCTGGTATCATAATGTCAACAGAAGATCCTCCAGTTCCTGTACATTCCGGGATGGTGGTGATTTAGTGTGAACCCGTTTTTCCTATACGAACCATAAACGTTCGATTGGTTTCATGTCAGGTAAATTTGGAGGCCAGGGCATTGAGAGAAAATCACCAGCATGTTCCTCAAACCACTCCTTGATGATTCTGGCAGTGTGGTATGGTGCATTATCCTGTTGGTAATGGTCATCATCAGCAGGGAACATAGTTTCCATGAACGGGTGAACTTAGTCCGCAACGAAGTTCAGATACCTGACAGCTGTCGAATATTGGGATAATGGGGCCTAAAGTGTCGCAAGGAAACATCACCCACAGCATAACACCGCCACTGCCTGCCTGTTTCCACCCAACTGTGCATCCAGGTGCTGTCCCCTTTTGGTAATCAGCGTATCCATGCTCGGCCGTCTACGTTATGCACCAGGAATCTCGATTCATCAGACCAGGCCACTTTCTTCCAATCATTCATGGTCCGATCTTGATGATCTTGGGCCCATTCCTTACGTTGTTCGCGGTGACATGCAGTGAGCATGGGGACCCGGCTGGGTCTTCAGCTACACAGGCCCATGTGCAGAAAGCTACGATGAACTGTGTGCTGTGACATATTGCCCTGATCACCACTGTTGTAGTTGCAAGTGATTTGTCGCATGTGGCCCTGCAGTTGCTGTGAACAATGCGCGACAGTCTCTACTCCTCTCTGGCATTAGTGAACTGTGGACAACACACTGTTGGATGATGGTTAGTCATTTGGACATCTGTACACCACTTTTGACACGTGAACAACCTACAAGCCGCACCGTTTCCAAGATCATAGTTCTGAGGCGCCATGTCATCACAATTTGTCCTTTATCAAACTCTGATTATTCGGCAGCTTTTCCCATTCCAATTCCGAAAACTATACTAACTGAAAGCCGGTCCTCGGGTTGTATATATACTGCTCTGTGAACTTCACCTGCGCCACCGTTCAGTCTCCAGATGCGCTCATTTCTCTAGTCCGGGAGTGGTCATAATATAATGGCTCATTGGTGTGTATATATATATATATATTTTTTTTTTTTTTCAGGATAAAAAGTTACCCGAGTTGTTTTTTTTTCATTGTCATTCCTTATGTCTAGAAAGAGATATACACATCATGATGATTCATATTTATGTCTATTAATATATGATAGATTTAAAGAAATATTGTTTTACTTTTTTGTTTTCCATATCTGAACATTGATCTGCTGCAAAAGATTGTTTTCCTAGTTGTTCCTATTAATTTTTGCAGTGAGATTTACTTGGTGATCATTTCTGCTTGTTTTCAATTTAATATTTCTAGAAAGATTTATTCAGGAAGGTAATTTTCTAGTCATGCCCATTTATATTATGCAATGGGGTTTATACATTAAAAAAATATTTTTTTGTAGTTGTTCCATTCTGGTGAGGTAGAAATCTATTTTTGTGCAATATTATAAATGAAATAGCCAGAACAATCTTACAGAAGATTGTTGTTCTAATTGTTGCTATATGCTCCTAGTTGTTCCTATTAATTTTTGCAGTGAGATGGAAAGGATGAGATAATTGAAGGGATGAGATATAGAATGGATGAGATAATAGAAGGGATGATTTCTACTTGTTTTCTATTAAATTTTTGTTGAATGTTTTATTCAGGAAGATTGTTTTTCTAGTCATGCCCATACATATTGTGGAAGGAGTTCATACGTTAAGTTAGTCTTTTTTTGGGGGGGGGGTTAGTTTTTCCCCGTTCTATTGAGGTAGAAATCTCATTTTGTGCAGTATATAAATGAAATAACCAAAATAACACTTTTTATAGTTATTTGTATATAATTAAAAAAAAAATTTAAAGTATACCACAAGAAGTTAATGCAGGCATGCATATTTTATGCACTAAAATCAAAAGTATACATATATTTATTTATTTGTAATGTTCACAAGAGTGAATTAGGCAGCTAGTGCTTCTAGAAACTAAATTGTTCCAAAAACAGAAAAAAGCATTATGAACACACACACACACACACACACACACACACACACACACACACACACACACACACACACACACACACACACACTATGTATTTTTGAAATGCTGATGGGTTTCTCTTTTTCAGATAATAAAATGATATTTGATAAAAAGAAAAAAGTATCTTGTAGTCTGTAGTGCTAAAGTCTGAACGAAAATAATTTACCATAAAAAGTTCAATTATTGAAGTTGCTGAATTTACACAGAGGAATGTGGAAATATTCTAGTTGGATAATGCTTACCTAGGCATTCCATTTCTAGCGATGATTCACTTTTCTCGCACGTTTCGGGTCTTCGTTGAAGCTATTGTCCTATTGTCCGTTGTATGTGCAGCAACCATTCACATCAAACACACTGCTTACTTTGGGTAGATTCAGTAGATCTTCACTTTAGGATTCAACAACATCAATTCTTTACTGTTATTAATGCTCTAAATTTTTTGCCCAGTCTTTGGGCATCCTCAGGAGAGTGACGACTTTCCCACCGATGTTTGTGGTTTATTTCTCGTCAATGGAGTCCAATACCCCATGTTGCCATTTGTCGGATACGCTGTATTAAATACTTTTCTTAATCAAACCTAGCCGGCGCCATCCCTGTTTCATTAATTCTACCTTTTTTTATATAACTTTTTTTTTCTCTCTTCAAAATGGTTGTTGATGTCGTCTCTCCGTATTCTTCTTTTCATTTCCTATCCTTGTTCCCTTGTCTTTTTTGTCGGTTTTTCTTTTGTTGCTCTTTTTCGTGTCTTATTAGCTCTTTCCAAAGGCTAGATAATATATTAGGGTCATTCTGATTACACACCCTTGTTTTATTTTTGTAAATGAGGATCGATTCCTCCATTCTCATTTGTCTCTGATTTTTTATTCCTTTTTAGCATTTTAATTTCTTTGAATTTTGGGAATGTTTGGTGGTCAAGACAGAATTGCACTAATGCAGTTTTTGCTTCTTTTTTTTTGCCAGTTAGATATGTGTTGTTTTAGCCTTTTTTTAACCTGTTTTTAGTACTCCCTATGTACGATATTGGGGGTAAGTGTTCAATGGGAATTTCGTAAGAGCCTAATTCCTCTAATATTTTGCTCTCAGTATTTTTGTTAATAGTCAGATTTTTCAAGGTGTTCACTGAACTTCCTAGTTGTAAGTCAAATTTGGCACATTGCCTATTAATTTCTTTACTGACATCTTCCAAGTAAGGGAATGCACCTATATATTTTAATTTATTTTTCTCACTTTTCTTTGATCGTAAATTTCTTGATCTTCATTTCTCTTAGCTATATGTTTTTTATTCTCATATGTCCATTTTTAATAAGCTTATTAGGGTAACCATAATCTAGTGATATTTTCAAGATAAAATCAAGCTCTTGATTCTTTAGCCTCTTATTAGAAGTGTGCGTATACACTCTTCGAATCAAGTTTACTATGCTATTTTTTTATGTATAACAGGATGGTGCGAGGAGTATGGAATGTACGTTGCTTTCCTGAAAACCGTGTATTCAAACTTATTTTTATTTTTTTAAGTAGAATGTCTAAAAATGACAGTGAATTTTTAGACATTCTTTAGACATTCTACTTAAATAAAATAAAAATAAGTTTGAATACACTCTTTTCAGGAAAGCAACGTACATTCCAATACTCATTCCATACTCCTCGCACCATCCTGTTATACATAAAAAAATAGCATTGTAAACTTGATTCAAAGAGCGTATATACGCACACTTCTAATAAGAGGCTAAAGAATCAAGAGCTTGATTTTATTTTGAAAATATCACAAGATTATGGTTACCCTAATAAGCTTATTAAAAAATGGATATATGAGAATAGAAAACATATGGCTAAAAGAAATGAAGACCAAAAAATTTACAATAAAAAAGATGAGAAAAAATAAATTAAAATATATAAGTGCATTCCCTTACTTGGAAGGTGTCAGTAAAGAAATTAATAGGCAATGTGCCAAATTTGACTTACAACTAGGAAGTTCAGTGAACACCTTGAAAAATCTGACTATTAACAAAAAACTGAGAGCAAAATATTAGAGGAATTAGGCTCTTACGAAATTCCCATTGAACACTTACCCCCAATATTGTACATAGGGAGTACTAAAAACAGGTTAAAAAAAAGGCCAAAACAACACATAACTAACTGGCAAAAAAAAAAAAGCAAAACTGCATTAGTGCAATTCTGTCTTGACCACTGAACATTCCCAAAATTCGAAGAAATTAAAATGCTAAAAAGGAATAAAAAATCAGAGAGACAAATGAGAACGGAAAAATCGATCCTAATTTATAAAAATAAAACAAGGATGTGTAACCAGAATGACCCTAATACATTATCTAGCCTTTAGAAAGAGCTAATAAGGACAAGAAAAAGAACAACAAAAGAAAAACCGACAAAAAAGACAAAGGAACAGGGATAGGAAATGAAAAGAAGAAGAATATGGAGAGACGACATCAACGACCACTTGAAGAGAGAAAAAAAGTTATAAAAAAGAATGAGTGAAACAGAGATGGTGCCGGCTAGGTTTGATTCAGAAAAGTATTTAATACAGCGTATCCGACAAATGGCAACATGGGGTATCAGATTCCATTGATGAGAAATAAACCACAAACATCGGTGGGAAAGTCGTCATGCTCCTGAGAATGCCCAAAGACTGGGCAAAAAATTTAGAGCATTAATAACGGTAAAGAATTGATGTTGTTGAATCCTAAAGTGAAGATCTACTGAATCTACCCAAAGTAAGCAGTGTGTTGGATGTGAATGGTAGCTGCACATACAATGGACAAATAGGTAGGACAATAGCTTCAACGAACACCCGA